>CM056499.1:27874787-29300588 GCA_029783415.1 Anisodus acutangulus | reverse complement strand
AACCAACGACGGGTCTCCCACGCACTCTCTCAACATGAATACATGGAACACTGGATGAACAACAACTAAATCTTGTGGAAATTCAAGTTCATAAGCCACCATGCCAGTTCTTTCATAATCCTGTAGGGTCCGATATATCTGGACTGAGCTTCCATTTCTTTTCAAACCTCATAACACCTTTCATAGGTGAAACTTTCATAAAAACCCAATCATCAACGTAAAACTCTAAATCTCTACGCCTCACATCTGAATAGGACTTCTGGCAACTCTGAGTTGTTTTCAAACGCTCATGAATCAACTTGAATTTCTCCATAGCCTGATAAACCAAGTCTGGTCCTAATAGTGCTGCTTCACCAACTTCGAACCAACCGATTGACGATCTACACCTTCGCCCATATAGACCCGCAAACGGTGACATCTGGATACTAGCATGATAATTGTTATTATAAGTAAATTCAATGAGAGGCAAATGATCATCCCAATTACCTTTAAAATTGAGAACGCATGCTCTCAACATATCCTCAAGAGTCTGAATAGTACGCTCTGCCTGACTATCTATTTAAGGATGAAAAGTTGTGCTGAGATTTACCTTGGTACCCAATCCTTTCTGGAAAGACTTCCAAAAGAGTGTTGTGAATTGAGAATCATGATCTGAAATAATGAACACTAGGATCCAATGAAGCTTGACAATTTCTCGGATATACAACTTAGCATAATCCTCTACTGAATCTGTAATCTTAACTGGAAAGAAATAGGTTGATTTAGTAAGTCAGTCCACAATCACCTAAATCGAATCATGCCTCCGGACTGAGCGAGATAGTCCTGTTATGAAGTCCATATTTATCATCTCCCATTTCCATATAGGAATATCATTGTTCTGAGCTAACCCACCAGGCCTCTAGTGCTCTACTTTCACATGCTGACAACTCAGACACTTGGTTAAAAAATCTATCACATTCCTCTTCATATTGTTCCCCCAATAAATCTCATTAATATCATGATACATTTTTGTGGAACCTGGGTGAATAGAATATATGGAATTATGCGCTTCTACCATGATTCACTCTCTGAGTCCATCTACATCTGGAAATACAACCTGCCTCGATACCTCAAAGTATCGTCATTTCCCTCATGTTCAAAAGTCGTAGTCTTATGCTTGTGAATCCCCTCTTTCAGCTGCAACAAGTAGGGATCACTAAACAGTTTCCCCTTCACCTCAGCTACTAAGAAGGATTCATACTTGTTCTCCTTCGTCATGGTTCTCCTACCTTCTTCAACATGAGCTAAACTTCTCATGGATCACCAACTAATAGTATCGCCTACCACATTCGCTTTCCCTGGATAGTAGAGAACATCTACATCATAGTCCTTTAACAATTCGAGTCGTCTACTCTGCCTGAGATTCAACTCCCGCTGCTTGAAAATGTATTGAAGGCTCTTGTGGTCTGTGAAGATATCAATGTGAACTCCATACAAATAATGATGTCATATTTTGAGTGCAAAAAACACGACTGTCAATTCTAAGTCATGAGTCAGATAATTCTTTTCATGAGGTTTAAGTTGTCTAGATGCATAAGCTATGACCTTACCATGCTTCATTAAGACATATCCGAGACCAATACCTGATGCATCATAATATACTGCGAACCCCTCAGTTCCCTCTAGTAATGTTAACAATGGAGCAGAAGTCAGTCTCATTTTCAATTATTCGAAACTACGATTGCAGGCATCTGACCACTGAAATTTGACTTTCTTCTAAGTCAATCTAGTCAATGGAGCTGAGATGGAAGAAAACCCTTCTACGAAGTGTTTGTAGTAGCTTGCCAGACTCAAGAAACTTCGTATGTCTGAAGCAGAAGTAGGCATCGGTCAATTCTTAATAGCGTCTATTTAATGAGAATCAATCTGGACGCCTTCTCATGAAATCACATGGCATAAGAAGGCAACTGACTTAAGCTAAAATTCACACTTAGAAGATTTCTCAAAAAGCTCGTTGTCCTGAAGTGTCCGCAACAATATTCTGAGATAGTTTGCATGATCTGCCTAGCTACGGGAATAGACAAAAATATCATCCATGAAGACAATGACGAAAATATCGAGATAAGGCTTGAAGACCCTGTTCATAAGATTCATGAAAGTAGCTGGGACATTTGTTAATCCGAACGACATAACACAAAATTCGAAATGACCATAACAAGTTCTAAATGCAGTTTTTGAAATATCAACTTCCTTAACCTTAAGCTGATGGTACCCCGATCTGAGGTTAATTTTGGAATAACACCGAGCACCCTGAAGTTGGTCAAATAAATCATCGATCCTGGAAAGAGGGTATTTGTTCTTAATGGTGATCTTGTTCAATTGTCGATAGTTAATGTACATACGCAAAGATCCATCTTTCTTTTGAACAAACAAGACTGGTGCACCCCATGGTGAGACACTTGAACTAATGATTCCCTTATCAAAGAGATCTTTCAACTGAGCTTTTAACTCTCTTAACTCTGCTGGAGCCATTCTGTATGGCGAAATAGATATCATCTTAGTGCCGGGAAGTAGATCAATTTCGAACTTAATCTCCCTATTGAGAGGAACTCCGAGAAGATCTTCTAAAAAGACTTCTGAAAACTCATTAACAACTAGTATAGACTGAAGAGTCGGGGTCAAGGTATCTTCATTGCTAACCCAAACTAGATGGTAAATATACCCATTAGATATCATCTTTCTGACTTTAAGATAAGAAATAAACCTACTCGTGGGTATTGATGCATCACCCTTCCATTCTATGACTGGTTCACCGGGAAACTCGAATTTGACAATTTTGGTTCTACAACTTGGTACGGTTCTCTTTTTTACACGCCGGAGCGCAAAAAGAGCTACTAATAATTTGGATGATGCTCTAAGTTTGGATAATTATTTTAAAGTCGTCACCTAATTTATAGCTAAATTAGGAAAACTAGCGTGAAAGAATTTATTCAAATCCATTGAAAAATCCTATCTAAACAAGAGTCAAGGTAAGGATTCCGGTGATCCCCGAGGAAAGTGATAGCACCCCGATATTAAAGATCCATAGAATACGATTGACCTACAGGTTCTATAGCATGCTTTAAAATTATTTAAATTGTTTTAGTATTTAAAATCCGCAAAGTAACTTGTCATTTTTATTTATTTAAACTCAAGGTTTTGTTTTAAAACAAAGAGTTAAACTTACACCAAAAAATAGTATGCACGGGGTAGTAAGATCAATTTTGTTTTCAGACTAAAAACACTCAAATATGAATTTGAGTAGAACTCCACATTTAGTCCAACTACATTGACTATTTCCACACTTGCATCTTTTTAAAATCCTTCTCAAAGTTTTAAATATGGTATGATTCATTCAAAAAAGACGAGTATGGTTTTGAAAGAAAAGTAATACAAAAGCGGTTTTTGTTTCATTTTGCATGCCATATCCCTAGGATCAAACTAAATTGCACATTCTAAAATTCTCAACTTAACATCAAGTCCAAGATATGATTTTATTTCAAAATTAACTATCTAATAGGTCTTAGCCCATATTTTAACTTGAAGAAAATGTCCATTTTCAGTCCCATTTAAATCTGAACCTTCAACGGCCCATTTTTCATGTTTCCAAGTCACTCAGGCCCATTTGGGTCCTTCAAATCAGTCCGCTCCATTTTCAAAATTTAGAGCCCAAGTCATGGATCCAAAATCAATTTTTACACTTAGTCAAAAACTCTTTTTTTATTTCCAGTTTTTAATGCCTAAACAGTCCTTTTATTTCCATTCTCAGATTAAAAACAGTTTAGAAAATATTTTATTGGCGATCTAGCTAAACGATCCACGTATCGTTTGCCTATACTAGATTCCAATCATAAGTAGAGGTTCCAATATATAAAGTATGTTTATTACAACAAATACAATATATACACATTATAGAAATGGAAAATGAGATAGAGTTTAGGTTGGTGGGTCTACCGAAGCCCACCAGTTGGATATTTTCACCCATAGCTGGGACTTCATGAAAATATTAGCTTCCCTTACTTATTCTCTCTGCCAAAACAGTCATGATTTGGCCTCGGCCCAATCGACTAATCATGAAAGGCATCTTACTCATCTGAATATAAGTGATGGGCCTTGTGAAGGCCCATCTCAGTGTAATACAGTGGCGAAGACGAAAGAGGGCACAAACAAATACCCAAGTTAGATGTACTCGTGATTATCTAATGCTAATGAAGATTAACTAAACTAACAGCCTATAAACTAGAATAAAATAAGCAAGATAAACTAAATGGACTCAAACTGTTAATTAGCTGAATAAGGAGAGAGGAGAACCACAGACAGTGGGCTAGGCCCAAACCAACAGTAATGCATAAGGGAAGGAAGAAGAAGGCAAGCAGTGGGCCAGGCCCAATGGCCACAGTCGTATGAGAGAAGCAAATAAGCACAGAAATGGGCTGAGCCCAATAGATCACTTGCATTCTAACAGAGAATAGGCAGTATATGTATATATATATATATATATATATATATATATATATATGCACACATACACTTGATATATTAATGTATCTAAAACTGTACATATCTTGTACATCAAGTGTATATCATGACATTTTCTCTAAGAAAGCACACAAGAAGGAAATTTAAAGCAGAGACTCAATCATGACAATATATCTTGGATGTATACCCATGTTCCCTAACTAATCTTATCCCAGAAAACCACAGTTCATAGTTTTAAGTGGACAGTGTCCACATAGCTTGAATAAGGTTCCAATCATACAAACAGGGAGGAACAAACCTAAAGCTAAAGCCAATAAATAGTACAGGCCTAGGGTCTAATACTAACTAATACCACATTTGAGATGGAGAATTAAACAGAGCATGCATACATGTTATAAGGCACAAGTGAATACTAACTCATTAGAACACAACAGGGTTCAAGCAAATAGGATGCAGGCCTGTGATGGCCATAGGGGGCTATTGAGGTCATGCTAAAGATTTGTTATGCTGCTTCACTCTACTATCCATATGGAAATGGCAAGCATACAGTTGGTCTAGTACACAATGTAGAAGGGTTCATGATAGTGTGGCTCAAGGCATATGAGTGGGAGAAGGATACTAGGTAGACAGACATAGGCTACACACACACACATCAGCAAGTTATTCATTTTCTAAACTTGAATATATACATGTTCAACTAGGCCTCAATTAAGATTGAAACAATGAGCAAGAGCATTTGGGATCACTTAGAGACTATTGGGAACATATTAAAGGGTGGGAAGACAAATAAAATACCTAGGGATATGCAGTCAACTTCTTGTAAAGTAGACATGATACAGTCTTGACTATATATCAATAAGGGATAATCTAATCTCACTTATGGCTATTTCAAATATGCAGTAAAACAATACATCATGCTACTCAGAGATTATGACTCAGCTCCTATACTCAGAGGGGTAAAGTAAGGTCATGTACAGGTATACGGAGGTGATTCACACAGTTGCATATGAGAAACATGTAGCCATAGATCAAGGCAACAACATCAACCCAGAAATATTACAAATATACATCAAAACCCTTTAAAACTACCTCTGTTTGGGATCCAATTTTAGAAACAAGTCAAACAGTTAACAAAGCTATCTTATAATGCAGATATCCTAATTGATTTGACCACAGTCCGTCCCTGACACCCTACCATGCTCCTAAATCACACCACATACTTCAAATTATCTTACATGGACACTTTAAAATATCATGAGTTTACAAACAAGACATCGTCATACACATCCCTTATTGAACTAAAGCAAACAAGGACATTATACCTTTAATCAACATAAAACTGCATTCAGACCTATGTAACAAATTCTAAGAGTTCAAATAAGTTAGTTTTAGCACCATGTTAATGACACACTACCCTTTTTAAACCTATTCAAATCTGAACTTAATCTAAACCGATTCTAAATAACTTCTTAAGGCATCAACAGTTCATTATTTAACTTAACACTAGTGTTAGATGATATAATAAGACAGTGAGTCATGGACAAACATAACATAGTCCCTTAAAGGTTAGACATGCTCTTAAGACCATTCCAACAACACATTGAATCACTTTACTCACTTAACAAATTCCAGACCACCATATTAACTGAATAACTTAGGATTTGACTAAAACAAACTACAACTAACATGCTAATCACTTCAAAATCACTTAAACAGGCCACATAGAATCTAATATACCTTTAACTAACATATTTGGCATCTATCTACTTAATCACATATAAGCATTCAATAAATAATGAATGAAACCACCTAAACATACTAGACTAAACCATGAGTGACCTAGTTACAAGTTCTAAAACTTAGTGTTCATACATGATTAATACAACCTTAAACTAACATTGTAAACATTTAAATTCACAAATAATCATAATGAACAACTAACGTTATCTTAACTTAATAAAACATGCTAATCCATTGTTTAAACAACATATAATCCAACCTAAAACATGCTAAATACTAATCTAATAAGCACAAATAACAACTAATTAGGCCTAATGAGGTTCATAGCATCACAATAAGTGCCAACAGTGGCCTAACATGCTAACATTCAACCAAATGAACCTAAACAATCACTAATCATGCTTAACTATCACAAAACACATAATACATATTAAAAAGGTTTATTTAAACAAAAAATCAAAAAGGAATTGTGTTTACCTTGTATGGAGGAAGCCTAGGATTGAATTTAGGGCTTGTTCTTCACTCTGATGACCTTAAGCTCACAAACACACAAAAAAGTGAGGTTTTAATAACTGAAAGACCAATTACTCTAACTCTGGGTTCCGCAAAAGGACTGGATCCCAACTTAAGTAATAATTGATTAAATTTTAACTCCAAAATGACTGTCAATCAATGTGAATGACAAATATCAAGTTTTGGACTTTTTTTAACTTGTTCAATAATGAGAGGGGTGTGATCTATTTATAGAGCCCCATGAACCCTAGGTTTTCATATTAAACCAATGCTGGAGAACAAAATTTGGGGGAAATTTCCCTCCAATTAGTTTTCAACTAATGAAATCGAAGAGTTTGAATTGTAATAGGACAAGGGAATATTAAATGCTCACAGAAAAAGTAAAAAAAGGGCAACCTTACATGGGGTTTGAGGGTGGGTACGGTGGCGTGACTGGAGGAGAGCGGCAAGGCATTTAATGCCTTTCTTCTTCCATCCACACAGAGGAGCAGAGAATTTGTGTACCATTGCATTTTCGGCAATCGAAGAAGGCGACGTCTAGGGTTCCTCTTGGAACCAAGTTGTAAAATGAAAGAGTGAAGGGCTTTATCCTCTTTACGCCTTACTCTGATGGGCTTGGTCCACGTCCTAGTCTAAAATGCCTTGGGCTCGGCTAATTTAAATAAAGTGAGGTCCAAACCTTTCTTTTTTAAAAACAATTAATATATTGTAGTTGCATTTTCAAATGTGGCCACATTTTAAATCATAAAATAGCCGAATAATTTCTTAAATAACTTAATTAAAACAAAAGCTTCGTTTTGAGTCCAAATTTGACACTAAATGGAGATTAGGAAAGTAAAATCATGCAAACGTTTTTAAAATTTAAACACGACTTGAAATTAAGATGTGATTCCCTTATCATATTTAATTAAACAATTTCTTGACTTTGACAGACCGAGACATTAATCCTTGAACTTTGAAAATTCTTTTGAGATAATTACATTTATTATTCCTTTATCATATCCGCTTTGTGAAAAGTATATTCCACTCTGTTTGTGACTCAAAACCTTGAATAATTAAATATAATTATTGGAGGGTACAAATTAGGTGTAAACAACTGCTCCTTCATTGTTAGGGGATGGCTAGACCATCCCTGAGCAGCGAAATCTGACTGACCTAGTTTTTAGCCAATCAATAGGAAATTACTTCTCGTTTTAATGCAATTTTTTAAAATTGTGGCCGAACCCTGGCTTCTGGGGTTCCTACATATCTCAAGTTGCATGAGAATTCAAGACAATTGTAGTTCGATTCGATTAAACTATTAAAAGCCCATAAAACAAATGTATCAAACTAAAAAATTTCAAAATAATTTCATTTGAATGTGATTGATCCTCGGAGATTGAGTGGCCTACATATCCCCGTTTTCCGATAATCAAGTCACTTGTAGTTCGACTCAATAGCCCAAAAAGGGTATCCTTTATGTGGGAATCCCTTTGACCCTTCCGGTATATGCCCGACAAGTTACAAGATTTAAAAATAAAAACATAGTGATTTGCGAGCGAGGTAAGTGTGGAGTGATGTTCAAGCTTATGTGGATTGACCTTAACTCTCGTTAACACATATTTTTTGCTGGCTGCCCAAGAACAAGTTCCATGTTTTCTTCACATGTATCTGGATCTGGTGTTTCTACTTTTCACCTCCGGTAGCTTTGACATGTTTCAATAAGCTGAGACCTACGTGTTGATTATTACTTTTTATATTTTTACATACCTGCGCAGCTTTGTTTGTTGTGCCCTCTTGGGTGATTTCTTTTGAGCGGACGCCCCTCCGACACCATTTGGCTCATGTTAATTTTGTTAAGCGGATGCAACTTGCGACACCATCTGGATCTGTTGAATTATTTGACTCAAGCGGATGCCACCTACAATATCGTCTAGCTCTGTTGACTTGCTGAGGAGTATTTGTTTAAGTGGACGTCACATGTGATACCGTCTGGCTCTTGCTGACTCTGTGGACTTGCTAGTGTGATGTTGTCAACCCTGTGAGGTAGTTTGATTCTTTAGGAATGAAGATTGTGGCTTTTGATCGGAAGTAAATCGTTCGGACTTTGGGGTGAAGATTGCGGCCTTTGGAATAGGATTACATCACCTGACACTTGGAGTAAAAACTGCAGCCTTTCAACCAAAATTACATCACTCTGACTTTTGAATGAAGACTGCAACCTTTTAGCCGGAAATACATCATTTAGACTCTAGGAGTGAAGACTGCAGCCTTTCGACCGGAATTACATCACTTGGACTTTTGAATGAAGATTGCAACATTTTAACCGGAATTACATCATTCAGACTCTTGAAGTGAAGACTGCAACCTTTCGGCCAAAATTATATCACTCGAACTTTTGAATGAAGACTGCAACCTTTCAGTTGAAATTACATCATTCTGAAGTTTGGAGTGAAGACTGCAACCTTTCAGCCGTAATAATATCACTCGAACTTTTGAATAAAGACTGCAACCTTTCGGATGGAATTACATCATTCTGACACTTGGAGTGAAGACTCCAACCTTTTGGTTGGAATTATATCATTCGGACTTTTGAATAAAGACTGTAACCTTTTGGTCGGAATTATATTATTCGGACATTTGGAGTGAAGACTGCAGCCTTTCAATCGGAATTACATCACCTTGACACTTGGAGTGAAGACTGCAGCCTTCTGGCTAAAATTACATCACTCGGACTTTTGAATGAAGACTACAACCTTTCGGTTGGAATTACATCATTCGGACGCTTAGATAAAGACTGCAACCTTTCGGCCGCAATAACATCACTCGGAATTTTGAATAAAGACTGTAGCCTTTCAGCCGGAATTACATCATTCTGACACTTGGAGTGAAGACTACAACCTTTCAGCCGGAATTACATCACTCTGTCTCTTTTTACCTTATTCTCCTTTATGATATTTTTCTTTTAGATGCGGCTCTCAAGTCCGGTGTTGCGTCTTTGCTTTATCGGTGGCTCTAAGGGCCTGTTAGTTGTCTTCCGGTGTTAGAATGGCTTTTTATTGTGCTTGCTTAATTCATGAACAAATAACTTAGTAGAGAAACTGGTCATCCTGCTGATGACGTTCTGGTGACCTGCAATCACAGAAAGTTTTGTTAGTTTCCTATGCGGTCAATTCGTGTCACCGACTCCTGCTATGTTGTATCTCCGTTTTTCGGTTGCAATCCTTTTTACAGTCTCGATATAATGAGATAAAATATTTTGTGTGGAAATATTTGAAAACTATTTTAGAAAGCAGAATTCTTTGACTGAAACATTTCATATTTATTTAAGATTTTTTTAACTAATGTCATGACATATTCGCTTGAGCGAGTTTTTTTACTGTCTCTGGTTCTTTGCCTTTGCTCTTCGTCTGTCTTTGTTGAAATTTTCAAGACCCCCTCAAAAATTTGTCCCGGTGGCTGATTTGGATTAGCTAACTCTCGTTCTAATTTTCGTTGAAGGAATTTTTGAGTCCCTCTAAAACATTCTGCCCCAATTTATTGAGCTTGGACCGGCTGATCCTTTGACCCGACTTGTTAATGGAATTTTTAAGATCTTCTCAAAAGTTCTACCCCAGTTTACACTGTGTGAGGCGATTTATTCAAATTCTTGATGTCTCTGAGGTTTCCTATGGGTTTATTTGGTTGTTTTGTTTGATGCGATCGAGCTTGAAGAGCGCCTACGTATCCCATCTCGAGAATCAGGTCGAAATGTGGTTTGAAATAAATGTGATTGACTTTTGTAATGGTGCGACGTAGCTCGAAGAGTGCCTATGTATCCCTCTTTGGGAATCAGGTCATTGCATAGTTCATATAAATGTATGGGGTTTGATAATAATGTGACCGAGTTTGAAATGGACGCCTACGTATTTTTTTTTGGGAATCAGGTCCTCGCGTAGTTCGTTACAAGGAATGATTTGTTTTTTCTAATGTAATTAGAAGCAAAGAAGTGCGATTATAAGCAAAAGAAAACATGTGATTACAAGTAAAGGAAATGTGATTACAAGTAAAAACGATTACAACTGAGATGAGCATGTTTTCACACGTAATACCGCTTGATTTCATCTGAGTTAATTGCTTTAGGCAACTCTTTCGTCCATTTGATGGGCGCATCCCTTTTCAGTAGCTTGAGGATGGGCTCCACGATTACTGTAGATTGCGCTATGAAGCGCCCAATGTAGTTCAACCTTCCTAAGAAACTCATGGCATCTTTCTCAATTTCTGGCGGTGGAAGCTCTTGAATGGCTTTGATTTTGTGGGATCTAGCTCTATGTCCATGCAGCTGACTATGAACCCCAATAATTTTTTGGCAGGCACTCCGAATGCACACTTGGCCTGATTCAATTTGAGATTGAACTTGCAGAGTTTGTCGAAGAACTTTCGCAAGTGTATAATGTGGTTAAAGCCTTCTCATGGCTTGATTATGATGTCATCCACGCAGACCTCTATTTATTATGCATCATATCGTGGAAGATGATGGTTATCACCCTCATGTAAGTGGATCCGGCATTCTTGAGGTCGAACAACATTACACGATAATGGTATACTCCCTATGGAGTAATGAATGTCATTTTCTGAGCATCTTCTGCGCTCATCAGAATCTGATGATAATCAGCGAAGCAATCCAAAAATGACTGTAATTCATGCTTTGCACAGTTATCGATAAGTATGTGAATATTCGGGAGTGAAAAATTATCCTTGGGACTAGCTCGATTGAGATTTCTGTAGTCCACACATATTTTTATTTTCTCATCCTTGTTTGGTACTGGCACAATGTTGGCCAACCACGTAGGGTATAGAGTTACTTCCACCACCTTGACTTTATTTGTTTTTTGACTTTGTCTTTAATTCTTATGTTGAGGTCAGGCTTGAACTGTCGTTTTCTATTTAACTAGGGCGAATCCCTCGTTGATAGGTAGCTTGTGAGCTACGATGTCTTTGATCAACCGGGGCATATCCGCGTATGACCATGTGAATATGTCAACATACTCTTTAAGCAAGTTTATCATTTTTTCCTTTTTTGGCGCATCCAAGTGCGCACTTATCCCCATTTTCTCGTCTATGAGATTGATTGATTCAATTTCGTCCAAATTAGGCGTCTACCTATTTTCATACTGATATTTCTCGTCCACGAGGTCTTCTAGTAACTCTGCCTCTTCATCGTATTCCTTATATTCCTTGTCGTCTGTGTCACTCGGCTCGCTCATCTCGCGACATGTCATGACATTATGAGTCATTTTAATATTATTACAGAAAAACAAAGCAAAGTATCGTTAGTATGTAAAAACATGTTATATGTGTATATATAAATAAAAGAGATTGTTTTGTGTAAACTGAGGCTTTTCATTGATCTGATACAAATTGTGTTCCTGACTCGGATTAACATCGAGTCATCCCATTTTTGAACAATACGTAAGAAAGTAAAGACATAAATGGTGGGTGTTCGGGCCTCAACCTATCTCCATTAATTTTGGAAAAACAAATTTAAAATTTTCTCTCTACTAAGGAGCGAAAAGTAGGGTAGAGGTCCAGTTGGACAACTGCTCATCTGGATCAGCGTCGCGGATGTGGGTGCTTCAAAGCATTCCTCTAGTATAGCGGAACACTCTTCCTCTTTGAACAACATCCCCAAACCTTCTTCTGAGTACCCACTGATGTGCATGTGCATGTTGACTGGAAATGACTAGTACAAACCGGGGAAAGGCTTTCTCATTTGTGAAGGACCTCTCTTTTTTTGTTTCACATAAAAGGCTTCTGCAGGGCTTGATGTGTACCCACGACCGAAGTGATACTCATTTCCCAGAACTGACACCGATTCTGGAATGCCTTGGAGCTCTCATCCTAAGCCTTTGCTGGGCTCGAACCCATTCTGGAGCATAATTGTCGCAACTATCTTGTAGGCTGACAATATCAGGATTTCTTCATCGTCCCTTTGGTGGATGGATCCCACAAGTTCCACTATGTGGAAGTTTATATCTGTTGGGACTGCTTCTATTCCAGGCACAGAGTTGTCGGGATAGTTGTGAATACTATCCACCCGATCGATTACGATCTCGTGGTCTTCCCATATGAATTTCATTGATTGGTCTCCCTAGTAGAAGATTATAGTTAGCACTGAAATTCATGACTTGGAATTCTGTGGTAAGTGCAACGGGCCCCATTTGTATGTTGAGGTCCACTTCCCCTGCGGTATCACGTTGTATGCCGTCAAAGGCTCTTACATTGGTATGACTCTAGCGTATTTTTCCAATGTACTAGCCTAACTGCTTCAATGTGAACTAGGGCCATATATTAAGCCTAGCCCCATTATTGACATATACTTGGGAGATCACCATGCCTCGACACTAGATGGTGATGTAGAGGGCCTTGTTATGAGCCATTCTTTCTCTTGGAAATTCCTCAGTAGTAAATGCAATATGATGTGCCCTGATGACATGACCTACTATGTCAGCTAATATTTCAGTACTAGTATTTGCTGGGATGTGGACTTGGTCTAGCCCCTTCATTAGGGCTTGACGATGTTATGTAGAGCTTAGGAGCAGTAACATTACCGATATTCTAGTCGGTATTTTTGTAGGTGTTCAACAGTGGAGTAATCTTTTGACTGCATCCTGCGCCAAAAGTCATCAGTTTCCCATCGGTGATGGGCCTTCTTTGACTTGTTTTTTTGCGGGGCGCTCCTTGCACTAATTCTTCGGGAGTGTAGCATCTCCCTGATCTTGTCATTCCTTGAGCGACGACTGTAAGTTCCTTTTTGGGAGCCGGAATGACTACTTGTGGTACCTGGATCACAAATGGCTTCTTTGGAGCTGGGATCAATATCTTTAAAATAGCATTGTATTATAGAATGAGGGAGGCGACCGTGCACTCTAAGATTTCGGTACCTTCCTAGGCCAATGGTTGACATACAACCTAGTGTTCCGCTCGTTCTATCATGTGGATATGGTTAGCACTATGATTCGGGAGAGGATTTATATTCATATTTGGCGATGCAGCCTCCAGAATGATCTCACATTTGTCGATCATATCATGAAACTTGTGTTTTAGATTGATGCAATCTTCTGTAGAGTGCTCATTGCCCCTAGAATGGTAAGCACAAGATTGGTTGGGCCTATAAAAGTGACTTCCTGGGTTGGCAGGCTTTGGTGGCATGGATTTGATGAGACCGGAAGCGTTTAATTTGGCGAACATACTGGTTCACATTTCTAGGAGTGGAGTGAACATCCGAGGTGGCTTTTTCTCTAAGTTCGAACGTGGCAGGTCGCATGTGGCCGGATGTAGTTGATTATGGTAGTTTTGAGGTGCTTGATATGTAGGTGCAGGAATGTGATAATTTGGAGATAGAGTTTGGTAGGTAGGTATAGGTGTTTGGTAGTTTATTTGTGGAGCTTGGTAGTTTAGTTGTGCCTAGTATACCGGCACAGAGATGTAGGGTATTGGTATGTAGTTGCTCGGATGAGGATTTTGGTATATGTGGAAAGATGATTCAGACCCTTCCTTTCTACGACTCATTGGGCTCGGGGTGTGAAAGACATTTACCATGTCCTCTTTTTTATTATTTGCGGCTCCAGTAGAGCTTGATGCGCCATCTTTGTTGACAATGCTGATAACTTTTCCAGTCATGAGACTATCTTCTATGGTCTCTCCCATTTTGACTAAATCAGCAAATAGCCTCTCAGCCATAGCCAACATTCGATCATAGCAGTCCAACTCCTGAGATCGGATGAAAGTTGAGACCAGTTCTTTCTCACTCAGCAGAGGCTACACTCGGGCGGCTTCGACCCTCCACCTACTTGCATACTCGTGATAGGTTTCTATTGACTTTCGCCTAATCTTTTCCAAAGAATAGTGGTCAGACATGTTTTCCACATTAAAGTGGAATCTGTCCATGAAGGCTTTTTCCATTTCCTCAAATGAGTCCCAACTGCTAATATCTTGTGCTATGAACCATTCAAATGTTTCTCCTATGAGACTTTGACTAAAGAGCCTCATTATCAACGATTCATTCCTTTTGGCGCCGACCAGTTGGTCGCAGTAAGCTTTTAGATGAGCTTTGGTGTTTCTTGTGCCATTAAAGAGTTCAAATTTGGGCATTTTGAACCCCTTTAGCAAGTCTAAATATGGATGCATACATAAGTCATCGTATTTTAGTCCCATCGCTTTACGGGAGCCTTTGTTAGCCTTTTCGAATAGATCTATCATTTTATGTTCCATCTCTCTGTCCCTTTTTGTCCTGGTCGGACCTCCATGTTTTTTCTATCTCATCATAGTGATCCAATTCCAGTGAGGAGTCAATGGGAGTGATTGGATTATAGAAGGATATAGTGGAGTACACACGGCGACTTCTGGGAGTGCCCACAGCTGTGTGGGTAACATGGGTAGTAGTATTTTGGTGGATGCTACGATAGGCATACGCTAGCGGCGCCTAAAAGGTAGGCGCGAATTGGGAGGTCCCAGTTATGTGGGTGGCATTTACTGGAGGTGGTATTTGGTAAGAGGCCCAGTATGGACATTCGAGAAGTGTTCGGGCACAGGTGAATTCAGAGATGGAAAAGGTGGTGAAGGCCTTTTTGCCTCAATAACAGCTGCTTCTCTGGCAGCGTTGATTGCTTTATTTCATGTGACCTTTTATTGGAGGTCGACGATTTTCTTGAACAAGGTGATCACGTCCTTAGAGTGCGATGCATTCTGGAGGTCTTGAGGCACAACATCCTTAATCAATGCATTCTTGTTACGGGTTTCCTTGGGAGTACCAGTCATGTTTGCTTGATTTTCTTGGTTTAGGGATGTTGCCGCGACTTTAGATCTGGTGAAGTACGCCAATGTAAGACAATATATCAACTTTTTTCTATAAGAAGAAAAACAACTCAAAAGAAAACCATGTTAGTACGTTAGTCGGAAAACATAAATACATGATATCACACATAGATTGTACATATAGCACGTAGACTCATGTATTCGATCCGAAATCTTGATTGATCTTTCTATTCCGGGGTATTTTGGTCATTTTGGGTAATTTAGTGTTTAGGGTTTCGGTTTGAAGGTTTGTGGTTGATTTGTCACCACGGCGTCGTCGAACCAGAAATTGTCTTATAAATAGGGGATTATAATTTATTCAATATAGGGGTCAAGTCTTGTATATACTGCCTACGTATCCCTCTTCATGAAGTCAAACTCTTCTATAATTCGAGTTACATAGAAATTATATCCTAATTTCTTCTACCCAAATCTTAATCTTACCCTGACCAGGACCGATATGGGCTTCCTATGTATCCCTCGTTGAGATATCAGGTCGGATGTGGTTTCATTGACAAAAAGTGGGAGGGGGATATATTTAATTGAAAGTTAGAAAAGGGGACACCTAAACTACCCAAAAGATGAATTCACCTCGAAGCCATGGTGGGTCGTCGTCCTTACGAACATGCATTTCCTGACAGCTTTTCTAAAAGCGGCCTTGTATCACGGGCTAGATCTGGTCGGTGTTGACCAAATGCTCAAACTCAAAATTTAAATTTTACATTCTTCAATGTCGTACCCAGGAGCCCCTAATCAGTTAAGCATATCTTCGTTCTCAAAGTGCTTGTGAAGAGTTTCCAGGTGGTCTTAAGTGGACGAACCTTGCCGGTACGACATAAGAGTGAGATGATGTCGGCGTACGAATCTTCAAAGGTAGTGAAGTTGTAACGCCAGAGCCATGTGTCCATGGTGATTCCTTTACTAGGCATAATGGAGTCATAGACTAGTCGGGAGTGAGGTCCCCATAGGTTGCAGATGACTTTCTCATCAATTAGTTTGACAGTTCTTCTCTTGAATGCCACACATTCATCAGTGTTGTGGCCAGGTTGGTATCTATGGTATAGGCATCTTTTGTGAGAAAAAAGAGGTGCGCAAGTCGGGAGGACATGAGAGCTAGTGTGTGTCAGTCCCACAACTTTTATCCCATCGAAGACCTCAATGTTTTGCACTTCCATTGGCGCGACTCTGAAGTAAGAACCGCAGGCTTTGAGGGCAATCACCCACCACACTAGAGATGTTCTACGGGGAGGCACTTGTGGCATCCCATAGAGATTAGAAGATTCATCAACGATTGTGGTGATTCTTTCGGGTACCCAACTTGTTTCCTCATATGGTATTGGGTCATCCTCATGAAGGTGCATCAGGGGGACATAGTCATCCACCATAGTATTGACCTCTTCAGGGAGATTTTGGTATTGCGGTTTTCCCTCAGGGGACTTTTCAGTCAGTTTCTCCATGAATTCCAAAATCTTGTCGACCTCTTTCATTTTGGCGTTTGCTAAGTCAGTATTGTAGTCAACTTCCTTTATCTTGTCTTTTTCTAACTCAATCTTCGCATCTATCTTGCGAATCTTGGCCCAAAGTGACTATTTTGTCTCTATATTGCTGACTTGGTCGATGGCTGGTGATGTGGCACTCTGGTTGTAGGTAGCATCCATTGTAGTAAATCAACCTTTAGGAGGAGGTGAATTTAGTCAGCTTTTGGTATTTTTCTGTATTTTTCTTTTGGGTTGCTGTATGGGATGTGGGACAAATCAAGAGTTCAGATGAAACACATGAAAATACAGAAGAAGTTTATATCACAAAAGAACATACACAATTATAATATTCGCGTTCCTATACTTCGTTACTCCAAGGCTTTCTAATTGTTTGAAGCATAAATGTGCCAAATGTTAATAAATCATTTCCCCATAATAAGTCCATTAATAATAATAGTATCTTCCCCAATGGGGTTGCAAAGCATGAATAGAAAGTAGTAAAAATCAGAAAAAGTCTCCTCTGGTGGCTGATGATGAGGCTCTGTCAGTCTAAGCCCCCTTGTCCCTTCGAAGGGCGGACTGGATCTTGAGATGAGTAGATACCAGAAATGAACTAACACACTGACCTTTTACTATGGGAGTCATCCGTGAAGCGTCATCCATAACTTATTTCATACGAGCGTCTAAGTTTTTGAGACACTCGTGAGTGAAGTCAACCTCCTCGGTCAAGCTGGCTATGACAATCTGGTCATACCGTATCTTCTCTTGGTACATGGCAGCTCAATCATAAGCTTGTCTTTGAATACAATGAGTTGTGATCTAGGCCTTTGAATCCCAACTTGTAGAGGTTGGGCCCGGGTGTAAGGGTACCTTGCAAATGTACTCTTAACTAGTCTTCATCGCGACCTGGGTAAATAAGATCATTGGGTAGGGTCTCTGTGTCCCACTTGATTCGACCATTCCACTCTCGGATGATGTCAACTACTCCTCGGATCTTGTCACCCTCGTAGTCAATCACATATTTCATCATATTCCCTATTTGGGGGATTGCCTATTCTCTTCCGAACTGTCTTAGGACCCTAAGAGATGCATATGGTTGGATTCCTCAGATTCCCATAAATGGTAGAAAATGGCATTTTTGGCCTCTCACAGATATGGTCTCGGATATGAAGTTGGGAAATCTCCATTGGATATTGTCATCTCGGAGCCTAGAGAAGATGAAAACCCACCCCTATTTGGATTGGATCCCGAAATTTAGATAAGTGATTTTTAGGTCATCGTATCTACGCTCGGGGTCTCGGTATGATGGAATCTCGAATTATGGAGATGCTAAATGATCCACCATTGGACTAAGAGGTTACAACCTTGGAAGTACCTATGCAGGTTTTGGCATTGACCTAAGGCTCGGTAAATATCGGACAAGATGACTGGGACTATGTCATAGTATTTGGTTTCCACGTTAGTGGATATGCCATGAACGATAGCATGGGTAACAAAGATGATCCGAGTATCTATGGCTTGGTAACGGTTTTTTAGAAACACCATGTTCCTAGCAGGCATATAGTGAATGCTAGGCGTCAAGTAGCTTCCCAAGCGGCAAAGGAGTGAACCTCTATGGAGTGCTCTACGTAACCCTGGGTAGACCCAAATCGGGTATGGAGATCCCTAAAAGCTACGGTCAGGCTAAATATCCAATCGGCGTTAGCTAGGGATAACATCTTAAGGATCTCACCAGGAGTCTGCTTATGGGGTACTAGAAAGTTGCGATCAGATTTCTTTCTCCGCCTCATACATGTACCTACACTGTCTATGCAGTCTCGGATCTCCTCTAAGGTTGGGATCATCTAAAAGAAACCGAACCTAAAGACCATTCTCTCGTTATCCCAATACCGGGTAGGGACTTCTAAGAGGTCGGTATTTCCTTTCATAGTCATAAGAGAGGGTAGGTGTCCTAGACAGTTGTTACTTCCTTTTGTTGTGCGGCACTTAGCCATGCCTACAAAATCTGTAGCATCTTGGGTGCCTCGGTAACCATGTCGAATTTCAAGTTTGTAGGCATCTACAAAACAGAGCACAATTAATTTTACCCCCAAATGAGTAATGGTTCATCATATATGGCACATTAAACACTTCCACATAGCAAGTAATTGGATGTAGTGCCATCAGGTCGGAGATCGTTAGGACACGAGGGAGTCAGCCTGTCAGGTCCAGGTAGGTCAGCATGCGCTAGTTCAGTAGGGATTTGGATTCACTCTGTCCTAGTTGTACTAGAGTGGTTTAGAAAATGACTTTAGGGACCCGAGCGGACAACTCAGGGTGAACCGTTGTTGACTGTTGGAATGACCGCATACCAACTCCGTCTTCAAAGTGTACCAAAGAAAGGTTTTTGCTTTTATACTGGATGGTGATTGCGAAATCCGCATAATCACCTTTGTGCATTGATTCAAGTGTGTGTGCGTGCCATTTAACGGATCTTATGATATGCATGAATGACAGTTATAATTATGGTATTTAAACACATAAGCAATTTATATCATTTAAATAGCATGTTGTATTAAAACTCTCACTATTGTTCCAGCACGCCATCCACAAAAAAACTCAAAAATTAGCAATAGACAACAACAACGACTACTACTACTCCTTAATTCCAATTGACCTAGTGGTAAATGGATATAGAAATGTCACACCCTCTTTGTTGAAAAATGAAGGTTATTAATGCCACGACCTTAATTAAGGCGCTCGTTGGAGTCAACCTATCACTTACTTTTTTTAGCCTTTTCTTTTATTTTTATGTTGTTTCTAGTATTATGGTGGATATTTTTTTATTTTGCAGGGTTTGAGAACACAAAACTGGCAAGAACAAATAAAAGAAAAAAGAATGGGGCGGGCAGGCTCCCTAGTCGGCGTGTTGTGCTAGTTGTCGCGCCTCGCCTATAGAAAGTGTAGAGAGACTTATTTTTGGAATACTTCATGGGCGTAAAATTAGCATACCGTGTTTGTTTTTCTTTTAAATATCATAATTGAGTGATGCTATGTTAAGTGCATAAGTCGATCTAAAATCGAAACACTTCATGTGCATGAAAATAAGCATGTCGTGTTTGTTTTTTCAGATATCAGAATTGAGTTGTTAGGCGACAGTGATAATGGAAATGAGGTAAACTCTGTTCCTAAAGAAAATTGGAAAAGACAAAAAAATGTTTCGCCTACAAGTTACACATTGGCCCGCCGATCTAAAATAATTACATTCGCTAGCGAATTATATAAAAAATACATATTATTATATATAAAAATATATAAATTATGCATATTATATATTAATATATAAAAAAATATGCATTTGCTGATTATTATTTTGATGGGCGATTATATATGTAAATTTCTCTTTTTTATTCGGCTCCATATATCATAATTTTTTAAGATCTCACGGGTCAATTATTATTTATTAGTGACCCTACGAATGGAAATTTTGGCTTTAATTGGAGACTGTATTATTTGTCATTGTCTAGTAGTGTAGTATCCTACATTACAAATGCCAATTAGCAGTTTTTCATTCAAGTGGAAACAAGCATATGGCAATAAATCGACGGAAGTCAACCAATAAACAAAATAAAGATTAAATCAATTAAAATTGATTAATCCTCCGATCCATACGGTTTGCATGTGGATTAGTCCTCCGATCCATACGCATTACATTCTTATCATGATCACGTTTTAAGGATATGATAATTATAAATTAAGAAGCAATGAACTTATCTTGTTATAAGTTTATTTTGTTTTCAATTTACCCATCAAATCTGTCAAATACTATTTGTGAAAGGATCAAGGTGAGGCAAGATTGTAGCTAATATTGGTGAGGCTAATAAATCTTAGCTAAATTTTGTTGAATCCACTAGAAAAAAAAAGGTAGAATTTGTAGAAAGGTATAGGTGAACCAGCAAACTTCATTACCAACTAGAAAGGGGAACTTCCAACGTTTTTTAGGAAAACATATGGGGCAAAAATCATTTACGCCTTAAAATTTTAAAAATTAAACTCTTTCCTTAACTTTAAATAATAGGTATTCTTCCGCTTTTATACTACAAAATATCTATTTTGTCCTTAATATTTTCAATTCTTCATCTATATAATGCATTTTTATATTATATATAATTGTTTTCTTAACTTAGGTATTTTACCTATAGTTTCAATATTTTTTTATTTAAATTCATTAGCATCACAAGTAGAATAATACTTTTAAGAATTTGTTAAAATATAATACTATATTTTGTGATTGTTATTCTAATATTATGTGCATTAAGGATGTGTTTTTGTAAGTGTGTTCTTGAGTTTCACTTTCTTTTTATTCTCTATTGTCTATATATATATAGATAAACGAGCTTCAATTATTAATACTAGAAAAAAATTCTAAATGGTTGAATAGAAGAGATTTCACCCTTAATTAAAGATTTCGAATTCAAACTCTAAAAAAAGACACAAAACATTTTTCTTTTACTGAATTATATACGAATTTAAATAAGTTAGATCAATAAATTTCAAACATGAAATAATTTTAAAAACATAGAGAAGATTGAGTTGAAGAGCTCATGTTTCTATAACACAGAAATCACTCATAAGGAACACTTTTCTTTTAATGAATTATATGCGAATTTAAATAAGTCACAATCAGTAAAATATCAAATTAGTATTAAAATAGCAACATAAAGAAGATTGAGTTGAAGAGTACCTTTCTACCATTTTGTATATTTCATCAACTAACTTATACCCTAGTACTAGAATTCCTAGACCAATATTTGATTAAATTGTATGCTTTACACAGCTCTAGTCTATAGACAATGCAAAATTCATTAGCTTGTTTTATGATAAAAATCAATGCAAGAATCCTCTTCGGGATAAATCTCCTCAGACGACCCTAGTGTGTCCACCACATCTTCCGTACTCCAACCTGCACGTAATAACCTCTTCGACAACAACCTCACGTGCGATTCCACATCTTTCTTGTCGACAAACGCGCCGTCATCGCAGCGTCTCCTCCAGTCGCCGGAGCCATCACCTCCGCCGCCATCCTCCACCATCATCATCTCTCTAACATCCTCTTCTTTCCACCCCGCTTCAGTTAACCTCAAAAACACCCCCTCTAAATACCCTTCTAAATCCTCACTCCACCGCAGGTGCCTTCCAGCTCCACGCGTCGCCTCCATCTCACGCGCGTCTGTCTCACGCGCCGCCGTCTCCGCCATTTCCGTCCAAAATTCGATCTTTCTCGCCTCCGTCGCCGCCCATGCCGGTGTATTCATTAAATTAAACAAACTGGGTCGTCTCAAAATCATTTCTTTTCTCTGAAACTCCACTTGATGAAAAAAACCACATATATCAAAACTCCATAATTTAACCTCGCCATCATGCACGTAAAAAACAGGATTCCCAGCCAAACACGGCGTACAAGGAATATAAAAATGCTGATAAATAGGAACAAGAACAGGTGCTTTTTTCAAGTACCCTTTTGCTATATCAACAGCCCGATCATTATCCCTTGGCCTAATCCCCCAAAAATCTACCCAAAAATTACATTTCTTGACATCTTTACATAAACTCAAAATTGGCAAATTCTTGATGATCTCTAATTGTTGTTGGGACGAGGATCGCCAATTGGGAAATCCAGGGCCAATGGGAAGACCTTCTTGAAGTATAGAACGAAGATCAGGTGGGAAAATGAAGGTGAAATTTGATTCAATGGTGGAGAATTCTATATCGGAAAGACCTTTGTCGACGATTATTTTGGAGGATTTGAGATGTTGTATGACATTTTTGGCATAGGCTGCATATGAAAAACAAACTCTTGTTGGTTTTGGGTTGCAGATTGTGATGGGGTTGCTCAAGGTTTCTGCAACTGTTGCTGCCATTGCTAATGAACTAACTGGAAGTGCTCTTTGTATATGAATTTATATAAAGGATTGATTAGAAAGTGAAAGATAATATATAGTGTGTGAAGAGGTTAGAGTAAATTGTGGAGAATCTGGTGGGATGGGGATGATTTGGCAACAATCCTAAAAGAATCATTCAAGTCAAACAATAAATGTATGATATATATCTCTATTAAATAAGATATTATCCCTTAACTAACCTAATTAATAAGGATTTTTATTTTATTAATTTTAAGAAAAGATAATTTGATTTGATTTGATTTGTGGTGTTTAATTTTATTCACTGAAAATGTATATTAGTAAATCATTTTAAAAATAATTATAGATAATTTAATAAGGATGAATAATTTAAAACCTTTTATATTGTTTCATGATATTTTCGTCAAATTAGTATTTTATGTATATATTTTTTAAAATTTATCTAATAATATTTGTTGGTTTCATACTCTAATAAAGTTGAATGATGCATTTTGTTGAATATTGAATTCAATTCTCATTTTTTATTTTTTTTAATGATGCACCGTGCACTCATGTTTTACAAATTTTAAATTCGCCTTTAGATATTGTATATATAAATTTGATCTTTATTGTGATAAAAATATCAAATATTAATTTATCAGTGAGGAGGGAAGAAGAAGTCGTTGATGAGGAAAAATGGGTGTTTGATTTAGACCGAAGGTGAGACGAAGAGAAAATGGTCCGTGACAATTATTGGTGTTACGTGGAAATGTTGTTGTGTTAAAGTTTGAGGAATCGGATCCTAAAATCAGGACAGATTATGGGAATAGATCGAAAAGTCGAAAAGACTGATCTCATTCTCATGCAATCTTATCATCAATCAAGAACAATGGCGTGTCAAAATTCTACAAAAATACACATAGGTCATAATCCGCCGATTCAATACTAATTATTTACATTAAATATGTTATAAAATATCATATCTATTATTAAAATTTTATATATAATATTGAATTTTATTTTTTATTTGGTCGCCTGCTATCTTGAAACTTATTTGCTTGCGGAGATATGAGTGGAAAGAGCGCTTCGCGAAAGAACCATGTGGCGCAGTGAAAGATTTTCCTTTGGAGTTTCCGACCCTCCGAGTCTCTTTTAACAAAGTCACATTCTTTTGATTCAAAAAACCTAAAAAATAAACATAGGTCATAATCTGCCGATTCAATACTAATTATTTACATTAAATATGTTATAAAATATTATATATATTATTAAAATTTTATATGTAATATTCCTACTAATTTCATTATAATAAATGTATACATTATTATTATATAAAAAAATATTACATATAAAATTTTAATAATATATATGATATTTTATAACATATTTAATGTAAATAATTAGTATTGAATCGACGGATTATGACCTATGTGTATTGAAAGAAAAAAAATGAGAATAGATGATCCCATCTATCTCAATTCTCATCACATTTTTTATGGTGGCAAAATTTTCACTTGTCGTGATATCATCTCATTTTCAACTTTTTGTCTTTTTCAATACTTACCAACCGCAAAGAACTTGAAGGCGGCAACAATCCGCCCACTCAAAAAATAAAAATAAAAAGAGAATAAACAATGACAATATAAGAGTTAGAAATTTTAAAATTAAATGGAAATAAAAGAGGGAGATTAGGAGAAATGAGTGCTAATTAGTTTTCAGTATCCATAAATTTCCTATGAAGAAATAATTACTATAAAATATTAATGGACCCAGTCAATCAAGAAAATAAAGAGCCATTTTGTTTCGAATTTTTGAGTCCAGTGTAAGATAGAATAATTTTCTTTAGGAATTTCTTTCATTATTCACAATATATATAGCTGTACAAAGGTTGATTCCTAATATGATACGAATCCTAACTTACATTACAAAGGTTGATTCCTAATATAGTACGAATCCTAACTTACCTTACAAAGGTTGATTCCTAATACAATTAGAATCCTAAGTTACCTTAAATATACATCTATCATAATTACAAAATATACGGAGAATATTCGCTAATATTCCCCCTCAGACGGAGAGGGAGGAGGCCGAACACTAAGGCTGGACCAGAAGTCGGTGAAGAGCTGTCGCGGTAGTCCCTTTGTGAAGATGTCTGCACACTAATAAGAGGAAGGCACGTGTAATATTTTGACCTGACCACGTTCAACCTTCTCTCGCACAAAATGGATATCCATCTCAATATGCTTAGTCCGCTGATGTTGGACCGGATTATGAGACATATAGATGGCAGATATGTTGTCACAATAGACTATATACGCCTTGCGGAGTGGACACTGGAGCTCCAAAAGAAGATTTTGGAGCTAACAGATCTCAGTAACTACATTAGCAACACCGCGATATTCTGCTTCAGCACTCGAACGGGATAGTGTGGCCTGCCTCTTAGCGGACCATGAGATAAGATTATCCCCAAGAAATACACAGTACCCTGAGGTGGAGTGACGTGTGTCGGGGCATCCTGCCCAATCTGCATCCATGTAGGCAAGTAGCTTGGTTGGGGCAGAGGGGGTATAACTGTAATCCAAAGTCTAGTGTGACCTTAACGTATCTGATAATACGTTTGAGGGCGGCAAAATGGGACTCTCTGGGGGTCGTGCATAAACAGACACACCTGCTGAACGACAAATGCAATATCAAGCCTAGTGAATGTAAGATACTGAAGAGCACCTGCTAGACTCCGATATAGAGTGGGATCAGAAACTGGCGCACCGTCATTTGCACTAAGCTTGGATTTTGAGTCCACCGGAGTTGGCATAATTTTGCAATTTGCCATCTTGGCCCTGTACACTATCTCTTCTGCATACTTACGCTGACACAGGAACATAGTGGCTGCAGATCTGGTTATCGATATACCCAAAAAATAACTTAGCTTGCCCAAGTCAGTCATAGCAAATTCAGTTTTGAGTAGAGCAATGATTTCATTCTTCAACCCGTCAGATGATGCAGTAAGAACAATGTCATCGACATATAATAGCAAATATGTATTGCTGCTACCTCGGTGAAAAGTGAAGAGAGAGTTATCACACCTGCTACATATAAAACCAATCTGCAGAAGATACTTGGCAAAACGATCATACCAAGCGCGGGGTGCCTGTTTCAATCCATACAGTGATTTTCTAAGACGACATACAAACTGTGGAACTGCCGGATGAACAAAGCCAGGGGGCTGATGCATGTATACAGTTTCTTTCAAATCCCCATGAAGAAATGCATTCTTGACATCTAGCTGATGAATCGGCCAATGCATGCCCATAGCAATACTGAGAACAGTCCGAATAGTGGCCGGTTTAACAACCTGACTGAACGTCTCACCACAATCAATACCCTCCTGCTGATTAGTGTCATTGGCAACTAGTCTTGCCTTATACCTCTCTAAGTCACCACTGTCTCTGAACTTGTGCCGAAATAGCCACATATACTGGATAACATTCACACCTTCTGGTCTAGGTACCAAATCCCAAGTGTTCTGCTTGGTTAAAGCGTTAAATTCCTCGCACATGGCCGCATTCCAATTTGGATCCAATTTTGGTAGTTTTGGATTTTTTGGAATGGGTGATAAGGTTTGTGTGGAGAGATTGAAGTAAACCTTGGGTTTGAAGATCCCGTGTTGTGCACGAGTCTCCATGCGATGAGAAGGCAGTAGTGGTAGGTCGGGGTTGTGAGGTTGTTGGTCCACTGGTTCTGGACCAGTGGGCAGCAGTTCAGCGAGACTGGGAAGCTGCAGGGGGTGCAGGAGACATGACTGGAGGCAACATGGGTGGTGTCGGGGTGTTGGACCGAGGGTAGGGGGTTATTGGGGTAGTGCTGGACAGTGTGGGGACTGTCAAAACAGTGGACTGTTATTGGTACTGTCAGAACAGTGGACTCGGTTCATCGAGAAAGATGCAATCGGTGGTCTGAAATTTTTGGAGATTTGAAAAAGGAAAGGTTGTCTCGTCAAATGTGACGTGACGGGAGATGATAATTTTGCGAGAGGCAATGTCATAACACAAGTAGCCCCGATGATTAGGAGATAAACCAAGGAAGATACAGGGCAGAGTGCGATGGGCAAGTTTGTGAGGTGCAGTGGAGATTATGTTGGGGTAGCGTAAGCATCCAAAAATTCGTAGGTGATCATATGATGGTAGCCTACGATATAAGATTTCGGTAGGGGTCTTATTTTGGAGTGTGCTAGTTGGTAAAATATTAAGAAGGGATTCTACCATTTTGACAGCATAGACCCAAAAAGGCGGTAGTAGACATGCATGAAACAGAAGTGTGCGAACCATGTTATTGATGGTACGCATAATTCGTTCAGCCTTTCCGTTTTAGGAAGACGTATAGGGACAAGAAAAATGGAAAACCATGCCTTGTTTAGAACAGAAATTGTGAAATACCGAGTTATTAAATTCACGTCCATTATCACATTGGAATTTGATAGATTTTTCAAATTGTGTTTTAATGAATTTCTGAAACTAGAGGAATTTTGCAAAAACTTCAGATTTGAATTTCAGTGGGTAAATTCAGACAAAATGTGAAAAATCATCCAAGAATACTAGATAGAATTTATGACCCAAAGAGCTAACAATCGGAGATGTCCACAAATCAGCATGCACAATATCAAAGGGAGAAAAAGTAACACTGTTTGATGACATAAATGGAAAATGAGTATGTTTGCCTAGTGGACAAGAAACACAGTGTTGGACAATTTTCCCATTATTACTTTGAATACGCTTAGAAGTCCTAAGAAAAGTAAAAACTGGGTCTCCGGGGTGTTCGAGTCTGTTGTGCCAAGTTGAGGGAGAAATCGCCGCAAGGGATCGAGGTGCTTGCGGTCTGATAGCAAAAGATTGAGTGAATGGGTAGAGATCTCCCACACTATTGCAGCGTGTAAGAATTTTCCCCGTATTGAGTTCCTTCACAGAAAAACCAAAAGGGTCAAATTCGACAGACACAGAGTTATGGCTAGTGAATTTTCTAACAGACATTAAGTTTTTAATGATATTTGGTGTGTATAGGACGTGTTTTTAGGAAGAAAGGCGGGTGTGGATATTTGGTGTGTGTGTTACCGTAACCTTCAATTGGAATGCGATGACCATTGCTGACAGTAATAAATTGAGGACACTTTAATCGACGTAGTTGAGATAGGTTACATGATGACCGGGTGAGGTGAGATGTGGCTCCGGTGTCCATGTACCAATTTTCGTCGGGCTGTTGAAGGTTCACGGTGTTGTAGGCTTGGCTCAAATCAGTCGGGGCCAGGTTGCTGGGCTGCTGCTGCTGGACCGAAACCAGATGTGCTTGCTGCTGCTGCTGCTGGGCCTGCCTGGTGGCTGGGACAGTTCCAAAAAGAGGCTGGTCGACCATGCAGGCTGCTGGAACTAGGCCCCTACAGTCGGGTACGGGCATGCAGGCGAGGCCCATTTCTGCTAGTTGGGCCACTGCTGCTGCTGGTTGGACCACTACTGCAGCTGGTTCTAGAATTGCTATTGTCTAGTGTTTGGGCCTGTTTGCTATCAAGTCCACTGGTTGCGTTGGCCCTTGCCTTTGTTGTTGCGACCTCTGCCGCCACGACCTCCGTCGCTGGACTGCTGCTGTTGGTGGACATGCGGTGGTGGCGGGGTGTTGTTGGTTGCTGGTGGTGCCATCCCGTCAACGGCTAACGCCTTTTGATCATGTTCCTCGTGTTTGGCACGTCGGGTTTCTTCCAACAATAATTGTGACCGTGCCTTGATGAAACTTGGTAGTAGGTCGGCCTGTTGAATCATTGTTGCAAGAGTATCGTATTCACCTTTCGGTAAACCCGCAATTAATTGGAGTACCATATTGGTTTCAGAAACAGATGTCCCGACGTTGGAAAGTTGTTCGGCTATGAGTTTTAGTTGTTTGCAATATTCGGACATGTTGTTGAAATTCTCGAGGCGCGTATTGTTGAATTGCTCCTCCAAATACGCGGCCCGAGTATTTTTGTTGTCCTAAAACATTTCTTCCAACCGTACCCAAAGGTCACGTGCCGTGGCACCTGTTTTCATGATGGTGCACAATAAGTCTTTTGAGATGGTGCCGTATATCCACTGTTTGACGATGGCGTCAAGGCGACGCCATGTTGGTTCGGCAATATCGGTGGGACGAGGAACATAGTCATCAATATGGTCGAGCACGTTATATACACATGCATGAATATAGAATAGTTCTGTCCACATGAAATATTGACAGTCTTCTTGGTCAAGAATTATAGGGATAGAATTCTTGATATTTGTAACGGCGAACGCCGGGTGAAAAGAAGACGATGAACGTTGAGAGGGGTTGTCAAAAGTGCTAGTGGAGGAACCAGAATTTGTGGGGGGAAGACATGGTGGCTGCCTTGATGCTGTTTCGGCCGAGGGAAACACAAGAAAAAAAATTATGGCCGAGGGAAAAACCAGAATTTTTTTTTTCTGTTTTGGCCGAGAAAGAGAAAGAGAATGGAGAAGAGTAGGGTTTAGGTTTTAGGCTCTTGATACCATGTAAGATAGAATAATTTTCCTTAGGAATTTCTTTCATTATTCACGATATATATAATTGTACAAAGATTGATTCATAATATGGTACGAATCCTAACTTACCTTACAAAGGTTGATTTCTAATACAATTAGAATCCTAAGTTACCTTAAATATACATCTATCATAATTACAAAATATACGAAGAATATTCGCTAATATCCAGGATAGATTATGCTCCTATATTATTTTACCAAATATATATGCTGAATTCAGATGATTTTACCAAATATATATTTTACCAAATATATATCCTTTGTGGACATCCCATAAAATTAGAAGCAGGGTTGGATGAAATCTTAGCCAATTTTTACGTCTTTTTATACATAATACTAGATCTCAAAATAACATATAAAATATAAAATTTGTGCAATCATTTTCTTTCTATATAAATTATAAACGATTATGTTCACCTATTTTGTCTTTTCCCCCATGAGGTATTGCAATTTCTTACGGTGTCACATATACGTCCACGTCTCTCGATTTCTAATAAGAAAAGGATATATTCACAAGGACTGCAATTAAAAGTGGATGCTCCTTCCCTTCACTTGACGGTATATAAATAAGTTGTTGCATTCCTTTAAAGATGGTTATCAAGAAAGTTTAAAAAATTTGTTTGATTGTATAAATAATATTGTTCCCCAGAAAAGAAAATCAAAGTTTCGCGAATCAAGAAAAGGTTGTCTTTGGTTTGTCAGGAACAAAAATGAAACAAAACTTAATTTTCATAATAGCCCACAAACATAATATTAGCTCTTGATCCTCCACAAATTTGTGTTAAATTTCTATATAATTTCCTTCATCTTATATCACATTTTTCCAAAATGTAAATTATTACTTGCTCTTCTCTATTTATATATTTAGTTATAGTATAAATTTACGCGTTATTACTAGAACATGTTAGTCTAGGATATTATTGTTATAATCTACATTCTTAGTTTTATTTTTGAAAAACAAATCTAATATCTAATACAGTTATTTATATAAAATTTAATCAAAGAAAATCATCTCACAGTAAATACAAATTATTCTTCATAAAATTGCCCAAACGCGTCACGGATATTCTTTCGGAACAAACATAGAGCATGCATTGACATGGTTTATTTTAGTTAATAATTAATTGCACGAACTGAACTTCATACCCTGCAGCAATTACATTGTTTTGTTTATGTTTCTTCATTACCAAAAAACATGCACGCTAAGGCCACGAACACCGACACTACGAGGCTGCCAGCTTATATATAGCCTGTCAATCTACTACTTATAAGATTAACAAGAAATTCATATTAATTTTAAAGTATTCCGTGTGGAATTATAAGTGTTTACCTGTAAAATGGTGTTGAATTTATATATGTGATCAAGGACACGTGAATCTTAAGTGTCTGATTTGAGAATAATGCTAGATAAAATATTCTGCAAGTAAATGATAATAAAACAAAGTAAAGTAATGATTAGCCTGAGCCTTGTGTTAGCTTCTGGGCAAAGTCACCGCAACTAATATGAAAGCACAGTAACCGAGAGAAAGCGAGAGAGTATTTTGTAATAACTTGAATATGATGGTTTACAAAGGAACTACACATCCTATTCATACATGAGCTTCATGGGTACATACCCCACGAAATATGCCCTCATTAATACAGGAGAATGAATGTTGTAATAATTGGACAATTGATATCTCAATAAATGCAATTAATGCTCCGTTGAACGACGTATGACCGGGTCAGTGATGGTCGTCCGTTGTAATTCTAACGGCTCACCCGACCTTCTGGGTTACCGGTACCGCTTATGCATATGACGCTCCCGATCTTGCTCACATTTTACCGGTAGTGCTTCAGGTTGATCTGGACTTGACTTAGCATCAACCTCCATGTGTCACATCATAATTTCTACAACTGTCTTAAACAAATTTTGCCCTATACAGATAGTTCCCGCACTTTCCGGGTGCATCCTTTATGCGCCCGGGAAGTAGATTTAAACCGACAACCAATCAGAACTCCGTATTTTGGCAGGAGACTTCAAAGAATACAATCCACTTATTTTGACATTCTAATCGTCACCTTATTGAAATGACGACAACTTTCTGGCTCCTCTCAATTAACGAAAAACTGCAGAGTAATGATGAGGTGTGTCACCTTATCATATCTGCTCTGACACGCACGTGCTACCGCCTATTGACATCTATTACATCGTTTCCCTCTTGCAATGATACCTTTTCATCTCTTATAAATACACATTTATGTGATGGAGTTTTGCCATCCGACCTCCATTTGAGCAAAAATTCTTTAAAATCTCTAAATGCAATTTCCCTTCTCCTTTATCGCAAATATGTCTAACCCTTCTTCTAGTAAAAATATTTCCCCAAATAGGAAGAATTCTAACCCTCAAGCAGAAACACCACCTAGCTGGAACCCTTTAGCTTCTTCCTTCTTACCGAAGACATGGTAATTTGACCATGATCTTCGAGAAAACCAGTCTCTAATGTTTTATCCGGAGGTCGAGATTCTCCCACTAGTGACTTCAAAACCCGAATCACTGACAGTATTCTACCAGTAGTAAAGGCCGATTGTCGCTGGGGGTCAATCAAAGTTTTGATTCCTAACGATAATGAAAGAATAACCTCCTATAAGAAAGGATATTCATTTGTCTACACTTACCCCTTTTCAATAAAATTTTGGGAAGTTATTGATGACGTTATCTTGGAATTCTATCGTCGCTACAAAATTTGTATAGCTCAAGTGGGCCCTCAAGATTGGAGGGCAGTCGCATGCCTACGACATTTCGCTCGAGAGGCCGGTGTTCCCTTTACCCTAGACCATCGTATTCGCCTCTACTCCCCGCGCATTTTCCGTGATGGGGTCATCAACATGAAATATGGGGGAAGCAGATCCATTCTCACCAATCTTGATGATGACTGTGACCAAGGCTAGACGGAGAGATATGTTATTGTCGCCACCGCCGATCTCCTACCCTAGATAGCTGTGCCATCCTGAAATGATAGAATTTTCACCGTAAGTCTCTTCATACTACATTCAAGTTAGTGCCTTTTATAGAATGTATCATTTCATACTTTGATGATCAAAATTGGGTCCCCCGCAATCATGGTATACATATTACCCCTTTTAATTCTTTTATTTTTTAAAGAATTTTTCGTATTAAGTTATTCCTTTCAGGTCTCTCCAAATCTACTTCTACCGCTCCTGCCGTAGAGGAAATAGAATATCCGAATGCAGCAACCCTCATTGTTCAACAAGCTCAGGAGTGAAAAGGCTCCGTAATGAATCCTCTGTTAGTCCTCGTTCGGGCCCAAAGCCTTTGAAGAAGAGAATTCCGGACCGGAGCGATTGGACTCCTCCTAGTGCCCACAGTGCGACAGGGTTTGATGGTTGGTTCTTTTCCAGTGGTGGACCTAGATGATGAAGGTCGCAAGGAAGAACAACTATTGGAAATGAGAAGGGCTGAAGTCCTTCAGCTTTTTGTAGAATTAGAGCTTGCCAGTCATAGAGTCGGCCAGACCAACGCCTCTTTTGCCCCAGTGGGCATAGGTACTATCGTTCGCCAGTCCTCATATATGCCAGCTACTTCCGCTCCTCCACCAGTTCATGAAGACCCTGATCCCCAGTTTTGCCTACTATTGCTCAAGAGGACTATCAGGACGTTCCGTCCCCACCAGACCAGACTTCTTCTCCGCATAGAAAAGAACTGGTGAATGAATATCCGGCTCTGGTGGCATAACCTGTAGAATTCGGAACTGTAACCTTCCAGCTACCTGTTGACTACTATATTTTGTCCAAACCTATTGGAGTGGCTAATTACATGAAGCATGTGGTTTCAGACAAAGATAGAGGGAAAGTTCACTGGGTATCTGCGAAATGTGCTATCGACGAGGTCATGCATGCTGCAGCCAAGGTACAATCTCTTCTCAAACTTTTTTTTCATTTCGGATTTTGAACATCCCCTATAATAATAAAATCACCATCTAGGAGAACTTCCTATGCAATGAGGTATTTCAGCGAATGATTGAGGAGAAGGTTGACTTGGTAACTGAAAGAGATAATGTCGTTCACCGTCTATCGGTGGCAGAGGTGAAGCTTGCGAGGGTTGATGAACTGCGCGGCAAACTCAAGCAACTAGAGGAGGAGAAGAAGGCCTATAGATAACAGGCCATCATGCATGAAGACCGGGATGGAGACTAGCAAAAAAAATAGAATGAGACGTCAGATACAATGTTAGATTTGACGATGCGATTGCGGGCACGAGGCCGATGTAAGCACTTTGGATGGTTTACAATGATTGTAGATTATATTTCGTAAGTGTTAATCTCTGATAGTGTAGAGGCGGTAAGGACTGAGAATTTTTATATCAAATGATCCATGTCGAACAAGCCAAGGCTTTGGACAGATTAACTATGTGTAAGTGATTTGCCATCCAACTCTTCTCTATTCCGTCACTATCTGCAGTTCATTTCTATTTTGTTTTTGTTTTCCAATTAATATGACCGTTAGATCAAGCTCATAATGTTCTCCATTTTCTAGGTGTGTCTTCTTGAGATAAAGTTGATGCGAGCTTCACGAAATGTAGTTAACCCAAGTCTGAAAGGAGGACAGGGATTGCAGTTGCTTGGCCATGGCCAGATCACAAAAGGTCAATTGCTATGTAAAAGACCAAGTGTTATGTGTAAGGTTGTGTATAAGTAAATTCGTGATTGCCCTTAATATACGAGGAGGTGACAGAATATTGTCTAAGTCTCTAACATAGAATTCATTTTTAGATGGGAAACATTTCATTTAAAATCTGTTTCATTCCGAGTCAATAGACGAAAGAACAGTTGATAGAGATGTGTTCATATTGACAATATGTTGATTTTTGTACACGTTAGTTTGCTCATTGCAAAATCTCTTTGGGAGTATTTGGTTATTTGTGCCTTTTAAGTTACACTTCTACTACCCAATCATGGTATTATGTAATATTCAATTTGAAAGAAATAATTTCTTGATTATTTTTATTAATGAAAGAGTATATATACAATTTACAATTTTCAGAATAGAAAAATCTTATTCCTATTCTACTTCTAAAATATTATTCTACTTGTACAATAATTATACAATTATGGTAAGTGTACAATTCTAATTTAACTACAACAAAACATTTACCTAAATAAGACCACTAAACCGTGATATACACAGTATGTATACACCATGTATATCACGGGTTTAACATCTTGATTTTGAGCATTCGGCCCGTGATATACACGGTGTATATTCCTTGTATATCACATGTATTTATCACACCCCCGCAGTCATAGCGGGCGGTCTTCGTACGCTGAGATTTTTCCTAAAATCTTCAAAAAGGACCGAGGGAAGACCCTTAGTAAAGATGTCTGCAATTTGATACCTGGAAGGGACATGGCATATCCATCTCGATGTGTTTAGTGCACTAGTGTTGAACCGGATTACCAGAAAGGTAGATTGCACTAATATTATCACAATAAACTAAGGTAGATTTCTGAATAGGAGAATAAACACTAAAAGAAGATTACGTACCCAACAGGATTCAGAGACCACATTGGCCACCCCTCGATACTCGGCCTCTGCACTAGAGCGCGATAATGTAGACTGACGCTTTGCAGACCATGAGACCAAGTTATTACCAAGAAACATACAATAGTCGGATGTGGAACGTCTGGTATCCGGACAACCACCCCAATCAGCATCTGTATACGAGACAAGTGTAGACGTCGATGGAGGATATAAATGTAAGCCATAGTCAAGTGTTCCATGGATGTATCGAATAATGCATTTGAGTGCATTCATGTACTCAACCCTGGTGTATGACATATGTAATATCTGGTCTCGTGAAAGTAAGATACTGAAGAACCCCTGTAAGACAACGATAGTGGATCGGATCCTCATATGGTGAGCCAGCCGCAGCACCCAGCTTGGGTTTAGTATCAACTGGAGTGGAAGAAGACTTGCATGAGGACATACTAGCTCGATCAATGATCTCAGTTGCATACTTCCGTTGTGATAAGAATAACCCACCTACATGACGAGTGATATCAATCCCCAAAAAGTAACTCAAGGACCCCAAGTCTTTCATAACAAACTCAGAACTGAGCATTGTCATGATAGACTTGCACAAAGCAGCAGAAGAGGCGGTCAAGATAATATCATCTACATATAATAGAACATAAGTCAGGGAGGTACCATGACGATATATGAATAATGAATTATCAGACCTGCTGTGAGTAAATCTAATAGATGAAACATAGTCTCCAAATCTCTTATACCAAGCCCGAGGGGCCTGCTTAAGCCCATTAACAGACTTCTTCAATAAACAGACATGACGAGGATATTTGGGGTCTCGAAAACCCAAGGGCTGATGCATATAGGTGGTCTCCTTAAGATCACCATGTAAGAAAGTATTCTTCACATTTAACTGATGAATGGGCCAAGCCTTGGAAAGAGCCAGACTGAGAACAGTGCGAATGGTAGCCGGTTTGACCACTGGACAAAACATCTCACCACAATCTATGTCAACCTGCTGACTCTTACCATCACCTACAAGACGAGCCATATGTCTCGCAAAAGAACCATCAGAATTATCCTTATGAGTAAAAATCCACATAGACCGAATAATATTAACACCAGAAGGACGGGGTACCAACTCCCACGTCTTATTATCAATAAGAGCATCATATTCGTCGTTCATAGCCAATTTTCAATTCGGGTCATTTAATGCGGACACTGAGTTACGGGGTAGGGGAATTTAACAACATTAAAATTTAGATTAAAATGTCTTTTTGGTTTAAAAATACCCCGTTGACTACGAGTGACCGGTCTGTGACTCGAGGGAGAATTGGGTGGATTTTGGGACAAAATTGGAGAGTTGACGGACTGACCAGCAGGCAGTGGGTCTGCTGGCCCAACACAGGACTCGGAATGTGAAACAGAAGCAGGACTAGAACTGGTGTGAATATGCGGCCCAATTTTTGGACTAGTGAAGGGAGCACTGGCCTGGTTCGGCGGTACTGGAGGCCCAGCAGACAGTGGGCCAGTTGGCGGATTTTGGGTGTGAGACAATTCCGATAAATGGTGAATAATATACGGAAAGACCTCGGCATCTAAAAAATTATACGAACTAGGCCCGGGACTACTCACTTTAGAAAATGGAAATTGGGTTTCATAAAAAATAATAGGGCGACTAATTATGATTTTATTAGACGATAAATCAAAATATTTGTAACTACGATAATTAGATGGATAACCCAAAAACACACATAGGGTAGAACGGGCTTGAAGTTTATTAATTGTAGTTGACGAAAATAGCAGCTAACATAAACACCCAAAGACCCTAAGATGAGAATACAAATGATTTTTATTATAGAGGACTTTAAGAGGAGACGTATTTGCCAACCCTTTAATATAAAGTATATTAAGAAGATAGGTAGTCATTTGTAGAACATGATGTCAAAAGGAAGGGGGTACGGAAGCATGGACCAAAATAGTGCGGACAATGTTATTAATTGTATGAATATTTCATTCGACTTTCCCATTTTGTGACGTATGAGGACAAGAGAAACGAAAAACTATGCCATTCGTATCACAAAAATCCCGAAACACACCATTATCATATTCTTTGTCATTATCACAATATTTTTTATTTCCTGGTCGAATTGGGTACGGATGAAAGCTATAAATTTTTAAAAGGTGAAAAACACTTGAGATTTTTTTGCTAACGGAAAAGTCCATAAAAAATTAGAATAATCATCTAAAAATAGAACATAATAACGATGGCCCAAAGAACTAAGAACATGAGATGTCCATAAATCACTATGAATAATATCAAATGACATTAAAGTACAAGAAATAGAGTCTACAAATGGTAATCTAAAAAGTTTTCCTAGAAGACAAGATTGACAAATTGGAGTACTACGCGCACCCTTAAAAGAAATAAAATTGTTTTTATGTAAGGAAGAAACAATAGACGATCCAGGGTGACCCAAACGTGCATACATAAGGAAGGAGCGAGAGCTGCAAATGTAGCTGGCAAGACTTGACTCGAGAGACCGGATGTGGGCGTGATAGGATAAAGATCTACCCTACTATCACATCTCATGAGAGGAATCTCCGTCTTGAAATCCTTCACAAAAAACCCAAACGGTTTAAAATCAATAGAAACCAAATTATCAGTGGTAAATTTATGGAATTTTTAATTAAGTTAGAGGCATGAAGGGCATTTTCCAAGACAAGAGGTGGATGGGGGGGGGGGGGGGGTGAGACAAAGTTTTATGACCGTAATCACGAATTGAATTGTCATTACCAACAATTATGCCATGATTATTGCTAAAATTGGAATAAGACGAGAGCGTACCTTAGTCGGACGTCATGTGAGTAGTGGCGTCGGTGTCCATGTACCAACTTGTGTGCAGGGAATTTAATCCAAGCGTATGCATCGCGCCCACTGCCCCTATTACCGATTTGCGACCCGACCCAGAAACCTATCGGGGACCGAACTACTGGGTTGAGAAACTGGGCCGGTTGGGATATTAGGCCCAGTTTCCCGGGAAAGAGGAAGGCGGGTAATATAGGGCAGTGGGCCAAGAACTGCCAGCCCAGTTCCAGGTACATAGACCCCAGGGCTGTGGCCAGTGGGTTTGCGGCCCATTTCTCCGAGGCCCACCCCCGTTATATCCACCTCGGTTTCCGCCATTATTTTTCTATTTTTTTTCATTTTTACCGCCACCATTGTTGCAATTTTGGCATGAATGTTCGGAGAATGATAGAGTAGCATCGGACGTGGTCATCAAGATGACTGGATTTGCACTAGTATCTGCCTTTTTATCTAAACCGGCTTCTTCCAAGGTAAGCATGGACCGGGCTTGATAGAACTGCGGGAGAGGATTACTTTAACGAATGAGAGTTTCAATGCCACTATAAGCCTCGGATAGTCCAGCAATCATCTGGAGAACAAGATGAATACTGTTAACGGGCGCACCAACGTTGCGGAGTTAGTCCGCCAACTCTTTCATCCTTTTGCAATTGGCTGAGACATTCGGAAAGTCCTCCATGTTAACATGAGAAAATTCCTGCTCAAGAGTAACAACACGAGAATTTTTGTTATCTTGGAATATGTCACACAACCTATTCCAAGTTTCCATCGCCGTAGCATCGGGTTCAAGAATCGTTTGCAAGAGAAAAAAAATAAACCACCACCGCTGGTTTCAAGCAGTTTCTCCATCATCGATCCTTTAGAAGAAAAAAAAGGCGGTTGGCAACATAGATAAAAAGCCAGCAACGCTGGTTTTAAGAGGAGGTTGTCCAACAGTAGATTCCAAGGGAAAAAAACAAGAGCTACAGGGAAAAGAAGAGAGGAGAGGAAGCTAGAAACTTAAAATTCAGATAGAAACTTCAAAGACCCAACTATTTTCTTCATTCTTGACTTTGCAAGTAAGTTCTAATAAGCATATTTGTTGAGAGTCACCACAACAACACTGCATCTCACCATAGCATAGAGCTCACCACAACTGTAGCTCACAACATCAACATATTTTGTTGCATACATGAGAGTAATGCACTTAGTTTGTTAGGATGGTTAAGTTAGTTGCACAGTTAGTTACGCATATATGTTTTTCTCTCTTAAGTTTTCTGTTTCGTGTAGCATTTTTCTCTCATACATTGTAACTATAAATAGGGATCATTTGATCCTTGAAATGATATAAGAAAATTGAGAAAAGCTTCTGCAAACACTGTGCTCTTCCCTTTCACATTTATTTCTGTGTTGGCTTCACAATGCACTGTTACTTTGCAGATTACTTGCATGCAAGCTTATCAAGGTTTAGATCGAGACTTTTAACATGGTATCAGAGCCATAGGAAAGTGGATCGAGGATATCTCCGACAACATTGCAATCGGAGATTGAGAAACTCATGGCGAAAGTCTGAGCTAATTTTGCATGTGTTGAATAGGTTTATCAATTATTCGTATTTTTTTGGCTAATACCTGTGTTGGTTCGATTTTACTTTGATTTTATTTTTGAAAATTACAATTGAATACGAATTGTGAGATTATGGAGAACACTTCACAAATTGGATCGATTGTTGTTGATGAAGGTTCGAATAAAAATTCAAACATTGTCGACCATAATCACCCACTTTTTTGAGTACTTCGGACACACCTAATGACGTTTAAGTTGAAATCCAGTTGGTTGGGATGGAGAATTACACATTATGGAGCCGAGTCATAAAATTGAACTTGTTAACAAAAAATAAGATTGGATTTGTTGTCAGAACTGTGAAAAGAGATACATATAGTCCCAATCAAGTGAAGCAATGGGATCGTTGTAATCCAATGGTCATTTCCTGAATGTTAATAAGAATTTTCTAAGTGGTATATTGTATAGATCTACTGCATGTGTTGTATGGAAAGATTTGAAGGAGAGATTCGACAAAATAAATCTGTCAAGAATGTATCAGTTGAGAAAGGATATGGCAATGTTGAATCAAGGTGTGTCACTATTGTCAAGTTAATATTCCAGAGTGAAAGATCTGTAGGATGAGATTGACTCAATAATCCCTCCGCCTACATGTGATTGTGCTAGTCCTAGAGAATATATAGAGCACTTGGCTAATCAGAGGTTATTAGAGTTTTTGATAGGACTGAATGATGGATATAATCAAGCAAGAAGCCACATATTGTTGATGACTCCTACACCTAGTGTAAATCAGGCATATGCAATGATAGCTCAGGATGAGAGCCAAAATGAGATTATAGGAGGTTACACATCCATGAGAGATGCCACTGAGAATCTGGCTTTCATTAGCAGATTTTCCCAATACAGACAGAAGAAACCATATACTTCAAATGCCTTCTGTGATTTCTGCAAAATGAAAGGACATACCAGGGATAATTGTTATAAGCTAATGTACTGTGATTATTGTAAGAATAATGGACATGTTAAAGACATATGTTACAGAATCATAGGCTATCCTGATGATTTCAAAGGAAAAAAAAGTAAATATGGTAACAACAGGTGTCACAAATGATGAGAAAAATTATTCGCAGCCTTATGATGGTGGTGGATATATGGCATTTTCAAACCAGAGAAGTGGACATTACAAGCAGCAGCAGCCTCAGGGGCAACATGATCAGTTGAACTATATGTTGAGATCATGTACCCCAGAGAAGTATCAGAAGGTACTTGAAGTATTGAGTCAGGATGTAGCAGTCTCTGATGTGCAGTATACAGCAGCTCCTAAAGCTCACATGGCAGGTAAATCTATGTTTAATGACAAGAAGAAAAAAAATTCTACTTGGATAGTGGATTCTGGTGCAACTAATCACATGGTTGATGGTAAAAATATGATTGAAAAAGTAGATTTGCTATAGCATGCAGGGCAAGTTCAATTACCTACTAGAGACACAACAATAATCACTCAAACAGGAAACTGCAGGTTATCAGGAGGTGATCTCATAAAGCATGTGTTATATGTGCCAAGTTTCAAGTTTAATCTTCTTTCTGTTTCAAAATTAACAAGGGAATTAAACTGTTGTGCAAGATTCTTTCCTGATTTCTTTGTCCTACAAGATCTCTTCACTGAGAATGTGAAGGAGATTGGTAAATAGATAGATGGACTATACATGTTAGAGTCCAAAGGAGACATACAGGCGTAAGATTTGTCTTAACTACAGTCACAGCAGCTGAGCTAAGAGCTGGACTCTAGCATAGAAGAATGGGACATGTACCAATTAGTATCCTAAGGAAAATAAACAGCTTTGGAGATAAGTCTAGTTTCTCAATTCAACATTGTGAAGTTTTTCCTATGGCTAGAAAAACTAGGACATAATTTTCTGTTAGTAATAGCAAAACTGAGGTAGCTTTTCAGCTTTTACATCTTGATGTATTGGGACCATACAGGACCCCTACCTATACTGGTATGAAATATTTCCTTACTGTTGTTGATGATTACACAAGATGGACTTGGGTTTTCTTGTTAAATTCTAAGTCTGGTGTGTCTACTACTCTTAGGACTCTATTTGTAATGATAAAAACACATTTTAATATGAGTGTTAAAAGTGTTAGATCAGATAATGGGACAGAATTCTTCAACAGTTCTTGTAATGATCTGTTTATACAACTTAGGATAATACATCAAAGCTCATGTCCATATACTCCACAACAAAATAGAGTAGTGGAGAGAAGACACATACATATCTTAGAGTTTGCCAGAACCATTAAGTTTTAAAGTAATTTGCCATCAAGATTTTGGGAATACTGTGTAGAAGCAGCAATATATGTTATCAACAGGGTTCCCTCTGTGGTGATAGAGCATGTTTCACCTTATGAAAGGTTATTCAAAAAACAACCTGATTTGTTTCATATGAGGGTGATTGGATGCCTTTGCTATGCTACAAATCTGATAAAAGGGGACAAGTTTGATACCAGGGTAGTTAAATCGGTTTTGCTTGGATATGCTGCCAAGCAAAAGGGATACAAATTATTGAATTTAAGTAACATAACTATTTTTGTGAGCAGGGATGTCTCTTTTTATAAAGACATATTTCCTTTCAAACAGTGAAAATAGAGCAACATGGAATCACATGTTTCTTATGTTGATGAAGAATGTGTTGGTAAGGTTGTAGATGGGAGCATGGCTGATGACATGGGAGAAGGTGAACCAACCAATACAGAAAGCTCACAAGTAGCAACTGATGATGCAGTGATGCAGAATGAAGGAAACATGTCCATGAAGAGAATGCTGAAGAAACTTCTGGTGATATAGCTGAAGAAAGAAGTGCAACAGCCACAGAGATAAGAAGATCTATTAGAAGAAGAAGACCTCATTTGTGGATGAAGGACTTCATTCATCCTAATGCAGATTCAGGAAATGGACAAACTTTTCTATATCCACTGTTTGACACTGTCAGCTATGCTGGGCTTTCAGTGGCTTATCAGAGTTTTATATCCAAACTTGCAGAAGAATATGAACCACAATCATACTTTGAGGCAGCAAAAGATAAGAGATAGATACAGGCTATGAAAGCTGAGATTAAAGCTCTTCAAGAAAATCACACCTATGAGATAGTTGATCTACCCAATCACAAAAAGGCAATAGGATGTAAATGGATATACAAGATTAAGTATAAGGCAACTAGTGAAGTAAAGAGATTTAAGGCAAGATTGGTGGCAAAGGGATACAACCAAAAGGAAGGGATTGATTACCAAGACACTTTCTCACCTGTGGTGAAGATGATGATAGTTAGATCAGTAATCTCTGTTGTTGTAGCAAAAGGATGGGTTGTACATCGGATGGATGTGTTCAATGCTTTTCTACAATGAGATCTTAATGAAGAAGTCTATATGACCTTGCCTCAGGGGTTCACACATAAGCAAGAAAAGGTATGTAGGTTGTTGAAGTCATTGTATGGACTTAAACAAGCTTCAAGACAGTGGAATATTAAGTTGATCACTGCCTTGATATCTTCTGGCTTTGTACAGAGTCATTTGGATTACTCTCTTCTTACAAAGAAGGTTAAAAACAGATTGGTTGTAGTTCTTATCTATGTGGATGATCTACTGATTACAAGAAATGATGAGAGTCTCATAAAGAAAACTAAAACTATATTACAACAATATTTAAAATCAAGGATTTGGAAGAATTGATGTATTTTTTTGGGTTTGAATTTGCTAGAAACAAGACTGGAATTGTTATGCATCAGAGAAAATATGCCCTTGAGTTAATAGTAAATATGGGATTATCAGGTGCCAAGCTAGTTGGACCACCAATGGAATTGAATAATAAGCTTACTTTTATTTTATATGACAAGAAAGTGAATGATGATGCATTGGCAAGTGGTTCAGATACAATGATAAAAGACCCCTTGCTGGGAGACCCTGCTAGTTAACAAAGGTTGATTGGGAGGTCATCTTATTTAATAAATAGCAGACCATCCATTGGGTTTGCTGTTCAGAGTCTTAGCCAGTTCATGCAGGCACCCAAAGAGTGTCATATGGCAGCAACTCATAAAGTGTTAAGGTATATCAAACAAGCACCAGGCTTGGGTATTTTTATGTCTGTTGGTGAGTCCAAATGCTTGTTTGGATATTGTGATGCAGATTGGGCATCATGCCTTAACACCAGGAAGTCTATTACTGGATATTTTGTATTTTTTGGCTCTTCTTTAATTTCTTGGAAGTCCAAGAAAAGTCAACTATTTCCAAAAGTTCTGCAGAGGCAGAGTATAGAAGTTTAGCTTCTCTTGTTGCAGAAGTAGTTTGGGTTTCTGGTTTATTTGCTGAGTTAAACATACAACTGGATATGCATGTTCCCTTGTATTGTGATAGCAAATCTGCTATTCAAATTGTAGCTAATCCGGTGTTCCATGAGAGAACTAAACATATTGACATTGATTGTTATTTTATTAGGGAGAAGGTTCATCAAGGGTTAATCTCCAATTTCTACATTCCCACATCAGATCAGCCAGCTGACATTCTAACCAAAGGACTAACTCATGGTCATCATGCATATCTATTGTCCAAACTAGATATGAAAAACTTATTTTCAGTACCTAGTTTGAGGGGGGCGTTGAGAGCTCACCACAACAACAGTGCATCTCACCACAATAGAGAGCTCACCACAACTGCAGCTCACAACATCAGCATGCAGTTGCACACATGACAGTAATGCACTTAGTTTGTTAGAATGGTTAAGTTAGTTACGCATATCTGTTTTTTACTCTTAAGTTTTCTGTTTCGTGTAGCATTTTTCTCTCATGCATTGTAACTATAAATAGGGGTCATTTGATCCTTGAAGTGATATAAAAAATTGAGAAAAGCTTCCGCAAACACTGTGCTCTTCCCTTTCATATTTACATCTGTGTTGGCTTCATAGTGCACTGTTACTTTGCAAATTTCTTGCATGCAATCTTATCAAGGCTTAGATCGAGACTTTTAACAATATTCACCACTAAATTCATCTCTTTTTTGGGATAGGTAGCAATACAACTGAGATTAAATCAAATAAATTGAAATTTCCTTTAAAAAGTTTTAGCCTTGGAAAAAAGGCTGAAAATCTGATTTTAGGTATGCTTAGCGAAACAAAGAATACAAGTACCGGGAAAATAAACTTAGTATTTTGATAAACTTGAGCTAATTGGGGAAAATTGGTATCTGATGAGTTCACCCTTGACTCAAAAGTTTAATTATATTTCTTTTAGATAATTGATACTCCAAGGACCTGGCTGTTGGAAGCAAATTAGAGTTATTCGCGGGACTATTGTGAATGATAATTCTTCCATAGTTGACTTTTAACTATAGCATGTTTTAAATTCATTTTCTTACATTGAAATGTTTTGTCTCAAGAAAGAGAATTTCTTGCATGCGGACAAGCAATAGTATGATCAAATATTTGAAAAAACACCAATTCGTTTGTAACTTGAGTTACATACTGATTACTGTTAAAGTTGTGTTATTATGAGTTGTTACATATCGTTGGATTTAAGTCTTAACATGGGAAGAATATGAATATACATTTTGTTATAGAAAGAATATCTTAGGGAAAAACTTTGTCATATTTGTCGTTATCTAACATCGGGATCATTAGACCTGGTGCACCTTGTATGAGAACTCATATTGTACAAAGACCCTCTAGAAGGGAACCTAGCTGACGGAGTAGTCAGACGGCGATGGAAAATCCATAGTGTCAGAAAGTATACTCGAACCTAGCATAGGGACTTCCAAATTTAGAACGATATGATTATTTAACCAGTTTGAACACATGAATTGTCATATTGATTTAAATAAGATATCTTGATGTTTATAAATTGCATGATTTCTTATATGCTTGTCCCAAATAAAACACTATGGTTGATGTTATTACTCAGTCAGTCGGTGTAACTGACCCCACTTCCTTTGTTTTTATTTTTCCTACGGATAACTTAGCTGAGGTGACGTTTTGACTCAGACAGAGTAATAGACAAGAGCTGACGACGAATCCAGTAAGCCTCGCACTTGCTTCGCGTGGGCCATCATTTTGTTGACTAGTTTAGTATATTAGTCTTTCAAATCTTTCAGTTTTGCTCCTTAAGTTAGGCTTGTAAATCTTATTTTAGGCTTGTGATGTAAAGTAGTGGCTTGGAACTTATGAAGTTTTTTCGAAAGCCATTTATTTGGAATTCTGATGTTCTTTAGATTTAGTATGGTGGTGTTGTGGTACGTTGGATTCTTGTTTAATAAGTTCTGATAGGTTCGAGTTATGAATTGCTCCTGGTACAAAGAAAATTATGCCAATTTTTTGCGTGAAATGGTTAGGCTTGCTCAGTGGACTTAGACTTATTGAGCGTCGGTCGTGACCTAGATGGGTGGGTGAGTGGCCAAAGGGTGTCTCACTTGTTACTGAAAGATAGAATAATTTCCCTTAGGAATTTCTTTCATTATTCACAATATATATAGCTGTACAAGGTTGATTCCTAATATGGTACGAATCCTAACTTACCTTACAAAGGTTGAATCCTAATACAATCAGAATCCTAAGTTACCTTAAATATACATTTATCATAATTACAAAATATACGACGAATATTCTGAGAAGGGATTAGAAGGGATTCTACCATTTTGACAGCATAGACCCAAAAAGGTGGTGGTAGGCAGGCATGAAACAGAAGTGTGCGGACCATGTTATTGATGGTACGTATAATTCTTTCAGCCTTTCCGTTTTGGGAAGAAGTATAGGGACAAGAAAAACGAAAAACCATGCCTTGTTTAGAACAGAAATTGTGAAATGTCGAGTTATTAAATTCACGTCCATTATCACATTGGAATGATTTAATAGGTTTTTCAAATTGTGTCTTAATGAATTTTTGAAACTCGAGGAATTTTGCAAAAACTTCAGATTTGAATTTCAGTGGGTAAATCCAGACAAAATGTGAAAAATCATCCAAGAATACTAGATAGAATTTATGACCCAAAGTGCTAGCAATCGGAGATGTCCATAAATCAGTATGAACAATATCAAAAGGAGAAAAAGTAATACTGTTTGATGACATAAAGGGAAGACGAGTATGTTTGCCTAGTGGACAAGAAAAACAGTGTTGGGCAATTTTCCCATTATTACATTGAATACGCTTAGAAGTCCTAAGAAAAGTAAAAAGCTGGTCTCCTGGTGTCCGAGTCGGTTGTGCCAAGTTGAGGGAGAGATTGCCGCAAGGGATAGAGGTGTTTGCGGTCTGACAGCGGAAGATTGAGTGAATGGGTAGAGGTCTCCCACACTATTGCAGCGTGTAAGAATTTTCCCCGTATTGAGTTCCTTCACAGAAAAACCAAAAGGGTCAAATTCGGCTGCATACGTAATTATTGCTAGTGAATTTTCTAACGTAAATTAAGTTTTTAATGATGTTAGGTGTGTATAGGACGTGGTTTAGGGAGAAAGGTGGATGTGGATGTTTGGTGTGTGTGTTACCGTAACCTTCAATTGGAATGCGATTACCATTGCCGACGATAATAAATTGAGGACACTTTAGCCGACGTAGTTGAGATAGGTTACCTGACGGCCGGGTGAGGTGAGATGTGGCTCCGGTGTCCATGTACCAATTGTCGCCGAGCCGCTGAAGGTTCACGGTGGTGTATGCAGCCCCAAATCGGTCGGGGCAGTGGCAGCTGCTGCAGTCTTCTTCTTCTTCTGGGCTACTGAACTGCTGCGATTCTTTCTTCTTCTTTGGGTATGTCAGTGGGCACTTCTTTGGTGGGCTTTGCACAGTGGTGAAGCGAGGAGCCCAACGGCGATCGACCAAAGGCTGCTTTGGGCCCAGGCCCTGCGGTCAGTGCAGGGCATCTGGCGAGGCCGATTACATTGGTTGGGCCACGCTGCTGCTGTGGTTAGAACCACTTCTTCTTTGTCCGATGGTATTGTTGTCGATCCAGCGTTGCGTTGGCCCTTTCCGCGACCCTTGCCTTTATTGTTGCGACCTCTACCGCCACGACCTCCGCCGCTCTGTTGCTGCTGCTGCTACTGTTGGAACTGTTGGTTGCTGCTGGCCGCAGGTGTCGCCATCCTGTCAACGGCTAATGCCTTTTGATTATGTTCCTCTTGTTTAGCACGTCTAGTTTCTTCCAACAATAGTTGTGAACGTGCCTTGTTGAAACTTGGAGAGGGTCGGCTTGTTGAATCATTGTTGCGAGTGTGTCATATTCACCTTTCCGTAAACCCGCAACAAGTTGAAGCACCATCTTGGTTTTTGAAACAGAAGTCCCGACGTTAGATAGTTGATCGGTTATGAGTTTCAGTTGCTTACAATATTCGGACATGTTAAAATTCTCGAGGCGGATATTGTTGAATTGCTCTTCCAAATACACAGCCCGAGTATTTTTATTGTCCTGAAAGATTTCTTCTAGCCGGACCCAAAGTTCACGTGCCGTAGCACCTGTTTTCATGATAGTGCATAACAGATCTTTGGAGATGGTGCCGTAGATTCATTGTTTGACGATGGCGTCAAGACGACGCCTTATTGAGTCTGTAACATCGGTGGGACGAGGAACAGATTTGTCAATGTGATCGAGCACGTTGTATGCACATGCATGAATGTAGAATAGTTCCATCCACATGGAATATTGACAGTCTTCTTGGTCAAGAATTATAGGGATAAAATTCTTGATGTTGTTAACGGCGAATGCCGGATGAAAAGAAGTTACTGAACGTTGAGAGGGGTTTTCAAGTGTGCCAGTGGTTGAAACGGAATTTGTGGGGGAAGACATGGTTGCCGCGTCGAGGAAGGGAATTTTCTGGTTTGGCGAAATATTGAGGAAGAAACTGCATTTTTTTTTTTTTTTCGCAAAGCGTAAAAATCGGATTTCGGCCGGGAATGAGGATTTAGGTTTTAGGCTCTTGATACCATGAAAGATAGAATAATTTCCCTTAGGAATTTCTTTCATTATTCACAATATATATAGCTGTACAAGGTTGATTCCTAATATGGTACGAATCCTAACTTACCTTACAAAGGTTGATTCCTAATACAATCAGAATCCTACGTTACCTTAAATATACATTTATTATAATTACAAAATATACGACGAATATTCTGAGAATATTCGCTAATAGTTACGATATTGTAGGTCCTCCACCAAGTGTAACGTTAGAGAGAAGGAAAAAAGAATCTATAGCAGTGTAATAGCTCAGAGCCTCGAAGTACAACGTACAGTATATTGGAACAATCAATAAATTAACTTTATAATAGTCATATATTAAAATATCAAATAAATATTATAATGTATTTTTCTATTCAAACCTAATAATTTAATAAATGTGACTTTTCACCCCTTAAAAACTACGTAAACAAAGAAAATAATCAAGAAAATTGATCTCTGCATATGAATATACTTTTAAAAAAATACAATTTTAACTTTGTACATTAATATGTGCATTTAAGTACTAATACGTTTTTTCCTTTCATAGAGAACAAACATTAATGCTTTCAAACTTCTGCTTATTTAAAATCCCCAAAAAGACTATAAAATAAAAAAAAGTGAAATAAAAAGTGCAAATAACCTAAATCCACAAAATATACTCATGTATCATTTTTATAATTTTTGCCTTTCAGTTTTCATTCCATTTTCTTTTCGCTTACCCGTTTATCTTTTTGCCATTGTTATTTCCTCGCCTCTTTAGTTTTAAAAAGGAAAACAAATGCCTAGTAACCTTCCATTATATATTAAGTCCCTTTCATCCTCAAAGTCATTATATTAAAAATATATTAAATTTCTTTAAAAGTTTCTACTATAAACTCAACATACACATCAAAAAGTGCGGAGAGAATTCACAAGAAGTTCGGAAAGACTTTTGAGTTCTAAAAATAAAATAAAGTGAAACATGATGAAAAAGTGTATATATATATATATATATATATATATATATATATATATATATATATATATATATATATATAATGTTGTCGTACGTGATTTTTTCGACAATCTGAGAGTAAATAAAGAAGCCATTGATTCGTCTAGTATTAACATTGATATGGAATGCACACCTTTTACATTCATATAAATTCTAAAATCGGGGAGAAAAATATTGGAGAAAAAGGATACATAAGCATGCTCACTTGAAGAAACAAAAACCATCTCATCACCATCATTGAGAGGCACAATTGAAATTTTGGATAGACCTTGCCATTGACTTGCACGTCATCTTTCTTCACGGTAATTTCAAGTAGACAGATAAAATCTTCTTTCTATTCAGATAAAAACATAAACAGAATAATAATGTGGATTTACGTCACAATTGGGAGAAAAAAATAAGTTATATAACAGTAAAAAAAATCTATAGAAAATGTCGAGTTCACCTCTTGCTCAATATGCTTCAAATTACATAAAGATTTATTAACAAACGAGGCTCCTATCCGCAAATCACATTGACGACCTTAACAATAGATAAGTTCCGATAGTGTATGACAACATGAGAAATCTGCAAAAATAACATGTAGTTAATTAGTGTGTTCATTGTTAAAGGAAAAGCATTCTTTCCTTCCAAATGATCATTCTATACAAATTAAATAGTCACAGAAAAGGAGATTGCTAGTTATACTCGTGATATACATGGGTTTGTATGTCATTTATATCACGGTTTCACAAGGCAAATTACCATATGTGAAACCGTGATATACACGGTATACAAACCCATGTATATCACAGTTTTTGGAAGATTTTAGTTAGTGTAAATATTGTATTAAATTAGTATTGTACACTTACCATAATTATATGATTCTTGTATAACTAGAATAGGATTTTAGGAATAGCAGAGGAATAAGATTTTCCTATTATGGAAAATTCTAAATTGTATATATACTCTTTCATTAATGAAAATAATGAAGGAAATTATTTCTTTCATGGTATCAGAAGTCTAGATCTCAAATTCTCTCCCAAATTTCTGCCCTCTTTGCATCGATTTCCGAGCCTCTCTTCTAGGTTTTCATGCCCGGTGGTGCCTTCTCTCTTCCCAAATTCTTCTTCCCAATCCCTACATCACGTCTTGCATTGCTATTATGGCTAAGAACATGTTTCACCCTGCTCTTATTGTTTCTAACATCAAGAATCACATCCCTATCATTCTTGAAATAGAAAACATCCAATACGCGACGTGGGCCGAACTGTTCAAAGTTCACGCACGCTTGCATCAAGTCCTCCATCACATTATCCCCGCGGTTCCTGCGGATACATAGGTTCCCAAACCCGAGGAAGATCTCAAATTATGAATGACTTTTGATGTTACCGTTCTTCAGTGGATTTACTCCACTATCTCTACCGACCTGTTGCAAACGATTATCGAACTAGACGCTACGACGATGGATGCTTGGAATAGAGTGCGTGATATATTCCAAGATAATCAAAATTCTCGTGTTGTTACCCTTGAGTAGGAATTCTCTCACGTAAATATGGAAGACTTCCATAATGTTTCAGCATACTACAAAAGGTTGAAAGAATTGGCAGAACAACTCTGCAACATTTGTGCACCCATTACCAACGATCGTTTTGTCCTTCAGATGGTTGCAGGCCTGTCTGAGGCCTATAGTGGAGTTGGTACATTTCTTCGTCAGAGCAGTCCTCTTCTGCAGTTCTATCAGGCTTATTCCATGCTCACGCTCGAAGAAGCAGGCTTGGCTAAGAAAGTAGCCATTGGGGCCCCTTCTGTCATCACGGTGACCGAGTCCACCTTTTCTCCATCCGTCTCTAACAATTCTAGCCAAAATCGCAACAACGGTGGCGGAAAAAAGGGTCAGAATCAAAAAAATAATGGTAAAAAACATGGTGGAAATGGGCCTCGGGGTAGTGGGTCGGATGCCAACTGGCCACAGCCCTGGGCCCATGGCCATAGAACTGGGCCAGTGGTCCTGGGCCCAATAGCCCCTATTACCCGTCATATACTACCAACCCGAATTGGGCCCAATTTTTCAATCAAGCAGGCCCAGTTATTCAGGCCCACAGTGGAACCCGAGAGGAAATTCTGCGCCTGGGCAACAAGCCGGTGTGCTTGGGTCTCGGCCCCACTAGGCCCACCATGCAGCGGGCCCTACCCCTACCGACATTGAAGCCGCAATGCATACACTTGGATTAAATCCCTCGGACGTGAATTGGTACATGGACACCGGAGCCACTACCCACATGACGTCCGACCAAGGTACTCTCTCGTCTTATTCCAATTTGAGCAACAATCGTGGCATAATTATAGGTAATGATAATTCAATTCAAATTCGTGGTTACGGTCATAAATCTTTATCCCCTCCCATCCACCTTTTGTCTTGAAAAATGCCCTTCATGCCTCTAACTTAATTAAAAATTTGGTCTATGTCCGTAAATTCACCACTGATAATTGGGTTTCTGTTGATTTTTATCCTTTTGGGTTTCTATGAAGGATTTCAAGACGGGGAATCCTCTTATGAGATGTGATAGTAGGGGAGATCTTTATCCTATCACGCCCACATCCGGTCTCTCGAGTCAAGCCTTGCCATCTACTTTTGCAGTTCTCGTTCCTTCCTTATGGCACACACGTTTGGGTCACCCTGGGTCGTCTATTGTTTCTTCATTACATAAAAACAATTTTATTTCTTGTAAGGGTATGCGTAGTACTCCAATTTGTCAATCATGTCCTTTAGGAAAACATGTTAGATTACCATTTGTAGCCTCTGCTTCTCGTACTTTAATGTTATATGATATTATTCATAGCGATTTATGGACATCTCCCATTTTAAGTTCTGTGGGCCATCGTTATTATGTTCTATTTTTGGATGATTATTCTAATTTTTTGTGGACTTTTTCGTTAGCGAAAAAATCTCAAGTTTTTTTCACCTTCTTAAAATTTAGAGCATTCATGTGTACCCAATTCGAATGAGAAATAATGAACATTCAATGTGACAATGGCAAGGAATATGATAATGTGATGTCTCATGAATTTTGTGCAAATAATGGCATTATTTTTTATTTTTCTTGTCCTCATACGTCTTTACAAAATGGGAAAGCCGAACGAAAAATTTGTACCATTAATAATATTGTCCGAACTTTATTGGTCCATGCTTCAGTACCCCTTCCTTTTGGCAGCATGCTCTACAAATGACTACTTATATTCTTAACATACTTCCTACCAAAGATTTGACATATTCCTCCCCTCTTCAAATCTTATATAATAAGACTCTATCGTATTCACATCTTAGGATCTTTGAGTGCTTATGTTATCCACTCTTTCTGTCCACTACAATAAACAAACTTCAAGTTTGTTCTACTCTTTGCGTAGTTACAAGTGTTTTGAGTTGTCGTCTAATAAAATCATCATTAGTCGCCATGTTATTTTTGATGAAACCCAATTTCCATTTGCAAAAGTAAATAGTCCTGGGCCTAGTTCGTATAATGTTTTAGATGACGATGTCTCCCCATATATTATCCACTATTTATCGGGCATGTCCCTTACCCAAAATCCGCCAGCAGGCCCACTGCCCGCTGGTCCTCCAGTATCGTCGCAGTCTCCCGTCATGGGTCCAGCAACTAGGCCGCCTATTTAGCCCAGTTCTGCCCCTGTTCCTATTTCCGATGTCGGTCCGTGCCTGCTGGCCAGTCCGTCACCTGTCCCGATATTTCTCAAAATCCACCCAATTCTCCCCCGTGTCACAGACCGGTCACTCGTAGTCAACAAGATATTTTTAAATCAAAAAGACATTTTAATTTAAATTCTAATGTTCTTAAATCCCCTCTACCTTGTAACCCAATGTCTGCATTAAATGACCCAAATTGGAAATTAGCTATGACCGATGAATATGATGCTCTTATTGCAAATAAGACATGGGAATTGGTTCCCCGTCCTTCTGGTGTTGATATTATTCGGTCTATGTGGATTTTTACTCATAAGGATAATTCTGACGGTTCTTTTGCGAGGCACAAGGCTCGTCTTGTAGATGATGGTAAGACTCAGCAAGTTGGCGTTGATTGTGGTGAGACGTTTAGTACGATGGTCAAACCGGCTACCATTCGCACTGTTCTCAGTCTGGCTCTTTCGAAGGCTTGGCCCATTCATCAGTTAGATGTGAAGAATGATTTCCTACATGGTGATCTTAAGGAGACCGTTTACATGCATCATCCCTTGGAATTTCATGACCCCAAATATCCTCATCATGTCTTTTTATTGAAGAAGCCCTTGTATGAGCTTAAGCATGCCCCACGGGCTTAGTATAAAATATTTGCAGACTATGTTTCATCTATTGTGTTTTCGCACAGCATGTCTGATAATTCATTGTTCATATATCATCGTGGTTCTACTCTGGCTTATATTCTATTATATATAGATGACATTATCTTGACTGCCTCTACTGATGCTTTGCGCAAGTCTATCATAACCATTCTCAGATCGAGTTTGCTATGAAAGACTTAGGGCCCTTGAGTTAGTTTTTTAGGAATTGTTGTTTCTCGTCATGCATGTAGGTTATTCTTATCACAACGAAAGTATGCCGCTGAGATCATTGAGCGAGCTGGTATGTCCTCATGCAACTCTACTTCCACTCCAGTTGATACTAAACCCAAGATGGGTGCTGCGGCTGGCTCACCGTATGAGGATCCGACTCACTATAGCAATCTTGCAGGGGCCCTTCAGTAGCTTACTTTCACGAGACCAGATATTACATATGTCGTACAACAGGAATGATTATTTATGCATGATCCCAGGGTTGAGTACATGAATGCGCTCAAACGCATTATTCGATACATCCAGGGGACACTTGACTATGGCTTACATTTATATCATTCATCGACATCTACATGTGTCTCGTATACTGATGATGATTGGGGTGGCTGTCCAGATACCAGACGTTCCATGTCCGACTATTGTATATTTCTTGGTAATAACTTGGTCTCATGGTCTGCGAAGCGTCAGTCTACATTATCTCGCTCTAGTGCAGAGGCCGAGTATCGAGGGGTAGCTAATATGGTCTCTGAATTCTGTTGGTTACGTAATCTTCTTTTAGAGATTCATTGTCCTATTCAGAAATCTACCTTGGTTTATTGTGATAATATTAGTGTCATCTACCTTTCTGATAATCCGGTTCAACACTAGCGCACTAAACACATCGAGATGGATATTCACTTTGTTCGTGAAAAGGTAGCTCGTGGACAAGTACGCATCTGTCATGTCCCTTCCAGGTATCAAATTGCAGACATCTTTACCAAAGATCTTCCGTCAGTACTATTTGAAGATTTTAGGGACAGTCTCAGTGAACGAAGACAGCTCGTTATGACTACGGGGGTGTGTTAGTTATACCCGTGATATACATGGGTTTGTATACCATGTATATCAAGGTTTCAGAAGGCAAATTACCATATGTGAAATCGTGGTATACACGGTATACAAACCCATGTATATCACGATTTTTGAAAGGTTTTAGTTAGTGTAAATATTGTATTAAATTAGTATTGTACACTTACCATAATTATAGGATTCTTGTACAACTAGAATAGGGTTTTGGGAGTAGAATAGGAATATGATTTTCCTATTATGGAAAATTGTAAATTGTATATATACTCTTTCATTAATAAAAATAATGAAGGAGATTATTTCTTTCAGAGATAACCTTTTTTATAATTAAGATAATTTAATGTGAGTTATAAAATATGTATTAATTACGAGAAGAGGTTATGAGGATGAAGAGAAGTGAGTTATGGACATCATAACTTTTTAAAATAAAATAATTATGAAAAATGAGAAAGAAAGCGAAAAAGAAAAAAGACAAAATAAAAGTGGAAAATTAAAGAAGAGTAATTAAAAGGAATTAAAAAAAAGGAAAAGGCACGATTGGAGTATTTGAAAGTTGATGATGGCTTTTCAATTCTCCACTAATATATGCAATAATTAATAATTAATATAATAGCCTATACACAATGAATTAATATGGTTGTTAATGAACTAAATGAAACTTAATAAATAGAGTAGAATATGATTAATTCTTTAATTAAAAAATAAGAGGTAAATAGAGAAAAATATTAAAAATGAGAAAAAAATAAATAGGAATGGCGGCCTTAAAGAGGTGTCACATTATCTTATTCATTCCTAATTCTTTAATTAAAAAATAAGGGATAATCAAAAAAAAAAAGGAGAAAATAAATAAATAGGAGTGATGGCCTTAGAGAGATGTCATATCACCTTATTCATTCTTAACTTTATTATATAAATAGATTCGGAAAAGCATTGCCCACCAAATATGTAATATCATATTCAATGTCGTGGAACAAGCCAAGTCCTAATTAATTTCTCACATTGGACAATTTCCGGAACTATAAAATGTTTGGTGTACTCTATCATTCATCGACCAAAATTTGGCAGCATGCAAGGAAACCACCTGCCAGCAGCTATATCCGGTACTCATATTAGAGCCTAATTATATTTCAATTCGTATCGTGTAGAGCTCATTTATGGGGGAAGCGCTCTCTATCAAAAAAAAATTCATATCCAGGGCTCGAACCCGAGACCTCTGATTAAGGGAGGAGTAGTCTCATCCACAGCTCCACATCATTTGGTTGTCCTGCCAGCAGCTATTGCTAATCCCTCCGTTTCAATTTACGTGATAGTATATTTTCTAATTATTCAGTTTCAAAAAAAGAGACATGTACATTTCTATAAACTAGTTTTTGGACACGTGTGTTGCACGTGTACCTCGAATCAATTATCACAACATGCGTATCCAAATATTTTTGAATCACAAATATACTGTAAAATCTTTATTTGAGTCCGAATTATAAATTAAACTATATAAGAAATTTATTGGGAATACAAAGAATGGATGGTAAAATTTCTTAACAATGAATTAAATTAATTATTTTTCTTATTGCACTCAAAGTTGGAGTCGTTAAAAGCTTCATTTTATCAGAACATTTAATGATAAAATCACGATTGGTTATATCGAGAAAACATAATGAAAGAATAAGAGTAATGAGATTAGCCTTTCTAATTTTGGTTTTGTAGATGATATTACAGAGTAGAAAATGATGCAATAAGATGTAAAAGAGACATGACGGACTGCAAACAACACTATTGTCCCATCACAAGCGCTAGAGTAACGCAAAACATTTAAACAAGTTGAACTTCCAATCTCCAACACATGATGTATCACAGCTTTTAATTCATTGTACATAAAAAAAAATTGATGAATAGAACTCCCCACATATAGTGACTCTAAAATGGAAGTCTGTAAAAGGAGAATAATATACCCATCAAAATCAAATAATATTCCAGACAAGAAGCATTATACATGATTTGTTGAAAAGAAGAAACTCACCAAAAAAGAAATAAACATACTAATTAAAAGCCCTTACTTTCATCCTTAATTCAGTATAGAATTGCAATGATGTACATCATTAACAAAGCCAGCACCCTAGGAATCCAAAATGCTCAAGTCCTCTTCTTCATTCGTTGCTTTATAGTGTTTATACTATACTCATTTGTGGAATTGATGAGTTATGAATTTATTACCTGATATATGTATTGGAATTTAAAAGAACATTGAAGAATGAAAATGTTTAGATAACTACATCATTAAAGATACTTTTGCAATAATTACAGTATTTTACTTATAAATTCAGTAAATATAAAGGTCAAGAAATTCCTAAACCTTACTACATTCATGGTCAAAGTCGTACGAAATGCCAATATTTCTTTTAATTCTATACGAAATTGAATCAGAGAAGAGAACAGAAAAATGAAGACGTTGATATAACCGCTGCAAGTGAAAGAATTTATTGTCAATCTAGCATAGAAATCTCTATTTTTTCTCCATATCTTTACCGTAAGAAATATTTTCCTTGATTATTCCACTCTAAAGTGATAGTAAATATACTATAATACAAGCATAATCCTAGGCTACAATTACGGTAAGTAATGACTAAATATACACCTACCATATATAAAATATACATAATTAAGACCGAATATCCTATTCTATCACACCCCCACAGTCGAAGCGGAAGGTCGGCGTATACTGAGACTGTCCCGAAAGTCTTCAAATAGAACCAGCGAAAGACCTTTTATAAAAATATCGGCGATCTGATAGCGTGACGGGACATAAAAGACACATACTTGTCCACGATCAACTTTTTCGCGAACAAAGTGAATATCCAGCTCAATATGTTTAGTGCGTTGATGTTGAACCGGATTCTCTGAGAGATAAATCGCACTAACATTATCACAATAGACCAATGTCGCCTTCGGAACCGGACAGTGGAGCTCCAAAAGAAGGTTTCGTAGCAAACAAAATTCAGACATCACATTGCAACTCCTCGGTATTCTTCTTCGGCACTGGATCTGGACAAGGTAGCTTGCCATTTGGAGGACCAAGTTATCAAATTGTCACTGAGAAATACACAATAACCAGACATGGGGTGTCTGATATCCAGACATCCACCCTAATCAGCATATGTGTAAGACATAAGAGTGGTTGTCGAAGACTGATGTAAATGCAAGCCATGATCGAGAGTGCCCTGAATATAGCGCACAATGCGTTTGAGATCCTGCATGTGATCCTCCATCGGGTTATGTATGAATAGAATGAACCTATTGCACAACATAAGATATGTAGGGCCTCGTGAAAGTAAGTTATTACAGGGCACCTGCAAGGTTGCGGTAATGTGACAGATCGGCATATGGCTTGCTGGAAGAAGCACTCAACTTTGGTTTAGTATCAACCGGAGTGAAAAATGGCTTACACGAGGACATGTCAGCTAGTTCAACGATCTCTTATGCATACTTCTTTTGAGACAAAAATAAACCACATGCATGACGTGTTACAGCTATCCCTAAGAAGTAACTTAGTGTCCATAGATCTTTCATTGCAAATTCTGAGCCAAGAAGTGACATGATAGACTTGCGCAGAGCATCAGATAAACGAAGTTAATATAATATCATCTACATACAGAAGAATGTAAGTTATATCATTACCCTGATAGTATATGAATAGATATTGATCAGACATGCGGTTAGAAAACCCAATATTAGAAATATAATCTGCAAACCTCTTGTACTAGGCCCGAGGTGCTTGTTTGAGCTCATACAATGATTTCTTCAGCAAGCACACATGATTAGGATAAGTGGGGTCTCTGTACCCCGGGCTGATACATGTACACTGTTTCATTGAGTTCTCCATGCAGGAATGCATTTTTTACATCAAGTTGATGAAGCGGACATGCCTTCGAAAGAGCCAGACTTAGTACCGTGCGGATAGTAGCTGGTTTGACCACCAGACTGAAAGTCTCACCGCAATCCACACCAACTTGTTGAGTTTTTCCATCACCTACAAGACGGGATTTATGCTTCTCAAATGTACCGTCGGATTTTTTTATGACTAAAAATCCACATAGACCGAATCACATTAACATAAGGAGGACGAGGTACCAAATCCACGTCCTATTATTAATAAAAGCATTAAATTCATCATCCATAGCTATTTTCAATTCGGGTCATTAAAGGCAGACACAAAATTACGAGGCAACGGTGATTTGATAAGATGGGCATGAAGACCATACTTTTTGTTTGGTTTGAAAATCTCATGTTGACTATGAATGACTAGCCATTTGGCTGGAATTGGAGGTGGTTGGATGGTTGATGTGACACTGGGCTGGGTGTGTGACGTACTGCCCTAGATTGGGCATGGGATTGTTGGGCCGTCAATGCATGAGGTGGGGCCTTTACCTAGTGGACTGCCAGGCAGTGGGTCGCTTGCCAGTGAGAGGCCCAACTGGGCTGGCCACTGGGCTCGGGCAAGCAGGTCCAGCTGGCGGGATAGGAGGAGAAAATAGTTAGGCCGAGTTGCCCGAATTAAGTGGGCTGGCCGAAAATGGTTGGGTCCTATTGTGAAGCCAACCGGTAGACCAAATACGGGGGTATGCTATCGTCAAGAAATTCGTATGTAGGAGGAACGGGACAATGCATTTTGGCAAAGGAAAATTTTGTTTCATCAAAACCTACATGAAGACTCACGATGATTTTATTAGAGGATAAGTCGTAATATTTGTAACCACGATGATTTGATGGATATCCTAAAAAAATACACGGAGTAGACTGGGGTTGAAGTTTATTGATGGTAGTGAAAGGAAAAAGAGGATAGCATAAGCACCCGAAAACCCGTAAATGAGAGTAGGATGGTCTCTTAGGTAGAAACTTTTGAGAGGGGATTGGTAGGCTAACTGTTTACTCAGAAGTATGTTCAGAAGATAGGTTGTCATTTGTAATGCATGATGCCAAAATGACGGTGGTAGAGAGGCATGTGTAAGTAAGGTTCGAACATTGTTGTTAATGGTTCGGATTTTTCTTTCTACTTTTCCATTTTGAGATGAGGTATGTGTACACGAGAGACGAAAAGACAACCCATTAGTTTTGCAAAAATTCCAAAATGACCCATTATCAAATTCTCTACCATTATCACATTGAATATTTTTAATGTTCCGTTCAAATTGAGTGCGAATGAAGGCTCTAAAAGAGAGAAATATGAAAACAACTTGTGACTTTTTATATAAAGGAAACGTCCACACAATATTAGAGTAATCATCCAACAAAAGGAGATAATATCTATGGCCCGAGGAGCTCAAAAAGGGAGATGTTCAAATATCACTATGGATAATATCAAAAGGCATAACAGTGCAAGAATTAGAAGCAACAAATGAAAATTTAACATATTTCCCAAGTGAACATGAACGACAAACATGAGAATTACGAGGTCTAGTACATGAAATAAATTTATTTTGTTTAAGGGAGGGAAAAACAGGTGCTCACGGATGACCCAAACGTTCATGCCATAAAGAAGGAGCTAAAGCAGTAAAAGTGGATGGTGTGGCTTGATGTGTGGTTGTGGTGATTGGATAAAGCAAGCCCCGACTATCACATCTCATTAGAACCATCCCCATCTTAAAATCCTTCATGAAAAACTCAAAAGGATCAAATTCAACAGAAACCCAATTGTCAGTAGTAAATTTTTTAACTGAAATCAAGTTTTTAATTAATTTAGGAGCATGAACGATATTTTTAAAAGTTAACGGTGGGTTCGGGGGAGACAAGTTTGTAGTACCATAACTACGAATTGGAATTAAATGACCATTTCATCAATTATACCAAGATTATTGCTCAAATTAAAATAGGACAAGAGATTACCTTGTAGGGACGTCATATGAGACGTTGCATCGGTGTCCATATACCAGCTTGAGTCGGGTGAAGTAAGCCCAAGGGTGTGCATTGTGGCCTCGAGTGGGCCTGCTGCCACTGATTCGGCAGTGGCCATTGCCGAGTAGGCCTGCTGCCACTGATTCGGCAGTGGCCATTGCCGAGTAGGCCTGCTGCCACTGATTCGGCAGTGGCCCAAGAATACCGGCTGAGTGGGGTTGTTGGCTGGACTGTTGCGTCTGGGCTATTGGCATAGAAGTGGGGCCTGGCCTAATTTCCAGAGGGAAATAGGCAAGGAGGCACGACCCAGGGCCACTACCAAGCCCACGGTGCGAGCCCACTTCTCCACTAGGCCTTTGGCTGCCACTGGGCTGGCCGTTGCTGCTGGTCGCCGCCACCTCCACCACGTCGGTGGCTGCCACCCTTGCCACTGTCGCCGCTGCCGCCATGTTTTTACCTCCATTACCGCTATTTCGTCCCTTTGGGCCACGGTTTAACAACAAATTTTTAAATTGTGAAGAATTATCATCGGACGGAGCGGCAACTATGGCAGAATTTGATGCGATAGTAGTCTTTTTGGCAAAACCCGCTTCTTCTAGGATGAGCATAGAACGGGCTTGATAAAACGGCGGAAGAGAGTTGCTTTGGCAGATGAGCCTACCTACTCCACTATATGCGTCGGTGAGGCCGACAACTATTTGTAACACGAGCCGATTGTTAGTTACCGGCGCCCCGACGTTCTTTAGTTGGTCCGACAGAACTTTGAAATGTTGACAATATGCGGACGCATTGGAAAAATTTGCCATGTCAGTGGTGGAAAATTCTTGCTCAAGTGTGACAGCCCGAGAATTCTTATTGTCTTAGAATATGTTACGTAAGCATTCCCAAGCCTCCATAGCCGTGGAGTCAGGCTCAAGAATAGTATGCAGCAAATCACTCGAAATTGTGGCATAAATTCACTAAAGAACTGTCGCATCAAGTGTCAACCATAGTTCCATTTCATCATTGGTTTTCGGCACTTTCTCCTTTGTTTTTTTCCGGTGGGATGATGTGATGGATAACCCGGTGTGAGCGACAGTGAATTTTGAAAAACGCTGCCCATGTCGCATAATGAACGTTTTTCATCTCAAGAGTGATGGAGATATGTGATTTAATGTTTGAGACTGCAAGAGTTAGATGGAAATTTGATTTCGAGTCAGACATGGCTGACGGAAGTGGAAGGTAATCGGCGGCACAACAAGTGGGGGAGGGGGGGTTGTCAGCCGACGGTGAAGTGAATAAAGGGAGAAGGTATTAGGTTTAGTATCTTTCCCTAGAATCTGATACCATATAAGAAATATGTTCCTTGATTATTTCATTCCAAAGTGGTAGTAAATATACTATAATACAAACATAATCCTAGGCTACAATTACGATAAGTAATGACTAAATATACACCTACCATATACAAAATATACATAATTATGACAGAATATCCTATTCTATCATTTACTTCTCATTCCCTTTTTTCTCTTAATCTGACAATCCAACCAAAGAGGAGTAAAACACGCAGAGTTGTATTTTACTATCTTTATTTAAAATTTTAGCTTCCTTATTAGCGAATATTCTCAGAATATTCTCCGTATATTTTGTAATTATGATAGATGTATATTTAAGGCAACTTAGGATTCTAATTGTATTAGGAATCAACTTTTGTAAGGTAAGTTAGGATTCGTACCATATTAGGAATCAACCTTGTACAACTATATATATTGTGAATAATGAAAGGAATCCCCAAGGAAAATTATTCCATCTTTCATAGTATCAAGAGCCTAAAACCGAAATCCCTTCTCTTCCTCATTCTCGGCCGAAATCAGCATTTTTTTTCTGATTTCACAGAAAAAAAAATTCTGGTTTCTTCCTCCCTTTCTCGGCCAAACCAGAAAATTCCCTTCCCTCGGCAGGCGGCAACCATGTCTTCCCCCACAAATTCCGGTTCATCCACTGGCACACTTGACAACCTCTCTCAACGTTCAGTATCTTCTTTTCATCCGGCATTCGCCGTTAACAATATCAATAATTTTATTCCTATAATTCTTGACCGAGAAGACTGTCAATATTCTATGTGGATGGAACTATTCTACATTCATGCATGTGCATACAACGTGGTCGATCATATTGATGAATCTGTTCCTCATACCACCGATGTTACAGACTAAATCTGGCGTCGTCTTGACGCCATCGTCAAACAATGAATCTATGGCACCATCTCCAAAGGCATGTTGTGCACTATCATGAAAACAGGTGCTACGGCATGTGAACTTTGGGTCTGGCTAGAAGAAATCTTTCAGGACAATAAAAATACTCGGGCCGTATATTTGGAAGAGCAATTCAATAATACCCGCCTCGAGAATTTTAACAACATGTCCGAATATTGTAAGCAACTGAAACTCATAACCGATCAACTATCCAACGTCGGGACTTCTGTTTCAGAAACCAAGATGGTGTTTCAACTTGTTGGGGTTTACCAAAAGGTGAATATGACACACTCGCAACAATGATTCAACAAGCCGACCCTCTCCCAAGTTTCAACAAGGCACGTTCACAACCATTGTTGGAAGAAACTAGACGTGCTAAATAAGAGGAACACAATTAAAAGGCCTTAGCCGTTGATGGGATGATAACACATGCGGCCAGCAGCAACCAGCAGCTGTAGTAGGTCCAGCAGCAGTAGCAGGCCAGTGGCTGCAGAGGTCGCAACAACAAAGGCAAGGGCCGCGGAAAGGGCCAACGCAACCAGCAGTAGCCAGGCCAGCAGAACTGGAACCAGCAGCAGTAGGGGCACAACCAGCAGCAGCAGGGGCCCAACCAGCAGAAATGGGCCTCGCATGCATGCCCGCATCGTAACGCAGGGCCCGCCCAAAGAATCGTGGTCGATCGCCTCTTGAGCCCTCGCCAGCCACCAGGCAGCCAACTAGCGCGGCGGCAGAGGCCCACCTGGTCGCAGCCCAAAGAAGAAGAAGACAACAAATGCCGCCCGACTGCTTTGGGCCAGGCCTACACCACCGTGAACCTCCAACAGCCCGACGACAATTAGTACATGGACACCGGAGCCACATCTCACCTCACCCGTTCATCAGGTAACCTATCTCAACTACGTCGGTTAAAGTGTCCTCAATTTATTACTGTCGACAATGGTCATCGCATTCCAATTGAAGGTTACGGTAACACACACACCAAATATCCACACTCACCTTTCTCCCTAAACCACGTCCTATATACACCTAACATCATCAAAAACTTAATCTCTGTTAGAAAATTCACTAGCAATAATTCTGTGTCTGTCGAATTTGACCCTTTTGATTTTTCTGTGAAGGAACTCAATACGGAGAAAATTCTTACACGCTGCAATAGTGTGGGAGACCTCTGCCCATTCACTCAATCTTCCGATGTCAGACCGCAAGCACCTCTATCCCTTGCGGCGATCTCTCCCTCAACTTGGCACAACAGACTCGGACACTCCGGAGACCTAGTTTTTACTATTCTTAGGACTTCTAAGCATATTCAATGTAATAATGGAAAAATTGCCCAACACTGTTTTTCTTGTCCACTAGGCAAACATACTCGTCTTCCCTTTATGTCATCAAACAATGTTACTTTTTCTCCCTTTGATATTGTTCATGCTGATTTGTGGACATCTCCGATTGCTAGCTCTTTGGGTCATAAATTCTATCTAGTATTCTTGGATGATTTTTCACATTTTGTCTGGATTTACCCACTGAAATTCAAATCTGAAGTTTTTGCAAAATTCCTCGAGTTTTAAAAATTCATTAAGACACAATTTGAAAAACATATTAAATCATTCCAATGTGATAATGGACGTGAATTTAATAATTCGGCATTTCACAATTTCTGTTCTAAACAAGACATAGTTTTCCATTTTTCTTGTCCCTATACTTCTTCCCAAAACGGAAAGGCTGAAAGAATTATACGTACCATCAATAACATGTTCCGCACGCTTCTGTTTCATGCCTGCCTACCACCGTCTTTTTGGGTCTATGCTGTCAAAATGGTAGAATCTCTTCTAAATATTTTACCAACTAGCACACTCCAAAACAAAACCCCTACAGAAATCTTATACCGTAGGCAGCCATTATATGATCACCTACGTATTTTTGAATGCTTATGCTACCCCAACATAGCCTCCACTGCACCCCACAAACTTGCCCCTCGCACTCTTCCATGTGTCTTCCTTGGTCTAACTCCTAATCATCGGGGCTACTTGTGCTATGACATTGCTACTCGCAAAATCATCATCTCCTGTCACGTCACCTTTGACGAGACAACCTTTCCTTTTTCAAATCTTCGGAAATTTCAGACCACCGATTACATCTTTCTCGATAAACCAAGTTTGTCCCCGATCATCCAAAATCTATACCAACAAAGACCCACGCCCGATAGCCTCGCCATCGTCCGACACCACCCCACCAAAGACTCTCGCTTCACCCCTACAAATTTCTGGCCGAGTCAATTGCACCACCAATGACATTGTCGCCTTTGCACTCCAAAGAACTCCCCAGTTCAGTGTTTCCATGTCAACCAAAGAAGACAGAAAACAATTTTATCTGAATCGCCGCCACTAGTCCAGAACCAATGGACTAGCAACCTCACAGCCCCGACCCACCACCATTGCCCTCACATCGCATGGAGACTCGTGCACAATACGGGATCTTCAAACCCAAGGTTCAATTCAATCTCTCCACACAAACCTTATCACCCATTCCAAAATATCCAAAATTAGCAAAACTGGACCCAAATTGGAATGCGGCCATGTGCGAGGAATTTAACGCTTTAACCAAGCAGAACACTTGGGATTTGGTACCTAGATCAGCTGGTGTGAATGTTATCCGGTGTATGCGGCTATTTCGTCACAAGTTCAGAGACAGTGGTGACTTAGAGAGGTATAAGGCAAGACTAGTTGCCAATAGCACTAATTAGCAGGAGGGTATTGATTGTGGTGAGACATTCAGTCCGGTTGTTAAACCGACCACTATTCGGATTGTTCTCAGTATTGCTATGGGCATGCATTGGCCGATTCATCAGCTTGATGTCAAGAATACGTTTCTTCATGGGGATTTGAAAGAGACTGTGTACATGCATCAGCCTCCTGGCTTTGTTCATCCGGCAGCTCCGCAGTTTGTGTGTCATCTTAGAAAGTCATTGTATGGATTGAAACAGGCACCCCGCGCTTGGTATGATCGGTTCACTAGGTATCTTTTGCAGATTGGTTTTGTATGTAGCAGGTGTGATATATCTCCCTTCACTTTTCACCGAGGTAGCAGCACTGCATATTTGCTATTATTTGTCGATGACATTGTTCTTACTGCCTCATCTGACGGGTTGAAGAATGAAATCATTGCTCTACTCAAAACTAAATTTGCTATGACTAACTTGGGCAAGCTAAGTTATTTTTTGGGTATATCGGTGACAAGATCTGCAGCCATTATATTCATGTGTCAGTGTAAGTATGCAGAAGAGATAGTGTACAGGGCCAAGATGGCAAATTGTAAAATTATGCCAACTCCGGTGGACTCAAAATCCAAGCTTAGTGCCAATGACGGTGCGTCAGTGATCCCACTCTATATCGGAGTCTAGCAGGTGCTCTTCAGTATCTTACATTCCAACCAAAAGAGATAGTGTCAGTGATCCCAACCAAGTTGCTAACCTACACGGATGCAGATTGGGCAGGATGCCCCGACACACGTCGCTCCACCTCACGGTACTGTGTATTTCTTGGGGATAATCTTATCTCATGGTCCGCCAAGCGGCAGGCCACACTATCCCGCTCGAAAGTCTTTGAGGCAATATCGCGGAGTTGCTAATGTCGTCGCTGAGATCTTTTAGCTCCGAAATCTTCCTTTGGAGCTCCAGTGTCCATTATGCAAGGCGTCTATAGTATATTGTGACAACATATCTGCTATCTATATGTCTCGTAATCCAGTCCAACATCAGCGGACTAAGCATATTGAGATGGATATCCACTTTGTGCGAGAGAAGGTTGCCCGTGGTCATGTCAAAATTTTACACGTGCCTTCCTCTTATCAGTATGCAGACATTTTCACAAAGGAACTACCGCGACAACTCTTCACTGACTTCTGATCCAGCCTAGCATTCGGCCTCCTCCCGCTCCGTCTGAGGGGGAGTATTAGCGAATATTCTCAGAATATTCTCTGTATATTTTGTAATTATGATAGATGTATATTTAAAATAACTTATGATTCTAATTGTATTAGGAATCAACCTTTGTAATGTAAGTTAGGATTCGTACAATATTAGGAATCAACCTTGTACAGCTATATATATTGTGAATAATGAAATGAATCCCCATTCCACTTCTTTGATTGTGTAAGAATGTGAGAATTGCCTCATTGAATTTGCTTATTGCCAGATTAAGTAGCTGCTTCCTCTGACATATCTTTGAAATAACCTATAAAAAGCACAGGATTATCATTTCAAATGTAACAGAGAAGATCTACACAAGATTATCATTTCAAATGTAACAGAGAAGATCTACACAAGATTATCATTTCAAATGCAACAAAGAGGATCTACACTTATTATGAATGCACCAGAAAATAGAATTATGCATAAAATCTACTTTACAAATATGAAATTATACTGAAAAAAAATATAAGAGTATGTATATGTTGGGTTGATGTACCCATCCGAATTATGCTGGAGATATAAGTCTATTTAAAGTGATGTACCTTTCAAATATCATAAAAGTCTTTTCAATTTTTATCCACCCCTTCAAATTCCATAATTATGTGATAAAGTCTTTTTCAAATTAATTTGTTGACAGAATTTGATCATTTGAAATTAATTAAATGAACAAGTTCAACCGTTACTCCCAAGAAATTCAGCTTACGTTAAATCTAGGAGGTGAAATAGCTTCGTTTTTTTTTTGATAAGATATTTTTGCCAATTACAGCTCATTATTTACCATTTAATAGGATCCCAATTGAATAGCCTAACTTAATTTTCTGTGCATTAATGCGGCCAAATGATTAATTAATGACAAAGAACAACCTAGAATAATTAGAAGGTGAAAAATTCTTTCTATTAAGTGATAGGTTGTGAGAAGTAACTTTACTTGCTGAACGTATAAATCAATTTTTAGGTAATTAAATATTACTATCTAATATTAATTAGATGTTTTATTACATTTTTATTTACTGTAGGCAAAATTATAATCTGTTCTCGCCCCAATTATGTTCTCTGCCGTTTTATCGGCTGATGAAATCGGGAAACAAATTGATTCCTTAACTTAAGCGATTTGGGCTGAAAACGGAACTCTAATTTCCAGCAATGGGTTCCCCAACTACTCCAGAAACCGTTAGGACGGTGGTATGAGTAAACTAAGATGTAAGAAACATGAATGCAGTTGAGTATAGTAAATTAAAGTAAAAGGATAAAGATAGATAAAAATTGAATTGTTTGATTGATTAGTTGTGTCTTATTTACAAAGAATGATGCTATTTATAGTACAAAAAAGGAAAAACAATTGTACAACGTGGTCCCCCCCCCCATGTCAGCCATCAAGTTACCCACTAAGTTCAACGACCGACTATGGGGGAGGTGGTGCCGATTTTCTCGCCCTCTCCTACTCTTGTTTGGATAATGACACTTTCTTTTAGCTGTTGTTGGCCGTTATCGCTTCTAGGGGTTCGGAAACCCTTTTGACTTTTTCATTGAGGCGTCTGCATTCGAGTAGGTCCCAGTTGTACCTCTAACTAACAACTTGGCTAAGATGTCTTAGTAGCCGATGAAGTTCTTGTAGTCGAGGGCTAGGAGTAAATTCGGCTGTGGAACAGTCCGGCTGTCACTGAATTCGGCTAAACACGTAAATTACTTTTGAATGTCAACAATTGCCCCCTAGATTAACTCGAGTGTGACTGTTGAGTTGATGTATCCGAAAGTAGTCGTCGCTTCAGTCTGACAACCGTGCATATCACTTCAATTGTCTCGTCTCCAGTGCATGCAATGATGATCACTTCTTGAAATGTGTTTCCCCTTTAACTGAGGCGTCTCCATTACCTCGAATTGGCTCTGATGATTTTCGACAGTGCTTTTGAAAATAAAAAATTAATCTCAGCCGCGCCTCTGAAGGTTATTTAAGGAAATGTATCCCCCCATAGATTTCTCACCTAATCTTTGGCGTCTTTTCTTAGTCGGAAACCAAGGCTTCATCTTCTTTATCTCGAAGGTCAGGAAAAATCATTCTAGCTGATAGTGACCTGACCCCTACTTTGGCCTTCGTTGATGAACAATTGGTTCTGAATCCGTACGGTGGATCGGAACAAGGGAATTCTCTCTTGTTTCAGTACCTCAGCCCGATAAACCATGAATTTCTTTCTATTTGTGACTGGTTCACCGGCGGCCGATGTTCGGCTAACGTTCGTACTTGGCCGACTAAGGTCACTCATTATTCGAGTTGGTTGGTCCAAGTGAAGTTGGTAACAGAAGCCGAATGGAGGCGCATGGGTCCTTTTGATGCCATCACACTGTCAAAATTTGATTTCCGCTGTAACGCCGGGTTTGGGTATGTGCGGCGCCTTTGTTTTTGTGCTTGGTTTACATAGATGTGGGAATCCATATCCCATCCTTTAACTTCAGCATTGCTCTCAACATTCTTGAGCAAATTTAGAATAAATCCCGCAGATTTGATGGGCCATTATCTTTGACTACTTAAGATGGCGTTTCTTTGCCTGAGCAGTGCGACCAACCTTACGATACAGGCGTATGAAAAAAATGGCTTTCTCTGTATTTTGTGACTGGGCAAAAGGTCTGTGGCTGTCATTTTGCCATACATCTCCCGTTGGGGGGAATTAACTTATTTTGTGCGACCAGGCAGCCGGTCTATGGTTGTCATTTATTCATCCATGCCCCAAATTGAAGGAGAGTACTTTTTTAGATACTTGTCGTTCACATTCCTGTCTATTTATTCATCACGCATGTTTATTAGTCGATATGCGTTGCCGGCGGTCCGTTGGAGTACTACGAAAGGTCTTTCCCAATTCGGTGACCATTTACGATCTTTCATCCCAATCCGCAAAATGATTTTCCAAACTAAGTTTCCTTCGGCAAACCTCTAAAGCTTAACATGTTTGTTGCATGCTTTAGCCATTTTATGTTTACCAGCTTCGATTTTCTCTAGGGCCATCAATCGATCTTCATCTAGCTGATCTAACTCCATTACCATGGCCTGTTGATACTCTTCTAAACTTAGAGAGTTCTTCTTGGCCACCCGTAAGGATTTGACATTAATTTCCAACGGCAACACTGCGTCTTGACCATAGCTTAGCCAATAAGGTGTCATCCCGGTAGCCGTAGATTTGGAATTCCTAATTGCCCAAATGGCTTCATCCAAAGTGAGATGCCACATTCTTGGTTTATCCTCCACGTTCTTACTAATTATGTCCATAATAAGTTTTTTGGTTGCCTCAGCTTGCCCATTCGCCTGTGCGTAATAAGGCGAGGATGTGATCATTTTGATCCCAAATTTCTCAGCAAAGGCTGCCACTTTAGAACCAGTGAACACCGTCCCTTAATCAGTTGTAATCGTCTCAGGGGTACCATATCTATATATGATCTGGTGTTGGATAAACTGAATGACATTTGTCTGATGAACCATTTTCATCGGTTGTGCCTCCACTCATTTAGTGAAGTAATCGGTAGCCACGATAATGAAATTATAGCCCTTGGTCGATTGTGGGTGAATCTTGCCGATGAGGTCTATAGCCCAACCTCTGAAAGGCCAGGGCTTCACGATCGGGTGCAGCAACTCGGCTGGTACCCGTTGGATTGGTCCATTTATCTGACACTCTTCACAACTTTTTGCATATTGAAAGCAGTCGGCCGTGATGGTAGGCCAATAATAGCCATCGCGGTAGATCAACCACTTCATTGTTGGCCCGGCTCGGTGCGATCCACAGATTCCTTCATGAACCTCCCCCATGACTCTTAAGTCTTCTGCCTTATCAATTCACTTGAGTAGCACTCCATTTATGTTTCTTTTGTAAATATCAGTATTAATGAGCACATACTTCAAGGATCTCCTCTTAACATTAAGGTCTACGCATGTGGAGGGATCTTTTAAGTAGCCGATTAACACCTGCTTCCACGAGTCGATCTGGTCTATGGCTAACACTTTGGCTGGCAGTTCATCATACTCTAAAGTGAGTAGAGACTTTCTAAAGCCAGAAGCTTCTTGCGCTAAGTCGTTAGCCTCAACATTCATGCCTCTAAGAACATGACTTAATGTAGATAATGCGAACCTACTAAGTAACCTGCTAGCCGTTTCATAGCGGGCCAACAAATTCAAATCCTTGCAATCATATTCCCCGGTCAGCTGCTTGATAACCAATTGAGAGTCTCCGCGAATCTTGATGTATTTTGCTTTCATAGAGACTAGGACTTTGAGTCCTATGATGAGAGCACCATATTCGGCTTGGTTATTAGTCAACTCAGAATCTAACCAATAAGAGAACCTCTATGTCTCATCTCTAGGATTGATTATCGTTATCCCAGCTCCGACTCCTTTATGGGTTCTTCACCTATCAAAAGTCAACGTCCACATATGCGGTAAAGGGGGCGCAGGGTCCTCCACATCTACACATGGGTGGTCTGCCAAGAAATCAGCTACCGTCTGGCCTTTGACGGCCCTGAGTGGCTTATACTCGAGAGAAAATGCAGTGAGCTTGATTGCCCACTTCATTAGTCGTCCTTGCAAAACAGGTATGTATAATAAGTATCAGACGATGTCAATCTTGCACAAAATATGAACCACATGTGGCATTAAATAATGTTCGAGTTTTGCATAAGCATAGAATAAGGACAAATAAAGTTTCTCTATAGGGGTATATCTAGTTTCAGCTTCATTTAGCATTCGGCTAAGGTAGTACACTGCCCTTTCAGTTCCATCACCGGCATCTTGTGCTAATAGGCAGCCAATAGATAACTCTGCGATCGAGATGTACAATTTCAGTGGTTTCCCTAGCACGGGAGGTACCATCACAAGAGGCGTTGCTGAGGCTTTTTTAATATGGTCGAATATCTCTTGCTATTCTGGGCCCCATACTAGTTCTTCTGTCCCCTTAAGCCAAAGCAAAGGCGAGAAAGCCTTCACTTTGCTAGTTGAATTAGATATAAACCTCCTTAGGAAGTTGATCTTCCCTAACAAGCTTTGTAACTCTTTCTTTGTCCTGGGTGGTGTCGACTCCATTACTGCCCGGGCTTTGTTATGATCTGTCTCAATACCTTTCTTGTGTACCAAGAAACCCATGAAGTTACCAGTCGATACCCCGAACACGTACTTGACTGGATTCATTTTAGGATTATGAATCCTCATTATTTTTAGTGCATGTACCAGATCGGCTAAATGATATGTGAAGTCCTTAGACCTCACCACCACATCATCAATGTAGACCTCCACAGTCTTGCCGATCAAATCATGAAAGATGGTGTTCATTGCTCTCTGATAAGTGGCACCAGCGTTCTTCAGACTGAACGACATAACTATCTACTCGTAAATGCTCAAGGCTCCTAGACATCTAAAAGCAGTCTTGTGAATATCTTCCTTGGCTACTACTATCTGATTATAGCCGGAGTATCCGCTCCATGAATGTTAGCACGCCATTAGCGGCCGCCGCATCGACTAACATATCGGCTATAGGTATAACATATCCATCTTTGGGAGTGGCTAGGTTTAGGTTTATGTAATCAATATATACCCAAACCTTGCCATTCTTCTTCTTGACTGGCACGATGTTTGCCAATCATTCCACATACCTAGTCATTCTGATAAACCCGACCTTCAGCAGTCGTTCAATCTCAGCTTTAATTTGAGGCATTAGCTGAGGGTGATATCTCCTGGGTGGTTGTTTATGAGGTGCGAAACCCTCCTTAATTGGCAATCTGTGCTCTACCAAAGTATGCGCCAACCCAGGCATTTCATGATAATCCCACGCGAAGCAGTCCTTATACTGCAGTAGAAGAGTCGTCATGCTTTGTTTATCTTCCTCCTTCAGCAAGCCACTAATATGTGTTAGCCGAGGGACGTCCTCAGTACCCACGTTGATATCTTCCAAGGGATCCTGAGACTCAAAACTAGGCATGGCCCTTTTTATGGGCAATTCAAGTTTCATCGGCAACTCGATGTCCTCGGCTGCCAGTATTGGTCCTCTGTTGCAGTGTTCTACTTGTGATACCTCGGCTAACCTTGCTTCGGAACTGAGAGCAGTCAGCCGATGCCACAGATCACGTATGATTTAGGTCTCCTCAATCATTTAACTCTTCCAAGGTAAGTTGTGGTTCAGCTAATTGCTTTATTTCAAAACCTCGTGCGGTTAGATTGCAGTATTCCCAAGATCCTTCTTCGTATTGTTCTGCAACAACTATGGGAGAAACATAGGGTGAATATAAAATAGCCTCCAAGTTTTTCACCCCTGCTTGAAATGGGTTATCGTCGGCTGGGACAATTTCAATCTTGTCTCCTTCATAGAAAATGAGCTTTTGATGCATAGTGGAAGAAAGTCATCGGCTGGTGTGAATCCAGTCTCTACCCAATAGGATGGGGTAGGACGGCTTGCCATCTATCACAAAGAATGCAGATCTGACCGTCTTAGGACCCACGGTGATTTCTGCCACTAAAATCCCCAAAGCTTCAGAACCCTCTCCCATAAAGCTAGCCATTTTCATGTTAGTTGGGATGAGATCTTCTCTGGTTTTATTGAGGCTTTCCAAAGTAAGAAGCGACATCACATTCAGCACGACCCCATTATTGATGAACAATCGGTTAATGATTTTGCCATTGATGTAACCCTTCACATAGAGGGGCTTGATGTGTTTAGCCATCTCTTCCGTAGGTGCACCAAACACAGTGCTCAAAGCGTCCCTAGCCGTGGTATTGGCTATAGTCGCCCATTCAGTGTATCCCGCGCATACATCACCTTCTAGGTTATCCAGCGTAGAGCTGCTGGCCCAAAACTCACATGGAATTAGGTTGACCATTTCAATGTCTTCCCACATCTCATCAACCAGGTCATGGCTAAATAAATCAAGGATGGAGTCCCCTCCTTTATCCAATTCGGCTGACCAGAAGCTCATATCTTCCATTTATTGGAGACAAATGGGGATCGACTGGGGATCCTCTAACTGAATCCTCTGCACGATCTGTGGGATTGCATCGGTTAGAGTTCCAACCGGGGCCACGTTCTCTTGTCGGGGTTCCTCTGTTGGGTTGTCGATTGGTTGTTCATCCAGCTCTGGTTGACCCGACGTCTCTCCTTCAGGCGACATTGCCCCTGAAGCAATGAGCCAAATGCCCGCTCGATAGCCTCTGCTATGGCAGACTTACGAATCCTATGATTTTCGGCTGCCTAGGTGTTAGAAATTAGATACAATATTTGTTGCATCTTACGCAAGGCCTTGGCACATTGCATCCTTCTTTTTTAAGTCCTGGATGCGACTCTTGGTGGTGCCTCTTTCTTTCCGGGAGCTTGATTAATAGACCACTTCCCCTCTTCTGTATTGGCGGCTGGTTTAATCATTCTTCGGAGTCTCGTCTGGTCCTCATTTCTCGCCGTGATGTGTAAGGATGAAACACCCCCATTTACGTTAAACTCAACCACCCTCTGTTTGGTTTTAGGGAGTAGTTCTTCATCTATTCGAGGCATGTTCAGCTGCCGGTTGGTTGGCATCCGTACTTGCCCCCAGGCCTATGCCTAGCCCCGATAGGGACCCTTCTGAACCTCATGGTTTTTTCCTGAAGTTCTCATTCAACGCCCCTCGAGTATTTAGGGCGGCCATGAAAACTGCTCCTAGTTGGCTGCCTGTCAACACGAATGTCATGTAGGATGCCTAACCGGTTGAACACAGAAGTCTGTGTGGCCTTCTCCCCTTTGGTAGGTTTCTTTGGGACCCATACCTTTTTCATCGACTGTCTCCCATTGGTGTCCCTTGACTCATCGGGTTTAGCAAAAGATACCATAGATATTGGTACCACGGGAAAGGGGTCGGTATCAATGGACATTTCAGGCATACTCTTGTCGGCTAGCTTGAACCTCCCCTCTTTGATACCCTTTTGGATCGTCTTTCTTAAGATCACACAATTAGAAGTAGAGTGACTGTACGAATTATGCCACTTGTAGTACTTATTATCTTTGAGTTCCTCGACAGGCGGAATCCTATGACCATCAAGCAGCCGAATCTGCTTATCTTTGAGCAGATGATCAAATATTTGATATGTCTTCGTGATGTCAAATGAGTAACCGACCCTGTCATCAGATGAATTCGTCTCTTTGCCTTTTACGGCTTTCAAGGCTGGACAAGAGTAAACCTTACCCCTAATAATATCGGCCACCATTGCGTCTGCCGTGCAGTCGGCTGACTCTTAGTCGGACTTATCCGCTTCAATGATGGCTACCAAGTAGGAGCCTCGATTTTGGCTGGCTCTTCTCCCCTCCTTCTCCTGGACGTACTGCTCTATTTGGCTAGCCTTTTCGGCTAACTGGATCAAGTTAGAGCAGGATTGTCCCACCAACTTCTCTTTTAACTGAGGGTGCATGTTATTGATTATCATGTGTGTGCATTCAGACTCGGGGAAGTATACGGTGCATTTTCCAACGTTTTTTCTGAATCTCTCGATAAAATCGGCAGCCGATTCATCAACCTACTGCTTGAGATTCGTTAGATCAGTCATGGTAACCTGAGGTTGGGGCTAATAGAACCTATCATGGAAGCAGTCCTCCAGGTCAGCCCAACTCTGTACGAAATCAGGAGCCAAAGAGGAGTACCGTGCAAAGGTTGTTCCCGTTAGAGAGACGAAATAGCTGCAACTTGTGATACTCATTCTGGTCAGCCTCGCCGCATTGGACAATAAATCTATCGATGTGCTTTATAATGGATTTGCCGTCATCGCTAAAGAAGATGGAAAACTCTGGTATTTTGAAGCCTCTCGGCAAAGGTGCTATCCGATCTACCCAATCGGGGTAAGGCTTCTTTTAAACAAGCATGTCTAAAGGTTTCAGTTGGATGCCGAAATACCTTAGCATGGTATTAGCAATAATTTCCGATTTATCAGTTGTGACGTCCCCTGCCGATTCTCAACTGGATTCGGCTGGTAGGCGTTCTGCATTGGTGGCCTCCATTCTGCACTTTGGTGGACAAAGTTTTGATGGTTGTAGGTGGTCTGATGGCCATTACCAATAGGTGGGGTAATGCCCCATTGTTGTTGTTGGGTATGGCCACCAAAGCCTGCAACCTGAGCTCCTGGAATGGCTAACGGAGCCTGAGAATAAGGTAGAACAGTATTCCATGGCTGTTCTTAGAAAATTTACGCTTCCTGGAAGGTATGGATTGGGTACTAGCAATGACTGCTGGAATGGTATTCCACTGTAAACAGCGTCACCAGATAGCCGAGCTAAGTTATAGGCAGAGGCCATCGGCTGCCAATTCAGTTGGCCAACATTGTTCGCCTGCATCGTAGGGTCGTTCGTAGAAACGTACGGTATAATGAGCGGCAATCCAAACTTTCCTGGAGCCTGAACTGGTCCCCGAGCCATGTTGATCTACCCATACTGCAGACTCGCTTGGTCAAGTGGCACATTTTTCCCCCAAGATTCGACGGCGACCATACAGTGTGCTGGTTGCCAGACGATTGGGCTTGTGTTCCTAGGTGTGCTACCGGCTGCACTTGAGTAGGCACTAGCTGATGCACATACGACTGAGGAACAACACCGAGAGTCACAGTCTCATGCTGAACTGCACCGCTCGTCAGAGGGATGGAAAAACTAGTCGAACATTCTCCTGGGTGCATTCGGTTAGTTTTCATCTCCCTCGCTTGCTGAGCCTCATTATGTACCATCGGCTTCACAATGTCAGCCAGCTGTTTAGAAACTTGGTACATAATGTCGTGGATGCCCAAGTAGATCTGTTGTCTAATAAAAGACGTGGTCATTATGGTTGGACCTTCAGATTAGCTAGATTCTTCCACAACTTGGGTTAATGGAGGAAGTGGAGGGGTATCAACCGATGTAGGCATTCCCGAGGAGGATGTTGGTTCATTGTTCCTTCTGAGAGGATTTTGTTTAAGATGTGGACTGGACTCGGGGTTCATTTTCTTACCGAACCTTAGGCGCATACGCCAAGAATGATCCTAATTTGGAGAATCAAACTTTTCTATTAATTCACCTATTATCCCACTGGGCGTGTCAAATTTGTTCTCGCCCCGAATTTTGTTCTTTGCCGTTTTATCGACTGATGAAATCGGGAAACAAATTGATTCCTTAACTTAAGCGATTTGGGCTGGAAACGGAACTCTAATTTCCAGCAATGGGTTCCCCAACTACTCCAGAAAGCGTTAGGACGGTGGTATGAGTAAACTAAGAGGTAAGAAACATGAATGCAGTTAAGTACAGTAAAGTAAATGATAAAACGAAGTAAAAGGATAAAGATAGATAAATTTGAGTTGTTTGATTGATTATTTGTGTCTTATTTACAAAGAATGATGATATTTATTGTACAAAAAAGGAAAAAAATTGTACAACGTGGTCCCCCCCTCCATGTGAGTCATCAAGTAATCCACTAAGTTCAACGGCCGACTATGGGGGAGGTGGTGCCGATTTTCTCGCCCTCAACTCCTCTTGCTCGGATAATGGCCCTTTCTTTTAGCTGTTGTTGGCCGTTATCGGTTTTAGGGGTCCGAAAACCCTTTTGACTTGGTCATTGAGGCGTCTGCATACGAGTGGGTCTCAGTCGTACCTCTAACTAACAACTCGGCTAAGATGCCTTAGTAGCCGATGAATTTCTTGTAGTCGAGGGTTAGGAGTAAATTCGGCTCTGGAACAGTTCGGTCGTCACGGATTCGGCTAAACACTTAAATTACTTTTGAGTGTCAACATAATCTAACTTTGAAGGTTGAAGCTTCCCACTTTTAATATAATATAGATTTAAAAATAATTTAACGTTGACTTGTCATTTTATCCTTAATTAGAAGCTTTTATAGTTATGCAAAGATTTTGCATGTTTAAGACTACAAATTTTATATAGCCACAAAATATATTCTGACATATTTAAGATCATAAATTATAAAAGTTATTATTTTTTTTATCAAATTCCGTATTAAATTAACTACATCACATAAATTGATACTAAAAGAGTACTACCTCCGTCTCAAATTATTTGTCGTAGTTACTAAAAATATTTTCTCCATTTTACCCTTAGAAGAAGAATCTTGTCATTAATGAAGATGACCAATAAAATAGAATAAACATTTAATGGAGAGATTATAACTTAGACATAAATAAGAGTAAAATAGGTCAAATATCCCTCTTAATTAATACTCCTTAAGGGGCGTGTAAAACAAAAAGTGACAAATAATTTGAGACGAAGAGCATATGTCTTCCCTCTCATATGTTCCCTTTATTTGGCTTTGTGTGAATCTGGCTTCTCTCAATTTTCATTGTCTCCATTTCCCCTAAGTTTTTACTTGGATGAGAGACACATGATATGAGAAAATTAATGGTTAAGATTTAGTTAATTAAAGCAAGGTGTGGCGCCCTATTTTGACCTTGCTCGGGTCAAAGCGGAGCGCGGACGTGTCCGGTGATTCCTGGGTAAAAAGGGTTGAGGAGTCGCCACCTAATTATTTTTTACGGTGAATTAGGACACCTAAATGTTTAAACTAAATGCTGCAATGTAAACTCCGTTTTTAAGGTCTGCGAAACTAGTGAGGTTCTAGGTAAGGGTTCTTTATTATCCTAAAGGGAAGGGGTTAGGCATCCTTTAAGATCCGCTAACTTGCGGTTATCCGGTCAAACTCAGGTTAATTATTGCTAGAAAAAGATGCATGTTTTGAAGGTATAATAGATAAAAAGATGTTTGCAAATATGATACATTTTATACCAGTACGTATTCGGATGACATAAAAAGAAAGATACATGTAAAGTTTTAGAAAATATGCATTTGTGACAATAAATTATTTATAATGCCAAAGAAGCGGATCTTTCGAAAATCATCGAGTTGCAAAAAATAATAATAAAAAGATAAACTTATTTGTATAATTAATGAAGCAAATAAAGATGACAAAAGTTGTTTTGAAAATCTTGAATACGCGTGACGAGCCTAAAATAAATAAACTAGCGAAGGATTTCTAAGTTTGAATTTAACCGAGCCTATAAATAAATAAGCTAGCGACGGGATTCAAATCTTAAACTACCCTATGGATTAATCCTAAGTTTTGCCTATTCTAAGCATTTCAATAGTTACATAAGTGCGATAAATAATATTACAATACAAAGCGGGATAAAAGCCGAATTAAAGAAAGTAAACAAAATAAAATAAACTCCGAGGAATATTCTGTCTTTATTTACTTTAATCCCTGCAAGCTGTCAAGAACAAACGGTTAGAAACAGTTAAATACAAATAACTTCATATCCGTATTCAAAACAGTGAATGTTTTGATCAAGGAGGGCTCAGACTTAAATTTGAAAAGAACATTCCAATCACGTCGTGGCTGCAAACATATGACTAATGTGGTTTATTTTGATTGCCTCGCCTACTAAACGTGTTGGTCTCTCGGGTGAAATAGAAAAGATCACTATAATCACGTCGTGGCTGCGAATATATAACTTGTTGGTTATTTTAGTCACCTCGCCTACTAAACATGTTGATCTTGGATAAAAAAGGTTTAAGTCTTCATCATTGCCCAGAAGTTATATTTCCGTCTTTGCAACTGTGGAGGCCTCAAAATCGACGGGTATTTTTCATCGGCGGTGTAGTATCGTGTTCAAATCAAGAAAATTTTAAATCGAACATGTAAACAAGATGCAGATAGCGAAGCGATGGCGATAGCGATAGCGATGGCGATGGCGAGCGTAAAAACAGAGGCAGAGGAAAAAAAAACGCTTTCCAAATGACGCGGTGTCTAGTTTAAAAAGCGATGAAACGGTAATTTGAATCTTTGAAACAAAGGCTGAACAGAAAGCAATGTTTGAAAGGTGCGGTGTTCGGTTTAAAACAAGAAATGATAAAAACAAGAAACAAGAATCAAACGGGAGCAAATCGAACAGAAAAACAGCGCCCGAACAGACGCGGTATTTATTCAAAACAAGAAAAAGCGATAAAGTCGAAATATTGCGGTTGTCCAAAGCGGTTTAAACCACTGTTTTCAATGAGAAAACAAAGAAGAATTGGGTTTAAAAATAACGCAGAGTGGGTCGGAAACGCAGGCGATGGGCTGTCCAAACAACCTAAAGTAGCGTGCTTTTAGCCAAGAAAACAAAGAACAATTGTGCTAAAAATACAGCGGTGATAAGACACCAAATGAGCTCAAAATACAGCAGTAAAATGCTTAGAAAAGAAGTGTAAATGGTCCAGATTGCAGAATGGCGCGACAAACGCAGCAGCAGAATGATGGCTCAAAAGTGCGATGTCGGCCCAAGCATTGCGCAAGCTGGCGATCTCAGAATCGTGACCAAAATGCAACAAAACCCGAAACCGTAACTATTTAAAGATGACGTATATCCAGAATCTCAAGGTGCAATTGGATGCCACAACTATTGGTAGCACAAAGAAAGACATGAAGGGAAGATAAACTTAAAGACCAGTCACTCTAAACTTCAAATTTGAAAGATAAGAAGGCAAAGAGGGCTACCACCATTCATTTCCGATGCCATGACAAGATTCAAAAGGCTTCTTGAACCTTAGGCATGGCAGTTATCGAAGAAGGCTAAACCCAACCGAAGCTTGTCTCAGTGCTTTCAACCAAAGATAACACGATAAATATAAAACCTAACATATATATTCTCAAGGTCTCAAACAAAGACAGAACAACATGAGATGGAAGGGACTGGAAACACAAGACTTATCATTCAAACTTGTAGAACAAATGAGTGATTTCAAAACATAGAGGATTCATATAACATGAAATACAAACCCTTCCAAATGATACATACTCAGCCATGTAGAGGCGTTGATATTCATGGAATATTCAAAGTATACATGATACGCTTGGGAATATACAAGGATATACAACCTAGATATTCATCTGGGGTATACCTAGATGTCTATACTTTGTATACACTGAAACATGCCATTGTAAATGCAGTAGTTCAGGCAAATTTGAATACTCAGGATGCATAGATGTAATTCTTTTACAGGGATAGGACCAATGAAGAACACAGAATTTCAGAAAGGTATACTGCACTTAACACAAAGAAGATCATAAATTTTAATCAAGTCGTAATCTCTGTTTCACTCAAGGATGTGTAGACAATCCCATTAACTCTTTCAACTAGCTCCTAAGTGACATAGACATGATTCAAATTACCCTATATTTCAGAAAAATGCGCAAATCCAGACCTTTATCATAGTAATTCAGATTTGAAACTCCATCTAAAAAATAGATATTAGGCTAAATGACTTAGCTTTAAAAACTGACAGTTTCAACATAGATGTGCAAGCATATATACAGATATCATTCAAAGAACTTAGTAAATATAGCATGATATAAGATAACTTAAAAGACTTTTCATGATGCTATGGAGGCACTTAACACCTAATCATATAGGGGAAATGCATGACTAATTCAGTAGGCATTAATAGGATGAAAAGGATGAGCCAAATAACCATTTATGGGAACTGGAGAATACCAACATAGCCGGAGTGGACCATTTCTAACACACCAGACTTAATCAGCTTGTAAAAAAAAAGAATAGGAATTCTCTCATGGACAGATCCAAAACAAGGAGAATAACACATACACATAGGTAGACATTGTGGATATGGTTGCACAACTTAACAAGAGGCAAAGACATTTCTTTTTCCTAAGTGAGACATGTTCAAATCACTTATTAAACCATTTCTACTTGAGCAGTTTTAACATCAGACTATTCCTTATACATGTTTACTACATGAAACAATATTATAAGTTTTAAAGTATGAAATGCAAACAAAGGCTATAACTTAACACGGCACAGGCTAGTTTCAAATAGTGCAAAATGTTAATGAAACACCATCTAGACAACTCAATAGATAGGGCATGACACAAGATGACTTAGGAGGTGTATCAATCTAACATGGATGCATTCCAAAATCTAAACAAAACAAGGCAAGTGTCAGCAAACATATGAGACATTGAGATGGTCAAATAATCATTCAAAATGTAACATTTAAATAGGCAGGATCATTTAGGTTAATTTTAAACACATAGGACCATGTTCACGTTATACATTAGGCATAATGACACTTTAAAGCCAAGCACAATGCGGCTAAGATGGTTATTAAACAGGTTGCAAGTCAAGTAACTAGCATTCTTCAGCTAACAAACAACTAATACCTACTGAACTAGCTGCAAGCGTATTTCAGTATATCATATTAAACATACACCTAATTGACAACTTAATGAACAAAATAAACTTAAATTAGCCAGAACATGCTTAAACAGACAGTGATGCCAACCAAATATAACCAACAGATGATTAATTAAAAGCAAACACACAAAATAGAATTTGATAGGAATTCGAGTTTACTGACCTTCTCCGGGCAGCGAGGCGTGTTTCGAATCGTCGAATCCGCTTCGGAGACGTTATTTTGGAATTCTAATTTTTGCGATTTCGAATTCGATTTTGGATGTGAATTTCTGATTTTGGAATGTCGCTTTACTTCTTTTTCGATGTCCGACCCGACCCGAAATGACCCGACCCGGAACAAAAAAAACAGTTGGAAAGAGCAAAAATTCAAGATTTTTTAACACCACAAACCAATAATTTCGACCTATATTTTGAACCTTTAAGTTGAAGAACATATGCAAGAACAAACACTTTTAAGTAGATTTCGGATTTTTGAAATCCTAATCTTCCCAATAGTGAAGAACACAAACAAAGTAAAAAGTAAAACCTTTAAGAAAATTTCTGACTCATAAACATAAATTTTGGACTTAAAATCGACCCCAAAACTCTAAAAATTGACTTCAAAGACAGATTTTCGCCCTCCCAAAAATGAAGAACAAGGGGATATTTATAGGTGGATTTCCAAGAACGAGTTTGAAATTCAATTAAAGGTAAAGATTTCTGAATTTTGGAGCGGATTTTAGGGGGTATGGGCGTGGCGAAGTGACGGGAGGGTGTGGTGGTGTCGTGGTTTGGTGGCGAGGAGTTGGTGGTGGCGATGGGTGAGGCGACCGGCGTGTGGGGTCGGGGGCATGGGGTGTGCGTCTGGCGGCTTGAGGTTGAAGGAGCGTAGGGTTTTCTTGATTTTTTTTTTGTCTGGGATTTTGGTTTGGGGGGGAATAAAAAGGGGTAAGGGGAAATGGGCTGGGTCGGGTTTTGGGATTTGGCCGATGGGCCTGGCGGGTGGGCTTGTGTGTGTTTTGAATTAAAAGGGGAAGGGATGTTGGGCCAGCCGGTTGGGCTTGGAAGGGTAAGGGAATGGGTTGGCCGAATTTTGGGGTTGGGCTTGTGGGAATTTAATTTGGGGATTGGGCTTGGACGAAAAATGGGTTTTAATTTAGGTTGGGTAGAAATTGTATTGGGTTAGGAATTGAAAAATATAAAAGGGGTTTAATATTAAAACATATATATATATATATATATATATATATTTGTAAAAGATGTGAATTATTTAAAATAGCGTAACGATGTGATAAAAATATAATATTTGCGAAATGTTTAATGCTTAAAATAAAAAATGTAAATGCGATGCAATTTTGCGAGAATAAATAACATAGAATTTTCGGATAACTTATGATTATTATAAAATGCAAATGATATAAAATATGCGAATAATAATAATAATACGAAGATAATATACATATATATATATATTTAAAAATTATTTTAAAAGTGTCAAAAAAAAATGTTAAAAATTACGAATAAAATCATAAAAGATGGGACAAAATTGGGTGTCAACAGATGCCCCTCTTTGGACGGAGACGATGAAAGAGTTTTTGGCCAAAGAAGTTGACTGAGTAGCCAATTTTGTCCTGATCATCGGGACTGCATGGTAAGAAATAGAATCCCCGGGGGGAAGAAGTTGAAAAAAGATGGTGCACATTCAAGAAACAATGCCCCAGTGTCGACCTAGGATGACACTGGTCGCAGATGTGAGAAACTAATGGGAAAGAGCGGATCGGCGTTCGAAGTAGGTCGCTGACCAATTTGCATCGGTTCGCCATAAGAGATAGTCCCACGCCGTGATGAAGTTCCTGCAAATTAAAAACTCCTGCAAACTAAAGCTTAAGATATAATTAGTGTACAACTGCTGAGAAAAATTGTAGAGAAAATGACTTGGAAATATCCCTTGTTATAAGGTGGGCGCCTGACTGAAATTAAAATTCCCTTGTTATAAGGTGGGCGCCTGACTGAAATTAAAATTCCCTTGTTATAAGGTAGGCGCCTGACTGAAATTAAAATTCCCTTGTTATAAGGTGGGCGCCTGACTGAAATTAAAATACCCTCATTATAAGGTGGGAGCCTGAAATGACGTCGTTGGATCGACGTGTTGTGTTGAAGACATCGTTGTAATGTTGTTGACGTCGATGTTGTATAGACTTTGCTGATGTCGTCGTTGTATAGACGTTGATGATGTCGTCGTTGTATAGACTTTGCTGATGTCGTTGTTGTTGTAAAAAATAGTTGTCGTGCTGCCGTAACGTCATGGACGTTGTTGTAATGCTGTTGAAGATAGTTGATGTCTTTGCAGATTACGCCAATGACGTTGTTGTAATCTTTGTAAAGATAGTCGATGCGTTGAGGACGTCATTGTAATGTTGTTGACGTCGTTGCAATCTTTGTAAAGATACTTGTTGTCTTTGTTAACGCCGATGACGTTGTTGTAATGATGTTTGCTATTGCAGATATTTGTTGTCTTTGAAGCGTCGTTGTAATCTTTGTTGAAGATAGTTGATGTCTTTGCGATAACGTCAATGAAGTTGTTGTAATGTCGTAAAGATAGTCACTGCGTTGAAGACGGCTTTGTAATCTTTGTTGACGTCGTTGAGATGCGGTAAAGATAGTTCTTTGCGTTCGCGTAAAGATAGTTATTTGCGTTTGAAGACGCCATTGTAATGATGTTGACGTCGTCGAGATCTGTAAAAGATATTTGTTGTGTTGTTGTAAAGATAGTTGTTCTTGTGAAGACGTCATTGTAATGTTGTTGACGCCGTTGAGATCTGGTAAAAGATAGTTCTTTGCATTGCCGTAAAGATAGTTCTTTGCGTTTGAAGACGTCATTTGACGTCGTCGAGATCTGATAAAGATAATTGTCGTCTTTGCGTTCTTTGCAAAAGATAGTTCTTTGCGTTGAAGACGTCATTGTAATGTTGTTGACGTCGTTGAGATCTGGTACAAGATATTTGTTGCATTGCCGTAAAGATAGTTGATGCGTTGTCGTAAAGATAGTCGCTATTCTGAAGACGTCATTGTAATGCTGTTGACGCCGTTGAGATGCGGTAAAAGATAGTTGCTGCATTGTCGTAAAAGATAGCTGTTGTTTTGAAGACGTCATTGTAATGCTGTTGACGTCGTTGAGATGCTGTAAAAGTTAGTTGTTGTGTTGTCGTAAAAGATATTACTGCGCTGAAGACGTCATTGTAGTGCTGTTGACGTCGTTGAGATGCTGTAGAAGATGATTGTCGTGCTGCCATAACGTCGATGACGTTATTGTAATGTTGTCCTGTTGTAAGAGATGTAAGTGACGTCCTTGCCGTCAGTTTGCTGTAATAGGGTTCCACGTTGTGCTGAATCTTCTGCCGATCCAAACTCATGTGAATCGAAATGTCGTCCTGGCACGGGCGAAAATGTGATGCGACGTCTTTGCCGTCGGGTTTGCCGTGTGTTAGGTAGATGGCCTTGTGATTTGAAATAACATCTTTGTGCAGACATAATAGTCGGGACCCTGTAGGTCAAGATGATGTCTTTGTATAAATGCAGAACAAGAACGTAATCCTTGTAGTGAGTTGTGGTGCCGAAATTCTTTGGGAATTGATCATAATCGATGTGGCTTCCCTGCTTTCTCAACCTGAAGAACCTGTACTCAAAGAAAATTTGTGAGTTTTGGGAGGGGCGGTTGATTCGCGTTGACTTGGTGGCTTTGGCTCTTGATAGCCGCATGTCCTGGCGATTCGGACCAGAGCCCCCTGTCTGGTTCCCAGTCTTGGCTAACCGTTAATGAAAACATTTGTTGAAAATAATTTGTTTATAAGAAAGTATGCTTATCATTAAAAAGTTCTTGTCGAACTCTAATGAAAATATTTGGTGAAAATAAATTGTGTATAAGAAAATATGCATATTAGTAATAAAAATCTTGTCAAACTCTAATGAAAATATTTGGTGAAAATAAATTGCGTATAAGAAAATATGCATATTAGTAATAAAAATCTTGTTAAACTCTAATGAAGTATTTGTTGAAAATAAATTGCTTATAAGAAAGTATGCATATATGTAAATGTCTGTCGAGCAGCGACATGCGGTGAAACAAAGCAAACGTCTTATCCAAAATCCTCTTAGGCTGAAGACTTAGTTTGCCGATGTTTTTCCATGTTTATCGGCGTCCTCCGACAGTGATCCCTTAAAAATGCCCCAGTTTCTGATATGTGAGAATGACGATCTTTTGGACGGACAAACGAGTCTTGTGTAGATTGCTTGCCTGCCCTATCAGGGTGATCATATGGGTGCATTATATCATGTACGAGATAAAGGAGAAAATATTTCTAATGGTGGGACCGAAGCCGATTTAGGCCGCCTACGTATCCCCATGAGGGAATCAGGTCATGACGTAGTTCATTACAGGTAAAGGAGATTGTAAGGGGTTTTTCTAAAGATGGGACCGAAGCCGATGTGGCTGCCTACGTATCCCGCCGAGGGAATCCGGTCATAACGTAGTTCAGGTGTTACAAGTAAAGGAGATTGTAAGGATTTTTCTAAAGATGGGACCGAAGCCGATGTGGCCACCTACGTATCCTGCCGAGGGAATCAAGTCATAACGTAGTTCAGGTAAGCAAAGGAGATTGTAAGGGTTTTTCTAAAGATGGGACCGAAGCCGATGTGGCCGCCTACGTATCCCGCCGAGGGAATCAGGTCATAACGTAGTTCAGGTCAAGCAAAGGAGATTTGTAAGGGTTTTTTTTTTAAAGTGGGACCGAAGCCGATGTGGCCGCCTACGTATCCCGCCGAGGGAATCAGGTCATAACGTAGTTCAGGTTACAAGTAAAAAATCCTAAATGTAGTATCTTTTCATCGTATCTGCGTTGATAGCTTTTGGCCAAACTTCGTCGTCCATTTCAGCTAGGATTAGTGTTCTTCCAGTCAACATTTGGTGAACCGTGTAAGGCCCTTGCCAATTCAATCTTTTCTTTGGCTTCATCCTGGTGTAGGGATATGCGTTTTGACACCAATTGCCCCGGTTAAAAATCTTTGGCCATTCTATTCCGATAAGGTTGCCCCTGACAACTGCGTCCATCTGCGTCCATCTGTTTTTCATCAATCAGTCTCTTAGTATATGATTTTGTATCCACTCGGCTTCCAAAGGTATAGCATTGCCCTAGTAGAAGTCCAGATTGTAGTGCAGTTGCCTAAGAGTACAAACGGGAAATGACATGAGCCAATGCTTGTAACTGTCAACCATCTTGATGTTTTATCCAAATCTGGCTTTGACTTATTCCAAAAAATGCTCAAATTCTCCGAAGTCTTGCTCGTTGTTTGGGATTTTGTTTGCTTGTTCCATTACATGTCACATTCACATTATCGACAAATTAGTTTGCATGATGAAAAAAGAAAGGAAATTTATTAAACAAAGCAGATTTTTAAAATAGCAAAAGCAATGCAAATTTGTCTTTTTGAGCTTTCAAAAGGTGGAGGCAAAATACATTAAACTACATAAAATGCGGTTCAAGCCTCAAATTAAATCGCATTTTTTCATTAAGTACTAATACAATTTGGGTAGGCATGACTGGGAAATAAAAGTTGGGGTGCTCCGCCAGTTTTAGTCAACACGAATCAACCTTTGGGGAAATAAATAAGGCAAAAATGAAACTCCTGAAAAATGAAGAAAACCAAATTAGTATAAGGTGAGTAATTATTGATTTAAATAATATACACAGAGTGGAAAGCAGTAGAAAATAGCAAGCAAATTGTATATGTGCGTCCTAATATACATGGGGCCTCTTATGCCAGAGGTAGGCCTAAACGCCAGATATGCGGGATTACGACAGATTTGATCCAAGCTGCTAAACTGCAATGCTTTGTCGGAAATGAGACAAAATGAATGTACATTTTCCAATTTCAGCATGTCATGATTAGTCTTGGATTAGTCTATCCTTATCACGCTACACATAATATGATGATTGGTCGTTGGGTTGTGAGACCCGTAGACATCTTTGGCGGATTTCTTAATTGTGGAGTCGATACCAAGGATCGACCCACCTAAGAATATGCATGCATGACTTAAAATAAAGGGTGGTATAGCTCTATCTTAAATTTTCTAAGATTTGGCTGACTAGACACAAGGTTCCCGAGCGGACTACTCGAGTGAGAAGGCTACGCGGCCACCAGATGGTCCGGTCACACCGCGCATACGCCAACTCTCCTAAAATTTGGTAGATTGAAAGAAATTTGCGGGTGCGCAAAACACACCTCGCGTGTAGTGTGTGATAATGTCAATTTTCCAGAGTGGAAGAAATATGAGCGAAATGCCAATTTAAGATAAGCAGTAAAAATATGGAAATTAAAGCAGTTATGCATGCAAAAAATTTTACAAAGGAAACAAATCAAAGCATTTCGTCAAACAAAGAGTGAAAGTAAAGCACAAATAATTAACCTGAATTTTGCTATGGTTAAGAACCTGAAAGTTCCCCAGTGGAGTCGCCATGCTGTGGCGCCCTATTTTGACCTTGCTCGGGTCAAAGCGGAGCGCGGACGTGTCCGGTGATTCCTGGGTAAAAAGGGTTGAGGAGTCGCCACCTAATTATTTTTTACGGTGAATTAGGACACCTAAATGTTTAAACTAAATCTTTTGATGTAAACTCCGTTTTTAAGGTCTGCGAAACTAGTGAGGTTCTAGGTAAGGGTTCTTTATTATCCTAAAGGGAAGGGGTTAGGCATCCTTTAAGATCCGCTAACTTGCGGTTATCCGGTCAAACTCAGGTTAATTATTGCTAGAAAAAGATACATGTTTTGAAGGTATAATAGATAAAAAGATGTTTGCAAATATGATACATTTTATACCAGTACGTATTCGGATGACATAAAAAGAAAGATACATGTAAAGTTTTAGAAAATATGCATTTGTGACAATAAATTATTTATAATGCCAAAGAAGCGGATCTTTCGAAAATCATCGAGTTGCAAAAAATAATAATAAAAAGATAAACTTATTTGTATAATTAATGAAGCAAATAAAGATGACAAAAGTTGTTTTGAAAATCTTGAATACGCGTGACGAGCCTAAAATAAATAAACTAGCGAAGGATTTCTAAGTTTGAATTTAACCGAGCCTATAAATAAATAAGCTAGCGACGGGATTCAAATCTTAAACTACCCTATGGATTAATCCTAAGTTTTGCCTATTCTAAGCATTTCAATAGTTACATAAGTGCGATAAATAATATTACAATACAAAGCGGGATAAAAGCCGAATTAAAGAAAGTAAACAAAATAAAATAAACTCCGAGGAATATTCTGTCTTTATTTACTTTAATCCTCGCAGTCGCCAAGAACAAACGGTTAGAAAGCAGTTAAATACAAATAACTTCATATCCGTATTCAAAACAGTGAATGTTTTGATCAAGGAGGGCTCAGACTTAAATTTGAAAAGAACATTACAATCACGTCGTGGCTGCAAACATATGACTAATGTGGTTTATTTTGATTGCCTCGCCTACTAAACGTGTTGGTCTCTCGGGTGAAATAGAAAAGATCACTATAATCACGTCGTGGCTGCGAATATATAACTTGTTGGTTATTTTAGTCACCTCGCCTACTAAACATGTTGATCTTGGATAAAAAAGGTTTAAGTCTTCATCATTGCCCAGAAGTTATATTTCCGTCTTTGCAACTGTGGAGGCCTCAAAATCGACGGGTATTTTTCATCGGCCAGTGTAGTATCGTGTTCAAATCAGTAAAATTTTAAATCGGAACAGAAACAGCGATGCGCGATAGCGATGCGATGGCGATGGCGATAGCGATGCGATAGCGATGGCGATGAGCGTAAAAACAGAGGCGAGAGGAAAAAAAAGCGTTTCCGAAAATGACGCGGTGTCTAGTTTAAAACATGAGAACGGTAATTTGAATCTTTGAAACAGATGGCTGGAGCAGAAAGCAATGTTTGAAAGGTGCGGTGTTCAGATTTAAAGCAGTAAAAATGATAAAAGCGATAAAGCGATGTCTGAAGCGGGAGCAAAGCCAAAGCAGAAAAAAGCGGCGCCCGAAACAGACGCGGTATTTATTCAAAGCGATAAAAGCGATAAAGTCGAAATATTGCGGTTGTCCAAAGCGGTTTAAACCATTTGTTTTCAGCCGAGAAAACAAGCACAATTGGGTTTAAAAATAACTTGATGAGTAAATTTGAAAGCTTGAAGCGATGGCTGTCAAAGCACCTAAAGTAGCGAGCTTTTAGCCAAGAAAACAAAGAACAATTGTGCTAAAAATACAGCGGTGATAAGACACCAAATGAGCTCAAAATACAGCAGAAATGCTTCCAAAAGAAGTGTAAATGGTCCAGATTGCGGAAATTGTGGCGCGACAAACGCAGCAGCGAATGATGGCTCAAAAGTGCGATGTCGGCCCAAGCATTGCAAAGAATGGCGATCTCGTAATCAGCAGCCAAAATGCAACAAAAACCGAAACGTAACTATTTAAAGATGACGTATATCCAGAATCTCAAGGTGCAGCTGGATGCCACAACTATTGGTAGCACAGCAAAGACATGAAGGGGAAGATAAACTTAAAGACCAGTCACTCTAAACTTCAAATTTGAAAGATAAGAAGGCAAAGAGGGCTACCACCATTCATTTCCGATGCCGCAACAAGATTCAAAAGGCTTCTTGAACCTTAGGCATGGCAGGCTATCGAAGAAGGCTAAACCCAACCCGAAGCTTGTCTGTGCTTTCAACCAGCATAACACGATAAATATAAAACCTAACATATATATTCTGAAAGTCTCAAACAAAGACAGGAACAACATGAGATGGAATGGGACTGGAAACACAAGACTTATCATTCAAACTTGTAGAACAGTGAGTGATTTCAAAACATAGAGGATTCATATAACATGAAATACAAACCCTTCCAGTCAGATACATACTCAGCCATGTAGAGGCGTTGATATTCATGGAATATTCAAAGTATACATGATACGCTTGGGAATATACAAGGATATACAACCTAGATATTCATCTGGGGTATACCTAGATGTCTATACTTTGTATACACTGAAACATGCCATTGTAAATGCAGTAGTTCAGGCAAATTTGAATACTCAGGATGCATAGATGTAATTCTTTTCTGAGGATAGGACCAATGAAGAACACAGAATTTCAGAAAGGTATACTGCACTTAACACAGCAAGATCATAAATTTTAACTGAAGTCGTAATCTCTATTTCACACAAGCAGGTGTAGACAATCCCATTAACTCTTTCAACTAGCTCCTAAGTGACATAGACATGATTCAAATTACCCTATATTTCAGAAAAATGCGCAAATCCAGACCTTTATCATAGTAATTCAGATTTGAAACTCCATCTAAAAAATAGATATTAGGCTAAATGACTTAGCTTTAAAAGCGACAGTTTCAACATAGATGTGCAAGCATATATACAGATATCATTCAGCAACTTAGTAAATATAGCATGATATAAGATAACTTAAAAGACTTTTCATGATGCTAAGGAGGCACTTAACACCTAATCATATAGGGGAAATGCATGACTAATTCAGTAGGCATTAATAGGATGAAAAGGATGAGCCAAATAACCATTTATGGGAACTGGAGAATACCAACATAGCCCGAGTGGACCATTTCTAACACACCGGACTTAATCACTTGTAAAAAAGAATAGGAATTCTCTCATGGCAGATCCAAAACAAGGAGAATAACACATACACATAGGTAGACATTGTGGATATGGTTGCACAACTTAACAAGAGGCAAAGACATTTCTTTTTCCTAAGTGAGACATGTTCAAATCACTTATTAAACCATTTCTACTTGAGCAGTTTTAACATCGGGCTATTCCTTATACATGTTTACTACATGAAACAATATTATAAGTTTTAAAGTATGAAATGCAAACAAAGGCTATAACTTAACACGGCACAGGCTAGTTTCAAATAGTGCAAAATGTTAATGAAACACCATCTAGACAACTCAATAGATAGGGCATGACACAAGATGACTTAGGAGGTGTATCAATCTAACATGGATGCATTCCAAAATCTAAACAAAACAAGGCAAGTGTCAAAGAAACATATGAGACATTGAGATGGTCAAATAATCATTCAAAATGTAACATTTAAATAGGCAGGATCATTTAGGTTAATTTTAAACACATAGGACCATGTTCACGTTATACATTAGGCATAATGACACTTTAAAGCCAAGCACAATGCGGCTAAGATGGTTATTAAACAGGTTGCAAGTCAAGTAACTAGCATTCTTCAGCTAACAAACAACTAATACCTACTGAACTAGGCAAGCGTATTTGATATATCATATTAAACATACACCTAATTGACAACTTAATGAACAAAATAAACTTAAATTAGCCAGAACATGCTTAAACAGACAGTGATGCCAACCAAATATAACCAACAGATGATTAATTAAAAGCAAACACACAAAATAGAATTTGATAGGAATTCGAGTTTACTGACCTTCTCCGGGCAGCGAGGCGTGTTTCGAATCGTCGAATCCGCTCGGAGACGTTATTTTTGGAATTCTAATTTTTGCGATTTCGGAATTCTGATTTTGGATGCTGAATTTCTGATTTTGGAATGCTGCTTTTTACTTCTTTTTTCTGATGTCCGACCCGACCCGAAATGACCCGACCCGGAACAAAAAAACAGTTGGAAAGAGCAAAAATTCAAGATTTTTTAACACCACAAACCAATAATTTCGACCTATATTTTGAACCTTTAAGTTGAAGAACATATGCAAGAACAAACACTCTTAAGTAGATTTCGGATTTTTGAAATCCGGAATCTTCCCAATAGTGAAGAACACAAACAAAGTAAAAAGTAAAACCTTTAAGAAAATTTCGGACTCATAAACATAAATTTTTGGACTTAAAATCGACCCCAAAAACTCTAAAAAATTGACTTCAAAGACAGATTTTCGGCCCTCCCAAAAATGAAGAACAAGGGGGATATTTATAGGTGGATTTCCCCCCCAAGAACGAGTTTGAAATTCGAATTAAAGGTAAAGATTTCTGAATTTTGGAAGCGGATTTTAGGGGTATGGGCGTGGGCGAAGTGACGGGAGGGGTGTGGTGGTGTCAGGGTTTGGTGGCAGGGAGTTGGTGGTGGCGATGGGTGAGGCGGCCGTGTGTGGGGTCGGGGCATGGGGTGTGCGTCTTGGCGGCTTGAGGTTGAAGGAGCGTAGGGTTTTCTTGATTTTTTTTGTCCGGGATTTTGGTTTGGGGGAATAAAAAGGGGTAAGGAAATGGTGGGTCGGGTTTTGGGATTTGGCCGATGGGCTGGCGGGTGGGCTTGTGTGTGTTTTGAATTAAAGGGGAAGGGATGTTGGGCAGTAGGTTGGGCTTGGAAGGGTAAGGGAATGGGTTGGCGAATTTTGGGGTTGGGCTTGTGGGAATTTAATTTGGGGATTGGGTTTGGACGAAAAATGGGTTTTAATTTAGGTTGGGTAGAAATTGTATTGGGTTAGGAATTGAAAAATATAAAAGGGGTTTAATATTAAAACATATATATATATATATATATATATATATATATATATTTTTGTAAAAGATGTGAATTATTTAAAATAGCGTAACGATGTGATAAAAATATAATATTTGCGAAATGTTTAATGCTTAAAATAAAAAATGTAAATGCGATGCAATTTTGCGAGAATAAATAACATAGAATTTTCGGATAACTTATGATTATTATAAAATGCAAATGATATAAAATATGCGAATAATAATAATAATACGAAGATAATATACATATATATATATATTTAAAAATTGTTTTAAAAGTGTCAAAAAAAATGTTAAAAATTACGAATAAAATCATAAAAGATGGGACAAAATTGGGTGTCAACACAAGGTTCTAACTATGGTTTGAATAATAAATTTTTCATATATTTGCTTTCAAAAATTTTAAGAGAAAATGGTCAAATTTACCCATGTACTTTGATAATAGTTTACATTTATCTCTAGTAAGTTTTTCTATCTAAACTCATTCCTATCGTTAATAAACTATATAAATGTACTCCCAACCCTCACTGTTGGTAGGGGTGGACAAAAAATTCGGAAAACCGAAAAAACCGAATCGAACCGGCTATTCGGTTCGATTTTTTAAAAAAAAAATTGAGTTTTTGAAAAACCGAATCAGAATTTAGTGATTCGGTTCAATTTTTTAATTTTGGATACGAAATCGAACCGAAAAATTGAATTAAATATGTAATTAATCTTATTTTTATTTTAGGCTACTACTATCTCTTGAATCATCGTCATTGAAGTCAATCTATGAAGCTTTTATATAAGTCGAATGCGGCATGAACTTGATTAACATACCACAGAAGCATTGACATAAAATGTAGGGAGAGAAAGTAGTTGTAAATTGGTAAAACTTTAAATGATCATAACTCTGCGCTCGGATGTCCGTTTTACCCGATTTTTTTTATTTTACGTATTTTTTTGAGACGCGGCCGGCCAAACCGCATTAGCAACCAATTTTTACGAAAACGTCCGTTTTCCCAATCAATTTGTGTTTTTCCCTAAATTTATTTTTAATTTTCTTTTTTCCTTAGTAAACATCTCACGATACATAATAGATTTCAACGTCGAAATTTCATGATAGTGTAGGTTTGAATGTCAATTTCAATTTTGGAAATTTAATTTTTTTTAAAAAAAAATTCCTCAACCCGACCCGGCCCACTAGAAAAAAACTGATATAATCCGATACGTTTAGCGATATAAATCGAACATATAGATTTTTTTTTAAAGTTAGATTCGGTTTTTTTTAAAAAAAATAATTTTTATTCGGTTCATATTTTTCGGATACAAAATCGATATGAACCGATATACGCCCACCCTTGACTGTCGGCTATTGTGGCGTCTGTCATGTCGATGAATGAGTCCACATAGGATCTAGTCAGCATGCCACCTAAGACTACGGATCTGCCCCAAATTTTGACCCGACCCACTCTCTATTTCACCCTAAACACCCACTGTCCACCAAATTAATTCTCAAAACCCATCTCTCCAACATTCTTCATCTCATTTCTCCATTGAAACACCATCCCCAAAACCTATATCTCCAAAAATCCCATAAACAAAGTATCATTTTTTTTTACACGCATTCTCTGTAATACCCAAAAAAAAAAGAAAAATCAGTAAAACCCAAATTAAAGAATCAAAGAGAAAAACAAATAAAAACACTTAGTTGATAAAAATCAAAACTTTTACCAAAATTCTTAGCTGGGGGTCGCAATATAGTGCTAAGAAGAAAGAAAAACAAGGTAAAAAATTGAGTTACCAAAGACTGCGGAGAAGATAGGAGGCAGAGCATTGCTTGAAGGAGGAGGAGGAGGAGGAGGAAGGGGGGGGGGGTAGCAGGAGGTATCTTTTCTTTGCTTTTTCAAATGGAAGCTACTGTAGAGCTACAATGCCATGGCGTTTCAATGGAGGAGCGAGATGAAGAAGCTTGAAGAGATGGATTTTGGGGTTTAAGTTGGTGGGTAATGGGTCGGGTCAATTTAATTAAATGATAAATTAATGAAAAATAGTCTCATGTAGTTTGATTTCTGTTGCTATGTGTTCTTTAGTGTATTTTATTTATCCTATTTAGCTGTGTTAGCTACGACTTTCGGTTGATAGAATGTGTTGTGTCGTATTTGATTTTATTATCTGCATGTTCATACTACTTTAATTTATCATCTGAGTCTGATCTCTCTTGCTTTGTTATCCTTTGCTTGCTTTGCATGTGATTATCCTTTTTCTTGAGCCGTGGGTCTTCCGAAAACAACCGCTCTATCTATTAATATGGAGTTAAGGTCTGTGTACACTCTGCCCTCTCCTCAGACCCTACGGCGTAGAATTTTCACGGGATATGTTGTTATATAAATTAATGAAAAATTGTGAATAGGTGTCAAATTTTTAATGAGATGTTGATGACACAGTAGCCGTCCGTAGGGCTAGGGATATTTTAAGTAACTTTGTTAACGGTGGGGGTGGTGAGGGGTGGGGTTGTCTTTTCTTGGAAAAAGTTGAATATGATTTCTGACTTTTTTGGTGCTAATTATTTAACAATCATATAGGAGCAACAGTATTATAATAATCTTGTCAATGGTTCATTCTTATTGACTTTCGGCTCTCTTTGTGATGCTAATGAGACAAACCGTCACATTAAGTTTAGATGAAAAAAATTGCCAAGGGTAAATGTAAACTATTTATCATTTGACCCTTTTCTTATAGCTAAAGGTTGTTTTATTTTTATCCATAAATATATTGAAAAAACTTCTCTCTTCCTTAATTATTTTTTCTACGATGTTCTCTATTTTTGTACTTCCGCATAATCTATCTTTGAACTTCTCTTAGAGTATCGTTTGATTTCATTTTAACGATTCTTTAAACTTATCTATCAGTAGGGATGACACGACACTTCGATATTTTTATTAGCTAGGTTCCTTCTAATTATGCTAATTGATTATTTTTATAACAATATCCATGATGCTCAATTGTGTTATTATTATAGTTTGCTAGAATCATAAATTTATATTCACGAAAGATATTCTCTCTGCAACCATGATTTTTGGTGTTGCCAATTTTTTTTTACAGCAAATAGGAGAAAATATATTGAAATTGTGGAAGTCGAGAAATCTGGCAAAATTAAAGGAGAAATAAATCGGATTATTGTAAATTAATAATGATGTTTATTATTCAAATCATGGTTAAGATCTTGCTTTCGTTAATCAAATCTTAACATTAAATTTAACTCATGCTATGTGTCTTCCATCTAAATAAGAACTTGGAAAAAATGGAGATAATGAAAATGGAGAGGAGCCTCATCCGGATTTATGTGGTTCAGTCCATGTAGCAAGTTAATCTTCCAAGGCCATGACTCCTCCCATTTCCCAGTTTGTTTTTGAAGAAAGTTGTAGTTCACTACTCGCCCTCCAGGCCTGAGCATCCACCCTGCTACCATCCAAATATAGGTTGTAGAAGATTAAGTAGTTCAATTAGTAAAGCTTTTTAAAGAATATTTTAGAGCATAACAAATTTTAAAACATAGTTCCTGCATTATAACACAAATTCACATGAATAAAAAAAATCGTCTTCCTTGTCTGCGACGACGATATTATACAAACACCTAAGCTGACCAAATGATGTATTAGTTTTTTTTTTGAAATTACATTCTCATCTTCTCACTATAGAATGAAATTTGACAAAGTAAAGCAAATAATTCATATTTTGGAACCTTTAAGACAGATACCAGAACATCATGTGAAACTCAATTTCATATTAATAACTGTTACATGTGAGCTGTCGTTCAAGGTATTTCATATTGAGGAGAAAATCCCTCTGTTGGAAATTAATAATAGAATTTCCCTGCAAAAGTAGAATTAGCAATAAGTCTACATATGCATACTTCTATATAGTCACGGTGCACTGTGAACTGTACCATTTTTTGACGATAAGGAATTTTTCATCATATGATGTTCACCAATGACTCACTCACTCAACTACACACATTGTTATACACTTTGTTTCCCACCGAAATGCAAGATATGGGAGTGGAGAGACTGGCAAAAACGTATTTTCTGTCATGAGGGAGCAAGATAAATGGATAAATAATAGTGATGCAAAACTAATTTTTAGTCAAAAAAGGTATGATAAAGATTCAATAATAGTACTTGGTCAGTAATGCTACCTGCCCAGCTGAAACAATGATAGGATCTTCCATTAATTCCAGGAATAAAGGACAATGAAAATCAACTGACCACATGGGCCTTATGAGTTGCCTCTGTAGATGCTTGTCCACTACAAGTTGAGTACTTACTCCCTCAAAGAAGAATCAATCTTCGGATTCTCAGTCATCATAAAGTCCTTAATTTTCATCAGTATCATTGACATCTTCTCTATTCTCTCCTCTGGATCTTCGTCAATAGCAGTGACCATTTCATGCAAAGCACGCGATTCTTCTGCGAGACCATCTATTCCAGTCAGCTGCAACTTCTCAACCAATTAATAAAAAACGGTGGTGAATAAAACCAAGTTAATACAATAGATTTCTTTGATATGAAGAAAATTAGCTCCCACTGGATCTTTCTTGCAGTCTTGATACTTGTCTATCCAAAGAAAAAGTGGAACAACAAGCCAAACTCCAAAAGATAAACGAAATACTAATTAATATACATAATACTCAAAATTACATTGTTGACCAAAACAAAGCAAAAAGAATTCATTAATTATAATACCTTGCGCCTTTAGTGTGTTGAAAAGACATAATAGCCAACATAGTGACCCAAGTCTTGAACAGTAGCCCCAAAAAATCACCAAGGTAAGGTAAACTGACTTTCTTCTCAAAGTGCCTTTACTTGGTTGCTGATACAGATTATCCTGCTACAGCCCGAAAAGGAAAATGCAACAGGAAACTTCAACTAAGTTAACTGAGGCATACTATCAGACCACTTGGATGCACGATCCACTTCAAAATTTAAGTCATTCCTAATATCTTAGATTTTTGTAAGACTCTAACTTTGCACAAATTAATTGGTTACAAAGATAAAATTCATCAAAGAAACCCAATGCATGTGCAAATCAGGCAGTTACTAACATGCATATATGTAGAAATCTTAGCTAGAAAGTATATCCAAAAGAATAGGAAACTAAGATACACATACCAAATTATGAGTGCTTTTAATAACTGAATCTTAAAAAATTGAAGATACCAACAGGACAGGAACTCGGAAGAACAAAATCAGAGCAAACATCATAGCGAAGCTAGAAGAAAAAGAATAAATTTTAATCTGACCGTCGAGAAGTTGTTCTTGATTCCTAATCCTCTTAAAATTGCCGGTCAGTGAGAGAGAGATTATAGGGTTCAATATTTTCTCTGTTTACATTATAAGATATAGTCCACATGTTTCATGGAGAAGAAAATGGTACACGTGTTTCACATTAGTGTGGTACATTGCCCCAAACGTCAGCCGGAGAAATTAAGTCCATCAAATGGAGAACTGAGTTTCTTATAAATAGCGGCAAGAGCAGAAGAATATTTTCCTGCTACTCTCCACGTGCTACTCTTAATGCGTTATCGATTCCAAAATTGTGACATTGGTGTTCTCATGATCACTCCTTCATGACTTCGGATTGTATTGGTTAAATTTTTCAAATGTTGGACAGAATGTCCACCAATAAAATGTGTGTCCTACTATATAGGTCAAGTTTAGGACTAATAGAATGCCTCAACTATAGCATTCTCTCCTATTTCAAATTTGATATTGTTATGATAAAATTACATACTACTTACTGAGCCATCATTGTTTACAGACTACATTACCTTGAAATAACACAACCGTGCAAGTACTTTCCAGTAGCACAAAAACAGAACCACATGCAAAATCTATATCTCCCCGTGGCCTGCGCCAAAAAGATTTATCACTTGCAAATAATGAGATATAGGAATTCTCATGATTCCTTCCTCAACAATTTCAGACACTGTTGGCTAGCAGATGTTTAAAACTGCATTGTTATTGCCATTTGAACATGTTGGCCAGAGAAGAGCAAATTAGTTGTAAAGCTAAAAGAGTTATTACCTATATTTCATTCTATTATTGCTCATAGACTATATTACTTTGAATTACACAAATTGCAAGTACTACTCAACAGCATAAAGCAAATAGAACAAGGGTCACATGCAAAGCTTATACTCCATCTGTTCCACTTTGTGTGATCTAGTTACTACTTGCCAACTTGGAGAGTTAAAGATGCTTTCTTTGAACGCGATTTTTCAAATACATTTAAAATATTTTGAATTGTTAACTATTGTGACTTATATAGTACTTTTTATTTAGTTTTTAAATATGTGCATTTATTCGTACTATGAAATGGAGAGAGTAGATCTTTAGAGATTGAAAAGGATAAAATTGCCCACCTGAAATATAAAAGGAAGAATATTATCAGGAGCTTCTATTTCCTTTTTGGCTCAATCATTTGCTGCAACAATAACTAACAACAACAACATACCCAGTGAAATCACACAACATAGGGTCGGGGAGGGTAGAATGTATGCAGACCTTACCTCTACCTTGGTAGGTAGAGCGGTTGTTTCCGAAAGATCCTCGGCTCAATACAAAGCACAAGAAAAGCACGATAAACAGTCATACATGTACAATAAGTTTAAAGCAGTATGAAAATGATGGTAACAAGAGAGAATAAGCCATGATATCGCATTCTGAAAAGAATAAAAAAACAAGCAGCAGCAACTAACGCAGGTAAATAAGATAAACAAAGTACATTAAAGAACACATAGCAACAGAAATCAAACGACAAGGGACTATAAAGCAATATTGCGCCTACTAGTATGATAAGCTAAGCAGGCTTACAATAATAGCACTACAACTTCCAGTTTGTAAGCCGTAAGTAGGACTACGCTCAACTACCTACTACCCTTCTACCCTAATCCGTGTCCTCCACATCTAAGGTCATGTCCTCAAAAGTTGCACCTGCGTCATATCCCGTCTAATCATCTCCCCCCAATAATTTTTCGGCCTACCTCTACCCCTCCTGAACCCGTCCATAGCCAACCTCTCACACCTCCGCACTGGGGCATTTGTGTCTCTCCTCTGCACATGCCCGAACCATCTCATCCTCGCTTCCCGCATCTTATCCTCCACCGAGGCCACTCCATCTATGTCCCGAATGTCATCACTTCTAATTATATCCCTCCTTGTATGCCACACATCCATCTCAGCATCCTCATCTCCGCAACTTTCATCTTTTGGATGTGCAAAGTCTTGACTGGCTAATACTCTACCCCATACAACATAGTCGGTCTAACCACCGCCCTATAGAACTTGCCTTTTAGTTTTGGTGGTACTTTTTTATCGCACAAGACTCCATATGCGAGCCTCCATTTCATCCACCCTACCCCATTACGATGTGTGACATCATCATCAATCTCACCATTCCCTTGGATAATAGACCCGAGGTACTTAAAGCTTCCTTTCTTTGGAATGACCTAAGTATCAAGCCTCACCTCTACGTCTGTCTCAAGGTCGCTCCCGTTACTGAACTTGCACTCCAAGTATTCTGTCTTGGTCCTACTCAGCCTGAACCCTTTAACTCCAGTGTCTGTCTCCAAACCTACAGCTTAGAGTTCACTCCGTTGCGAGTCTCATCAATCAGGACTATGTCTTCTGCGAACAACATACACCATGACACCTTTCCTTGGATTTGTCGTGTCAGTCCATCCATCACAAAGGCGAATAAAAATGGGCTAAGAGCTGATCCCTGGTGCAGCCCCATCATCACTGAAAAGTGCTCCGAGTCTCCTCCTATTCTTGATCGCCCTAGTGTACGCCACAGGTACACCTCTAACCTCCAAACATCTCCATAAAACCTCCCTAGGGACTTTGTCATATGCCTTCTCGAGGTTGATAAAAACCATATGTAAGTCTCTCTTCTCCCTATACTGCTCCACCAACCTCCTAATAAGATGAATGACTTCTGTAGTCGAACGCCCTGGCATGAATCCAAACTGGTTCTCAGAAATAAACACGCCTCTTCTCACCCTCATCTCCACAACCCTTTCCCAAACTTTCAGTGTGACTTAGCAGCTTGATAACCCTATAGTTGTTGCAACTCTGGATGTCACCTTTATTCATGTACAGAGGAATCATTGTTCTCCACCTCCATTCTTCGGGCATTCTCGCTGTCTTAAAAATGACATTAAACAATTCAATCAGCCACTCCAAACCTGCCACTGGGATCTCATCAAGCCCGGTCACTCATCCCTAGCGCATCCTGCGAACAACACCCTTAACCTCCTGCTTCTACAATATACAAAATCCTGGTACCTTCCGGATTGCTCCGGATCTCCCAGCACAATATCTATAACTCCTTTTTCGTTCAAGAGTTTATGGAAGTAAGACTGTCACCTCCGTCTAATATGCACGTCCTCCACCAGTACTTTGCCATCCTCGTCCTTATGCACCTCACGTGATCCAAGTCACGGGCCATCCTCTCCCTCGCCTTGGCTAGTATGTACAACTTCTTATCCCCACTTTTTTCCTCTAATTCCACATACATGCGTTCAAAAGCTTCCGTTTTCGCCGTCGTAACCGCTAGCTTTGCCTCCTTCCTCGCCATCTTATATAATTCCCTATTCGTCCACTTCTCCACCTCATCCTTGCTTTCTACCAATTTCTCATATTCGTCCACTTCTCCACCTCATCCTTGCTTTCTACCAATATCGCATATGCCGCTTTCTTTGCTTCCACCTTCTCTTGAACCTTACCATTCCACCACCAATCCCTTCGATGCCCATCATGGATACCCCGTGAGACCCCTAGCACTTCTCTAGCTACCTCCCGAATGCAACTGGTCGTCCTGTCCCACATACTGGTCGCATCTCCACTACTCCCCCAAGCCCCCTTGGCCATCAACCTCTCCCCCATCTCCTTTGCACTAGCCATGGTCAAACTTTCCCATTTGATTCTTAGCCTGTCATCCACCACCCTCCTTTTTTCCTCCATCTTGATCTCCAAATCCATTACGAAAAGCTTATATCGGGTTGTAAGATACTCGGTATAACCTTGCAGTCTTTATAAAGACCGTTGTCAACCTTCCTAAGGAGCAAAAAGTCTATTTGGTTCCTAGCCACCGAGCTACGGAAAGTTACTATGTGCTCCTCCTTCTTCATGAATCTCGAATTGGCTATAACCATCCCAAAAGCTTTAGCGAACTCCATGAGTGAGACGCCTCCCCGTTCCTGTCCCCGAGGCCTACAACAATAACTGGCTATGATAAAAGGTTATTCAGCTCCTTTCAAATAATCCTCTTGCAAACACAAAAACGAAAAGTGAAAAGACTTGGTAAGAATTGAATTTTAGTTCACAATTTATTCAACAACGTCACTGGCATGTTACACGTGGGGAGAAATGGCATTATACTTCATTCCTCTCCAGGACTTACCATCACCCGTCAAGTATTGTCACAAAGTAATGCAAGATTCTCTAATTCCAGTTGTCCTGAGAGACATTTGAAAGATGCTATAGGAATAGATGTTAAGGTGCTAATACTTGAACCTGCAGAGATATAGATAAGTGCATTTTACAAGTGGAATAAACACTACCTAAATCGACACTGAATATCTACTTTCTACATCATAGATGGTAAGAAGATTGAGAGTGCAATTTCTAAACTACAGAAACCCGTGAAGAAACATTAGTAGACTTGTTACAACAAGAAACATAAAAACCAGTACTTTCAAGATGTATTTGTTTTATTTGAAGAATTTTGGAGAATACCATCAATACAAATTCCAAAAAAAATGCTCGATATTGAAGCTCCATGACATATGTTCATGCCATTATACTACTCATATCCTACTGCTTTGGTGCAACTATATAAGAAAATTGATTTATTTTGATAAAGAAAATCTTTAAATCAGCTTAGTCATGACTCATGCCCATTGCTTGAAGTATACTACTATCCATCAATGATGTCCATACTTTAATTTCCTTCTATAGAGAAAATATTCAGAATCATACATGTCCAAACAAAAAAAGGACCAAAAAAAACACAAATGCATAGAGAACTTCAATAGATGGATGAAGATAATTAATTCACTAATCTCTAAGAAAACTGGAATCAACACTTACATTCATGCTCACGGGTATGTTGCAACGGCAAGAACGAAACACGGATCAAAAAGAGCAAAGAGTATCCAACAACGTTAGGAATTTAGGATACTTTAGTTCCTAAATGGATTTGGTATTCTTGTTTACTCATGAGAAACTTTCTCATGTTCACAGTACTGTTCACTCTCAAAATACTATCCAACCCAACCAAAATAAAAAAACAATTTTGTAATCAAAATTATAAATTTCACTATTACATGGTTCAGATTATCCTTGTAATGATACCCATTTGGGTTCAATCAGTCAAAATCTAAGCTTCCATTGGGTAGAGAAGTGTTAAGAGTCTCAAATCGGATATGAAATGGGAACATGGACTCCTTATATACACTTGGACAATACTCACCTACAAACTAGATTTTCGGATTGAATTAGGCCCAAGATTCATTATTTATCGGGTATCAAAGTCAGGCTCATTCCAATTCTCTGTTCACCGATGTTGAGCCCCAAAATTATATTATTAACGCTCCAGTTAACAAGGTCTGGACGTATGGGGAGTGTTAAGAGTCTCACATCGGATATGTAATCGGAACATGGACTCCTTATATAAACTTGGACAAAAATTGTAACAAAAAAATAGTAGAATGAAATTAAAGAGAAGATAAGAACTCACCAATACGTAATCCATGAGAGATAATAGCAGCAGAACAACCGGTAGAAAGATGAAAACCAGAAAGGAAATTAGCTTTCAGACTAATTTGGAATTTGAAAGAACCCAAATGAAATTAACCCAAGCAAATGGCACGTAGCAGGTAGTGTGTCTACATTATATTTGAACACAGTAGAAAATCAATGCATGCAACAAAATTACAACCCATATTCCAAACAAAAACAGAAAAATTGAAAGAGACATCAAATTAATCAAATAAAAAATACCACAAAGCCAAAAAATAAAATCAAAACTCACAGGCAACATGCCGACCGCATTACTGGAGCAAGTGAAAGAAGGCAAAAATGAAAGAGATGAGTGAGAAAGAGCGGAGCAGATTGGAAATGGGGCTAAAACAAAGGGGTACTGTTTGATAATAGGACCTAATGTTACGGCATGTATTGCTGCTGTTAGACCTAAAGCAAAATTACGGCAACACCCTTCGTTGTCCATCGACCCACTCTTAGTAAGAAGTAGACCTGTTCATCGGGTCAGAACCCGCCCGACCCAATCCGACCCAAAAAAAATCAGGGTCAGGATCAGCTTATATCTGACCCGTGAGCCATCTGACCTAAAAAAGCAGGAACTCGTTCATATGTAGGGTCGGGCTAGGGTCATAATTTTTTACCCGTCTGATCCGGCTCGATCAACGACCCGACCCCGACCCGCGTGACTTAACCCTTCACTATATAAATGAAGGGTTAACCCTTCAGCAGCAGACTGTTCACTTCACACTTCAATCTGCCTCACTCCATCTCCTCTCCACTTCAATCTGGCGCACCTTCCTCTCCTCTACACCCTTCCTCTGTGTTGTTGTTGTTCCTTTTTATTGCCCTGTAATAAGTTTCCATTCCTCCAGCTTTTTATTTGTGTGTGATGTTCTTGCCTTACTTGTTGGTATATGTATCTACTTCTGTGGCTTTTTTGTGTTTTTCCTTTCTTGTATTCTCTTGCCTGCTTAAATGACTTTGATTCGCAAATTAGGGATTTATGATTTATCACTGTTGAGTATTTTCCTTGTATGCACTTCCAATTCTTGAAAAAATTGACAACTGAAAGAACCTATGCCCCATATGTATTGCATACGATCCTTCAGCAGCGCCGGTAAATTATTTGGTACAGAAGTTTGCATTTATATTTTAACTTTTGTTTTTTCTTATTTGACAGAATTCAATTATAATATGGAACGGGCTAGCGAAAATAGCAACGCCAGTTCTACAGGTACCTCTAATGCATTTGTATCAAAAGAAACCCATGATAGTTTTATTGAATATAATCAAGTTTTAAAGAAGCAAAAACAATCTGGTGTTTGGACTGAATTTGAGAAAATTATTAGGCTAAATTAGAGATGACTAAAGCTAGATGCACTCATTGTAAGTGTGAGTTGACTGCTAATAGTAAGCATGGAACTTCGCATTTGAAACGTCATTTAGAAAGATGTCCTCATAAGATGCATCAAGATATTAAACAATACACGTTGTCTGCTGAAACTAATGCTGATGGTTCCACTATTTTAAATAAAGTTAAGTATGATGATTTTGAGGGTAGAAGAGCTATCATGTTTTACTTTATTGAAGAAATGCGTCCATTTATTATAGTACAGAAGAGAGGATTTAGGAGAATGGCAAGAAGGTTAAACCTGCAATTTAAACCTTTTAGTAGACAAACAGTCACGAGAGAGTTATTTGTCATGTTTGTGAAGGAGAGGGATAATTTGAAAGAGTTTATTGATAAGGCTCCTGGAAAGGTATGTTTGACAACTGATAATTGGAAATGCAAATATACTAGGGAAAAATATATATGTGTGACTGTCCACTTTGTGGATTCTAATTGGTGTTTGCAAAAAAGAATCATAAGATTTAGGTCATTGGTTCCTCCGTATGATTCTACTTGTATTTCTGATGAGTTAATCTTGTTTTTGGGTCAATGGAACTTGGAGCACAAAGTTCTTACAATCACAACTGATAATGCTACATATAATTTTTCGATGATGAGATTGATTAAAAGTCACATTCTTTCCAAGTATTTTCTTGTTCATGGTGGCAGTTTTTTTCATGTTCAATGTTGTGCATATATTTTGAATTTAATTGTGCAATCTGGATTGAATCCTATTGGAGAAATACTTGATAGCATTAGAAATATGGTAAAGTGCATTGATAGGTCTTCCACTAGACAATTTTTTTTTTGACATTGCTGAAAAATGTTTAACTTGCGAGTTGCTAAAAGGTTTAGACTTGATACTCCTATGAGGTGGAACTCTACCTATATGTTTATGGATCGTGTCCTTCACTACAAGGATGTGTTCATATATGTTGCTGCTAGAGATGTGATGGTTAAGGAATTGGCTCCTCCACTTACTTCTTGGGACAAAGTTAGTCAAGTTCATAAGTTTTTAAAAGTATTTTATGATGTGACTAACTTATTTTCAGCTTCAAAGCATCCCACTTCTAATTCTTATGTTTTAGGAGTATGGAAAGTTTATAAAGCTTTGCTTGACCTTTCTAAGAGTAAAGATAACTTTTTAGGTGATATGTTAAGCGATATGCGATGCAAATTTGACAAGTATCGGAGTGAGTATAATCTTGCATTGTGTTGTGCTACACTTTTGAAACCCCGATATAAAATGACATTTTTAAAGTATTGTATTGTTAGGATGCATGGTATAAAGGTTGTCAAGAGCGCATTGATCGTATCATGAATGCTATTAAGGTATGGTTTGAGGAGTATAGAAGGGTTATTGATAGTGAGACAAATGTACATAATAGGGTAGATGGATCTTGTACTAGTGATGGCAATTTTATTACTCAAGATACTTTATCGGATTTTAAAGATTATGATGTATTTTTTACTACAGAGATAGAAAATAATGCCGTTGGTAAGACTGAGTTAGATTTGTATTTAGAGGAACCAAATCGTCCAAGGGATGATGATTTCGATATTTTGGACTTTTGGTATAAATCTTCATCTCGATATCCAATTCCCGCAGTGATGGCTAGTGATCTCTTAACCATTCATGTCTCAACTGTAGCATTTGGTAAGAAATAAGGGTGGACAGTGGGCCGGGTCGGCCCGATCCCGACCCGATCCCCCTAAAAAAATTGAATGTGCCGGGACTCGAAACCTGGATGGGACCTGGGCTCATCCCGCCCGAGCCTGTCCCGCTTCATCCCTCCCCAGACCCGCCCCGATCACGCCCCCCCCCCTCTTTGCAAAACTAATCATTGCAACAACGATCAAATTTAGATTTTGTCATTGTACAACGGTCCAAACGACCATTTTTAGCCGCCCACCCCATAAACGCCCCTACCCCCTTAATATTTTTTTTAACCCCTAAATTAGTATATTTATACTTTAACCCTATTTTCCAACTACAAATAACTCATTTTCTCTTCATTTTATCTCACAAAATTTTCCTACAATCTCTAATCTCTCAATCTATCTCTCTACAAGTCTACAATTACATTGCGTACTAAATATTTTATTTTATTTGCTCATTTGTATAATTATATCAAAGTTCAAAAATTGAGACTGAAGTTGGCAACTAGTTTGAGGATCATTCATCGAGAAAATTTTTAATTTTCAACCTCGATTACACGTCGACGTTACGTTGGCGTTTGGTACATTCGTTCATTCTTTAAATTATTATTGTTACTTTATTTTAATTATCGCACTTAATTTTATTATCTTTAATTATTTATTTGCATAATTAAAATGAAAGGATTACGACGTACGATTATGGGTAATGGTAAGGGTGCTTCTTCTAGTAAGGGTAACAAGGGCAGGGGTATTTCATCTAGTCATCATATTCCTAGACAAGATGATTTGATTGATTATACTCATATAGATGAAACTGATTTTTTAATGATATACCATTAGATGATGAAATATATTTTGCAACTGAATCAGACTTTAATTTAGAAGATAATCTATATGACACACCCACTAATCTAGATGACACACCCATTAGTGCACCTCAAACTGAAACTGAAACGCCTCATATTCCTCCTAGTATGAGACGAGGCCCCACACAACAAAAATTAAAATCAGCTGTATGGGATTGTTTTGATAGGGACCAAAAGAATCAAGTAGTTAGATGTAAAATTTGAGAAAATGTTTATAAATTTAAAATGGGAAAAGGTCAGGGTGGGACGGGAGGTTTATTGAGACATGTATAAGGCTTTTACAAAGCTAGGTGGGATGAATACGAGGCTACAAAGTCGAGTGCGTCAATGTGCTCTCCGTCGGGACAAGGTTCACATAGTGTCTCGGATTAAGTATAGGATCAAATTAACCCGACGACGAGGGAATTGTAGGTCAAAAATACGATAAACATAGAGATAGAGAAGCAATAGCAAAATTAGTTGCGGTGGAGGGTTTGCCTTTTTCATTTCCTTCCTCTCCTGGTTTTATTCATAACATTAGAGAAATGTATAATCCTGATTTTATCGGTTTTCCTAGATCAACTGTTAGGAGAGACGTTTTTAAATTTGCAAATGAATATCAACAATATTTACGTTATGCATTATACCATTTTCCTGGCAAAGTATCTATCACTTCTGATATAGGCCGTAGTATTAACAACAATGATTATTTAACTATAACATGTCATTAGATAGGTCATAATTGATCTATGCAAAAACAAATTTTAGCATATAGATATATTGATGATAGGCACACTGAAAATTTTATTGCAGAAAATATTCATCAAGTTTGCGATTATTATGGTATAACTGACAAAATAATGACGGTTACGTTAGATAATGCTTCTTTTAATAATTATGCTATGACACTTTTAAAAGATCTATTAACTCCATCTTTTTTTAATCATTTTCATATAAAATGTGCGTGTCATATTTATAACTTAGTTGTAAAGGATGGTCTATCACTTTTTGAAGATATTCTTAATAAAGTACAATTTGCTATAAATTTTATTTTTAGAAGTAATAGAATACAAAGAAAAAAAGAATATAAAAAACTTGGCACGATTGTGGATTATCTTTTAGAAAAATTCCCGAAGAAGTATCGACTAGGTGAAATTCTCTATATGAACAACTACTTGTTGCTTACGATTATAGAAGACCTATAACATTATTTTTTAACGCCTATAATCGAAATCCAACTAATATGCTTATAGATAATGATTGGAGAGAAATTTTTTAAGCAACTAAAGAATTTTCTGGTATATATTATCCTACTATTTCAACTACGTTATTTTATATAGCTCTAATATTTTCGTTAATGAGTGAATATATGAAAAAATCATCTTATAAGGCACCTATTAAAAATGTTTATCAAATTAAAAAAATATTTTTTCCAATTCTCACTATTTATATTATTGGTGTTGTTTTAAATCTGACTATTAAAATAGAGTTGTAAAGCACTTATTGAAACTATTTATGATTGTATATTAGTACTTCCACCTCCAACTCCAAAAAACTCAAATGAACAACCCCCTAAGAAACCAACTCAAGAAGAAGTTTTGTCTAGCATACACAATGAATGCAAAAAAAAGTATATATGCATTACCAATAAGAAAGTGCTAGCAACCAATCGGCTTCTATACCATCTTCTTCTTCGTCAATATAACCTCATAAAAGATATGATGTTTCTGCGGCTAGTATTGAAATCCTTAGAAATAGAATATTTAGTGGTACCATTGCTAATCAAGTTAGCGAGTTTGATGTTTTTGTTTTGTAGGGTGTTGTACCGTACCAAGCAGTTCTCAATAAAGAATGACGTGAAGACTTACTTAAATACTGGAGGGAAATGAGAAGAAGACATTTTCGATACTAGCAAAGATGGCCCGAGATGTGTTGAACATTAAAGCGTCATCAACAGCGTCTGAAAGCGCTTTTTCTGCCAGAAGATTTCAAATAGGAAAGCACAAACACTTATTAGCGGGAGATAACTTGGAGATTGCAGTTTTATTTAGAGATTGGATACGAGCGGAGCGTAGAAGGTGCGGTCAACCAGCTATCAATGAAGAAGACGATTTAAACTACAACGAAATTTTGTCCGAGGGAACTGGAAGTGACGTCGACCAATTTGACCAATAAACTCCAATTCCAACCGAAGAACCACAAGACATTGTGAAGAAATTAGAAAAAGTGTTTATAACTATGTAATTTTTTTAAAAATACAATTTTACTATGTGATTTGCAACTTTTGAACAACACCACAAAGTTGCAATTTTGAAATTGTATTACAAAAAAATTATATTTCTATTAAATAATATAAGAGGCACAAAAACAACCTTGGAATATTTTTATTACACTATCTTGTTCAATTATTTAAGTGTTTATATTCACAGCTTTTTTGAAATTAAGTGTCTTAAAAAAAAAACTCGACCCCGCCTTGTCCCGCCAATACCGGTCCCCCTTTCACGTAGGATGAGGGATGGGATGGGACATCGGCCTGTCCCGCCAGTACCGACACGCCGGTCCCGCAGAAGCCCTGAACCCGACCCAATCCCCAATCTCGCAGGGTCCAATCCCGCCGGGTCCCGCCCCGCCACGAACCCGGCCCACTGGGCATCCCTAGTAAGAAGTAGGGGTGTCAAAATTAGTCCAAACTCACATGACCCGTCCAACCTGCCCAAGGTTTCATGGGTTTGGGCAAGAGTGATTTTGGTGATGGGTTGGTTTGGGCTAGCCCAAGTTGACTCATCATAAATCAACAGCCCAAATAAACCCATGATGATGTTCAAACTTGACCCATGAAAATGTTCAACCTTATCGATTAGAGATCCACTCTAGATTAAGATTTTTATTTATAAATAATTATTTAAAAAATTCCTTTATTATTACGGAACAATAAAAATACACCAACGCACCCAACTATCCACGACAATATCCATCCACCCTACCCCCTACCCTACACCAACCCCCACACATGCACTGAATCACCCTCACATCTCTGCCCCCTACCTTGCCTACTCCACCCCACCCCTACCCACATCTACCCCACCTTACCCCATTCTCAAATTTCTATTTTATATTTTTACTTTTATAAATAGTTTATAAAAATATGAAATGTTTTTCTTACCTCCCCCTCCACCCCCTCCATCCCCATTCCATTGCCCTATCCCATCCTCAAATTTCTATTTCATATTTTTTTTTACTTTTATAAAAAATCTGAAATTTTTTCTTACATCCCTAATCCCCACCTATCCCCCTTCGCTAACACCCCATCCTCAAATTTGTATTTCATATTTTTTGTTATTTTTATAAAAATAATTATTTAAAATATGAATTTTTTTCTTATCTCCCCCACCCACCCACCCATGCCCTATCCCCATCCTCAAATTTCTATTTTATATTATTTTTACTTTTATAAAAAAAATTATAAAAAATATAAAACAAATTCTTACTTCCTCCCCCGCCCTCCACCCCATGCCCTACCACATCCTCAAATTTCTATTTCATATTTTTTTACTTTTATAAAAAAAATTATTTTAAATATGAAATTTTTTCTCCCCCCTGCCCTCGCACATCACCCCCGAAGTTTTATTTTATATATTTATTTTATTTATATATAAAATTTTATTAAAAATGAAAAAGATCGTACCCCATCAACCCAACCCCCCCCACTACCCCCACCCACAAATTTTCTATTTTATATATATTTATTTTATTTTTATAAACTTTTTACAAAAAATGAAAAAAATTTGCTTACCCCATCCCACCCCACCCGAAGTTTTTACTTTATATATTTATTTTACTTATACAATTTTTTTTATAAATAATGAGAAAATTTTCTTATCCCACTACCCAGCCCCCGCCTCTCACCCCACCCCCCCACTATCCCCTGCCCTCCCACCCATTATTTTATATATTTATTTTACTTTTATAAAAAATAAAAAAATTCTTTAAAATATTATTCTTATTTTAAAATTAAATATATGAAAAAATCAAATTTCATACAAAATAAAATAACATCATAGAAGGTAAGTTTGAAATTTGTAAAAGTAATGGGTCAAGTCGGGCAAGTTGTATTATGACCCATCATTTAGCCCATCTTAACCCGTCCATCTTAGCACATGTAAGTTTTGGGCGGAATGAGCATTGACCCATCTTGACCCGCCCAACTTCAGCTCAAATAGCCTATCTGCCACCCCTAGTAAGAAGTTAAATACATTATGGGTGTGTTTTGTATTTTCAATTTTCTCATGTTTTGTTGGCTAAAATATTTTTGAAAATATTTTTTCTAGAAAAACAAGTTCCTTGAAAATGAGAAAAATGACTTCCTAATAGAAGTAGGAAAAACAAGTGCTATAAGTAACATTTCAAGTTCAGTGTCTCCACCGCACCCACCCAGCGCCACCAACCCCCATCCTTTGACCATCACACCCCCGCCACCCCAAACTCCCACTCTCTTCTCCATTCCCACCCCATAAGTTTTTGCTAAATTACATATAAAAGCTCTTGGAATTATATAAATACCTATTTACCAAACACTAGAAAATAAGAAATTAACTTATTTTTTAAGAAAACATTTTCTCGGAAAACATATTCCCCTAAAAACGTTTTCCTTCATACCAAGCACACCTAGTTGAAATTATTTTCTACAAATTATTCGAGCGCAAAGCAATGAATCTTACCTAGAACAACTCATATGAAGTCCATGAGGATTAACCGACTAGAGAAATAAATCCCCTACTTTAAGTCACCTATAACCGCACAAAACAAAATAGTTATAGTGACTACTACACCTACTTTAATTAATATGTTAAAATTTCAACCACTTTTTACAAAAACTGGACAAGTAATTAAGCAAGCATAACCTGTACTTACCGTTGTACGTCTTCAAGATGAAAAGTTGGAGGTTGGAAGAAATGTGCTTTATATGATAAGCATCATAATCAGGGTAAAAGGTTTTGTAAAAAATCATGAAAAAGGTTAACCTCCTAATAATATTAAGTGATCTAATAGCATAAAAGTTTAAGTACTAGTACAATATATATTTAATCAAACTCACTTTCGTTTCAATTTATATGAATATATTTCTTTTCTAATTCATTATACATAAATGACCCTTTTTAAAATTTAGAAGCAATTTAATTTAAATTTCTCATATTACCTTATTGATATATTTTATAATAACATAAATGTTATGGATGTTTAAGACTATATAAATTTCACATATCTTCATTTTTTTGTTAAATCTGTGCTTAGTAAAAAAAAACTCGCATAAATAAAGATGAAGGAAGTACCATATCAATAAATTACTGCCTAGCAAAATATGAGCCACAACATTCATGACAAGATACACAGGTGATTCAAAATATCAGCCGGCATTTATGAAGTAGAAATCCGCAGTAATACGCAAGTGAATGCAATCAAACATTCAATAAATAAATTAACGCAGGCGCAACAAGAATCTCCTACATTTGCACCAACAAAAGAGTTGAAAACAGTCTTTTGCTCTTCCATATTTAAGAATAATAATTGGATTGACTCATAGCCCAGTGAGTTTGATCAGTGTCTAATTAACAAGCAAAAATATAATGAACGATAAGAGTGAGGAAATGAAAAATAAAAGAAGACTATATTTATGCCTGGCTCCCTTCTGTATGCCTCTTTCCAAGGTTCAAGATTCTGCTATAATGTTACCCTTTCTCTTTTACAAAACAGAAAATAGAAAAGGAGCATTTTCCATTTGCTTCCTTTCTACCAACTCTTTTCCACTTCTCTTCCTCATCTTCTTCTGTGAACATGGATTCAAATATCTTAAGTGTATTATTCATACAAATTAGAAATGACATAAAATCATCACTTAATATATTCCTCTTTTTGGAATAGTAAAGGGCTAGGAAGAGAAATTAATATAGACGTTTTGGAGAAAGAATAGACGATAGACTATATAATATATGTAGAGAGACAGCCGGAAGATGAAGAGAAAGGGGCATGCGGTTTGTTTCTTCAGGTTTTATATCTTGTTTTGGCTTCGGGTCGGCCATATTATTATGAATTCAACTATATCACATGTAACTACTTATAGGATAGTGTAAATGATATATAATACTATTAGTATATATAATCTATTATAACAGGTAACCTAGTTGTCATGTTTTTGAGAAACTAATTGGAGTATTATGAAAGGTTAGGTGTAATTATTTTGTAAGTGACTTAGTTTGATAGTGTAAAAATTCTTTTCCACTATTAATGTGTAGAATTATTACCCCTATTTGTGAATTACTTTATTCATATTTAGGAAGTTAAAGCAAAAAATAGCTTGATAAACTGTTCACCACGCACCTGCTACGTTCACTGGCTTATTTTGGAGGCACAAAGAGTTAAACTCAATAAATTATTTTTAAAGTCGAAGCTAAAAACATCACGTAATATGAATCGGATGAAGTATCAAATGAACACAATTCAAATAGTAATATTAGTAGCACGATTTACTTACAATGATGCGATTAAGTGTGTGAAATAGATTAAGAAATTAAAAAGAAAGAATTTCAAGTTTGAACACACTTTGCCTTCTTAGTATCCGTGCAGAGGTAGAAAGACACAATGTTTTGGGAACTGGGAAGGGTGGCTTTGGATCGTGGGCTCATTCAACAAATCAATTATCATAATTTTACTACACTATTGACCAAACACAATAACGCGTGAGCTGTGTCTATGCAATTCTTCTCTTTTGTCCACCCAAAAAGCATAGCCGAATAAAACCTGTTTTGCAGGTGGATTTTATTGACCCTCTTCTCTGTACAGAGTATCATTTCTTTTCTCTCTCTAAACAAACAAACAAACATCTTGTTGGATTCTTACTATGCAATTACCTCGGTAAGCTAATGATTCAAAACTAAATAAAGTGAATACTTCTTAATTTTCCTTCCTCAATGTATGTGTGTGAAAGAGAGATAGCAAAGCATTTGCTGTCTTGATATTGATCTGCAATATATGGTTTAATAATTTATTTTGTCGAGATTCTGTGTTTATTCTAAGGGTGGCCAGTGGTATGGGTCGGCCAGATCCCACCCCCACCCCGGCCTAGCCCCGATCCCCCTAAAAAAATGATGGTGTTGGGATTCGAAATTATAGGACCTAAGCTTGTCCCGCCTAGGCCCGTTCCGCTTCATTCCGCCACAGACCGGCCCCGATCCCGCCCCGATCACCGATGCCCCCTCCCTCTTTGCAAAACTAGTCGTTGCAACAACAACTGTCCAAACGACCATTTTTGGCCCCTATCTCCTTAATTTTTATTTCTAATAACTAAGTTAGTATATTTACACTTTAACCCAATATTTCAACTATAAATACCTCATTTTCTCTTCATTTTATCTCACAAATCTTCCTACAATCTCTCTAATCTCTCAATCTATCTCTCTACAAGTCTACAATTACATTGCCTACTAAATATTGTATTTTATTTGCTCATTTGTATAATTGTATCAAAGTTCAAAAATTGGGACTGAAGTTGGTAACTAGCTTGAGGATCATCCATCGAGTAAAATTTCAATTTTCAACCTCAATTACACGTCGACGTTACGTCGGCGTTTGGTACCTTCATTCATTTTTTAAATTATTATTGTTACTTTATTTTAATTATCACACTTAATTTCATTATCTTTAATTATTTATTTACATAATTAAAATGAAAGGATTAAGACGTATGATTAAGGGTTGAGTAAGGTGCTTCTTCTAGTAGGGGTAATAAGGGCAAAATTACTTCTTCTAGTCATCCTATTCCTATACAGGATGATTTGATTGATTACACTCATATAGATGAAACTGATTTTTTAATGATATACCATTAGATGATGAGATATATTCTGCAACTGAATCATACTTTAATTTAGAAGATAATCTAGATGACACACCTACTAGTGCACCTCAACAACCTCAACCTGAGACTGAGTCTCAGCGTCAAACTGAAACTGGAACGCCTCTTATGCCACCTAATATGAGATGAGGCCCCATAAAACAAAAATTAAAATCAACTGTATAAGATTTTTTTGATAGGGACCAAGAAAATCAAGTAGTTAGATGTAAAATTTGTAAAAATATTTATAAATTAAAATGGGAAAAGGTCATGTGGGACGGGAGGTTTATTGAGACATGTACAAGACTTTCACAAAGCTAGGTGGGATGAATACGAGGCTACAAAGTCTGGTGTGCCAATGCGCTCTCTGTTGGGACAAGGTTCACATAGTGTCCCGGATCAAATACATGGTCAAATTAATTCGTCGATGGGAAAATTGTAGGTGCTGAATACGATAAACACAGAGATAGGAAAGTAATAGCAAAATTAGTTGCGGTAGAGAGTTTGCTTTTTTCATTTCCTTTATCTCTTGGTTTTATTCATTACATTAGAGAAATGTATAATCATGCTTTTAATGGTTTTTCTAGATCAACTGTTAGGAGAGACGTTTTTAAATTTGCAAATGAATATCAACAATATTTACGTTATGCATTATATCATTTTCCTGACAAAGTATCTATCGCTTCTGATATAGGCCGTAGTACTAACGCCAATGATTATTTAACTGTAACATGTCATTGGATAGATCATAATTGGTCTATGTAAAAATGTATTTTAGCATATAGATATATTGATGATAGACACACTAGAAATTTTATTGCAGAAAATATTCATCAAGTTTGCGATTATTATGGTATAACTGACAAAATAATGACTGTTACGTTAGATAATGCTTCTTCTAATAATTATGTTGTGAGCCTTTTAAAAGATCTATTAATTCCATCTTTTCCTAATCATTTTCATCTAAAATGTGTGTGTCATATTTATAACTTAGTTGTAAATGATGGTCTATCGCTTTTTGAAGACATTATTAATAAAGTACAATTTGCTATAAACTTTATTTTTAGAAGTAATAGAATAAAAAGAAAAAAAAAGAATATAAAAAACTTGTTATGATTGTGGATTACCTTTTAAAAAAATTCCTGAAGAAGTATCGACTAGGTGAAATTCTCTATATGAACAACTACTTGTTGCTTACGATTATAGAAGACCTATAACATTATTTTTTAACGGCCACAATCGAAATCTAACTAACATGCTTATAGATAATGATTGGCGAAAATTTTCAGAATTTATTGGATTTTTAGAGAATTTTTTCGAGCAACTAAAGAATTTTTTGGTATATATTATCATACTATTTCAACTATGTTATTTTATATAGCTCTAATATTTTTGTTACTTAGTGAATATATGGAAAAATCATCTTATAAGGCATCTATTAAAAAATGTTTATCAAATTTAAAAAATATTTTTCCTATTCCCACTATTTATATTATTGGTTCTGTATTAAATCTGACTATTAAAATAGACGGTTGTAAATCACTTATTGAAACTATTTATGATTGTATAGCAGTACTTTCACCTCCAACTCCAAAAAATCCAAATGGACAACCACCTAAGGAACCAACTCAAGAAGAAGTTTTGTCTAGCATACACGATGAATGCAAAAAAAAAAGTATATATGCATTACCAACAAGAAAGTGCTAGCAACCAATCGACTTCTATACCATCTTCTTCTTCGTCAATACAACCTCATAAAAGAAATGTTGTTTCTGTGGCTAGTATTGAAATCCTTATTAATAGAATGTTTAGTGGTACCACTGCTAATCAAGTTAGCGAGTTTGATGTTTTTGTTTTGCAGGGTGTTGTACCATACCAAGCAGTTCTCAATGAAGAAGGACGTGAAGACTTGCTTAAATACTGGACGAAAAATGAGAAGACATTTACGATACTATCAAAGATGGCCCGAGATGTGTTGAACATTCAAGCGTCATCAACAGCGTCTGAAAGCATTTTTTCTGCCGGAATATTTCAAATAGGAAAGCACATACACTCATTAGCGGGAGACAGCTTGGAGATTTCAGTTTTATTCAGAGATTGGATACGAGAGGAGCATAGAAGGTACGGTCAATCAGAGATCAATGAAGAAGTCGATTTAAACTACAATAAAATTTTGTCCGAGGGAACTAGAAACGTCGTCGACCAATTTGACCAACAAGTTTCAATTCCAACCGAAGAACCACAAGACATTGTGAAGAAATTAGAAAAAGTGTTTATAACTATGTAATTTTTTTAATTATAATTTTACTACGTGATTTGCAACTTTTGAACAACACCATAAAGTTGAAATTTTGAAATTGTATTACAAAAAAATCATATTTCTATTAAATAATATAAGAGGCACAAAAACAACCTTGGAATATTTTTATTACACTATCTTGTTCAATTATTTAAGTGCTTATATTCACAGCATTTTTGAAATTAAGTGTCTTAAGAAAACCGACCTCGCCCAGTCCCGCCAATACTGATCCCCTTTTCCAGCAGGATGAGGGACGGGACAGGATATCTGCCTGTCCCACCGGAGGATCGAACCCGCCTATTTCCCAATCCCGCCCCGCCTCGAACCCGGCCCACTGGCCCCCCTAGTTTATTCTTAAAAAAAATTGTTATGGTTACACAACATCAACTTTTAATTCGGGACACGTTTTGTTTTTCTTTCCCATCATAACATTAAATTAATTAGTGGAGTACCTAATGTAAGACGCCATTTCCCCCTATATAATGGGATTCGCTTAAACAATCCGATAAATCTTGTAGTGTAGATTTAATAGAAGATACAGAATTGAATTTGTGTCTGCTAAACTTTATGTTAAACTCATAAATGCCACCTATAACATAGAATGATTCAAGGGGTAAAAACAGCACAACATTCATATATGTTTTTGTGCAATTTATAACAAGCGGATTTACATGGTGTTATTCTAATATCCAAATTAGACAAATATAATTCTAGTTGGAAACAATAAAACTTTCTTTGTCACATTATGCAACGATATTCATGCAAGGCTCCTAAAAAGTACATGCGGTAAATAAAATCACGTGCAATGTGCATTAGACAGTTAACACGTTATACTGCATTGCATTATATTATCTTTGTCAAATATTATTGAGGTACATTGGAGAACGTTTTCAAAATATGTATGTTTTAGAGACAATCATTATTAGAGACAAATGTATTTGAACACATTCGTATTATTAATAAAATTAATATTTATGACATTTGCAATTATTGAATTATTATTTGATTGTTTGTAATTATTCATTAATGTGCATCCTTGAGCTTACGTTGTCATTAATAGAGTGAAATATTAATGATAGAGCATAACTCTAAAACGACCTCGACTAATGATCATCGAGAATGAGATATCGATGATATGTTATAAGTCGACATGTGGTCTGCATCACATTCTTAGAAAATGTAGTATGTCTCACCTGCTACTAGTAATGGTTACTAGTGATGAACACATGGATACTTTTGGAAAGTATTGGTATACCCTGCTGATAAACTATTTGTTAGACATGTCTAAAGAGTTATCAGCGTGTGGGATATAAAGGTCCTTTGACTTGAGGTCAATGCACACCTTGTTTACAACGTAATGTACTTTGACCCTGTCCTAAGCTTAAACTCCTTATAGGATAAGACACGGCTTGTGTTGGGTACATTATGATGTAAATTAAGGTGGTAATTGAGCCAAGAATAGGATTCGTTCCTCGATTGGATATTCGAGAGAGCACTCAACTTCTCAGTGATATTAGGTCGATCAAGCCATTGGCCAATGTAAGAGACATATTTAGAATATGGTCTAGTTGTCGGCTAATATAGATGAAATAAAGTGATCAAGTCATTTGGATAAACACATGGCAAATCCTAAGCTTGATCGAGTGTGTCGCGAATAAAATGAATTTATCATCTCACATAAATGTTATGTTTGCTGTATTCATGTAAACGTACTTCATATATTGAGTTCGTCGTACGGCGCAGTCTAGGAGTTCCATATGAACCTTAATTGGATTAGTGTCGATATATGAAGGCATATAGGGTCACATTATGTCGATTGTCTCTTCGATCTAAGGGTGTATTGAGAAAGTATTAAATATTCGATTTGAAATCGAGATATTTAAATAGATAATAACTATGGGATAATTTCTATTAGATGAAAATTATTTAATTAAATCAAAATTGGATTTTGGATTTAATGTGATGAATATATATATTAAATAAAAATGGGAAACATAATTTTACGTAAGGACTCCAGATTTTATAACCTGTAAGTTTTTGTTTATGTTTTATGTTACTTGTTTTGATTGTCATATAACCATACTAGAAGAAATTGTTGGGTAAGTAGAATAAAATTTTAAACTTCCGCTGTGTCTACTTATGTATTTTGAACCCAACAAAGACCTACACGTTCACTTTCGATCCATGTATAGATAGACGAGACAACTACCTTATTTGACAATGAGAGGATGTTGTTCAAGGTTTGGGGAAATGGAAGGGAGTCGCACTGGCGAATTTAATTATAGGTTTGTGAGTTTGACAGAACTGATATATTCGAGCTGAAGTCTCATATATATTTGAGCGAAATAGTTTAAATAGAGAAGTTAAATGTAAAATTCACAATTTACTTTCTCAATTCAGAATTCACGAAATCTAAAATTTTTATGAGTCGGCTAGTGAGAAAAAAAGAGTATTGTGCCTCAGATGTGAATGAGTATTTCTAACATCTAAAAGTAACATCGTAAAATGCTTCTTTGAAACAGACCCCTCGCAATGGATTCCCTTTTTCTTATCAATCTTATAAGCAAGAAAAAGTAAAACAAGGGGAGAAGAAAAAGAATCCGGCAAGCTAGAAGATTTACTTTGAAATTACTTCAGACATATGACATTGAAGTTACATAAATTTGTCTTTAAAGTTTGATAAACTTCGAATATATTTTGTCTGACCTTGTCGAGGTCAAACTTACAACATTTTGCCTGAAAATTTGGCAAGTCAAGAACATCTTCATACATCTTTTAATGAAGCTGTGGCTTTGGCAAAGGCAAAACTTTGAACATTTAATTTTGATTGAAGTTATGACCATGATAAGGCCAACTTTAGACATATAATGGCTTGTCAAGATCAATTGCTTCAGAAATTTTAATTGAAGTTATTGCCTTGGGAAAGCCAAACTTCATACATTTAATGGCTGCACTTTTTACGCTTTGGCATGAAATTCAAAATATATATGGTTGCACTTTAGATATTGTGGCATGAAGTTCAAGTAATTAAAAAAATTTATGCACAGAAACAACAACAATTGTTCTTTGAATTTCAACAACCGAACACTCAATACAACACCTAAATATACCTCAAATGAGCTCAAAATTGAAACATAAGTTTCAAATATCACAAGGAACAAACTCCAATCATCTATTTGGCAAAAAATCAATAAATCTAACAAACTCATTTGCAACAATGATGATTTGCCAACATTTTCAAACTTTTCAACAACACTCAATTTCAATTTACTTTTCATATTCGAAATTGAAAACCAACTTTCAAAGCATTATACTTCAATTGCTATTAGTTTAAAAATATTATTATACAAAACTGATTAATCTCCTTAGCCTTTTCTTCCGCTTATTCTTAAAAGCTTGAAAATATAGGCAAACCACTATTGTTGTAAAATAAGATTGTTACATTTATTGTTGTTTTGAAAAATTGATGATTGAGGTTTGTTATTTATGATATTTGAAATTTATGATACAAATTCGAACTCGTTTGAGGTAGATTTTGGGTGTTGAATCATGTATTAGATTGTTGAAATTCAAAGAACAATCCAAATTATTTCTGGGAAAAAATTTATTCATGTGAACTTCATGTCAAAATATACGAAGTGCAGTTATATATATACCTGAACTTCATGCTAAAATATCTTAAGTGCAGTCATTATAAATTTAGTCATATCAAGGCCATAACTTCAGTAAAACTGTTCGAATTTGGCATTGCCAAGGCCACAACTTCAATAAAAAATGTTTTGGCTTTGGCAAGCCAATATTTCGAAGTGCAACCAATATTTGTCTGAATTTTGACCTTATCAAGGCTACAACTTCAAGAAAAACTGTCTGAAGTTGGCTTGACTATTCAGGCCAAAAGGCTAAAAATTTGCCTTGACAGAGCCGCACTTTCGACAGAAAATATTTGAAGTTTACCAAACTTCAGAAACTTTAGTTTCGCATGTCTGAAGTGGTTCCACAATTGATATATTTACCAAAAAAAGATGAATTTTGGCTCAAATTGTGATCTCAAAATTGCGTATTTGTGCACTTCGCCCCAACGAAAGGCTTATTAACCTATATTAATATGTGCACTAGTCTACCTAAAAATAGAAAAAATTGCACTGTTTCCCTTTAAACGGGCTAATGTTTAATTTTTCCCTTTAAATGGGTTGGTTTTTAGTGTTTTCCCTTAGCAATCGAACTTATGCTTAGTGAGGCATAAGTTCTTTAAGGGTGCAGTAACTTATTGAAAGAGTGTCAAGAACTATGAAAAATAAAAACAAGAGATGAAATAAATCGAATGTCAATTCTGTTTCCGAATGTCAGCAATTATGTCGTCCGACACCAGTAACAACACTTAGCAAAACAGAAACTTTAAAGAGTAAATGCAACAGAATTTAAAGAACACAAATGTTTAAAATTTTCATAAGTTAAATATATTATATAACTTATGATGGTCAATGACCAAATGTATTATATATATATATATATATATATATACAAAATTACAAATTCATTTATTTAAAGATTTACAAGATAAAATGAAAAGAAATTAAAAATTGAAGTCGCATATGACTTATGCCTGAAAAATCTAACTAAGTTGACATAGACAACCTCTCTTTACAATCGCTCCATACAAAACAATCTAAAATCTAAACAGAAATTGTAATGTTGGACAGAATGTGGTCGAAACACTCAGGCAACATTTGTGATCCAGATTTCTGAGATAAAATCCCAAGAGCTCTCTTGGTAATTTTGCAATCTGATTCTGGATATCGATTCACTGTAGTAGCCTCTCTATTTATAGTATAGAGTCTTTCTTGAAAATCTCATTGATCCGTTGAGAGAAATGTGGCAGCTGTTATATTTGTTGGAGAAGATCATGGAGTAAAATCCTCTAACATCTTTGACTTGTTCCTCATGCAAAGCAACAGCCTTGACTCGTTCTTTCCACATTTTTCACCGGCTCCTTATTACCTTGTCAAGTCATTTTTACTTCATAGTAATAGTTACAAAAATATTACTTCATTCCGTGAAGTAAGGCAAAATTGTTTTTCGAAGAAGTTGGTCAGAATATTATGACATTTGTCCCAACATTTTTATGCATTCAAATCAGTACTTCAGAAGATACGTTGGGTCAAATGTCACAACACCAAACCCAACATTAACAATCTCCCTCTTTATGCCTTTCTTCACAAAACACATTACAAAATGTACAAACGACTTAGTGCATTATTACAAATGTTGTCTAACACTTGTGATTATTGACAAGCTCCTCCTTAACACGTGATGGCATATAAGAAAAACTTGTGTATACCAAGTCATAGGATTAGAAAATGATATGTGCACATATATATACACATATCATCAAATATACATAACACAACAAGAAAGAACCCATTGTTAGAATAAATCATTGTCAAAAATAAACATCCTCGTCAACCATTAACCAAAATAAAAAATAGTTCATAATCCAAACAATCATAAACCAAACATTAAAATCTCATGGTGCAACACATTACCCGCTTCTTCCTGGCTCATTATGCAGCAACAGCTTCCAGCAGCTTTCTACTTCTACATAACAGCTTCAGCTTCTGCCCTCAGCCTTAGCCTATTCAGCAACACCTTCCTCCCAACAACTTTTTCCTTTTGCACAACAGTATCAACAATTTTTTCAGCTGCAGTACCATGTGCACCTTCAGCCTCTTCCCACTGCTCCTCCTGCACAGAAGCATCTCCCCCTTTTTGTGAAGAAAATAATAGCAAAAAATGGTCTCTGGCTTGAACCAAGGCATCCCTGACAGCATCAACCTTTGAAATTTGTTGGTTGATTTTTATTATTTGACCCACTAGCCAGTCTGTTGACAGGGTTGGGTGTATTGAACCAGTGTTGCCCATAATATTGGTGACATTCCTAGCAACATTCTCACATTCTGTTTCCTTCTTCCATTGCAAGTCAATAACTCTTTCTTTGCTCTTTAAAATTGCCTTGTTTATTGTGTAAAGGTTAGAAGCCTTTCCTACAATATCCTCTCTCTTAGGTTCAAAGCCTTGGGTAGTCAAAATTTGATAGATTAGAGAGAGAAATTGAAGGATTAAAGTTGATTCTTTTTCAGCCAAGTTGGCAACTTGATAAAAGATCATCTTTCCTAAATCAACTTTTAAGCCTTCCCAATTTTAAACAATAAGGAAGGAAGCCAATAGTGAATAGCAATTTTGTGGAGGGTGAAAAATAAGGCTGTTAGTTTTGAAGTTGGGCATCTAGGGATGCACTTTTTCATTATACCTCCAGTGAGGTATTCAATCATTTTATCCCTATTTTCTGTCACTTATTCTGCATCTCTAACTCTCTCTTCAACATCAAGTCTCATACATTGATTTATAATAGAGGGTGTAAACTGATAAATCTTGTTATAGAGATATACCTTTCCAAAAAATTTTAGGAGACATCCTCTATAGCAGGACTCAAATTAGCATAAAACAACCTAATCACTTCATCAACATAGGGTTCTTTTTCTGTGATAGTTTTGAGAAGATGTCTATCATTGAGGAATTCTATCAAGCCATATTCAGCACATGAAGTAATATCTAACATTTTCTCAGATCTAATTACTTTATGCTTGTACCAGTCCCATTTATCGTATTTAGCTTTAGAATAAAAAATTTCTGAGAAAGCACATACCTCAATATCTGAATCAGACATGGCTGAACTCTCAGATTTGGTACTGGTAGATGATGTTGTTGTATGTGCCTCTGCAGATGTTGGCTGAAATGTTGTGTGAGATATTGTAGCATCAGTGGCAATAATTGGATTAGCCCTTGTTCTAGTACTCCTGGGAACACCCTTAGGTAAGAATTGTTTTAGGAGAATTTCATCAGGGATTTCCTCGTCTACTTGAGGCATGCTGGGTTGTTAAGAAGCAGATGGTACTTTCTCACTTTCCTCTTCCTCAGTTGAGAACACATAGTTCGAATCACCACTGGCACTACTCGAGTAAAAGGGTTTAGATCTTTTGCTGCTTAAACCTTCATGGACTGTTTTCTCAAACATCCTACTCGGCCAAAGAGTAGGAAAGGTAGAGGACCTTGGTCTTTTATCCAAAGATGAAAAATCAAAAGTTTGATCAATATCTATAGGATTGTTATTATATCCCGGGTAACTAATATCTAGAGGTTCATCATCGCCTCTAAGAACTATTGTAGTACACCAGTTTTCAGGTAGATTTGAGGAAGAAGATATGCCCGGTTGTTAAGGGGTATTATGCTTGGGTTTTTCCGATTCCAATGAAGGGCTAATGCTAATGGGAGTGTTGGGTGAAATATTAGTTGATATTTGTTCTAACATTAGAGAGATTTTCATAGGTGAAGCTTGAAGAGAGGGTTTTGAGATTGAGATTAGAGTTTAATTTGGTGAGTCCATCGGGTAAGAGAATGTATACCCAATGTGATTTCCCCTTTTTTATGAGAAAATTCAAAAATGATAAAATGATAGCAAATGAAAGGAATATTTATATACATGGCTAACCTTTCTTAGCAACAAAAATTCCTTAGTTTTAGGTGTTTTATTTTTACACAATAACTAACACCTAAAATATTGGGATAAACATCACGGTAGGAATAAAATATAATCTTATCAATTTCAATTTAGAAATTCCTATAAACAAGGCATTTAATAGGGAGTAGGATATGATATTTCAACAATCAGATAAGCACAACATCCCAATACATATCACATTCTGAAAGTCAACAACAATGTTAGCAATATTTTGGATGATGCAAGTATTTTGATCCCACAAGAATTTTCAGATTTGGCAACTAACCAAGACACGTTTTATATGCACTTTATAAGTTTGACCACTGGACCAATGTAGCATTTTGCCATCGTGTCCTTGGTTTAATCATGTAACACATATAAAAGATTTTTTCATGTAAAAAATAAGAATACTTTTATGGTATTCTAAAATCATTTTTGAAGCTCGATACTTCTATATAATAGGAACGGTATCATTTCACGACCTTTGCCCATTTTTCACAGTTGTCAAATATTTGTAAAGACTTTGCCTTATTTTGATACTATATATATATATATATATATATATATATATATATATATATATATATATATATATATATATATATCATCGCAGAGAACAGTATCACATTGAAAACATATTCTTATTGAAGGATCATGCTTGTGTGACCAAAAGTTATGCACTATACAACAACAATAATCAGTTAGTGATATAACATAGGTAAATGTCACCCGAAATGTTAGACAATGTTTCAGCCGACATTCACAAAAAATGTCTTCTTTTTAGAGATTACAAAGACCAAGAGATTTCTTCAAACTAGAAAATCTCTCATGGTCCAAATATTTTGTAAAAATATCAGCTAGTTGATGAAGAGTGTCAACATGTTCAATTTTAACTAGCTATTTTTCAACTAAACCTCTTAAAAAGTTCTAATATCAATATGTTTTGTATGTGAGTGCTGAAATGGATGTTTGGAAATATTTATAGCACTCAAATTATCACAGTACAAAATCAAAATATTGCTAGTAAATACATAGTCATCTAACATGTGTCTGAGCCATATTACTTGAGAGCAACAACTTCCAGCTACTACATATTCAGATTCAGCAGTTGAAAGTGAGACACAGTTTTGTTTACGACTATACCATGAAACAAGATTATTGCCAAGATAAAAACATCCTCCACTTGTACTTTTTCTATCATCCACATCTCCAGCCCAATCTGAGTCACTAAATCCTATTAAGTTAGTATTAGTGTCTTTGAAATACCAAATTCCCAACTCACATGTGTCAGCAACATATCTAATAATACGTTTCACGACATTTAAGTGGGACATGTTTGAAAACGTGCACAAACACAAACACTAAACATAATATTTGGGCGACTAGCAGTAAGATAAAGAAGGCTACCTATCATAGATCGATATAATGCTGGGTCGACATTTTCACCAACATTATCCTTACATACCTTCTGCGATGAACCCATTGCCGTTTTCATCTGTTTAGCGTTCTCCAAACCAAATCTTTTAACTAGATTCTTGGCATATTTACTCTGAGAAATGAAAATTCGCTTTATCTGCAAGCCTAAGAAAAAAATTAATACCCCAATCATGCTAATTTCAAATGTTGATGACATAGCTTCAACAAATAAATTTAGGTACCACTGTGAGATCGACCCAAAAACTATGTCATCCACATAGATTTGAGCAATTATAATATCTAAATCGTGTCGTTTAATAAATAAAGTACGATCAACTTTGCCACGGTTAAAACCAAATTCAAGAAGAAAGTTAGTTAAACGACCATACCATACACGAGGGGCTTGTTTCAACTCATACAAAGCTTTTTTGAGCTTGTACACATAGTGTGTATGGTAAGGATCTTAAAATTCTTTTGGTTGTTCAACATAGACTTTCTTATCTAGATAACCATTTAAGAATGCACCTTTCACATCCATTTGGTGTAAAGTAATTTTTAGACAACAAGCAATAGCAAGTAAAAGTCTAATTGACTCAATTCTAGCCACATGTGCAAAGGTTTCGTCATAATCGATTCCTTCAACATGAGTATAGCCTTGTGCAACTAGAAGAGCTTTGTTTCTAACAATTGTTCTCGATTCGTCTGATTTATTTTTAAAAATCCACTTAGTTCCAATTACATTTGTATTATTTGAACGTGGAACTAAGTCCCAGACTTCATTTCGAGAGAATTGTTCAAGCTTTTCTTGCATTGCTTGAATCCAAGAATTATCTTTGAGTGCTTCTAAAATATTTTTTGGTTCGAAAGTAGATATAAAACAAGAAAGACTAACCTCTTGGTATATGGTAGACAATACACACATACCTTACCATTTCTCTGTAGTTTAGTGGTTCTTTCCCTCTTATTTTAATTCCTTTAAAAACTCCCCCTATCACTTGGACCGTTGGATGATTCTTCCTAATCATTGATGAGGGGTCCCTACGAACTTGGTCTAATAATTTAGCACTTGACTCCCCATCTGTGGCCTCTGTGGTCTCTATAGTTGTTTCAGATGTTGCTTCAGGTGTGACAACATCCAATTCTTCTACAATTTGTGGACTTTCCACTGTATCTATTCAATAGTTTTTCCTGAAACATTAGAAAGATCATCAAAGATAACATTTACGGACTCTTGTACAGTTCTGGATCTTAGATTGTATACTCGATAAGCATGACTATTTTGTGAATAGCCAACAAAAATTATTTTATTACTTTTAGAGTCAAATTTTACCAAATGATATCTGTCATTTAAAATATAACAAATACACCCAAAAACTTGATAGTAACACAAGTTTGGTTTCTTCCCATTTACAATCTCATAGGGTGTCATCTTTGTTCGTGGCCTTAAATAGACTCTATTAGCAATGTGATTGGCAGTATTCAAGGCTTCTGCCCATAAACGTTTTGACAAATATTTAGAACTAAGCATCACTCTAGCCACTTATTGTAATAACCTATTCTTCCATTCTGCAAACTCATTCTGTCGAGGAGTTTTAGGGGCAGAAAACTCATGAAAAATTCTTTTTTTCTCACAAAAATTTGAGAAGAACTATTTTCAAACTCCTTTCCATGGTCGGATCTAATCCAAAAAATAGGAGAATAGAATAAATTATTAATTCTAATGCAAGATTATAAACATGTCAAACGTTTGTGATTTTTCTTTCAAAAAATATATCCAAGAATATCTAGAAAAATCATCCACTATCACAAAGGAATACCTCATGCCCCCTAGACTGTCTACTTCAATTGGACCCATTAAATCCATATGTAATAATTGAAAGCAGTGAGACGTACTTGAATGTTGTCCGTTGTGTTGGACAATATTATGAGAGACACGGGTTTGCTTACCTTTCAAACAATCTTCACAAACAGTTCTACTTTTATGGCTAAGTTTGGGTAAGCCTCTAACCGCTTCATATGAGACCAATTTTTCTAAATTGCGGTAGTTGATATGCCTCAACTTTTGATGTCATAATGTTGTGTCATCGATCTTAGCATTGTTGCATGTTTCTTGTTTTACAACAAGATAGCAATTGTCACCTGTTCTAGTACATGTCATGACACATATATTGGCTTCATTCGTAACATTACAGGCATTCATATTAAATTTTACCTCCAGATCATCATCACACAGTTGACTTATACTAATTAAATTAGTCATTAATCCCTCAACGTGTAAGACCTTCCTTAAGGCTGGAAAACCAGGAACATCCAAGATTCTTTTTCTAATTATTTTGCTTTTACTACCACTTCCATAAGTCACATTTTCTCCATTGAATGACTCATAGTTCCTTAGAAATCCTTTTGTACCAGTCATATGGCGAGAACACCCACTATCAAAGTACCAAAAACCTGAAATGTTAGTTCTTAATGCAATTATGGCAACATTATAAGTTACATCCTTTTTAGGAACCCAAACTCTCTTAAAATATTTTTTACCTTTTGGCTTAGAAATATTGCTTCGATGTTTATCCGGAATGTTGGACAATAATTTAGGCAACATTTGCTCACATAATTTTAAAGTTTGAAACAATATGGTTTTAAGTGTTCAGGGAAGTTACAGTGATGACATACAAACTTCATATTCTTTGACATATATGAGAACCTATTATTCATCTCTTTTTCTTTTACAAAGCGTATTTTCTCATTTTTATCAAAGAGATTAGAGCATATGGTTTTAAGAGAATTTTCATACCCAATTCCTTCATGTGAAGGTTTACTAAAGTTGAGTATCTCATTCAATTTCGAAGTCTCTGTGTTGAGCTTGCGGAAGGTTGCTTCGGCTAAATCCAATTTTGCGCGAATCTTACCAAATTCAATATCCTTTTTGGTAAGTGCATCCCCAAGTCGAGTTATCGTGTCTGAGACAACATTATATACAACATCTTCATTATCCAATAGAGATTGTTCGAAAACAGTAGCCAACATTGCTTGTGTTTCAATTTCACGATCTCATTCCTCTTCTTCTTCATCATCACTAAGAGAAACCTATAGGTTCTTACCAAATTTTCTAAGAGTGTTTACACAGTCGTTATCATAATGACCCCAACCTGAGCATGCATGACATTGCATGGAGTCAAGTTGTTTGGGATCAAATTTGGTACGATCTGAGTTGGTTCTTCTTAGTTGATTTCCTTTTTGTGCATTTGGAAGGAATCTAGTGGGATTTTGATTGAAGACTTGGTTTTGGTGCCCTTTAGATTTAGATTTATTTCTCTCATTGTTGAACTTCCTCACCATCGAATTGTATTTTTGAGTGAGTAAGGCAACATTTGCACCTTCACCAATTTCTTCAAGATTCTCATCCTCTTCTTCGATTTGACTCTCCGAGGATTAAACTTGAAGTGTCACATTCTTGCTTTTATACAATTTCTTTTGATTCTCAATGTTCATTTCATAAGTTTTTAGTATGCTCATCAAGGTATGAAGGTCCATTGTGGCAAGATTGTGAGCTTCTTTAATAGCACAAATCTTTAAATTGAACTTTTCAGGAAGAGAAATGAGAGCTTTTTCAACAAGTTGAGTGTTGGTTAATGGTTCACCAAACACTTGACATTCATTTGAGATGTCAATCAACTTTTCAAAATAAGATTTAATATCATTCGCTTCTTCCATCCTTAAACGTTCATATTTACTCATGAGCATGCATAACTTTGTTCGACGAACACTTGAGCTCCATTCACAATGAATTTGTAAAGTATCTCATGCGTCTTTGGCCATGGGCAGTTTTGAATGAGTTTGAACATGTAGAGATCAACCCATCCAAAAATTACATTTAAGGCCTTTTCGTTAAAGCTAGCATTATTGGTTTCTTCTGTAGTCCATTCGGATTTAGGTTTAGCAATAATGTCACATTCTTCATCCGGTGGCAACATTGGAACAACATACCCATTGGTTATAGATCTCCATGCGTGAATATCAATTGATTTGATATGCGAACGTAGGCGAATCTTCCAATAGGCATAATTTGATTCATCTAAAATAAGAGGTCTACTAATAGTCGGATTTGCTGGATCCATAGCTTATGACAACAAGACCAAGCATTTATTTTGCTAAGTGTCGTCTTTGATACCACTTGAAAGGGTGTCAAGAACTATGGAAAGTAAAAACAAGAGATGAAATAAATTGAATGCCAATTCTGTTTCTGAATGTCAGCAATTATGTTTTCTGACACCAGTAACAACACGTAGCAAAACATAAACTTTAAAGAGTAAATGCAGCGGAATTTAAATAATACAAAGGTTTAAAATTTTTATAAGTTATATAATATGACAAAATGTATTGTATATATATTATATACAAAATTATAAATTCCTTTCTTTACAGATTTACAAGATAAACTGGAAAGGAATTAAAAGTTGAAGTCGCAGATGACTTCTTCCTGAAAAATCTAACTAAGTAGACATAGACAACCTCTCATTACAATCGCTCCATACAAAACCAATCTAGAATCTAAACATCAATTATAATGTTGGACAGAATGTTGTCGACACACTCAGGCAACACTTGTGATCCAGATTTCTGAGATGAAATCTCGAGAGCTCTCTTGGTATTTTTGCAATCTGATTCTGGATGTCGATTCACTGTAGTAGCCTCTGTATTCATAGTAAAGAGTCTTCCTTGAAAATTTCATCGATCTGTTGAGAAGATTGAGGGAATGGGCAGCTGGTGTGTTTGTTGGGAAGATCATGGAGTAAAATCCTCTAACATCTTTGACTTGTTCCTCACGCAAAGCAACAGCCTTGACTCGTTCTTCCCACGTTTTTCACCGGCTCCTTTTTACCTTGCCAAGTCATTTTTACTTCATAGTAATATTTACAAAAATATTACTTCATTCCGTGAAGTAAGAGAAAACTGTTTTTCGAAGATGTTGGTCCGAATGTTATGACATTTGTCCCAACATTTTTATGCATTCAAATCAGTACTTCAGAAGATATGTCGGGTCAAATTTCACAACACCAAACCACCATTAAAACTTATGAAATATATGATGCGAAAATCTAAACTTATGCTCTGTAAAAAAATATTTTATTATGAGGAGCAAAAATTAAAGACCAACACAAAATACGGACAGAAGTGCCAATTACCCCTAAAGACATATTCACTCTAATCCACTTCAAACAAAGTCAATGTAGTTGGGTTGAAGCCCAAATACATGGGCTCCAAAGTGAACCCGTATTCATCTTTTCTTGAAGTCGATTAATGTATAAAACATATCTTTGGAGTGTAAATGATTGCCCAAAAATCTAAGGTATGCGAAAGAAATTTGCCTACAAATTGTAAAGTCAACTATGCATTAAGTCTTTCTTTTTAGCATCTTAATCTTTTAATCAACTAGTATGAATTGATTGACATCAAACAAAGAAAGCATTAATCCAGATACGAAATTTGCAACACATGCTTTTTACTCTTTTTTTTTTTCAAGGAATGAATTCTTTATCAGACGAATTTCTTGAATGGTGGTTTGTGGTGGTTATACTCAAGCGGAACTCTTTTATTTTTTAATATGAAAGTGTTTTTTGTATTGTTATACTAAAAAGAATGGTGGTTTGTGGTGGTGCATTGAAGGTTGAGTATGTTTAGTATATATCTGATGTATTTTTGGTATATGTTAGGTGAATGCATGTTACTGTATATCTTATGCATCACACATGCAGTGACATACAAGGACATACATCGTCAATTACAAGAAATTGGCAAAATTATGATGGACAAATCCGTCACAGATCAATGATTGTGACGGAAACACGAACATTCTAGAATCTTGGGTATATCACACCGTATATTTTGTATATGTCTAAATGTCTTGTGTATATCAAAGTATATCAATGTATGTGAAATGTATACATTGACATATGTATGACATAATATAATACATGGAGAAAAGTTATGGAAGCCATGTAAGAAAACTTCGGCGAAAAGAGAGTTCTTGTGAGTTAAAACGAAATGGAGTGTAATTTTGATTTTCCTTCAAAGCTACTATTAGCGAATATTCTCATAATATTCTGTAATTATGATAGATGTATATTTAAGGTAACTTAGGATTCTAATTGTATTAGGAATCAACCTTTGTAAGGTAAGTTAGGATTCGTACCATATTAGGAATCAACCTTGTACAACTATATATATTGTGAATAATGAAAGGAATCCCTAAGGGAAATTATTCTATCTTTCATGGTATCAAGAGCCTAAAACCTAAACCCTACTCTTCTCCCTTCTCTTTCTCTTTCTCGGCCAACATATTTTTCTATCCATTTCCCTCGACCGAAAACAGCACCAAGGCACCATGTCCTCCCCCCACAAATTCCGATTCCTCCACTGGCACCTTTGACAACCCTTCTCAACGTTCATCGTCTTCTTTTCACCTGGCTTTCGCCGTTACAAACATCAAGAACTCTATCCCTATAATTCTTGATCAAGAAGACTGTCAATATTCTATGTGGACAGAACTGTTCTATATTCATGCATGTGCGTACAATGTGCTCGACCACATTGATGACTCTGTTCCTCGTCCCACCGACATTGCCGAATCGACATGGCACCGCCTTGACGCCATCGTCAAACAGTGGATATACGGCACCATCTCCAAAGACTTGTTGTGTACCATCATGAAAACAGGTGCTACGGCACGTAACCTTTGGGTGCGGTTGAAAGAAATTTTTCAGGACAATAAAAATACTTGGGCAGTGTATTTGGAGGAGCAATTCAACAATACGTATCTCGAGAATTTCAACAATATGTCCGAATATTGCAAACAACTGAAACTCATAGCCGACCAACTAGCCAACGTCGGAAATTCTGTTTCTGAAACAAGATGGTACTCTAATTAGTTGCGGGTTTATCGAAAGGTGAATACGATACACTTGCAACAATGATTCAACAGGCCGACCCATTACCAAGTTTCATCAAGGCACGATCACAATTGTTATGGGAAGAAACCCGACGTGCCAAACAAAAGGAACATAATCAAAAGGCGTTAGTCGTTGACGGGATGACACCACCCTGACACCAACGCATGTCCAGCAGCAGCAAAGCGGCGGAGGTCGCAACAACAAAGGCAAGGGTCGCGGCAAGGGCCAACGCAACCAGTGGACTGGACAACAGCCAGTCCTGCAACCTGCGAATTTCTAGTGGGCTGGACAGCAACCAGGGTGGCCAACCCAGCAGAACTGGGCCTCGCCTGCAAGCCCATACCCGACTGCAGGGGCCCAGTTCCAGCAGCCTTGGTCGACTGGCCTCTTGGGCCCTGCCCCAGCCACCAGGCAGGCCCACCAGCAGCAGCAGCAGGCCCACCTGGTTGCAGTCCAGCAGCCTGGCCCCGACTGATTTGGGCCAGGCCTACACCACCGTGAACCTTCAACAGCCCGACGACAATTGGTACATGGACACCGGAGCCACATCTCACCTCACCCGGTCGTCAGGTAACCTATCTCAACTACGTCGGTTAAAGTGTCCTCAATTTATTACTGTCGGCAATGGTCATCGCATTCCAATTAAAGGTTACGGTAACACACACACCAAACATCCACACCCGCCTTTCTCCCTAAACCACGTCCTATACACACCTAACATCATTAAAAACTTAATCTCCGTTAGAAAATTCACTAGTAATAATTATGTGTCTGTCGAATTTGACCCTTTTGGTTTTTCTGTGAATGAACTCAATACGGAGAAAATTCTTACACGCTGCAATAGTGTGGAAGACCTCTACCCATTCACTTAATCTTCTGCTGTCAGACCGCAAGCACCTATATCCCTTGCGGCGATCTCTCTCTCAACTTGGCACAACAAACTCGGACACCCCGGAGACCCAGTTTTTACTTTTCTTAGGACTTCTAAGCGTATTCAATGTAATAATGGGAAAATTGTCCACCACTGTTTTTCTTGTCCACTAGGCAAACATATTCGTCTTCCATTTATGGCATCAAACAGTGTTATTTTTTCTCCCTTTGATATTGTTCATGCTGATTTGTGGATCTCTTCGATTGTTAGCTTTTTGGGTCATAAATTCTATCTAGTATTCTTGGATGATTTTTCACATTTTGTCTGGATTTACCAACTGAAATTCAAATCTGAAGTTTTTACAAAATTTCTCGAGTTTCAAAAATTCATTAAAACACAATTTAAAAAATCTATCAAATCATTCCAACGTGATAATGGACGTGAATTTAATAACTCGGTATTTCACAATTTCTGTTCTAAATAAGGCATGGTTTTCTGTTTTTCTTGTCCCTATACTGCTTCCAAAAACAGAAAGGCTGAAAGAATTATACGTACCATCAATAACATGGTTCGCACACTTCTGTTTCATGCCTGCCTACCACCGCCTTTTTGGGTCTATGCTATCAAAATGGTAGAAGCCCTTCTTAATATTTTATCAACTAGCACACTCCAAAACAAGACCCCTACCGAAATCTTATACCGTTGGCTACCATTATATGATCACCTACGTATTTTTGGATGCTTATGATACCCCAACATGGCCTCCACTGCACCTCACAAACTTGCCCATCGCACTCTGCCATGTGTCTTCCTTGGTCTATCTCCTAATCATCGGGGCTACTTGTGCTATGACATTGCTACTCGCAAAATCATCGTCTCCCGTCACGTCACCTTTGACGAGACAAACTTTCCTTTTTCAAATCTCCGGTTTCAGACTACCGATTACATCTTTCTCGATGAACCAAGTCTGTCCTCGGTCATCCAAAATCTATACCAACAGCAGCCCACTGTTCCGACAGTCTCGCCACTGTCCGGCACCACCCCAACAACTCTCTGCTCACCCCTACAGCCCCAGTCGAGTCACCTGCACCACCGACATCGCGTTGCCCATCACTCCAAAGAACTACCCGCAGTCTGCAGCTTTTTCCAGCCCAAAGACACCGCCCGTGACACCGCCCAGCTACATCGCCGCCCATCGGTCCGTAACTGACCAAAGAACCTTCACCGACCCACCATCACTGCCTTCTCATCGCATGGAGACTCGTGCACAACACGGGATCTTCAACCCCAAGGTTCACTTCAATATCTCCACACAAACCTTATCACTCATTCCAAAAAATCCAGAACTAGCAAAATTGGACCCAAATTGGAATGCGGTCATGTGTGAGGAATTTAACGCTTTAACCAAACAGAACACTTGGGATTTGGTACCTAGACCCGAAGGTGTGAATGCTATTCAGTGTATGTGGCTATTTCGGTATAAGTTCAGAGATAGTGGTGACTTAGAGAGGTATAAGGCAAGACTAGTTGCCAATGTCACTAATCAGTAGGAGGGTATTGATTGTGGTGAAACATTCAGTACGGTTGTTAAACCGGCCACTATTCGGACTGTTCTCAGTATTGCTATGGGCATGCATTGGCCGATTCATCAGCTTGATGTCAAGAATGCATTTCTTCATGAGGATTTGAAAGAGACTGTGTACATGCATCAACCTCCTGACTTTGTTCATCCGGCAGTTGCGCAGTTTGTGTGTCGTCTTAGGAAGTCATTGTATGGATTGAAACAGGCACCCCGCGCTTGGTATGATCATTTTATCAGGTATCTTCTGCAGATTGGTTTTGTAAGTAGCAGGTATGATAACTCTCTCTTCACTTTTCACCGAGGTAGCAACACTGCATATTTGCTATTATATGTCGATGACATTGTTCTTACTGCCTCATCTGACGGTTTGAAGAATGAAATCATTGCTCTACTCAAAATTGAATTTGCTATGACTGACTTGGGCAAGCTAAGTTATTTTTTGGGTATATCGGTAACCAGATCTGCAACCACTATGTTCCTGTATCAGCGTAAGTATGCAGAAGAGATAGTGTACAAGACCAAGATGACAAATTGTAAAATTATGCCAACTCCGGTGGACTCAAAATCCAAGCTTAGTGCCACTAACGGTGCGCCAGTTTCTGATCCCACTCTATATCAGAGTCTTGTAGGCACGCTTCAGTATCTTACATTCACTAGGCCTGATATTGCATATGTCGTTCAGAAAGTGTGTATGTTTATGCACGACCCCCGAGAGTCCCATTTTGCCGCCCTCAAACGTATTATTAGATATGTTAAGGGCATACTAGACTTTGGTTTATATCTATACCCCTCTGCCCCAACCAAGTTGCTAGCCTACACGGATGCAGATTGGGTAGGATGCCCCGACACACGTCGCTCCACCTCAGGGTACTGTGTATTTCTTGGGGATAATCTTATCTCATGGTCCGCCAAGCGGCAGGCCACGCTATCCCGTTCGAGTGCTGAAGCAGAATATCGCGGAGTTGCTAATGTCGTCGCTGAGATCTGTTGGCTCCGAAATCTTCTTTTGGAGCTCCAATGTCCATTACGCAAGGCGTCTATAGTCTATTGTGATAACATATATGCTATCTATATGTCTCATAATCCAGTCCAACATCAGCGGACTAAGCATATTGAGATGGATATCCACTTTGTGCGAGAGAAGGATGCCCGTGGTCAGGTCAAAATTTTACACGTGTCTTCCTCTTATCAGTATGCAGACATTTTCACAAAGGGACTACCCGACATCTCTTCACCGACTTCCGATCCAGCCTTAGCATTCGGCCTCCTCCCGCTCCGTCTGAGGGAGAGTATTAGCGAATATTCTCATAATATTCTCCGTATATTTTATAATTATGATAGACGTATATTTAAGGTAACTTAGGATTCTAATTATATTAGGAATCAACCTTTGTAAGGTAAGTTAGGATTCGTACCATATTAGGAATCAACAGTGTACAACTATATATATTGTGAATAATGAAATGAATCTCTAAGGGAAATTATTCTATCTTTCATCTACGACAATTTTCCGAAAGAGCAACGACGACCGACGAGTGGGTTGGAAACAGTGACGAATAAGAGTTGCTTGAAAGAAGACAAGATTCCTAATTTAGTGAAATTATTGGAAGTTGAATATATTTTATAAAGTTATTATGGCAATTTTTTTAAAATAAAATAATATTATTAATTATACTAATAAATATAAGTTTATTTACAATCTATATCTCTAAAAATCTCTTCTTTATCCTCTGTTTGGATGGTTGTTTCCTATGGTTCATTAATGTATAGTATGGTATGGTTATATATAGTATAGTGTTAAATTGTTTTGTACTGTATTAATGAATATAATATTTGAATAGATTGTATCATTTGTTGTGGTTTAATGACATTTTTATTGTTTGATTTGAATGTATGGTATTGTATAATAACATATATGTTTATCAAAATATCCTTAACTAATATAACTATTAAAAATATCAATATTTACTAGAATAACCCAATTAAAAGACGAAATAAATAACTGCGTTCATCTCTTTTTCTTTTTCTTTGACTCTTTCAATTTAAAAAAGAAAATAATAAAGTTGCCTTAGAATATCTATATCGTCTGTCGCGCCCGTTTTTAATCGACCCGCGAGAGGTCAGAGCGAAGCACAACTTTTCGGTGATTCCTGGATAAATTGAATTGAGGAGTCGCCACCTAATTATTCTAAGGTGAATTAGGGCACCTAAATGTGAACTATAAATGCTGCAATGTAACTTCGATTTTAAGGTCCGTGAAACTAATGAGATTCTAGGCAGGGGTTCTTTATTATCCTAAAGGGAAGGGGTTAGGCATCCAACTCAGGTTAATTATTACTAGGAAAAATGCATGTTTTACAAGTATAATAGATTTAAAGATGTTTGCAAATAATTAGTAAATGATGCATTTTAAAAAGAAAGATACATGTAAAGTTTGAAAAATATGCATTTGTAACAATAAATTATTTCTAATGTCAAAGAAGTAAAATTTTGGAAATCATTGAATTGTAAATTGACAAAAGATAAACGTATTCGTACGATTAATAAAGCGAATAAAAAGATGGCAAAAGTTGTTTTTGAAAATCTTGAATACGCGTGACGAGCCTAAAAATAAATAACTAGCGGAGGATTTCTAAGTTTGAATTAACCTAGCCTACAAATAAATAAACTAGCGACGAGTTTCCAGTTTTAGACTACCCTATTAATTAATTATAAGTCTACCTATTCTAAGCATTTCAATAATTACATAAGTACAATAAATAATATTACAACACAGAGCGAGATAAAACTGAATTTAAAAAAAAGACAACAAAATAAATAAACTCCGATGAGTATATGCCTTCATTGCCTTTGTTCCTTGCAAGCTGTCAAGAACAAACGGTTAGAAAAGTTAAATACAAATAACTTCAGATCTGTATCCAAAACAGTGAATGTTTTGGTCACGGGGGGCTCATACTTAAATTTTGAAAAGACCATTCCAATCACGTCGTGGCTGCAAACGTGTGACTCAGTAGTCATTTTGATTGCCTCTCCTACTAAACATGTTGGTCTCTCGGATGAAAAGAAAAGATCATTATAATCACTCCGTGGCTGCAAACATATAACTTGTTGGTTATTTTAATCGCCTTGCCTACTAAACATGTTGATCCCTCGGATGACGTAAAAAGGTTTAAGCCTCATCCTTGCCCAGAAGTTATATTTCCGTCTTTACAACTGTGGAGGCCTCAAAATCGACGGATATTTTTCATCGGCCAGTGTAGTACCGTGTTCAAATCAGCAAAATTAAATCAGAACAGTAAGCATCAGCAGTAAGCAGCAAAAACAAAGAGAGGCAATTCCCGAGAAGACGGGATGTTTAGTAAAAACAGTAAATATCTGTTGCCCGGATGTTTAAAATAGTGCTGAAAAAGAGAGAAACGAAACGGAAAAAAAAGCGCGGCCTCGAATTCAATTTCATTGGCCTAAATGCGATATTAATAAAAATAATAAAATAGTAAGATATCCGTTGCCCGGATGTTTAAAACAGTGCTGAAAAACGGAGAAACGAAACAAAAAAAGCGCGGCCTCGAATTCAATTTCATCGGCCTAAATGCAGTATTAGTTCAATTAATAATAACAGTGCCAAAGAAATGAGCAGTGAGCAATTAAAGTATCCGACCCGAATTCTGAAATTTTGGAACCGAAACAGGATTAAGAAGTATTTATGAAAAATCAGACTCGGATTATGAACAGTGACCCGAATGGGTGACCCAATTCTGAAAACAGATTTTTTCAGATAACCAACAAATAAGATACGAAATGCAAGAATTCTGGGAAATATCCAGGCCGGGTCGACCCGACCCGGATCAGTGACCCGACCCGAATTAAATATCAAATTCGAATCAGATTTTTTGCACCAATTTCAGATAACCAACATGCAAGATGCGAAATGCAATAATTCTGAAAATCCAAAATTCGGGTCGACCCAACCCGGGTCAGTGACCCGACTCGAATCAGTGAAGAAAAACAACAAAAACAAGCAGATTTTCGGATTCGACTTATGAGACCAAAAATAGAAGTATTTAAAAACCAAAATTCAAGAATGAAACTCACCCCTTTTCCTTTTGATTTTTGGGCTTGTTTTCGGACTTATTTCTCGGATAAAGAAGAAGGCCAATGCTAAAAATCAAGAACACAATAAGTATTTTTATATATGAACACATCTTCCGAAAAATACCTCCCTAATGTAGAACACAAAAGGGGGTATTTATAGGTGGATTCGCACCCCACTTGGTGTTCAAAACGAGTTCGAATTTCAAAATAAAGGTGCCAAAAATCGCTGATTTGAGGGGCATGGGTTGCGGATTTTTGGGGTATGGGTCTAAGGTTGGTGGTGTCAGCGTAATAGAGGGGGGTTGGTGGTGGCAGGGGTGAGGTGACCGGTGACGTGGGAGTGCGGGGGTGTGGGGCGGTGCGATTTGGGGGTTAGGGTTTTGGATTTTTTTTGTTTTAAGTTTATGTTTGGTTAGGGGATAAAAGGGATGGGTTTGGGCTTGGGTTGGATGGTGGCGGTTGGGCTTGAGTTGGGGCTTTGGAGGAATTGGCGGTTGGGGGATAAAAGGGATGGGTTTGGGCTTTCGGGAGTTGGGTTGATTTAAATTGAAATTTGGGGTGGCCAGTTGGGCTTGATAAGGGGATTTCGGGTGGGCCGAAAAAATAAAAAGGGGAGTTGAATTGTTTTGGGTTGAGAAATAAGAAATGAGTTATGAGTTTAAAATATAAAAGGGGTTTAATATTAAAAATGCATTGAAGAAAAAATGTAAATTATTAAAAATAAGAATATAACGATGTGATAATAATATAATATTTGCGATATGCTTAATGCTTGATAAAAAAATGGAAATGCGATGCCATTTTGCGAAAATAAATAACATAGAAAAACTATGATTATGATATTAAAAATGCAAATGACAAATAAAAAATGCAAAATAAAAATGATGATATATATACATATATATGCCTATATTTAAAATTGCAAATAAAATAATAAAAGATGAGACAAAATTGGGTGTCAACATCGTCAAAATATTTTTATCATCATGATTACTTCAAATGAGAAGTATTCATTTCTAGTGTTCTCTTTTTTCAACCTACATAAAGGCTACATATCGTTACTTTGATTTAAGTAGGTTATTTGGGAGAGAGGGAAGGGGTGAAGGGGTGGGTGGTGTGGTTCTAGGGTTAGGGGTGGGATGGTGATGGGTAGTGGGTGGTTGGGTCAGGGTGAAGGGGTGGGTGGTATGGGGTGGTTGTAGGGTTGGGGTGGTTGGGTGAGTGTTTGTGGGAGTGGGTGGTTGTAGGGTGGTGGTAAGAGGGTGGTGGGTGATAGTGAGGGGTAAGTGGGTGGGGTGGTGGATGGCAAAGTGTGGGGCTTGGTGGGGTGAGTGTGTGTTTTTGGATGTGATGGAAGGAGGGGAATAGAGTATGATGGGTAAATAAAATATATAATCACGTAAAAATTAGTAAATTCGTGATTACAAAAGTTGAGATTTTTCAAAATTATATAATCACAAAATTACAAAGAATTTATGATATCATACAACATAATTTAAATAATAATTTGTTGATAGAAATTATAAACAACATGAAACAATTATCCAAACAGGGGACGTCGAAGGATAAGTCTCTAGTCCTTGGGCTTAAAAAATAATCCATTTTCACACATCTCAATGAACCATATCGTCATCATTCCGATCTCTTCCTTATAAATCATTTGATCAACTAAATTCAATTCCATTCGCCACCCCTTTCATTTCTCTTAATTTTCTTTCTCATTATACACCAAATTCTCAGACCAAATCGAAGGTCGGAGAATATGCAGCGCAGTGCAGAACGAATCGCTACCATCTCAGCCCACCTTAACCCTTCTCCTTCTTCTTACCAGGTTTCTATTTTTTTCTTTCTTTTTGCCTTGTTTAATAATTGATCAATTATTAGTCTAGGCCAATCTAAGATTTTAAATTACAGAAAACCCTGCATTCACTCTTACTTTATGATAGTGAAACGATACTCCCTAATTCTTAAAATTATCTAATTATCTGTCGTGATCCTCTTTTACAGTCTCTTAAAAACATTAATTAGAAAGTGTTTTTAACTATTTTACCCTTCATTGTTATTTGAACAGTCATAACATCGCATTTGAATAATCATGACATCACCCCTATAATTAAGGTGTTTGTAGTCCAATAACTACTAAGGGTAAAATGAAAAAGAATAATTAATTTTGTCTTCTAACTTGTAAAAGGACAAATAATTTGAGATGACTATTTTCAGAAATCACGACAGATAATTTGAGATAGAGGAAGTACTACTTTGTTCTACTTGTTTACTTCGTTTGTTTAATAGCCCCTTTTTAACTTTTAACACTCTGAATTAAGCTCTGGATATAATCTGTTGTGTATTTGTAAACATACTTGCATTTGGAGCTGAAGATGGAAGGAGGTGTGGATTTGAGCAGAGCTAATTGCAGGGCGAAAGGGGGTTCTGCAGGATTCAAAGTGGCGATATTGGGTGCTGCAGGAGGTATTGGTCAGCCACTTGCTATGCTTATGAAGATGAATCCATTGGTTTCAGTTCTGCATCTTTATGATGTTGCCAATACTCCTGGTGTTACTGCTGATATTAGCCACATGGACACTGGTGCTGTGGTAATTTCCTCGTCCTATTTGCCTTGTTTTTGTAATCAATTACTGTGTGTTTAATCATATGGAGTAGTATATATTACCACTGTTATTTTATTTTCGATAAATATGAAAGCTTTACATTGAATGGGACCATGGAACTGTAAAATTGGAGCAGTAAAAAAAACAAAGTTGTCAAGGGAGAATACAGCAAATTTGATGACATTCAATAAATTCTGTAATTGCATTGGTACATAGTTTACGCAGAAAAAAATTTCCTGTCCATTATGAGATACAAGTGAAGCTGTCTGAATATAATAACAGTTGAAGGAAATGGAGTAATTCAGTTAAATTGGAGAAACAGAACGAATGAAGTGAGATTAGCATTAGACGAGATTGTGGTGCCTAAATTCAGACAATTCAGATATTTTAAGCTCAGTTTTCCTAAAGAATTTCATGATATATAAAGATAAAAAATCCCAAATTAAATAGGATACGACTGAAATGGAGATTGCTATTGGAGTGTAATGTGATAGGAAGATACCTGTAAATTTGAAGTACATGTAAGTTCTATAGAGTAGTTATGAGACCAGCAGTGTGTAGAGAGTGAATGTGTGGCGTCTAAGGCCCAATATATCCACAAGATGAATTTGCGGAGATGAAATTATTAAAATGGATGTATGACTATACAAGGTTGGACAAGATTAGAGATGATCACATCCAACATAAAGTGGTATTTAGCACTTGTTGATGACAAAATGATAGGTGGTCTCTTATGATGTATAGCATGTTATTTATTGATTTCTGGATGTATCGGTTTGTAGGTGTTGACAATATGATTATGGAAGATGGTAAAAAGTTATGAGGTAGGCCGAAAATCCTATAGAAGGAAATTATCTCAAAAGACAAATCAATCTTTCAAAACAAATTGAATTTTTTTAAGAATAGAACACATCAAGGTAAAGGATGCATATAAGCAATAAGGACTAGCTGGGATATAGGTTAACGGTAAGGCTTACACTTATATTAGATCCGTTGTCTGTGACATTCTTTTTTCTGGCTAACGACATTGTTTATCAGAACGTTTGTCTCTGGTTTGAGATGAATTTAAATGGGGAACATGGTCAGTGGGGATTAATATAGCCTATCCCAACTTGTTAGGGGTTGAGGCCTTGTAGTTGTTGTTTTAAAGACTTGTATGTCCCTGTAGGAAAATAGTTTGAACTTTTAGTTTTAGAGAGCCCCTGCTTTGCCTTTAAAGGCAAACTATATAATATTGGAATGCAATGTAACTGAATAAAGCGGAAAGAACAAGATATTCATAAAGCTGATCCCGCTAATTTGGGGTAGAGGCAGAGTTAATTAACTGGGTTTTAAGCCGACCTACCAGCCTAGTGCATCTACCAGAACTGTCCTTTCAAAGTCATATGAGGAGGATTAGTATGAAATTTACTAAAAGGTCAGTTATATAGGACTCATAAATTCATTGCTGAATATATGCTGAAAAATTGAATAATCTGTTGAGAAGTTAGAAAAAAAGGAAAATAGCACAACAAACAGGAAGTTGATTGCAAGTCACAACATATAAATGGTTAAATTGATGCTAATATGCCAATGACAGGGGTGTTTACTCGTCAAATTTCTTGTCCCCCGTGGTTATGTTGGGGGCTTTTAGACCCTACCTCAAACTAATGCACCCAACTTTGCCTTTTATAACATTGCTCGACATTGCAAGTTGATGCTTGCTTAGTTCTGAGATATAGTCCATACTATAATGTTCTGTTTTTTCTAGCTAAGTCAATTATCAGAGTCATTCTTATGTCTTTCAATAATTAAATTGAGTTTCTCGACTTCCAGGTTCGTGGGTTTCTAGGGCCTCAACAATTGGAAGATGCTCTCACTGGCATGGACCTTGTAATAATCCCTGCTGGTGTTCCTAGAAAACCAGGCATGACAAGAGATGATCTCTTCAACATAAATGCAGGAATTGTGAAGACCTTATGTGAAGGAATTGCCAAGTGTTGTCCTAAGGCCATTGTCAACGTAATTAGTAATCCTGTAAACTCTACAGTACCAATTGCTGCAGAGGTTTTCAAGATGGCTGGTACTTTTGATCCCAGGAGACTTTTGGGTGTCACTATGCTTGATATCGTCAGAGCCAATACCTTTGTGGTATGCATAAACTTTCTGATCTGATTCTTATGTGATTTCCTCACCTTCCACTTCCCTTTGAACAGAACAACTACTCAATGTTTAAAAAGCTAGAAGCCGATAAACAAGTCCTTTTCTTGACTGCCTATTTCAGGCAAAGATTGATTGGACCATGTTACTAGCTCCATCCAGAAAATCCTTTTTGGTCTGTCCCAAAATTAGGTCCAAATATCTGAATGAAAAGTTAATCCAAAATTCATTTTCTCTTGAATATCATACTAGCTCAGGTGTTAATGGACACCCTCTTATCCTTACAAAGGACACTTGGCGAAAAGTCTACGTAACATCTGCTGCAGACTAATTTTTCTAAAAAATATATTTTAATTTATCTTAACTCTCTATATCCATGTTAGGCCAAGCCTATAGAATTTGGTGGAGTACTATTGTGTAACAGTCTTTAGTAGTTGAACTTAATTCATTTTAAATAGCATGTACCACTGCTGTAATGTTACGTTTTTTGCTTCAAAGACCTGTTGTGTTATTGACCTTGTGTACAAGTATAAACTGATTACAAACCCCGAGGGGAATCTTATACTCCTGATTAGTTTGTGGAACTGAGACTGGCTATCAGGCATCTAATCCTGGTTTAATTTGAAAGATATAAACCTGAACTTTGCTGCATATTATATTGGCATATAATCAAGAACTTAAAACATGACATGGATGATTTTGTGTGTTCCAACTGAACGCTCTTTGAGTTGTGCTTTGACATTTAATGTTGAGCTTCTGCCTGATCTAGTCTCTTTCGTGTCATGAAGGCTGAAGTTTTGGGGCTTGATCCTAGGGAAGTGGATGTTCCAGTTGTCGGGGGCCATGCTGGTGTTACAATTCTACCTCTTCTTTCTCAGGTTTGGTGAACTTAGTTCAGACTGAGTATAGCTTGTTCACGGGATCTTATTTGACTTAGAATTTCTTTTTCACTTGTCTAATGGAATTCAGGTTAAGCCTCCTTGTTCTTTTACTCCAGCGGAAACTGAATATTTAACATCTCGTATACAAAATGGTGGAACTGAGGTTGTCGAGGTAAAGATGAAATTGAAGACTTATTCAATGAGTCTTTTGGTTATTATAATGGTTGTGCCTGGCTGGCAGTGTTGCCTTTCGTTGACTGTTTTTGAATTCATCTGTTGTTGAGTGGACATGGTGCTCTTTTTTGTAGGCAAAAGCTGGTGCTGGTTCGGCAACCCTCTCTATGGTTAGGATCATTTCTGTACTTCATTCTAATTTTCCATTTGTATTGAAGTTGAGAGTTCATATCATCGACAGTGGCGGAGCCAGGATTTTTACTAAGGGGTTCAAAAATATAAAGAGTAAACACACGAAGAAACGAAGGGGATTCAACATCTACTATATATAAATAAAAAATAATTTTAACCTTATATATACGGTGTAATTTTCCGCCGATGAACCCCCTTGAGCTTTACTGGCTCCGCTCCTGATCATTGACTGAGATGCTGAATGACAAGTCTGTCCTAACTTTTCAGGCATATGCTGCGGTTAAATTTGCTGATGCGTGTTTGCATGGATTGAGAGGAGATGCTGCCATTGTTGAATGTGCCTTTGTGTCTTCCCAGGCATATATTTTAAACCTTCTCATGCTAAAATTTCTCTGCAGCTTGTATTTTGTTACATTGCATGACTTATTCTGGAATATAGAAAACTCGGGTGTTCATGACAGTTAGTAGTGGTTAATCTTCTTTGTAGGTGACTGAGCTTCCATTTTTCGCATCAAGAGTACGGCTTGGCCGTAATGGAGTTGAAGAAATTTACCCCCTTGGTCCCCTAAATGAATACGAGAGGTTACTGTTCTGATCAATTATCCCTTGAAATCATTGCCATGTTCATTGTGATGTTATATATTGAAAAAACTGGTCAATTTTTTCTCAATACTCAATTTTGCAGGACTGGGCTTGAGAAGGCAAAGAAAGAGCTGGCAACAAGTATTCAGAAGGGTGTCGCCTTTGTAAAGAAATGAGCAGACAACTAAATGCCTACCAAAATATGGCTTTTTTGGCCATCTATCTTAAAACCAGAAAAATAAGAGTAGTTTCTTCGTTGTATTAAAGGCAAATAATGTTCTACTTTCTACTGATTGATGCCTTAGTGCAGAAAATAAATGTAGTATCCGGTCATGTAAAATAGTGTGGATGTTAGACTTGCAAAGTATTACATCCCTTTGAAGCAACAGTTTGGTTTGGACTTTTTGACATGTATAGATATTGGAATGCACTAGAGTTAAGCTTAGCTATCAGCTGCCCGTTTTATTAATCCAGAATTGGAAGTGGTTAAACAGAGGCCTACAAGCAGAGTGAAAAAGTTCAAAAATCTGAATTAACATCAGATATAGGGTACGAGTGCCTCAGACACGCCTTATTCAGATCTTTCAAATCTAAGCACATTTGAAAAGTATCACGCTTTTTAGGCAGTACCAGTACATTGGCCAGCCAATAAAGATATTTTGCCTTTTGAACCGCTCCCAATTTAATGAGCCGAGCCACTTTTTCTTTGATGAATTGGCTATGTTCAGCCGATATCGGCTGCCTTTTTTTACTATACTCAGCTAATGACTGGCTTACTTCGAGGGAACACCTGTAATATCTAGCCCCAACCAAGTAAAGCTATTCATGTTATTTGTTAGAAATTTAAGTAATATTTCCCGAAACTCGGGATCCAGGCCCGAGCACAGGTATACCTATTATTTAGGAAGGTTCAAGTGACAAGCGGTCAGCTCCAAGTCATATGTCGTGGTTCTTCCTGCGTCTAATTCTTCTGGCGCGACAAAACCTTTGGGTATCCGGCGTTGTGAATTTCGGTAATTTCCCACGGCGTTGTGAATTTTATGACCTGGTGGAAAGTAGACGGGACTGCCTTCATGGCGTGCAGCAAAGGCCTCCCGATCACCAGAGTCTAGGGTATTTCTCCCTTGAGGACGTTGAACAAGGCCTTCAAAGAGACCCCCTCTACATGAGTGGGTAGCTCAATTTGTCCTCGGGTTGTTTCGCTGGCAGGTTTAATCTGGTCAAGATCTTGATTACTAGGATCACCCGTTCAGTCAGTTGCATCTCCTTGACAACGCGGATTGCACTACATTTACAGCGCTACCTAGATCAACAAGCACACGCTTAACGTTAAAATTAAAGATTTGGATAAATATTACCAATGCATCAGCGTACGTGTAACACCTCGTACCTTCAAACTAAGCCATGTTCATGATCCATGAGTGTAGGAAACTAAAACGAGGAGTTTATTTTGGAAAACCAGGTTCAACTCTCCAGGGGAAATTTGACGGCAAGAAGTACGGACAGTAAAATGTTTTACGGTCCTTCAAACGAACCATCGATCTTCACTTTTAAAAATGACGGTCAACTTGTGAATTCTACTGACCGTCAAATTATTGACGGCCCGTCAATCTTATCAGTCTCTTAATTCCAGATTTCGCCACTCCATGGAAATCTTCAAAAAACGACGGTATGGTCAGATTATATGGACCGTCAATCTGGACCATCAAAATATTGACGGCCTAGACTCAGACCGTCAAACATTCGATGGACCGTCAAAATCCCCCGACAACAAATAGTATAAATACGAGACTTGATTCTAAAAAATAGATTTCAAAATTCCCAAGCCCTAGAATGAAGATTCTCTCTTCCCAACCATCTTCTACATCAAGGTAAGCCTTTTTCATGTATTTTCATGCAATTCTAACATAGTATAATCAATTCCTCAGTGAATTCCACTACTCTTAACCTAGGGTTTTCAAGATAAATCCAATTCAAGGTTTCAAGGTGCAATCGTTGGAGTTCTTCTTCAAAGTTAGGATTTCTAATACAAGTTTGGAAGCAAGTTAGGTATGTAAAGCTTCTATCCACGTGTAGGAATATCCATGTTCTTCCCCATACCACGTTCTTCCATGAAACACAAATTCTTCATAAGTTTAGGATTTTATTTTATTATCATGATAACCCTAACTACATGTAATATTATATATCATGTCTATATTATAATTCATCAATTGTATTCGTGATATGTCATTATGATCGTCATGAACCTGTCCGTAATCCATGAACACATGCTTTGATTTCCATGAGTTCTTAATTATCATGTCATGAATTATTATTACTTAACCAATGAAATTATACATGTTTTCTCACAAGTTACATATATTATAAAATTATATTCATGTTAAACTCTCTCAGATCATGTTTACAAGTTATTTTATGAAATTCATGGGCTTACAAGCCACTATTTTTCAAGTACATATTTTTGGAGTTGCATAGTTTACCGAGAAGGCTTTAGTATCCTAAAACTACGTATGCCACTGTAGGATAATGGTCACTCCGTCCAGAGGATGATACCTTCAGACTTGCAGATTGGATCCTTTCATTCCATGTTCATGTCTCATACCCTGATAAGGTATGGAAAAGATCTGCTGGTCGGGCCAGGTACCAGACTCCACATACCCATGTGGTGTTTCATATTGTCAGTTATGCTACTGCTCTCCCCACGGATATACAGTTATATATATATATATATATATGCAAATATACAGTCTTCAGACTTTAGTCATGTTATTATACTCATGTTTATGTTTCAATTTCAGTTGCAAGTTTCTTTTATATCATGTGCCTACTTATTCCTTCAGTTACTTTACATACAGTAAAATTCAAATCTACTAACATCTCTTTGCATGGGGCATGCACTTCACGGTGCAGGTGCTGAGTTTTAGGAAAACAGATAAGCTCAATAAGACTGCCTCAGTTTCAACTTTTGGTAAGCCCCTCTCATTCGGGGTGCTAGTCATTTTTTAGATTCATGTTAGAGGTTTCATAGACTAGTCTAGTTATCATGTCATATCAGATTTTTAGTTATTCAGACTTATGATATTTTCAGACCATTTTCGTAATATATTTTTGGCATATGTTTTACATGTTTAAAAAATTATTTCTTTAGCATGTTTTGATGCCCATGTTGACAAGTAAGCCATGTGGTTCGCTCGGTCACATGCAGTCAGGCACCGAGTGTTGTATTTTGCCCAGGCTATGGTTCGGGGCATGACAAAGCTTGGTATCATAGCCTAGGTTCAAGTGTCTTAGGGAGTCTATGAAACCGTATCTAGTGGGATCACTTTTATGTGTGTGAGGCGCCCACATATGTAAATAGTTGACCACCAAGACATCTAGGATTGTCTCACTTTTGCATACTCAAGATCGTGCAATTAGAGTAGTACTTTCAGGAATTCTTCTAACTCGTTCTATGAAGCCTAGAGAAGTAAGTAACATTTTGTCTCCATCGAATTCTAAACGTATCGAATGCATAAGCGGCGAGAAGGAAATTCAAGGTCCAAGTAAGGATGACTACCCATTGGGATATAATCGGAAAGTGCAAGTTGGTAACAGATGAGACTTGAGATAATATCAAAAGTTGGACAAAATTCGTAGTTACTATAGACTAGAGCATAACCCTTATCAGAGAGTACAAAGGCAGTTATAATGTTTTATGGTTATTAGTTTACCTCAGTTACCAGCTATACAATGTCTCAATTAGCAGGATCATAGTTATTAAGTGCACTAGTGTTTGATTATGTAGTTATAACATTTTCAATTTTCAGTGTGTCCAGATTCTTGTAACTTGACTTGTGAGTATTTAGTGATGCCTATGGGTGATAAAAGAAAGTGTAAGTGATGATGACTATAGTGAAATCTTCGCATGTGTTGAGTCTAGATTGAGACCCAAGACTCATCAAATGGCGCATAATGTATTTATCAGGTAATAATACCATTCTAAGGACAAGTTTCGGCATGATAGTATACGTATGTTCTATACCTTACATAATAAGTTTATTTGAATTTTTGGACCATAGAGCTACCAGTATGAGGATGATAGTTCAAATTTAAGATCCTATAGGGTAACATGTTATGAAGCTAGCCGCAGCAGGCATAAACTGCCCATGATAGTTTTGAGCAGGAAATAGCTTAAGAGCAGACCGCATGTGATTCTAGAATGCCTAAATTTTTTTATTAAAAGATATATATATTTTTCCATATGATCCATGCACAGCAGTAAGAAGAGATTGTATACGACATAAGAACCATGAGCATACGATATTGAATTTCTGGGAATAGTTTTAAATTATTTAAGTTTATTCAGATCAGAACCAAAGCGTATGACGTTAGTAAGTTACTACAAGAAGTAGATATTACTATGAGTATATAAGATGTGACAGTTCCCTCTAAGGTTATGTGATTAAGTGTTTACCCCCGGATGTGTATAGTATGATATGATTTTAAAGTGTATAGAAAGTTCGAGATTAGGTATTTCAATTTTTTCATGTAAGACTGATGAAATTTTCCCCTAAGTTTGATCCATGTCTATAGCTCAGAAAAAAAATAGTATACGACCGCAGAATAGGGTCGGATGATGAGGAAAGTTAGAAATAATCTATGTTTCACTTTAGTAATCAGGACAGAACCAATGAACATTATGCTAGTAGGTGTTTAATAGAGAATAGTAAGTAAGTTTTGAGTAGATATAGTGAATTGGAAATTTTAGCAGAGTCAGTAGAGGTAAGATTTGATTTCCTTAATCAGGTTGACACTAGTGAGTGAGTAGCAGTTTGAATACACCGAATTTGTGTTAGAACCTAAAGAGTTTAAGATAAGTATGATGTACAGTGATAGTGGGATAAGAAAATTAGTTAGGCAATAAGAGAGGAAATTACAGAAGAATGGTCTTTTAGAGTTATCAAAAAGGGGTCTCCATAAGACTAGTAGTGTGAGCGAAGTTAAGTTGTTAAGATAGATTATGCCAGTAATTTAGTCCATGTAAGTAATTTAGTTCTCCATCCATGTAAGTATTCAGTTTTCCCTAGTAAGGCATATTGCTCAGAAGTGAGTCAAAAGATGAGCCATCAGTGACATAAAGTGCAAAGAATTGCAAAAGATAAGGAAAATTGGTTGGATCCTAACGAGAGAGAAGGATCCCCAAATATAAGATCTTAACCTTTGGTCCAAGATAAAGATTGTAAATTGTCAATAAGTACAGTCGAATATTGAAAATTCTAAGGGTTAGCATGAGATATGAAGAATATCAGTTCAGCAATAAAGGCATAATAAGATAGTCTCCAAAGATAGTGCCATCGCATAAGACTCCATTTTCAGAGCATTGGTCAAAGACTTAGCACACAAAAGTAGTATGAGTATTTCAAGAAGCATCTCAGAAAGATATCAAGTATATGTAGTTTAGCTTATGTTGAGGCAGACAAGAAAATCATGATGGGAGAAATTCATTTTTAGCAAATCTAAGAGTGCAACTTTCGGACCCCAAAGATGATAGAGTTGTTGTACATAATAGAGCCAAATTCTCCTTAGTAGTTTAGTAAAAGAGGAGAACAATTTCATGATCATTATCTATTGCATCTAAAAGAGGGGATTCACAAGAATAAGACTATGACTTTTAAACAAGGGGGAGATGATGATACTTTGAGGTACCGAGGTAGGTTATGTGTTTCAGATGTAGACAGACTCAGAGAATGAATCATGGCAGAAGCATATCATTCCAGGTATTCTATTCATCCTGGTTCTACAAAGATGTATCATGATCTTAAGGAGTTTATTGGTGAAACGATATGAAGATGAGTGTGGCAGATTTTGTAGCCAAGTGTCTGAATTGTCAGCAGGTGAAAGCCGAACACCAGCGGCCAGGTGGGTTGGCTCAGTCTATTGATATTCCTGTTTAGAAATGGGATATGATAAATACGGACTTCATAACAGGTCTACCTCGCTCAGTCCGAAGGCATAATTCAATTTGGGTGATTGTGGACCGACTAACTAAATCAACTCACTTCTTACCAGTTTAGACTACAGATTCAACAGAGAATTATGCTAAGTTGTATATTTGAAAAATTGTCAGGCTTCATGGGACCCCAATGTCTATTATTTCAGATTATGGTGCTCAGTTCACAACACACTTTTGGAGGTCATTTCAGAAAGGATTGGGTACCAAGGTAAATCTCAGCATCATTTCATCCTAGACTCTTGAGTGTACGTTGAGGGCATGTGTTCTCAATTTTAAAGGTAACTGAGATGATCACTTGCCTCTCATTGAATTTTCTTACAATAACAGTTATAATGTTAGTATTCAGATGGTACCATTCGAAGATCTGTATGGGCGAAGGTGTAGAACGCTAATTGGTTAGTTCGAAGTTGATGAAACAAAATTGTAAGGGCTAGACTTGGTCTATCAGGCTTTGGAGAAAGTCAATTTGATGCAAGAATGTTTGAAATCAGCTCAGAGTCATCAAAAATCTTATTCAGTTATGAGGCCTAGAGACTTGGAGTTTCAAGTTGATGATGTGGTATTTCTGAAAGTCTCACCTATGAAGAGTGTCATGAGGTTTGGAAAAAAGGGAAGCTCAGTCCCAGATATATTGGACCCTACAGGATTTTGAGAAGAGTTGGCCAAGTGGCTTATGAACTTGAATTGCCACAAGAAATGGTTGATATACATCTAGTGTTTCATTTGTCAATGTTGAGAAAGTTTGTGGGAGACCCGTCGTTGGTTGTTCCTACCGATTCCATTCCAGTTAAAGATGGTTTGACCTATGAGGAAATTTTTGTGGCTATTTTGGATGGTCAGATTCGAAAGTTGAGAACCAATGAAGTTGCCTCAGTTAAAATGTTGTGGAGAAGTCAAAATATTGAAGAGGCTACATGGGAAGCCGAAGAAGCTATGAAGTCCAGATATCCGCATTTATTCGAGGAGCAAGCACAAAATGATCAAGGTAAATACCCTCAGTATTCATGTCATGTCCCTTGCGTATTCATGTCTCATGTTTCACGTTCATGTATTCAGTACTCATGTCACATGTCCTTGTTTTCATTTAATTATGTCGGTTCAGCTTCTATGTTTCATGTCATGTTTCTTCACGCTCATGTACTCATGTTATGTCCAGTCTCATTTCTAACTATAACCTATAATTAGAGGACGAATGATCCCAAGAGGGAGATATTATAACACCTCGTACCTTCAAACTAAGCCTTGTTCATGATCCACGAGTGTAGGAAACTAAAACGGGGAGTTTACGTTAGAAAACCAAGTTCAGCTTTGTAGAGAAAATTTGACGGCAAGAAGTCCTTCAAACGAACTGTCGATCTTCACTTTTGAAAATGATGGTCAAGTTGTGAATTCTATGAACCATCAAACTATTGACGGCCCGTCAATCTTCTCCGTCTCTTAACTCCAGATTTCACCACTCTCTAGAATTTTCCAGAAAATGACAGTACGATCAGATTATACGGGCCGTCAAACATTCGACAGACCATCAAAATATTGGTGGCCTAGAATCAGATCGTCAAACATTTGATGGACCGTCAAAATTCCCCCTACAGCAAACAGTATAAATATGAGACTTGATTCTAAAAATCATATTACACAATTTCCAAGCCGTAGAACGAAGGTTCTCTCTTCCCAACCATCTCCTACATCAAGGTAAGCCTTTTTCATGTATTTCCATACATTCTAACATAGTATAATCAATTCCTAAGTGAATTCTGCTACTTTTAACCTAGGGTTTTCAAGATAAACCCAAATCAAGGTTTCAAGGTGCAATCTTTGGAGTTCTGTTTCAAAGTCAAGATTTTTAATACAAGTTTAGAAGCAAGTCAGTTATGTAGAGCTTCTATCCACGTGTGGGAGTATCCGTGTTCTTCCCCACTCCACGTTCTTCCATGACACACGAATTCTTCATAAGTTTAGGATTTTATTCTTTTATCATGATAACTCTAACTACATGTAATATTATATATCATGTCTATATTATAATTCATCAATCATATTCATGATATGTCATTGTGATCGTCATGAACCTGTCTGTAATCCATGTACTCATGTTTTGATTTTCATGAGTTCTTAATTATCATGTCATGAATTATTATTACTTAACCTATAAAATTATATATGTTTTCTCACAAGTTACATATATTATGAAATTATGTTCATGTTAAACTCTCTCAGATCATGTTTATATGTTATTTCATGAAATTCATGGGCTTACAAGACACTGTTATTCAAGTACATATTTGGGACTTGCATAGTTTACCGAGAAGTCTTTAATATCCTGAAATTACGTATGCCACCGCAGGATAATGATCATTCCGTCCAGAGGAAGATACTTTCATACTTGCAGATTGGATCCTTTTTTGCCATGTTTATGTCTCATATCCCGATAAGGTATGTGAAAGCTCTACTAGTTGGGCTAGGTACCAGATTCCACGTACCCACGTGTTGTTTTAATCATGTTATTATACTCATTTTCATGTTTCAGTTTCATGTTTCTCTTATATCATGTGCCTGCTTATTCCTTCAGTTGTTTTACATATAGTACAATTCAAATGTACTAACGTCCCCTTGCATGGGGCTTGCACTTCACAGTGCAGGTGCTGAGTTTTAGGGAGAAAGATCATCTCAATAGGACTATCTCAGTTTCAGCTTTTAGTGAGCCCTTCTCATTCGGGGTGTTAGTCATTTATTTTTCACATGTAATGATTATTAGTAGAGGTATACTAGGGCCTTGTCCTGGTAGACAATTTTCAGATTCATGTAAGAGGTTTCATAGACTAGTCTAGTTATCATGTCATGTTAGATTTTCAGTTATTTTCAGACCACTTCCGCAATATATTTTCAACATATGTTTTACATTTTTTAAAAATCATTTGTTTATCATGTTTTGATACCCATGTTGACAAGCAAGCCATGTAGTTTGCTCGGTGTCAGACTGCATGTAACCGAGAAAACAGCTTAATTTATTTCTCCTTCGATGATCATATTGATCACGTCTGGTTGTATCGAATGCTCCCATGAAGTCCCAACTCTATTTTCTCGAGCATATTTAGATCGGCTACTGAAGAATTTCTTTAGGTGTCCTCTTATCAATAGGTCTACCATCTCATAGCAAAGATGTTTTCAATCTTTGGTCGAATGCCCCGGATCCCGTGAAACTCACTCTAGAATTCCATGTCTCGCTTATTTGGATTGGTTTGTGTCACCACTATAAATCTTTGATTCCTTCATATTTTTCATTGCTATGACTAATTCTCCAACTTCCACATCGTAATTGTAAGACACCACGCTCGGTGGACCCGACTCATTTGTCGACTTTCTTTGTGATGTCTCCCTGTCTTTCCTGGGTTGACCTTGGTCGTATCGTGACCTATTTTTCCTCTCCTCGCTTCTCGAAGGTGGGAGAGTTGAGTGTGGCTCATACACCCTCTCGGGTCTCACTACCTGAATAGGAGAGCATTCTGGGGTTTATCTTATGGCCCTCCTCTGACCTCAGCTCGAGTGTCAGCCCTGAGGTCATCTTATATCCTTATTTTGGTTGTGTACCTATTGTTTGCTTCATTCCAGGACTTAGCTGGGAACTCCCTCAAGATTTCTTTGAACTTTCTTAAGGCATCTGAGCTATTGACATTCAGATCATCAACAAACGCTGTGGCGACCCAATCCTCAAGGATAGCGGGAATCATCATCCTCTCTCGCTGGAATTGTTTTACGTAATTTCAAAGCAGTTCATCTTTCCTTTAATTTATGGTGAAGACTTATTTTTGTGGGTTTTGACCCTTTGAGCCCCTGCATGGGTCTTCACGAATGTATATGCAAGAGTAGCGAAAGAGTCAATATAATGTTTAGTTAAAAAAGTATACCTAGAACATGCTCCCTTTGTGAGCGTTTGACTGAATTTCTTCACTATGATGAATTCGATTTTATGCTACTTTAGGTCATGCCTGGTGATGGCTGCTTCGAAAGTTACAATGTGCTCCTCCCAATCAGTGGTTCTGTTATATTTGGGTATGTCTGGCATTTTGAAATTCTTTGGGATGGACTAGGGAGTCGCATCCAACTTGTAGGGTATTTGTCCATACTTTCTTGCTTAGACTCCCTTCAAGACATGTGGGCCCTTGGGATCTGGCTCATTCGCTCATGGAGCTCCTTTTTTAGCACGGCAAGCCTTGTCAGGTTCGCATTCGATATGACTAGTTCTAGCTATACCTTCCCCACATCTATTATAGAAGTCCCGAGTACTTCGACAACTTCCGTGTTGTCCAATGGGCGGATATCTGGTGATGCCCCAGCTAAGGAATTTATGAGTTTCTCGATGCGCTCCGTCATTGTGTGGTTTAATGCCAAGACTGCGGCCAAAGCCATTTCCGAAGTGGATCTTTCTTCTTTGAACATCTCCTCCACCTTAGAGTGTGGGCGTCTCTTTATTTTGTTGGAGTAACGCCCTTTGGGCCGTATCTCCCTGCTTTCCACTGATGAATTTGTTCTTTTTACTTATTCGGGAGATTGTTGGGGACCTCCCCTGGGGGTGTTAATGCCTCTTCCCTTTCTTTTCATGCATCCAACTCCGTGTGGTTCTCTCTGTTGGAGCTCCGCAGGTCTGTTGGTCGTGACCTCTGCGGGTCCCTTATTTCGAGTGGAGCACTGCTTCCCGATGCGCTATTAATTTGTTTAGCCATGATTGAGAGTTATGCAATGGGATGGTTCTGTGTCATCGTAAGTTTGAGAGTTTTGGGCGACGAATCAGGACAACACCACATCTTTCTATCCCCACTGACAACGCCAAACTGTTTTTCGGTGAAAATGATTCTAACCAAAAATTCAGTTAGATATTTATTTTCTAGGGTTTGAAGACAAGTGGAACCGTATACGATCCGGAATATTCCTTGACGAGTTCGGTTTAAGTAGTGAAAATAAATATGGAAGACTGACTAGTACAACAACAACAACAAAATAGCCAGTGAAATCTCACAACGTGGGGTCTGGAGAGGGTAGAGTACACGCAGACCTTATTTTTACCTTGGTAGGTAGAGCGGCTGTTTTCGGAAGACTTATTAGTAAGGCAAAAAATAATAAACAAGTTGTGAGTCAAGCAAAAAATAAGTGAAGAGACAATGGACCTCCGAGTATATTGCTTTGAAAGAAAAATAATGTTAGGGTTACAAAGTGAGAAACAAAATGATATTGCTTCCTTCCTAAGCTTTACATATATAAGCCAAAAATAGACTATTTTAGCCCTAAAAGTTATGATGACGTGACCATGCTGACATCCTAACGTCCACACGCGTCGCAACGCTTTGATCGAGACTGACGGATATGACAAGAATTGTTGGAAATGGGGAACAACTGTAAGGTATCCCGGATCATCTGAGCCTCTGAATATAAATTTCCTCCGGATGCGTTTTTCACCCAATATAGAAAGGAATAAAATGAAAAGAGATAGTAGGAAATGGTGGACAACGCCATAATATGGAAATAAGAAATTAAAGCAAGAAAAAGCAAATGATTTGTATGTGAAATAGTGTAATTTCAATTGGCATGTATATAGCTAGGGGATTGGTACCGCTCCATTGTTTTTTGCTCTAGTAATGATGAAAGCATCCATAGATCGATGATGGCACATGTCTTTATCTATTTTATAGGTTCGGATTTTCTTTTTGATATTGTTCACTATAGTTACTACTTTGACTAGGATAGAACATCCACATGGTGCATTACTTTTTTTATTCGATCAATTTATAGGGTTTTCTTCATCTCAATTTATGTGATATTGTTTGATTCGACAGAAAATATAAGTAAAAAATTGAAAATTTTGGATTAGAATAATTTATAGATATTTGTGTAATTATAAATTATCTCATTGAGAATAAAATAAGTATTTAAAAGTTAGATTATTAATATTTTTTATTAAAAAAATATAATATCACATAAATTGATACAGATGAAGTATATGTTGTATTCCCTACAACTCTGTATCATGTATAATTATGATTTACATATCAAACACTATTCTCATGAACGAATAACTTTAGTACAAAACAAACACAAAAGCAGATGGAAAAAGCATAACAAAGTTCAAATTAAAGCTAATTTCCACTTCTTTCTATGCTCAATATTGAAAGCATGTCACGTATATGGTGAGTATATTTTGTATATCTCTTACCATAATTATTAGAGTTCTTGTACATATATAATTATAATAGTAGTCTTGTATTAGAAAAAAGTAGTAGTCTTGTATTAGAAAAATGTAGATTTAATTTCCATAATTAGATATTGTATATCATGTATACCTTTTAATTAATGAAAATAATCAAGAGATTATTCTCTTTCATGGTATCAGAAGTATAGGGCAAAATTTTACTTCTCCAAACCCTTGCTTCCGCCGCCCCTACTCGGCATCCGCTCCGCCGCCGACCGACGATCCCATCCCCTCCCTTCAAATTTTATCCAAATCCCTAATTCTCCTCTTGTTCTTCCATCATGTCTACCACAAAGAATACCTTTCATCCTGCCCTTACAGTCTCCAATATCAAAAACAACATTCCTATTGTTCTTGAAATGAAAAATATCCAATACGCGACATGGGTAGAATTGTTTAAAATTCATGCTCGGTCTAATAGAGTCCTCCATCACATCGTCCCATCGGCGACATGCAAGAAGAAGGTGTCTTCCACGGATGATGAAATTGAGATGTGGGCAACTCTTGATGCTACGGTCCTTCAATGGATCTATTCCACCATCTCTACGGACCTCTTGTAAATGATTATTGAACCCGACGCCACGACAATGAAAGCTTTGAATAGGTTGTGTGATATATTCTAGGATAACAAAAATTTCCGTGTCGTGACCCTTGAGAAGAAATTCTCCCACATCAATATGGAGAATTTTCTGAATGCCTCAGCCTATTTTCAAAGGCTCAAGGAGTTAACGGATAAACTCAAGAACGTTGGCGCGCCCGTCACGAATGATCGTCTTGTTCTTCAGATGGTTGTAGGTCTATCCGAAGCTTATAATGGCGTTGGAACTATTCTTCGTCAAAGCAATTCTATCTCGACGTTCTACCAAAGCTAATTCCGGCATGATGGTAGTCACATCCTGCGACACCGATGACCCTCACTTCTTCTTAGAAAATTCTAGCCAAAATAGTAACAATGGTGGCGGAAAAAAAGGACCACAATCGGAAACATGGTTGCAAAAACCGTGGCGGTGGCGGGGGTGGCAGTGACCAGCCGGCTGGGCCATAACACCACTGGTCGCAGCCTTGGGTCAGTGCACATTGGTCGTAAGGCTGGGCTAGTAGGCAGTGGCCCATGCCATAATTTCTAACATACTCAGCAGCAAGTTGGGTCAGGCCCAATGTTCCCCAGCAGTTCCAGTCGACCCAGCAGTCATGGGCTGGGCCTTGTTAGTAGGCTGCCCTGCTTGGGCCTTGGCAGCAAATTGGTACATGGACACCGGGGCCACTTCTCATATGACGTCCGCGCCAGGTAATCTCTCATCTTATTTCAATTTGAGCAAAAATTGTGGCATAATTGTTGGTAATGGTAATTCAATTCCAATTTGTGGTTATGGTCACATAAATTTATCTCTCCCGAACCCACCTTTAGCCTTAAAAAATGTCCTTCATACTCCTCACTTAATTAAAAATTTGGTGTCTGTTCGAAAATTTACAACTGATAATTGGGTATTTGTTGACTTTGACCCTTTTGGATTTTCTGTGAGGGATTTTACGAAGCGGATACCTCTAATGAGATGTAATAGTCGGTGAGAGATTTATCCAATCACCACCACTTCCACTAATCAAGCCACACCGTCAATGTTTGCCACTCTAGCACCTTCCTTGTAGCATGCGCGTTTGGGTCATTCAGAGGTGTCTGTTCTTTCCTCTCTTAAAAATAATAATTTTATTGAATGTAATAGTACGTGTAGTACTAATATTTGTCATTCTTGTCCGCTTGGAAAACATGTTAAATTACAGTTTGTAGCCTCAAATTCTAGTACTTTGTTGTCATTTGATATTATTCATAGTGATTTGTAGACATCTCCCGTTTTGAGTTCTTTAGACCACCATTATTATGTGTTATTTTTGGATGATTATTCTAAATTTTTGTGGATCTTTCCTTTATCTAAAATGTCTCAAGTTTTTTTCATATTCTTATCGTTTAGAGCGTTCATCCGTACCCAATTTGAACGGAAAATTAAAAACATTCAATGAGATAATGGAAGAGAATTTGATAATGGGTTGTTTCGGGAATTTTGTAACGCTAATGGCATATCTTTTCGGTTTTCTTGTCCTCATACGTCCTCACAAAATGGGAAAGCCGAAAGAAAAATTTGTAAATTAATAATATTGTTCGGACTTTACTAGCCCATGCTTCATTACCATATTCTTTTTGGCATCATGCATTACAAATGGCTACTTACCTTCTTAACATACTCCCTAGCAAAGGCTCAGCATACCAATCTCCACTAAAATTTTTTTATCATAAAGATCCTTCGTATTCTCATCTTAGGGTGTTTGGATGTTTGTTCTATCCTCTATTCCCGTCCGCTACTATTAACAAACTTCAAGTCCGTTCAACCGTTTGTATTTTTGGGTTATCCGTCTAATCATCGTGGTTACAAATGTTTTGATTTATCCTCCAATAAAATCATAATTAGTCGCCATGTTATTTTTGGTGAAACCCAATTTCCTTTTGCTAAATTGTGTAAATTCGTATCTAATTCTTATAATTTTTTGGATGATGGGCTCTCGCCGTATGTGGTCCACCATTTAGTACAACCCCCATCTCGAGATTTGTACCAATAAACACCTGGCCCAAGACTCCATCGCCCGGGCCACCCGTCTCCGTGTCTAATCCTCGCTAGCGAGCCCATCAGATGCTTGCCCACTCGTTCAGAACCCATTACGCGGCCAGAGCCCACCGCATCTTTGGCCCAATTTTGTCACTTTCGATTCCAGTGTCTCGGCCAGCAGGTCCACTGCCTGTTGGTCCAAGTCATTCCCTTCCCGGTCCAGTCTATCAGCCAGCAGGCCCATTGTCTCCTGGCCTAATTTTCCAGTCTCGAGATGATCTAACACCAACCCAGGTTTAGTCCACTTCTATTCTGAGTCAAGGGCCCGTTACTCATAGCCAATGGGGTATTTTTAAACCTAAACGATATTTTAATCTCAATTCTAATGTCATTAAATCACCCCTACCACGTAACCAGTGTCTGCCCTTCATGACCCGAATTGAAAAATAGCTATGGATGGTTAATATAATGTTGTTATTGAAAATAAGACGTGGGAGTTGGTGCCCCGTCCGCCTGGTGTTAATGTAATTCATTCTATGTGATTTTGACTTATAAGGAAAAATCTGATGGTTGTTTTGAGAGGCATAAGGCCCGTCTTATAGGTGATGGAAAAACTCAACATGTTGGTGTGGATTGTATAGAGTCATTTAGTCCAGTGGTCAAACCGATGACCATTCACACTGTTCTCAGTCTCGCTCTATCGAAAGCATGGCCCATTCATCAGCTGGATGTGAAAAATTCTTTCTTATATGGTGATCTCAAGGAAACTGTATACATGCATCAACCCTTGGGTTTCAGGGACCCCGATCATCCAAACTATGTCTGCTTGCTGAAGAAGTCCTTGTATGGGCTAAAACAGGCCCAACGGGCTTAGTGTAAAAGGTTTGCAGATTATGTATCTACTATTGGGTTTTCTCACATCAAGTCTAATCATTCTCTGTTCATCTATCGTCATGGTACTTCTCTGGCATACATTCTATTATATGTGGATGATATTATATTGATTGTCTCTTCTGATAAACTGCAGAAGTCCATCATGTCTCTTCTCAGTTCAGAATTTGCTATGAAGGACTTGGGGCCCTTGAGTTATTTTTGGGTATAGTTGTCACTCGTCATGCAGGTGGTATTTTCCCATCACAAAGAGTATGCAACTGAGATTATTAAACGTGACGGCATGTCATCCTGTAAGTCCTCTCCTACTCCGGTTGACACCAAACCGAAGCTGAGTGTTAATTTTAGCACACCTTACGAGGATCCCTCCCACTATCGCAGTCTTGCAGGGGCTCTTCAGTATCTTACTTTCTCGAGGCCCGATATTACTTATGTAGTGCAACAGGTGTGTTTATTTATGCATGATCCGAGGGACGAGCACATGCATGCTCTCAAACGCATTGTGTGTTATATTCAGGGCACTCTTGATTATGGTTTACACTTATATCCTTCCTCCGTATCTACTCTCGTGTCATATACAGATGCTGATTGGGGTGGGTGTCTAGATACCAAACGTTCATGTTTCTTGGTGATAACTTGGTCTCTTGGTCGGCTAAATGCCAGGCTACTTTATCGCGATCCAGTGCGGAGGTCGAGTATCGAGGGGTAGCCAATGTGTTGTCTAAGTCCTATTGGCTGCGTAATCTCCTATTAGAGCTTTACTTTCCTATTCAGAAAGCTACCTTGATCTACTACGATAATGTTAGTGCGGTCTATCTCTCTGGAAATTCGGTCCAACATCAGTGCACTAAACATATCAAGATGGATATTCACTTTGTTCGCGAAAAGGTAGCTCATGGAAAAGTATATGTCTTGCATGTCCCTTCACGGTACCAAATTGCTGACATCTTTACTAAGGGTCTTCCCTTAGTTATGTTTGAGGATTTTAGGGACAGTCTCAGCGTACGACAACCGTCCGCTATGACTGCGGGGGTGTGAAAGTAGGTCACGTATATGGTGTGTATATTTTGTATATTCCTTACCATAATTATTACAGTTCTTGTACATGTATAATTATGGTAGTAGTCTTGTATTGGAAAAAGGTAGTAGTCTTGTATTAGGAAAAGGTAGATTTAATTTCTATAATTAGATATTGTATATCATGTATATATACCTTTTCATTAATTAAAATAATCAGGGGATTATTCTCTTTTAAATATATAATTGAACCTACACAAAGATGACAATATTTCACCCAAAAAAGAAAAAATTACACTGGTTTGAAAATAAGTAATCCGCACATGTATAAGAAAATAAGCGGTCACTAATGCTTATATTAGGGTAGACTATCTACATCACACTTCTGTTGGGGTGCGATTTTCCCAATTCTGTTAACGCGACTTCTCTTGGTATGCATTTTTTTTCAATTCTGTTAACGTGAGATGCTTTAGGCACCAGAATACCTAATTATAATTATGATGTATAACTAGACAAGTTCCACTTTCTTGCCTATTTCGACTAGTGTCGTTCTTCCTTACCATCTAATTCACGAAATTTTTATCTAATACTTTAAATATAAGAGATCTAATCACACTTCACATTGAAGTTTTTCTTCCCCCTTCCTTTGGTTTGAATATTGTAATCAGTACCATTGATCAATTTAATAGTGTTCGAAATTTCAACTCATCTGGATATTGAAATATTTTCCTATTCCAAGGCGAGGATCGTGTTCACAGATATGAATTTTGATACGGTCTCCCAATTTTGTATATTTAAAGGTCCTTGGGAGCTGTTATGAAGATCTGCCACCACTTAGGATCCTTTTTTAATTATTTTATATATTTCCACGTTTCACAATCAGTTAGATGCACCGACGAGTTTTGGACTCCTTATATTTCAATTTACAATTTAACTTATATAAATTGAGAGTATAATAATTTTGACAATTTCAATGTATTTTAACTTATTATACCATGTAATTTGTCCCATTTTCAAGTTAATTAACATTTTAAACTCGAATTCCTCTTATTCGCCCATTATGTGTAAAAATACGTACAGTTTGTGTTGAATCCGTAAAGAACTTGTGCCTCAGAAAACATAAATTTGATTTGAGGGATAAAAATTAAAGACCGGAACAAAATAGGGAAAACGTATGAACGACCCGAGAAAAATTAGCCCAAAAGACTCGATATATCAGCCTGCCCATCTCGGGTGATTTTCACAAATAGGATCATTCGCATCGCTATTTTACTTTTGTCCCATTTATGGAATTTGGACAAAAGTAACATCGACGCTACACACTGGAAGAATAAAAAGTTACGTTGTCACATGTCATGTTGGGCGAGTCATGATGTTAAGTAAAATTTTTATTTTAACTACTTTTAAATTGTTCTCAAGTTATATAGATTGATAAATTTGTCTTATTCACAAATTGTCAAGTCCTAAACTAGGGTGGAACATGATCGGCGCTCAAACTAAGCTACCCGTCGAGCGAACCCTAAACTAAACTGTCTGGTCATAACACTTAATGAATTAATTGGAAACAACTACCAGCCGGGTAAACTGAGCATAATTGAATCTGCATTGAATACTGAAATACAAAACGTGAAAATACTATAAAAACATAAAAACTGAAATGTGAAACTAACGTAACCCACTAGACTAAGTCATGAGGCTCTACAAGAATACTGACAAATAATCTAATAAAAGATATGTCCACGAGGCAATATGTATCCTGAAATATTAAAATAACGCAAATAAATAATAAATCTGGAACACCCACTAGAAAAAGAAGCGGGAGGAAACTGGAGCTGACCCTAATTGAAATCACCTGTAGCGTGGTGACCAATATTTGTATCCAAAAAAATGAAAGTAGGCCCCGACGGACAAAGTACCACCGATAAAAAATGAAGAATACATTTTCTCAAGTAAATACGTAGAACAAATAAGCGTCTGGAAACAGAGATAAAATGAAAACTGACATAAACTGATAACTGAAGTTGAAATTGAGAAGTGTGTTATTTTAAAATAAAAATAACGTTTTTGTTAACACTCAAAAGTAATTTAAGTGTTTAGCCGAATTCAGTGACAGCCGAACTGTTCCAGACCCGAATTTACTCCTAGCCCTCGACTACAAGAACTTCATCGGCTACTAAGGCATCTTAGCTGAGTTGTTAGTTAGAGGTACGACTGGGACCCACTCAGATGTAGACGCCTCAACGACCAAGTCAAAAGGGTTTTCGGACCCCTAGAAGCGGTAACGACCAACAACAGCTAAAAGAAAGGGCCATTATTCGAACAAGAGGAATAGAAGATGAGAAAATCGGCACCACCTCCCCCATAGTTGGCCATTGAACTTAGTGGGTTACTTGATGACTGACATGGGGAGATCACGTTGTACATTTTCTTTTTCCTTTTATGTACTATAAATAGGATCATTCTTTGTATTTACAGAGACAACCAATCAATCAAACAACTCTATATTTATCTATCTTTATCATTTACTTTATTTTATCATTTACTTTATTGTACTCAGTTGCATTCATGTTTCTTACCTCTTAGTTCACTTGTACCACCATCCTAACGCTTTTTGGAGTAGTTGGGAAACTCATTGCTGAAAATTAGAGTTCCGTTTTCAGCCCAAATCGCTTAAGTTAAGGAATCAATTTGTCTTCCGATTTCGTCAGCCGATAAAACGGTAGAGAACAGAATTCGGGATGAGAAAAAATTTGGCATGCCCAGTGGGACCATAGGTGAATTAATAGCAAAGTTTGATTCTCCAGGTCAGGATCATTCTTGGCGTATGCGCCTAAGGTCCGGTAAGAAAATGAACCCCGAGTCCAGTCCACATCCTAAACAAAATCCTCCCAGAAGGAACAACGAACCAGCATCCTCATTGGGTATGCCTACATCGGTTGATACCCCTCCACTTACTCCATCAACCCAAGCTGTGGAAGAATCTAGCCAATTTGAAGGTCCAACCATAAGGACCACCTCTTTTATTAGACAACAGATCGACTTGGGCATCCACGATATTATGTACGAAGTTTCTAAACAGTTGACTGACATTATGAAGACGATGGTATATAATGAGGTTCAGCAAGCGAGGGAGATAGAAACCAATCGAATGCACCCAGGAGAATGTTCGGCTAGTTCTGCCATCTCTCCGATTTAATCGGTGTTGTTCAAAGATGAGATCTGTGGACTTTGTGTTGTTCCTCAGCCGCATGTGCATCAGCTAGTGCCTACTCATGTGCAGCCGATAGCACACCTAGGAATATAAGCCCAATCGCCTGCAACCAGCACACTGCATGGTCGCCGCCGAACCTTGGGGGCAAAATATGCTACTTGACCAAGCGAGTCTGCAGTATGAGCGGATCAACATGGCTCAAAGACCAGTTCAGGATCTAGGACACTTTGGATTGCCGCCCGTTATGTCATACATTTCTACGAATGACCCTACGATGCAGACGAACAATGTTGGCCAGCCGATGGCCCTTGGCTATGACCTAGCTCGGCTATCTGGTGATGTTGTTTACAGTGGAATACCATTCCAGCAGTCATTGCCAGTACCCAGTCCATACCTTTCAGGAAGCGTAAATTTTCTAAGAATAACTGACGTCCGAAAAGCGCATCCATGGAATATTGCTCCACCTTATCCTCAGGCTCCGTTAGCCGTTCCAGAAGCTCAGGTGTCAGGCTTTGGTGGCCATACCCAACAACAGCAATGGGGCATTACCCCACCTATTGGTAATGGCCAGCAGACCACCTACAACCTTCAGAACCCTATCCAACAAAGTGCAGAATGGAGGCCGCCAGTGCAGAATGCCTACCAGCCGAATCCAGTTGAGAATCGGTAGGGGACGTCACAACTGATAAACCCGGAAATTATTGCTAATATCATACGGAGGTACTTCGACATCCAACTGAAACCTTTGGACAGACCTGTTTATAAGAAGTCTTACCCCGATTAGGTAGATCGGATAACACCTTTGTCGAGGGGCTTCAAAACACCGGAGTTTTCCATCTTCTCTGGCGACGACGACAAATCCACTATCGAGCACATCGGTAGATTTACTGCCCAATGCGGCGAGGCTGGACAGAATGAGTATCACAAGTTGCAGATATTCCCTCTCTCTCTAACAGGAACAACCTTCGTATGGTACTCCTCTTTGACTCCTGATTTCGTACAGATATGGGCTGACATGGAGGGTTGCTTCCATGATAGGTTCTATTGGCCCCAACCTCAAGGTACCATGACTGATCTAACGAATCTCAAGCAGCAGGTCGATGAATCGTCTGCCGATTTTATCGAGAGATTTAGAAAGAAGGTTGGGAAATGCACCTTACACTTCCCCGAGTCTGAGTATACCTACATGATAATCAACAACATGCACCCTCAATTAAAGAAGAAGTTGGTAGGACAATTATACTCTAACCTGAGCTAGTTAGCCGAAAAGGCTAGCCAAATAGAGCAGTACGTCCAGGAAAAGGAGCGGAGAAGAGCCAGCCGAAATCGAGGTTCCCACTTAGTATCCATTATTGAAGCGAATGAGTCCAACTCAAAGTCAGTCGACTGTGTGGCAGACGCAATGATGGCTGATATTATTAGGGGTAAGCTTTACTCTTGCCCAGCCTTGAAATCCATAAAAGGCAAGGAGACGAGTTCATTCGATGACAGGGTCGGTTACTCATTTGACATCACGAAGGCAGATCAGATCTTTGATCATCTGCTCAAAGATGAGCAGATTCGGCTGCTTGATGGTCATAGGATTCCCCCTACCGAGGAACTCAAAGATAAGAAGTATTATAAGTGGCATAATTCATACAACCACTCTACTTCTAATTGTATGGTCTTTAGAAAGTCGATCCAAAAGGGCATCAAAGAGGGGAGGTTCAAACTAGCCGACAAAAGTACGGCTGAAATATCCATTGATATCGACCTCTTTCCTATAGTACGAATATCTATGATATCTTTTGCTAGGCCCGATGAGTCAAGGGACACCAAAGGGAGACAACCGATGAAAAGGGTGTGGGTCCCAAAGAAACCTACCGAAGAGAAGAAGGCCAAAAGGACCTCTGTGTTCAATCGGTTAGGTAGCCTACATGACATTCGTGATGACAGGCAGCCAGCTAGGAGCAGTTTTTATGGCCACCCTAAATACTCGAGGGACATTGCACAAAAACTTCAGGAACAAACCATGAGGTTCAGAAGGGTCCCTATCGGTGCCAGGCTTAGGCCTGGGGGCAAGTACGGATGCCAACTAACCGACAACCAAGCATGCCTCGAATAGATGAAGAACCACTCCCTAAAACCAAACAAAGGGTGGTCAAGTTTAATGTAAATGAGAGTGTTTCGTCCTTACGTATCACGGCGAAAAATGAGGACCAGACGAGACCCCGAAGAATGATTAAACCAACCACCAACACATAAGAGGGGAAGTGGTCTGTCAATCATGCTCCCGAAAAGAAAGTGGCACTACCAAGAGTCCCATCCAGGACTTAAAAAAGAAGAAAGCAACGTGCCAAGGCCTTGCGTAAGATGCAAAAGACATTGCATCTAATTCAAACACCAAGGCAACCTAAAATTATGAGAAACCTGAGTCTGCCGTAGCCGAGGCTATCGAGAGGGTATTCAGCTCAGTTGCTTCAGGGAAATGTCACCTGAATGAGATACTTCGGGTCAACTAGAGCTGGATGAACAACCTATTGATAACCCGATATAGGAACCCCAACAAGAGAATGTGGTCCCAGATGGACCTCTAACCGAGGCAATCCCACATATCGTGCAAAGGATTTAGTCAGAGGATTCCCAGTCGATCCCAATTTGTCTCCAGGAAATGGAATATACGAGCTTCTGGTCAGCCGAATTAGATGAAGGATGGGACTCCATTCTCGCTTTATTTAGCCATGACTTGGTCGATGAGATCTGGGCAGCTATTGAAATACTTAGCCTAATTCCATGTGAGTTCTGGGCCAGCTGCTCTATGCTGGATAGTTTAGAAGGTGATGTATGTGTAGAAGACACTGAATGGGTGACTATAGCTGATACCACGGCTAGGAACACTATGTTTGGTGAACCTACGGAAGAGATGGTTAAACACATCAAGCCCCTCTATGTGAAGGCTTACATCAACGAAAAAGCCATTAGTCGAGTGTTCGTCGACAATAGGGATATGCTGAATGTGATACCGTTGCTCACTTTGAAAAGCCTCAATAAAACCAGAGAAGATCTCATCCCAACTAATATGAAAATGACTAGCTTTATGGGAGAGGCTTATGAAGCTTTGGGATTTTAGTGGCAGTAATCACCGTGGGTCCCAAGACGGTCAGATTTGCATTCTTTGTGATAGATGGCAAGCCGTCCTATGCCATCCTGTTGGGCAGAGACTGGATTCACACCAGTCGATGCCTTCCTTCCACCATGCATCAAAAGCTCATTTTTTAGGAAGGAGACAAGATTGAAATCATCCCAACCAATGATAACCCATTTCAAGCAGGGGGAAAAACATGGAGGCGATTTTATATTCACCCTATTTTGCTCCCACAGCTGTTGCATAGCAGTACGAAGAAGGATCTTGGGAATACTGCAATCTAACCGCATGAGGTTTTGAAATAAAGTAATTAGCCGAACCACGGCTTACCTTGGAAGAGTTAGATGATTTAGGAGACCCAAATTGTACGTGATCTGTGGCATCGGCTGACTGCTCTCAGTTCTGAAGCAAGAATAATCGAGGCATCACAAGTAGAGGATTGGAACAGAGAACCAATACTGGCAGTCGAGGACATAGAGTTGCCGATGGAACTTGAATCGCCCATAAAAAGGGCCATGCCTAGTTTAAAGTCTTAGGATTCCTTGGAAGATATCAACTTGGGTACTGAGGAAGCCCTCAACTAACACATATTAGTGTATTGCTGAAAGAGGAAGATAAACAAAGCATAACGGCTCTTCTAATGCAGTATAACGACTATTTCGCCTGGGATTATCATGGAATGCCTGGGCTGGCGCGTACTTTGGTAGAATACAGATTGCCAATTAAGAAGGGTTTCGCACCTCATAAACAATCGCCCAAGAGATATCACCCGTAACTAATGCCTCAAATTAAAGCTGAGATTGAACGACTGCTAAAGACCGGGTTTATCAGAATAGCTAGGTATGTGGAATGGTTGACAAACATCGTGTCAGTCAAAAAGAAGAATATCAAGGTTCGGGTATGTATTGATTACAGAAACCTAAACCTAGCCACTCCCAAAGATGAATATGTCATGCCTATAGTCGATGTGTTAGTTGATGCGACGGCTGCTAACTACGTGCTGACATTCATGGACGGATACTCCAGCTATAATTAGATAACAGTAGCCGAGGAAGATATTCACAAGACTGCTTTTAGATGTCCAAGAGCCTTGGGCATTTATGAGTGGATAGTTATGTCGTTTGGTCTAAAGAACGCTGGTGCCACTTATTAGAGAGCAATGAACACCATATTTCATGATTTGATTGGTAAGACTGTGGAGGTCTACATTGATGATGTGGTGGTAAGGTCTAAGGACTTCAAAGATCATTTAGCTGATCTGGAACAGGCACTAAAAAGAATGAGGATTTATAATCTTAAAATGAATCCAGTCAAGTGCATGTTTGGGGTATCAACTGGCAACTTTCTGGGTTTCTTGGTACACAAGAAAGGTATTGAGATATATCATAACAAATCCCGGGCAGTAATGGAGTCGACACCACCCAGGACAAAGAAGGAGTTACAAAGCTTGTTAGGGAAGATCAATTTCCTAAGGAGGTTTATATCTAATTCAGCTGGTAAAATGAAGGTGTTCTCACATTTGCTTAGGCTTAAAGGGACAGAAGAACTAGTATGGGGCCCAGAAAAATAAGAGGCATTCGACCAGATTAAAAAGGCCTTAGCAATGCCTCATGTGTTGGTGCCTCCCATGTTAGGGAAACCACTGAAATTGTACATCTCGACTGCAGAGTTGTCTATGGGCTGCCTATTAGCACAGGATGCCTATGATGGAACCGAAAAGGCAATGTACTACCTTAGTCGAATGTTAAATGAAGCTGAAACTAGATATACCCCTATAGAGAAGCTTTGTTTGTCCTTATTCTATGCTTGTACAAAACTTGAACATTATTTAATGCCACATGTGGTTCACATTTTGTGCAAGATTGACGTCATCCAGTACTTATTGAACAGACTTGTTTTGCAAGGATGACTAATGAAGTGGGCAATAAAGCTCACTGCATTTTTTCTCGAGTATAAGCCACTTAGGACCGTCAAAGGCCAGGCGGTAGCCGATTTCTTGGCAGACCACCCCTGTGTAGATATGGAGGACCCATGCACCCCCTCTACCGCATGTATAGACGTCATCCCTTGGACGCTGACTTTTGATGGGTCAAGAACCCAGAAAGGAGTCTGAGCCGGGATAACGATAACCGATCCTAGAGATGAAACATGGAGGTTCTCTTATCGGTTAGATTCTGACTTGACGGATAACCAAGCCGAATATGATGCTCTCATTATAGGACTCAAACTCCTAGTCTCTATGAAAGAAAAATACATCAAGATTCACGGAGACTCTCAGTTGGTTATCAAGCAGCTGGCCGGGGAATGTGACTGCAAGGATCCGAATTTGTTGGCCCGTTACAAAACGGCTAGTAGGTTACTTAGTAGGTTCGCATCATCTACATTAAGTCATGTTCCCAGAGGCATGAATGTTGAGGCTAACGACTTAGCGCAAGAAGTTTCTGGCTTTAGAAAGACTACTCATTTTAGAGTATGACGAAGTGTTAACCATAGACCAGATCGATTCGTGGAAGCATGTGTTAATCGGCTGCTTAAAAGATCCATCCACATGCAAAGACCTTAAGGTTAAGAGGAGAGCCTTGAAGTATGTGCTCATTGATAATGATCTTTACAAAAGGAGCGTAAATGAAGTGCTACTTAAGTGCATTGATAAGGCAGAAGCCTTAAGAGTCATGGGGGAGGTTCATGAAGGAATCTGTGGATCGCACCGAGCCGGGCCAACAATGAAGTGGTTGATCTATCGCCATGGCTATTATTGGCCTACCATCACGACCGATTGCTTTCAATATGCAAAAGGTTGTGAAGAGTGTCAAAGACATAGACCAATCCAATGGGTACAAGCTGAGTTGCTGCACCCGATCGTAAAGCCTTGGCCTTTCAGAGGTTGGGCTATAGACCTTATTGGCAAGATTCACCCACAATCGGCCAAGGGCCATAATTTCATTATCGTGGCTACCGATTACTTCACTAAATGGGTAGAGGCACAGTCGATGAAGAGGGTTCATCAAACAGATGTCATTAAGTTTATCCAACACCATATCATATATAGATATGTTATCCCTGAGATGATTACAACTGATCAAGGGACGGTGTTCACTAGTTCTAAAGTGGCATCCTTTATTGAGAAATTTGGGATCAAAATAATCATATCATCACCTTATTACGCACAGGCGAATTGGCAAGCCGAGGCAGCCAACAAACTTATTGTGGACATAATTAGTAAGAACGTGGGGGATAAACCATGAATGTGACATCTCACTCTGGATGAAGCCGTTTGGGTGATCAGGAATTCTAAATCTATAGCTACTGGGACGACACCTTATCGGCTAACCTATGGCCAAGATGCAGTGTTGCCGTTGGAAATTAATGTCAAATCCTTACGGGTGGCCAAACAGAACTCTCTAAGTTTAGAGGAGTATCAACAGGCCATGCTAATGGAGTTAGACCAGCTAGATGAAGATCGACTGATGGCCCTACAGAAAATCGAAGCTGATAAACGTAAAATGGCTAAAGCATACAACAAATATGTTACTCCTAAGAGGTTTGCCGAAGGAGACTTAGTTTGGAAAACCGTTTTGCCGATTGGGATGAAAGATCGTAAATTCGGCAAATGGTCACCAAATTGGGAAGGACCTTTCGTAGTAAGCCAATGGATCGCCGGCAACGCATATCGACTAATAAACATGCATGACGAAGAAATGGATAGGATAAACGGTAAGTATCTAAAAAAGTACTATCCTTCGATTTGGGGCATGCATAAATAAACGACAGCCATAGAACGACTGCCTGGTCGCACAAAATAAGCTAATTCCCTCCGATGGGAGATATATGGCTAAATGACAGCCACAGACCGGCTGTCCGATCACAAAATACAGAGAAAGCCATTTCTATACGCTTGTGTCGTAAGGTTGGTCGCACTGCTCAGGCGAAGAAACGTCTTCCCAAGTGGTCAAAGATAATGACCTATCAAATATGCGGGATTTATTCTAAATTTTCTCAAGAATGCTGAGAACAATACTGAAGTTAAAGGATGGCATATGGATTCCCTCATCTAATTAAACCAAGCACAAAAATAGAGGCGCCGCACATACCCGATCCCGGCGTTACAGCATAAATCAAATTCCGACAGGGCGACGACATCAAAAGGACCCAAGCGACTCCATTCGGCTTCTGTGACCAACTTCGCTCGGTCCAACCAACCCAAATAATGAGCGACCTTAGTTGTCCAAGTACGAAGGTTAGCCGAACAGCGGCCGCCGGTGAACTAGTCACAAGTAGAAAGAAAGTCGTGGTTTATCGGGCTGAGGTACTGAAATAAGAGAGAATCACCTTGTTCCGGTCCACTGTACGGAGTCAGACCCAACTGTTCATCAATGAAGGCCAAGGCAGGGGTCAGGTCACTATCGTCTAGAATGATTTTTTTTTATCTTCGAGATAAAAAAGATGAAGCCATGGTTTTCGACTAAGAAAAGGGCCAAAGATTATGTGAGAAACCTGTGGGGAGGATACCTTTCCTTAAATAATCTTCAAAGGCGCGGCTCAGATTAATTTATTATTTTCAAAAGCACGACCGAAAATCATCAGAGTCAATTCATGGTAATGGAGACGCCTTGGTTAAAGGGGAAACACATTTCAAGAAGTGATCATCATTGCATGAACTGGAGACGAGATGATTGAAGTGACATGTGCGGTTGTCAGACTGAAACGATGGCTACTTTCGAATACATCAACTCAATAGTCACACTCGAGTTAATGTAGGGGGTAATTGTTAACACTCAAAAGTAATTTAAGTGTTTAGCCGAATTCAGTGACAGCCGAACTGTTCCAGAGCCGAATTTACTCCTAGCCCTCTACTACAAGAACTTCATTGGCTACTAAGGCATCTTAGCTGAGTTGTTAGTTAGAGGTACGAATGAGACCCACTCAGATGTAGACGCCTCAACGACCAAGTCAAAGGGGTTTTCGGACCCCTAGAAGCGGTAACGGCCAACAACAGCTAAAAGAAAGGGCCATTATCCGAACAAGAAGAGTAGAGGGCGAGAAAATCGGCACCACCTCCCCCATAGTCGGCCATTGAATTTAGTGGGTTACTTGATGGCTGACATAGGGGGGGGATCACGTTGTACAATTTCTTTATCCTTTTTGTACTATAAATAGGATCATTCTTTGTATATAGAGACAACCAATCAATCAAATAACTCAATTTTTATCTATCTTTATCATTTACTTTATTTTATCATTTACTTTACTGTACTCAACTACATTCATGTTTCTTACCTCTTAGTTTACTTGTACCACCGTCCTAACGCTTTCTGGAGTAGTTGGGGAACCCATTGCTGGAAATTAGAGTTTCGTTTCCAGCCCAAATCGCTTAAGTTAAGGAATCAATTTGTCTCCCGATTTCGTCAGCTAATAAAACGGCAGAGAACAGAATTCGGGGCGAGAACAATTTTTGAGAAAAAAAATTCACATAGTGACACTGCGTACGTGAGGATCTGGCAACATGCACGGGGAGTGTCAGCCCATCTTCCAACAGTTAATTGACACTCCCTCCATGACACCAACTATGGGGGAGGTTGCTCACTTCTCCCCTGAACGTGATCACATTAATGCATGAAATGAATATTGAAGCTGAATGCTGAACTGTATGTAAATCTCATAAAGAAAGCCACATAACCAAATTGTGATACACATAAGCATGTAATACAATTACAATTTCATGTAAAGTCGTACTGAAATAATAGAGTGAATTGAATACTAGAGCACGGTCTAGGAATTTATCGAACATATGGAGTATGGAGTTTGTGGGTTCTAATGGAAGTCAATATTAGGAGAGTAAGCATCAACTTACCTCAACGCATGGAGGTTCAATTTACATATATTAATACAAGTCCAAAGAATATAATTTTACTCAATTCAAATTAAAAGCATTGGTTCAAGTCCACTAATTTACAAGTTCTCCATTACGCAGAAACAAAACGTACCTACTTAATACTATAGATTTCAATGGGCTAGAATCATGACTACTAATATTTTTATTCGTAAAAGTTAATACTCAGTCGAAGATTTCATTCTTTAGATTTCAATGGGCTAGAATCAAATTTAAATATATATTTTATAATCAATGGAAGAAAAGAAAGAAGAAACTGGAGAAGCGGAAAAACATTGCACTGCTTCTGTTGTGGTTCTGCGTATCAGCTTCAGTTGGTACAGAGCTGCAATGTCTGTTGCTCTTTCTCTATTGCTTATTCTTGGAAGGCTTTTGTTTAAGACTACAGGTTCATCCCAGAACCTTGTCACGTGATGATGTGGGCGTGGCCCTACTTTTTATCATTTGGGGAACTAACTGGATATCCCCAAAAACAAATTAATTATCCGTTTCATGCCCTTTTAAATTAATTATTTATTGTACTCCCTCGCTCAAAATTATTTACCTGACATATTTCCACGCTTAAAGCCCTTTATCCGTAATACCATCGCAGTATATTTATATATCATAATGACATCATGGAGGACTAAGAGAAGACTGAAGTAGTCCTCCATGTAAAATAAATAATTCCCTGAATCTTATTGAATTCTGTAATGTCAATATATACAAACTAACAGTTGTATTGTAGCGTAATACAAGGCTACTAATTAGGAAAATTAGGAAACTAATTTGTACACAATATTTACTAAATAAATGCATATTCTATCACACCCCGCAATGGGCAGGAGGTTGTCGTGACGCCGAGATCGTCCCAAAATCATCAAACGACGCCGCGAAGCCCTTTTGTAAAGATGTCGGCAATCTGGTAACGGGATGGAACATGTAGCACGCGGACCTCACCACGTGCAACTTTCTCACGTACGAAATGAATATCCATCTCAATATGTTTAGTGCGTTGATGCTGGACTGGATTACCTGTGAGGTATATAGCACTAACATTATCACAGTAGACTAATGTAGCTTTCTGGATTGGGCAATTTAGCTCTAGAAGAAGATTCCGTAGCCAACAAGATTCCGAAACAACATTAGCCACTCCTCGATACTCGGCTTCAGCACTTGATTTTGATAGTGTGGGTTGTCTTTTGGCAGACCAAGAAATCAAGTTATCGCCGAGAAAAACACAATATCCGGAGGTGGATCGACGGGTATCCGGGCATCCACCCCAATCTGCATCTGTATAAGACGTGAGGGATCCAATAGAAGACTTATACATATGCAGGCCAAAAGTGATAGTACCTTGTATGTAGCGAATAATACGCTTGAGTGCATTCATGTGCTCAACCTTCGGATCATGCATGTATAGACATACCTGTTGCACGGCATAGGAAATGTCCGGTCGAGTGAATGTGAGGTACTGTAGAGCACTTGCAAGCTTGCAGTAGTGTGTTGGGTCCTCGTAGGACGCACCACTCGTGGCTCCGAGCTTGGCTTTTGTGTCCACCGGAGTATGACACGACTTACAATGGGTCATGCCCGCACGTTCAATAATTTCCTCTTCATATTTCCTTTGAGAAAGAAGCATACCATTGTTATCACGTGAAACTGCAATGCCCAAGAAGTAGCTCAGATGACCCAAGTCTTTCATGGCAAATTCGGCACTGAGAAGAGACATAATGGACTTGCGAAGAGTATCTGAGGAAGCTGTGAGAATAATGTCATCAACATACAGAAGAATGTAAGCAATGTCAGTGCCACGACAATAAACATATAGTGAATGATCAGATCGGCTGTGTGAAAAACCGATTGTGGCTACATAATCTGCAAACCGTTGGTACCATGCCCGATGAGCTTGCTTCAACCCATATAATGATTTCCTCAAAAGGCAGACATAATCGGGATGAACGGGATCCTTAAATCCCAAGGGCTGATGCATGTACACAGTTTCATTAAGATTACCATGAAGGAAAACATTCTTGACGTCCAACTGATGAGTGGGCCAAGATTTGGACAATGCAATGTTCAACACAATCCGAATAGAGGCCGATTTCACAACCGGACTGAATGTCTCTTCACAATCTACGTCAACTTGTTGACCACTACCATCACCTATAAGACGGGCTTTGTGCCTCTCAAAAGAACCATCAGATTTCTTTTTATGACAAAAAATCCACATAGAACGAATTAAATTCACATTTGGAGGGCGTGGAACCAAGTCCCACGTCTTATTTTGAGCTAAAGCATCATATTCATCAGTCATAGCAGCTTTCCAATTTTTGTCATTAAGAGCACTAATAGGATTCCTAGGAATGGGTGAGATGGAGGGGGTAGTAGAGGCGCTCAACTTGAATTGTTGTTTAGGCTTGAAAATGTCGTGTTGGCTTCTAGTGGCCATACGGGCGGGCTGCTGTAGCGTGGGCCGAGGAGGGGGAGTAGATGTTGTTGGTGTGTTGGTGGATTGAGGACACTGAACTGGGCTCAACAGGATTGGGGTTGTAGGAGAAGCGGGAGTTTGGGCATCCAGCTGGGCCGCGGGCTGCAAGGATGTAGTTGGGCCAGTTGTTGGGTTGGCTGGAGCTGCGTTGCCAGCAGCAGGAATTGGGATTTGTGGCAAATTATAAAAAAATTGAGGTGATATTCCATTTTCAAGGAATTCATAAGAATTTTGAGATGGTTTGTGTAACTTTGAAAATGGAAATTGTGATTCATCAAAAATAACATGCCTCGAAACAATTATTTTATTGTTCGATAAATCAAAACATTTGTAACCCCTATGATTGGTAGGATATCTCAAGAATACGCAAGGCGTAGAACGAGCTTGTAGCTTGTTGATCGTTGTAGAGGGGAATACTGGATAGCATAGACAACCAAAGACTCTGAGATGGGAATAGGAAGGATCCCGGTGGAACAAGACTTGAGTAGGAGACTTGAGCCCTAAGAGTTTGGTAGGTAGAATGTTGAGGAGATATATTGTCATTTGGAGAGCATGATGCCAAAAAGAAGGTGGCATAGATGAGTGAACAAGTAATGTTCTCGCAATATTGTTGATTGACTTGATTTTTCTTTCTGCCTTACCATTTTGAGAGGAAGTATGGGGACAAGAAAAATGGAATTGCAAGCCATTATTATTGCAAAATGTTTGAAAGAGACCATTGTCAAACTCCCGGCCATTGTCACATTGAATGTTTTTGATATCTCGTTCGAATTGAGTTCGAATTAATGCCTTAAAAGATTGGAAAATAGAGTAAACTTGGAATTTTTTAGAGATCGGAAAAGTCCACAAAAAATTATTAAAATTATCCAGAAATAGGACATAATAACGGTCTCCGCTAGAACTCAAGATAGGTGATGTCCACAAATCACTGTGAATGATATCAAAAGGCATAGTAGTAACATTCAAAGAGTCATGAAAAGGTAACTTAATGTGTTTCCCCAAAGGACAAGAATTGCAAAAATTGCAAGCCTTATTACATTTGATAAAAGCATTACTACGAAGAGAATTAAGTATGACATCTCCCGGATGACCCAGTCGAGAGTGCCAAGTATTTGAGGAGGCAGCAGCAAGGAATGTGGAGTGATTTCGGATGGCTTGATTGTTGGCAGTAAAAGGATAAAGTTCCCCCGAGCTCTCACATCTCATTAGGAGTCTCCCCGTACAGAAATCCTTCATATAAAACCCAAAAGGATCAAACTCAACTGAAACCATATTATCATTAGTGAATTTTCTAACGGAAATAAGATTTTTGATGAGTTTAGGAGCATGCAAGACATTGGATAGGGTTAAGGAGGGTTTGGACGTAGTGAGAGATTTATGACCATAACCATGAATTGGAATAGTGCTACCATTACCAACAACAATACCATTATTTGTGCTCAATTTAAAATAAGACGTGAGACTACCTGAGTTTGCAGTCATGTGAGAAGTGGCTCCGGTGTCCATATACCAATTTTCATCCGGTTGATGGGGGGAGAGGGTGTGCATAACAACTTCTATATTCGTTGGAGAATACCCTGCTTGGGAAGGAGCTTGCACATTGTATGACTGCTGTGGTCGTGCACCGAGCACCCCTGCATGATTGTTCGGACGTTGTTGCTGCTGCCAAGGCATGGTGGGATAAGGACAGGGAGGTACAGCCCACTGGGAGGCGTCCAAGCCCACTGTGGAGGGTACTGCCAGTACGACCCAGTTGGCTGGGTGTTGCTGCTATGGGCTCCACCTCCACGGCCTGCCCCGCCATGACCGTTGTGGTTGCTGCCATAATTATTACTGCCGTGGTTGCTGCCACCACCGTTGTTTTCGCCGCGATGTTGGTGGTTGTTATTTCCTTTGCCTCGGTAATTTTTCTTGCCGCGATTATTATTATTCCGCCCACCATTATTGTTGTTATTGCCACCATGAGGCTGTGAAGAGGGAGAATGTGGTTAATCAACGACGGTCAGAAGGGCTGCACCACCATGCTCGCGGGCGGCCCATTCTTTGTTGGTGGTGTTTTCAAGCTTTAGCCTAGAGCACATCTCAGCAAACCCTGGTAATGTTTTCTTCTGTTGCATATTGGTGACGAAGTTACGATATGCCTCTAGAAGACCCGCAAGGAGGCGCAGGACAAGGCGATGTTCAAAGACGGGGGCACCGACATTAGCAAGATGGGTGGCAAGAGATTAGAGGCGGTTCGAATAGGCTGTGATCGAAGGAAAATCCGCCATAATTGTCGTGGTGAATTGTGTTTCAAGGAATACAACACGTGTATTTTTGTTGTCATGGAACAAGTCCTCCACTCGTTTCCATGCCTTTGCAGCGATGTCATCTTGGACGAGAATGGTGTCCAAAATATCAGGGGATATGGTAGCATAAATCCATTGCAACACCACATTGTCAAGACGAGTCCAGAGAGGGAGGTCAGCCTCCTTTGAGTCCTTATACGCCTTCGCGGCAGCAGCTTCGATGGGAGGCAGGATATGTTCAAGAACAGAGTGTATGTTCGCTTGAACTTTGAATAGAGTTGCCAAAGAATGATATTTCCTATTCTCCATGTCCAACATTATGGGAATGAGGGATTTGACGTTGGTAACAGTGAGAGCGGAATGGAATTTGGAGGTGTCAGCCATGGTGGAAGATGGAAGACGGGGAGGAAGAAGGAGATTGGGAAAGAAGAAGGTGGGTGACGGCTAGGTTTAGGATGCTTAACCTAATCTGATACCATGTAAAATAAATAATTCCCTGAATCTTATTGAATTATGTAATGTCAATATATACAAACTAACAGTTGTATTGTAGCGTAATACAAGGCTACTAATTAGGAAAATTAGGAAACTAATTTGTACACAATATTTACTAAATAAATGCATATTCTATCACTCTATGATGTCATCTCAGTATATTTACGTACCACGATTATATCATGGTTCTGAGGAGTGTCTCATTGAAGGACTGAAGCAATTCTTCATTATACCATCACAGTATATGTATATAAGACAATAGTATCATAGAATATTTTTTTGAGAAAAATGGGTCTTTATTTAATAAACGAACATGATCATCCATGATATATCATCTCATTATATTTATATAACAGGATGATATCATGGAGGACTAAGAGAAGAACTGAAGCAGTCTTTCATGATGTCATCTCAGTATATTTATACACTACGTTGGTATCATAATTGAGAGGGAGGGAGAATCTCGGATAAATAGTTTTAATTTTTTCTGGGGTACAAAAGTAATGGTGTATGGGCGGATAATTAATTTGGTTTGAGGGGAAATAGACGTTATTTCCCTTATTATTTTGGTCACTTAGAATTAATTTCATTCTTTTTTCCTTTTTTCTCACATTACTATTTCAAACACTTTTAATTCATGTCAAGTACTCCCTCCGTCTCAATTTATATAAGTGTTGATCTATTTGGGGAGTCAAACAATTTTTTTGACTCAATTTCACACATAGATTCTTCAATTATTTTATAATAAAATTTATATATTTGAAAATTATATAAAAAGTACTATAGGTCTGCATATTAATAAGTTCATAATATATTAAAAGAGTTGGAGAAAATCGTAGTCAAACAAAGAGTTGCTTGACTCCAAATAAGTCAATCATCATATAAATTGAGACGGAGGGAATATATATTGAAATATCTGTTGATCTACACTTTATTCGTGTAGTTTCTTATATCCTTTGGGTTACTTTACACTATATATATGTCCATGTTAATAGAGTAGTTCAGTAGTGGTCCTGCAAATCAGGTCAGGCTTGAGGCAGATCGACGCAGAGATTGTTAGAAATTAGATGAAGAGAATAGGAAGGAAAGATTTATTATTGTCTCAAAAGAGTGATTGACTGTCTATGGGGTTAGCAGACAATGCTCTTTTGGGATACAACAAGTCTATTGTAAGTTGAATTAGAAGTGACTGATATGGAGTAATTACCTCTTTAATTATAGAGAAGATAAGTAGTTAAAATAAATACTTGTTTCGAAAAATTATGTCCTTTTGAAGAACAAACACGTTGGAATATTTTACCAGTGGTACCCGTTGGAATATTTCACCGGTGGTACCCATTTCAATGGTGGTATCAAAATAAGTTTTCAATGATGGTACTTATTTCATATATGGTACCCTAATTAGTTATTTCAATTGTAGTACCCAAATAATCTAGAATATTATTACTCCAATATTACAAACTATATAACAATCCCCACTTGTTCGTAATACTACTCCTAATATTATACATAATAGAAAGTATTTCATAGATTTAAACTTTCTAGTAGTATAAATATTTTAAAGTTTAGATGAAGTTATTGGTATTACTAAGAATTGAACCATAACTCCCTTATGCCTAAATAAAAAATATCACACGCATGATATTATCCAGCCATTTTAAGTCACCTATTCGCTCAAGCACTTAAAGGTCATTCACTAATTTCAATTCATGAATACTTACCACAGCAAACCTTAAAAACTCTTGTTGAAGCGGCACCATTCATGTATTCATATAGGTAAAAATGTTTTATGCCCCGGTTATTCCAGACATTTGACATTTTCATTAAGAGCTCTTGCTCATCCTCTCTTTGTAACTGTATGCATTAATCATCCTCAGATGGGGCTTAAAATTTTGATGTTTTTATTTTTTCAGTGCTCAAAATGACATTAATAGATTATTTTTACCCATTGAACCTTTATTGTAAGTTTTGCTAACTCAAGGTTGGGTTACCTTTATTAGTGTACTTATAGTTAAGATTTTTAACTGCATCCCACTAGATGTTGTAGTAGCATCTCTAGGAAGTGCTTTTGTAAGCTTAGAATAAATACATTTATCAGCATTAATGTGTACAAATTCATATGATAAAATGGCATCATCAAATTTCTCATGCCACTACTTTGAAACTTGTTTTTGTTGGTATTCTATGGTACTTTATAGAGCAGTACGATAAAATACTATTACAAATGTTCGAAAGAATAAATAAATGGTCAATCTTCAAAACTGCCGCATGTGCGTTGTGTCTTGAATCTTGATCACCTTGCAAAGCCAATGTTGAGAACTGCCGCAAGTTTGTTGTGTCTTGAATGTTGATATCCTGAAATCAAGAAACAACTAAATCTGGATGGTTACAACGTAGTGTGTTGAGTCGAGGATAGCCATCTATCCTTAAGACAAGATTGCCCCGTATATATGCTTTTACGTTTGCGGGCAATAGTCTCCCAAGATAAAACAACACTTTAATCTCAACGCTACAAAGCCAATAGGTTGAGCCTGGTGAAGAAAACAAATATGACTTGACTTGCTGAAGATATGGAATAGGAAGGAAGAGTTTCTCTTTACTCTTCTCTTTTGTCTCTGTGTATATAGCGTGTCTCTGTAGTGTATATCTTGTGTATATGTGAGGGTTTGGTCACTGTTTTTTCATCACAGTTTGCTCACTGTTTTCGTGACTGTTTTCCAGTCAGTTTTTCTGTGTCTTTTTCGTCAGTTTTGTGGCCTGTTTCTTGCTATTTTTCGTCTGTTTTCTGGCCACTGAATTGAGCCAAAGAAGGCTCAATATATAGCAAGGAGAAGGGGTTGTACAACTGCCCAAAAATATGGTTGTTAATGGCCATTAAGAGGCCATTAAAACAGCCAAGTAAAGGCAGTAAATGATTATGGTCATGAAGGAGGGTGATAATGGAGGAGTTAATCAGCCAAGTAATGGCTAATTAATGCCTCAAAAAATAGTTCCAACGGTAGGCTTTCTGCCTTCCGTCACCTTCTCAGAAATTCTAGGGACCAAACTATAAATATTGAAACTTCAGGGACCAAACTGTACCTATGAAAGAATTCTGGTCCAAACTGTACATATGAAACTTCAGGGATCAAACTGTACATCTGGCAAAGTTCTCTGGTCCAAAAAGATAATATCAGAAAGTCCCCACAGCCCACAGCCCGTGACCCGTGACCCATGACCCGAGAGCCCGAGAGCCCAAGAACCCAGAACCTGAAGGGACGGGCGGGCGGCGCGCGTGTGGGCATAGCCTTGAACCCAAGCACATCTAGGTCTTCCCTCCTTTAAACACATGGGATACCCCTTGGGGTCCCAAACTCTTTACCAATTAGAGACTTATATAGAGAGCAATTCTTCATATTCTCACCGATGTGGTAGATTTGTCCCACACCACATTTCCATGTCTCAAACACCTTACTTCGTGGACCAATATCTCTTTCATTTCTCAATGAAATTAGACGATTCTTGGCCCTACGGTTATCTACTCACTTCGTAGATCATGCATGTGCGAAGAGACAAGATCTCCAATATACGGAACACTAGTTTTTAATTCATCAAAGATGGGTGGACGCATCTCTCCGCCAAAGGCTAATTTCCAACAATCCCCTCTATGAAAGAGAGATTGTGGCGCACGCACAAGGTGCCTACATTTCAGCAATCTTTCAGCGAAAAGATATTGCATCAGGAGTGGTAGCTTTCGCTTTGAACCTTCCCTAGTTGAAACCATCGGACTTACTTTCATCAAGCGGTGAACGTGATGTCTTGAACCGTCAGTGTTTAGTGTAAGCCAAGACAATGATATCAACACAATAACTCTTCTTATTCATTTTCCTTCTTACGTTTCTGTCCGTTGTGGCCATGGACACACTTGAATTCTTAAGTGCGTTCATTTGAGGCGGCCATCCTCGCACTTAAATAGGTGATCTCTTACAAGGTATCCTGCTATACCCCACTTCTCAAGTGTTAGGAATCATTAAAAGTTTCCCCAACCTTAACCTCAACCATTTGAGGATCTTTTAAAAGGTTTGGAAGCTTAACCTTTACCCACCATGCAGGTAGCACTTTAATGTCTATCGCGGAAACAACTTTGGATTCATGTTTCCGTACAAAAATCATCATCTAAAGTGCTTCTTGCTTCCACCGAAGCGCTCAACTGAACCTTTTTCCGCTTAGTTTTCCTATTGAACCAATTTTTTGGGATCTCCAATCAGTATGGTTGGGTTTCCACCGCAAAGGTTCGTATTGTTTGGGTTTTAAGCCAATTCCCCTAGACAGGCAGAACACTTGATCTCCGGGTAGTCCCTTAGTTAGTACACAAGGATGTGACACCCGTGATGATCGACTGCCATACGGTCTTATGTCTCCGACAGATCCTGAAAGATATGTCCAGACGACGTCATTCGTGTCCTTTCTGAAGCCGACCGGCTAGCCACATTGTATAACTGCTGAAGACACGGATTTCTCCCAATAAGGGACGTCCTCTAAGGAGCCGTGAAGTTACTCAACTTCTTTCATGCTTTGTATAAAGCGATAAACTCTGATTCCATCATGAATCGGCCGATGCAAGTTTGCTTAGAGGATTTTCCAAGACCCACCATACACATTTACTTGTGGCTTTGGTGTTCTTCAGATCTGATGTCCAGTTTGCATCACTGTGTTCTCCCAGAACCGTTGGACATCCAGAATACTATAATCTGTAGATAAGCGAATAATTCAGATATCGTCATATCTGATTTAACGCCTTCTACCGATCATGTATTAAAATCATCAGTGAACCTTAGTTCAATCGATGCATTAAATAGGGCGATACCAGTCGGTTCTAGTGAGTACAATACATTGAACTCGACATGATCTGTGCATATCGCTCCTTGTCTATGGGTGCACCATGATTCCAATCAGTTCTATGATTCATATCCATTGGTGGCTTCAACGAGGCTGTTAACTATCGACCGATCCGTTAGATGTCTTAGAAATCCAATTCCTAAGATGTCATCTGTGATACCCATATCTTTCATATCGAGACTTTGTTTCAATATGACTTTTACTTTCGATCGTTGATTCTCCAACCGCTGGCTTTCTAATTTCAGAGTCAATGTTTACGTGGTAAGATTCATTATTTCGCTTTATCCAAACTTTCAGGACCAAAATAAAAGTTCGTAAAGAAGCCCAACAAATCCAAGCAAACCAAGTCTGATTCTCTTCTTCCAACTCTCCGGTTGGGAAGGCCGCTTAACATCCATACCACGCAAGACCGCAATGGCCCAGATGTTAAGCTACTCGCAAGGGAGCACTTGTACAAGTAGCCGAGGCTTTGAACTCGTCTGTAGATCCATCTACTTTGTAGCTTCTCTCCAAAGCAGCGCTTTTGGAGATGACAATTATTTGTTAGTTGTCCATGGTTCATTCTCAACCATACACGCTAGAAGGACTGGAACAAGTCTTTGTCCCCTTCTTTGCTCCGTCTCGGTTCAACATCTAGAATCCCTGAGTTCTGCAGATCTGGAATATTAAGTTCCGGATAGCCAGCAACTTTCGAGTCCTGTAGATACGGAACGTCTAGTTCCGGATAGTCAGGCCCTCGCGGGTTCTTGTTAACCTTGAGCAATTACTCCTTTTTCCTTTTTCAAGGAAAACTATCTTCAAAGAATTCAGTACTATTTGACGCCAAGAGGCGATCAGCACTACTATTATTTGCAGATCCAGTGGATATGCAATCTACAGTCTTAGGTACAACTTGACCTGTTTCATTATTCCAACTTTTACCAAGCAACCCCACATAAATTGGTCGTACGACTTTGCGCTTGGCTAACACCGTTGGACTGAGGTGAGAAATGAACAGTCGTTTAATGAATGATGTTTCACATTCTCCCCCTCTATTACTACGAATTTCTCAATCCGTAGGCTTAGTTGATTTTAAACTTCTGTTTTGTAGCGCTTATCCGCTTCAACAACTTCATCTTTGTTTTTCAATAAACAAAGGATTACATACGTTGTACCATCATCAATGAAGATCACAACGTACTTGTCTCCTCCCTCTATTTGTATAAACTTCAACCCACCCAAGTAGCTGTGACTAAGTTCTAGGGGAGCGGTGCTTCTTTCGCTATTCCCTTGACGGAATTTGGAAAGGTAATTTTGCCTCTTCGCCTACCTCACATTCATTTTGAGGGTTTATGTCGAAAGAAGGCAACAATCTCAACTTCGCTAGCTTTTGAATGACTTGCTATTTAACGTGTCTTAATCTATGATGGCATAGATGCACAGATTACAAATATATCATTCATTTGACTACAGACATCCTGTAACCATTCTTAGTTATTACGGACCTGTTGGAGTAGTCTCAAACCAGCTTGACCAACAGCGTCCCTTAAACCAAGTTAGGAACATGTATCACCTCTTTTTAGAGTGATCCCATTCCTTGAAGTCCTATTGAGGACAACCTCTCCAAATTTCCTGTGATTTTAGAGGTGGCGTTGCTTCACATGAATAACCTCTTGCCCGTGGTTAGGGCGCAACCGGATCATATGTGATCTCGATACTCTGGCCCACTCTAGTTGCTTTAGCAGACTGAGTGTCTAATTTCTTTACTGCCTTTCTTTAGGCCTTCAGATCATTAAGACCTGGAAACTCTGGCCCACCTTGCTCGGTGTCCATTACTTTTCCTATGAAATGAATTCTGGCCTCACTCCAGTCGCCCGGAGGCTTTATATGACTAAGTGTCCAATATCATCCTACGAAGGATCTTCTGCCAAATAATATGACAGGCTCAACGTCATTAACTTTTAGACTTCTTCCGTTATGATTGGTGCCCAGATAATTCTTGGCGCTTACTTAAGTGTGCAGATTTTACAGATCGATGGATCTTTCTCCCTCGTATGTGCGAACATACTTTACACACTTTAATAATTACACTTAAAAGAACGGATCTTCTTAAGTCGTTTACAAAATCCAATCTTTGAACGGAAAAGAAGATGAGATTAAACTTCTGATTTGTTAAATCGTAAGGAATATAAATTATTTTCATATTCCTCCTTACTTTAATCCGTTTTTAATCAGACATCATTTAATCTTTGTTCTTGACAAGTAAGAAAAATACTTATTATTTAATCTTTATTCTTGACAAGTAAGAAAAATACTTATCCCAATTTCGGATTCTGGCTCACTTCAGTCACTTCATCAGACTGAGTGTCCATTTCCTTCTTACCATTATTCGGATATTTTGTTTGGGATAGATACAGGCCTTCTGCTGCAAGATAGAAGCACATCTTCAGTCTTCTCCTCTTGTCCCAGTTGACATCCTCAGGCTCTCGTGAGCGCTTGTTCCAACCAGTCTTGGTAGCGGTGACACCATGAACACGTTCATCATCATCACTCTCTTCTACCAGAAAACCATTGCCATATCCAGATTTGGTCACACAACTTTTGACCGACATCTTTCGAACACTAATAGTATTACAATACAATCTTGTCTTAAGTTGTTGGTATTCTATGGTACTTTATAGAGCAGTACGGGAAGTAATAACTATTACAAATGTTCGAAAGAATAGGAAGGAAGAGTTTCTCTTTACTCTTCTCTTTTGTCTCTGTGTATATAGCGTGTCTCTGTAGTGTATATCTTGTGTATATGTGAGGGTTTGGTCACTGTTTTTTCATCACAGTTTGCTCACTGTTTTCGTGACTGTTTTCCAGTCAGTTTTTCTGTGTCTTTTTCATCCGTTTTGTGGCCTGTTTCTTGCTGTTTTTCATCTGTTTTCTGGCCACTGAATTGAGCCAAAGAAGGCTCAATATATAGCAAGGAGAAGGGGTTGTACAACTGCCCAAAAATATGGTTGTTAATGGCCATTAAGAGGCCATTAAAACAGCCAAGTAAAGGTAGTAAATGGCCATCAAGGAGGCTGAATTATGGTCATGAAGGAGGGTGATAATGGAGGAGTTAATCAGCCAAGTAATGGCTAATTAATGCCTCAAAAAACAGTTCCAACGGTAGGCTTTCTGCCTTTCGTCACCTTCTCAGAAATTCTAGGGACCAAACTATAAATATTGAAACTTCAGGGACCAAACTGTACCTATGAAAGAATTCTGGTCCAAACTGTACATATGAAACTTCAGGGATCAAACTGTACATCTGACAGAGTTCTCTGGTCCAAAAAGATAATATCAGAAAGTCCCCACAGCCCACAGCCCGTGACCCGTGACCCGTGACCCGAGAGCCCGAGAGCCCGAGAACCCAGAACCTGAAGGGACGGGCGGGCGGCGCGCGTGTGGGCGTAGCCTTGAACCCAAGCACATCTAGGTCTTCCCTCCTTTAAACACATGGGATACCCCTTGGGGTCCCAAACCCTTTACCAATTAGAGACTTATATAGAGAGCAATTCTTCATATTCCCACCGATGTGGTAGATTTGTCCCACACCACATTTCCATGTCTCAAACACCTTACTTCGTGGACCAATATCTCTTTCATTTCTCAACGAAATTAGACGATTCTGGCCCTACGGTCATCTACTCACTTCGTAGATCATGCATGTGCGAAGAGACAAGGTCTCCAACATGCGAAACACTAGTGTTTAATTCATCAAAGATGGGTGGACGCATCTCCCCGCCAAAGGCTAATTTCCAACAGTTTTAACCTGTAAAGCAATTTTACTAATTTGCAAACTTTATTCTCACTTCTAGGAAAAACAAATCCTTCTAGTTGGTCCATATATATATCTTTACATAAATCACCATTTAAAATGTCATTTTCACATCCACTGAGTTATTGGCTACCGGTCTTACTTCTCTTGGTCAAGTCTAAAGGTCTAAGGGGAAGACCTTTTCTTACTCTTCAACTCCCGGTAATTTCTTCCTTTTTCTATCGAGAACAATCGTATTGGCGCCTTTGCATCCTTCCTTTCCATTCTTCGAGTGCAGTTCCTTCTTGAGCCTTTTCTTTTTGACTCCTACCGAAGCAAGCGTCTCAAGTGCTGACCTTTCTTCCCACCTTTGAGCGAATCAAGCCTCTCAAGTGCTGACCTTTCTTCCCCCTTTGGTGAGCTGACCTTCTTGTGTCAGGGGCGATAGCTCTGAAAAGACAAATTGCCAATTTTTTCTTTCATCTCGGGAGAGATAGGATCAAGATGAGCTAATTGATGCACATATAATTTATATAGAGAGGCTAAAGCCAAAATCAATCTTATGGATGTTATTGGTGCAACAAGAGCATATGTATCAAAATAATCAATACCTTTTTTTTGTGTAAAAACTTTAGCAACCAACCTAGCTTTCAAGGTTTGTACACGATCATTGGTATCATATTTTCTTCTAAATATCCATTTACAACCTATATGATTAGAACCAATAGGAAGATCTACTATTATCCAAGTGTTGTTGGATAATATAGAATCCATCTCATCGTTTATTGATTCTTTTCAAGAAGTTGCATCTCTAAAAGACACTGCTTCTTTAAAACTTTTTGGATTACTTTCAGTATTTAATAATGGGTATAGATTGATGTACCTTGCTCCTATTTCCTTCTACAAGAAATACAATGACTTGTGAAGAAATAAAATCATAATCTAAATACTTTTCTTCTCTCACTCGTTGACTTCTCTAAGGTTCAACTTCATGTTAAGAATCATCTCCTATTTTCTTATTTATTATTTCAAAATTACTTTGAGTAGGATAACTAGTACTTTGCTCTTTTGTGAAATTCACACTAGAATTATATAGAAATTTATTTTCTAAAAATTCCACATGCACCAATTCTACAATAACATTTGTCTGTAAATTTAAAAGCCTATATGCTTTTGAGTTTTGTGCATAACCAACAAATATGTTCTTAATACCTCTTGGACATAACTTTGATCTCTTAGTGTCAGAAACCTTATAAAAGGCTAAACACCCCCACACTTTCAAATAGTTTAAGTTAGGTTTTCTACCTTTCCATAGCTCATATGGAGAGGTCTGAATTTTCTTAAAAGGAACTCTATTAAGAATATGACAAATTGTTAGTACATCCTCTCCCTACAAATCTTGAGGTAACTGAGCATTTAAGAGAAAAGCGTTAGTCATATCTACTAACGTTCAATTTTTTCTTTTAGCCAAATCATTCTGTTGTGGAATGTAGGACGAAGTTTTCTGATGTATAATTTCATGAACTTCACAAAATTCATCAAACTCATTGGAGAAATATTCTCCTCCCCTATCACTTCTTAACATTTTGATCTTTTGATCCTTTTGATTTTTTACAACAATTTTAAATTTTTTAAATTTCTGAAAAGCTTCATCTTTTGTTTTGATTGAATACACATGACAATATCTAGAATAACATATATATAATATAAAGCTAGGAATAGACAATCATATGTGGAATAGACAATCATATTATTTTTAATTATTTATTTTAATTTAAAAAAGTTATCTCCATAACTCACACCCCTTTATATTCATAACTTCTACTATTTATTCCTATTAATATGAGTAATTAATTTCATAATTACTAATTTAATGTACAAGTTATGACACCTAATATTTATTGTGTTAAGAGTCCCACATCGGAAATGGAATGGGAACATGGACTCCTTATATGGACTTGGACAATCCTCACCCTACAAGCTAGCTTTTGGGGTGAGGATTGTCCAAGTCCATGTTCCCATTCCATATCCAATGCCAGACTGTTAACACTCCCCCACGTGCCCAGACCTTGTTAACTGGAGCGTGGATAATATCATTTAGGGGTCCAACATCGGTGAACAAAGAATTGAAATGAGCCTGACTCTGATACCATGTAAAAATGGATCTTGGGCCTAACTCAACCCCAAAAGCTAGCTTGTAGGATGAGGATTGTCCAAGTCCATATAAGGAGTCCATGTTCCCATTCCATTTTCGAAGTAGAACTCTTAACAAAGACTAATAAATTATAAATAAATCCATGACTAGTTATACCATACCGATAAAGAATTGAAATCTAAGGAACATATGCATTTAAAATTAATTGAGAATTTAACTATAATTTCAAGTAATTTCATGTAAGAATTCTACAATTGTAGGTTCTTTCGTAAATTCAAGTCTCTTAGCGATAATACAACGCTTGAATTGACGAAAAATTTTGTCTAAACTTTTAGCAAAAGGAATTCAATAGCTTTTCCTTGAAAGTTGTCTAAGAGCTTAAAACTTGACTCTTCTATGTCAACCCAAGTAGAAATAGGTTGAGGCTCTTCATCAACATTTTCGTTGTCACCTTCTATATCCGTTGTCTCTTGTTATTCCACTCCAATCACTTGTCCAATAATCTCTTCATCGGTGTAAGTTTCAAGGATTGGAAAAGTTGTGTTAAACTTCGTATAAGCGGTAGCATACATGGCTTGATTGGTGTTAAGAGATGGGATTTGGGAAATAAGTGATGACACACTATCAACATACTCAACAAGTTATAAATTTTAACTATTACTATTGGAGTTTCATATGTAGGTAGAATTTTGGTATTTCTCCAACTATGGAGGATGGTAGAGGTCTTAACATCATTTTATGCTTCTACAAGAGTGTTAATTGCTTGTCGTAAGTTGAACTTGTTGTCATCTAATTTAGTCTTGCAAAATTTCAAACATAAAATAGACTGATTATATTTACCAAAATCAAGTAAATAAGTATCAAATTTATTCAAAATCGGTAGATAGAAAATATATGATTTTGAAAATTTTAAAGTCTAAATCAGATCACTACGAGAAATATATATATTTTTCCTTCTATTTATTCATACTTGAAATTTACTATGTGCGTGACATTAATGATGATTATCATAAATATTTTAATATTTTATTTTTTATACATAATATACTTCTTACAAATATTATTACACGGTATTTGAGTATGGTTGTTATAGAGAGGTAATTTTATAAAGAGTGTACCTCTATAATGAATGTCTGAAAGAAATAATCCTTTGATTATTTTCATTAATGAAAGAGAATATATACAAATTTATAATTTCCATAATAGAAAAATCTTATTCCTATTCTAATCCCAAAACCCTATTCTAATAATACAAGAATCCTATAATTATGGTAAGTGTACACTACAAATTATTACAATTATATTACACTAATTAATAAGGCCAAAACCCGTGATATACACTTATTTATGGAAGTGTATATCACGGGAATAATATGTATATTTAACAATGTCATTGTTGTTATAGGTAGAATGTTGTAATAGAGAAGTAAAATATAACATGAAAAATCAGTTTCGGAGAAAATCAGGTCGTTATAGTGAAATGTTGTTATAGCGAATGACAATTATAGAGATGTTTGATTGTACAATAAATTTATCGCTATTTTTCTTGTCTTAATTTTTGGCACGCATATATAACATCAATATATATATATATATATATATAAAGCTGATGTGGCACGCCTCATTAGCCAACATCGCTATTTATCTTTTTTCTCAGAATTTTGAATTTTTTGGAATAAGGCATCAGTAACACCCTGAACTATACCTGAAGTTCTTAGGACACATCTTTCCTTTACAAGGTCCTATTACCCCTGAACTATTTTAAAGTCTAATAAACGCAACCCCAAATGCTGATGTGACATAAAGAATCAAACTTTTGGTGGGCAGTGAAATACACGCACTATCACGTGTATTTTCACAATTTTTTTAAATCTATTTCATTTTTTCCTTTTTGTTTACTTTTTAATTCCAAAATATAATGGAAATATCACTTTGTATTTAGAAAAATGAACATGACAATTGTTATTGTTATTGTTATTGTATGAACTTAATAACGAATTGGATGTGCTGAATATATTCGAAGGTTGTTGAAATTTTAAAGCTGAGATTCAAGTGTTAAACTCATTTTAGATCCTTAGTTGTTGTTGAAATTCGAAAACGGAGAAAGAATTTCGAATCCACCATTGTTGAACCTTGAAAGATCTTGAAGAACAAAAAACGGGTTTGTCTAAATTCTTAGTTGTTGGCTAAATTGATTATTGGAGTTTGGTGATGATGTTGTTGTGAAGTTGTAGTTGAAATTTAACTTTGATTGGTGCGAATTTGATTGAGTTTTTGTTGAATTTTGAGACCTAAAAATGAAGAAGATGAAGAACATTTTTTATTTTAAAAACAATCTTGAAAATCAACCTTTTGTAATGTTAATTAGTTCTGTATACTAATTAATTGAAAATGTGTCCAATTAAAAAATATCGTGTGTCCATATTATTAATAAATTTTGCTCATTTTTCGTCTCTCACATCACTCCAAGAGAGTGAGCACACTCTCTATGTCACCTAAACAGCGAAGGGTGTATTTATTACACTTTAAGATAATTTATGGAAGTAATAGGACTCATATAAAGATAAAGTGTTTCCCTGAAACTTCGGGTATAGTTTAGGGTGGTGCTGATGCCTTATCGCGGATTTTTTCCTCATTTTCTGTCCCAAAAATAGTTGATATCTCTTTCTTCATTATTAACATTTATTTGATTCTTTCTCTTAATGGAAAAAAAATAAGAAAAAGAGAAACACTTCAGCAAAGGATGAAGTCTTTTTGGGAATTGGAAGAGTACTAAATGATACTACTATTTCCATTATGGTAATAATGAGGTGACATATCAATAAGGTAATATTCTCATTAATTTTTTTTCAAAAATAACATCTCACAATCTCTTAATTACACCTTCACTCTATATTCACATCCCACAATTCTCTATATCAGTTTTTAGCTTTGAATGCAACAACAACAACAACATATCAGTGAAATCCCACACTGTGGGGTCCGGGGAGGATAGAGTGTACACAGACCTTACATCCGCCTTGTTAGGTAGAGCGACTGCTTCCGGGAGACCCTCGGCTCAAGACAAAGCATAATCACAAACAAGGCACTCAAAACAAAGCAAGAGTAAAGAGTAAAGCAAGAGAAACGGTCAGACTCCGATAAAGAATTAAAGCAGTATAAAATGCATTCTAACAAAAGGGAGCAGTATCTAACACACCTAAATAAGCTAGACAAAATACATTAAAGAACACAGTAGCAGAAATTAAACTACAATGGATTATAAAGCAATAATGTGCCTATAAATGATATGCTAATCGGGCCTACATTAATAACACTACAACTATCAATTTGTAAGCATAAGTAGGACTACGCTCGAGTACCTACTACTCTTCTACCTTAATATGTGTCCTCCACAACCCCCTATCTAAGGTTATGTCCTCATTAAGTTGCACTTGCGCCATATCCCGTCTAATCACCTCTCCCCAATACTTCTTCGACCTACCTCTACCCCTCCTGAACCCGTCCATAGCCAGCCTCTCACACCTCCGCACTGGGGCGTCTGTGTCTCTCCTCTACACATGCCCAAACCATCTCAAACTCACTTCCCGCATCTTATCATCCACCGAGGTCACTCCAACTTTCTCCCAAATATCATTATTTTTAATCTTATCTCTCCTTGTATGCCCACACATCCATCTCAGCATCCTCATCTCCGCAACTTTCATCTTTTGTATATGCGAAGTCTTGATTGGCCAACACTCTACCCACATACAATATAGTCGGTCTAACCACCACCCTATTGAACTTGCCTTTAAATTTTGGTGGTACCTTTTTATCGCACAAGACTCCATATGCGAGCCTCCATTTCATCCACCCTGCCCCAATACAATGTGTGACATCGTCATCAATCTCTCCATTCCCTAGGATAATAGACCCTAGGTACTTGAAGCTTCTTTTTTTTTGAATGACCTGAGTACCAAGCCTTACCTCCACGCCTGTCTCAGGGTCGCTCCTGTTGCTGAACTTGCACTCCAAATATTCTATCTTTGTCCTACTCAACCTGAACCCTTTAGACTCCAGAGTCTGTCTCCAAACCTCCAATTTGGCGTTCACACCGCTGTGAGTCTCATCAATCAAGACTATATCATCTGCGAATTAGCTTTGAATGCAATAAAAATAAAATAGGTACTTAAAATACAGATATCCTTTCTTTATTTTTAAAATAGTGGCGAGAGGCTATGTAATTATTTTACTATTTTCTTAAGTTTGTGTGAGTGAAGAACATTTTCTAAAGTAAACACTTGCTAAAGATTATTTATTTTGAGGAAGAGAATTCATAATGTTACTCCTCCAATAAATCAATATATATATATATATTAGAATTTAGAAAGGTGATGTAACATGTCTCTTTAAATAAGAAATACATTTATCTTTATTCTCATATTTTTCTTTTCTCCATTCTAAATCAATATATATATATATATATATAAGTAGTTGGATTGTTTCAAAGGGTTTTGTTAATTGAATATTTCTTTCTTATGTTTTAATTGTGAAATCTGTTTTTTTTAAATGATATTTAGAATTTTTGTGAATTTGATCTCTAGTTACTCTCGGTATTTCCCAATTATATATTGATTTTTCAAAGTCTTGTATAACTATTTTCTCATAATTTATTATCTTCTTGGAATCCATGGAAGATGTTGAAGCAAAGTTTGAAGAAGGAAATCTATTGAAAAACGTATCCATTTTTATAAAATCTTATTTTCGAAACTTAACTTCTTTCTACAAGCCTAAGCTATTCCTGAGCTTAACTGCCTTCCTTGAGGACTTACTACTCGGACCTTCCTAGGCAAAAACATTTGAAAGAGCCTAAATATTTAGATAAGAATTTCATAAATCTAAACATATTTTCCTATATCTCTACCCCTCGTGTACCGAACTACGCCCGATGATCTCAAGGGTTAACAAATACAAAGAAAATAATTATAAAGGAGATTGAAAAATAATAAGATATTGAAAAATGCAGAGAGTAAAATAAAATCAAATTAACTTTTAAATTAAGGTTCCCAAGAGGGAATCCATAATTCAAAGGATCTGCAAGAATTTATGTGATAGAGGCGATAGAACTAGCCAACATCATAGTGCAAGAATTTAAGGCGATAGAACCGGCCAATAATTTAAACATAATGCAAGAATTTAGAAAGATTATATGATATTATCCATAATCATATTTATTAAAAGTATCAAAACTTATAAAGATTTGGACTTGAATATTTTGAGGAGTTTACAATGGCTTTGAGAATTTTGCGTGAGGGGATTTCTCTATCTAGAACTTCTCCCTAAAATTTGAAAATTTGTGAGAGAAAAAGACTTATGACTAAAGAGGAGAGATGGTCTCCATTTATAGGAATTTTACCTGACAATTTCGTAAATAGGAAGAAAAATTTACATCATCCAAGTGGGAAATTACGTCATTCATGACATCATCCACGTGCAAGTTGTCGTTTGACATTTTCTTGAATTATTGCTGAAATTTTTCACTTTCACTATTACCTTTCTGAAAGTATCTTTTGTGGCATTTTCTATTATATTTTGACTTAACTTTATTGATGGTATTTTATCTTCTTTTGGCAATATTTTTAGAATCCACTATTGCCAAAACTGCATCATCTTCCAAATCAATCAACATTTATTCTTCCTCTGATGAAGAGTCTTGTTTTGATGAAGATGGTGCAAACTTTAGAATTATTGCCTACATTTCTTCAGGATTTTTGGCCGCTGCAAGCATTGAGGCCATTTGAGATTTCTGGGTAAGAAATTGGGCGTGCTCCGGTGTTTGCAGTGGTACCTGTTCATGAATGGTTGCTCATGAATGGTTGCTCATGAATTTAACCATTACTGGACTTTTGATGTGGTTAAGCTTGTTGGTAATTTATAGCTGTCCCACCATCTTATTTTGAACCTTTTTCGAACTGTCGGAATTTTATTATAAGAATAATCTGAACCATGCGAAAATCTAGTGTGAAATAGATTTAGGGGCATACATTTTTCTCTTCATTAGTAGGTTTATAAAGGGATTTAAAAAGGTTAAAGGATTGAATAATTTGGGGTTTTAAAATATCTAAGATGAATCCAAATTGTTCCCACCATGAATTCCTCCATGTTGGAAATTGGGATGGAATGAATGATGTATCGAAATAAAAGAGCCAGGTATGTGCTTGTTTGACATTTTGAATAAAAAAGTAATTAAACCAAGCTTGCTGGTAATCCCAGTAATTAAATGGAACATAAAAAATGGGATAGTTTTATAGGTATCAGGAAAATTAAGAAATTAAGACAGGTCATTTTCCAATCACTTGGAGCAATTACTCTAACTATTTTGCAAGTAGAGTATGAGGGATCTTTGTTATTTTTATAAAAAAATATTTTTTATTGTGGCTGATCCTGTTATTTCTTGGATAGCCTGGTAAAAATATAGAGTTTTGAAAATATCCCATGATTTGTAAAACCATCCTTGTCCAAAATATTTTTGGATTGCTAAAAAATGATCTTTTAAAAAAATATTTTTTCAATAGTCATGATATTTTGAAAGAAGGGTTTTATAAAAAATTCAGAAATGGATTTTATGGCAACTTGTGGTACCACAAGTTGGGAATTTGGAAAATATTTTTGAGAAATGGTTTTTGAAGATTCTTCTTTCTCTAATTTTACAAAACTTTGAGAGGGTTTAACCTCTCCTGAACTCTGGATGATTTCCTGCTTAGGAATCTGTAACTGCACCAACGCCTTTCGTAATTCTGGGGATTTGACAAGGAGTTGTAAAAGGTTTCCAGCAGTTGTTTCTTGTGCGGGATCTCCTGGTGTTTTAGACACAGTCTGTGCGGTATTTTTGAGTTCATTTTCTTCCTTCATGACTGCATCATACCATGTCATGTGTTTTTCAGTAGGAGTTTGAGCAGGGAGTTTGTCTTTTTCTTCCTTGGAGGGTTTTTTAGGCTTGGAAACAACGATATTCATGGGTTGCTTGGAAGCAACGAAATTTGTTTGTTGTTGAAGAATAACAATTGATGAATTATTTTCACACATTGCATAATTGTAGTATTGTCCTGATTCACGCATCTCTTTTCGTGATATTTTTTCTTGGTAGCCCAAGCAATTGGGCATAGGACAATGGTAGGACATTGCTGAGTTATGACCCGTATCCGGAAGTTGCTTTCGGAGGATTCTTCTCCTATTTTGGAGGAATTTATGGGTTAAGAAATTTGAAATGGATTTTGTTTCTCCTTTAATATATTCATTATCAAAGTAAAAAATGCTAAGAATCACTTGCAAGAAAATCTGTTTTAAATGCAAGGTTTTGAATATCTTTGTGTAAAAAAAATTGATTTAATAAATTACTTTGAAATTCTTGTATGTATAAAACAATACTTAAAATTTATTTTTTAATGGTAGAATGATTTTTCTAAGTATCATTCCAATGGGAAGAAGTATATTGGACTATACACTCTTTCCCCCCTAATTTTTGTTTCTAGATATCCCCAAAAGGTATTTCATTCCACTTATAGAAAGCATCACAATTCGAAGGGGACCTGGATTTGGAAATTAATTTCGTATTTTTAAGATCTTGAATTTCTTTTCCTGAATGTTCTTTAAGATCACTATCTATTTGGATCGGCCTAGCTTTTGCTGAAATTTATCTTTCATCAAAATCTTTTTTATAAGGCAGATCCATGACATGTCGCTTTCTAATCCAAAAAGTATTTGGAATATCTGAACATATCTTGTTTTTAAAAGAATTTTGGAGTTTTTTTAACTTTTGGTATCTCTAATTGTGTATTTAATTTTTTGGAAGAAAAATTATTTCTCAGTTCTCGTAGATAATACGATTTTCCTTGTATTTTTACATTTATACTTTCTTCGTGAATTGAACATGCTCTTATTAGGCTGAGGTCTCTTGTTTTTTGTTTTGTTATAAAATGGAATTTTAATGTCTTGCTAATGAGTTTAAAATATATGAAATCATTATCTACCTTATATGGGGTTGATAAGATTCATAAAATGTGTTTCTAAAATGACTGAATTATGTATGTCTTTTACTAAAATAAATGATGTTGCTATAGAAACTCCATCATTTATAATTGACGCACTGGTCTTAGATTTAATTTCTAATTTAGAATTATTAGCGACTGCTAATTTTTTATGAGTTTCTTCCTGGAGATTTTTCGGTACTATACCTGTTTTTATGTAATTTAAATCTGCTTCTATATTAAAAAAAAAAGGGCAATTATTTTATATTTAAAATTTTCTGAGAATTTAAGAGTTATTTTTATTAGGTATTTCTTATATGTGATTTGTCTTAAGACGCTGAGAAAGTCTTCTGGGACTTCTTCTAGACTTTGTATTTGGTTTTCAATATCTTCTTCCAGTTCTATGGAATTTTCAGAATCGGAGTTTTCAGAATTAGAGATCTCCTGCATTGTTTTTGAAAGGATTACTTTTATTAAATCAGAATCCTGTTTTTATTTTTCTTTTAATTCTTTTATTTCTGATTTTACTTGTTTGATTTCTTTTTGTAGTTCTTGAACTGTTATTTCTTTACTTTCTTTTATCGTTTTCCCTTTTCATAAAATGTTAGTTAAATCATAAGTATTTTTAGATGTGTTTGGTAAAATGGTATTTTTAACTTCTTTCTTTCCTTCAGTAAATGATTTTAAGAGTTTATTTAAATATTCTTTTTTATGTTGGGTATCTATGTGTTTTAGCATGTCTAACATGAATACTTGGTCTTTAGTTAATACACATATGCGTTTTTCTTTTTCTTTTTCAGAATTTTTAGATAAACTAGTTGTGACCAATTCATCCATTTGAAGAGGTTTATTATCTTTCGAATATAGAGAAGAAAACCCTTCAGATTCTGTTTCAGTGTTTGAATCAGAAGAATCTATTAAGAGATTAGATATTTTTTGAACTATTTCTTCATCTAATTTTAATTCTTGTTATTTTTTATTTATTTTGCAGTATTTCGAAGTATGTCCTTTTTTATTACACATGTAACATGTAATATCTTTGTACTTGGATTCATACTTCTTAGAATTTCTTTTATTTTTGGGATTTTTGTAATGGGAATTTTTATAATATTCTTCATTAGTTCTGAATTTTTCTTCCTATATTCTTTTTGTGTTTTCTTATATGGTTTTTTATAAGTTTTACTACAGCGTCCTGTACAACCTAGAGAATTTATATCAAATTGTTGACAAAAAGAACCTAGTTCTTTTTATTTCCCATTTTAGATGTTTTTGTAATTTTAGATCTTGACATATTTTTAATCCTTCTTTTTGGGTTATACTTACTAGTTGTCCGTATGTGAATTCATTATAGGGTATTATTTGTTTTCCACATATTTCTCTAATTTTACTCCTAACCTTTTCTCCTAAAAGGGTAGGCAATCCTACTAGAAATTTTTCTTTCCAAAATGGTTGGTAGGAATCTTCTCTAAGCATTACTCTGGTTAAGAACGTGTTCATGTACCATTGAAAATCACTTAGTTTTTTTACATTTTATATTTGAAAGTAATTCGGCATTTTTATCTTTTAGATGGAAAGAATCACCTATGAAGTTTAATGAGATTGTCAGTATTAAGGTTGACACTGCATCTTGTAGGAGTTCTCCTTCTTCATCTAAGACGAGTGTTCCTTTTCCATCAGTTTTTATGACATTTAAGATGTCTTCTTGTTGTTGATTAGTGAGATAGTTATTTCACCATCTTTTTAATTGACCAGAGAATCATGCGATAAGCAGTTCCGCTATGGTCCTATCTTGGGCACCATTTTGTGTTTTGTAGGCATTTGCGGCCATGGTCATTTGTTGGAGAAAGCTAAGGATATTATATTCAGTCATCCCATATATGTTCCAATCGTAGATGAAAGAGGCGTTAAATCGGGATTGAGCTAAGGGTTTTACTATTTCTAGATCTGGAGCTGCAATTATTTGTAGTTGTTGTTTTGTTGGTTGTTTCCAATTAATTTTATTAATTAAGGGTGTTTTATTTTAGAATTGTTCTAACGCTTCACTATTATCATAATCACATGTCAAAGTCGTTATTTTGTGACTTGATTGTGGTGTATCTGGAACAATAGGTTCTGTATTAGAACTACTAAATGTCCCAATTTTACTTAATTGATCTTGTATAGCCTTAATAAATTCATATTTATTTTGTTGAATATTTTTTACACTATCTTTAGATACCTGAAAGGGTTTAAAGATTGGGCCTTTTAGTTTCAGTTCCGTAGATTTTTACGGAGAATCTATGGTGACTAAAGGTTGTTTTTCTATGTGTTTTTTCATTCTATTTAATTGTTTTTCTATAGAATTTAAATTTATATTTGTAAAATTATTTTGTGCTAGAATGAATTTTATATTAGTTTTTTCATCTTCTGCTGGATTTTTAAAAGGAATTGCTTCTACAGGGTGACCATGTATATTAAGTTTAATGCCTTGTAGAGGAGGGTAGTTAGATTGGATTTTCCTACTATCGGTTAGGGTCTCCCATTCTAGTGTTTTATTCCTAATTGTATAAGGTTTACTAATTTTGAAAAATGATAATCTATGGAATTTTGAGAAGCATATATTTCAAACCAGTCGAAGAATAGAATGTTTATTATATTTTCGTCTACAAATTTATAGTTTTTTTTCTTGTATTTGTTTCCTAGTATCTAAAAAGTTTTGAAAGAACCAAGTTTTGAAAGAATATCTAAAAAAAATTTTGTATTTGTCTGTAATAGTAGTGTTTCACCTTTTTATCTATGGTATCTCACTTTTGTAACAAAAGTCGAAAGCATGGCTTTGTAATGGATTCTAAAGATTATTGCTATTGGAATTGATCCTTCAAGCATTTGGTAATTATGAGTTTTTATTTGTAAGACATGGGATTTTAGAATATTTTTATCTTTAAGAGATACTTAAAAGTTTGGATAACAATCAAAAGAGATTGACCTCGTGCAGAGGCTTAGATTCAACATAACTTAATAAGGAGTCCTCAAAGTTAGTGAATCTGACATCTCTTAAGATCGCAAGAATTGAAGTATTTAATCCTTCTTTGGTTAATGGTTTTATCCCTACTTGAACTAAGTCAATATGAGTGTATTTATAGTTTCTTTCCCTATGTTTCTTCAATGAATCTTGAGAAAGTAATTGAATTGTTTCAAAGGGTTTTGTTAATTGAATATCTCTTTTTTCTATTTTAATTGTGAAATCTGTTTTTAAAAAATGGTATTTAAAATTTTATAAATTTGATCTCTAGTTACTCTCGGTATTTCCCAATTATCTATCGATTTTTCAAAGTCTCGTATACTATTTCCTCATAATTTATTATCTTCTTGGAATCCATGGAAGATGTTGAAGCAAAGTTTGAAGAAGTAGATCTATTGAAAAATATATCCATTTTTATAAAATTTTATTTTCGAAACTTAAGTTCTTTCTACAATCCTAAGCTATTCATGAGCTTAACTGCCTTCGTTGAGGACTTATTACCCGGACCTTCCTAGGCAAAAACAATTGAAAGAGCCTAAATCTCTAGATAAGAGTTTTATAAATCTGAACATATTTTCCTATATCTCTACCCCACCCCTCCCCCGCGTGGCTCTGATACCAAAATACGCCCGAAAATCTCAAGGGGATAACAAATACAAATAAAATAATTATAACGGCCAATGAGGCATGCTACATCAAGCTGATGTGGCATGCCTCATTTGCCATCATCACTATTTATCATTTTTCTCAGAATTTTGGATTTTCTCCTCATTTTCTGTCCCAAAAAATAATTGATATCTCTTTCTTGATTATTAGCATTTAGTTGATTCCTTCTCTTAATGAAAAAATTTAAGAAAGAGAAACGTTTTAGCAAAGAATGAAGTCTTTTGGAAATTGGAAGAGTACTAAATGGTACTATTACAGTTATGAAAACAATGAGGTGAGAGATCAATAAGGTAACGTTCTCATTTAATTTCTTCTCAAAAAAACATCCCACAATCTCTTAATTACATCTTCACTCTATATTCGCATCCCACAATTCTCTATATCAGTTTCTAGCTTTGAATGCAATAAAGATAAAATAGGTACTTAAAATAGGGATCTATTTATTTTTAAAATAGTGGCGAGAGGCTATGTAATTATTTTACTATTTTCTTAAGTTTGTGTGAGTGTACTTGATAAAGATTATTTATTTTGAGGATGAGTAATTCATAATGTTACTCCTCCAAAATATTTATATATAAAAGAAAGGTGATATGACATGTCTCTTTAAATAAAAAATACATTTATCTTTATTCTCATGTTCTTCTTTTCTCCATTCTAAAATGTAAGAACGTATAATGAAAGTAATAATTGTGACAATTAAAGCTGCCACAAATAATTTTCCTAAATCTTAGCTAATGAAACAGTTGCCATCATAATGAGGATAACAGTTAGGTTCTTGTCAATATGCATTGTGAATTTCAAAAGACAAAGACATGAATACTTATATATTCATAGTGCCTGAAGTTGTCTTTCACCAGGAAGAAAACGTGATAAGAGCATGGCCTGGAACCGAAAGTGAGCATTTGGATTCGGATTTGAAAGTGAACACCAATTTCTCATTATTTGTTATTGGTATATTGTTCTATCCAGAATGAAGATGTCACTTATATGTAGTGTAAACATGAATAGCATGCTTGATCGTTAATTTCTTATCATTTTTATTTGATACTTATTTAAATTAAATTATGCTTGAATATATTTTCATATAATAGTGAAAATTTTATAAAAGGGCCATAATACTTATTTTGTATTTGAATTATGCTGGGATATATTTTCACATTGACGCTACATATGTTAAATCGAATTTGCTTTTTCTTCTTATTCTTTGCTTATGTTATTATAAGAGTAAAATTATTAGGGTAGAATAGTATAAATCTTCGTGAGGAGTCCTTTCATTAATACCAAATACATAGTGTATATAATTGTATTTCTAATGAAATAAGGATCTCTACTTTACATAATTACACTAAAATATTAATTACAGAATCCACTATCACACCCCCTCAGTCGGAGCGGGAGGAGGCCAGACACTGAGACTGAATCTGAAGTCAGGGAACAGTTATCGAGGAAGTCCCTTAGTGAAGATATCTGCATACTAATATGAAGAAGGAATATGCAACACCCTAACGTGACTCATTGCAACCTTCTCACGAACAAAGTGAATATCCATCTCAATATGCTTGGCTCGCTAATGCTGAACCGAGTTATGAGACAAATAGACAGCAGATATGTTATCACAGTAAACCAAAGATGCCTTACGTAAGGGACAATGAAGCTCAAGAAGGAGATTTCAGAGCCAACATAGCTCTGCAACAATGTTCGCAACACCTCGATATTCTGCTTTTGCACTCGAACGGGAAATGGCGGCTTGCCTCTTGGCATACCATGAAATAATATTATCCCTCAAATAAACACAATAGCCAGACATAGAGCGACGGGTGTCTGGACAACCTGCCCAATCTGCGTCTATGTAAGAAAGCAACATAGTCGGTTCGGAGGGATATAAATGTAGTCCATAGTCAAGAGTGCCCTTAACGTACCGAATGATACGTTTAAGAGCTGTAAAGTGAGGCTCCCTAGGAGCGTGCATGAACAAGCACACCTGTTGAACATCATATGCAATATCGGGCCGAGTGAAGGTGAGATACTGAAGAGCACATGCTAGACTCCTATAAAGAGAGGGATCGCTGACCGGATCCCTGGCATCTGCACTGAGTTTTGACTTTGAGTCGACAGGAGTGGACATGATATTGCAGTTTGCCATTTTAGCCCTGTAGACAATCTCATCTGCATACTTATGATGACATAAGAACATAGCATATGTGGTTATGGTGAATGATATCCCAAAAAAATAACTCAACTTACCCAAATCTGTCATAGCAAATTCGGACTTGAGCAGGGCAATGATCTCGTGTTTCAGTGTATCAGAAGAAGATGTCAGAACAATATCATCCACATATAAAAGAAGATAAGTCGTGTCAGTACATTGATGAAAAATAAACAGGGAATGATTACTCTTGCTGCACACAAACCCGATCTATATGATGTTTATGGCAAACCTCTCATATCAAGCCCTAGGGGCTTGTTTCAAATCATATAGTGACTTCCGAAGATGACATATATAATGAGGAACCTTCGGATGCACAAATCCAGGCGGTTGATGCATATAAACGGTTTCTTTCAAATCATCATATAAGAAAGCATTTTTTACATCAAGATGGCGAATAAGCCAATTTTCCCCATAGATATGCTCAACACTATGCGAATGGTGGCTGGTTTGACCACTGGACTAAAAGCCTCTCCACAATTAACTCCTTCTTGTTGACCAGTACCATTAGCCACAAGCCTTGCCTTATGGCGTTCAAGCTCTCCACTATCACAGAATTTGTGACGATAGAGCCACGTACAATGAATCACATTCACCCCCTCTGGTTTCGGAACAAGATTCCAAGTGTGCTGATTGGTTAACACATTAAACTCCCCGCCCATGGCCGTATTCCAATTTGCGTCAAGTTTGGCTAATTTTGGGTTTATAGGAATAGGTGAGACAGTTTGAGTGGATAGGTTAAAGTGAACTTTTGGTTTGAAAATCTTGTGTTGTATATGGGTTTCCATTCGGTGTGTGGGGACTATCATGGGTGGGGCATGGGAGCTGGGTGGTGATGGGCTGGACTGGCCAATGGGGTCGGGCATGGTCTAGGAGGGCGACGGGCAGTGTGGTTGGGTAGTAGGGTGGGGCAGTGTAGTGATAGGCTCATCGGGTGGGGAGGTTGGTGGGACGAGTGTGATTGACAAGATGGGTGGGGTCGATGGGATGGGTAGGGTCGACGGGGCGGGTAGCGATACGACTTGAGGGTACAAATTTTGTAGTGTATTTTGGACTAGAGGTGAGGTGTCCGAGTCATTAAGAAATCTGTAGTCAGTGGGTCAAAATTGGTGGATGTTGGCAAATAGGAAGACGTTCTCCTTAAACGTGACATGACGTGAGACTATGATTTTACATGTGGACACGTTATAACATAAGTACCCGCTATGGTTTTACGGGAACCCTAAGAAGACACATGGAGTGGAACGGGGTGCTAATTTGTGAGGGACGGTGGAGGCCAAATTCGGGTAGCAGAGACAACCGAAAATCCAAAGATAATCATAGGTAGGGTTCGACGAAATAAGAACTCGGTAGGGGTCATATTTTGGAGCGTACGGGTAGGTAGTATATTAAGTATGTATTTTGTCATTTTTAATGCATATACCTAAAAGCTGGGTGGAAGAGATGCATGAAAAGTAAGGTATGAATCATATTAGTAATGGTGCGTAGAATTCGTTCGGCTTTACCAGTTTGAGCTGTTAAACTCACGACCATTGTTACATTGAACATTTTTATTTCTTTTTCAAATTGTGTTTTAACATACGTACGAAATTCAAGAAACTTGGAGTAGGCTTGAGATTTAAAGTGGAGCGGATAGACCCATAGGAAGTGAGAAAATCATCCAAAAATATTAAATAGTTTTTGTGACCTAATTTGCTAGTAATATGAGAGGTCCATAAATTTGCATGAATAATATCAAAGGGAGAAAAATTTACTCAAAGATGACGTAAACGGAAGTCTAACATGCTTTCCAATATGACAAGAATAGCATTTTTGGGCAAGGCTCCCTTTATTACATTTAATTAAACTGCGGTTTCTAAGAAAATAAAAAATATGAGCTTTGGGATGTCCAAGTCTACTATACCACGTTGAAGACGAGATTGCAGCTAGAGATGTGGGAGGATCGACATTGGCAGCTAACATGGATAGGAAATGATAGAGGTCCCCCACACTATTGCATCTCATAAGAAGTCTCCCCGTACGTAGGTCCTTCATAGAAAAACTAAACCGGTCAAAATCAATAGATACGGAATTATCAATGGCAAATTTTCTATCAGAGATTAGGTTCTTGATAATGTTAAGGGCATATAGGACGTGTTTAAGGGAGTAGTGGGGGTGCGGTGGTGGAGTTAGTGTGTGGCTAAACCCTTGAATTAGAATGCGATGACCATTTCCGACATTGATAAATCGAGGAGTATTTAAATTGCGTAGTTGAGAAAGATTACAAGAATTGTGGGTGAGGTGAGACATGGCGCCCGTATCCATATATCATGCGTCATTAGGATACTGAAGATTCGAGGAACTAAAAGCCTGGCCCAAGTTGGTTGGAATTGGGCCAGATATGGTTGCGCCTGTGAGAAGTGGGCCTATTGGCTGCCTGGTTGGACCGTTGGATGGGGCCCCAGTATGCTGGGCCACGACTGTTGCTACTGGTGTTGTTGGGCCGCGACTGCTAGGGAGGCCCAATTGCCAAAATACTACAATGGCAGTGGGCATGCCCACTGCGTTGGGTGCTAGGCCTGCTGCTGTGGGCTGGCTTCCTGGCCCCGACCCCCTCAACATTTTTCTTTGTTCCCCGACCACCCCCTCGGCCTCTGCCACGACCTCTACCGCGGTTGTTTTACAGCGAGTGGTGGTCGGAGTGCGGTGGCTGACCGGTGGGTGCACGGTTGCCGCGGCGGTGTCAACTACCAATGCCTTGAAAATGTGTTCATCTTGTTTTGCTCATCTCGTCTCCTCTAATAACAGTTGGGACCGTGCTTTATTGAAACTCGGTAGAGGATCGGATTGTTGGATCATCGTTGCAAGGGTGTCGTATTCACCTTTTGGTAAACCATTAATCAATTGCAAAACAATCTTTGTGTCTGAAATTGGATTGCCCACATTAGATAATTGGTCGACAATCAATTTTAAACGTTTGCAGTAGTCGGCATATTTGCAAAATTTTCAAGACGAGTGGTGTTAGATTGCTCCTCAAGATACACGACACATGTATGTTTGTTCTCTTGAAAAATCTCCTCCAACCGTGTTCATAACTCGTGAGTCGTGGATTCGGTCTTCATAATAGTATGAAGTAATTCCTTGGAGATAGTGTCTTAGATCCACTGCTTGACGATGGCATCAAGCCGCCTCCACATCATGTCATCGACGTCGGGTGGGGCGGGGATAGGTGGTATCAATGTGGTCAAGCACTTTGTAAGCACATGAATGAATATAGAAGAGTTCAACCCATGACACATATTGTCCATCCTCCTGATCAAGAATCAACGGTATGAAGTTCTTGATATTGGTTACGGCAAAAGCCGGATGAAAGGTGGTGGGGGTGGAAGAGGGAGGAGGATTTGTGACGTCATGTGTTAAGGAAGAGGAAGCGGGAGAAGCTATGTGGGTTGTGGGTGATGCCATGGGGGCTGCCGAAAATTGGTAGAAGAATATAGGGTTTGGGGCAGCCGTATATCAGGTGTATACCAATGGTATACATGTCTGGTCGGGTGATATGGGGTTCGGGTTGGTTGTATATCACCTGTATACCAGATGTATACGGGCTAAAAAGGGAAATATGAGGGCTGGGTGGGTTGTATATCACGGTATACCAGAGGTATACAAGCCTTATTTTAGGGAAGAAGATGAGAGATGGTGGTTTTATATTAGCGAGGAGCAGTGGTATATGGTGGGCATACGACTGATTTTCGCCGAAAGAGGGGGCGAAAAAGTTGGGTGTGGCGGTCGACAATAGAGTTTAGGGTATAGAGGGATTTGTGACTCTTGATACCATGTAGAATAATGTAAATCTCCCTTGAGGAGTCCTTTCATTAATACCATATATATAATGTATACAATTGTAGTTCTAATGGAATAATGATCTCTACTTTACATAATTACACTAAAATATTAATTACATAATAATACAAAATATATGGTAAATATATATTAATATATTCACTATCAATTACTATTTAAACTCTCATATTCGTTATTGTTCATTTAATTACTATTTCAATTTTCTATTCCTTATATATGAAGATGAGGATCCCTAGAATCTAAATTATTACATTTCCAATTTTTTCATTGTTAATTATCTTTATCTTTTGTTTAAATGGTTAGTGACTTTCTGAGATTTTGATCTCTTATGTTTTTGTTTTCGGGATAATGCTCTCATTGAGCGGTTCGATATCATAACTGCGTGATTTAAATTATTTTTATTTTTTCTAAAATTTCTCCTTTTATCCTGTAAATTTATGATTTGACTTATCAATAATAGAAATTGTGTTTTTCATTAAATATTTATATGTGGTAAAAATTATCAATTTTTCGGTGGAAACAAAGGCCTTAATTAAGCTAAATCTATGAATAACTTTTGATTATCTAAATACTTTAAATAGGAGAAAGGTCCTGATACTAATGAATAGATAATTTATCGAAAATATATTTCGAAAGCAAATGTTTAAACAACATTCCTAAAAGTATATATGTATTACATATAAAACAAAATAATAAAAATATTTTAACATAAAATTAATAGATAAGCTGCAAACAAATGTTCATATAATTTTTCTACTGTTATAAATGTTGCTGCTATGAAAAATGAAACAGTAAAAAATTACAACTACAACATAAAAATAATAAGTGATACTATATGGTGCTAATTTGAGGAAGTCTTGAGTGATTAAGAGACATGAGAATAAAATCAAAGTGTGAATAAGTAAATATATTAAAACTGAGATTTATTTTGTTGAATTTTTTTTAAAAAAACCCTGAAAGTTTAAATATTTAATTAAAGATTGATTTTTGTTTATAAAATTCGAGGCATCATATATTTTTTTTATATTTCATTTATTTGTTGTGATCGCGCGAAGCTCGAGTGAATTCATAAGTTAAAATATAAGGGTTTGATAGGAGTGCTACCCGAATGACCTTACCCGACGCAAATTCAAATTAACCGGACTATATCCGAAAAGATAAACTAAAATAAAACATCAGGGTCTAACTTTAGTTTTACGGAACTAAATAGGAGGCAATTGCAATCTACCCACTGTTCCTTTTTGTATGTAAGAACGCTTTCTCTCCATTTCCCCACTGAATATAGTGAAGTATAGGAGTAAGTACCTCACAATTGATCTTCCTCTCTCTCTATTTCTCGTTTTCTTTTACTTATTATTTTCTTCATTGTTAACATAACTCATATGCTTTTATGGATCTGTAGAATTTTTGAAATCAAGATTGTATTTTTATTTTCTGGGTATTATTAGATCTGCTGAAATTGAACTGGGTATTGCTTCAAACTTGACCTAGATCTACAGACTAATCAGCCTAAGGTAGCGGTTTAGATCCAAGTTGAAGGTCCATTCAGTGTCTTTTCGAGTTCTCTGTACCAAAAGGTTCGGATTTATCAATTTTAAGGTCCATTTTTTCATTTACTGTTTTTATTTGTTTAATACTTATGTGGTGATTCAAAGCAAGATGATGGTTTGGGCTATTTCAAAGCAACATTTTCCTTCTTACTGAACATTTGATTTTGTGATATTGTTATTATGTACTTGGATTGAAAATGAAATAAGTAAGGTGGAAGGACTATAGTGGTATATTGAAAATTTAGATTGTGTGATTAAACAAATTTAGTTGGGTTTAATTGGTTAATTAAGTGCTCCTTAATGTAAAAATAGAGAATGTTAAGCTGCTGTACTTTAGAATTTTACATGTATGTAATACTTGAAATGCTAGTGTAACACTTCCCAGTTTGGGTTCATCCCTGACCCCAAGAATATATATATATATAGAGAGAGAGATACACACACACACACTTCACACATTAATTAAATTTAGGCGCGTTTAAGATATGTTGACCAAGTATTCGGTTACGATCCTTGATTAAACACTAATTAGCACTTTAAAAGTCATATGCGCGGTTACACTCTTTGACATTTAATAATTAAACGTACTTTGTCCATGTGTTCGGTTACGTCCCTTGGCTAAGTACGAATCAATAATTCCAACGAGTTTCGTGTGAGGTTACTCTCCTTGATTCCACTTTAACCGAAAAGATAGTGAAAATAGTGAGATGGGATACAAATTTATTTCAAATCCCGTTGGCAAATAAAAAGAAAAGATCGGAAAGGACATGTGTGAGGGAGTGAGGCGAGTTGCGATTAATTCAAAACTCGTCATAAAAATAAAAGAGAAGTGCAATCAATCAAGTTTGATCATGTGTGCGGATACACTCCTTGGTCGATTCTTGTAAATAAAAGATTTTGTATGTGGTTACGCTCTTTGAGCCGAGAGTCTCCCGGAAACAGCCGATCTACCCACCAAGATGGAGGTAAGGTCTGTGTACATTCTACCTTCCCCAGACCCCACATTGTGGAATTTCACTGGGTATGTTGTTGTTGTTGTTGTATGTGGTTACACTCTTAGGCTGAAAATATAAGTCACGATTTCTAAGCTACTCCCGTATCCCAAAATACTTGTCACAGATGGTTAAGAGTTACACTTTTAGAGCTTTGACAGTAGTACATTCAAAGAACAGATGGTTAAGAGTTTCATCAGTTGAGCCACAAAATACACAAATTGGATCAACATGGATACCAAACTTCATCAGCCTGTCAACAGTAGCTAACCTTCTCATCATTGTCAACCATACTATAAACTTGTGCCTAGGATGAATATTATGGTGTAGAGTGATACTTTTCCAAGATGCTTTTGGATACTGAGGAATCATAGCATGATACAACTTTTTAATAGAGAACTTCCCTTGTCCATCACAACATCAAATCTAGCTTGCAGAGTACCCTGGATAGAAGGTGCTTCTAGTATTAACTTCTTTGCCTCAATGATCTTTTTCACCACCCAAGTAGCATAACTAGGGATGGGGCATACCTCCGCAGTCTCATTCTTCATATAATATATGAATTCATCTGATCCATAAGCAATCTTTCTTTTCTGATACAGCCCAGAGCTGCTTCACAATGGCAGCCTTATTCCAATTGCATAGGTTCATAATGTTCAGGCCCCCCACAGCTTTTGGAAGACAGGTTTTAGCCCATGAAACTAGTGCCTTTTCTGAGACACTAACATCTCCTGTCCACAAATAGGTCCTGCATATACTGTCAATAAGCTTCATAATTCTCTTAGGCAATAAGAAAATTTGTGCTCAATATGTTTGAATGCCAAATACCACTAATTTGATCAGTTGCAACCTTCCAGCATAGGAAAGCAATTTAGAAGACCAACATTTTATCCTTGCAGAATTTTTTCCACCAAAGGTAGACATTGAGCAATAGTCAGCTTTTTGGAAGATAAAGGCACACCAAGATATGTGAAAGGAAGTGATCCTTCACAAAAACTTAAAAGTGCTGAGAATTTCCTGTTTCAGTGATGGTTTAACTCCGGACATATAAATAGAACTCTTATCAATGTTAGCCTCTAGACCTGAGGCAGCAGAGAATCTAGCAAATGCCTCCTGAAGTAACTTTATAGAAGGGAAATCAGCTTTACAAAACATTAAAAGATCATCTGCAAAGCAGATGTGCATGACCCCTAATCTCTTGCATCTAGGATGGAACTTGAAGTTCTTGTTAGTAGCAACCACATTTAATTCTCTTTGCAAGTACTCCATAGCTATGACAAACAAATAGGGTGACATTGGGTCACCCTGCCTAATACCTCTCTTGCCTTGGAAGGGAGCAGTGAGACCACCATTTAGTACCAATGAATATGAGACAGAAGTAATGCACTCCATAATCCAATGTATAAATTGGTGAGGAAAGCCCAAATCAGCCAACATACTTCTGAGTAAACATCACTCAATAGAATCATAGGCCTTTCTAAGGTCCACTTTCATGACACATCTAGGTGACAGTCCTTTCCAAGTGTACCATTTGAAAATTTCATGACTGAACAAGATATTATCTATTATGCTTCTACCCTCGATGAAAGAAGAATGAGAGGGGCTTACAATGGTACTGATCACACTTTTAATTCTGTTGGTTAAGACTTTGGTAATAATCTTGTAAATAGTATTACAGCATGCTATGGGCCGATAGTCTTTAACCAATGTAGGAGAGGCAATTTTAGGTACTAGTGTAACAACTGTACAACTAAATGATTTGAGAATCTTACCAGCCTGGAAGAATTCTTTGACAGCCATGAGAACATCTTGCTTGACAATATCCCAGTGCTTTGTAAAGAACTCAATCCATCCACCCCCGGAGCTTTCTCATAAGGCATGACTTTTATAGCAAGCAAAATTTCTTCATCAGTAACTTGTTTGACAAGCAAGCATTTCTGGTCATAGGACAAACAAGGCCCTTCTCTAGTCAACACAGAATTTGGGCATGGCATTTCCTCAGCAGCTGAGCCCATGAGCTTGGTGAAAAAGGATATAAACTCTTGCTCAACAAGGTGAGGGTCAGTAATTTTATGCCCAAGCTCATCATAAACAGAGGTTATGTTGTTCCTGTTGGATCTGATTTTACACTGAGCATGAAAGTATTTGGAGTTTGCATCTCCACTTGATATCCAAAGTGCCCTAGATTTTTTCCTTAGAGCCTGTTCTTCAACATTACTCCACATTCTAATATCATTCAATAACTACTTCTCTTCCTTAACGAGTGACTGGTCCAAAGGTAGAGCTACCAGCCTGGCTTGAGTGATATCCAAATGTTGTCTAGTCTGCTGCAGCTTCTGAGCATATGAAGCTAGATAAGAATTGAATCCTCTCAGATTTTCCTTTAGGTGCTTGAGTTTTTGACTAAACTGAACCATTTTTGATCCCCTAATAGGCTGAGCCCATGAGGTAGAGAGTATTCTCTTAAAATCTGGATGTTGCATAACAGTCATAGACAGTTTGAAGGGCTTGGGATGGAGCTGTATACGAGGTTTATGGTGAATAAGGATAGGAGAATGGTCTGAAACCCCAGGATTAAGAAAGTCAGCTTCCACATGCCCATAATGCTGCAACCAAAGCAAATTTCCAAAAGCCCAGTCAATTTTTGAGTATACCCTATCAACCTGCTGCTGCTTATTGCAAAAAGTAAAGTGCCAACCCTTTGCCCTCAGTGGAGTCAGTTGGAGTGCATCAATACAATCCCTAAAGTCCTGAGTTTCAGTAGGTGTATCTGGTGATCCAATCCTGTCCTCAGTAGAAAGGACAGTGTTAAAATCACCAGCTAGCAACCAGGCACCCTGCATATTTTACCCCAACTGATTCAAATCATGCCATACGAGAGTCCTTTGCTGAACATCATTGTGTGCATACACCACTGTAACATAAGCAGAGAAAGAGGTGGCCAGGTCTTCCACATGACAATGTATGGGTTTTTTCCAAAATAACCAAACTCATCCATTAGGTGCCATAAGATAATTACAACAGGTTTGCCAGCCCTGTGCAGCTTTCATCAATATTCCTAAAGACTTCTGTTCTTTAACTCTAGTCTCCAAACAACCAAATATATCTATACTATACTTTTGTAAAAGAGTTTCATCTCTTTCTGCTTCAGGGGCTGGTTCAACCCCCTTATATTTCATGTTGTTATGATCATGGGGGATTATGAGTAATCCCAAGATCCCCAGGCTGTCCAGTTTCAGCATATGTGGACTTCTCCTGAAGGTTTTCAAATCTATTAGCACTGGTAGAAGGACTTGGTGTTGCCAGTAGTACAGGAGGGGCTTGTCTTGCTATCTCCAGTTGCCCATTGACTGCAGGAGTTATTACCTTCTCAGCATCATCTGGTTGCACTTGAGTAGAAGCAAGAGGCTCTGCATTCTCCCTAGGCATCCACCTTTGTCTAGCCTACTTTCTCCTCCTTCTATGCATTCTTCTCCTCTCTTTGGTATCTCTTGAAATTCATTCTCCTTTGGCTCTTCCTCAGCCCCCATCCAACAATGTTCTAAAGTATGCCCATGTCTCATACAGCTAGAACAAAATTTGGGCTTCCAATCATACTCAATTGTTTGGTTTATCACACCAGTAGATGTGTTGATCTCAATAGATTCCGCAAGGGTCTGAGACACATCAGTTGAAACTAAGACACGCGCATAAGATATTCTTTCCATTTCCCTTGTATACTTATCAGTGTACAAAGGTCGCCCGACAGGGCTAGTCTTACTTAATGCTTCAGTAGACCAATACCCAACTGGCAGACCAGGAAAAATCACCCAGAGTGGGATTGTGGTTAAGAAATCTGGATTGAATGCAAAGTCAATTTGCCAACTCTGCACAATAAATGGTTTATTATGAAAATAGTAAGGGCCACCCAGTAGAACTTTATCACAATCTTCAGCATTTGCAAAACGAAAGATGAAATACCCCGAATCATGTCAATTGCCTAGTCTCGGTTCAAAGACAGTGGAAGGAATTCTGGGACTTATTTGTCTCCTTTTTTTTATTGCGATCATAAACAGTGATTTACTTCGACTCATATTCCCCAAAAAGTAGATCCCGCTCTAATAGCTCCAAAAAATGAAATACGTGCATTCAAGTACTTGGGGGTTTTCAACATCAGACCAAGTATACGCAATAAAACTCTGCACTGTTTTCATGTATGGGGTATCACCAACAACAAATCCTATCAAAGCATTCTTCCAGTATAGGACTTGAGATTTAATATCCTCATCATCAATGGTTACACACAATTTGCCCTGCCTACTGGTGGGTGCTACATAAGACAGGGTTTTACCTCTTTGAGCAAGTCGATTTTCTCGAACATTCATCTTTTCTGTTGGAGTAGGTTGTGTTGACGATGCCACCTCTGAGAATTGACGTTTTCGCACAGCTGGATAGGACCCCGGCGCTCCATAGCTTTGAAGGTGGATCGACTTGTGCGAATCAGTATCGGAGTTACATCCCTCCGCCTCCTCTGGGATTGACTGAAATTGAGGAGGGAGAAAGCTACCAAAGGTAAGGGGCGTTAATTTGCAAGCAGTTCCACTCGCCAGCGTCACAACTTTTGCCGGAGCAGCTGGTTCAGTTAGGACGGGTCATGTTTTGGTATCTATACATATAATATGTTCATACCGGTTAAAAAATAATGCAAACTAAACATCAATATGGAATAAGAACCCACAGCCCCTGACCCAAATTCAGTGAACGCCACTGTTAGGTAACAGTTTGTAAGTTGTGATGACTAAGACAACATTAGGTGTTGAAGGAAGTACCAAGTGGTACCAAGTGGTACATAAATAATTGGACTCCACTTTGTTCTCAACTCTTCTCACCTCCTGGGCGAGACAAGCTAAAACCTCCCGTCCCGAGTGGGCTTAAGCCATGCCTTTACTAAATCTGTATTGGAAGATACTTTTGTCAGCAGAAAACTAGATATATAATTGGACTTCTGCCATTTGTTAGGGTGATTAGTAAATCAAATCAAGCTGGCGAGGAGGGTATCATAAGAGTCAATTGCCTCTTCAACTTATTGTTCTGCCTTTGATGTTTGCGCAGCTATAGGTTCTATAATAATGCTAGAAATGACAGGATTATTGAGTTTTTTTTTTTTTGAGTCTTTACACACCAGGTCACCTCAAGATTATGAATTGTGGTGATAAATCTACTATGATTAATTAGACTATGCAAATTTTAGTAGTAAAGCTATAAGTACAAAAAGTTAAAAAATAAAACAGAAAGGTTAGTAAAGCTACTATAGTTTGACCCATTTCAAATAACTACTACAATTTGATATCAAATCTAGCCGAACTGGACAACTTTTTTCTCCTTGTCTTGTAGGTATTCATTTCAGTTGATAAACAATGTGACCTTGTTTATGTTCGTTTGGTTTTCCCTTTTGAATAATAGATCTTAATAATATTCTGGATGCATGAGGTGTTGATGGTATTCTTGCGGTAAATAATGAAGAGGAGATTGATGAGTGATTTTAATATAATGCACCTTTTCTTTTATTTTTACAGTTGGTGGTATGTTAACTCAACAATGTGAATAGCAGTTGTGTGTACTCTCGGACAGTTTGGAGATTCCTTACCTACTGTATTCTTGTTTATCTTATGCAGATTGTTGAAGGCAAAGGTAATTATTTTCAGAATGAAGTGCTTGGAGGAGGGCAGATCACCAAAGTCACTTTCCTAATAAATCTTCCTTAAAAATTTATCCCAAATCTACTCTCTTCCTTGCAACCCTTTTCTTTCCCCACTTGCATACTTTCAATGCTTAGTTGCTTACTCCAACATAAGACAAATTAAAGCACCCTCGTAGAAGCTGAGCAAAGATGGGATCTGTTTCTTTGAAAATAGGTGATGGAACTGCCAGATTCAAGAGGGCTTCAGTCTGTTCTTCTGCTCTGAATCTGCTTATGCTCTTCTCTGTAGTTACAACTAACCTTTTTGCTTTATATGCCTTTACATCCTCACCCAAGAACCATCATGCTCATCTACTACCACATACCCACAAGAACATATCTTTGATCTCAGAACAAGTGTCTTTAATCCTCAGAGAGATTGATTCTTCCCAGAAAAAGCTTGCCCAGATGGAGAAAGAGCTCTTAGGCTATGAAAGCATTGATCTTTCTAGTTCAAAGATCTCAAGTGAACTGAGAACATTCTTGCAGCATCATTTGCTTCCTTTGGGTAAAGATTCAAAAACTGGCATCACTGAAATGGTGGCTTCTGTTGGACATTCTTGTGTTAAATCTCTGGATTTGCTGTCTCAGTATATGAATTACAAAGTTAATGCGCCCTGTCCCGATGATTGGAGTCTTGGACAGAAGCTGATTCTCAGTGGTTGTGAGCCTTTGCCAAGAAGAAGGTGCTTTGCAAAGACTATTCCAAAGGTTGGTTTACATTCTTTTCCTGATTCACTTTGGAAAAATCATAGTGAAAAGATTTATAGCTGGAGTGGTCTTGGTTGCAAGAATTTAGCTTGTTTGAATTCTAAGAAACTGAATAGAGATTGTGCTGGTTGTTTTGATATAATTAGTGGGTATGAGACTCAGAAGTATGTTAAGGCTAGAGGGAAGAATGATTTCCTCATTGATCATGTGTTAGCAATGGGAAATGGTGAAATCAGAATTGGGTTTGATATTGGTGGGGGATCTGGTACTTTTGCTGCTAGAATGGCTGATAGGAATGTGACTCTAGTTACTGCCACTTTGAATGTCGATGCACCATTCAATGAATTCATTGCTGCAAGGGGTCTTTTCCCTTTGTATTTAAGTTTAGATCATCGGTTCCCCTTTCATGATAATGTGTTTGATTTGGTTCATGTCGGCAATGTATTGGATGTCAGTGGTCGCCCTGAGAAATTAGAGTTTTTAGTCTTTGATATTGATAGAGTTCTGAGGGCTGGAGGATTGTTTTGGTTGGATAATTTCCTTTGTTCCAATGAAGACAAGAAAACTGTATTAACTAGGTTAATTGAACGTTTTGGGTACAAAAAGCTCAAATGGGTTGTGGGTGAGAAGCTCAATGGATCTGGAAAATCTGAGGTTTATTTGTCTGCTGTTCTACAGAAACCAGTAAGAGTTTGATGCTATTGTGATCGCGCATATAAATGAAGCTACCACGGGTAGGTTTTCTCTTAGAAAAGTTCTGCAAGTTCATTATTGTCATAGAATAAGTGAACACATTCGTCTTCTTTACCCAACTGCTAATCAGCATCATTGGAGGCGCATTCGGCTTTGTGGCAGGTATTATATGTCTACAATCTGTAAGATTATTCACTTCCCCAGATTTCACTGGGTATGTTGTTGTTGTTGATTTGTAAGATTATTCACTTAACTTTGTGTATTGAACTAGATATGAGGTTAATGAAAAAAACATGGAATCTGCTGGCAGTGGCATGAGCCTTTTTTGTCTGTGTCGATTGTTAATTTGAGTTGTTAAGGCAGTCTGTGTCGATTGTTAATGTCCCTTGATTAAAGCATTTGGTTGATGCCTTTCAACAAAAAAGAAACGTATCGTCACTGGCATTAGTCATTTACCCAACATGAGATAAAAATGTAAAGATGATGTGGAGAAGATTCAAAGATGGTGGATGCATTTGCTGAGGCTGGGAAAATAGCAGGGCATGATCTAATTTTTTTTTTAGTAAGCTTTCTTTTCTTCTCTTTTCTTTTTTTGCTTTCTGTTTTATAAGAGGAAAAAGAACCAAATTGTTAACAAACAAAAATATGTTTCATTCTTTATAGAAAGTATATAAAGTTGAAAGCATGTGAACTTCTACAGTGGAGATTTTCATATCTAGTCCACTTGGTGTTAATACATTGAAAATATTTTGAAGTTATGGTAGATCGAGGCAAACAATCTTTTCGACAAGTATCTCTTTCAAATCACAAAACTAGATGTGCTAAGAGATACAAACAAAGGATACTCAATAGATATGCTGGTGGGAGTTAACAGGTGTAACATGTGAAAGTAGTCCGGACCTATGTTATATAAAAAAAAAAAGAGAGATACGGACAAAAGAACACCAGACTTTCAAGGATCTTGTATCAAATTCTCTTCCAGGTTAGAACATCTCCGCGCAAAAAGTTTAGTAGGATGGAGGGCAAATAGCACTTGGGAACAGTTTGCCGCCAACAACAACTATTACGCCTCAGGTCTCAAACAAGTTGAAAATCGTCTGCCGAATTGCTGAGAATTTACTGACCAGAGTTGGGAACAGTCTGCCAACAATATACATGTTCTTCTCCGTCGAGCCACTTTAATATCTCATATATATATATATATATATATATATATATATATATATATATAATAATCATCTTTTTTTTTCTTTTCTTCTTTTAGTGTTGAATTAGTGATCAAACCAATATTTTACTTTAATTAAGGGTATCTTACTAAACTTATTAGTTATTGTATAGTACAACACAGTCAAACCAAACAAAAAAATTATTATTTGAGGACAATAAATAATATAGTCTATCAAAATATTATCCTTCAACCACACAATATAGTATAATACAATTCGGTATAAGAACGATACATAGATTGATAGGAAACAACAATCCTAACAAACAATAAGTACACCTAAATTCAAAATACTTACCGCGACTAAGGCTTAACACTAAACCCAATTGAAGTATCTTTCTTTATTCATCTTTCAAAGTTTGTTTTTATACCAAAAAATACCTCTATCTTTAGATCCTTCATCTTTCTCCACATAGACGAACTCCTTCGAATCCCTCCACACTGCCTTATAAACAGGAGTACTATCAAATGGGTAGTATTCTCCTAGTAATGGTTTGATAGATCTTGTTGCCTCGAGTGCATGATAATGTGGCATGGTTGGGAGTAGATGATACAAAACATGAGTATCTATAATGTGATGGAAGACCTTATTTAGTACACTGAAGTCTCTGTCTACCGTAGCTAGAGCTCCTCTTAGCCAGTCCCACTCGGATGAATCGTAATGTGGCAATGACGAGTGAGTATGGTGCAAAAAAGTAACGAAGTTGCTCATAATTTGGAGGGGCATCCGATAGATGCATAGGAGCCAAGTTAGCCCTTGTGCCAGAGAAATGCGATACAAAACATAAGTAGTTGCAAACTTGCAATCACACATGCATCTGAAACATAGATTTGTGGCCTCTCGCAATCATTATAAATTGGTCCATGTGGATTATAAATTGGTCCATGTGACTTGCAAAGCGACAATAAGGTCTGCAGAGGCATTGAAGACCAAGTACAAAGGCCACCCAAGAGTGAGCGCGCAGGCAAGTCCGAGTACTCGTCCTAGTGGACTGTTGTTCAAATACTTAGAGAACCGTCTTAGCTCAGATTCAAGCCTAGGCACGTACACTTCATCATGCTCAAGGGAATTAGTGTTGGAGTGGTGACGACGATGAGTATATCTCCATGACAAGTATGGTGTTAATAAGACCGACAGTGTCATTTACCCACTGGTAATCACTGTAGGCATGGTGGCCACATTAATGGCTGAAAGAAATAATCCCTTGATTATTTTCATTAATTGAATAAGTATATATACAATTTACATATTTTCATAATAGGAGAATCCTATTCATATTCTACTCCTAAAATCTTATTCTACTTGGATACTAACTATACAATTATGGTAATACAAATATTATGGTAAGTGTACAAGACTAATTATTACACTAAAGTATGACCTAACACTATCCATAAACTTTGGTAATACACGGATTGATTTTGGACCAAAACCGTGATATACCTTAAGTGTATATCACGGTATATTTTCTATATTTAACACACCCGCAGTCATAGCGGGCGGTCTTCGAACGCTGAGATTGTCCCTAAAATCTTCAAAAATGACCGAGGGAAGAGCCTTTGTAAAGATGTCGGCAATTAGATACCTGGACGGGACATGGCAGAAGCGAACTTGACCACGAGCAACCTTTTCGCGAACAAAGTGAATGTCCATCTCGATATGTTTAGTGCGCTAGAGCTGAACCGACTTACCAGAAAGGTAGATGACACTAATATTATCACAATAAACCAAGGTCGCTTTCTGGATAGTACAATGAAGCTCTAACAACAAATTACGTAACCAACATGATTCAGAGACCACATTAGCTACCCCTCGATACTCGGCCTCTGCACTGGAACGGTATTAAGTCGACTAACGCTTCGCAGACCATGAGACCAAGTTATTACCAAGAAACATACAATAGCCAGACGTAGACCGTCTAGTGTCCGGACAGCCACCCCAATCAGCATCTGTATACGAGACAAGTGTTGTCGTTGATGAAGGATATAGATGCAAGCCATAGTCACGTGTACCCTGAATATACCGAAGGATGCGTTTGAGCGCATTCATGTGCTCAACTCTGGGATCATGCATAAACTAACACACATGATGTACGGCATACGTTATATCTGGTCTCGTGAATGTAAGATACTGAAGGGCCCATGCAACACTGCGATAGCGTGTCAAATCATTGTATGGTGTGCCGGCCGCAGCCCCAAGTTTAGGCTTAGTATCAACTGGAGTGGAAGTGGACTTACATGATGACATCTCAGCCCTCTCAATGATCTCAGCTACATACTTTCGCTGGGATAAGAACAACCCACCAGCATGACGAGTGACATCAATCCCCAAAAAATAACTCAAGGGCCCCAAGTCTTTCATAGCAAACTCAGAGCTGAGCATTGTCACGATAGACTGGCGTAATGCATTGGAAGAGGCAGTCAAAATAATATCATCCACATATAACAGAATATAGGCCAAGGATGAACTACGACGATAGATGAACAACGGATTATCCGACCTGCTGTGATTGAACCCAATAGTCGAAACATAGTCGGTAAATCGCTTATACTAGGCCCGTGGAGACTGCTTAAGCCTATATAAGGACTTTTTCAACAAACAGACATAATGAGGATGTTCGGGATCCCTAAATCCCAAAGGCTGATGCATATAGATTGTTTCCTTGAGATCATTATGTAGGAAATCATTCTTTACATCTAACTGATGAATAGGCCATGCTTTCGAAAGAGACAAGCTAAGCACAGTGTGAATGGTAGTCGGCTTGACAACTGGACTAAACGTCTCATCACAATCCACACCAACCTGCTGAGTCTTACCATCACACACAAGTCGCGCCTTATGTTGGAAAAATGAACCATCTAAATTGTCCTTATGAGCAAAAATGTCCATAGACCTAATAATATTAATACCAGATGGACGGGGCACCAACTCCCACGTCTTATTATCAATAAAAGCATTATATTCATCAGTCATAGCAATTTTCTAATTCGGGTCATTTAAGACAGACACAAGATTACGGGGTAAGAGTGATTTAAGAACATTAGAATTTAAATTAAAATATCTTTTTTGGTTTAAAAATACCCCGTTGACTACGAGTGACCGGTCTATGACTAGAGGAAGAATTGGGCGTATTTTGAAAATTTTCTGAACTCGGGACGGACTGGCCAGCAGGTAGTGGGCCTGCTGGCCGAACACGGTAAACAGATGAAGGAACTGGACCAGTTCCAGAATTGGGCTGGACTGGCCCTGAAACTGGCCTAGTGACTATAGTGGGAACTGTTGCTTGTGACAGACCAGTGGGACCAGCGGGCAGTGGGCCCGTTGGAGAATTTTGGGTGCGGGACATGTCTGAAAAATGGTGAATAATATATGGAAATATACCATCATTCAAAAAATTATACGAACTAGGCACGGGTTACTCACTTTAGCAAACGTAAATTGGGATTCATAAAAAATGACATGACGACTAATGATGATTTCATTAGAGGATAAATCAAAGCATTTGTAACCACGATGATTAGATAGAAAACCCAAAAACACACATGGAGTAGACCGGGCCTGAAGTTTGTTAATTGTGGTGGACGAATATAGTGGATAACACAAACACCCAAAGACCATACTACTTGGATACTAACTATACATTTATGGTAATACAATTATTATGGTAAGTGTTGTTGGAAATTAGCCTTTGGCGGGGAGATGCGTCTACCCATCTTTGATCAATTAAACACTAGTGTTCCGTATGTTGGAGACCTCGTCTCTTTACACATGCATGATCTACGAAGTGAGTAGATGACCGTAGGGCCAAGAATCGTCTAATTTCGTTAAGAAATGAAAGAGATATTGGTCCACGAAGTAAGGTGTTTGAGACATGGAAATGTGGTGTGGGACAAATCTACCACATCGGTGGGAATAGGAAGAACTGCTCTCTATATAAGTCTCTAATTGGTAAAGGGTTTGGGACCCCAAGGGGTATCCCATGTGTTTAAAGGAGGGAAGACCTAGATGTGCTAGGGTTCAAGGCTAAGCCCACACCTTGGCCGCCGCCCGCTAAATCCGTCCGATTCAGGGCTCATGGTGAAATTTGTGAAATTTGTGGGGCTGTCTAATATTATCTTTTGGACCAAAGAACTCGCCAGATGTACAGTTTGATCCCTCAAGTTTCATATGTACAGTTTGGACCGTAATTCTTTCATATGTCTGATTTGGACCACGAAGTTTCAATATTTACAGCTTGGTCCCCTGCATTTACGGAGACTTTTTCGCCATCTTGTTGAACTGCGTTTTGGAGCATTAACCAGCCATTACTTGGCTGATTAACTCTCCATTAACTGCCTATTACTTGGGCATTTGGGCAGCCTCTTTCAATGGCCTTAATAGCCATTACTTGGCTGTTTTAATGGCCTCCCTCAATGGCCATTACAACCTTGTTTGTGGCTGTTGGACAGCCCCTCCTCATGCTATATATTGAGCTTCATTTGGCTCAAAACAGGAGGAAGAAACAGACCTGAAAACGACACAAAAACAAAGAAACCACCGAAAAACAAAGGGCGAAAAATCAGACTTTCTGACTGAAAATCAGTCAAAAACAGGGACCAAACTCACACATATACACAAGATATACACTACAGAGACACACTATATACACAGAGACAAAAGAGAATAGTAGACAGAAACTCTTCCTTCCTATTCCATATCTTCAGCAAGTCGAGTCATATTTGTTTTCTTCGCCAGACTCAACCTATTAGCTTTGTAGTGTTGAGATTAAAGTGTTGTTTTATCTTGGGAGACTATTGCCCGCTAACGTAAAAGCATATATACGGGGCAATCTTGTCTTAAGGATAGAGGGATATCCTCGACTCAACACACAATGTTGTAACCATCCAGATTTAGTTGTTTCTTGATTTCAGGATATCAACATTCAAGACACAACAAACTTGCGGCAGTTCTCAACATTGGCTTTGCAAGGTGATCAAGATTCAAGACACAACACACATGTGGCAGTTTTGAAGATTGACCGTTTATTTATCCTTTCGAACATTTGTAATAGTTGTTACTTCCCGTACTTCTATATAAAGTACCATAGAATACCAACAAGTGTACAATACTAATTACATTACAACATTACCTAAACTAGAATACTAAATATTTACCCAATTACACGGTACAAAAGGGACTAAAACCGAGAGCCAGCCGAGAGACTAATATACACAATATACACATATTGTGTATATTTAACACACCCGCAGTCATAGCGGGCGATCTTCGAACGCTGAGACTGTCCCTAAAATCTTCAAAAAGGACCGATGGAAGACCCTTTGTAAAGATGTCTGCAATTTGATTTTTTGACGAGACATGACAGACGCGTACCTGACCACGAACAACCTTTTCGCGGACAAAGTGAATGTCCATCTCGATATGCTTAGTGCATTGGTGCTGAACCGGATTACCAGAAAGGTAGATGACACTAATATTATCGCAATAAACCAAGGTTGCCTTCTAAATGGGACAATGAAGCTCCAAAAGCAAATTACGTAACCAACATGATTTCGAGACCACATTAGCTACCCCTCGATATTCAGCCTCGGCACTTGAGCGGGATAGAGTCGACTGACGCTTCACAGACCAGGAGACCAAGTTGTTGCCAAGAAACATACAAGAGCCAGACGTAGAATGTCTGGTGTCTGGACACCCACCCCAATCAGCATCCCTATACGAGACAAGTGTGGACGTCGAGTAATGATATAAATGCAAACCATAGTCAAATGTATCCTGAATATACCAAATGATGCGTTTGAGTGCATTCATGTGCTCAATTCTAGGATCATGCATGAACAAACACACCTGCTGGACAGCATATGTAATAACTGGTCTCGTAAAGGTAAGATACTGAAGGACCCCTGCAAGACTGCGCGGATCGGATCCTCGTAGGGTACGTCGGTCGCGGCACTAAGCTTGGCCTTAGTATCAACTGGAGTGAAAGTGGACTTATAGGATGACATCCCAGCCGTCTCGATGATCTCAGTTGCATACTTCCTTTGAGATAAGAACAACCCATCGGAATGACGAGTGACAGCAATCCCCAAAAAATAACTCAAGGGTCCCAAGTCTTTCATAGCAAACTCAGAGCTAAGCATGGTCATGATAGACTGGCGTAAGGCATCGGAAGAGGCAGTCAAGATAATATTATCCACATATAACAGAATGTAGGCCAAGGACAAACCACGACGGTAGATGTACAAGGAATTATCCGACCTGTTGTGAGTGAACCCAATAGTCAAAACATAGTCTGCAAACCTCGTATACCAGGCCCGTGAAGACTGCTTAAGCCCATATAAGGACTTCTTCAACAAACAGACATGATGCAGATATTTAGGATCCCTGAATCACAAAGGCTGATGCATATAGACTGTTTCCTTGAGATCCCCATGGAGGAAAGCATTCTTTACATCTAACTGATGAATAGGTCATGCCTTCGAAATAGCTAAGCTGAGCACAGTGTGAATGGTAGCCGGCTTGACCACCGGACTAAACGTCTCACCACAATCCACACCAACCTGATGAGTCTTACCATCGCCCACAAGCCGCGCCTTATGTCGAGCAAATGACTCATCTGAATTTTCCTTATGAGCAAAAATTCACATAGACCTAATAATATTAATACCAGATGGACGGGGCACCAACTCCCATATTTTATTATCAATAAGAGCATTATATTCATCGGTCATAGCAATTTTCCAATTCGGGTCATTTAACGCAGACACAGGATTTCGGGGGTAAGGGTGATTTAAGAACATTCGAATGTAAATTAAAATGTCTTTTTGGTGTAAAAATTCCCCGTTGACTACGGGTGACTGGTCCATGACACGGGGCAGAGGCGGATGGATTTTGGGAATTTTTGGGATTCGACGGGTGGTGGCGAGCGGTGGGCTGTTGGCCCAGATCGAATCGAAATCGAGAATCGCCATCTTGGACCCAGAAATAGTACGTGAAACTGGGCCAGAACTGGGTAGAACGGATGGCCCAGTTTCTGGACCCAGATTTGAAGACGACACTGTGTGGGGAGTACCAGTGGGCAGTGGGCTCGCTCGAGAATTTTGGGTGCGGGATACGTCCGAAAAATGGTGAATAATATACGGGGATATACTATCATCCAAAAAATTATACGAACTAGGCACAGGAGTATTAACTTTAGCAAATGGAAATTGGGTTTCATAAAAAATTACATGACGATTAATGATGATTTTATTGGAGGATAAATCAAAGCATTTGTAACCACGATGATTAGACGGAAAATCCAAAAATACACACGGAGTAGACCGGACCTGAAGTTTGTTAATTGTGGTGGACGGGAATAATGGATAACACAACCCAAAGACCAGAAGATGAGAATAAGAAGGAGTTTTATTATATAAAATTTGAAGAGGGGAAGAATATGTCAGACCTTTGGTAGGAATTATATTAAGGAGATATGTAGCCATTTGAAGAGCATGATGCCAAAAATATGGGGGTATAGAAGCGTGAATTAATAGAGTTCGGACAATGTTATTTATGGAACGAATTTTGCGTTCGACTTTCTCATTTTGTGAAGACGTATGAGGACAAGAAAAATGAAAATTTATCCCATTATTAGCACATAATTCCCAAAATACCCCATTGTCATATACTTTGCCATTATCACACTGAATATTTTTTATTTCTCGTTCGAATTGGGTTCTAATGAATGTTCTAAATTTTAAGAAGACGGAAAAAACTTGAGATTTTTTCGCTATCGGAAACGTCCATAAAACTTAGAATAATCATCCAAAAAGAGAACATAATACCGATGATCCAAAGAACTAAGAACAGGAGACGTCCATAAGTCGCTATGAATAATATCAAATCGCATTAAAGTATGAGAATTTGAGTCTACAAATGGCAACATAACAATTTTTCCTAAAGAACAAGACTGACAATTTGGAGTACTACTCGTACCTTTACAATAAATAAAATTATTTTTATCTAATGACGACAAAATAGATGATCCCGGATGACCCAGACGAGCATGCCACAAGGAAGGAGAAAGGGTTGCAAATGCGGATGGCAAGGCTTGACTCGATGGACCTGAACTGGGTGTGATAGGATAAAGATCTCCCCTACAATCACACCTCATGAGAGGACTCCCCGTCTTGATATCCTTCATAGAGAAACCAAATGGATCAAATTCAATAGAAACGGAATTGTCAGTAGTGAATTTACGGACAGAGACTAAGTTTTTAATCAATTTGGGGGCATGTAGGGTGTTTTTCAAGATAAGAGGAGGATGAGGGGGAAATAAAGTTTTATGACTATAACCACAAATTGGAATAGAATTACCATTACCAACAATTATGCCGCGAGGGTTGCTCAAATTGGAATAAGACAAGAGCGTACCTGAATCGGATGTCATGTGGGTAGTGGCACGGTGTCCATATACCAATTTTAGTCCAGAGGATTTAAATCAAACGTGTGCATTGCGGCTTCGATATCGGTAGAAGTCGGTGCCGCTGCGTGATGGGCCTGCGAGGGCCGAGGCCCAAGTACCCCTGTTTGCTGCCTCGGCCCAGAGAACTGACTGGAAGTGGACCATGTCGTGTTAGGCCTGGAGTGTTGCTGGGCAGCCCACTGCCAGTGGGGTGGAAACTGGCCTGGCCCAAACGGTGGTTGTGGGGCCGACTGCCATGGCATAGGGGCCCAGAATTGTTGATGTTGCTGCTGACCACTGCAGGGACCGCCACCACCATTGTGCCGACTGCCGCCGTTGTTGCCGCCGCAGTTTTTGCCATTATTTTTCTTATTTCCATCCTTTTTGCCACCACCGTTGTTGCGGTTTTGGCCCGAGTTGTTGGAACCGGTAGGATAAAATGTGGACTAGGTCATCATGACTACGGGACTAACACCGATAGTCGCTCGTTTTGCCTTGCCTGCTTCTTCGAATGTAAACATAGAACGAGCCTAATAAAATTGCGGAAGTGGATTGCTCTACCGAAAAAGCGTTCCAACACCATTATAGGCCTCGGAGAGGTCGGAAACCATTTGGAGGACCAAACGATCATTCGAAACTGGCATGCCAACGTTGCGAAGTTGGTCCGCCAATTTCTTTAATCTTTTGCAATAAGCCGAAATATTAGGGAAATCTTCCATATTGACGTGGGAGAAATCCTGCTCAAGAGTAACGGCTCTAGAATTTTAATTATCTTGGAATATATCACGCAGTCTATTCCAAGTTGCATGTGTCGTAGCGTCAGACTCAATAATTGTTTGAAAAAGGTCGGTAGAAATTGTGGAATATATCCACTGGAGGACCGTGGCATCAAGAGTCGTCCACAACTTAAGATCATCCTCGAGTTTTGGCACCTCTGTATCCTTAGGAGCCGCGGGGATTGTGTGATGGATGACTTGATGCATGCGTGAATTTTGAACAGTTCGGCCCACGTCGCATATTGGACGTTTTCTATTTCAAGAACAAGAGGGATGTTATTCTTGATGTTAGAAACTGTAAGGGTAGGATGAAATGTGTTCCGGGATGTAGACATATTGATAGAACAACATGTGATTTAGGGATTTGAGAGAAAATTTTGGAAGAAAAATCGGAAGAAAGAACAAGCAAACCGAGAGAAGGGATTTCGGGTTTGTTGCTCGAGAAGAAAGAAATTTTGGGAGAAATAAACCCTTCATTATTTTCATTGATTGAAAGACTATTTATAAAAGTTACATATTTTCATAATAGGAGAATCATATTCCTATTCTATTCCTAAAACATTATTCTACTTGGATACTAACTATACATTTATGGTAATACAATTATTATGGTAAGTGTACAATACTAATTACATTACAACATTACCTGAACTAGAATACTAAATATTTACCCAATTACACGGTACAAAAGGGACGAAAACGAGAGCCAACTGAGAGACTAATATACACAATATACACATGTATATTGTGTATATTTAACAATAATGATTATACATTGATTACACAAGGTATAAATAACTTCTTTTCTCCACCTTTCATCTTCTTTTAATATTTACACTAATTACACAATATACACTAATTACATATAAGAAGGGAGTCTTGGAGTAACCGATAAAGTTGCTGCCACATGATCAGAAGGTCATGGGTTCATTCCGTAGAAACAACCTCTTACAAAAATGTAAGGTAAGACTGCGTACAATAGACCATTATAGTCCGGCCATTTTTTGGACCCCGCACACATCGGGAGCTTAGTGCACTGGGCTGCCCTTATACTGATTACATATAAAAGAAACTTAGTGTGCTTGTGTTTATTCTCCAAAAACAATCACCTCATGACAGAGCAGAAAGAAGCATAAGTCAATCAACCCACATAACAATTTCATTCCTTTGTGGAAGTGATCTGCAAATGCACTGGCAAGACTTGGCGATTTGCTGTTGGAACCGAGACAAAATTCTCACTAAAATTTATCACTGAATGAGATGACAGTTCGAGCTTCATAAAGCAGAAGGTGTTACCAAAGACATTTGGAACTTGTGGCTTCAAGATGAAAGTGTCCTGAAATGAGTTAAACGGATGGTGGGAATCATTTTTAGTAAGACTATATTGTTGCTCGTAAGTTGGGGTGGATGTTTGAAAGCCAAACAAAAGAGTGAAGCATAGAGACTTTTGCCACTTTTGAGACAAGAAAGAGTGATGTATTCAGTAAATTAAAGGGAATGAATATTAAAGAGGAGAGATGTGCAACTTTTAACCGCCAAAAATTTAACCATCCTGTACCTCCCACATGTAGCATATTTTCTGTTCCAATCATATCCCTCCCCTCTTTTCTTTTTTTTGGGTGAAAACGAAATTTTATTTATACTATAGGAGACACAGAACTACCCATAGTAGGGGATACATCGACAGAGGATACATGAACACTATCATGGATAGTGTGGATTAGAGGTGGCAATTTCAGCTCACATTTAGAGATTTAACTCATTTAACTAACATTTTAGTGAATTAGATCACTTATATTTTTGATGGATAAATATGAGTTTCAATTCTTTTTTTAATTCATAAAAATATGAACAAATATGAGTAAAAATTTAGGTACTCATAAATGTGACTCACTAGATCCAATAATAACTCATTTTCCTCAAAAAAATAAGAGAAAATGTAAATTTGATAGAATATATTTTTCGAATCGATAAAAAATACATCAATGCACCTCCAACTCCAACCACTCTCCACCACAACTCCTACACTTAGCCCCCTTCCAACTCCCCCCACCCACACCCACCAATAACACCCACCCCACTACCACCACCCCGCCTCCCACATCCCCCAACCCCCTTCTCCCGAATTTTTATTTTATATATTTCATTGTACTTTTGTAAAAGATTTATGATAAATTAAATTTTTTCTTACCCAGCCCCCACCTGGCTCTTACCCCACCACCATCCCCTTCACCTCTTCCCTCCCTCCCTCAAGACATACACATTTTTCTATTTCATATCTTTTATCTTACTTTTATAAAAAACTTATGAAAAGTAGGAAATCGTTTTTTACCCCACTCCACCCTACCACCAACACCCCGCATTTTCCCTCACCCACACACAACACACATTTTTTTATTTAATATATTTTACTTTTATAAAAAAATGAGAATTTTTTTACCCTGCCTGCCTCCCCCCCCCCCACGCGCTTCCTCCCTCCCCGGACACATTTTCTATTTCGTATATATTATATTAATTTTATTTTAAAAAATTATAAAAATGGTAAAAAAATTCTTACCCCAAATCCCCCTCCCCTCCCAACACACACATTTTCTATATTTTATTTTTATAAAAATAGAATTTTTTTTATTTATATAATTATAAATATATGAAGAAGTTAATTTAATTTGACAAAAAAATTATAACATTACAATTGAAATAATATTACACTTATATAATATGAGCTAACTCATAACCAACCAATCCATTTATCACCCAATTCATATTTACCCACATAAAATATGGGTAGGTTGAAACCCAACCCATTTTTATTAAAATCATTTTCAACCCAATCAAATCCAATCAAACCCACCCATTTGCGGTGTGGATAGTGGATACTAGTGTTTCCAAAGCTAACTAACTTATTACACATAGACGCAGATGTTAAAACTAGTTAATGAATAAAACTAGCCAAGTTGGTGTGAATGAGAAATAGAAGGAAAATGAAGGCAACCTTTCCGAACAGTCACCAACCTATTCTGAAGAGGCACCTTCAAGGCTATATAAACTGAGGCAATGCCTCATTTTTAAGACACAAAAAATAAAAATTTCTGCATCTGAAATTCTGCATTATTTTTCCACAAATAAAACTATCGAGTCTTACTGTGTTTCGTTGCCAACTTTGAGTTCGTCGAAGTCGAAGGCGTTTGACGTACCGCTACTCCTGCGACAGGTATATCCGTTTTATCCTGGGAGGAAGTAATCCATAACCTCGGGTACAATGAGGGGATTAAATTCCTTAAGGACACACAATGAATTCTGTGGTCTCGGATATTTTCTTACTTCTGCATTATTTTTTCAGTTTCTGTTTTTCTGGTTTTTGTCTTTCCGTTTGGTTTCTGTTTTTCCTGATTTTTTGAACACAAGCCCGACAACAAGCTTAAGGAATTTAATCATTATTTCTGTGTTCATTTGTTCTTGTTTAACAATTACAGAACATTGTCGGAAAAAGAAAAAAAAGGTGTATGTTTGCTGTTTCGATGTAACGAACTTGTATGTTGTTTGGAAACTAAAATCTTTGAATTTTCTACTCCGGTTGAGATTAAAGTTTCCATAACTTTCTACTCATTTGGGTACTTGATTTGAAGATATAAAAACTTCATCAAGTATATAACATACAATTTACTGCATTAAAAAATGTATGTTTGCTGTTCCGATGTAACGAACTTATATGTTGTTTGGAGACTAAAATCTTCGGATTTTCTACTCCGGTTGAGATTAAAGTTTTCATAACTTTCTACTCATTTGGGTACTTGATTTGAAGATATAAAAACTTCATCAAGTATACAACATACAATTTACTGGGAAAAAAATATTTGTTATTTCGGTGTAACGAACTCATATGTTGTTTGGAGACTAAAATCTTTGGATTTTTCTACTCCGGTTGAGATTAAAGTTTTCATAACTTTCTACTCATTTGGGTACTTGATTTGAAGATATAAAAACTTCATCAAGTATACAACATACAATTTACTGCATTTCGTTTCAAGTATTTTAAATCTGTTTGTGTAACCTTGATTCGGTTTGAAGAAATACAATCTTCACCGTTGTGTATTACATTTGTTGCTGTCAAAACTGATTCGGTTCGAAGTCTTCACCGTTTATTAAACTTTTTTTGTTGCTTCGCTTATGCATGTAAATGGGAGACATGACTCCAAATTTGAATGTTGCTTCGTCTTACTTACTTGAGTCAAATAATTTATGGCATTCACGTTTAGGACATGTCAATTATAGAACCTTGTGAAAAATGATTAGTTTGGAAGTATTGCCTAAGTTTAAATACAATCAATCAAAATGTCAAATCTGTGTTGAGTCTAAGTATGTTAAACATCCTTATAAGTCAGTTGAAAAGAATTCAAGTCCTTTAGACTTAATCCATACAGATATTTGTGACATGAAGTCAATCCCATCTCGCGGTGGAAAGAAGTATTTCATAACTTTTTATTGACGATAGTACGCGGTATTGCTATGTTTATTTACTTAATAGTAAAGATGAAGCTATTGAAGCATTCAGGCAATACAAAACTGAAGTTGAGACTCAACTTAACAAAAAGATTAAAATGATAAGGAGTGATAGGGGCGGTGAATATGAATCTCCTTTTGAACAAATATGTTTGGAATATGGCATTATTCATCAAACAATTGCCCCTTACTCGCCACAATCAAACGGAATTGCGGAAAGGAAAAATAGAACCCTGAAAGAAATGATGAATGCCCTGTTAATAAGTTCTGGTTTACCCCAGAACTTGTGGGGGGAGCCATTCTAACAGCTAGCCGAATACTCAATCGAGTGCCCCATAGCAAAACAAAATTTATTCCATACGAAAAGTGAAAAGGAAGGAAGCCCAATTTGGGATACTTCAAAGTGTGGGGGTGTTTTGCCAAGGTGCAAGTTCCTAAACCCAAAAGGGTAAAAATAGGACCTAAAACCATTGATTGTGTTTTCATAGGATATGCCACAAATAGTAAGGCATATAGATTTCTAGTTCACAAATCAGAAAATCCCGACATTCAGGTGAATACGGTAATTGAATCAGATAATGCTGACTTCTTTGAAACCATATATCCGTATAAAAAGGAATGGGAGTCGTCTAGAAAAGAATCTAAACGACCTCGGGAAGAAAAAAAGGAAAATATTCCTGATGAGGAAAATCCAAGACGCAGAAAACGTCAAAGGACGTCTACTTCCTTTGGACCAGAATTTCTAACATTTTTGTTGGAGAATGAGCCTCGAACCTTCAACGAAGCTATGTCTTCATCGGAAGCTCAATTTTGGAAAGAGGTAATCAATAGTGAGATAGAATCCATATTAAACAACCATATTTGGGAATTGGTTGACCTTCCTCCAGGGAATAAACCTTTAGGTTCCAAATGGATTTTTAAGAGGAAAATGAAAGCTGATGGTACTATTGATAAATATAAGGCAAGACTAGTTGTTAAAGGGTTTAGACAATGAGAAGGTCTTGATTACTTTGATACATACTCGCCGGTAATGAGGATCACATCCGTTCGGGTGTTAGTAGCGTTAGCCGCCGTGTACGGTCTTGAAATCCATCAAATGGATGTGAAAACAGCCTTCTTAAATGGAGAGTTAGAGGAAGAAATTTACATGGAATAACCTGCGGGGTTTGTAGTTCCAGGAAAAGAGAAGAAGGTGTGTCGACTTGTTAAGTCTCTTTACGGACTAAAAAAAGCACCCAAACAGTGGCATGCAAAATTTGACCATATAATGATGTTAAATGGATTCAAGATAAATGAGTGTGATAAATGTGTCTACATTAAGAACACTCCGAACCACGTAGTCATTGTTTGTTTGTACGTGGATGATATGTTGATAATTAGTAACGACATTGCTAACATAAATGCTACTAAGCGCATGCTTGCTAGTAAGTTTGATATGAAAGACTTAGGAGTTGCCGATTTAATTCTGGGAATTAAAATTCATAGGACTCCTCAAGGTCTAGCATTGTCTCAAACTCATTAATTGAAAAGGTACTTGAAAAGTTCAAGTATTTGGACTTTAAAGTTGCAAAGACGCCAATTGATATGAACATTGCTCTTGCAAAGAATAAAGGTGAAAGTCATTCTCAATTGGATTATGCCAGAGTGTTGAGAAGTTTGATGTATATCATGAACTGTACGCGACCTGATATTGCGTGTGCTATAAGTAAACTAAGTCGCTACACTAGTAATCCCGACCAAAAACATTGGCTGGCAATGAAACGAGTTTTGGGGTATTTAAAACATACTCAAAACTTTGCTTTGCATTATAACAGGTATCCTGCAGTTATTGAAGGATACAATGATGCAAATTGGATCACCGGTTCAACTGAAACTAAATCCACAAGTGGATATGTTTTTACCATAGGTGGAGGAGCAGTGTCTTGAAAGTCATCCAAACAGACATGTATCGCCCGCTCTACAATGGAATCTGAGTTCATAGCTTTAGACAAAGCCGGTGAAGAAGATGAATGGCTCCGGAATTTCTTAGAAGATATTCCATTTTGGCCCAAACCGTTGGCTCCTATATGCATACATTGCGATAGCCAAGTGGCAATAGGAAGAGCGGGGGGGCTTATGTACAACGGAAAGTCTCGTCACATACGATGAAGACATAATACCGTTAGACAACTACTCTCTAGTGAAATTATCACAATTGACTATGTTAAGTCAAGAGATAATGTGTCGGATCCACTAACTAAAGGCCTAACTAGAGAGGTAGTTGAAAGATCATCAAGGGGAATGGGACTATGGCCGAGGACAAGTCATCGTGACGGTAACTCTACCTAGAAGACTGGAGATCCCAAGATCTAGGTTCAAAGAGATCAAACAAAGTCATTAATGACGGTTCAACATTGTCACAATAACTCTTTGGTCCATTCTCGTGATGAGACAATGTTCAGTACCAGGATAAAACATTGTGGCTTTTTAATGGTTCCTAAGTTTGGTACGGGGTATATCAAATAGTGTATCTATGGGATGACACATTTAGGAATCACCTATGTAAGTGTGAAGTGTAAGCCGCTTCAAGGAGAATTCTGTAAGGCCAATTCTCTAAGGACTTATGAACCAGGCAGTGTTCATGGCTGAAACGAACAAAACAATGAGAATCAAAGACGGTTAAAGGGTTAATTGTGTGACATGTGGTTGTCTAGGTATACACCAAAGCTCGACGGTTCAAGGATATCAAATCTACCGATTGACCGAGTATATCTGACATATGTTCACTACGGAAAGTTCAAAGAGAAATCTACTTATCCAGATGCGATTAATCCTTGCTTACGAATCACACAGTTTTTTGTCATGCATGTTTTTCATCATATAGCCATTCCCCATTCATGTGGGGGATTGTTAAAACTAGTTAATGAATAAAACTAGCCAAGTTGGTGTGAATGAGAAATTGAAGGAAAATGAAGGCAACCTTTCCGAACATTCACCAACCTATTCTGAAGAGACACCTTCAAGGTTATATAAACTGAGGCAATGCCTCATTTTTAAGACATAAAAAACAAAAATTTATGCATCTGAAATTCTGCATTCTTTTTTCATAAATAAAATTATCGAGTCTTACTGTGTTTCGTTGCCAACTTTGAGTTCGTCGAAGTCGAAGGCGTTTGACGTACTGCTACTCCTGCGACAGATATATCCATTTTATCCTGGGAGGAAGTAATCCATAACCTCGGGTACAGTGAGGGGATTAAATTCCTTAAGGACACACAGTGAATTCTGTGGTCTCAGATATTTTCTTACTTCTGCATTATTTTTTCAGTTTATGTTTTTCTGGGTTTTGTCTTTCCGTTTGGTTTCTGTTTTTCCTGATTTTTCGAACACATGCCCGACAACAGCAGATACTAATTTCTTGTAGACAACACCCTCCTTATCTGCTTGAAATTTCTTCCATACAGGGTCCGGAGGATCGGATAACACAACAGGAGTACATGTTGGTAGCTTGGATCCTTGCTTAGCCAAAACATCTGCAACCTTGTTTCTTTGCCTAAAGATGTGCCGTAGAGTTGGATTCCCCAACTTCTTCAGTAGGGACCTGCATAGAAAGACAAGAGAAGTGTAAATTGGATGTGGACGATTTAAAAGTTGAAGTACCTCGGTGGAGTCGGTTTCCACTTCAATTGGAATGATATTCCTGTCGGAGGTAAATTTCAGCCCAGTATACAAAGCATGTAGTTCAGCCATTGTGTGGTTTGGCGCCTGGATTTTTCTTGAGAAACCCATAATCCAATCACCTGCATTGTTACGTATGACTCCTCCAATACCCGCACGATTTTCATTTTTGGAAAATGCACCATCAACATTTAGTTAAAAGCAATTGAAAGGAGGGGGGTTCCATTTAACATCAATTTCCTGCCTAGCACTATGATTGTGAGTAGTGTTTTAAATTTCGAAGCTCTTATAAAGACTAGGTCATTTGTGATGAAGTTAGCTTTTTTGTGGAAGGTATGTTGATTTTTGTGCAACCAGAGATGCTATAAGGCAAAGGGAATGAAGTCATCCCAAGTAAGATGATGTTGTTGTAGAGGGTTATTTAGGCCTCTAATTATTTGAAGCCAGTGATCTTGATGGTGAACAATGGGTTGGGTGTATATGCCTAGGTCTAGCCAAAATTTTCTAGCAATGTCTTCCTCGATCTCTGAGTCCGAGTCTCCTATGTCCATCAAGGCATGATGATTTATTTCATTTTCTGAATCATTACTGGAGTCCCAAGTGACTTTTAGTGCCTTAGGGGTTCATTTCTCTCTTTTTCCCTGAACATGTTCCTTCAACTTGTTTTTCTCACCTCTTTCTTTCTTTCATTCGATTTCCCACAGTGGACAATCTTTAATCAGATGACCAGTCTTGTCGCACTTGAAGCAACCATTTTGCTTCTCGTAGGTTTTTCTTCTGCCATTCTCTCTCTTTGATGGGAAACTTTCTGAAGTTTCTAGTGATCAATGTCATTTCTTCCTTGTCTGCTTCAGACTGGTCACTTTCAGTAGCTTTCAATGCCAATGATCTTTCAAAACTTGAATCATCATTCTTGGAGTTTTCCATGTCCATCTCATATGTATTCAAGTTTCCTACTAGTTCATCCAATGACATATCTCCTATGTCTTTGGCTTCTTTTATCGCGGTGACTTTAATTTTGAAAGTCTTTGGTAGGGTTCTTAGAATTTTACCGACTGAGTCTTCTGTGGTGATGATTTTTCCCAGAGATGTTAGTTTGTTAACCAGAGGTGTATACCTTGTGAACATCTCAGAAATAATATCTCCTGGCTTCATCCTGAAGTTTTCATAATCCGTGGCAAGCATAACTTTCATGAATTTTCTGACATGGCTAGTCCCCTCATGTGCATTCACTAATGCATCCCAATTTTGTTTGGCAGTGGTAAAACCAGAGATTCTGTTGTACTCGTCTGCACCTAGTCCAAACATCAAGACATTCTTTGCCTTAGCATTCTTCTAGAGGATTTTGTAGTCAGCTTCTTCGTATTCCTTTTTCTCCTCTACAACATTAGTTCCATGTGTACCCTTCTTGGTTGGACATTTTGGATCGTCAAAAATTCTTTCCCACATTTCCTAATCTTCAGCTTGCAAGTGGTCCTCCATGCGAGCTTTCCACCAAGCGTAATACTTCCCGTTGGAAAGTGGTGGTCGGTGAGTGGATTGACCTTCACTGTGTCCAATAGGTGGTGAAATATTCATCATGGTTTTCTCTTAAGGTGTTAGCCTTATTGAAGAGAATATGCTCTAATACCAATTGATATTCTGCACACTCAGATATCTATTCTATGCGATACCTAATTTTCGCCTATAGGATGGAACACGTTACTCTATTTGTTCTATATACAATATCTGCGAAATTGTAAAGAATAGTAAAGCAAGAGACAATAATTTTTACGTGGAATCGGTTCACAAGGATAGAAAAAATCACGACCTACACTTTTGTAGAATTTAACCCAAACTCCACTACAAAGTGAGCCTATGCAAATTCAAGTTACATCCTATGCAACCTAGGAACTATAAACTCTAATTTCTATCCTACTAATCTCCCTAGACTAGTAAGCCCACTCCAAATTGCTCCCCAACTTAAAGTTGAATTTGACTAACTGTTTACACCTAGCAATATACTTCTATGAAAGCGAATAAAGGTACAACTCGATGATCAATCCTAATATAAGAATCTAGACTTAAGAACTGGAAAACGTTATTCAGTAGAACAACTCCTTCAATCTTCTTCGTAGTATTAGGGTCACACTAATAAAATCAGAACTCTCCCAATTATTCTTGGTAGGGTTTGCTCTCGTTTATGACTTTCTCTCTTTGTGAGTGCATAAATTTCTTCTCGGCAAGACTTGAATATATATAGCTTTAGTCTTTATCAATGCGGCTGACCTAAACCCTACATGATACGCTCATCATGGTAGAATAGGGTTTGATTTGGTTTAGGATTCTTGCACCTCCACGCTGCTTTAGTTTTCTTGTAGGACCCTAAAAATATCTTGATAAGTATGACAAGAAATGTTGCAGCCTTGTACGCCAAGTATTTACCATAAAATCACAAATTCTACTCGCGGTAAGACTCTGAACAGGAAAACGTTCATGGACATGATCCTTGCATTTGTTCCTGTCAATCCTGTCTCGCTACTGTGTCTATTGAGGAACACGTTCGTCGACCTGGTTCACTTCTACTCTGTACTATATTGCCCTTCGATAGAACAAGTCCATAGACTTGGTTCATTCACTTTGTCAGTTATCATCAAAACTATCACTTGTCATTCTTGCTAATTCCAACCAGAGTAATCTTAATTTGATGGTGTAGGATACGTTGAACGGTTGAAGTAAGGAATATTCAAGTTGGAAGTTACTCAGAACCGAATTCGTGACATTATAGTTCGAATTGTGACATTTGGCCATTGCACATACACGGATAAGATATTCGAGTTTAATAGCCAGTGTCATAAGCATATATGGTATATTTAGTTAATATTATTTTTGAGTGATATGTAAAGACTGTTGGAAATTAACTAATGTGGAATTAAGTTTATCCCATTATTTATGACTCGAATAATTGGGCCCCGCACGTCGGAAATGTCATTTCGACACACGTGCAATCTTAGTGCCAAGTATCGTAAATTTCGTTAATGAAAGAGATATTGGTACGTAAGTGAAATGTTTGAGACATAGAATGATAGATGGTTATTTGCTAAATGACATGTGTTCCACATTGGTAAACGAAGGAAGGATTGTGCAAAGTGTAAGATGGTATGGGTCGGAAAAGGGCCGCGGAGCCGAGAAGGGCCACGTCGCCTTCCGGACTGGGCCGCGGCGCCGGAGTGGCAGTGAGTTCTGTGTCGAATTAGCACCGCGGCGATAATGTGGCAGGACCGCGACGCTTCATGCGCAGTGACTGCTCGATGGAATCCCAAAAGTCTTGGCTGTTGAGGGGGTTTCAATGACATTGAATCCACCCAATAATGGCCATTACTTGGACCATTATGTTGCTGCATTATTTGGGGGTTAAATGTCATCCATTACATGGCAATGGATTGCTATTGTGGGGCACTTGAAGAGGCCATCTTCACACCTATAAATTGAAGTCTTGGCTCAATTCTATAGAAGAAGAGATGAACATATATGAACATATATGAACAGAAAAATAAGTTCACAACACCACAAAGAGATCAAATTTTCCTGATAGCAATCCTTCTCTTAGCAATCTTCATTATTTGTGTTCTTCGCTGAGATCATTTGTGTAGGCTTTGCACACTTGATAGTTTGTTGTTTCATCTTGGGAGACTATTGTCCACACTTTCGTAAAGCCTATATACGGGGGCAATCTTGTCTTAAAGACAGAGAATTATCTCTCTACTCAGCCGGTGGTGTTGTGTTTATTTAATTGGTTGCTAAGTGTTTCAGGTGTTAACTTAACATACGAAAGACTCTAACCGTTCGTATTCTCAACGGATCTACAAGCCACAAGTGTAGCAGTTCATGTTCTTGTATTTCCGAATACAAGTTCTATATTTGAAGTTTCATTCAAGATCAAGATGTTGACAACTTATTGTTGTCCTAATTGTTGTTTATCCTTTCGATCACTGTAATAGTTATTTACTATTTCCGTTGTTGCTTTACATATTCCAACAATGACTTGTATGACATTGTTCAATTTTTCTTTAGTTTGTTTGAAACTAATTTGTATAGTATATTGTGGAATATGATGCAGAAAAAAGGTTATTTGTGGTTTACTTTGTACTGGGATAAATAAACCAAATTCGTTCCATTTAGAGAATTACCAAATGGTTTCCATTGTTGTAGACGAATTGAGAAATTCAGCATCATTAGCTGCATGTTGATAGTTGTTTCAGCAATTATTTGCTCTTAAGTTTCAAGGATGTTTTCACATTAGGATCGTCCCTTTTAACGGGCCTTATGCTACGCGAATCTAGATTAGTCGGAAGTTCAATACATATATTGAGCTTCGAGTGAAAAATCAAAAGGAAAAAAAAGAATGTTTTCATTTTCTGATAAAAAGACACTCAAAAGAGACAAATGGAAATCCTTTGATTCGAAAAAAAAAGAATGTTTTCATTTTCTGATAAAAAGACACTCAAAAGAGGCAAATGGAAATCCTTTGATTCTTTGTTTTTCACATGGTTAACTGGCAGTATACAAAGAGTTAATTAGCCAAATAAAACTAAGCAATTGTTGAGGATAATATAAAAATGCCTATAAAAACCCAGTCAAAGTTGAATGAATTTACATTAAACATATGAAAAATATAAATATTTATGCATTGTCCAATAAATCAGTCTGTAAACTATTATTATGCATTTTCCTATAAATCAGTATGTAATTAAAAAAAAAGTACTACATTGGTGAATCTCAATAAGTCGTTAAAAAAAGTACAATGGAAGATATATTTTGGGATTATTGAGACTATTTGGTTACCAAGATATTAGTGTTGTGAATTCTAGCGACTAAAAAATAAAATTATGTAACTTTGATACGAAAATCCTATAATTGTGAATTTGTGAAATTTACACAAAAGGCAAAGGGGAACTTAATATATACCAATCAGAACATGACAGGTGGTATTTGACTTTTAATGTTGACTACATCTGATTTCTACTCTCCCCGACCAAAACCCTGCCTCCTTCGTATTACTTACAATCAGCTTATCTATTTCTCAGGTTCCTTTCTTTTCTCTTCTTATTATATATGTTTTAGTTGCAAATTTATATAAATCATATTTGCTTGCTATAGCATGGAAGCTATTTTAATTCCCACCATAGCTTGTTTCAAGTTTAGATAAATAAAAGGGTTGTAATTGTCATAAATAATTAATATTGTCCACCCCAACTAGTTTAATTGATTAATGTTAGGGATGCTCTTTTATTTTTCCAATTTGGAGTAAATGAATTATGGGTTTTAGTCTGGTTATCAAAAGAACTGCTGATATTCTTTCTATGTGTCAAAAGGAAAGGGTGTTCTTGAAAAAGAAAGGTTCTTTATTTGTTGTTTGTAAAGCAAAGTAATCAACTTTATGAGCTGGATTAATTGATTTCTGTGAATTCTCTTGTAGCAAAAGTTACTATAATCAACCCCAACTAGTTTGAGATTGAGGCCAACTGATTAATAGTAGGGATGCTGTTTTATTATTTTTAATTTGAATTAAATGAATGCTGGGTTGGCAAAGTCGCTTGTGTCGCTTATTTACATATCAAATTCAGTAGGTGTTCTTTCTATAGGTTAACATCGCTTATTTACATATCAAATTCAGTAGGTGTTCTTTCTATAGGTTAACAAAAAGGGTGTTACTGAAAAAAGGGGGTCTTTTTGTAGCTAATCGACTATATATGTTAGATTCACGGATTTCTTTGTATTATTTGCAGTTGAGTTATAAAAAGTTGAAGAAAATGATAAAAAGGCGATTTTACAAGCTTGAGCATGGTGATAAAGATGCTCCTTCAGAGTCTTCTTCATCCGACGACTCTGAATTTGAGGCAGAGGCAACAGAAGATGAAGAGGAGTCGTCGGAGGAGGTGGAGGAGGTGGAGGAGGAGGATGACAATGACACAAAGGAAGAGGAGGATGATGGTGTTACTCGACTGACAGGGGGAAATGAATCTTCTTCTGGTATGCTTATCCTGATGATCTGCAGTTGCTTCTTGTCTCTATTGTTTGCTGACATTTTATTGCTTAGAGGGTATTCCAGGAAATGGGAATTCTAAATTTTTTGGTTTGGTATCTGGAATTCTGGATTAGTGAAACTTTGTCTGGTATTTTTGGACAATTCTTGATTTTAAATCTCTATCAGCACGTGTAAGTTACTTTCTATATTAAGTTATAAATTTTCCCACAGAGACTGAAAAAGGGCTTCCAAAGGGATTAATAAAGATTTTGGGCCGCTCCACCCATTGCTTTGGGTTGGTAGCTTAGATACTTTCAAATGGCTTCAGAGCCAATCTTTCGTAAGCCCATTCTTGCACCCTTAAGTCTACATTGAGGTTCAGTTGTGAACACCAAAATGGGGTTACATGTGAGAGGATTTTGAGTTATAAAACATGTATTGCAAAAGGGATTCCAAAGGGGTTTAAAAGGGTGTTGGGCCACTCCATCCATTTCCTAAGGTTTTGGGTTGGATGTTCAGATTCTTCCACTATCTCCTCATGGTACAACTGATAACAGATTTTTCTCCCCCTTGTTTTTTTCCTTTGCTGCAGGATATGAGAGTGAAGATAGCTCTGCCAATGAAGTTAATCTTGACTCATCAGGTTGGATTTAGTCTGCTGTCCCAAATTTTGGCTAGTAGGATATGGCAGTTTTCTGCTTGAAACATGTGCTGCAATTCATCGTACTTGTGTATACTCTTAAGTATTTATGTTGGCTCCACATACGAGTAAAGTTTAGTTATAAAATATTAAAATGGAAGCTGCTATATTTCCCCATTCCTTATTTGTAGGTCAACATTGTATACACTGTTTCCCAACTCTTACTGTTTATTAATAGGGCGATCATTTGATTAGGAAAGATTAACAACTTGATGCATTACACTGTGAATGTGGATTATCTCTAGCCAAGGTGTAAAGTGAAATTCCCTCACTCCGAAGTTACCTCACTCCATTCCAGAAAAGGGAAAAAAAGAAGAGAAGTTCGATGCTCTATGTCTTAACTTATTGGGAAGCTGCAGTCCTACGAACTTAATCCTAGTCTGGAAGCTACAGCTTTTGAGCTGCAGCCCTACAAACTTGAAGTTTCTGCAGAATCTATGTATCAGAAATTTCATGAAATCAGGGATGTCAGTTCTTTTATTTTGATTGGTAGTTCTTCACAGAGATGGTCATATCGTAAGAATTGGGATTTAGTATCATAGCCATTCTCCCCCTCTGGAGTTTTAGCGCTTCTGGTTGAAGACTGCATCATATTTTCTTTAAGTATCTTCCGCACATCCTTGTGGCATTTGGTAATATTTACAGCTATCAAGTCAATGAAATTAATTATGGAAACATGATTTTAGATTTTCATTATGTTTTATTTGAAGCCAATACACTTCTTAAAGGTTGCTAGTTAGAGCTGAATGAGAAAACTGATTTTGCTACTATTTCTAGATGGCAAATGAAAGATCTTTCTGAACTCTGATTTTCTTTTCGTAATTTATATGGTAGGTTTGTCTTATGCAGCTTGTAATTGCCTTGCTGCTGTTCTGAATCAACTGAGAAGGAAACATCGTGTTGTTTGATAAGAGTTTGCGTTCATCGAAATTATTTTGAAATTAAAAATTATGTGAAACATTGTTTGAACATCATGAATTGCAATATGGAAGGGATTTATACAGGATGAAATACTTGGGTAAAGCCCAGTATTTATTGCTCTGCCATGCTGCTTTCATCAACTCCAGAGAAGCAACTCTAGATTTTGTTTATTCTTAATCATGTTGCACATGAGCTATAGTGCCATATCTTCCTATTTCGGAAAATAATTTAAATCCTTAGGTTTTGTTCATAGTGTTCAATTCTAAGTCTTTCCGGAAATTACCATTGGTAGGTCTTCCAACGAGTGATGAAGATGTTACAACTCTAAACGACATCAAGTTTGCTGGTGAAACTTATTCGTCTGAAAAGGTCATTGCAGAAACAGATAATATGCAGAATAATTCTATGCCCGAAGAGGATGAGATTCCATCTGATGCTTCACAATATGTCTTGAAATGTAAATCAGTTTATAAGTGCCGGCTGTGTCCAAGAATCGTCTGCTTGACAGTTCAGACTCTAATTGCTCATCTTAAATCCAAAGTAAGCATTCAGTATCAGTGTTTTCATTTTTCCAATTGTGACTAAATTAACTTCTTCAGATCATATTCCATGTAAATTTTGTGGTGCTAACACCTCCCCGTTACTAGTGCAGGGGCTGATTCCTGCAATATTGCTCTTTCCATGTTAAAGAATCTTAAATGCACGTTAACTTATGCACATGATTTTGACCCACTGTGACTGATCTAACATAAAGTTTTTATATTTGTTACAGAGGCATGCCCGCTCTGAAAAGCTGTTGAAAGAAGGGAGGCTTAAACTTATGCTTAATGAAGATGGAAAAATTGAGGGAGAGATTCATCCCGAGGAGGATAGCCCAATTGGATGGCAGGTTTGTTCATTCACATTTTACTGCATGAAGAATTTGACGTAGTGAAAAAGGGCAAAAATTTTCATAAATTGCCTACATCATAATTTATGAATCATAATAGGACCCTTCAAGATTAAAGAAGAAAAGCAAAGGATTGAAGAGGCAACTCAGGGAGAAGAAGTATAAGAAGGTACATACTAAGATCTGATCCTGATAGCCCATGTTACTCGTGGTAAAATACCTTGTTTAGTCAAATAAGAATTTTCAAATTCACTGCAGAATAAGGAAAACTATTTGCCCGCGGAGAATGCTAAAGAATCAAGAAAGGATCAGTCCAGGAAGAGGCAGAAAAACAAGTGAAGAACATAGTCAGATCTTGCTATATATGCGTTGAGCAGGAATTCTTGCTACAAGAAGTTAGAAGCAAAAGGAACTACATGTTTGATAGGACTGGAATTATTTGTGATTGCTCGGCGGTGTCACCCAAAACATCACGTTCCTTTTTTCAAATTTTGATCTGAGAGAGCAATTTTGTACTGGGATGTTGAATCTGAAGCTTTGTTTTTCTAGTAAGTGCGACAAAGATATGTCATGCATTTCAAAGCTTTTTGACATCTGTTCTGTAAAATGAAATTACAATCCAAATTTATGTTCTGTGAAGATGTTAAAATGTCAGATCTCTCTCTCCCCCCGCCAACCTTTTTTATGGATGCGGCTGTCCTACCGAGTAATTATGCAAAGGATAAAACTAAAACCTTGTCTTCAACTGCTTATCTTTGAAGGTAAACTTGCAGTGTTGTGGTTCAGATTTTTTCTTTTGTTGGGTTTATCAGGTGAGATTTGCTTATAGAATTTGAGGAATTCTGCTGGACTACCTCTTTCATTGCCTTCAAATCATATAAGAGCCATAAATTTACGAAGTAGCGGAGTGCAATGGGAATCAGCATATATGCACATGCTGTTATGACTTTGCAGGTTTGACTTACAGTTGGCTGCAATATCTTGTTTCTATTTTGTATCAGTATGCAAAATGATTAGCATACATCAGAAGGAAAAATGTTTCTAATTTGTATTACTGAACAAAATGACTAGCATACATCAGAATAAAAGAAAATGTAACGGCACCATAAATGGTGCAGTTCAATTGTTCATCATAAATTGGCCCATCTACGTAATGTGATTCAGTAGCTGCTAGCCAAAAATATGATAAATGGATAAAAGATTTCCTGCCTGTCTGAATCCTCACGATTGTATTACGTACAAAACTAATATCAATGTTATCAGTACGATATGGTCACAACTTCTTTCTCAACTCACATTTTGGAGTATGACTGTAAAGCTAAAGATGGTGTCTATATAAGCAGAGGTCTCGAACACCATTGCTGAATGCATACAGAAAGGACAAACAACCAGGTTAACAGCCACAAAATGCCACTCGTGTTTATACACAGTTTCATGGCAGCTCCACTGAGATAGACGAAGACACTACAAAAGTATTTAATGATCATGTATGAGGATTTAGGATGAGATGATGGCCCAGCTGAATGATGTCAAACTAAAACGTTAGGAGTTACGCAAAAAGTTAACACCCTTCCACAGTTACGACCCACCTTCGTCTGATCCATTCTTAGGTGAAGGAACTTGTTCTTCATTACCATCAGGTGGAAGAGCTTCATTCCCATCTGCTTCAGCCACGTTACCAGGTGGAGGAGCTTGCTCTCCAGTCTCACTGTTTTCAGGGTGGAAATTGATAAGGAACTTTGTTACTCTAGGTTTATCTGTTAGTATGTTCCTTCGAATCTTGTCAATTAAAACCGTTTGGGGAGGTTGTTCTCTCAGCTTCTCATCATCGTAATCATTGTTCACATAGTAGCCAATTCGTACAAATTCTTGACCCACATAGGAACAGGTCAACAGGAGCACAGTGACACCAATTATATCTTCTGCATGAATTCTGGCAGGATCTGGAGGGTCCGCCTAGTATTAGGACAAAGAAAGCATAACACAATTCCAATCAGCAGAAAGGCATTAGACCTAGTAAAACTTTATTTACTTGTCAAGCTAGGAGATGATACCTGCAATACAAAGCGGTAAGTTCCAACATTGACGGGGCCAACAAACACACTTTCTAGTAGTTGGTCATATGTCTCATCCTCAGCAGATCCAACATAGATGAGTTTCCATTCCAAATCTGCATGCAAAATAAGGCCAATAGAAACTAAGTAAAGCTGTTAAGTTAACCAAGATATAAATAATAATTATTTGAAAAGAAAAGAGCAACATGCTTAGTTGCTTAAATTTTAAAAACAGTCAAAAACAGCATCCTGCAGAAAAAACATCAACTTGGTAGGAGCATTTCTGTGCGATTGTCAAAGAATGGACCTATGTATCTTTACTGGGAAAGGATTTACAATGCAGAGATGATTCTCTAGTATTTCAATCCCAAAAAGAGAAAATAAAATATACTACTACTTTTAATTTTTAGCAAGTCACCATTAAGGATTGCACAATTATCCCCTAAGGCCTCAAAATTCACTGGGTGGGTATTGGACCAAGCAGACCAGTTTTGTGCCATATCACATGAAAGAAACAATCTGAATTGCCAAGGTACGCATGTGAAATAAAAACTCCATAATAGCAGTAGACTCTGTTCCTCGAAACAATCTTTTTATTTGTCATAAATAAAGAGCCCTTAAAGAAAAACAAATGAAGCATGATCTTCTTCCAGTTACTTCTCAAAACTCACAAAATCACTAATACTGTCAACAAATATGACAGTTGATTGAGAAAACCTCACATCCAGAAAACGTACAATCAGGGAGCAGTTCAAGTAGAATAGAAGGTTCCCTAACAATTGCTAAACAATTAAGTTCCCTGCCTTCCAAAGCCAACTACCTAAAGAGTCCTGAAGTGTTAAGATGCACAACCGAGGAGATACTACAGAGATAAGTCCATTAATCATATGCTTTACCCTGTAGAAATGAAAGAGGAGCATCGGATGCTATTATAATAGCAGACATCACATAGTACTAAAGATTTTGTTATGAGTTTTTTCAGCGATTAGTAGTATTGTAAGTAATCTCCCAATAGATATACTAGTGTATATCTTTTAACATTCTTAATGTGAAATCTGAAACTATAGAGTTGGGCTTCATTCAGGTTAGTGCTGGAACTAACAACACTATCCTCACCTTATACCAATTTCAATGCTTTTGGTATTACATGTAAATGGTCTAAATTGGATCATCAAATTAGCAATAGGGAGTAAGTGCAAACGAAATAAAATGCAGAGGCACACAAGAAGCAATATATTCTTCAGAATCAAGATGCGGACAATATTCTACAAAACATTACTTTGATAACAGAACTACACAGAAAACTTCCAATTAATTGGTTTAAGAAACTGGTTAATTCAGCCACTGTAAGGATGCATGGAAAGTGAGGCATAAGATTATGGTCCAACCTTACGAGAATGGAAGAGTAAACATCTGCTGAAATCCTGTAATACATTTTATTTCTATTCCAGTAATAATTTAGTATGTATGTCTCAGGAAATCTATAGAACGGTGTAGAGGCACATCCATGACTTAAACTTGATATGTTCGACCTTTAAGGTTCTTCAAACTTAATTCATTGTACTTCTAAATTATGGGATGAGTTCAAATCTAATATTTGGTGAGATATTAGTGGGTTTTCTAAGCGTGTGCGCACTTCGCATTGAAAAACTAGGTTAAGATGAACCTGTTGCCTAAGAGCTGCATCGGCCACTGGCAGGAGTGTTCCTCTATCCAACTGGTTACGTTTTTTTTTTAATAAAAGGGCAGCCCGGTGCATTGAGCTCCTGCTATGCACGGGGTCCGGGGAAGGGCCCGACCACAAGGGTACTAGCAAATATACTTACATCATGCACACTTCCGTTCCATGAATAATGCTAAGTTTCCTCAAGAGATTCCTAATTTCTTACTGATCGCGGCACAAATAGTACCATAGACCTTAACACGAAATCCTACATATTTTATGAGTATCTGTGGTTTAATGTTCCAACAGTTCCATCCACATTTATTTGGAACATTTGCTAGTATCTACAGTGGTCTTCACATGCTGTGCGCCAGCATTCACATGACTAACCAAACAGTGTCCATGAATGAGAGAAATCACACCAATTACTTTCAAGAACCCTATTGTATCCTATCACGGGGAGGAATGTACGACTAAGATATCGTAAAGCACCAAAACTTGGCCTCGCTTCAAACACCAAACGCTGTTCGCTACATCAATGAACACTTGAAGATGTTTACCCTTCACAAAACAAAATTTGACCTCTATTACACAATTTTACAAATAGCTATGATACATAAAGACCGCTAGCTTAATCAAAACGTTCTCTCATTGATATAAGTCAGGAATTCTTCTAAGTAGTAACTATATGTCACTAATCCTTTACAAGCTCTCCGTTAACGTAAAGAAAATCAACACACTGTACGCACAATAACCATTTCATATCGACTTTTCTAATAGTGTAAAAACACAAATCTCTTATGTACAACCTAAATTCGTTAGATAAACAACTGATTTCTCACAATTATTCAACTGAGTTGATAATATATTAATATTTCATCAAAATTGAAACTCAACTTACTGAATACAAATAAACCAATAACTAGGTCTTCAAAATGATACAACGAAGCAAAAAAATTAAATTATATAGTACACACGAATGTATGAAAAAAATCGAATAGATTGTAAAAAATTGATTATCAACGACTTGAAGTACATTGTAAACAACTTCCTTATCGAATTATCATTATTGAAACCCTAACCAGGTATCCGAGATAATACAATCAAGAAAAAACAAGATAATCATACTAATAACGGATGAATTACGAAAATATTCAACAGAAAAAGGAAATAAGAGAGATAATTCACCTTCTTTGAGAGCAGCGACGCATTCGTAAGAGATTTCAAACTGGAAAGGCGATTGAAACGACGATGGATTACCTAACACGGCGACGTTTGTGACATTCACAGCACTCATGATTGCAATATTCAAATTAACTCTGATAAAAGCTCTCTTACTGCTATATGAGAATTTATATGAATGAAAGGTTTATATGAGATTTTGGAACTTTCATGAAATAAACACGAGATTATTTATATGTAGGAGCAATTTAGAGGCAAAGGCAAAAGAAAGACGAAGCAGCTCAGTTTCTGTGAAATGGTTATGATCGTTAATTTGATGACCGGTTATTTATATGAATAGCCGGTTGATCTTGGGGCTACAGGGTATAGCCGGTTACTAATTTTGGCGGGAGTTTGGTTTATTTCGTTTGTGGATAATTAAAAGGCCCTTCAAAGCCCAACGTTTAGTGCCCCTTCGCGAATTCGATAAAAAGCCCAAATTAGTTCCCCATGACCACTTTTTGGGCTGATGAGATTTATGACCCATTTAGGCGTATATTTGAAGTTAAAGTTGGAAAAATTAAGCGAAGTGCCAAACATTTAGACTGTATTTATGAAATGTAGTTATAGTTTCAAAAGATTACGAAACATTGCTACTGTATTTACGAAGCGTAGCCATCACGTTGATACAACTCTTTTGCGCGTTTTCAGCTGATACAATTGATACCCCTGATACAATTGAGTTGATATCCGATTGATACATCTCTTTCGCTGATGCAGTTGATACCCGCCTGATATAACTCTTTCACTTGATACAACAACTGTAGATACGTACCGTAAATACGAAAACTGTAGCTATAGTCCATAATTACGCAAACTATAGCTACATTTTGTAATTACGCAAACTATAGCTACATTTTGTAATTACACTCTAAATTATAGTTATTTATGAAATTTTTGATAGTGAAACAAATTATTTTGCGAAAATTAAAATGGAGTTTGGATACGTATTGTTTTGAAAAAAAAAAGGAAGAATTGTAAGAGTTGAAGATTTTATCGATAAATTGATGATATCGAATTTGGATTTTTTTTTTCCAAGTTCAAGTTCAAGTTCACATTTTGTTCTCAATTTGACAAACAAATTAATGGTAACTTGCATGTTGAAGACAAATTCCATAGAAATAGAATTGCAATACGCCTTCTCCTATAGCTATACATTTATTGCTATAGCTAATGGAACTGCTAATCTAACCACTAACAGCTGCTGTTATAACAAACTAACTATAACGTAACTAACTAACAAACTAATAGCTAACCATAGTTAATTTGACTTGAGATACATCTGTTCATTCCACAATATTCTCTACAGAAACATCTTGATTTACAAGTGAAATCCACAAAATTATTATATTAATTAGTTTATGTAGTGAAGTTTGCAAAACCATAAGAAAATGGTAACAAGGTATATATATATATATATATATATATATATATATATATAGTGGTTTACATAAATGTTTAATATTAACAGATAGTCCTATATGAGTATGTTTAGAGTAATTTATTCTTATATTGATATCTAACAGATATCTAAAGAGTTAGTTACACATCTTCTCGGTGAATTTTAGCTAGGTGAAGGTGATACCTCGTGATACTACTGTTTTAATTATTAGGCTAGGTATTGTTGGAAATTTGCCTTTGGCGGGGAGATGCGTCCACCCATCTTTGATGAATTAAACACTAGTGTTCCGCATGTTGGAGACCTTGTCTCTTCGCACATACATGATCTACGAAGTGAGTAGATGACCGTAGGGCCAAGAATCGTCAAATTTCGTTGAGAAATAAAAATGATATTGGTCCACGAAGTAAGGTGTTTGAGACATGAAAATGTGGTGTGGGACAAATCTACCACATCGGTGGGAATAGGAAGAATTGCTCTCTATATAAGTCTCTAATGTGGTAAAGGGTTTGGATCCCCAAGGGGTATCCCATGTGTTTAAAGGAGGGAAGACCTAGATGTGCTTGGGTTCAAGGCTAAGCCCACACGCGCGCCGCCCGTCCAGTTCCGGGTTCATGGGCTGTGGGCTGATATTATCTTTTTGGACCAGAATTCTTTCATATGTACAGTTTGGTCCCTAAAGTTTCAATATTTACAGTTTGGTCCCCAAAATTTCTGGGAAGGTGACGGAAGGCAGAAGGCCTACCGTTGGGACTGTTTTTGAGGCATTAATCAGCCATTACTTGGCTGATTAACTCCTCCATTAACAACTCATTACTTGGGCAGTTGGGCAGCCTTTCAATGGCCATTAACAGCCATTACTTGGCTGTTTTAATGCCCTCCTAATGGCCATTAACATCCATGTTTTGGCAGTTAGACAGCCCCTTCTCCTTGCTATATATTGAGCTTCATTTGGCTCAATTCAGTGGCCAGAAAACAGACGGAAAAGACACACAAAAAGCGATCAAAAAATACGAAAACTGCTCAAAACAGTGAGTAAACTGTCACGAAAAACAGTGACCAAACACCCTTATATACACAACATATACACTACAGAGACACACTATATACACAGAGACAAAAGAGAAGAGTAGACAGAAACTCTTCCTTTCTTTTTCCATATCTTCAGCAAGTCGAGTCATATTTGTTTTCTTCGACAGGCTCAACCTATTGGCTTTGTAGTGTTGAGATTAAAGTGTTGTTTTATCTTGGGAGACTATTGCCCGCTAACGTAAAAGCATATATACGGGACAATCTTGTCTTAAGGATAGAGGGCTATCCTCGACTCAACACACAACGTTGTAACCATCCAGATTTAGTTGTTTCTTGATCTCAGGTTATCAAGATTCAAGACACAACAAACTTGCGGCAGTTCTCAACATTGGCTTTGCAAGGTGATCAAGATTCAAGACACAACACACATGCGACAGTTTTGAAGATTGACCATTTATTTATCCTTTCGAACATTTGTAATAGTTATTACTTCCCGTACTGCTCTATAAAGTACCATAGAAATACCAACAGGTATTGTCTTTGACGGTCCATACTGTTTGATGAAATTTATACAAATAGATGGATATTGCAGTACTAGAAAGTGGGCAAACGAAGACTTAGTGCGAATTGAGTCATACGGTACTTCAATTTGTTCAGTTCAATTGAAACAATACCTCTTAGTCTTGGAATGTCTTTGGAGCCTTGGCGTGATTAATAAAGTTGTTGTAATGTGATCGGAAGTCACGTGTTCGAGCCGTGGAAACAACATCTTGTATAAATATGAGGTACGACTGCGTACAATAGATCTTTGTGGTCCGGCCCTTCCCCGGACCCCGAGCACAGCAGGAGTTTAGGGTACCATGCTGTCCTTTTAAAACAATAAAGGGCAGTCCATAATATTTTCTGCACCTAGTAGTTAGCCACATAATATTTTTTGACTAATATTCTTTTGATTTTCATATGGAAGATATGAACTAATTTTTTATTTTGATATTGTGATGTTATTTTAACTTCAAGTTGCATATTATGCCTTTCTTTCTAGCCATGACAATCGACAATAATGTGATGTTATTTTAACTGTCAATTTTTGGAATGAGGTCTGTTGTGAATTGAAGAACATTAGTCTCTTTAACTTTTGGAACTATCTCTAGTTATCATTTTTTAAATGTTGATAGAATTATAAATGTCTTTATTGGCTGTTAAATTAGTGCAAAAATCTAATTTATATTGGTGCTAGGCATACTGAGGAAGATCACCATTAAATTTTGAAAATACTTGGTCAACACTTCAGTAAAGAGAACGCACATGGCAGGCTCGCGTGGCGCAGAATCAGTGCACACCACTTGCACGGCCAGACGTATTCCCGGAAAATCATATTACATTTTGAGAAATTTTCAGGATCTTAAATTATTAAGGAAAATTGTAAATAATTGATCATTCATTGAATATAGTTGTTCTCTGTTCCAGTATCCGCCCATCAAAGGGTCATTTATATCAATTTTCCTTCGTTTTTTCTTTACTTTGTCGTTTGATACGTTGGCAGTTGAGAATTTATATCTGTATCATGAATGTAGATTTTTGCAATCCAGAAACTGTGGATTTATCATCAAGGCGAGGTCTATATAACCGAATAGAGAGCACGCCGGTACAATAAGCATCGATCTATTTTATTGATTGTTAATGATATGAGTTTTAGCTCAAGTATTTGAGCAATTTGAATTGTCTCTTGTTCTTCTTTGTAATTGGACGGTTTGAGTTCTGAAATTTGGTTTGGAGTTGTTACTTTACTTTGAAATTAATTGTATATTTTTCCTTTTTTCAAATATCATATTTAGAAATTGGTGCACGCTCACTGGTTGGACCAAGAAGATCTTCAGATGGAAGTAACAATAATGATGGATTAGGTGCCGATTAGATTTTATTTTTAGGATCAACTTTGACTTATTTTGGGTATTATTGTTAAATAACACTTTGAAACGTTAGTATTTTGATGATGCAATTTTGGAGTGCTAAATAACACTTTCAAACTTTATTATTTTGATGATGTACTTTTGGAGTACTTTTATTTTATATGATGAATATTTGCTTATTTGATCTTTTATATTGCTTAATTTGAAGTGTTATATGAGTTTAAATATATAGAGTGCAAAAAACAAGCTGGGCATATGGAATGACAAAATTTAAAAAATTAATTATAGGAATAATTAAAAGAAATTATGAAGTTGAAAAATTACGGCGGTTTCAACTGCCGTAATGTGAAAAATAAAATTTGAATTTTTATTGCATTACGATTGTTTTAAAACTCCAGTTTAAACATAAAAAAAATGCCACAATAACAAATCAATAATACGACAGTATGTGTATTACGACGGTTATTCCAGAACTGCTGTAATACGATTGTGGCGGACGAGATTATGTCGTTATGTATGGCCGCCGTAAAAATCATTTGTGGTGGTTTGAAACTGCCGCTAAACGTCATATGAACCGCCATAAATATCTCATTTTTTGTAGTGAATGTGAATATTCGTTTGTCAATTTTAAAAATGGAGAATTTATTGAGTTGTAATTTTGATGAATAACGAATGTGACAATAGTATTGAGACAATTGTTACCAATTGAAGGACCACAACCTTCTAGCTAGGTGGTTCTTGAGATTGACTGGTAGCTAATCCTTGCGGATGTAGGAGTTATTTTATGCGAGATATTTTATATTTGCGTGTTATATGACCTAGCAATCGTTCAAATAATGGAGAATCTTGATAGTTGATAGTCAATATTGGAGTCCAAGTTTGTACGGAAGTAGAGTCGTAATTTTAGAGAGAATTTATAAAAAAACGTGACTTTTTTTATCTATAGTTTATGAGATTTTATCTTCCTTCTATGTTGCTAACTGTACATATATGGGTTTACACACCTACACTGAGAGAATCCTGTGGAGCAAGAAAGAGATAAACTGAAGTATTAATATGAGATGAACTGTTACTTTTGAGCTAAAGCTACTATTAGAAATTGGTTAGGGAAATACAATAAACTTGCTCCTTGTGCTTGAGTCAACACTCTAGGTGTTTTTATAGGCAAATTTTAATAAGTCGAAAATTTGTCAAAAACTATTCATCCCCTTATAATGTAGTAGTGTACTAAATTAACAGCAACATATTATATTTCGAACTCAGAACAGCAGAACTCCAATTGTAATTTTCTTACCATAAAAATGTACTAATATAAAATATCATTGAGAAATTAATGGGTGATTAGCAGGTCACGAGTTTAAGCCATTAAAACAACATTTTGCAGAAATGCAGGGTAAGACTGCGTATAATAGATTCTTATAGGCCGATTCTTCTTCGAACCTTGCATATAACGGGAGCTTAGTGTACCAAGCTGCTCTTTAAATCACCGGAGGTAGGGGTGGGCGTATATCGGTTCGGTTCGGTTTTGTATCAAAAAAATATGAACCGAATAAAATTCAATTTTTTTTAAAAAAACCGAATATGTTAAACAGAGCAATATACCTGTGATATACACCCAATATACATCAGTGTATATCACAGGCAAAGCAGTGAATTCTGGCCAAACTGGCCCATCTCGGTAGTAGCCCAACAGTGGGCATATCCAGTGAACAGAAGCAGCCCAGCAGTGGGCTGCTACTAGAGATGGCAATGGATCTTGGACCCGGTCCAGATCCGGTGGATCCAGATCCGTTTTATAGGATATGGATCTTCAAAATTTGGACCCGACGGATCCGGATCGGACCCGGATCCGTTTCTGACGGATCGGATCTGGATCTTGTATTTGAGATCCGTATCCGATCCAGATCCGATCCGTGGATTCGTTTTTTATTAAATATATTCATAACCTAGAATATAATTTTATAAGTATTTTCTTAATTTTTTTTCATAATTTATGTACTAGGAAAAGGGTTGAACCAGGATAAGGCACAAGTCACACATCCATTTAATTTGCCTTTGAAGTTTCATTTCTTTTACCTATATGGAAAATGCTCTCTGTAGTTTCTCATATTTTCATTTCTATAAAAAGAAAAAATTATCACTCTTATTTAAATTTTCCTTTCTTGAATCTGCTAGCCATAAGCTTTAAGTATATTTCTCTCATTTGTTTGATCAACAAAAAAAAATGGGACTTTTGATATATCACTGACATTGTTTTATGTTGTTTAATGAAGTCAATCAGTAGAACTACAAGTGGAGCATCACTAAAGCCTCCAAAAATTAGCTCAAAGTTGTAACATGTTCAACATCACTAATGAAGTCAATCGTCTTTATTTTCTTGTGATGCTAAAACTTTGTTCAGTATTTTGGAAGAATGGTGTCATGTTTGTGTAGGTTGATTGAATGAACTCAATCATTTTTTTCAATCAGATTGCGTTTCATTTTGTCATAAAAGTTTCAACATGTGGGAATATTATTCAAGCCAAAAAAATTTATATGTAGATCCAGATCCGATCTGTGGACCCGGTGGATCCGAATTTGGATATGATTTTTATGGACCCGATGGATCTGGATCCGGATATGGATACATGTATGAAAAATGGATTTAGATCTGGATCTAGTAGGATCCGGTCCTGATCCGATCCGTTGCCATCCCTAGCTGCTACAGTGAACGAAAGCCCATCACGCAGGAAATGTATATTAGGCAATGTATATTTGGTATATATAGTTAATATATTGTAGTGTAAAGGTTACCTTAATTAGTGTTATACACTTACCATAATTGTATAGTTAGAATTATGGTAGAATAAGGTTTTAGGAATAAAATAGGAATATGATTCTCCTATTTTGTAACTTGTATAAATACCTTTCAATTAATGAAAATAATCAAGGGGATTATTTTTTTCATGGTATCAAAAGTCTAGGTCACACAAAAATTTTCTTCTCTCAAATATTTTTGTCCTCCCTCGGCCGAGCCCCCCCTCGGGTTTTACCATATTTTGTCTTCCGCTCTCAAAATCTCTCTTACTAATCCCTCTTTCACCTCTTGTTCTTTCGGTATGTCTACATCAAAGAACTCGTTTCATCCTGCCCTAGTGGTTTCTAACATCAAGAATCATATCCCGTTAATTCTTGAAATAGAAAACGTCCAATATGCGACGTGGGCTGAGTTGTTCAAAATTCACGCTCGTTCGCATCAAGTCATCCATCACATCATCCCCGCGGCTCTTGATGACACAGAGGTGCCTAAATGCGAGGATGATCCTAAATTACGGACAACGCTTGAGCCACTGTCCTTCAGTGGATATATTCTACTATCTCTACTGACCTATTGCAGACGATTATCGAGCCAGACGCTACGGCAATGGCCGCATGGGATAGACTGCGTGACATATTCCAGGATAATCAAAATTCAAGAGCTGTTACCCTTGAACAGGATTTTTCCACGTCAACATGGAAAATTTCCCGAACGTTTCAGCATATTGCAAAAGGTTGAAGGAATTGGCGGACCAACTCTGCAGCGTTGGTACGCCTGTTAGTGAAGATCGTCTTGTTTTACAGATGATCGCTGGCCTATCTGAGGCCTATAGTGGCGTTGGGACTCTCCTTCGTCAAAGTAATCCTCTTTCAAGGTTCTATCAAGCACGATCCATGCTTACATTGGAAGAAACCGGTTTGGCCAAAAAGGCTGCTACTAATGCTAGTCCCATGGTCACGATGACTTCCTCCCCAAGTCCTCAAAATTATGGCACGAATTCGCACCAAAACCAATCCCACGGTGGCAACAAGAATAGCCGGAAAAATAAAAATCGCGGAGGCAAACACAGCGGTTCAGGCGGCAGTCACAGTGGCCAAAGCAGTGGCAGTGGGCCCCCTCCAGTTCCAATCACTATTTCCAGCGATGGGTCCATTTCCAGAATTGGGCCAGCAGACAGTCCTTCCCGAACCCAGAAAATTCCCAAAATCCGCCCACCTCTTCCTCGAGTCTTAGACCAATCACTCGTAGTCAACGGGGTATTTTTACGCCAAAAAGATATTTTAATTTACATTTGAATGTCTCTAAATCCCCATTGCCCCGTAATCATGTGTCTGCTTTAAACGACCCGAATTGGAAAATTCCTATGACTGATGAATATAATGCTCTTATTGATAATAAGACGTGGGAGTTGGTGCCCCGTCCATCTGGTATTAATGTTATCAGGTCTATGTGGATTTTTGCTCATAAGGAAAATTCGGATGGTTCGTTCGCTCGACATAAGGCACGGCTTGTGGGTGATGGTAAGACTCAGCAAGTTGGGATAGATTGTGGTGAGACGTTTAGTCCGGTGGTCAAGCCGGCTACCATTCACACTGTGCTTAGCTTTGCTCTTTCAAAGGCCTGGCTGATTCATCAGTTGGATGTCAAGAATGCTTTCCTATATATTGATCTCAAGGAAACAGTATATATGCATCAACCATTGGGGTTCAGGGATCCTAACCGTCCTCATCATGTCTGTTTGTTGAAAAAGTCCTTATTTGGGCTTAAGCAGTCTCCACGGGCCTGGTATACGAGGTTTGTTGACTATGTTTCGACACTTGGGTTCACTCACAGCAGGTCAGATAATTCCTTGTTCATCTACCGTCGTGGTTCGTCCTTGGCCTACATTCTGTTGTATGTGGAGGATATCATTTTGACTGCTTCTTCCGATGCCTTGCACCAGTCTATCATGGCCATGCTCAGTTCTGAGTTTGCTATGAAAGACTTAGGGCCCTTGAGTTACTTTTTGGGGATTGCCGTCAAGCGTCATTCAAGTGGTTTGTTTTTGTCCCAAAGAAAGTATGTTGTTGAGATCATCGAGAGGGCTGGGATGTCATCCTGTAAGTCCACTTCCACTCTAGTTGATGCAAAACCCAAGCTTAGTGCCGCGACAGGTGCACCATACGAGGACCCGACCCGCTATCGCAGTCTTGCAGGGGCCCTCCAGTATCTTACCTTTATCAGACCGGATATTACGTATGCTGTTCAGCAAGTGTGTTTATTCATGCATGATCCCAGAGTAGAGCACATGAATGCAGTCAAACGCATCATTCGGTATATTCAGGGGACACTGGACTATGGTTTGCATTTGTATCCTTCATCTATACACAGATGTTGATTGGGGTGGATGTCCCGACACCATACGTTCGACATCTGGCTACTGTATGTTCCTGGACAACAACTTGGTCTCCTGGTCGGCAAAGCGTCAGGCAACTTTATCACGCTCAAGTGCAGAAGCTGAATATCGAGGGGTAACGAATGTGGTCTCCGAATCATGTTGGCTATGTAATTTGCTTTTGGAGCTTCATTGTCCAATTCAGAAGGCAACCTTGGTATATTGCGATAACATTAGTGTCATCTACCTTTCAGGTAACCCGGTTCAGCACCAACGCACTAAGCATATCGAAATGGACATTCACTTTGTCCATGAAAAGGTTGCTAAGGGTCAAGTTCGCGTATGTCATGTCCCGTCTCGTTATCAAGTTGCAGACATCTTTACAAAGGGTCTATCCATAGTACTTTTTGAAGATTTTAGGGACAATCTCAGCGTTCGAAAACCGCCCGCTATGACTACGGGGGTGTGTTAAACAGAGTAATATACCTGTGATATACACCCAATATATATCACAGGCAAAGCAGTGAATTCTGGCCAAACTGGCCCATCTCGGTAGCAGCCCAACAATGGGCATATCCAGTGAATGTATAGCGGCCAAAGAAAGGTCACAGTGAATGAAAGCCCATCACGCAGGAAATGTATATTAGGCAATGTATATTTGGTATATATGGTTAATATATTGTAGTGTAAAGGTTACCTTAATTAGTGTTATACACTTACCATAATTGTATAGTTAGAATTATGGTAGAATAATGTTTTAGGAATAGAATAAGAATATGATTCTCCTATTTTGTAACTTGTATAAATACCTTTCAATTAATGAAAATAATCAAGGGGATTATTTCTTTCAGAATCAAACTTTCTAAAAAAAAACCGATATATCGGTTTATATCGATTTTTTCAATTCAAATATAAAGTCCAAAATAAATAATTTAAAGTCCAAAAATGGGTCGGGTCGTTTTTTTTTTAAATTGAATTTCCAACATTGAAATTGACATTCACACCTACATTACCACGAAATTTCGACGTTGAAAGGTATTGTATATCGTGAGATGTTTACTAAAGAAAAGGGAAAATTAGAAACCGATTTAGGGGAAAACACATTTTGATTGGAAAACGGACATCCGAGTGCAAAGTTATAATCATTTAAAGTTGCACAAATTTACAACTACTTTCTCTCCCTACATTTTATGTCAATATTTTCGTGATATGTTAATTAAGTTCATGCCGCATTCGACTTCCATAAAAGCAAAAATAATATTAAATACATATTTGCCCCCAGTTTTCGGTTCGGTTCATAAAAAATACGAAAGAACCGAATCATTTAATCTTGATTCGGTTCGGTTCTTTCGTGAACCAGTTTTTTTTTTTTTAAAAATGAATAAAAACCGCCGATTCAATTCAATTTTTCGATTCAGCGGGTTTTATGCCCCCTAACCGAAGGAAGAAATTATAACACAGAAAATAATGAGAAAAATAAAATAAAAAAGAAAGAAATAAAATGACGCAGTAAGGACGACTAAACATAAGTTGTAGCCCTGTAGGCAAGGCCAGCTAAGGCCGTAAGCTCTTTGCTAAAAAAATCCCTTGGTCTTTTCTTTTTCGTTAGAGATCTATATCGACCATGGCCACCCAATTACGTCCAAATCATGTAATCCCATATGCAAATTGTTCCATCACTCATCGAAATCGAACCAACATTCACCCCTTATTCAGCTCAATTCCGAGAATTAATTTGGGGAAACGGTGTTTGTCAGTTCAATGCACTGAGAGACAAACACAGAACTTTCGCACGTGCAAGAATTGCAAGGCCCAGTTTGACCCTTTGCTCAATAACCCACGCGCTTGCCGTTACCACACTGCCCATTTTGGAGGTACCCTTCCCTTATCTCACATAAATAATAAATTCGCACTATCTCATGATTCACTTATGTATAGTAAGAATGATTTGTAAAATATGGGTGAAGTCTCATTCAGTTGTTGTGAGTAATAATACCATGTATTGCAAAGGAATATTGTTGAAATTGTTATAATGGCAAAATAGGTAGATAAAAGCTACTGTAATTTTGGTGATGTATACAACAACAACAACATACCCAGTGAAATCCCACAACGTGGGGTCTGGGGAGGGTAGAGTGTACACAAACCTTACCTTTACCTTGGTAGGTAGAGCGACTGTTTCCGAGAGATCATCGGCTCGAGACAATGCACAAACACAAGCAAAGCATGAGAAACGGTCAGACCCAGACATGAAATTTAAAGCAGTATAAAAATGCTGGTATCAAAAGCTAATAAACCTTGATAGCGCATTTTGAAAAAGAAGCAGCAACTAACGTAGGTACATAAGATAAACAAAGTACACTAGAGAACACATAGCAACAAAAATCAAACGACAGGGGACTATAAAGCAATACTGCGCCTACTAGTATGATAGACTAAGCGGGCCTACAATAATAACACTACAACAACCCGTTTGTAAGCGTAAGTAGGACTATGCTAGACTAACTACTACCCTTCTATCCTTATCCGTGTCCTCTATAACCCCCTATCTAAGGTCATGTCCTCAGTAAGTTGCACTTATGCCATATCCCGTCTAATCACCTCCCCAATACTTCTTCGGCCTACCTCTACCCCTCCTAAACCCGTCCATAGCCAACCTCTCACACCTCCGCACTGGGATATTTGTGTCTCTCCTTTGCACGTGCCCGAACCATCTCAACCTCACTTCCCGCATCTTATCCTCCACCGAGGTCACTCTCACTTTGTTCCGGATATCATCATTTTTAATTTTATCTCTCCTTGTATGCCCACACATCCATCTCATCATCCTCATCTTCGCAACTTTCATCTTTTGAGTGTGCGAAGTCTTGACCGGCCAACACTCTGCCCATACAACATAGTCGGTCTAACCACCACCCTATAGAACTTGCCTTTAAGCTTTGGTGGCACCTTTTTATCGCACAAGACTCTAGATGCGAGCCTCCATTTCATCCACCTTGCCCCAATACGATGTGTGATATCGTTATCAATCTTTCCATTCCCTTGGATAATAGACCCGAGGTACTTGAAGCTTCCTTTCTTTGAAATGACCTGAGTACCAAGCCTTACCTCCACGCCTGTCTCAAGGTTGCTCTCGTTACTGAATTTGCACTCCAAGTATTCTGTCTTGGTCCTACTCAGTCTGAACCCTTTAGACTCCAGAGTCTGTCTCCAAACCTCCAGCTTAGCGTTTACTCTGCTGCGAGTCTCATTAATTAGGACTATGTCGTCTGCGAATAACATACACCATGACACCTCTCCTTGAATTTGTCGCGTCAGTCCATCCATCACCAAGGAAAATAAGAATGGGCTAAGAGCTGATCCCCGGTGCAGCCCCATCATCACTAGGAAGTACCCCGAGTCTCCTCCTACTGTCCGTACCCTAGTCTTGGCTCCATCATATATATCCTTGATCTCCCTAGTGTACGCCATAGGTACACCTCTAACCTCCAATTATCTCCATAGAACCTCCCTAGGGACTTTGTCGTATGCCTTCTCGAGGTCGATGAAAATCATATATAAGTCTCTCTTCCTCTCTCTATACTGCTCCACCAATCTCCTAATAAGATGGATGACTTCTGTAGTCGAACGCCCCGGCATGAATCCAAGCTGGTTCTCGAAAATAGACACGCCTCTTCTCACCCTCATCTCTATGACCCTTTCCCAAACTTTCATAGTGTGGCTTAGCAGCTTGATACCCCTATAGTTGTTGCAACTCTGGATATCACATTTGTTCTTGTACAAAGGAATCATTGTACTCCACCTCAATTCTTCAAGCATTCTCGCCGTCTTAAAAATGACGTTAAACAACTCAGTCAACCACTCCAAACCTGTCCTGTCTGCGCTCTTTCAAAATTCAACTGTGATCTCTCAGGCCCGGTTGCTCGTCCCCTGTGCATTCTGCAACAACACCCTTAGCCTCGTCAACCTTAATGCTTCTATAATACCCAAAATCTCAGTACCTACCAAATTGCTTCAGATCTCCCATCTCAATGTCTCTATCTCCTTTTTCGTTCAAGAGTTTATGGAAGTAAGATTGTCACCTCTGCCTAATATGCACATCCTCCATCAGTACTTTCCCGTTCTCGCCCTTGATGCACCTCAGGTGATCCAAGTCACAGACCCTCTTCTCCCTCGCCTTGGCTAGTTTGTACAATTTTTTCGTTCAAGAGTTTATGGAAGTAAGATTGTCACCTCTGCCTAATATGCACATCCTCCATCAGTACTTTCCCGTTCTCGCCCTTGATGCACCTCAGGTGATCCAAGTCACAGACCCTCTTCTCCCTCGCCTTGGCTTTTTTCCTCTAATTCCACATACATGCGTTCAAAGGCCGTCGTTTTCGCCGCCGTAACCGCTAGCTTTGCCTCCTTCCTCGCCATCTTGTACAATTCCCTGTTCGTCCACTTTCTCCACCTCATTCTTGCTTTCTACCAATTTCGCATACGCCGCTTTCTTCGTTTCTACCTTCTCTTGAACTTTACCATTCCACTACCAGTCCCTTCGATGCCTACCACGGCTACCTCGTGAGACCCCTAGCACTTCTCTAGCTACCTTCCGAATGAAACTGGCCGTCCTGTCCCACATACCGGTCGCATTCCTACTACTCTCCCAAGCCCCCTTGGCCATCAACCTCTCCCCCATCTCTTTTGCACTAGCTATGGTTAAACTCCCTCATTTGATTCTTAACCTGTCATCCACAACCCTCATCTTCTTCTCCGTCTTGATCTCCAAATCCATCACCAAAAGCTTATGTCGGTTGTAAGATACTCTCTCGGAATAACCTTGCAGTGTTTACAAAGACCGTTGTTAACCTTCCTAAGGAGCAAAAAGTTTATCTGAGTCTTAGCCACCGAACTACGGAAAGTCACCAAGTGCTCCTCCTTCTTCAGGAACCTCGAATTGACTATCACCATCTCAAAAGCTCTAGCGAACTCCAAAAGTGAGACGCCTCCCCCATTCCTGTCCCCGAGGCCAAAACCTCCATGCACGTCGTCATAACCCCCGGAAGTGACCCGATATGTCCATTGAAATCCCCTCATACAAATAACTTCTCAGTGGGTGGTATACCTCCCACCACTTCGTCCATATCCTCCCACAAGCGCCTCTTCTCCTCCTCATCCAAGCCCGCCTGCGGCGCGTACGCACTAATAATGTTCATAGTGAATCGTCCGACTACCAACTTAATCGCCATCATCCTTTCATTGACCCTCCTAACCTCTACCACATGATCCCTTAGTTTGCTGTCTATCAAAATACCTACCCTATTCCTATACTTCGACCTACCCGAGAACCGTAACTTATATCTGTCTACATCCTTAGCCTTAGGTCCTACCCATTTGGTCTCCTGGACACATGCTATATTAATCCTCCTCTTTTTAAGAATCTTAACTGGCTCTATGGACTTTCCCGTTAAAGTCCCAATGTTCCAAGACCCTATTCTTAGTCTAGCATCTCCCTTACCCCACTTACCCCCCTAACCCTCGCCCCCGTCCCCGACCGAGAACATGACCCTAGTCTACCATCATTCACCAAAGCCTCTAGAGCAAAAAAATACTAGTCAAAGGTTAACGCTAACACACACGAAAACCAATACTAAAGCACAAGTTAGCAAGAATCTAGAGGTAAGTCAGGCTACTACAGACCAGAATGATAAAACAAAGGACAAGAAGAATAAAGACAAGAATGTAAAGTCAAGATTCAATAAAACGCAACACGCAATCTTTGGTAATGTCTGTAGTTACTATTCTATTTAAGTATCACATTTTCCCAATCTTTGGACAAGGAAAAAGAAAGTAGCAAATCTATCTCACCGTGCTTGGTTGAAGGAAGGGGGGGGGGGGGCAGCGCTGCTGATGTACTTCCACTGAGTTTAAGTTCTATGCACTCGCGGCGTAAGGATACTTAAAAGGTAGGTAATTTCCAGCAAGGACAAACCAACCGATCCTTAGAAGACTGACTGGTCAGAAATAGGTTATTATAGAAGGCTCCACTATGAAGGGGTGAATATCGTTGCACATCTGATGAAATTGAAGCAACTAGTCTAATGGCATATCATCATATATAGTTTCATCGTCTTGTAGATGTACATAATAGATGTACTAAAAGTGTTCGATAGAACCCTACAAAGGTTCTTAAACTCTACTTAATAAGCATTGATGATAAGTTGATAAATTAGAATAATTGATAAGTAACCTGCTATTACAAGTTAAATCACATCGTTGGTGTAAAATTCATTATACAGTCAGTCTATAAAACTTAAATCCTATTTCCATTAGGGGAACTTTGTAACTCTTGCAAAGTTACTCAAAGGTAGTAGGTAGTGATATTAATCTCTAGTTGTGGTCTGACTTCAACTTAAAGTAATATATGACATAAACTCTAATGGATCGGCGGAACCCAATAGCTTTGGCCCAAACCCTATATTTTAAAAAAAAGGCAGCCCGGTGCACTAAGCTCCCGCTATGCATGGGGTCCGGGGAAGGGCCGGACCACAAGGGTCTATTCACTTATATTTGTAGTAAGAAATTCACTTAATGTGTATAAATAATTTATCCAGAAGACCAGAACCAGAAAAGTGTGGTTTAGAACCCATAAACTTAATATCTTGGATCCGCCTCTGGCCTAAACCGGAACCGATAAAAATGAACAAAGAGAGTGCTGAGAATGATATATTGAGGTTTTCATAAACTCTTTTAAGAGCTGTCAAGTTCTTATATTTTGTTGTTTTGATTATAATATGCCTACTCTCTGAACATATTAAAAGTTGAAAATGTTTTTAACTAACATTAGTGTTTCCATTCATAGCGGCTTAGTTGACCACCAGTGTCTCATACTTAAGCTTGCTAATAGTGACTCCTCTTATCCTTCCTTATCTAGTTATATTTCTTGAAGGCTCGTGGCAGCATCATCATGTATTGGACTATTCAGCAGTCCAATCTTATGCAGGAACACGGTGTGTAATTTTAGATTGAATTGGGGTTAGGCTTCTTTGAGTTGAAAATTCTTTTTGGTAAAGGCATAACTTTTAGATTGACTTGGGTTTAGGCTTCTCTGAGTTGAAGCTGGTTCCATCCGGTAAAAGTATTAGAGGCAGAAGGTTTGCCCTGATTTTCTTTAGCAACGATTGGAGTGGGAGAGTCAGAGTCGAAAAGAGGATTCGTCACTTCTTCCGTCTACTTACGAGTCCACAATGACCATGAATGGCGCATAGCAAAGCAGCGCCCAATGCACCGGCAACTCCCATCATATGAAAGGGGTTCAAGGTCCAATTATGAAACCCTAAAGAGAACCTAGTCAAGCAATGGAAGGAGAAAGGAAAAAGACCTTCCTCGCGCACATACAAACCATCTTTAGCGAAGTCCCTCCTTCCCAACCTCTCCTACAACATCCATTTCGTCAAAGAAGGACGGAGCAGGCATACTGACTACTCTGATTGGGCATGGACTGGGAAAAAGTAGCAGCTAAAGGAAAGCTAAAAGGTATTGGCGAAGAAGTATATGTATGTACCCGGTAAAGACTATACTACGTAATTTGTGGTGGGTGATGCATATAGTTTCTCCAACACCCTCCTTTGACAACCATAATAAACATAGTTTCTCCAACACCCTCCTTTGACAACCATAATAAACAACAGAAGAAACCTCTTTCTCAATTAATATATCCATGCATATTTTTTTAGCCTTGTGATTCAAATGGCATTTACTAGGGAGGTTCAATTGACTTCTTTGCAATGGTGGATAAAGCATGTAATAGATAATGAGTTCAACCAAATCCGATAATTTCGAAAACGAATATGATTTGATTGATCTATGAGAGAAGAGTTGAGCAATACTTCGACACTCCATGTTAATCTCGTCGCAGAAGAGTTAATCAGTTGATGCTCCAATTTCCCTTTGATTGATTAAAGGTCCTCCAAGGCGACATGTGACGCCCCATCTATGGACATAACAATAAAATTTAGTATGTAATGATATCGTATTAGTTTGATTGGACTAAACATGTAGTTTGATTACTTGAAATGCTTCAATGGGCCTTTGATTTGACTAGATATACTTTGGTATTATGCAGCTATTTATCAATTTCCTGCCTAAATTCATTGGACCGTCCTCTTATCTACGTCACACCCTTGGGAGTACGGCCCTTCCCCGGACCCTGCTAACGCGGGATACTTTGTGCACCGGGCTGCCCTTTATGATTTTGAAATACTTCACTATATTTTTAATAATAGTAAAACTTGTTGCTCTGTAATAAGTACTACTGTGCTAGTTCCTCTTGGTTGTGGCCTACTGGTGCAAGTGTGTTATAACAGCAAGTAGATTTTTCAGGAGCTTCTTAAGTTTGATTAGAAGTTGTATTACAGTGTAGGGAGAGATGTGAGATTTAGATAATCCCTAATTATTCACTAGTGGATGGATATAGAAGATTCATGTGACTGAACAAAACTAGGTTGAGATTTATGTGTAGCAATTGTGTTGTTAAATGGTTACCATTAACTCTCCTTCCTTATAGTCAAGCAAGTGGCTCCCCGCGCCTCTCTTTCCTTATAGTCAAGAGTACTTAATTAATGGTCTTCAGTCTACCATTCCAAGGGAAATGCCTGGCTATTCAAAGCTGCAAAAACAATCCAATGTTTTTCTTTCTAAGGATTGATTTTCCTTGTCGTAGTTCATATTCATATTCAGGAAAAATTCTGCTTTTTCTTCTTATTGTGGAAACATTTTCTGGGAGTAATGCCTCCTTTCTCTCTCCCCCAAGGACTCAGTCTCTCGGGTATCTATCAACATATAGAGCAAACTAATAATGATTCATACAAGCTAAATCTTCTAATGCACAATGAAGAACTTTTCCAGTCTGAATCCTTACATTTTTGTCATGTTCAACCAATCATTAGTTCTGTGCTTTCTTTATTTAAGAACTCACATGATATGGATATTTATGGATTTGAGTTTTAGTAAATTTAGAATAAAGATTTAGCTGAAGGAGAGAAAAAGTAGAATTTTTATATAAATGTGTATATACTTGGGATGGATTAGTTGGTTTTGGCTAGAAGAGATTAGTTCCTTTTTTTTAAAAATAAATTAATATATATCAGTGGTGATCGGACCAACTTGCTCGGCACCTCAATTACATCTTGTCCAAACCGCTAGCACAAGTTGCCAAGGTAATCCTATCCACCATTGGAGCAGGTGGGTACACACCAAGTGTTGTAACTAGGATTCCTTCTGAGTGGATAAGGTGTTGATTTGCAATAGTCACCTCTAGAAACCATCAACGTTAAGATTAGGATCATGGTCGCAGTTCTGTAGACTATGCATATATTTCAGTTTTTCTCGATTTCTCTGCCAATCAACACTTAGTAAGCTACTAAAACCTTCTTCTCTTGATGTAAGACCAAACAAAATAGGACAGGTGGACCATTAGATCTTAGTTAATGCAAATTTACGTTATGATGAACCGAATATCTCCCTGGTGGTGTTTCATGTGTATGTAGTGAATGCCACTGATAAAGCTGCTCCTATAGAATAGAGTAAACAACTCATGTAACACTTCTTTTAAAGGAGAAAATCAATGCAACTTCTGCAGAATTTACTGTTGACAATACTACTTAAGTGATATATGCCAATTATGTGATTCCTCTATCATATTCCTGTTGCATCTGCATTGCTTTTGAATGTAAGGCACTTGGATTTATTCCTTATTGTTATCATTTCATATGTTGTATTGGCAAGAATTATAAAATACAGGAATATTGGATGTGTTTGGTATTAGGAAAAGGTAAATGTTTCCTAGAAATTAAGTGGACTTCTACTTTTTCTTTTAACAAGGGAAGTGGCTTTTACTTAGTTCCTGGTGTTTGTAAGTAAGCAAAAACGATTATCCCAAAAATATTTATATATAATCTAGGCAAACACTATGGGTGTAGGGGTAAGGGTGTGGGGGTGGGTTGGAGTGGGATGAGGTATGTTGCAAAATGGAGAGTGGTGGAATACCACTTATGAAACTTGTTTCCCAACTTCTACTAGGAAGTCATTTACTCATTTTAAAAGAACTTGTTTTGTTAGAGAAAATGTTGTCGAAGTTTTTTGACCAACCTAACATAGGAAAATTGGAACACATTGTCCAGTGATTTCCTCCATACCGAACACACCCACTGTGTTCTCACTTTCTTATGCCCTTCTGCTTGTTTTATGCTGAAGGATATTATCTTGCTACATTATTCCATTTCTTCACCATTCCTTAGTTTGTCCGACTTCATATGAGCTAATTAGCATCTTAACTCATCTTTCATTCCACCTTGGTTCTTCAAACAGGAGAAACAAGGAGAAAATTTGAGAGTGTTTATACCGGAGGCACCCTGGACACCCCTGATGGTGGTAAAGTTTTCCAATACTGGCATTGTTGTGGGTCTGAAGATCCTTTTGATACTGGCTGCACAGCTGCACCTCACGCTACTTATGATGATTGATACATTGATTCTTAAATGGGTGCAATATAAATATTTGTTACTTGAGCACTTTGTCCAATTCACAAGTCGAATCTCATGCTGTATCTCTATAATTTCTCCTAGTCCTTTTCTCATAATTGTACAGCATAGCTTTGATATTTTCCCCCTTAAATTCGATGCAACTGAAATAGTTAATTTCTTTTTCTCCTCTGTGCTCATTTTGAACAGAAGTATTATTCTTGAAGGATGAATGCATGAAAAAACTTCATTATTAAGAATACTCTGAAGAATAGATTCTGAACAAAAAGTTTATGGGGATATAGTCTATGCTGATATCGTTGCGCTGTTACTTTTTACTGTGTGACAAATAGCTAGTTCATTCTCACCCTCCATTCAACCTGATATAATCTCAGTAATCTAAAAAGTTCGTTCGATTAACCCAACAAAAGGAGATGGGAATATGACATATCCATACAAGCATCTTGGTTTTATCTGTCACAATTAAGCTTCCTTCTAGGATAGGTATGTCAGTGGCGCGGGTAAATGCGGGTACCGCCCTTCACCCGCTCCAGTTGGGTTGGGTATGGGGATGGTTTGGTGGGTGGTGGGGCGGGTATGAGTATCAAAAGTGCTACCCGCCATGGGTAGTGGGGCGGGGGTGGATTTCATATAAGACCCGCACCGTACCCGCACTGCATGTACCCGCACTGCATGTACCCGCACCGCCTAAATAATGGGGCGGGTACCCGCATTTACCCGCCCCACTGACATCTAAATTAGCCACCAAATCTGTTACATCACTGAAATGTCTGAGTGCCTCCATAACTCTAGAGATGGTATTCATATTTCATATGCAGAAAATCATCAAGTCATCATCAAAGATAAGGTGAATCAATTTTGAGAGTTTACACATAGGATGGAACTGAAAATCAGACAGTTCACTCATTTCTTGTAGAGTTCTAGAAAGATATTTCATCACCAACACAAACAATAGTGGTGACATGGGATCTGTGCCTAAAGAAACCATGACATATCAAGACATTATGAACCAATGATCTTCCAGCTACAAAAATTGTTTGATTCTCAGCCACAACTGTAGGAATGATATTCTTTAATCTCATGCAAATTAATTTAGAAATGCATTTATATAGGAATTGCAGCAAGATATGGGCCTATATTAACTAACATATTGGGGGGGGGGGCTGCCACTTTGTGGATCAGAGATATAATGGTAGAATTTACTTGTCTTAGTAATTACCATTCTCAAAGAACTCCAGCACAACACTTGTCACCTCCTGCACAATAATACTCCAAGCATCTCCAGTGGGGCGGGTAAATGCGGGTACCCCACACCCTCGAAATTCGTCGGTCATCGCCACCCTACCCTACCTACGCCGCACCTCCCCATACCCCTGACACCACCTACGCCGCACCTCCCCATACCCCTGACACCACCTACGCCGCACCTCCCCATACCCCTGACAGCACCTACGCCGCACCCATCACTTCACCCATACCTACATCCCCAAAAGCCCGCGATTTCAACCCCTAAAATCCGCAACCTTTTGCCCCTTTATTTTGATTTCAAACTCGGTTTTAGGGGAAAATTCATCTATATAAACCCCCTTTGTTAACTATTTTTTTGGGGGGAGTGGAGGTTGTTTTGTTGGTGATTTCCGGTCGATTTTGTTGGTTTTATTTCCGGTCGGTTTTTGTGATTTTGTTTTCTCGGTTGTTGTTTTGGTTGGGTTCTCTCGATCGGAGTTCTGAAAATAAAAAATCAAGAACAATTCGGGTTGGGTCGGGTCCGAATCTGAAATGCCCTTATTTGTTAGTTCCTAATTTTCATCCGAAATTCCCTTCTGTGTTCTTCCCGTTTTCCGGTCACTCCAGGTTCTATTTTCATTTTCGGGTCAGTCGAATACGGGTCAGGTCGGGTCGGTTCTGCTTTCTGTTTCGGGTTGAAACGAGTGCCAAAAATCTGAAAATAAGGTTGGTTCTTATATGATTTATTGTTAATGATTACTTTTTTTTTTACCTTTGATTGGTTATCTGAAATTTGCAATGGAAATAAATGTGTCTCGGATTCGACACTGTTTTCCGATTCTATGGCTATGCTACTGATTTTATATTGTACTAATCGATTCGGGATACTGTGTTTCTTTGCCTTGCTTCTATTTTCTTGATTCTAATGTGTTGGATTGATGCTGTGCGATTTTCAATTTTCCGGCCACTGTTTCAGGTCGGGTTACTGTTCCGACGGGTAAAATTTTCAGAATTTTGTTTCAATATTTTGTTGTTGGTTATCTGAAAATCTGAGAAAAATTGATTCGGGTCGGGTCAGCCCGATTTGGGTAAAATTTTTAGATTTTTGTGTTCACTATTTTGTTGTTGGTTATCTGAAAATTCAAAAAAAAAATGTTTGATTCCGGGTCGGGTCACTATTTTGACTCGGTTCAGATTTTCAGAAGCATATTCGAATTTTATTTCGGTTCAAAATTCAGAATTCGAGTCGGACGTTTTAATCGCGACTGTCGGTTTATTTTGGTATTTTGAACATCCGTTATGCGGCTATTCTGTTATTTTACTGATTTGAACAAATACTATACTTAGGCCGATGAAATTGAATTTGAGGCCGGATCCCTTCGGAAAATGGTTCTCGGTTCAGTTTTTTACTGTTTTGGTATTATTTTGCTGATTTGAACATGATACTACACTGGCCGATGAAAAAATATCCATCGATTTTTGAGGCCTCCACAGTTGGAAAATCGGAAATATAACTTATGGGCAAGGATGAAACTTAAATTATTATTTTTTATCCGAGAGACCAACATGTTCGGTAGACAAGACAACTGAAATGACCAACGAGTCATATGTTCGCAACCACAACGTGATTGAAATGATCTTTTCAAAATTTAAGTCTGAGCCCTCCGTAATCAAAACATTTACTGTTTTGGATACGGATCCGAAGTTATTTATATTCAACTGTTTCTAACCGTTTGTTCTTGATAGCTTGCAAGACACATTTATGAAAGTTAAAGAAGACAAGATACCCCTCGGAGATGATTTATTTTATTATTATTTTATTTTCTTTAATTCAGCTTTATTTTATTATGTATTGTAATATTATTTATTGTACTTGTGTAATTATTGAAATGTTTAGAATAGGTAGACTTAGAATTAATAATCTAGAAAGAGTAGATTTAAAATCGAAAACCGCTAGTTTATCTATTTTAGGCCCGTCGCTCATATTTTCAAAATGTTAGTTTATTTATTTTAGGTTCGTCGCTCATACCTTCAAAGCGCTAGCTTATTTTTGAACTGTTCAGAATTTTCAAAACTATTGGTCACCTTTTATTCACACTATTAATCATACAAAATGGAGTTTTATTTTATCTGATTCGTTATTAAAAATGACTTCCAAAATATCATTTTCTTTACATTACAAATAAGTTATTTTTATTCTTACAAAAATCACTTTATATATATTTATAAACAATGCCATACAAAATGCATCATTTTATTAACTACTTGCGACATTATTTTTATACTTGTAAAAAACATGCATTTTCCTTAGCATAAAGATGAACTTGAGTTTGACCGGATAACCGCAAGTTAGCGGATCTGAAAGGATGCCTAACTCCTTCCCTTTAGGATAATAAAGAACCCTTACCTAGAATCTCATTAGTTTCGCAGACCATAAAACCAGAGTTATTTTGCAGCATTTAGTTAACATTTAGGTGACCGGAGTTATTCACTTGTATGATCATATTTATTGTAATTATAATCACAAGCTCTCGTTACTGGCTCGAAACCGGAGCAATTAAGCTGAGGCCCGGACCATTCTGACTGAAGGAATTCATCTTAATTCACGGCATTACATGCTAACTTTCTTACTTGCTATTTACTTTTGTTTACTTATTGTCAATTGCTTATCATCATCTGTTACATATCGACCCATGTATCCTTAAAACCACTTACAAATTCAACTGTACATTTTTTGGGGTTAACAGTTTGGCCCACCGTGGGGCTAATGATAATAGTGGTGATTTGTTCAAACTCAAATTTCACTTGTTTCTTTTGAGATTTTGTGAAAATAGGTCATTACCAAATACTTGCAAAATGGTTCGCGTAATCCATATTGAGATTAACGACAACAACGACACACCTGTCGACCCAATAACTGGCGAGCATCCGCATAACGGCCCGCTTGTCAACCAAATAATTGGCGAGCATCAGCATAACCCCTTGATTTCATCCCAGTGGTCTTGAAGGTCACGTGATAAAACACCGAACGATGATGAGGATGGTGAAATAAATTTGGCTCGAATCTTTAACATGCTGAAGGAGCAACAGAAGGCTATTACTCAGTTGCAAAAGAAGAGCAGCGGAGCAAGTGCGGTAGACGAAACTCGTCCCATTCGGGATGAAGATCGGGTCTGGAAAGAGGATCGAGTCAAAAGAGATGGCACTGGTTTGGGGGAAAATGAGTCCTCAGAGGTTTTAAAAATTCTCCAAGCTAACTAAGCTAATGGATACTAATGAAAAGAAGATTGAATCCTACAATTCGCGGGTAGATCAGATTCCTGGAGCGCCTCCGATCATAAAGGGACCGGACTCGAAGAGATACATCCAGTTGTCGTTCCCACCGAGCACAACTCCGAAGTTGATACCAAAAAGGTTTAAAATTCCATATCTCCCGAAGTATGATGAAACTATGGATCCACAAAATCATGTGACTCCATACACTTGTGCGGTGAAGGGCAATGACATGTACCCGGATGAGATCGAATTGGCGTTGCTAAAATAATTTGGCAAAACATTGTCCAAAGAGGCAATGACATGGTATTCTATTTTTCCTGAACACTCTATTAACTCATTTGAAATGTTTGCATATGCTTTTATAAATGCACATGCCGGAGCGCAAAAGGTCCAAGCAAGAAAAGTGGAATATTCAAAATTGCTCAGAAGGATACTGAGTTGTTGCATGAGTTTGTGACTAGGTTTTAAAAGGAATGGATGTTTCTTTCCTCGGTACTGGATGAATGAGCAACTAAAGCTTTCACCAAGGGGTTAAATCCTATAAGCTCTAGTGCCTCATTGAAATTAAAGGAGAACTTGTTGGAATTTCCTGCAGTAACGTGGGCAGATGTACATAATAGGTGCGAATCCAAAATTCGGGTGAAGGATGATCAGCTCGAAATTCCTTTAGGGTCATCAAGACGGAACAAAAATCTTGATTAGCTGAGTCATAATTAATATCTCTAAAAGATAGGTATCAACCCTACAGACAACCTGAAAGATTGAACTTCAGGTTAGATAGGAGTTGCAACAATCGCAACTTCTTATCGGACATCAAAGATCGAAATGACCGAGGGTCTACCAGCAGGGGCTTGCAATTTAAGAATGATACCAGTGGATCATCTTCTAACAGTGTGGAAATCCTATGGCTTTACGAATATAATTTTAACATTGATACGACTGAACTTATTTCAGCAATTGGGCACATCAAGGAGACGAGGTGGCGAAGATCACTTCGGACAGACATGACTCAAAGAGATCCAAACTTGATTTGTGATTATCATGGAACTCATGGTCACCAGACGGAAGATTGTCGTCAGTTGAGGGATGAAGTGGCCCGATTGCTTAAGAATGGTTATCTACGAGAATTTCTGAGTGATCGAGCAAAGGGAAATTACAGAAATAGAGAAGCGAACAAGCAAGCTAATCCGATTGAACCCCCACATATCATAAACATGATTATCGGAAGGATGGATGTTCCTCACGGATCCGTCATGACTTTAAAAAAGACGAAAGTCTCAATAACTCGAGAAAAGAGAACCAGGGATTTCTTATTGGAGAAAACAATATCTTTCAATGATGAAGACACATAGGGCATCATTCAACCTCATAATGATGCGCTGACAATCTCTATTAATAAATTTCAGATCAAGCGAATTTTAATTGATCCAGGTAGCTCACCAATATCATCCGGTGGAAGGTGGTAGATCAACTGGGGTTGTTGGATCAAATTGTAGCGGCAACCCGAGTTCTCAACGGATTCAACATGGCAATCGATATAATGCACTGTTCGGCAGGCCTTGGATACATGACATGAAGGTCATACCTTTGACATTGGACATGATGATAAAATTCCTGACTCTAGTGGAAATTAAGTCAATTCGAGGAGAGCAACCGATGACAGGGAAATGTTCGCGGTAGAGGAGTCGGTACAAACACCAAAAGATGTGAAGGACGCGATTAAGGATAAAGAAGTTAAATAGCAATCAAATGATTTGGGCCAGTCGAGTCTGAAAAAAGAAGACGGAGAAAAGATAAATTACGAGAAAGAAGAGGATTACTATCGCGTCCCGAGGTTATTTGTGCTGCCAAACGATTCAGATGCCACAAAGTCAACTATAAAGAAGCTAGAGCAAGTCATATTGTTCATGTATCTGCCAGATAGAACGGTATACCTGGGCACCGGGTTATCCCCGGAGCTCAAGCTTAAATTAATTGAATTTTTTAAAACTAATGTCGATTGCTTTTCCTGGTTCCACTTAGACATGACAAATATCCTATCAGAGATTACGACTCACAAGTTGAGTTTGGACCCAAGCTTCCCCCCGGTAAAGCAAAAGAGGAGGTCAATGGCCGATTACAAGCATAAATTTGTCAAGGAGGAGGTAACAAAGTTATTAAATATAGGTTCCATCCGAAAAGTAGAGTATCTGTATTGATTAGCAAATGTAGTTGTCGTACCTAAAAAGAGCAACAAATTGAGAATATGCATAGATATTAAGGATTTAAATAAAGCTTGTCCAAAAAATTCTTTTCCTTTGCTGGACATCGATCGAATAATTGATGCTATGGCAGGGCATGAGATGCTGAGTTTTCTTGATGCTTACTTCGGATACGACTAAATCAAGATGAACCCGAAGGATCAAGAAAAACCTTTTTTTATAACTAAATATGGGACTTACTGCTATAACGCGATGCCATTTGATTTAAAAATGCTGGAGAAATATACCAACGCCTAGTTAATCTCATGTTCAAGACCAAATAGGTAACACAATGGAAGTTTATATTGATGACATGCTAGTAAAGTCCCTGGAGATAGAGGACAATTTAAAGCATTTGTAGGAAACATTTGACATACTCCGGAAGTACAATATGAAGCTGAATCAAGAGAAGTGTGCTTTTGGAGTTGGCTTGGACAAGTTATTAGGTTTATTGGTTTCAAACCGAGGAATAGAGATCAACTTGGATAAGATCAAATATATCGAGGAAATTTCGGAGATGATTAAGGATGTGAAGCCGGTGCAATGACTCACCATAATGTTGGCCGCCCTAAGTAGATTCATCTCTCGATCTTCGGAGAAAAGCAGTAAATTCTTCTCTTTATTAAAGAAGAAGAATGACTTCAAGTGGACACCGGAGTGTCAACAAACATTGAGGGATCTGAAGAAGTACTTGTCTAGTCCGCCACTGTTGCATATATCGAAGTCGGATGAGCAGTTATTTTGTATCTGGTAATGTCTGAGGTAGTTGTAAGTGTAGTTTTGGTCCGAGAAGAGAAAAGTATGCAATTTCTTATTTATTATGTATGTAGAACCTTAGCTAGTGCTGAAACCATATATCCTCACTTAGAGAAGTTAGCATTAGCTTTGATAACGACTACTAGAAAATTGAGACCACACTTTCAATGTCATCATATATGTGTAGTAACAACTTATCCGCTAAAAAATATAATGCATAAACCCGAACTGTTTGGTAGTTAACCAAGTGGGCAGTGGAAATTAGTGGGTATGCCATAGAATATAAACCAAGAATGACTATAAAATATCAGGTTTGAGTAGATTTTGTAGCAGACTTTACACCCAAAATGATTCCCGAGGTGGAAAGAGAACTTCTAATAACCTCGGGAAAAACTTCGAGAGTCTGGACCTTATATACGGAAGGAGATTCGAACGTAAAAGGGTCCGGACTTGGGGTGGTGCTTAAGACACCCGCGGGAGATGTTATTAGGTAGTCAATAAGAACTGTAAAATTGATTAACAATGAAGCCGAGTATGAGGCTATGATTGTAGGTATAGAATTGGCAAGTAGTTTGGGGGAAGAAGTCTTCGAGGCAAAATGTGACTCGCTTCTGATTGTTAATCAAGTGAACAACGTGTTCGAAGTAAAAGAAGAAAGAATGCAAAATTCCTTTGAGAAAATTCAAGTATTATTGATTCGATTCAAAGAATGGACCATGAAATATGTTTCTCAAGAGCAAAACAATGAAGTGGATGCATTAGCAAATTTAGGATCTTCTGTGGATGTTGAGGAGTTTAATTTCGGTACTGTGGCGCAGCTATTGAATTCTGCAATTGATGGTGGCCATGCCGAAGTGAATACAACAAGTTTGACTTGGGACTGGCATAATAAATACACTGATTACCTTTGGGATGGAATGTTGTCTACTGACCCGAAGGAGTTAAGTGCTCTTCGTACGAAGGCATCTAGGTTTTGCATGGTCGATGGCCAGTTGTACCAAAGGTCCTTTTACGGTCCTTTAGCGAGGTGCTTAGGACATAGAGAAACAGATTATGTGATGTCTGAGGTTCACGAAGGGACTTGTGGTAATCGTTTAGGAGCGAAATTGTTGGTTCAGAAACTGATTAGAGCCGAATACTATTGGTCTCATATGAATGAAGATGCCAGGAACTTTGCTCGAAAGTGTGATAAATGCCAAAGGCACACACTAATGATTCTCCAACCAGCAAAACTAATACATCCGGTTTTGTCTCTATGGCCATTCATAAAATGGGGGATGGACATTGTGGGACCACTCCCATAGGTATCCGGAAAGGTACACTTTATTTTATTTATGATTGACTATTTTTCTAACTGGGTTGAAAAAAAGGCCTTCAAGAACGTTAGAGAAAAAGAAGTCATCGATTTTATTTGGGGACCACACCATTTGCCTGTTTGGCATACCGATGAAAATTACTTACGACAATGGTCATCAGTTCGTTGGGAAGAAAGTAAATGATTTTCTTGAAGGATTGAAAATCAAGAAGATAGTGTCGACCCTATATCACCCGAGTGCAAATGGGCAAGCAGAGTCAACAAACAAAACAATCTTTCAAAACTTGAGTAAAAGACCAAAGGAGTCAAAAGCCAAGTGGAGAGAAATTCTACCGGAAATATTATGGGCATACAGAACCACACCAAAATATAGCACCAGGGAAACTCTGTTCTCTTTGGTTTACGATGTAGAAGAACTAATTTCGGTGGAAGTAGGTGAGCCGAGCTTAAGGTTTAGCCTTGCAACCGAAAAATCAAACAACAAAGCTATGGTAGTCAAGCTTGACTTAACGGATAAACACTGTGAGTTAGTATTACTACGGCTAATGGCTCAAAATCAAAGGATGAGAAGATACTCCAACCGATGGACTAATCTTAGGCACTTTCAAGTAGGGGACTTGGTTCTACGAAAAGTGACCCTCAATATCAAAAACTCCAATGAAGGGAAGTTGGGCCAGAACTGAGAGGGACCCTATAAAGTGTCAGGAGTAGCCGATAAAGGTTCATACCAATTGAAACCCGAAGATGGACAAAAAATTCCAAACAATTGGAACATATCAGTCATTTGAAGTGATATTATTGCTAAGGTATGTGTTTGGTTAATTAGTTGATCTTTATTTGTTTCAAAATTACTAACTTTTGTAGGTAAAAGGTCAGAGTCATCATGCAAAGACTGGAGAATTAGAATTAGGTTTGAAAATATGTGTTTCACTCTTTTTCCCTTAGCACGATTTTTATCCCAAAAAGGGTTTTTCCGGCAAGATTTTTAATGAGGCAATAATGTAAAGCGTGTTACTAAATGAATGAGAGTCGGACAAGAACAGTGGGGACTGGGGAATGCCCTGTAGTGAAAAGTGAATAGTGTTTAAGTTCTCATACTTCGAACACAAACACTAGGGGACTGCCATACCTTCAGATGCTCGGATCAGATCGATCAAGTCAAAAATTCAAAGTCGAAGGTGTTTTGCACCTTTTTAGTTCAACGTTTTTTTAAGGGTTAAATATCGAATGAATCTTGCCCAAGTAGTTCTAATATTATGGAAAAGTCGTGTAAAGGCAAAAAGATTGAATGAATCTTGCCCAATGTTCGTCCAGATCAAAGCATAAATGAAATTGCACTTTGTTCAAAGTTTGTCTCGAAAGTTTATCTTCATGTTTCTTCTTTGACGACACTTCACCGAATAAATAACAAAATCGTTAAGCTTACGAGCTCACAAATTATTAAGTCCTTAACTGGGGACTGTCTCAGTAAAAAAATTTGGAACTAAATGAATAGTGTTCTAAAACATGCTTCTAAGGCATCAGATCAAATGAGTTTAGCCTATTTTTAAGACACTTGAATTGTCTAAAAAGTTGAGATTAAATAAAATTCCAATATTCATGCCCGAAATGAACGAGAGACGTCTTATTCATAAGAATAAAAATAAGGTCCTTATACTTAGTCATTAAATGACCCAAAACTGAAAGGATTTTCCCGATATGAATCAAACTAAAGTAAAGGTTTGTGTTCAAAATTGATTAAGTCATTTTTTAGACCGGGAGAACTTTCACCCCGATCATAACAAGATGACTGTTGGTTTGATAAGTAAAACTCTAAATTCAAAGGCAATTAGCCTGGATTGGATTAAAGATTTGTTTAGCTAAGTTATTGAAAATAAGAAAACAATAACGGATATGAAAAGATAGAAAAATTACAATTGAGACAAAAGAAATTTTGGAAAGTATTCATTCATAAAAAAGGCCAGGGAAACAGCCAGAACAAAATTATACATAAAGGAAAGAAAAATACAAAGGCCTGAAAGCCAACAGGTTAGTTAGATTCGGGGTCGTAGCCATTCAGAGTTGTCGCCGTTCAGCTTGCGGAAGGCCTTGAACTCGAGGTCTTTCGCCTCCACAATCCTGTCGTCCAGCTCCGGGATCCCATCTCGAGCCTGCTCTAAGGTAAAATCTTTGGACATTCCAGGTTATGTGCTTGGTCTTTAGCACCGTCTGGATAATTTTAGCATCCACATCGGCAAAAGCTTGATCCCGTTCGGCCAAGGCTTGAGTCAACTGGGCCGAGATCTCAGCGTTCCTCTAGGAAGAGGCCTCGAGGTCATTCTTCAATCCCTCGATGGTTTGAGATATCTGGCTGGCTTGATCTTGAGACACCTTTAAAGAAGCTTGTTCGGCAGCCCGCTCCGCATCAATCTCAACAAGCTCGGTGTTTAGGCAATCGACCTCAGCGTTGAGGTATTCTTCTTTCTACACCTGATAGTGCCGAACCTCTGTTTGCTCTCCGAGTTCTTAGGTAAGGACTTGAACATTGTTGTAGAGTTTATCATTCTTCTCATCCAAGACCTTGTTTTCCTTGTTAATGAGTTCGAGGTCATTCATGGCCTGGAGGTAATCTCCTCTAACCCTGTCCAATTCAACCTTAATAATGGGCAAGTCACTGGTTTGCAATAATTGACCATCTTTTTGTTGAAGGATTTCTTTGAGATGTCGAATCTCTCTATCTTAAGCATCCATTTGGCCCTTGAGATCTTCATTTTCCTCGAGGCATAGTAGGAATCCTTCCCCGACCAAAATGAATGACTGTGAAAATGTGAGCTGAGTTCAAGTTAGAATATGTTAAAAGAAAAAGGATAAAAGCAAAAAAGAAAAGGTTTGGGGAATATACCAGGTTGGATACGTGCATGCCTTTGTTGAAGAGGCATGTCCAAGAGACATTATTCATCTTCTCTATATCAGATTTAGATATGAGGGACCTCAAATAGCATGCGACCCTGACTGGCCGAGAAAAGTAATTTGTGTCCTTGGTGAAAGAGACAATTGCAATCCTCATTTTCTTCGTATCCACGCTCTGAGCTGGGAATACTTCCATGAGCTTGGATATGGAGAAGGCATGATTCTTCGGGGGGTGACTTGATTTTTTGAGCCTTTGAGGGATTGAATGTGATCAAACTCAAAAATATTCATCGGCGGAGCCTGGCTTACAGAGGTTCTAGCCTCTCCGAAGAGGCGATCAAAATCCTCTTGCCTAAAGTGGGAGGCCGGTTATGACGATGGAGGAGGAGTTGAAGACCTTTGTCTCTTTGCTAATGGCTCTTCATCTATGGCTTCATCATTATCTTCAATGATGATGGGAGTTTGCTCGACAGTCGGTGGCGTGATGGTAAAAGTTGGTGCAACACCGGATAGGGGTGCAATAGTTTCAGCAGCGGAATTTTCTAAGACTCTGGCAGAAGCATCTTCTACCGAAGTGATGGTGGTCTTTTTTATCCAAACATCTTCATCTGGAAAGTTGGTGGTATTGCTAACCCCGAAAAGGCCGCCCACTCTCGAAGTTCTTTTTTTCTTTGAAGTAGCCAAAGGTGACTTCGGAGGTTTTGTGGATTTGGGTTTTGATGTTTTCTTTTTCTTTGGTACTTCGGAGATACGAGGAGCTGATGCATCCGGATCGAGTACTAAATTAGGGCAAGCCGGAGTGGCTGAGAAAGTTGTCCTCATGAGTATAGAACCTTTAGGCAGACATGAACAAAAAAAATGGTGAAAATATGAGTGTAAAAAAAAGGGAGTTTGTAAAGTACAAACCATGGTTCTGCGCTTTCCAACGGTCATTGGAAATTGTTTTCCATGTATGCTATTTATGTGGATGTAAACTTATGATCATCTCAACCCATGAGTGAAGGTTCTCGACATGGACTGGAGTCCACCGAGTGGCTGGAAAAAGTAGCGAAGGAAAGTTTTAGAAAACTAAAGTCGTTAGAAGCAACGTATAAAATCGAAGAAAAGAGTTATTGAACTTAAAATTTAAGTTCCATCTTTCTGGAAAAGGTAAGAACCTCTCCGGAATAATCTCAACATTACGAACTGCTACGAAATGTTCCATCCAGCCTTAGTCTCGATCTTCATAAAAAATGGGGAATTTCCTTCGTTTGGAACTTTAAACAACCCCTCTACGAAAGAACTTCGGGACATGCAAATGGATCAAATGATCCAAAGTGAAATCTTCATTGACCTCGTTGGCCAAGAACCGGAGGCAAGTGACGACCCTCCATACGATTGGACCAATTTGTCCAAGATACAAATTGTAAGTATTGCACATTTTGAGTATCACATCATCAATTGGTGGGCTGAGTTTGAAAGTGAATGGATAGGTGTAAACGTAAGAATACCCGGGTTTATGGGAAGTAATATCATCATCGGGCCCGGGGATGATGGGTCAGGAGAAAAGTTTCTCCCAATCGCAATCGGTCTGAACTCTGCCAAGGTCGGAGGGAGTGATGGAAGTTGGATAGTTCTTCGCCATTTCACCCCAGTCACTTTTTGAAGTGATGTGGCGAACGGCAAATTCACTATCGAAATGGAAAGTAGAGTGGATCATATCATATACTCTAGGCTCAATGGCATCCTGGGTTTCAGGTGATTCCCTGGTGCTGGTGGCGTCATCAGTTACCGTCGGAGATGAAGGTGCCGGAGAAGATTGTCTTGAAGAAGATCGGGTGGTTTTAGCCATGATGACGGAGATATGAAGATTTGAAGATAAGCAGATTTAAAGGAATTAAGGTTTGAAGATTTGGTGATTTGAAAATCTGAAGATTTAAACTAGAAAGGGCTAGAACAAATGCGTAGGTTTGAGAAAGAAATTTGCAAAAGTGAAAAATGGTAGAAAATGAGGAAGGATTTATAGGGTTTTTTTGTCATCATAGCGAAACGTTTCGGTGATCCAAGCGAAAAGGCGGTGCAATCAAAATTTGACATGTGTCCAAATTTGCAGAATGATAAGACGTGAGTCAGATTTTAGAGAAGGGGAAATGTTTCATTTCCCGCCTATTTCGGAGTAATTTGAAAAGAAGCTTGTAAGAGAAGGCAACGAAGAAATCATTTCCACTTCCCATCACTTCGGTAAACTTTGATTTTGGAAGTGAGGGGACTATCTGTATACAATGAAATTCGGAACGACACGTGGCAAGATTTAAGTATGGGTTTCGAGGTAGGTGGTTGAGTTCTAGACCGGATATGGGTGACATCAGATTAGTCCGGATGTCGAGTCGAGATCGGGTAGAAGCCGAACCAGATTACACCGGGTGAAGAACTGAGGGAGCCAATTGCTTACCCATTTCGGATATGACGCCAGCCGTTACTCCTTGCTCATAAGAGACCATTATTGTCATTTAATTGCATTTAATTGAAGAGTGATTCTCGGGCATCAATGTCTTGTATTCATAGCTATAAAAGGAGCCCAACATTCATGTTGGAATGGCATCCTATTCTCATTATTCACTTGTACGATATTACTTATTGTAATTATAATCACAAGCTCTCGTTACTGGCTCGAAATCGAAGCAATTAAGCTCCCGGACCATTCTGACTGAAGGAATTCATCTTAATTCACGGCATTACAAGCTAACTTTCTTACTTGCTATTTACTTTTGCTTACTTATTGTCAACGGCTTATCATCATCTATTACAAATCGATCCACGTATTCTTAAAATCACTTACAAATTTAGTTGTAATTTTTTGGGTTAACATTATGTTTCAACAAATAGGCCCCGTGTCTTCCCATAGTGGTCTAATTAAGTTGTGTCACTGGTACCCAAAAATATACGAAGCAGAAATGAGCAGAGAAAAGAGAAACAATAAAGGGTTCTGGCAACCGATTGGACAAAGAAAAGTATGGACAAAGAAAAGTATCTTCTTTCTTCATCTCTTTGGTTGGGAGTATTTGATTCTTCCTTTTGTGTGATCAACAAGATTGCGCCTAACAAAATTGCATGCATCGACTAGTTACCTTTTGGAATTCATAATGCTTCCACTTTAATCTGTAAAGTTAAATAAAATGAATTCTTTGAAACTAAGATCCATTAGACTACTCTCGGCTCATTTTCATACATAGCCATGTTGTAACTATGTGTGCCTTGCATAAACAGAAAAGTTATGTTTAATATTGTGTTAGAGATAGCGAAATAATATATCACAATTGTGTGTATATATACCTGTGTGTGCTTGTTGGGGAAAAACAATCTAGCGATATTTTTAACAGTGTTATATTGTTGTTCTGAAACAAGTCAACATGATTTTTTCTCAAAAGATCTTACACCATTAAGAATATCACTACACTTAATTTCCTATAGAACTTATTAGCATATCTAACAACGCCTAGGGACTTTATATATCTTGAGGGGAAGTTGCTTAAAGCTTTGTCCAATTATTGTACAGAGTAGAATTACTCTAAAGAATGAGAAAAGGAAAAAGAAGAGAATACGACAGCCTCACACTTTTTGCTCCATCATTGTCACTATTCTATCTGCTCCTCACCTAATACTGCCACCTAATATCTCTGTGTAGTGTGTGTATATATATGTTCAAGGAATCAAGGTAATTAAAAGCAATAATTAATACTATTAATTATCCTTTAACTTTAGTTCTTTTTTCTTCCCCCCTCTCCAATATTAATTAGCCCTAGATATAGGATGATGTATACACCAAAATAGATGCAAATGTCTTTGAAACTTTAACAATACGCTCTAACTAAACCGTGCAAAAAAATTGCACATCTGGGCCATTCGCAACTCTTTATTCCTTAAGACTGATAACTTTAATTTGATGACATGATTCGATTGCCTAAACCTTCTTTGCTGAATTAGCAAGTGATTCTCCTATCACTTGATGGCTTATATCATGAGCATATATTCTTTAAGTACATATCAACATGTAAGAAGAATTTCATCCATTGTTCTATACATACATCCATAAGGAGAGAAGACACAGTAAAAATATGTCCCTACGTACATAATAACATCATCCACATGCAATTCATTTTCATGTATTCCCCTTGAAGTCATAAGAAATCATGTACTACTTAATACCAAGTCTCCGTCATTTGATACCTTTATTTACTAACCATCCGACCATTTACTTTAGACTAACAATAATATACTTGTTTTCCAGTGAAAATGATTCTAATAAAAAATACAGTTAGAGATTTGTATTCTAGTATTTAAAGACAAGTAAGTTATATCCGATCCGGAGACCATTTTGAACGAGTCCGGAATTACTGGTCAAGTTACGAATTTACGAGATATAAAAGTGAGTAAGCTATGAGAACAAGCAAGTAAGGCAAATAAGTAAACTACATCTAAAATGAATAATGTTAGAACAAGAACTGAGAGTAGTATATTTGCTTGAGAGATCTTTTGTTACAAGTGTTGGCTTAGAGAATACAATGTATCTTCCTTCTCTTATAAGTCTTGTATATATAAGACAAAATTTAGACTATTATGACCCCAGAATGTTGTGGCAACATGAGCATATTGACGTCATCACACCCACACGCGCCGCGACACTCTGATATGACGGGAGTTGTTGGGAGCGGGGGACAGCTGTAGAGATCCGTTGGGGTTTACGGAACCATGAAACTTCTTGCATAATCTTAATGCCTCCGGATGAATTTCTACCCAATACAGATAGTCCCCCACTTTCTGGGATCTTCGAGCTTCGAGGGACCAGGAAGTGGAAGAGCTTGTTAACCGTCATTTTTTCTTGTAATACGGCGTCCTTTGGAAATAGTGCATCGATTCATTTGTCCATATTCCTATCACACGCTATCCCTTAGCATTTAATACTCTGCTACCCATGTATAATCCACCTTACACGTGTCACACATCCATTGATATTCGTCCTAGGGAAGGGACGTCGTAATAATGGCTTGATATTCTTTCCTTTCGACCAAACGCTTCCCCTTGTTTATCCTTTCTAAGTACCGTCTTTACCATAAGGATTTATCACATTCCTTTAGCTCCGCTGAAGCTTCACTCTTCAAAAACATTTTAAACAACTAATCGTTAATCCTTTCTCTTCCTCAACCAAATTTTTATCGCCATGTCTTCGCATTCTTCGGTTATCGGCGGCGCCACCATATGCGCTCGGAGTTTGGCTGGGGGCGACTCAGACATCCCCATCCACAAGGTTTCCATCTTGGATTCTTTTCCATCAACTAGTAGGACATCGAGGAAGAAGAAATCAAGGGCTTCTTCTTCCGCTCAACAGACCGATGTCTATATTCCCAGTAGCTGGTCTTCTCTAAAGGACCTTTGAAAGCACTAGGTCTCTATGGATTCAGAGCGATCCTGGCTGACCAGCTCATATAAATCTACTGTGACCGCCTGTTATCTGAGCCGGGTGCAGGTAGACTGTTGCTGGAACAACATAGAAGTGCTTCTCCCTAGGAAAGGGAAGAATATTACTTCTTATCGGCAGAGATACTCATTTGTGTATATGTACCCATTTTCCTTACGGTTGGGCAAACTTATTGATCCTGTGATTTTGAAATTCTGCCGAAAATACAAAGTGTGCTTGGACCAAGTTGGTCCGACCTTTTGGAAGATGGTTGCTTGTCTCTGATACATTTCTTCTAATGTGGGGGAGGAATTTACCCTCACCCACTTAATTCACATATACTATCCCAAAATTTCCAGAGTGGGGGTTATTCAACTATCCCATCGTGGCCAAAATGCGTTAATTGCTAGTATTGATAATGACTCCAATCGTGGATGGATAGAGAGGTATGTTGTCATTGTGATAGGGGACCTAGTTAAGCCACCAGAGCTACCTATCCCGGAGCGATAGAATTTTGACCGTAAGTATTCTGCTTAGACCTTCCCTGGTTATTTTATTTTCCTCTATCCTTAATGACGTATCTAATTTTCATTCATCTCCTTTTGTCAGCAAGAGTTTAGACACCCGAACCAGTTTCGGGTCTAGCTCGATGGGTCCAAAAAATCCTAGAATATGCTCATTCTTTTTCCAGGACATGGCAGGAGATCTCATCAAAACATAACTGGAAGGGGAAGAATCATGGTATCCCAAAGGGAGATTCGGTCTGGGCGTATGTGGAGATTCTCGAAGATCTCGATATGTCCCTTCAGCAAATTGAGCAAGTTGTATCTCAATTGGGTCGGAACCCAGAGGCCACAAACTCTGCCAAGTCCAAAAAGTCATTATTATCTTCTCCTCCTCTGGCCAAAAGAACTAAACCAAGCGATAGGGAGAGGGATAATTAAGGGACTACCCCGGCCGCTCAAATCATCCCTCCCATGGCTATTAACTTGGCGTCTGATGCCAGTGAAGAAGAGGAGGATCCTGCCCCAGAGCTTACCCGTCGAAGAACTGATGAGTCCGATGCTGCTACTACCGGTCTCTTTAGGGAAATGGATTTGTCTGGTAAAAAGAACTTTTGTGCTCCTAATTCCCTTACTCCTGTCCAGGTTGGGGGTACGACTTTGGGCCCCTCTCATGTTCCTTGTGCCATCATCATGAGTTGCCCCCGTTCTGGTTTCTCAAAGGTAGGCCCCCGCTCCTCAGGGTATCATACCTAGGGGTCGAGCCGGGGGTCCTGATATTATAGTGTGTAGCGAGGGGCCACAAAGATCTCGGGGATCGTGGCTAGTAGATACTAATCCTTCCTCAATTTGTAATCCCACCATTTGCCGGCAAGTTGCCTTATCCGTCCCTTAAGAATGCCACTTTCTTTCAAGGTCAGTAGGGGTGGCCAGCTACTTGCGGACCTTGGCTAGTGAGAAGGATAATGAGAATATGAAGAGCGGTTCTGGCGACTGTTTGCTCAATGACGACGCTCATGCGGCTGCATATGTATGCTTTCTTCTATTTTTAGTATGTTATTATTGTCTTCGTACCGTGACATTCAATATTTTGGACTACTCTTTACCCCAAGCGAACTTGCTCACAATGGAGGATCTTTAACGAAAACTTGCTGAAGAGAGGGAAAAGATTCTGGAGTACCAGACGTTGTAGGAGCGAGTCCCAGTTCTAGAGAGCCAGTTGATTTTGATGGAAGATTTAGAGTCCAAGTTAGCCCAGTCAGAAGAGGACATGAAAATTTACAGTGATGTGGCCTTGTCTAAGCATGAGGAGCATTCCCCCGAGGATCCCATGACTGAGAACGGGAGCGCAAAAGGCAAAAGGGAGGTGACCTATCCTGGAAGACCCTCTATAGCTCCAGAAATGGGAAGAGATGGTGTAGAGACCCTTCCAAAGGATCTGTCTACTGTTATAACCCCAGAGACATACACCTCCATTAGAAACTCTGAAGCCCTGGTTACCGAAGCTTGACCCTTATACTCCCTGCGTGGAGTTTTTAATATTTTATATATGTTTGTTGGTCTTTTCTGGAAGATAATTTGTTTTGTATTGCTGGTATTACCCGTGTTTTTAGGGCCTTTTTTATCGAATGCTTTCCTGTGACATTGCTTTTAGCTTGTTTTTAAATTGCCGAGTCTCTCATACAAAATTGTCTAAGTCTCATGCGGGAGGCGTTTGATCATTATTTATCACTCTGGTTATGTTGGTATGCTTTGTGGTCGGGTGTGTGAATTACCCGATCCTTTGAAGTGGAGCCATTCAACCATAGGGATCCTTCCATCCAAGGACCCCCTCATCGGGACTATGCTCTATGGCGAATTCAAACGTTTGTGTTTAAGTTTCACGATTTGCATTTTTATTTTTTGTAATGTGTGTGGGATTTCGAGCAATCGCTTCACCCAATCCGAGAATGTTACTTCCGGTCGCGTATTTTATGATTGGGAATTTAAATCATCTATTTCATAATAAAATGAGGGGCCTCTTTTGTTCAATATCGATGAGGAGGACGTCTCGACCTCATCTTATAATGGAATAAGGTTATGTTTCCCACGCTCTGAGGCCAATAAGTTGTGTCGTGTGTTCGAGGTGGATATTATCGGGTCTAGGAGGACGTGTTCATACCAACAACGTTAGAGTGTAGGAAGATTTTAAAGCAAGTTAATTCTTATATATTGCATTCAGACTTGAGTATATGTATGTTTTTTCAATAACACTAATAAATACAGAAAAGTCAAAGGCTCTTGGCGCCTGTAACCAAGAGTGGATCGTTTCCCCTTGCGCTTGTATTTCTATGAAGAGTTCTTCCAAATAATACGTTTTTCAATCGTTGCCTCGTTAAAAACCTTACCGACAAAAACCTTTTTTTGGAAAAATGTCGATCAAGAAAAAGAGTGCAACACGTATTTTGATCTTCACTTCGATGCCCCTTGGCTCATAATTTGCACAACCAGTCCCAATCCTGTGATAAAAAATGGTTTATGGAAAAAAAAAGGAAAAAAGAATGAATTCGTACCTGGCGATTTTTAAGGTAGTATTGCAAGGAAAAAATCGACCGTGAACTCTGGCAGGTTCGACATTCGTAATGTTGTTCGAGGTTGATAGGTTAGATCATATTCACTTATCTCAACTGACCACTTCAATAGCCGGCCTATGAGATTTTCTCCTTGTATCAGGTGTCGCGCCCAATTTTCGACCTGCTACGGGTCAAAAAGCGGAGCACAACGTGTCCGGTGATTCCTGGGTAAATGGGTTGAGGAGTCGCCACCTAATTATTTTTACGGTGAATTAGGACAAATATTAAACTAAATGCTGTAATGTAACTCCAATTTTAAGGTCTGCGAAACCAATGAGATTCTAGGTAAGGGTTCTTTATTATCCTAAAGGGAAGGGGTTAGGCATCTTTTAAGATCCGCTAACTTGCGGTTATCCGGTCAAACTCAGGTTAATTATTTAAGAAAAATACAAGTTTTAAAATATGAACTTAAAATGATGTTGCAAGTATTTTAGCAAAAGGATACATTTTGTTCAAGTATGCATTTGTATGATATTAAGGAAAAAGATATGTAAAGTTTGAAAGAGTATGCATTTGTGACAATTACATTAAGGAGGAAAAGCGAATTATTTATAATGCCAAAGAAGTAAATTTTTGAAAATCATCGAGTTGCAAAAATAATAAAAAGGGATAAACTTATTTGTATGATTAATAAAGCAAATAAAAGATGACAAAAGTTGTTTTAGAAATCTTGAATACGCGTGACGAGCCTAAAATAAATGACTAGCGGAGGGTCTCTAAGTTTGAATTTAACCGAGCCTACAAATAAATAAGCTAGCGACGAGTTTCAAGTCTTAAACTACCCTATGAATTAATTCTAAGTTTGCCTATTCTAAGCATTTCAATAGTTACATAAACGCGATAAATAATATTACAATACATAGCCGGATAAAAGCTGAAAAAGAAAGTAAATAAAAATAAACTCCGCGGAACATCTGACTTTATTTACTTTATTCCCTGCAAGCTGTCAAGAACAAACGGTTAGAAACAGTTAAATACAAATAACTTCGGATCCGTGTCCAAAACAGTAAGTGTTTTGATCACGGAGGGTTCAGACTTAAATTTTGAAAAGACCATTCCAATCACGGCGTGGCTGCAAACATATGACTCGGTAGTTATTTTGATTGCCTCGCCTGCTAAACATGTTGGTCTCTAAAAAAGATCACTATAATCACGTCGTGGCTGCGAATATATAACTTGTTGGTTATTCTAGTCACCTCGCCTACTAAACATGTTGATCTCGAATGAAATAAAAGGTTTAAGCCTCATCCTTGCCCAGAAGTTATATTTCCGTCTTTACAACTGTGGAGGCCTCAAAATCGTCAGATATTTTCATCGGCCAGTGTAGTATCGTGTTCAAATCAGCGAAATTAAATTAAAGCAGGAAGCAGTGAACAGTGAGCAGTAAGTAGAAGAAATGAGGCAATTTCCGAGAAGACGGGATGTTTAGTAAAACAAGAAAGCAAGAAATATCCGCGTCTTGATGTTTAACCTAGTGAACAGAAAAACAGAGAAACGAAAGAAGTAAATAAAGGCAGATGAAATAGTGAGTTAATTATGAAAACAGACCCGAATGAACAGTGACCCGAATGAAACAGTGAGTTAATTCTGAAAAACAGACCTGGAACAGTGAACGATGACCCAAATAAAATCAGAAATTCAGATTTTTAGATAACCAACAACAGATATGAAAAATGCCATAATTTGGAAATATACCAAAACCGGATCGACCCGACCCGGGTCAATGACCCGACCCGAATTAGATACCAACCCGAATCAGATTTTTTTTATTTTTCAGATAACCAATATACAAGATATGAAATGCAAGAGATTTGGAAAATCCAAACCGGGTCGACCCGACCCGGATCAGTGACCCGACCTGAATCATGTGTTCAATCCGGAATCCACTAATTTCATCAATTTCAGATAACCAATAATAACAACAGCAACAATGCAAGAAATTTGGAAAATCCAAACAGGGTCGACCCGACCCGAATTGGAGATTCAAACCGACATCCAATAATTGCATCAATTTCAGATAACCAATAATCACAAAAATATGAAATGCAAAAATTCTGAAATATTACCCAAATCGGGTCGACCCGACCCGAATCAGATACTCAAACCGAAATCAAGTATTTTCACCAATCTCAGACAACCAACATACAAGATATGAAATGCAAGAATTCTAGAAATATTATCCAAATCGGGTCGACCCGACCCGGATAAAAAACTCAACCCGAAATCAAATCTTTTCGCCAATTTCAGATAACCAACATACAGAAATATGAAATGCAAGAATTCTGGAAATATTACCCAAACCGGGTCGACCGGACCCGGGTCAGTGACCCGACCCGGATCAGAAATGCAACTCGAAATCGAATATTTTCGCCAATTTCAGATAACCAACATACAAAAATATGAAATGCAAGAATTCTGGAAATAATACCCGACCCAGGGCAGTGACCCGACCCCAGATCAGAAATGCAACCCGAAATCGAATATTTTTGCCAGTTTCAGATAACCAACATACAAAAATATGAAATGCAAGAATTCTGGAAAATCCAAACCGGGTCGACCCGACCCGGATCAGAAATGCAACCCGAAATTGAATATTTTCGCCAATTTCAGATAACCAACATACAAAAATATAAAATGCAAGAATTCTGGAAATAATACCCAAACCGGGTCGACCCGACCCGAATCAGAAATGCAACCCGAAATGGAATATTTTCGCTAATTTCAGATAACCAACATACAAAAATATGAAATACAAGAATTCTGGAAATAATACCCAAACCGGGTCGACCCGACCCGAACATACCCGAATCGGAGATGCAAAAACAGTGTAGAACAAACCTTTTCAGACTTAATTCTTGAACAACAAGGGAGGAAAAATGTTTGAAATCAAGAGCACAACCAAAAATATTTTATATCCCAATCGGACCTCCGAAAAATCTTTAGGTTTTCTTTCCTTTCTCCTCATTCCTTCTTTCTCTTTTCTGAAGAACACAAGGGGTTTTTATAGCCCCATTTTCTCCTAAAAACTGAGCTTAAATTCAAAATAAAGTGCCCCAAAAACAATGATTTTGGAACTGGTTTTTAGGGGTATGGGTTGCGGTGAGAGGTGATGGGTTGGTGGTGTCAGGCGGCGATGTTGGCGAGTGGTGGTGTCAGGTGTAGGGTGCGGCGACGTAGGGGGTTAGGGGTGTAGGGTGGCGGCCGACGGGTGTTAGGGTTTTAGGTTTTTGGGGTTTTTATGTTTTTTTTTGTTAGGGGAATTAAAAGGGAAGTCGGCCCAGGCTTGCGGGTTTTGGGCTGCGGGTTGAGGGCCGAAGTTGAGGATTGTGGGTCGGCCAGTTGGGCTGTAGGGTTGTGGGCTCGGGTATGTTGGGCTGTGGGTTGTGGGCTTGGTTTGGGTGTAAGAGGGAAATAAAGGGAAATAGGTATTGGGCTTCGGGTTTTGGCCGAATGGGCCTGTTCGATTGGGCCAAAATGGGCTGTTTTGTTTTTTGGGAAAATGGTTTTGGGTAGAAATTGTTTTGGGATTGAGAAATAAAATGGGTTATGAATTTTAAAATATAAAAGGGGTTTAACATTAAAATATTATTTTTGTTTTTTTTTGTAAAAGATGTGAATTATTTAAAATAACATAACGATGTGATAATAATAAAATAAAATATAATATTTGCGAAATGTTAATGCTTAAATAAAAAATGAAAATGCGATGCAATTTTGCGAAAATAAATAACATAGAATATTATGGATAAAACTATGATTATGATATAAAAATGCAAAATGACAAATAAAAAATGCAAATAGTAATACTAATAATGATATATATACACATATATGCCTATATTTTAAAATTATTTTTAAAAGTGTCAAAAATATTAAAAATTACGAGTAAAATCATAAAAGATGGGACAAAATTGGGTGTCAACAGATGCCCCTCTTTGGACGGAGACGATGAAAGAGTTTTCGACCAAAGAAGTTGACTGAGTAGCCAATTTTGTCCTGATCATCGGGACTGCATGGTAAGAAATAGAATCCGGGGGGGGGGGGGAAGTGAAGTTGCAAAAAGATGGAGCACATTCAAGAAACAATTCGCCAGTGTCGACTTAGGATGACACTGATCGCAGATGCGAGAAACTATTGGGAAAGAGCGGATCGACGTTCGAAGTAGGTCACTGACCAATTTGCCTCGGTTCGCCGTAAGAGATAGTTCCACGCTGTGATGAAGTTCCTGCAAATAAAAACTCCTGCAAACTAAAGCTTAAGATAAAATTAGTGTATAACTGCTGGAAAAAATTGTAGAGAATATAACTTGGAAATACCCGCATTAGGAGGTGGGCGCCTGACTGAAATTAAAATACCCGTATTATGAGGCGGGTGTGGTGTTGAAGACGTCGTTGTAATGTTGTTGATGTCGCTGCAATGATGTAAACTATAGTTGTGCTGCCGTAACATCGAGGACGTTGTTGTAATCTTTGTAAAAGTAATCATTGTCTTTGAAGACGTCGTTATGTATTTGTTGACGTCGTTGTAATGTTGTTTTGCTGTAAAAGATAATTGTTGTGTTGAAGACATCATTGTAATGCTGTAAAAGATAATTGTTCTGCTGAAGACGCCGTTGTAATGCTATAAAAGATAATTGTTCTACTGAAGACACCGTTGTATTGCTGTTGACGTCGTTGTAATGATGTTCATGACGTCGTTGTATGGATGTGTTGCGTTGAAGACATCATTGTAATATTGTTGTTGCAAGAGTGTAATGTTGTTAATGACGTCGTTGTATGGACATGTTGTGTCGAAGACGTCGTCATATAGTCGTGTTGTGTAGACGTAATGCTGATGACATTGCTGTAATGCGATCTGCTGTAAGATGTAGCTGTTGTGCTGTCATAACGTTGATGACGTTGTTATAATGTTGTTTGCTGCTGACATCATTGTAATGTTGTTGATGTCGTTGTAATGCTGTAAAAGGTAGTTGTTGTGCTGCAGTAACGTCGATGACGTTGTTGTAATGATGTTTGCTATAAGAGATAGTTGTTGCGCTGAAGACGTCGTTGTAATGCTATTAACGTCATTGTGATAATAATATTGATGACATCGTTGTAATGTTGTTGATGCCATTGTAAATATTGTAAACGATAGCGGCTGAACTGAAGACGTCATTGTAATGCTGTTGACGTCGTTGAGATGCGGTAAAAGATAGTTGCTGCGTTGCCGTAAAAGATAGATGTTGTGCTGTCACTGTAATATTGTTGATGTCGTTGAGATATTGTAAATATAGTTGTTGTGTTACCGTAAAAGATAGCTGCTGCGCTGAAGACGTCATTGTAATGTTGCTGGCGTCGTTGAGATGCCATAAAAGATAGTTGATATTTTGCCGTAAAAGATAGCTGCTGCGCTGAAGATGTCATTGTAATGATATTGACGTCGTTGTAATGATAATGCTGATGAAATTGTTGTAATGGTGTTGATGTCATTGTAATGCTGTAAAAGATAGTTGTTGCGTTACCGTAAAAGATAGCTGCTGCGCTGAAGACTTCACTGTAATGCTGTTGACGTCATTGAGATGCTGTAAAGATAACTGTTGTGTTGCCGTAAAAATAGTTGTTGCGCTAAAGACGTCACTGTAATGTTGTTGACGTCATTGAGATGCTATAAAATATAGTTGCTGCATTGCCGTAAAAGATAGTTGCTGCGCTGAAGACGTCACTGTAATGCTGTTGACGTCGTTGTAATGATAATGCTGATGACATCGTTGTAATGTTGTTGATGTTATTGTAATGCTGTAAAAGATAGTTCCACGTTGTGCTGAATCTTCTGCCGATTCAAATCCTGTGGACTGTGAATTGAAATGTCGCCCAGACGAAAATATGATGCGACGTCTTTGTCGTCGTTGGATGTAAGTGACGTTCTTGCCGTCAGTTTGCTGAAATAGATGGTTCCACGTCGGTTTGCTAGGTTTAAGCTCCCTGTGATTCGAAATAAAATCCTTGTGCAGACATAATGTTGGGCCTCTGTAGGTCAAGACGATATCTTTGTATGGATGCAAAATAGGAGCGTGATCCTTGCGGTGAGCTGTCATGCAGAAATTCTTTGTGAAGTTGATCATAAGTGATGTGGCTTCCCTGCTTCTTTCAACCTGAAGAACCTGTACTCAAAGAAAAATTTGTGAGTTCGGGGGAGGGACGGTTGATTCGCGTTGACTTTGTAGCTTCTGCTCTTGATAGTTGCATGTCCCGCTGATTCGGACCTGTAGCCCATGTTTGGTTCCCAGTCTTGGCTAACCGTTAATGAAAACATTTGTTGAAAACAATTTGTTTATAAGAAAGTATGCATATCAGTAAAAAATTCTTGTCGAACTCTAATGAAAATATTTGTTGAAAATAATTTGCTTATAAGAAAGTATGCATATATGTAAATGTCTGTCGAGCAGTGACATGCGGTGAAACAAAACAAATGTCTTATCCAAAATCCTTCTTCTGGCTGAAGACTTAGTTTGCCGATGCTTTTCCATGTTTATCGGCGTCTTCTTGCGGTGATCTCTTAAAAAAATGCCCCAGTTTTTGATATGTGAGGATGCTGAACTTTCAACTAGACCAGGCCGAGTCTTGTGTGGGTTGCTTGCCTGTCTTATCAGGGTGATCAGATGGGTGCATTTTGTCATATGTGAGATAAAGTAAAAAACGATTTCCTAATGGTGGGACCGAAGCCGATTTAGGCCGCCTACGTATCCCCATGAGGGAATCAGGTCATAACGTAGTTCATTACAAGCAAAGGAGATTGTAAGGGTTTTTTTTTTTCTAAAATGGGACCGAAGCCGATGTGGCCGCCTACGTATCCCGTCGAGGGAATCAGGTCATAACGTAGTTCATATAATCAAATGGGATTGTAAGGGATTTTCTAAAAATGAGACCGAAGCTGATGTGGCCGCCTACGTATCCCGCAGAGGGAATCAAGTCATAACGTAGTTCGGGTCAAGAAAAAATGCAATTTTTCAGGAAACTTCTGTCTTAAAGAGATGAAACCCTATGTGGGTTTTATGCGTGTCCCGCCGAGGGAGCGCACCTTTTACAACATAGAAAAAAGTATTACATAGAGTAAAGTGGCCCCGGACAAACTGCGTTCATCTGCTTTTCATCAATCAGTCTCTTCGTACATGATTCTGTATCCACTTGGCTTCGAAAGATATATCGTTGCCCTAGAAGAAAATGCTCGTACCAATGCTTTGTAATTATCAACCATCTTGATGTTTCATCCAAACCTGGCTTTGGCTTATGCCCCAGTTCTTCCGGTTGTGAGTCTTCCTTATATTCTTTGAAGTCTTGCTTGCTTGTTTCAAATGTGTCACACATTATCGACAGATTAGTTTGCATGATGGAAAAGAAAAGAAAATTATTAAACAAAACAGATTTTAAAATAGCAAAAGCAATGCAGATTTGTCTTTTTAAGCTTTCAAAAGGTAGAGGCAAAACACATTAAATGCATATATGTGATTCAGGTCTCAATCTGAATCGCATTATTTCATTAAATATTAATGCAGTTAACTAGTTTCTGGGAAAAACAAAGCCAGGGCACAGGTCCAATTTTTCCAAAACATCTCCTTGCTCTGCATCCCACATGGTTGTGCCTATAGCGTGATCATTGAGAATCACATTGCATTTTGCTTCTTCTTCAGCAATGAAAAATCTTTGGAATCCCTTCACGAGGTTGGCTGCATTATCCTCCTTTGATTTCTGAGTGGCGCATGCTTTGACGAATGACTGACTCAGAGGTGGAACAGGCTTTGGTAAAGGAGCCTCTCTCTTCCTTTGGAGGTTGGTTGATAAGACTTTTCCAAGAAAATATGGTGCCATGACCTGCGACTTTGGAGGAAGTACTTCTACTCCAAACGGTGCCCTTAACTGGACTGTAATTATAGGGGTGATAGAGGCCGGTGATTCAACATTTTCCTTTCTCCGGACTGGCACAATAGTCCCTTCCAAATTGTGTTCTTCATCAACAGTAATCATGTTCACATTGGCATTGTCATGATCTGGCAAAGGGTTATCATTTACATTAGAGGAAGGTCCTTTCAGTTGGATAACTCCTTCTTTGATTAATGCCTCAATTTTGTCTATGAGGGCATAGCAATTTTCAGTGTCGTGTCCAGAGATTCCCGAGTGGTATGCACAATGCTTAGCCTCATCGTGCTATTTGGGAACAGGATTGGGGACATTTCCTGGGATGGGCTGGAGTATTCCTGCTGTTTTCAGTCTTTCATATAACTGGGCTCGAGGTTCGGCTAAAGGTGTATAGGTTTTGGCTGGCTTTATTTCTTATTTTGCGCGGGATCTGGGTGTATTTGGTGCATGGACTTGTGGATGAGGTAAGTATGCGGGCTGATATTGTGGGGGATTCAGATAGGCAGGCGCTCGAGGCAGGCTATATATTGGATGGGTATGGTAGACATGGTAGGGAGCAGGTGAGTATTGATAATAAGGTTAAGGGCTTTGGGCGTATGGGCTATAATAGGAAAGCTGAGAACTTTGGTTGTTTTGATTGTAGTAGGGAGGCTGGGGTGATGGTATTTGGTAGGCTGACATTTGATTTGGCCTATGTTTCTGAACTGTCATGACGGGGGATACTCCGTCTCTCTTCCTCTTTACTGCTCCCTCAAATGAGTCCGACTGAATTGTCTCACTCGTTGCTTGCGATGCTACAAAGTTTGTAATTCTTCCAGTTCTGATTCCCTCTTCTATGAAATCTCCCATCCTTATAACTTCAGAGAAACTTCGTCCTATGACGCTTATCATTCTCTCATAGTATGTTGCATCTTTCAAAGATTGTACAAAGAAAGTGGTCATCTCACTTTCTGCTATCGGGGGTTGAACTTTTGCAGCTTCTGCCCTCCACTTCATGGCATATTCTCTGAAGGTCTCTGTGGACTTCTTTTCCAACTTCATCAAATAAAATCTATCCAAGACTGTGTCGGTGTTAAATCTGAACCTATCCACGAAATCCTGTGCCATTATTCCCCAGTCATGCCATTTTCGCGGGTCCTGGCTTGTGTACCAGTCGAGTGTTTCTCCTGTCAAACTCCTTATAAATATCTTCATTATGATGGCCTAGTTTTTACCTACCCCAACCAGTTTGTCGCAGAACGATCTCAAATGAGAGTAAGGATTTCCTTTCCCATCAAACAAGTCAAATTTTGGCATTTTATATCTGACAGGCAATTCGATGTCGGGATGCATGCATAGATCTTTGTACTCGAGTCCTTCATGCCCCTTGCTGGTTTGGATATTCTTGAATGCTTCTTTTAGGCTATGAATCTCTCTCGCCACACTTTCATCGGTTCTGATCCTTACCTGCCTGTCGATTTCTTCACACTGGCCGATTTCCTGAAGAGCTATGTTTGGTACGGTGGAAGTAAAAGGTTGAGCTTCCGTTGCATATACTGGTGACACATACTGCTCGTTGTGATCGGCGACGTGTGCCATCAATATGTGTTGGTCTGCCGGGTGATTTTGCGTGGAAGAGGTGTTTTGGATGAGTGGGGTAGTTTGGGTATGTGGAGTTGTGAAGAATGCCGGATCATTTTGTAGCGGACTTTGTTGTGGACTAGCTTACGGGTTAGTGTGTTGTGGATTGGTTTTGTTTAGTGGCGAATTTTCGGGGAGGTTTTGGGGAAATGGCGATTCAGGAGATGAAAAAGTTTGCGGCGCATTTGCATTCGTCCCTTGTTCAGGGAGTGGGGTATTGGCGCTAATGGACAGGTTTGTGAGATTTTGGAGCCGCTCTATCTCAGTCTGCATGGCTGCCATTAGTTGTAACAGTTGGGCGATGTATTTTTCTTGGACGGAAGCATTTCTATTTTCCGAAACTTCTGGTTCATCTCTCGAAAGACCGATAAGTTCCGGGCCAGTCTGTTCGGATGCGTCTGAATCAGTCATTTTGCTGAAGGATCGGGCCCTTGATCACGTGAAGTAGGGGTGTTCCGCCAGTTTTAGTCGACGCAAATCAACCTTTGGGAAAAATAATCTAGGCAAAATAAACCTTCTAAAAAAGATGAAGAAAACCAAGTTAGTATAAGACGAGTAATTATTGCTTCAAATAATATGCACAGAGTAAAAAGCAGGAGAAAAATAGCAAACAGATGTATGCAAATTATATGCGCGTCCTAATATGCATGGGGCCTCTCTTATGCCAGAGGTGGGTCTAAACGCCAGATATGCGAGATTACGACAGATTGATCCAAGCTGTTAAACTATAATGCTTTTGTTTGAAACAAGACAAAATGAATGTACATTTTCCAATTTCAACATGTCATGATTAGGCTTGGATTTGTCTATCATTATCACGCTACACGTAATATGCTGATTGGTCGTTGGGTTGCGAGACTCGTTGACAATTTTGGTAGATTTCTTAATTGTGGAGTCGATACCAAGGATCGACCCACCTAAGGTGTATGCATGCATGACTTAAAAATAAAGGGTGGTATAGCTCTATCCTAAATTTTCTAAGATTTGGCTGACTAGACTCAAGGTTCCCGAGCGGACTGCTGAAGTGAGAAGGCTACGCGGCCAACCGGATGGTTCGGACGCTCCGCGCATATACCAACTCTCCTAAAATTTTAGAAATTTGAAAGAAGTTTGCGGGTGCGCAAAACACACCTCGCGTGTAATGTGTGATAGTGTCAATTTTCCAGAGTGGAAGAAATATGAGCGAAATGTCAATTTAAAGAAAGCAGTAAGAGAATATAGCAACTAAAGCAGCTATGCATATAAAATTTCAAAAGGAAATAATTAAAAATAATAGATTAAATAAGGAGCAATATAAAGCACAATAATAATTAACCTGAATTTGCTATGGTTAAGAACCTGAAAATCCCCAGTGGAGTCGCCATGCTGTCGCGCCCAATTTTTGACCTGCTACGGGTCAAAAAGCGGAGCACAACGTGTCCGGTGATTCCTGGGTAAATGGGTTGAGGAGTCGCCACCTAATTATTTTTACGGTGAATTAGGACAAATATTAAACTAAATGCTGTAATGTAACTCCAATTTTAAGGTCTGCGAAACCAATGAGATTCTAGGTAAGGGTTCTTTATTATCCTAAAGGGAAGGGGTTAGGCATCTTTTAAGATCCGCTAACTTGCGGTTATCCGGTCAAACTCAGGTTAATTATTTAAGAAAAATACAAGTTTTAAAATATGAACTTAAAATGATGTTGCAAGTATTTTAGCAAAAGGATACATTTTGCTCAAGTATGCATTTGTATGATATTAAGGAAAAAGATATGTAAAGTTTGAAAGAGTATGCATTTGTGACAATTACATTAAGGAGGAAAAGCGAATTATTTATAATGCCAAAGAAGTAAATTTTTGAAAATCATCGAGTTGCAAAAATAATAAAAAGGGATAAACTTATTTGTATGATTAATAAAGCAAATAAAAGATGACAAAAGTTGTTTTAGAAATCTTGAATACGCGTGACGAGCCTAAAATAAATGACTAGCGGAGGGTCTCTAAGTTTGAATTTAACCGAGCCTACAAATAAATAAGCTAGCGACGAGTTTCAAGTCTTAAACTACCCTATGAATTAATTCTAAGTTTGCCTATTCTAAGCATTTCAATAGTTACATAAACGCGATAACTAATATTACAATACATATCCGGATAAAAGCTGAAAAAGAAAGTAAATAAAAATAAACTCCGCGGAACATCTGACTTTATTTACTTTATTCCCTGCAAGCTGTCAAGAACAAACGGTTAGAAACAGTTAAATACAAATAACTTCGGATCCGTGTCCAAAACAGTAACTGTTTTGATCACGGAGGACTCAGACTTAAATTTTGAAAAGACCATTCCAATTACGTCGTGGCTGCAAACATATGACTCGGTAGTTATTTTGATTGCCTCGCCTGCTAAACATGTTGGTCTCTAAAAACGATCACTATAATCACGTCGTGGCTACGAATATATAACTTGTTTGTTATTCTAGTCACATCGCCTACTAAACATGTTGATCTCGGATGAAATAAAAGGTTTAAGCCTCATCTTTGCCCAGAAGTTATATTTTCGTCTTTACAACTGTGGAGGCCTCAAAATCGACAGATATTTTCATCGGCCAGCGTAGTATCGTGTTCAAATCAGCGAAATTAAATTAAAGCAGGAAGCAATGAACAGTGAGCAGTACGCAGAAGAAATGAGGCAATTCCCGAGAAGACAGGATGTTTAGTAAAAACAGTAAAACAGTAAATATCCGTTGCCCGGATGTTTAACCTAGTGAACAGAAAAACAGAGAAACGAAAGAAGTAAATAAAGGCAGATGAAATAGTGAGTTAATTCTGAAAACAGACCCGAATGAACAGTGACTCGAATGAAACAGTGAGTTAACTCAAAAACAGGACCGAACGATGAGCGGTGACCAATGAAATCAGAAATTCAGATTTTTAGATAACCAGCAACATATATGAAAAATGCCATAATCTGGAAATATATCAAAACCGGGTCGACCCGACCCGGATCAGTGACCCGACCCGAATCAGATGCCGACCCGAATCAGATGCCAACCCGAATCAGATTTTCTTTTTATTTTTCAGATAACCAATATACAAGATATGAAATGCAAGAGATTTGGAAAATCCAAACCGGGTCGACCCGACCCGGATCAGTGACCCGACCCGAATCATGTGTTCAACCCGAAATTAACTAATTTCATCAATTTCAGATAACCAATAATAACAACAGCAACAATGCAAGAAATTTGGAAAATCCAAACCGGGTCGACCCGACCCGAATTAGATACTCAACCCGAAATCAAATATTTTCACCAATCTCAGATAACCAACATAAAAGATATGAAATGGAAGAATTCTGGAAATATTATCCAAACCGGGTCGACCCGATCCGGATCAAAAACTCAACCCGAAATCAAATCTTTTCGCCAATTTCAGATAACCAACATACAGAAATATGAAATGCAAGAATTCTGAAAATATTATCCAAACCGGGTCGACCTGACCCCGATCAGTGACTCGACCCGGATCAGAAATGCAACCCGAAATCGAATATTTTTGCCAATTTCAGATAACCAACATACAAAAATATGAAATGCAAGAATTCTGGAAATAATACCCGACCCGGGGCAGTGACCCGACCCCGGATCAGAAATGCAACCCGAAATCGAATATTTTTGCCAATTTCAGATAACCAACATACAAAAATATGAAATGCAAGAATTCTGGAAAATCCAAACGGGTCGACCCGACCCGGGTCAGTGACCCGACCCAGATCAGAAATGCAACCCGAAATCGAATATTTTCGCCAATTTCAGATAACCAACATACAAAAATATGAAATGCAAGAATTCTGAAAATAATACCCAAACCGGGTCAACCCGACCCGGGTCAGTGACCCGACCCGGATCAGAAATGCAGCCCAAAATTGAATATTTTTGCCAATTTCAGATAACCAACATACAAAAATATGAAATGCAAGAATTTTGGAAATAATACCCAAATCGGGTCGACCCGACCAGGGTCAGTGACCCGACCCGAACATACCCGAATCGGAGATGCAAAAACAGTGGAGAACAAACCTTTTCGGACTTAATTCTTGAACAACAAGGGAGGAAAAATATTTGAAATCAAGAGCACAACCAAAAATATTTTATATCCCAATCGGACCTCCGAAAATTTTTTAGGTTTTCTTTCCTTTCTCCTCATTCCTTCTTTCTCTTTTTTGAAGAACACAAGGGGTTTTTATAGCCCCATTTTTCTCCTAAAAACCGAGCTTAAATTCAAAATAAAGGGCCCAAAAATAATGATTTTGAAACGGGTTTTTAGGGGTATGGGTTGCGGTGAGAGGTGATGGGTTGGTGATGTCAGGCGGCGGTGTTGGCGAGTGGTGGTGTCAGGTGTAGGGTGCGGCGACGTAGGGGGTTAGGGGTGTAGGGTGGCGGCCAACGGGTGTTAGGGTTTTAGGTTTTTGGGGTTTTTGTGTTTTTTTTTGGTTTAGGGGAATTAAAATGGGGGTCGACCGGGCTTGCGGGTTTAGGCTGGGTTAGGCCGAGGGTTGGGGATTGTGGGTCATTGGTGGTTGAAATTTGTGGGGTTGTGGGCTCGGGTATGTTGGGCTATGGGTTGTGGGCTCGATTTGGGTGTAAGAGTGAAATAAAGGAAATGGGTATTGGGCTTGAGTTTTGGCCGAATGGGCCGGATTCGATTGGGCCAAAATGAAATTTGTTTTGTTTTTGGGAAAATGGTTTTGGGTAGAAATTGTTTTGGGATTGAGAAATAAAATGGGTTATGGATTTAAAAATATAAAAGGGGTTTAACATTAAAATATTTTTTTTTGTAAAAGATGTGAATTATTTAAAATAACATAACGATGTGATAATAATAAAATAAAATATAATATTTGCGAAATGTTTAATGCTTAAATAAAAAATGGAAATGCGATGCAATTTTGCGAAAATAAATAACATAGAATATTATGGATAAAACTATGATTATGATATAAAAATGCAAAATGAGAAATAAAAAATGCAAATAGTAATACTAATAATGATATATATACACATATATGCCTATATTTTAAAATTGTTTTTAAAAGTGTCAAAAATATTAAAAATTACGAATAAAATCATAAAAGATGGGACAAAATTGGGTGTCAACATCAGGGCCTTCAGTGGGGTGTCTGTCACGACTGTTACTGAATAGCACTGATACAGTCACAACTTCCGGGTGGCCGTGATGAGGATTAGGGCTAGTTTTTCTACATCCGAATATCGTGACTCTGCCCTAGTTAGTATATTTCTTGTATAATAAATGGGGAGTTGTTCTTCTCCTTCTTCTCGTATAAGAGCGACGCTAACTGATACAGCTTAGACAGTCATAATACCGATCGGTCGATCGTGATATGAATCTTCCCAATGCCGCGACTTTCCCTATCAATCTCTGTACCATTTTGACGTTATTTAGCACGTCTGACATCTCTTGGATTGCCTTAACTTCATCGGGGTTCATCTCGATGCCTCGACCGAAGATAAGGAAACCCAAGAACTTTCTGGACCTGATCCCAAAGGCACTTTGTTCTGGATTTAACTTCATGCCATACCGACGTAAAATGTCAAAGGTTTTGGGCAAGGAGGCCACGTGGGTCTCAGCTTCTCGAGATTTTACCAACATGTCATCGATATAAACATCCATAGTACAGTCGATTTGTTTCTCGGACATTTTGTTCACTAATCTCTCGTAAGTGGCCCCTACATTTTTAAGGCCAAAATGAATTACATTGTAGCAAAAGTTACTGTGATTAGTCATAAAAGACATTTTTTCCTGATCGTTCGGATGCATGATGATCTGATTGTATCGGTAGTATGCATCCAAGAAGCTGAGCAACTCATGTCCTGTCGTGGCGTCAATTATCTAATCAATATGCGGTAGAGGTAATAAGTCTTTTGGGAACGCCCCATTCAGGTCCTTGAAGTCCATGCACATTCTTAATTTATTGAGCTTTTTGGGGACAACTACTACGTTAGCCAACCACGCGGGGTCCTCAACCCTCCGGACGGACCCTATATTAAGTAGGCACTTCACCTCCTCCTTCACAAATTGGTCCCTGACCACGATATTGGCCACTTCCTTTTCTTCACTGGAGTATGATTAGGATCAGCGCTCAACCCCTTGAATAGCTATCTCCGAGGGTATCCCTGTTATGTCAAGGTGAGACCAAGCAAAGCAATCTGAGTTAGTTTTTAAATAATATAAAAATGCATTTCTGAGCTCGGGCGAGAGCTCCGAGCCCAGGTATACCTTCTTTTCAGGATGTTCTTCGAAAAGTGTCACACTTTCCAATTCTTCAATGGTCGAATCTGCGGGATCCTTGTCTTGCGACAAAACAAAACCTTTTGGGATGACCAGATTTGCATGCCCTTCTTCCGTAAGATGTTTTCTCCCTCCTCCGAGCATCTTAATTTAGCTCGGTGACTGTAACTGCTATTGATCCGCTTTTTGTTCTTGCGGCATCGTTACTGCTAACGTATCCCTTGATCGGGGACAACCGTTACTTTCTGTGATTTCTCCAATTCCCTAAGGTGTAGGGAGCTTGACCTTCTGATGATAGGTTAAAGGAACTGGCTACATTGCGTACAACCATGGCCTACCAAGTATTGCATTATACGTCATATCTTCGGACAGGACATCGAACGTTATGACCTGCTTCACGCCATCAGCATGAACTGTTAATTCAACTTCACTGGACATGTTAAATCCCGCTAGCACCTCTGTTACGGGGGTGATTAATTCATCCATTTCCATTTATTTTAGGGCCTACAGTTGGATGATATTAGCTGAGCTTCCTGGGTCAATCAAAACACTCTTAATAAAAAATGTATAAATTTTTAAAGATATTACCAGGGTCTCATTGTGAGGTGAGGCAAAGTTTTCGCAGTCGTTGCTAGAAAATGTGATGCCCTGGCCCTTTAGGGCCTGATGTCCGTGGCGCGTGGTTGTGACGGAGATCTTGGACTTCCTCATTGATGTGTATGTGATCGTATTGACTACCTCTGTGTTGAAGATCATATTGATAGTGTGGGTAGGCAGAGGCACTTAGCTCGGCTTTTGTCCCATATTCCTGCTCATGTGGAGCTTTTCTTAATCGCTGATGTACACCCTTAAGTACCATGCATGCAGTAGGTGCGCCACATCGATTCTTAAGTTGGCACAATATTCCATGGTGTGACCATGCGTGCTATTAAAATGGCACCACAATCCTGGGTTTCTTTTCTCTGGATTGGTGCACACATCATCCGTGAACCTTGCTTCTTTCAGGATCTTTATTACTACTACTAACTCCGTCGCATTTATACTAAAATTGTGATCAGATAGATTTGGGGTTCTAGTTACCCTCGACGTTGATTCCTCTGACAGTCGGGGGGCTCGTTCCATGAGGCTTTGATGATTCTGAGTGCTTCCCCGGTTGGCCCCTACACCTGAGAATGTTTTGGCATCATATGGCTCGTACCATCCCCCGTTTGCAATATTATTGTTATACTCGTGACCCGACCTTCTCGGGGGGGCGGCCGCCCATATATGCTGGCATTGTCACCCGTCGATCTTTCTTGATCTATATCTTGGCTGTGTACCTTAGATTTATTTCGCCCCATGTATTTGTCGGGAACTCCTTGAGGTTTTCCCTTAACTTTATGGAGGTGTTTCAACTGCTTGGGTGTCTCTATCTTTCGGACCTTTGCGCGATCCTTGACAAAAGTATCTGCAAGAGTAGCAAACAAATCAATAGAGTGCTCCCTTTCTGAGCGTTTGGTAAATTTTTTCAGCATGACAGATTTGATCTCGTGTTGTTTGAGATCATGTCCGGTGATGGCTGCTTCAAAGGTCACGATGTGCTCTTCTAGATTCATGGTGCCATTGTATTTTGGTATGTCAGTCATCTTGAATTTCTTTAGGATAGGGAGAGGGGTCACACTTTACGGGTACGGCAATATACCATATCGTCTGGCTCCTGCGCCCTTTATGATAGGTGGTGTTCTGGGTATCTGTCTCATTCCCTTGTTTATTTCTCTTTCCACCCGACACAATCCCTCCGTGAACACGTCCATCTGGTCATTCCCATCCTCTTTTCTCTTCTTGTTGGATTCTGGTGCGGCTTAGGTTTTCGCTGTATTTTGGTTCGATGCTGGAGTCCCTGTCCTGGAATGGGAAGCTATAATGGTCAGCGCTGCTTCCATGCGCAACATCATTTTATCTTGCGCTTCTAGGATAGCAGCGATTTTTTTCTTTGGTGACAAATTCTCTCTTCTCAACGGATCTGGGTTGCCGGTTTGAGATTTGGTCAAACTCTTTTCTTCAGACGTTTTCTTTCGGACCTTTTCAGTTTTTTGATTATCCGGGGTTCCCTGGCTCCGCACTTGTCTGTACTGCTCCTCTGACTCTATGCGTAGTGTCTCCGATTGATTCGCCAGGTCCTGACGTTCGATGGGTACATGTTCTTCCCTGAGTACCTATGATCCGTGAGCGCTGTTGTTTTGCCCCGACATGCTTCCTTTTTTTCTTTTTAAGTGTAGTGTTTCTTTTTTAGGTTTTCCAAGAAAATCAGATACAGATCAAGACAACACCACAATTGTTTATCCCCACAGACGGCGCCAAACTGTTTTCCAGTGAAAATGATTCTAACAAAAAATACAGTTAGAGATTTGTATTCTAGGATTTAAAGACAAGTAGGTTGTATCCGATCCGAAGACCCTCTTGACCGAGTCCGGAATTACTGGTCAAGTTACGGGTTTACGAGATATAAAAGTGAGTAAGCTATGAAAACAATCAAATAAGGCAAATAAGTAAACCGGATCTAAGATGAATAATGAATAATCTTAGAACAAGAATTGAGAGTAGTATATTTGCTTGAGAGATCTTTTGTTACAAGTGTTGGCTTAGAGAGAATACAATGTATCTTCCTTCTCTTCTAAGTCTCGTATATATAGGACAAAACTTATACTATTATGACCCCAGAAAGTTGTGGCGACGTGAGCATACTGACGTCATCACACCCACGCGCGCCGCAACACTCTGGTCTAGGAAAGTTGATGTGACGGAAGTTGTTGGGAGTGGGGGACAGCTGTAGAGATCTGGTTAAATGACATACAACATGTGTAACTATCTATACGAACTCTATTTTGGTAAATTAAAATACAGTAATTAATACTCCCCTATCCCAATTTATGTGGTATTTTTCGCTTTTCAAGATTCAAGCTAGCTATATATCCTCCCTGTTACTTCTCTATTAAGCCTTGGACAATTAGAATTACTACAATCAAATAGAGAACCCTTATATCTTCTACGTTCAATTGCATGCCAAGAAGTTTCATGTATAGTAAGAAGTTTGCTCTAACCATAATGTTCAATTATCTCATTCTCATGGTACTTGTAATTTCTGCTAAGGTCACTGATATTACTTCTGATGATGACAATAATGTTGGTGGGCTTGTAATGCCTGATCCAAGTATAAAGTGTGGAGAATGCCCGTGCAGAAATTCATGCAGCCAACAACTAACTCCTCCTCCTCCTTCACCATCTCCTCCGAAGCCCATTAATACAAATTGCCCACCAGTAATTCAACAGAATATACCGTCGCCACCGCCACCATCGCCAAGGTTCATCTATTTCACAGCCCCGCCAGTTATTCAACAGAATATGCCCTCGCCACGGCCACCGCCACCGCCAAGATTCACCTATTTCACGGCAGCACCAGGAAACTTGTACTCAACTGATCCATTTAATTTGCAAATTTACTCCGTTGCAGTAACTTCTTGTAATTCCCTTCTGCTTCTGGTTGGTTGTGGGATCCTAGAGTTGCTAGTCTTTGGCTATGTAATTGGCTAGGATTGTAGTAGTAGTATTACTTTTAGACTTCTCTTGACGTGTCCCTAGTAACGTTCAGGGTAGGCTGATTAAAATCCTCTTTTCTTACTTTTTCTTCCTTGCCTTCCAGTGCTGCATTATTTATTCTGTTCTGTAACAATTGTTTTTTGCCAGATTATCGTCAAGATTAACTTTTGGCTAAAAAACATTTATTTTTAAGTGTTTTTTTTAATAATGTAGAGTTGGGTCAACTTGCACATACTTCAACTTCGCACCAGTATTGATACTAGGTAACGCTACCCATCAAAACATAGGACAATATGGAGAAATCATTTTATTCTTGCAACCATGATCTCCCATATAACTTTCTAAAAGAGAATAATCCCTTGATTATTTTTATTAATGTAAAGAGTTTATATACATGATATACAATAGTAAACCTAGCTTATAATTACGAAAATCAAATATACATTTTCCTAATACAAGACTACTACCATAATTACACATGTACAAGATCTTTAATAATATCAGGGAATATACCCTCGCAGTCATAGTGGGCGGTTGTTGTACGCTGAGACTGTCCCTAAAATATTCAAACAGAACTAAGGAAAAGCCCTTAGTAAAGATGTCATCAATTTGGTACCGTGAAGTGACATACAAGACACATACTTGTCCAGGAGTTACCTTTTCGAGAACAAAGTGAATAACCATCTCGATATGTTTAGTGCGTTAATGTTGGACATGATTCCTAGAGAGATATATCGCACTAACTTTATCGCAGTAGACCAAGGTAGCTTCCTGAATAGGAAAGTGAAGTTCTAAGAAGAGGTTACGCTGCCAACAAAACTTAGACACCACATTGGATACCTCTCGATACTCGGCCTCCGCATTAGAACGCGATAAATTAGCCTGACATTTAGCCGACCAAGTTATCACCAAGAAACATACAATAACCAGATGTCGAGCGTCTGGTATCTGGACATCCACCCCAATCAACATCTGTATAAGATATGAGAGTAGATACAAAGGATGGATATAGGTGTAAACCATAATCAAGAGTGCCCTGAATGTAACACACAATGTGTTTGAGAGCATGCATGTGTTCTTCCCTCGGATCATGCATAAATAAACACACTTGTTGTACTGCATAAGTAATATCGGGCCTCGTGAACGTAAGATACTGAAGAGTCCCTGCAAGACTGCGATAGTGGGAGAGATCCTCGTAGGGTGTGCTAGAATTAGCACTCAACTTCGGTTTGGTGTCAACCGAAGTAGGAGATGACTTACAGGATGACATGTCAGCCCGTTCAATAATCTCGGCTGCATACTTCCTCTGGGATAGAAATAGATGACCTGCATGACGAGTTACAACTATACAAAAAAAATAACTCAAAAGCCCCAAGTGTTTCATAGCAAATTCGGAGCTGAGAAGAGATATGATAGACTTGTACAGTTTATCAGAGGAGGCAGTCAATATAATATCATCCACATCAAATAGAATGTATGCCAGAGAAGTACGGCGATGGTAGCTGAACAGAGAATGATCAGACATGCTGTGAGAAAACTTAATAGTAGACACATAATCTGCAAACCTTTTGTACCAGGCCTGAGGCGCCTGTTTTAGCCCATACAATGACTTCTTCAGCAAGCACACATAATTAAGCTGATCGTGGTCCCTTAAACCCAAGGGCTAATGCATGTATACAGTCTTCTTGAGATCACCGTGTAAGAACACATTTTTCACTTCCAACTGATGAATGGGCTATGCTTTTGAGAGAGCCAAACAAAGAACAATGTGAATAGTTGTCGGTTTGACCACCGGACTAAATGTCTCTTCACAATCCATGCCAACCTGTTGAGTTTTTCCATCACCTACAAGACGGGCCTTATGCCTATCAAAACAACCATCAGATTTTTCCTTATAAGTAAAAATTCACATAAACTAATCACATTAACACTAGGTGTACGAGACACCAACTCCCACGTCTTATTTTCAATAAGAGCATTATATTCATCATCCATGACAATTTTCTAATTCGGGTCACGAAGGGCAGACACTGGGTTACGCGGTAAGGGTGATTTAGTGACATTAAAGTTGTGATTAAAATGTCGTTTTAGTCTATAAATACCCCGTTGGATAAGAATAACAGGCCCTTGACACAGAATAGAAGTAGACTGGACCTTGGTTGGTGTATGGACGTCGGAACTGACTGGACCGAGAGGTGGGTCACGGGTTGGGCCAGTAGGCAATGGGCATACTGGCTGAAATTGATCACGGGAAGGGTCTGGGCCAGTAGGAATTGGGTCTGCCGGTGTCTGCTGGTCCAAATCCTGAGACGTGGGTCAGACCAAATAGTGGATCACATACGGTGAGAGCATATCATCCAGAAAATTATAAGAATTAGACACGAAATCATGCAACTTAGCAAATGAAATTGGGTTTCATAAAAAATGACATGGCGACTAATGATGATTTTATTAGAAGATAAATCATAACATTTGTAACCATGATGATTAGACGGATAACCAAAAAACACACAAGCGATAGAGCGGACTTGTAGTTTGTTTATTGTAGTGCAGGGAAAGAGATGATAGCATGAACACCCAAATACCCTAAAATGAGAATACGGCGGATCTTTGTGATAAAGAATTTTGAGTGGAGATTGGTATGCTAATCCTTTGCTAGGGAGTTTGTTAAAAAGGTAAGTGGTCATTTGTAATGCATGATGCCAAAATGAAAGTGGTAATGAAGCATGGGCTAGTAATGTCCGAACAATATTATTAATGGTGCGTATTTTTTGCTCGACTTTCCCATTTTGTGAGGATGTATGTGGACAAGAAAACCGAAAAGATATATCATTATCCTTACAAAATTCTCTAAAAGGTCCATTATCAAATTTCCGTCCATTATTACATTGAATGTTTTTTATTTTTTATTCAAATTGGGTACGGATGAATGCTCTAAATGATAGGAATGTGGAATAAACTTGAGACTTTTTAGATAACGAAAAGGTCCATAAAAAATTAGAATAATCATCCAAAAATAATACATAATAACGATGGCTCAAAGAGCTTAAAACAGAAGATGTCTACAAATCACTATGAATAATATCAAATGGAAACATAGTACTAGAATTGGACCCAACAAACGGTAATTATTACACTCAATAAAATTATTGTTGTTAAGAGAGGAAAGAACAGACGCCCCAGGATAACCCAAACGCGCATGCCATAAGAAAGGTGCTAAAGCAGCAAACATTGACGGTGTGGCTTATTTAGTGGTGGTGGTGGTGGTGATGAGATAGAACTCGCCACGACTATCACTTCTCATTAGAGGTATCCCCGAAAAAAAAATCCTTCACAAAAATCCAAAATGGTCAAAAGTAAACAGAAACTCAATTATCAGTAGTAAATTTTCGAACAGACACCAAATTTTTAATTAATCTAGGAGCATTAAGGACATTTTTTAAGGCTAAAGGTGGGTTCGGGGTTGGTAAATTTGTGTGATCATTATCAACAATTATATCACATTTTTGCTAAAATTGAAATAAGACGAGAGATTACCTGGTGCTGATGTCATGTGCGAAGTAGCACCGGTGTCTATGTACCAATTTGCATTTGGAGGTTTTAATCCAAGTGTATGCATCACTGCCTCGATATCCATATGGGTCGGGGCTACTACTGGGCCTGCAACAGCGAAGGCCTGTTGAAGCCGAGGTCCAAATAGGCCAGGCTGCTGCCAAGCTTGGTTCTGTCGAGCCTGTTGTTGGTTGCTATTGGGCCTGACCCAAAATTGAGGAGCCGGATAAGGTGGAGTGGGCCACTACCCACTGGCCCAACCCTACGTCCATGTTCCACTGGCTCAATTATGAGACCGGTGGTGCTGCGGCCCAGGCCCTTGCTGGCAACTGCCGCCAACCCATCCTTCGCCACCGCGGTTGCCACCGTCTCGACCGCCGCTGTGGTTTTTTCCACTATTTTTCTAATTTTGGCCCTTTTTGCCGCCACCATTGTTACGGTTTTGGCCAGAATTTTCTGAAAAGGAGTGAGGGTTATCAGTGTTGGCCACCATCATGACGGAATTGGCTCTGGTTGCCGCCTTTTTAGCCAACCCTGCTTTTTCTAAGATGAGTATGAAACGTTCTTGGTAGAACGACATGAGAGGATTGTTTTGACGAAGAAGAGTTCCAACTTCACTATACGCCTCAAAAAGGCCTGCAACCATCTGAAGAACGAGACAATCGTTTGTGACGGGCGCGTCGACGTTCTTGAGTTGATCGGAAAACTCCTTGAGCCTTTGACAATAGGCGGAGTCATTCAGAAAATCCTCCATATTGATGTGAGAGAATTCCTGGTCAAGGGTTACGGCACGAGAATTTTTGTTATCTTGGAATATATCACGCAACCTATTCCAAGCTTCCATTGCCGTGGCGTTGGGTTGGATAATTGTTTTTAAGAGGTCTGTAGAAATGATGGAATAGATCCATTGGAGGACAGTAGTATCAAGAGTTGCCCACAACTTGATTTCATCATCTGTGGAAGGCACATTCTCCTTGCCTTTTTCCGATTTGACGATGTGATTGAGGACTCTATTAGACCTTGCGCGAACTTTAAATAGTTCTGCCCACGTCGTGTATTGGATGGTTTCCATCTCAAGAATGATAGGGATATTGTTCTTGATATTGGAGACTGCAAGAGCAGAATGAAAGGTATTCTTTGTGGTAGACATGATGGAAGAACAAGATGAGAATTAGGGATTCAGAAAAATTTGAAGGGATGGGGGGTCGGTAGTCAGCCGAGAATTAGGGTTCGAGTAGGGCGGCGGAAGGAGTATATTTTTGGAGAAGGAAAAGTTTGCCCTAGACTGCTGATACCATAAAAGAGAATAATCTCTTCATTACTTTCATTAATGTAAATGGTTTATATACATGTTATACAATTGTAAACCTAGCCTATAATTATGTAAATCAAATATACATTTTCCTAATACAAGACTACTACCATAATTACACATGTACAAGATCTCTAATAATATCAGGGAATACACTAGGTATATTCTAATCATTTTCATCCACATTTATTGACATCTAGATCACACTCTTGTATTAGGTGCATTTAGTATTTACATTTAAGTAATTAGAAACATAAAGGTCATCCATTTCTTCACAAGGGCATGGTTTGAATGCCTATCTATTTTATCAAATATTCATCGAATTAAATTAAGAACAATAGATTGAGCTTCTTTAATTTCATGAAATTCAGGCATTCTCTGAATGGTTTCAGCGGATGAGTCAGGCTACCATTGCTATCATCAACCTATCTGGAGTTCGTATATGATTGTAGTTAAAATCTCAACAACTGTTTATACTTCGTAGACAGAAGCGGATTTAAAATTTAAATTTTATGGGTTTAATATTATAATGGCATTTTACTCATTATATTTTAAAATTATTGATTCATATCTACTATTTATTATAACAAATTTATGTTCCACGCTAAAAATTCTGGGTTCAATAAACTTGATACCTGAAGGTTACATCCGCCTTGTTCTTTGATCATGTTAGCGACGAGCCACGAAATCATTCAATGTCTCGCTATACAGAGAATGACACATCATATACGTGTTCATTTAATTATTCAAAAGGGGCACAATAAGGGGGGGGGGGGACAAAACTTGTGACATTGTGGCTGTACTTCAAATTACACCATATTAATGGAAGAACTTATCACCACATATATAAGTCGAAGCAAAAATTGATGGCATAGTCCAGTGGCAAAGTCTGGGCGCTATAAGGCGCTCTGGCATGGGACAACGTGGGTTCGATTCCCCGCAAGCACGAAGAAACTCTGCATGTTGGGGAATTTGACCTTGTCTCATTGATCAGTTGTACGCTCCCAGAAAACTGGCCACCGGAGCACATCCCGCGATTTACCTGGTAAGGACCGGTGCTATTACCTCCAGGACGTAGTCAGGTGCAAGCCTGGAAACCTGGATTATCAAAAAAAAAAAAATTGATTGTGCAGAAATTAAAGCTGTCAGCTGAATGGTACGAGAAAAGCTCTTTGTTAGATCGGCATTCTATCATCCATTGGTTAGACCTAGAAAGGAATCATGGTTAGACAAGAACCATAGATTTTAAATTTGTTAGTTAAAACTTAAAATATGTACAATGCTGAATTTCACGCTACACGTTACATTATTAGTACTCCATATGTTCCATAATAAGTGGTGTTTTAGGCTTTTTATTTTTGTTTACCCCAAAAAAGGTACAATTAAATTTGTAAGTGAATTTTAAGGATACGTGAATTAATTTGTAAATAAGTGTAAGAAATAATTAATAATAAGTGAGCAAATGAAATTAATAAGCAAGTAAATTAGCTTGAAATAATATGATCTTGATTGAAACTGTCCACTGATTTTGCTTTGATCCTTAGCTGATTTGTTTCGGGCTCGAGCCAACAATGAGAAAAAAAAAGCTGTAATTACTGTAGGTAAATCGTGTAAATATGAATAATGAAAATGAGATGTCTTCCAACATGAAGGTTGGACTCCTTTTATAGCTATCAATACAAGGTATTTATGCCCAAGATTCATTCTCTAATTAAATGCAATTAAATGAGAATAATGATCACTTAATTAACAAAGAGTAACGACTGACACCATATCCGGAACATGTACGCGTTGGGCCCCTCCGGTCCTCTATCTGGTGTCACCTGGTTTGGTCGCTATCCGGTCTTACTTTGACACCGGACTCACCCCGGTGAAACTCGCATCCGGTGCTGAACATTATTGCCTCCTCTGATTTCCATATCTAAACCATGCCACGTGTCATGCCAATTTGCACCTTATACAGATAGTCCCCACACTTTCCGGATCAAAGTTTACCGAAGTGATGGGAAGTGGAAGTGAATTCTTCGGTTTCCTCTCTCGCAAGCTTCTTTTCAAATTACTCTGAAATAGGCGGGAAAATGAAACGCTTCCAATTCTCCAAAATCTGACTCACATCTTATCACTCTGCCACTCAAGACACGTGTCACTCTCTGATTCAACCGTCAGTTCGATCCATGAACCAAAGCGTTTCGTAATGATGACTACACTCCTATAAAAACCCCTTTTTTCTGTCACAAATTTTACCTTCTGCTAAATCTCCTTTAATCCTTCGAACATTCAACCTTCAAATCTTCATACTTTCTTCAAATCTTCATATATTCAAAGCCTCAAATCTTTATAACTTCTAAACTTCAAATCCCCATAAATTCATATCTTCATTACGATCGCCCAAACCACCCGTTCTTCTTCAAGAAATTCGTCTCCGGCTACTTCACCTCCGTCGGCCACCAATAACGGCGCCGGTGAATCTTCTGAGTCTCAAGCTGCCGTTGATCCCAGAACCTTTGACATGCGCCTGTCCTCTTTTCATTTCGAAAATGAATTCACCGTTCAAACTGCCTCTAAAATATCTGACCGAGGAGAATAGACTAAAAATAAGCCATCTTCTATCCGTGCTAGCGACTTTGACACAGTACGAAATGACTGCGGTTGGACTGATCTTCCTGGAATCATTGTACTCGTCATGGACAAAGATATTACCACCTTCAGATCCGAATACTTCAATGTATACACCTACCCTTCACCTTCAAGATTGTCCCTCTAATCGACAATGTGATCCTCGAGATGTGCAAGACTTACAATTTGTGTCTTGCACAAATTGGTCCATCTGTCTGGAGGGTCGTAACCTGCCTCTGATTCCTGATCGGTTTAGTTAATGAAGTTTTTACTTTGGATCATTTGATCCATTTATACGTGCCAAGATTCTTCCGTGCTGTGATCGTTTAACTATTAAAACAAGGAAAATTCCCCATCATCTCCAGCGTCGATGAAAATCGAGATAGAGGTTGGATGAAACGTTTTGTTGTGGTTCCCACCGCTGAAATTATCCCGGCTAGGTTCATGCCTTTCCCAGAGGAATGTAACATGCACCGTTAGTATCGAAACTTTTTCACTTTCTTTTGTTTAACTTACGATTGCAATAACTTGCCTTAAGCCCCCTTTTTTTGTTTACCTTTTCAGCCCTCAGCTGGATTCCGGCTCATATGGACAATCTCCACACATGGGTCGAGAAGATCATCAGCACTTACCCGCATAAGGAGCGGTCATGGAAAGTGCTTTCCGAAAATCGTTAGGTAGCCCGAAATCACTGTTAGTTTATATCAGACCTTTTTTTTCCGTTATCAACCTTGTATTTTTTCTCACTTCTTATCTTTTCAAACATCCAGGTTTACCGAAAGGCACTTCGACCCCAAGAACCAACCTCTTGGCTACTCCAACTGTTCCTAATCCAGTACTCAATCCAGCGGCATCAGTTCGCCGTATCACCGAGGTACCGAAGAACAAGAAATCCACCAAATTCAAATCCTCTAAGCCTACGAAGTCACCATTGGTCGCCTGAAAGAGGAAAAGAGCTTCGGAAGCGGATGGACCTTCCAGAATTCAATACACCATCATCTCACCAAAAGATTTTTAGGTGAGAAAGGTCACCACTACCACTACCACTCCGGCGGGGGACACTCCTGTTGAAGTTAGAGAAGAAAACGCTAATGCTGAAGCAGCCGAGCCAATTCTACCGTCAGTCGATGCTGCAACTACTTCTGCCCCCGCACCACCGATCACTGAGCCAGTTCCCATCATCATTGAGGATGACGAAGAAGCCACGGATGAGGAGTCATTGGCTAAGAAACCAATAACTTCAACTCCTCATCCTTTAACACAACTGGCCCAAAGTTTTTGGCAAGAAGATTTTGACTGCTTCTTTAATGAAGTTGGAACCTCTGCAAATTCGGCGCCACAGGCGAACAACTCCAGGTTTTTCCAGTTAGTTATTCCACAGAAACTTATCAAATCCACCTGAACTCTAAAGAATCACGCCAGCTCACGATCCAAACTCGTGAGTGTCTTCCCAGCCCCGAGTGCGGATCCAACGAAAGTGAGAACAACCACTATTTCCTTCCCCGAGGATACAAACTTCTTATCTCGGCCAATTGGGGTCACCAGTTATTTGAGGCCCCTGATATCGGAGTCTGAAATGGAGAAAATAAAGAATGTCTCGTGGCAATGCATCTTTAACAAGGGTATGCATCGAATCGGGTATGTTTTTTCCTTGCTTGCTTACATTTACACTTGTCTTTTTTATTCTAACTTTGGTTCGGCTTCTACTTGTGGAGTCATCCATTCTAGTTATTGAAGGTTTCATCCGATGCAAGGATGAAAATGAACACCTTAAAAGACAGTTGGATGCCCAAGAAAAATAGATCTAGCACCTCAAAGGGCTACTTGAAAAGAGAGAAGCTCAGTTGCAGCAAGTCAGTGACTTGCCCATCATCCGAGCTGAATTGGACCGGGTTAAAAGTGATTACCTTCGGGCAATGAACGACCTCAAGCTTGTCAATGAGGAAAACAAAATATTGGATGAGGAGAATAAAAAGATCTATTATGACGTCCAAGTCCTCACCCAAGAGCTTGGAGAACAAGAAGATGTTCAGCACTACAAGCACAAAAGGAAGATTTCATTAATGCTAAGTTCAATCGCCTTGATACCGAGTTTTCCGCGATGGCTGCGCAGAGGGCTATCAAATGGCCTGCACTGAAGGTTGCTCAAGATCAATCCAACCAACAAGTCCAAACCATCGAAGGGCTGAGAAATGAGCTTGAGGTCTTTAGCCAAAGGAATGCCGAATTTTCTACCAAATTCAATCAAGCCTTGGCCGAAAGATATCAAGCCCTAACTGATATTGAGGCTGAGGTAGCCCGTATGATGCTAAGGACCGAGCATATAACCTAAAACATCTGAAAGTATACTTTGGAACAGGCTCGAGATGGGATCTCAGACATTGATGACAAGATTATTGAGGCAAAAGACATCAAGCTCAAAGCCTATCGTAAGCTGAACAACGACAACTCCGAGGATGACCCTGAGGACACCGAATTCGAGTTCGATTGGACTTTAGGCTTACATGCCTTTGTATTTTTTTTTATCCTTTTTTTGCATGTATTGCTCTAGCCATTTTTTGGCCTTGTCTATGAATTGACATAATTTCTTTCATCTTTTAGCATTCGTTATTGCTTTCTTGTTTTCAATAATCTAGCTAAATAAACCTTTAATGTTAACGTTGGGCAGCACTAAATAAACCCAATTCGGGCTAAACTACCTCTGATTTTAGAGTTTTACCTTAACAAACCACCACTTAGTTTGTGTCGAGCCGGATGAAAGTTCTCTCGGCCTTAAGAATAACTTAAACAATTTTTTAATACAAACCTTTACTTTAGTTTGCTTCATACTGGAAAATTCCTTCCGATTTTGGGTCATTTAATGACTAAATATAAGGACTTTATTTTTATGCTTATGAGTACACTACAAGAAATATGATTTTTTGTGGCGACATATCTAGTTGCTACAAAATATGGCTGAAAACATATTTAGCGACGACTGAGAAAAAGTCGCCACAAATAGTCATTTAAGGCGACTGGGTCGCTATTAAAGTGGAGCTTTTTGTGGCAATATTTAGGCCGCCACTATTACTTTATATGATATTGTAATATGATTTTAATCAAGTATTCATATATTGAACTTTCTTATTAGTTATGGAGTTATTTAATAGTTCTTATTATAATTATATTAACTTAAAAATAAAAGGATATCATTATTTAATAACATTTTTTTTTAGCTTTGTGAGGTAATTTTATTATATTTCGATAAATTACCTATGTTATATATGTTTTTTCATTTTCATTTTTAGGTAAATCGTTGTGATTTCTCTCCTTCTTATTTTAAATGCCAAACATCTCGTAAATATTGAATAACTTGAATATGTCTATTTTCATTGATGTTTTTAAAGTTGTCCATAGAAAAGTTGTATAAAAAAACTAGACACGTCTCACTAGTATTTTAATTACTTTAACTAAATCATTTTCTTTCTAAGATTTAATTTTGAGTATAAATGCACCTTGGTAAAATATAGTTTAACACTTTCATATCAAAAATAATATTATTGATAGAATATTACCACATCATTATATATCTTTTATATTTGGTTAGTTAATATTCTCATTGTAATTAATTACTTAGTTTGTAGCTTTGTCAATAACCATGTATTACTATATATTGTACACAATAATGAATCAAAAGGTAGGGGACATTAACTTTAAAAAAATGTTCTCCATGCCCCGAAACTTATCAACAATTTAATCTATGTGCGTCGTTTTACTACCGACAATAATATTTTCTTGAATTTGATACTTTTGATTTTTCTGTGAAGGACCTTCTGACAAGGATGCGTATAATGAGATGTGACAGCACCGGGGGCCTTTATCCTCTCACCACCACCATCGGCCATCTAGCCTCCTCTTCATCAACCTTTCTAGCAATTTCGTCTATTCTATGGCATAATATATTAGGACATCCTAGAGACTCTGTTTTACACTCCCTTAGCAAAAATACGTTTATTGATTGCAAACATTTCTCTTGCCCCCTATTTGTGAATTTTGTATTTTTGGAAAACATGTCAAGTTGTCGTTTTATTCTTCATATTCTAGTACTTTAATACCATTTGATATCATACACAATTATTTATGGACTTCTCCTAGTTTGAGCACGACTGGGCATTGCTGTTACAAGATATGTAAGTGGCTTATTTCTTTGTCAAAAGAAGTATGTCGAAGAGATTCTTGAATGAACATGCATGACATCTTGTAAACCGGCCACTATACCAGTGGACACTAACTCCAAACGTAGTGCCTCTTTGGGTTCTCCATATGCAGACTCGACTCAATATCGCAGTTTAGCGGGAGCATTGCAATATTTCACTTTCATGAGACCAGATATATCCTATGTTGTGCAACAAATATGCTTACATATGCACAACTCAAAAGATGAACATATGAATGCTCTCAAACGTATTTTGTGATATGTCCAAAGTACTTTCCAATTCGGCTTACACCTGTACAAGTCCTCAGTCTCTGGTCTCACCTCTTACTTTGATGCTGACTGGGGTGGATGTCCCGACACTCGACGATCCACGTCAGGTTACTGTGTCTTCCTCGGAGATAATTTGCTTTCTTTGTTCTTCTAAACGACAACCTACTTTGTCTCGATCTAGTGTCAAAGTCGAGCACAGAGGAGTAGCGAATGTTGTTTCCGAGTCTTATTGGATACGCAACCTTCTATTGGAACTTCACTACCCAATCCGCAAGGCTACATTATTTTACTATGACAATGTAAGTGTTATATATGTTTTCGACAATCCCGTTCAACATCAACGCATTAAACACATTGAAATGGATATTCACTTTGTACGTGTCCTTCATGTTCCTTCTTGATATCAAATTGCTGACATATTTACTAAAGGACTTCCGCACATACTCTTTGATAATTTCCGAGCCAGTTTCAGCGTACGAGAACCTTCCGCTTCAACTCCGAGGTGTGATAGAATATTACCATATCATTGTATACTTTTATATTTGGTTAGTTAATATTCTCATTGTAATTAGTTACCTAATTTGTAGCTTTGTCAATAATCATGTATTACTATATATTGTACACAATAATGAATTAAAAGGCAAGGAACATATTCATTTAATTATAAAAATACTTTTGTAAGTTCTTTAACTTATTTAATTGGATAAAATATGCACTTAATTTTTTTTTATTTAATCGTGCTCCCCCAGGTTTACACTAGGCTAACTATTTTGTTTTACTATTTTAATATTATAATTATATTTTATTTTAGTATAACTAACATTATCTGTGATATTTTAGGTTAAGTTCCAAATCTCATTTCCCCCAAAATCCTAGTCGGTCGTTAGCGAACTCGATGTCCTCTCCCACAATTCTTCCGTACATTGCATCTTATACGCGATTTCCCTTCTTCCTTCCCTCTCGCCTTTTTTTCCCTCTCTTTTATCTCCTCTCCGTCATCTTTTTCACTCAAGTCTAACCTAAATTCACTGAACCGTAACAAATAAATTGTGTTTTCTTTAAGTTCTCATGCTTGTGGTGTTAGGCTTTGGTTGTTTAGTTCCTCCACTTTGACTCCCTTGGGCAATACTTTTGACATTTATTAAGATCTCAGCTTATTATGCCAGGATCAAATTATTTTGCACAACTTTGCTCGATCATATCGTCGCTTTGCTTTCATAAATGCATTTTGCAATCTTCTATTCCAATATTACCGTGGTGATCTCTTTTATTTTTGACATTAGATTATGAGAATTGTCAAAAGTAATTATGCTCTTTTACCCTTAATTATAGGGACAAAATTCTAAAACAATCACAAATATCGTTGTCGAAGGACGAGTTTGAAGGCACTTGATGTTCTTTTTTTGTCATATGTATATGTGTACAATGAAGTATTGTGTGATACATTTAATTGATTTTTCATGAGTCATGAAAGTATTTATAATATTCAGGTTGAGAATGATTTTGTGTTTATTGCATCATATTGGATGCTTTTAATATTGGTAAATAATTCATAGAAATGTACATGTATATTAATATTAAAATATTAGGTAGGAACATAAAATCCATTAAAATTTTGGATATTGTATTTGTTGGAAAAGCAGGTTTTAGTGGCAACACAACCTTGTCACAAAAAAAGAACATTATTAGTGCGTCTAATGTCGCCACTAAAGCTTAAGCTATTGTGACGAGAACAGTCGCCACTGAACGTATAACACTATTTGTAGCGGCCAGAGTTGCCACTGAAGGTCGTTCTTCAGTGGTGACTTGTGAAATATCAACTTTGTGGAAGCTTCTTTTGTGGCGTATTTGTTCATCTTTTGTAGCAACTAAAGTTGCCATAAATGTGTCCTTTTGTGACAACATCGTTATGTTGCCACAAAAAACTTTTCAGTTACAGTCGTTGTTGCTGCGACGCTGTAGTCGCCACTAAACCTAATCAGTGGTGACTTTCTGGGTTTTAGTAGCAACTTTCGTCGCCACTAAAAGGCTGATTTCTTGCAGTGTCGTAAGACGTCTATTATTCATGTAAGGCATGAATACTAGAACTTCATTTATTTCCATTTTTAGACAATTCAAGTGTCTTTTAAGAATAGGCTAGATTCATTTTGATCTGGTGCCTTAGAAGCATGCTTTTGGAACATTACTTAATTTTGCTTCAGATGCTTTTATGACGTCAGTCCCGGGTTAAGGACTTAACAATTTGTTATCTCGTAAACCTAATGACTTTATCAATTGTCCGGAGACAAGCATATATAGATAAATTATCGAGGCAAATTTCGAACAAAGCGAAATTCCATTCAAATTTTGCTTCGGTCAAACATCTAGGTAAGATTCATTCGATTATATTGCCTTTACATAAATTGTCGTAACAGTAACACTACTCGGGCAAGATTCATTCGATCTTTTAACTCTTACAATGTTCAAAATCCTATAAACTTTAAAAGCTTCGAACTTCTTCATTCTAAATTTCTTCACCGATGGTATGGAAGTTCCCTGTTGTTTGTATTTGAAGCATGAGCATTCAAATACTATTTGGTTTTTACTACCAGGCAGTTCTCAGTTTTTGTCCAGTCTTCAACTTCGATCTTCAACTCACTTTACATTGTTGCCTCATTAAAAATCTTGCCGAAAAAACTATTTTCGGAATAAAAACCGTGCTAAGGGAAAAAGAGTGCAACACGACTTTTCAGACCTAATTCTAACTTTGTTTGGTCTTGGAATGACAACTCCGACTTTGCTCCTGCAAGAGTTAGAAACGTCGAAACTAATAAAGTTCAAATAATTAACCAAACACACACCTTAGCAGTAATACCGCTTCAAGTGTGCAATATTCCAGTTGTTTGGCAACTTTTGACCATCTTCAGCTTCCAACTGGTACGAGCCTTTACAAGTTATTCCTGACACTTTGTAGGAACCTTTCATTGAGATTTTCTGGTGTTGAAGGTTACTTTTTATAGAACCAAGTCCCCTGCTTGAAAGTGCCTAAGATTAGTCCTCCGGTTATTGTATCCTCTCATCATTTGCTTTTGAGCCACTAACCATAGCAATGCTAATTCACGGTGTTCATTCATTAAGTCAAGTTTGACGGCCATAGCTTCATTGTTCGATTCTTCGGTTGCAACGCTGAACCTTGAGCTCGATTCTCCTACTTCCACCGGAATCAGTGCTTCTGCACTGTAAACCAAAGAGAATGGAGTTTCTCCGGTGCTAGATTTCGGTGTTGTTCTGTATGCCCACAATACCTCTGGTAAAATCTCTCTCCACTTGTCTTTTGACTCTTTTAGTCTTTTCCTCAGGTTTTGAATGATTGTTTTGTTTGTTGAATCCGCTTGCTTATTTGCACTCGGGTGGTACAGAGTCGATGTTATCTTTTTTATTTTCAATCCCTCAAGAAAGTCATTTACTTTCTTTCCAACGAACTGACGGTCGTTATAGCAAGTAATCTCTGTCGGTATGCCAAATCGACAAACGATGTGATCTCAAATAAAATCGATGACTTCCTTCTCTCTAACCTTCTTGAAGACCTTCTCTTCAACCCACTTAGAAAAATAATCTGTCATAAGTAAAATAAAGCGTACCTTTTTGGGTGCTCATGAGAGTGACCCCACAATATCCATCTCCCATTTTATGAATGGCCATGGTGATAAAACTGGATACATTAATTCTGCCGATTGATGAATCATTGGTGCGTGCCTTTGGAATTCATCATATTTTCGAATAAGTTCTTTGTGTCTTCCTCCATCTGAGACCAATAGTACCAGACCCTAATCAATTTTCAGACCAACAATTCTGCTCCTGATTAATTGCCACAAGTCCTCCCGTGAACCTCGTACATCACATAATCAGTTTTACCGGATCCTAAGCACCTAGCTAAAGGATCATAAAAGAACCTTCGGTACAACTGACCATCAACCAGACAAAATCTAGCTGCTTTAATACGAAGTGCCCTTGACTCTAGTCCCCTTGTGAACCTGTGCATCACATAATCAGTTTCTCCTATTTCTAAGCACCTAGCTAAATGACCATAAAAGGACGTTCCATACAAATGACCATCAACCAGATAAAATCTAGCTGCTTTAATACGAAGTGCCCTTGACTCATTCTGATCCGTAGGTAATTTTCCATCCCAAAGGTAATCGATGTATTTATTACGCCAATCCCAAGTCAAGCTTATTGTATTTACTTTGGCATGACCACCATCAATTGCAGAGTTTAGTAGTTGCACAACTGTTCAGAATTACACTCTTCGGCTTCCACGGATGACCCCAAATTTTTCAAAGCATCTACCTCTTTGTTTTGCTCTCGATAAACATGTTCCATGGTCCATTCTTTGAACCGGTGCAATAACACTTGAATTTTATTTAAGTATTTTTGCATTCTTTCTTCTTTCACTTCGAACACTCCGTTCACTTGATTAACAATCAGAAGCTAGTCACATTTTGCTTCGATGACCTCTACTCCAGACTCTTTGCCAATTCTAAACATGCGATCATAGCCTCATACTCGACTTCATTGTTAGTCAATTTCACAGTTCTTATTGACTACCTAATTACATCTCATGCATGTGTCTTAAGTACTACCCCGAGTCCGGACTCCTTCACGTTCGAATCTCCATCCGTGTATAAGGTCCAGACCCTCAATGTTGCTCTCAAGGTTACTATGACCTCTTTTTCCACCTTGGGAATCATTTTGGATGTAAAATTTGCTACGAAGTCTGCTAAAACCTGAGACTTTATAGATGTTCTTGGCTTATATTCTATCATGCCCACTTACTTCTACTGTCCATTTGGCTAACCTACAGGGCAGTTCCGGTTTATGCATTACATTCTTTAACGAGTAAGTTGTTACCACGCATATTGGGTGACATTGAAAATATGGCCTCAATTTTCTAGCAACCGTTGTTAACGCTAATGCCAATTTTTCTAAATGAGGATACCTAGTTTCATCACTATCTAGTATTCTACTCACATAGTAAATAGGAAATTGCGTACCTTTCTCTTCTTGAACTAAAACTGCACTTACGACTACCTCATACACTACTAGATATAGGAACTGCTCATCTACCTTTGGTTTATGCAATAGTGGCGGACTAGATAAGTACTTCTTCAAATCCCTCAAAGCTTGTTGACACTCTGGTGTCCACTCGAAGTCATTCTTCTTTTTTAACAAAGAGAAGAACCAATGACTTTTCTTTGAACACCGAGAGATAAACCTGATCAGAGCGGTTATCCTCTCGACGAGTCTTTGTATTGCCTTCACATCTGCAAGTACCTCCGAAATCTCCTCAATAGCTTTGATCTTTTCCGGATTGATCTCTATCCTTCTGTTTGAAACAAAGAAACCCAAGAATATACCCGAGCCTACTCCAAAAGCACATTTTTTTTGGATTCAGCTTCATGTTGTACTTTCGAAGTATGTCAAATGTTTCCTACATATGTTTTAAATGGTCCTCTGCTTCCAGGGACTTAACTAACATACCATCAATATAAACCTCCATTGTATTACCTATTTGGTCCATGAATATGCGATTAAGTAGGCGTTGATATGTTGCTCCGATGTTTTTTAAATCAAATGACATTAAATTATATCAATAGGTCCCGTATCTAGTTATAAAAGAGGTTTTCTTTTGATCCTCCGGGTTCATCCTAATTTAATTGTATTCGGAGTAAGCGTCAAGAAAACTCATCATCTCATGCCCCGCAGTAGCATCAATCATTCAATCGATGTGCTGCAAAGAAAAAGAATCTTTTGGGCATGCTTTATTCAAATCTTTAAAATCTATACACATTCTTAGTTTATTGCTTTTTTTAGGTACGATCACTATATTTGCTAACCAATCCGGATACTCTACCTCCAAGATGGAACCTATATTTAAAAGCTTTATTACCTTCTCCTTGACGAACTTGTGTTTGAAGGTAGCCACAGGCCTCCCTTTTTGCCTTATCGGGGGAAGCTCGATTTCAAACACAATTTGTGAGTCATAATTTCTGGTAGAATACATATCATGTCTAAGTGGGACCAGGCAAAGAAATCAACGTTAACTTTAACAAATTCGATTAATTTAATCCTGAGCTCCGGGGATAACCCGCTGCCCAGGTATACCCTTATATCCGATAAATGCACAAACAAGATGACTTGCTCTAGCTCCTATATAGTTGACTTTATGGCATCTGAATTATCTGGCAGCTCAAATAACCACAGGACGCGAAAGTAATCTTCTTCTTCTTCGTAATTTATCTTCTCCTCCTCTTCATTTTTCGGACTCAATGAACCTTAAACCTATGATTCCAATTTAACTTCTTTGCCTCTACTCACGTCCTTCATTTATTTATGTGTTTGTACCGATTCTTCCACCGCGAACATCTCTCTTGCTGCTGGTTGCTCCCCTCGGATCGTCTTAATTCCCTCCAATGTTGGGAATTTTAGCATCATGTGCAATATCGAAGGTACGACCTTCATGTCATGTATCCAAGGCCTGCCGAACAGCACATTGTACCTCATTTCGCCTTCTATGACATAAAACTTTATTTGCTGAATTGTTCCAGCTGCATTGACTAGAAGAACAATCTCCACTTTCGTAGTCTCACTTGCCATGTTGAATCCATTTAGAACTCGGGTTGCTAGTACAATTTGATCCAACAAACTCAATTGCTCCACCACCTTCCACTGGATGATATTGGCTGAGCTACATGGATCAATCAAAATCTGATTAATTTAAAATTTATTAATAAAAACAGAAATTACCCATGCATCATTATGAGGTTGAATGATGCCCTTCGCGTCTTTGTCGTTGAAATATATCATTTCCTCCGGTACATAATCTCTAAACCTCTTCTCTCGAGTTACTGAGACTTTCGTCTTCTTTGCGGTAATGACGGATCCCTTCAGAACATCCATCCCTCCGATAATCATGTTATGACATATCGGGGTTTGACCGGATCTGCTTACTTGTTTGCTTCTCTATTTTTGTATTTTTCATTTGCTCGATCACTTAGAAGTTCGCGTAGATGACCATTTTTCAATAATCGAGCCACTTCATCCCTCAATTGATGACAAATTCTCTGTTCGGTGATGAGTACCGTGGTAATCACAAATCATATTCGGATATCTCCGAGTCCAGTCTGTCTGGAGTGGTGTTGGCCATCTTGTCTCCTTAATATGTCCAATAGTCAAAACAAGTCCGATAGTATCGATGTTGAAGTGATATTCGGATAGCCTCGGGCTTTCCATAATATTAGAGGAAGACCTACCGGTATCATTTTTGAATTGCAGTCCCCTACTGGTGGACCCTCGATCATTACGCATTTCACCTCTGTCCGATGGGAAGTTGCAATTATTGTGACCCTTATCTGATCTGAACTTCGACCTCTTCGGTTGCCCGTAGGTTTGATACCTATATTTTGAAGATTTCAACTCCTACTCAGCTACCCTATTTGATTTATCAAAGTTCTTATTCCGTCTTGCTGATCCCGGAGGAAGCTCGAGCTGATCATCCTCCACCCGAATTTCGGACTCGTACCTATTATGTACGTCTACCCATGTTACCGCCGGAAATTCCAACAAGTTCTCTTTTAATTTGAACGAGGCACTGGAACTCCCAAGATTCAGCCCCTTGGTGAAAGCTTCAGCTGCCCATTCATCAGGTACCCGGGGAAGAAGCATCTGTTCTTTTTGAAACCTTGTGACAAACTCCCGCAACAACTCCGTATCTTTTTGAAGTTTGAATATATCTGATTTCCTTGCTTGGATCTTCTGTGCTCTGTTATGTGCCTTTATAAAAGCATCTGTAAGCATTTCAAATGAATTAATAACATATTCAGGAAACATAGAATACCACGTCATTGCTCCATTGGATAGAGTTTCGCCGAATTTCTTTAACAACACTGATTCGATCTCATTCGGATACCTGTCATTTCCCTTCACTGCACAAGTGTATGACATCACATGCTCTTGTGGATCCGTTGTTCTATCATACTTCAGGAAATCGGGTATTTTAAACCTCTTCGGTATCAACTTCGGTGCTTCACTTGGTGGAAATGGAAACTGGATGTATCTCTTTGAGTCTGGTCCCTTCAAGATCGGAGGTGCTCTAAGAATCTAATCTACCCATGAATTGCAGGTTTCAACCTTCTTTTCATTAGTGTCCACCCACTTGGTCAAAGCTTGAAGCAGCCTCAAAACCTTTGAAGACTCATTAGTCCCCGATCCATTGCCATTTTCATCAACTCGATCCTCTTCTCGGCCTGGATCATTATTACGGACGAGATGAGCTTCATCCGCCGCACTTGCTCTGCTGTTTTTCTTTTGCAACTGGGTTACATCCTTATGTTGTTCCTTCAGAATGTTAAAGATTCGAGCCAAATTTATTTTACCATCTTCATCATCGTCCGGTATTTTCTGGCGTGATCTTCTAGACCCTTGGGATAAAATCATGGGATTGCAATTTAACAGATCAACGGGCGGAATGCCATTCATTGGATCAACGGGTGGAATGCCATTCATTGGATCAACGGGCGGAATGCCATTCATTGGATCAACGGGCGGAATGCCATTCATTGGATCAACGGGTGGGACATGTTGTTGTTATTGATATTGTTGGCAATATTGTCACCATTATTGTTGTCCTCGTGGTTGCTAACCTCAACTTGGATATCACTAGCCATATTGTAACACATAGTTTTAACCTAAAATCACAAAATCTCGAAAGAAACAAGTGAAGTTTGAGTTTGAACAAATCACCACTATTACCCGTAACTTCATGGTGGGCTCCAAACTGTTTACCCCAAAAAAGGTACAATTGAATTTGTAAGTGGGTTTTAAGGATACATGGATTAATTTGTAAAAAAATGTAATAAATAATTAATAATAAGTAAGCAAATGAAAATAATACGCAAGTAAATTAGCCTGAAATAATATGATCTTCATTGAAACTATCCAATAATTTTGGTCCAATCCTTAGCTGATTTGCTTCAGGCTCAAGCCAATAATGAGAACAAAAAGTTGTAATTGATGTAGGTAAATTGTGCAAATATGATTAATGAAAATGAGATGACTTTTCAACATGAAGGTTGGACTCCTTTTATAACTATCAATACAAGGCATTTATGCCCGAGAATCATTCTCTAATTAAATGTAATTAAATGAGAATAACGACAACTTAATTAACAAAGAGTAAAGGCTAACGCCATATCCGGAACGGATACGCGTTGAGCGCCTCCGGTCCTCCATCCAGTGTCACCTGGTCTGGTCGCTATCTGGTCTTACTTTGACACCGTACTCACCCCGGTGCAACTCGCATCCGGTGCTCAACATTATTGCCTCCTCCGATTTTCATATCTAAACCATGCCACGTGTCGTGCCAATTTTTACCATATACAATTTTGTTTCAAAATAAGTGGTGCTTTAGGATTTTAAAAAGAAATTACCATACTCTTCCAAAATTACCCTTATTTACATAATAATTATGCTTATTAAGTAACTTTTCTTTTCTAGGCATTAATTAGGAGTATGCTAGTAAAAACACTCATAATTTTCTAGGAGTGAGTAATTTCTTAAGGGATGTACATGAGCTAAAAACACCACTTATTATGGAACGGAGGGATTACTGTACTTATTTATTTTGAATCAAATTAGAGAATTCAAAAAGTGACATTGTATACATTCACCCTGTAATCTAAAAACTTGTTGAATTATTTTACACTTTTTACTTCAAAGAAAGGGTCCACTATTGAGTAGGGCTGTCCAAGGGATCGGGTTCGGAGGGGGGTGGGTCCCGGTGGGGCTGGGCAAAGGGTCGGGACCGGTCCTTCGGCGGGATCGGATGGCCGGGACAGTCCGATGTCCCATCCCGTCTCACATCCCATCGGAAAAGGGGACCGGTGTTGGCGGGGTGGGGTGGGGTGGGGCATGGTCGGGTCGGGTCCGGGATTCCAAATTTTTTTAGACACTTAATTTTAGAAAAGCTGTGAATATAAACACTTAAACAATTGAGCAATATATTGTAATAAAAACATCCCAAGGCTGTTTTTGTGCCTCTTATATTATTTAATAGAAATATGATTTTTTTGTAATACAATTTCAAAATTGCAACATTGTGGTGTTGTTCAAAAGTTGCAAATCACATAGTAAAATTGCAATTAAAAAATTATATAGTTAAAAATACCTTTTCTAATTTTTTCACAATGTCTTGTGGTTCTTCCGTTGGAATTGGAAGATGTTGATCAAATTGGATGACATCAGTTCTAGTTCTCTCGAACAAGATTTCGTTGTATTTATCGTCGTCTTCTTCGTTAATCTCAGGTTGACCGTACCCTCTACGCTCCGCTCGTATCCAATTTCTGAATAGAACTGTAATCTCCAAGCTGTCTCCCGCTAACGAGTGTTTATGCTCTCCTATTTATAATCTTCCGGCATAAAAAGTGCTTTCAGACGTTGTTGATGACGCTTGAATGTTCAAGCACAAGCACAAGCAAAGTAAGACAAACAAAGTAACTAAGTCGTGATAGCGAATTCTGAAAAAAGAAGAAATAATTAATGCAGGTAAATAAGATAAACAAAATACACATAGCAACTTATACTAATTATAATTAACTAACAAATATTATATTATAGATATTTTTAATCCTAAACTAATGATGTTCAATCCTAAACTAAGGATTAACTATTTCTAATTAATAATTTTTAATTAATTATTATACTAACTATAATTAACTAACTAATATAAAATTAATGATATTTTTAATCCTGAACTAATGATGTTCAATCCTAACTAATGATTAACTATTTTTAATTAATAATTATTAATTAATTATTATACTAACTACAATTAACTAACTAATATAATATTAATAATATTTTTAATCCTAAATTAATGATGTTCAATCCTAAACTAATGATTAACTATTTTTAATTAATGATTGTTAATTAATTATTATACTAACTACAATTAACTAACTAATATAATATTAATAATATTTTTAAGCCTAAATTAATGATGTTCAATCCTAAACTAATGATTAACTATTTTTAATTAATGATTGTTAATTAATTATTATACTAACTATAATTAACTAACTAATATAATATTAATAATATTTTTAATCTTAAATTAATGATGTTCAATCCTAAACTAATGATTAACTATTTTTAATTAATGATTGTTAATTAATTATTATACTAACTACAATTAACTAACTAATATTATGTTAATGATATTTTTAATCCTAAACTAGTGATGTTCAATCCTAAACTAAGGATCTAACTATTTCTAATTAATAATTTTTAATTATTTTATTTTACTAACTACAATTAACTAACTAATATAAAATTAATGATATTTTTAATCCTAAACTAATGCTGTTCAATCCAAAACTAAGGATGAACTATTTTTAATTAAGTATTATACTAACTACAATGAACTAACTAATACAATATTAATGATATTTTTAATCCTAAACTAATGATGTTCAATCTTAAACTAAGGATTAACTATTTTTAATTAATAATTGATAATACTAACTACAATTAATGAACCATTCTATTAATGATATTTTTAATCCTAAACTAATGAGGTTCAATCTTAAACTAAGAATTAAATTAAGGACGAACTAATTCATTTAACGGAAAATTATATTAAGTAACTAATTAATAAATAATTAAAACTAACACATAAAATTAGATAACTAATTAGCACATTAATAATTAACATGGATTAAGAAATTTTATAAATAAATAAATTAACAAATAAAAATATTATTAGGAGATTAGTATATTATGTTTGATCAAATAATTAAGAAAAAATTTAAAACTAATTAACAATTAGGAGATTATTATATTTTTTCTAATAAAATAATTAAGAAACAATAAACAAATTTAAAAATTTTAAAAAAGTGCTGCAAAACTGTGATCGCGGCAGCCCTTATTTACGCAAAAACAAATTGCGAAAAAATACACTTTTTCAAAATTCGAGACTATTAAACATTAATCATATTTAGTATAATAATGTATTTAACAATATAATTCGAAAGTTCATAGTAATATACCAGGATTAAAGGTTGTTTTTTGAGTTTTGGAATCGACTTCTACGTCGCTTTATTCCGAAATCCGAGCCTCGAGTCTTATTTCTTGACATGAATATACCGAAAATCTTAACTTTCGGGTTGAAATTTGAACCAAATCAACCTTTTTCGAATGTGGAACCTCGATTATTGTGCGTTAATGGCTTTTTGTTAATTTAAAAGGGGGGGACCGATCGAGGAAGAAAAGTATGGGGCCTTTCATATACCCCTTTTGCGCAGGAAATTCCTGCGCAAAAGGACTTAATATCGCCGTTACAGTTAAGTTTCTGCGCAAAAGGTATTTATGTCACTTTTTTTTTGGAGTTATTTTGGTTCAATTCCTCATATTTTGGGTCATTTAAATTCCGAACTCGTGAAAATAGGATGGCATTGCAGCGAACAAAATTACTTATCCGTTTACATTAACCCAATGAATGTATTATATTTGTGATCTTCATATGTATATCGTTATCATAAAAATCATAATTAATTGATTTATATTTTTACCTCATTATATTACTTAATATTCTTTTCTTTTTAATAAGTTAAAAAAAGAATGACACATTTTTATATTTTGTTAGAATTCAACTTTAAATTTTCTATTTTACCTTTAAAGAGATGATCTATAGTCAGATAAATATCTATAGCTTAATTAGACCATAAATTTCAAATAAAAAAATTATTTTAAAATTTTGTGCTTATTCAAATATCATCAAATAAATAGAGATTGAGAAATAATATAATTTGATGAAAGTATAATAATGTTAAGGAGGATCAACACAAACATTAAGCTTTAAGCCAGAAACATATCAGAAGATACAAGATGAAAAGAGGAATTATCTATAAAGAAAATATTTAAAATAAAATGGTTTGATACCATTTTCTGGGCGGATCTTTTCATCATCTAATAACCCTGAAGAGGGTAGGAATATAGATGGCATATTATCATATTTCTATGTAAGTTTATCAAATAATAGGCATGTAGTACAGAAGCAGCTATTATTAACTCAAAATTCATTTTTAAATAAAAGTCTATAACCTTCTATCAACATTTAACATCATAATTGGAGAGATGTATACTTATCAAGATTATAATTAGAAACACATAGTCTGAAAACATACCTCTTAGCATAATTTTAAGATCACCGGTGATACTCAACCCACCCTGGCTCTGCCTCCCTTTTTTCCTCACTAGTGACGGGATAAATGGCCTAGGTGTTGGGAGTTGCTCGACAGACTCTTTCTTAAATTTTCTTTTAAGAGATGGTGTTTTATGGACTAATATGGTTCTTAAGTATAAGCTTTCAAAGTATATATCTTCTGATATTATGATATTAATCTTGATATTGGTTATAGACTAGAAGGGTTTTTAGCTAGACATGAGAGAGAGTATTTCAAAGATTTGAAGTTGTTTTATTTCGAAAGATCATTTTAGATGTTACAATGAGGCTCTTTATATAGATAACCTCGGTTGCCTTTCACTATTGGCATGCTGAAAAAGTCTAAAAGTTGATACATTAATGTTACAAAAGTCATAAAGTAAATAGTGTTTTGTCTCTTGTCTTTTCATGCTTTTCTTAAAGTTGTTTGTCGTTGCTGCCATTTTTTCAACGTTTGTTGGCTTGTCATCTTTTGTCTTTGATTCCTTGTGGGTCCGACGACTTTTGCTTTCTTCCACAAGCATCCTTTACAGGTGTCTTCTTTGCACAAGGGCATTTTTTGTCTGTCTTCTTTATACAAAAAGATGAATTTTTTTTCTTCTTCGATGATACTCCTATAGAATAGGAACGATATCATTTTAATTTTTTCCTTTTGATACTCCTACAGAATAGGAACGGTATCAGTTTAGTAGTATGATAATACATGGACTTTACTGTAGTTTGGACTACATTGGGCCATATTAAGTTGTTACATTGTGAATTTCTGTAGTTTAAACTACATTGGGCCATTTTATTCAAAAAGGATTGGGGGATCCTTCTTTTTTCATAGTAATATGCGTAGTATCCTCCTTTATGCATATAACATGCCTTTTTCTCTGGCCTATCAAGAGCTTGTGCTATTCCACTGTCTCACTGGAGTGTTTGTGCTCCACCTTGGTGATTCTGTCATGCATGTTAGTAAGGTGTATGGTGTCTTGTGATAGTACATCGTTGTTGTAGTACAGTGTGATAAGTTCTTCGATTTCTCCTCCTTTGGAGTTTCCAATGATGCTGGCTTTGCCTGCTCTTAGCATATCTTCAATTTTTTATTTCAAGGTTGATAGTCCTATGGCTCTTTTGGGAGTGAGCCATTCTTGAAACTTTTCTATAGTACATGGTATTTTCATTTTTAGGTCTTTGTCATCTACGCTTATGTTGCTATTCCTTCCTGTTTTAAATAGTTGACATATAATGATAGGTTTTCATGTTAAGTCTGTTGAGGCGTCGAACAGTTGTATGTCGTAGATACCTCTTCCAAATGATTTCATCATTAATCTAGCAGATTCTACTAAAATATTGGGTAATTTAGCAATATTGTAAAAAGTTTCATCTACTAATATTTTATCTATAAATCCGTAAGTAAAGAGTTGAAGGACTATATCAGGGTTTGATTTTTCGTTGCATAAAAACCTTGGATATTTGCTTAATTTTGCACTTCTTAAAATGTGTGGGTTTGATTTGTAATCATAAAATTTATTAATTTGCGCGTAAGCTGTAATATATTCTTCGAATTTGTCACTACTAGTTGACATCGTTGTACCTGCTAAGAAAATCAGCTAGAATATTCTTAGTTCCAAATATATTTTTGACAATAAAAGAATAATTGTCACTTTCTTCTCTTGTTTAGTTCTGGCAAAGGGTCTATTTTATTTGTAATGAAAGCTTTTACTTGGGTGTTATATGTTCTAACAACGAATTTTACTGGTAATAGGTGGTAATGGAATCTCTTTATTCCAAATTTTACTGCTAATAGTTCTTTTTAGTTAATATGGTAATTTCTCTCATTTGGCTTCCATGTTCCACCTCCATATCCACAAATTAGTGGTTTTTCTTTATATATATCTTCTTTATCATATGCTATGAGTACTGCTCATCATCCTATATCACTAGCATCAGTGAATAGTTCTAGTTGATCTAGTTCCGTTGGTATTCTATGTTTTGGTAAAGCTTTCACTTCTTCTTTTTTTTTATTTATGGCTCTCGTATGTTCTTCCTTCCATTCAAAGGTTATATTTTTTCTAGTTAGTTCTTGTAGTGGTTTTCTTAATAGTGGTAAATCCTTTATATGGTCTGAGGCGTAATTCACGACTCCTAGAAATTGTTGTACCTCTTTTTTGCTTTCTAATTTATCTTTAAAATTTTTTATTTTTGTTACAATATGTTCTTGTAATTGTAATCCTTCATTGTCTATTATGTATCCCAAATATTCTATACTATTCTTAAAGATTTCAGATTTCTTTTCAGATAATAATATCCCGTGTTGTTTCATAGTTTTTATAAATTCTTCTAGGTGTTTTATATGATTTTCTAAATCATCACTGTTTATTAGTATATCATCGACATATACTATACAATATTCTGTTCATTTTCGGAACACATGGTCCTTTCTTCTTTGAAATATTTGTGGTGCATTTTTCAATCCAAAGGATAGTACATTCCATTCGTAGTTTCCTTGAGGGACACTAAATGCTGTTAAAGATTTTGATTCATTTTTTAGTTTTATTTGCCAAAATCCACTTTTACAATCAAATTTACTGAACCATTTTTTATTTCCTAATCTAATGATAAGGTTTCTTTTGTATGGTAAAAAATATCCGTCAAATATAGTTTTCTTATTTAGCTCTCTATAGTCAATCACCATTCTAGCCTTTCCACTTTTTTGTTCGCTATGTTTTCTAACTAAAAAGGTTGGGCTGCTATGTGGGATTTTGCTCTCTTGTATTAGTCTTAATTCTAATAGTTCTTTTAGTTGAGTTTCAAACTCTTTTTAATCTATTGGACTATACCTAATTGGTTTGGATCTAACTATCACTGGGATTTATTAACTTGATTTCAGCGTATATTTTTTCTTTTTTCCATAGTTGCATTGGGTTTTCTCTGAAGTTTATTTTTAATATATTAAGATATTTTTCTCTTAATAATTGTAGGTTACTATTCCTATCTGATCTTAGGCTACATATCCTTAGTGTGTGTATTGATAGTATTCTTTTTAGTATTATCCACTTGTTGCAAGGTGTTTGTAAGCTAAAAGTAGTGTTGTTTATCACTTGTGTTTTAAAGTAGTCTAGGAAATTGTTTCCTAACAACACTTGTTGTTTCATATCATTCAACTGGTATATTACTGGTAGTCTGAATATTGTTTTTCCAAGTACTATTCTCATATTTTCTGCTATTAAATCTAACTCTTTTGTTTGTTCATTAAAATCTGATACTTTTGTTCTATGTGTTTTAGATATTTTTCATTTGTGAGATTCTAATACTTCTTTCTTTGCTAGACATAAGTCTGCTCCACTGTCATTAAAGATTTTTAGTTTTATCATTTTATTAGGTTTGTATTCTATATGTGCTTCTATATAGATTGCTACCATCTAATTATCATTTTGTTCTAACTCTATTTTTCGTAATCTTCGTTGAAGTTCTTCATCTTGTTCCATTTCTCTTACTTCTTCTAGTAGTTTTCTCCATCTCATTTCGCTCAATCTATCCATTATTCTGTTAAGGTTTTTTGTAATTTTATTGTACCTATCACTATAGTATTTATTTCCCGTTTCTAGTAGTCGTAATAAGCTTGTTGTGAACATGTCTTTTCATATTGAATCCAATATTCTCTTTCTTCTAGTAATTTTCTTTCTTCTTGGGATTTCATTTAATTAGAACTACTTTCACTTTCTGAGTTTTGGTTAACATAGTTAATGTTTTTTAATTCTGATTCACTTTCCTCATCAGTTTGACTAACATAAAAGTCTTCATATTCGTACCATTTATTGTCATTTTCTTTTATTTGTTGTAGATTCATTATAAATTGTGTTGTATTTATATATTCTACACCTTTTTCTTTAGCTTTGGGCATTTGTTAGCATAGTGTCCTTTTTCATTGCAATTCCAACATTTGCATTCTTTAAGTTTTTCTTCTTCTAATGGTTTTATATATTTTCGTTTCCTAAATTTTCTCTTATGTTTAAATTTTCTTCTAGTTTCAGGGGTATTTCTATATTTTCTAAACCCCTTTTTTCTGTAAGGTTTATAATAAGGTTGTTGGTTTTGTCTATTGTTGTTATTATATCTTTTATATTTCTTGTGTTGATATCTCTTTTTATAAATTTTTTTGTATTTCTTTTCCCTTTTATTATCATCGCATCCAAATACTAGTCTTTTTTCAGTAAATCCACATACTTCTCTTAATCCTATTTTCTTATCTTTTTTGATCTTTTGTTGCATTCTATATTCTTCACATTTCCGCATTAGGTATGCTCTTAGCACTCTTATTCTTTCTCCTAATGTATTTTCTTTGAGTTCTAGTTGAGTATATTCTTTCGATATTTCTGTGTTATAAGGTATAGGTAGATGGTCATAATAAAATTGTTGATATATTAAACATTCTTCTGGCAAGAATCTTACTTCATAAAAGAACTTACTAAAATTTATTGTATATTCTGGTAATTTATTAATTTTACAACATTTCATGTTATTTAGGTTCATTATTACCTCAGTTTTTCTCTCCGCAAGCACGTTTTCTCTTGCTACTAGCCATTTTTCTCCTAAAATTTATCTTTTTAGTATAATATCAAATATTATTAACATAGATTTCAAATCTCCTACATGGCTAAATATTCTCCTCTTAATTGATATGCTATGGATTCTATCCAATAAGCTACTTTTCCTATTAACGTTTTAGATATCAGGTCATACATATATTCTGGGTTTTTTGTTTGTGTAGAATTTATTAATGCTATATACATTCCAAGATTCCAATCATTTATTATTCTTCATATTTCTTGTTCATCATAAACATTATCTAAGTCTAGAAAATATCCATTGTAATTTACACCTTTTGTCATCGATCCTACAAATTCTTTAAATTCGGCTTGTTGTCCTACTGGTATATGATTTGGTAATCTAGTTCGTTTTCTTGTTATTATTTCTAGATTAGGGTCTACTAATTCTTCCTCATGATAATTATCTGCATCTTCATTTATTATATCATCAGTTTCTATTTCTGTTTCTATAGGATTGTTAAATTCATCTTCTATATCACTTTCAGGTTCATTTTCTATGATTGCATTTACGCTTTTCATTTTTTGTAAGGCTTCTATAATCTGGTTATTTTCTTTTATTATTTATGTGTCTTCTTTTTCTTCTATGAACTCTGCTACTTGTATCTCTTGGCTAGCTAATTCAATGTTGTTATATGTATCGTCCTTAGTTTCTTCAATACTGGTTGTACTTTCATCGCTACTTTCGTAGCTTGTTTTAATAGTCTTTTTTACCTTCTTTTTTCCTTTTTACCTTTATTTCTATCTGTCTCTTCAACTAATATATTGCGTTTTTCTAGTATTATTTTAAATGTTAGTGCTTCAGATATATTCCATAATTTTGTTAATTCTTCTCTTATTACTTCTTGCATTTTTGCTTGGTTTTCTTTTATTTCATCCATTATTATTAATGTATTCTTCATTTTTTCTTTTACTACTATTTCTTCCCATAATGAACTAATTTTTTCGTTAGAGTTAGTCAGGATTATTAATTCTTTTTCTCCATCCGTTTCCCATATCTATCCATATTTTATCAAACTTTTCACATTGTTGTTCTAACTGTTTTATCTTTTCTTCTAGTTTTATTTCTTTTGCCTTATATTTCAAGTATTTGAGTTGTGAGAATATTTCTTCTGATAAAGCTCTTCTTATTGATTTTAATTTCTGTTTTTTCTCTATTATCTCTTTTTTGTATGTTCATACCTTATTTATGAATCTTGTTTTCCCTTGGTCATTCATTTCAATTCCATTATTATTTATCTTATAATTTATCATGGTTAAAAAGTTACTTCCTAGAAGTAGTTCATTAAAACTATCATATTCTATTACTCCTATATTTATCTTATACTCTAGATCTTGGATTTTGAATCTTAAATTAATACTTTTGGTAATTATTATTTCTCTTTCATTTTCAGGATAATTATAAGTTTGTGGGTCTATTAAATCACAATCATTTTCATCAATTTCACTTATATGTATAAAACTTTTAATAACTCCAGTATTTATTTCAGCTATGCAATCTGTTGTTATTATACCTTTATTATTACGTTAATTTTTAATCCCTTTGTGTTTATATTTATTAAATCCAATATTCTAGGTTGTATAACACTAGTTTGTCGTGACATTGTTGGCTCTTTCGTAATACTCAATCTAGATCCTTCTATTTTTGGTATTAGTCTTTTGGATGGTGTAAGGGCTCTGGTATTAAAATCCATATATATTTCTTCTGGTATAGTTATTTTGGAATTTTCTTTATGTTCTATTTGTTCTAATATTTCTTGGTACATTCTTGGTACTAATATATTCATTTCATGTTGTTTCTTTACATGGTGATTTCCGGTTAAGGCATATATCATTTGTGTTTCTATGCTTATAACTTTACTTCCTGGTGCCATATTTATTTCAGCTAGTTTATAATATAGTGTTAAGGCTAAGTCTTTGTGTTCATCTTTTAATGATATACTAAAGTCTGGTTGAACCGTAAATTTTATTTTTTGGTATATTAAATTTCCTTTTATTACCGATATTAAAGCATCTTGTAGATTTCCTAATATCCTATCATCTAATATGTATATTTGTATCTATGTTTTTCTGAAAGTATGCTTTTATAGTAAATTCTACTCCTCCAAAGTATATGTTTCTATATTTTTTAGCTTCCCTAGTAGATAGTTTTGCTAACTCTCTTTTTATTACTTCATATGTTATCAAGTTTATTTTCGTTCTTCCATTTACACTCATTGTATCTATTATATTTTCATGCTTGTGTGCTATATATCTTATTTCTTTATTTCTTTCAAACCATTTTGTTTTAAATATTTTTTTTATAGATAATTCCTCTTTTTCATCTTGTATCTTCTGATATGTTTCTGGCTTAAAGCCTAATGTTTGTGTTGATCCTCCTTCATATGTATTCATCTGATAATACATCACATGCATGCATGGGACGACTGTGAGTTTGAAGTGCCTCATATATCTAGAGTTTAACACCACGTAATTAATCTAAGGCTGGCTAACCGGACGGGTCGGCCTGGTCCCGACCTAGCCCCGGTCCCGCCCCTACACCGTTATAAAAAAAAATCTATACCGGGACTCGAACCGGGACGGGACCTGGGCTCAGTCCCGGCCCGCCCCCTGTCCTGCCCGACCCCTCCCCTTTGCACAAAATAGTTGTTGCACCAACGACCATTTTATATTTTGGTCGTTGTGCAACGGCCATTTTTGGCCTCCCCCTACCCCCTTAATATTTATTTTTAACCCCTAAGTCATTATATTTATATTTTAACCCAATTTTCCAACTATAAATACCTCATTTTCTCTTCATCTTTCTCACAAATCTTCCTAATCTCTCAATCTATCTCTCTACAAGTCTACATTGTCTACTAAATATTCAATTTTATTTATTCATTTGGGAGTGAAGTTGGAAACTAGCTTGAGGATCTTTCATCTAGCAAAGTTTCAATTTTCAACCTCTCGATTACACGTCGATGTTACGTTGTCGTTTGGTACATTCGTTCCTTCATTAAATTATTATTGTTCCTTTCTTTTATTTAGCGCACTTAATTTCATTTACTTTAATTATTTATTTGTATAATTAAAATGGAAGGATTGAAACGTATGATTATGGGTAAGGGTAAGGGTCAGGCTTCTTCCATTAGGGGTAACAAGGGCAATGATACTTCTTCTAGTCATCCTACTCCTAGACAGGATGATTTGGTTGATACTGAATTTTTTCCTGAAATACCATTAGATTTAGACGATGAGATATTTTCTGGATCTCAACAAGACTTTAATTTAGAAGATGATCTAGATGACACACCCACTAATGTAGATGACACATCCACTAGTGCACCTCCAACTGGAACGCCTCCTATTCCCTCTAGTATGAGACGAGGCCCAACAAAACGACCATTAAAATCATATGCATGGAAATTTTTTTATAGAGACGAAGAGAATCAAGTAGTTAGATGTCAAATTTGTAAAAATATTTTTAAATTTAAAATGAGAAAGGTCAGGGTGGGACGGGGGTTTATTGAGACACGTACAAAACTTTCACAAAGATAGGTGGAACCAACACCTGGCCGAAACATCGGGTGCGCCAATGCCCTCTCAGTCAGGACAAGGTTCACATACTATCTCGGACCAATACAGGGTCAAATTAATCCTATGACGGGGGGAATTGTAGGCCCTAAATACGATAAACATAGAGATAGGGAAGCAATAGCAAAATTAGTTGTAGAGGGTTTGCCTTTTTTATTTCCTTCCTCTCCCGGTTTTATTCATTACATTAGAGATATGTATAATCTTGCTTTTAACGGTTTTCCTAGATCAACTGCTAAGAGAGATGTATTTAAATTTGCACATGAATATCAACAGTATTTATGTTATTCCTTATATCATTTTCCTGGTAAAGTATCTATCACGTCTGATATAGGCCGTAGTACTAACGGTCATGATTATTTAACGGTAACCTGTCATTGGATAGATTATAAATGGTCTATGCAAAAACGTATTTTAGCGTATAGATATATAGATGATAGGCACACTGATACTTTTATTTCAGATAATATTTATCAAGTTTGCGATTATTACGGAATAACTGATAAAATTATGACTATTACATTAGATAACGCTTCTTCTAATAATTATGCTATTAGAATTTTAAAAGATCTTTTAACTCCATCTTTTTCATATTATTTTCATATAAAATGTGTGTGCCATATATATAACTTAGTTGTAAATGATGGTCTAACACTTTTTGCAGACATTCTTAATAAAATACAATTTGTTATAAACTTTATTTTTAAAAGTAATAGAATACAACGAAAAAAAGATTATAAAAAAACTTGTCACGATTGAGGACTACCTTATTGAAAAATTTTCGAAGAAGTAGCCACTAGGTGGAATTCTTTATATGAGCAACTACTTGTTGCTTATGACTATAGAAGACCTATAACTTTATTTTTTAACACCCATAATCGAACTCCAATTGATATGGTTGTAGATAGTGATTGGGAAAAAATTTCAGAACTTATTTTTCATGCAACAAAAGAATTTTCCAATATATATTATCCTACTATTTCAACTATGTTATTTTATATAGCTCTAATATTTTTACTACTTAGTGAATATATGGAAAACCCAGCTTATAAGGCACCTATTAAAAAAATATTTTATTCCTAGTCCCACTATTTATATTATTTGTGTTGTATTAAATCTGACTATTAAAATAGACGGTTGTGAAACACTTATTGAAACTATTTATGATTGTATAGCAGTACTACCTCCTCCAACTTTGAAAAATCCAAATGACTCACCACCTATTGAACAAACTAAAGAAGTGTTGACTTGCATACAAAATGAATGCAAAAAAGTATATAGGTATTACCAACAAGAAAGTGCTAGCAACCAACCGACTTCCATAACATCTTCTTCTTGTTCAACACAACCTCAAAAAAGACATGTTGTTTCTGCGGATAGTATTGAAAGCCTTAGAAATAGAATGTATAGTGGTAACATTACTAATCAAATTAGCGAGTTTGATGTTTTTGTTTTGTAGGGTGTTGTACCGTACCAAGCAGTTCTAAATGAAGAAGGACGTGAAGACTTGCTGAAATATTGGAGGGCGAATGAGAAGACATTTCCGACACTGTCAAAGATGACCCGACATGTGTTGAACATTCAAGCGTCATCAACCGGAGATCAACGAAGAAGAAGACGAAAACTACAATGACATCTTATCCGACGAAGGCGGAAGCCAAGTCGAGCAATTTGACCAACAAATATCAATTCCAACCGAAGAACCACAAGAAATTATAAAGAAACTAGAAAAGGTGTTTTTAAATATGTAATTTTTTAGTTGCAATTTTATTATGTTATTTTCAACTTTCAACACCACAAAGTTGCAATTTTGACAATTGTATTACAAAAAAAAATTATATTTCTATTAAATAATATAAGAGGCACAAAAACAGTCTTGTGATATTTTTATTACACTATCTTGTTCAATTATTGAGGTGTTTCTATATATATTATTTTTAAAAATTAAGTGCAAAAAAAAAAAACTTGATCTCGACCCCGTCCCGCCCCGACCCGATAAATACATGGCCCCTTTTCCGACAGGACCGGGATGAGACACTGGCAGAACCCGCCAGTCCCGCCCGAGTACCGATCCCCCCCCTCCCCCGTCCCTTCGGGTCCCGCAGCGACCCGCCTCGCCCCGAACCCGTCCCATTGGCCAGCCACAAATTAATCTCATTCATGGGATAAATGACACAGAGTTACCTCCCTTGATCTTCTTTAATTCGATTGTCTTACAAGCGAAAAGGAATTAATTTATATATCAGGAAATTCAAGCACAATTTTTTTGACTAAACATGAAAAACATGGGTAATAAATTTTAAGAATTCAGTTATATATAAATAGATATACGGATAGCCTAATGGAATTTTTATGTGTAATTTAATTTTCCGTAATAACAGATTAATATCATTGACTTTTTATAGAATATCAATTAAGAATGAATGAGCTGTTCTTTGCTCCCTCTTTTCATAATCTGCACGTTACGGGGATAGCGCATATATACACCACTGTTGGTGAAGAGTCCTAAGCACATACCCATATGCTAATATACGCAGATTTAGGACTAAATATACATTTAGGACTCTCCAACACTATACATGCTGGCATGCTACGGCTAAATATTGTTACAACCATAGTGCTAAGATTTACATGGATACAACGAGTCCTACACTTCCTACTCATTAGTCATAATTGCCTAACATTACTTCCAAATTAAACCAAATATTGATCCACTTGGTTTATATTCCACCCACTTTAGGAAAATGCTTAAAATAAGCTTTTGAGATTGACACCCAACAGTAGTGCTAAAGTACCGCCTGCCAGAACTGAGCCGATTAGTTGAGCTATTATGTACACTGGTGCCTGCATCATATGCATATTTGTGATGTTAGTTACTTCATACACATTTTGCTAATTAATATGCTAACAAACATTTGTTTTACTCCAAAATTTGAGCTTGCAGATTCTAACACAAACGTCACCTAAATCACAATTTTTCTGCAAGCGATTTTACCATATGATTTTATTTCATTGAAGGTAAATCGAAAAGTTGTCTCAAAACAAAAAATTTACGATCACTACGTACTAATTTCAATGGGAAGCGACGGAAGATAGTGAAAATGAGAGTGACAGCAGGATTAAAATGAGCTCCAGAAACTTGTGCCATGGAGTAAACCATCACCATCACAACTGCTCCCCATGTCATGCTTATCCCTGATAACGTTATGCTCTCATCATCGACTAGCTTATACATTGCAACTGATCCACACCATGCAAATATTATCACATACGCCCCAATCGCCTCTGCAAACAACTGCAACCAAACATAATCCTAATATTTTTGACACATGACATAGATGTGTGGAAAACGACTGACAGTCAGCAAATATTAGACTCATGTGAAATTATTATGAGTTCACGTGAACCCAGTAACTTTTGTCTAGACCTTTGTATTAAAAAATCATTAAATGTATAAGAATATTTATCTCGGAACCTCGTAGATTATTAATCGTTCGCTTATTATTGTATATTAATTTGAAATTGTTATACGTAGAAACTCATAAATTTAAAATCTTCAGACTCTGATATTATGTATGGAGGTGACTGTTTGACATTGTCAAAGAAGCTAACCTTTTCTGCGAGTGCAACATTCGAAGCTGATGAACGACGCCCTATGTTTGCATGAGATTGAGACCTAAAGATATTGGCTGCACGGACACCTTCTTGCATTATGGTGATTTCTTCTCACTTACCATCAATTTTTGCCACCATTGTGGGTGACATAAAACAGGAAAATAGACATAAAGGGTTCAATCTCAATTTCCTTTCTTGTTTAGTTACCACGGATATTGTAAGGATATGATGAATAATTTGAGACTTTTTTCGATGGCTACAATAGCTTGAGAATTTGTTCGATTTGCTGTATATTAGGATCTCTAGGGCCCACAGTGTTTCAACCTTTTGATTCAGCCCTCCAATTTTCTTTGAATATATATATATATATATATATTCATCTTTTGGTTTTCACAAATACACTATGGTCCTCTTCACACAGAGCAGATTCGTAGCAGTTCTATTTTGTTGTCCAAGAAAGAGGAATCAAATTTGTCAAGAAACACACACATAAATTTTTGCCAGCTTCCATGAACCTTTTTTCTCCAAATATGATATCTGTTCACTAGCCTCTTTTGTGTACGTATTGGGTTGTACTTGTACCAAGTTGGACTGGACTAGTTGAGGCAATTCCAATTCGACCAACGAACCTTTGTGCATGATCTAAATTATTGATACTTTTTGCATTAAGAAACATGATTATTTACCAAAAACATGTATGAAACACAACAAGTGCGAGCAGAAAAAGGCATATTACTAGCTGTGACAAACAAAGAATGGCTAACACCTCAATCAAAATGATAAGTATTATAGATGTACCGATTGAAGTTTTAAGTTTCTGTTTAGGTCTGAAGAGATAATATCAATGAGAACACAAGTATCTAAAAATTCTCGGGTTTTTGTTGCGACGTTCTGTTGCCTCACCCAAAGCACTTTTAAGAAACTTAAACAGTAGAGTATATAGACTCTACTGTTTAATACTACTTTTGAGAATAGAAACTCCATTCATTCTTTTAAACATTCTGCGTATATCACAAATAAACCATGAGTGGAGAAGTGAAACTTTAATACTAGTTGTATAACCTTCAATACACAATCTATGTTACAAAGGCCAAGTTCAAAAACTATATTGCTAAGACCTTATCAGTTTCCAAAATTATTGAGAGTAACCAGTCACCTGGCACCTATTCAGAAGGACCTGGACTGACATTCTTCAGTGTCATCTGATTTTTCCAAGTACAATAAGTCAATAGCTCACTTGCTCACAGTTGCAGGGGAAGAAAGAAAGGATATCTGAAAAAGAGAAACAAAATGATCCATGCTGAGACCAACGTATAGTGAAGAAATTTGAAGACCTTCAACTCCCCGAAGTAATTTGTGATTATTATGCCCTTCCTCCTCTCTGGGTGCCTAGGTATCCACCCTAAGTCTTTCCTCCTTTAAACCTCGCCATCTTGTCATACTTGTCGACAACCCATTACTAACCTCGAGTACTTAGTAGAAGAAGAGGAATCAAATCATGCACTCATGCAGTGCAAGGCCGATCACAGTATAGAAACAACCACAATATGTACACTGCAATTTGAAAAACAAATTCTAGTCATTATCCAACTGTGATGGATTCTTTGAAGGAATGCCACTGGCTGCAAGTAAACAACTGGATTGGTTTTTTCTAACTCTCTTTGAAACTTGAAATAGACAAATTAGCTGGAGTGCACATAAGTGCCCTTTGCTGTAAATGTCTCAAACTTTGCTCCATACTAACTTGTACCATTTCAGCAAGCATCTCCTTTGTTTTTCCTAATTGTTTGGAAACAATGTTCTCCAATGTGTCAGGTTCAAGTTCAGAATTAGGATAAGGAGTGTCTCTGAGAAACCTCAAAAGTGTTTGCGCTTTTGATTGAGACTTGGGTGTTCCTTGAACAGTCAGCTCAAAAAGTCCAGGAATTATACCTTCTTTCAGAATTGGTTCCCGGTATTTACATCGGTCACTTTGGCACATTGTCAAGAGAGCTCCTACAGCATGTTCTCGGCTTTGAAGAGATCCACTTTCAAGCACTTCTACTATTGCAAGTATTCCTCCTTCTTCAGATGTCAATGCAGTCCTACCCTCCTCATAACACACTAAAGAATCTATGAGAGCAGTACATTTCTCGGCAGTTTTTGAGGACTTTTTACAGGATTTAAGCAAAGAAATAATAAAATGTATGGGCTCTGTTTGAAGGATTAAGTTAAGGTTGTCTTGATAAGTTGACAGATTATAAAGAGCCATCACTGCGTCAACCTTGGCTTGTGAGCTTCCTTGTCTTAGGACTTCAACAAGTCGAGGAATGATACCAGAAGCACTAATGATGGGCTTTGTCACAGAAGAAGCGGATAAGGTCAGCAATGAGGCCGTTGCATGATCCTGTAAAGTTGAATTCTCTGATTGAAGAAAGTATATGATGGGTTCCAAAGCACCAGCATTAATGATACTTATCTTGTTTCTGGTAGAAAAGGAAAAAAAATAGTCAAGTCAGAAATTTGTTTAGCCTTTGTACTTAATCATTTTAGAATACTGTTAAAAATTGGCAGTCATCACTTTCAAATCTTTCTTTAATGGCTCACAAAGAACAACTACTCCAGATAATTTACTATTGGATAGAAAGGACCAAATCAAGCACAAGAGTGCAGATAGGTGGCAAAGTTCTTTTTTCGTGCATATACTTATATATATCTTTTCATTAATCCAAAGGATTTAATGGATGGTAGAAGAAGCTGTATACACTTCATTGGAGAGAAGCAAGGGAAACAAGCAATGGAGCAACTGAACTTAAAGCATTAGGTTTGAAGTTGTGGCATTGATGTAAATGTTTAATTCTTTCAAGATAAACAAAGCCTTTTTCCATTCTTTATTTATACATTAACTATATATAGAATAGCTGGGTTCAGATTAATTCCCAGAAGCACTCATCGGATTGTCAAACATGGTGCATGCCAGCGAGAAAAACTGTATCTATTGAGATTTGATATATACTTTAGATGAACGAACAAATAAAGAGTGAATATAAACTTGAAGTAGTAAATAGGAGTAATCACTGCTTTCTCAAAAAAGTAAATAGTAATGACTGTAATGGATAACTTATTTACTTTAGGATCAAATTCTGATATTCCTCATACACAATTATAGAAAGAACTAGACTTTTGAGTAATCTGTACATCTAAATTCTTCAACGCGTTATTGCTATTAAAATAGCAGCAACCATCCTACATGAGAATTTTAACAAAGAGAAGAATTTCCCCAAGGAGTTAGCTAAAAAGCATCGGGTATATATTCCTTCAGCTTTTATCAACTTTAATATTTACATTAGGGACAACCAGTATTATAATTGTTGGAATTCTATGGTACTTTATAGAGCAGTACGGGAAGTAATAACTATTACAAATGTTCGAAAGGATAAATAAATGGTCAATCTTCAAAACTGCCGCATGTGTGTTGTGTCTTGAATCTTGATCACCTTGCAAAGCCAATGTTGAGAATCACGCAAGTTTGTTGTGTCTTGAATCTTGATAACCTGAAATCAAGAAACAACTAAATCTGGATGGTTACAACGTTGTGTGTTGAGTCGAGGATAGCCCTCTATCCTTAAGACAAGATTGCCCCGTATATATGCTTTTACGTTAGCGGGCAATAGTCTCCCAAGATAAAACAACACTTTAATCTCAACACTACAAAGCCAATAGGTTGAGTCTGTCGAAGAAAACAAATATGACTCGACTTGCTGAAGATATGGAATAGGAAGGAAGAGTTTCTCTCTACTCTTCTCTTTTGTCTCTGTGTATATAGTGTGTCTCTGTAGTGTATATCTTGTGTATACGTGAGGGTTTGATCACTGTTTTCAGTCAAAAATTGCACTAATTTTCGCTGAATATCACTCATTGTTTTGTGCTATTTTGTGGTTGTTTTTCGGGCATGTTACTTGTTGTTTTTCGTCTCTGTTTGCTGCCTGTTTCTTCCTGTTTTTTCGTCTGTTTTCTGATCTGTTTCTTACTACTGTTTTGAGCCAAATGAAGCTCAATATATAGCATGAGGAGGGGCTGTCCAACAGCCAAACCAAGGCTGTAATGGCCATTAAGGGAGGCCATTAAAACAGCCAAGTAATGGCTATTAAGGCCATTGAAAGAGGCTGTCCAAATGCCCAAGTAATGGGCTATTAATGGAGAGTTAATCAGCCAAGTAATGGCTGGTTAATGCTCCAAAACGCAGTCCAACGGTAGGCAGAAAAAGTCTCTAGAAATTCTGGGGACCAAACTGTACATATGAAAGAATTCTGGTCCAAACTGTATATATGAAACTTCAGGGATCAAACTGTACATCTGGCAGAGTTCTCTGGTCCAAAAAGATAATACCCCACAGCCCCGTGAACCCGTGAACCCGTGACCTGGAACCGGACGGGACGGGCGGGCGGCGGCGCGCGTGTGGGCTTAGCCTTGAACCCAAGCACATCTAGGTCTTCCCTCCTTTAAACACATGGGATACCCCTTGGGGATCCAAACCCTTTACCACATTAGAGACTTATATAGAGAGCAATTCTTCCTATTCCCACCGATGTGGTAGATTTGTCTCACACCACATTTCCATGTCTCAAACACCTTACTTCGTGGACCAATATATCTTTCATTTCTCAACGAAATTAGACGATCCTTGGCCCTACGGTCATCTACTCACTTCGTAGATCATGCATGTGCGAAGAGACAAGGTCTCCAACATGCGGAACACTAGTGTTTAATTCATCAAAGATGGGTGGACTGACCGACATCTTATTGATATTGATTGAGTTGGAGGGACTTTCGCTGACTGAATCCATCCATAAACCCATCTCCCCGCCAAAGGCTAATTTCCAACAATAATCACTCGCGACCCAATCAAAAGTCTGAAACTATTGATCTTTCCGATAAACTTCATTCCACATTAGTAGCTTACTTTATGTGCAACTTTAGCAAACAAATTTTTCTATTTCAAAAATCGTACACAGAAGCACCACCGCATCATGGATCATGTTGAACACTTCCTCCAAAAACATAAAAATCACTAAAATTTCCTACTTAAAAAAGACGCAACCCGGTGCACTAGTCTCCCGCTATACACGGGGTCCGGAGAAGGGCCGAACCACAAAGGTTTATTGTACGACCATACATTAATCCCTAAAAGTGATTTTCTTCTAAACGTGTAGAGCTTAAAGTTGTAATCTTTTCAACTGGAAACTGAAACTAACAATATTCAAACTTGATTTCTACAACTTGAAATAAGCTCAGATTTTCTCACACTCCTATATAAGATGAATAAACATGAAAAAGCAAAAATAGAAGAAGAAATATTCACACTCCAATACACTGAATCCGATGGGGGGAAATTCACTTATAGAAACGACAAGCAACCGAGCGACTCGACGGCTAAAGAGCAAATAGGAAAAACATTAAAATAGTGCAAATTAGCATGATAAATTCAGTAGCAAAAAGTTGATAATTATCAACAACAACAACAACATACCCAGTGTAATCCCACACATTGAGATCTGGGGAGGGTAAGATGTACGCAGACCTTATCACTACTTTTATGGGGTAGAGAGGTTGTTTCTGTTGAAAATAGTAAACTTAAATGTCTAGGTTCATATGTTTGTTATTATCCATATAACTATTAGAAAATCTAGGTGCATAGTTGATAATTTCAAGGAGCCAAGTTCATAGTATGTGTGTGAAATCATTTAGTAGTTTTAGGTCTAGAATTATCCTTTAGCACCTATATAAACCTCGTTCGTAATGTTATTGTGTAAGAGTGGAGTTTATCTAATGATATGAAGTGAGATTTATGTCTCTCCCCCTTCCATCCTCTTTATGTCTATGATATCATCAAGGGTCCACCTTAATATTTCCAACAAGTGATATCAGAGTGTTGGTTCGATCCTGAGAGGCGTAAAAGTGAAGACTTTGGCAATCTCCATTGGAGATGTGTCTCCAGGCATAAGGACCTGTTGAGAGGCCGGCTATTTGCAAAGAAGAGTGAATTCTTCGGGTTTGTGAAGAGAAGAACAACCCTTCGAGAATGTGTGAGTCTTGAAAGATTTCACAAATAAGAAAGAAGACAAGAGAAGTCTTTTGTGAATTTGTATTTGCAAAAGCCAAAAGTTGAAAGAAAATGGAGAGTGAATTGCATGTAGCATGCGATTGTTTAGTTTGAGCAAATTTGAAGGAATTGCTGGTAATGTTGAAGTTATGACTAGCAATTTGTGAAATGTAGAAAGTTATGCCCAGATCACCAACCTATTTCTTTGTAACAATTGTCGTTGAAGGTAAAGTTGGAAGATGATATAAAGAGGATGTTGAAAATGAAGAAGAAATTATCAAGAATGATGAAGAATGTGAAAATGAAGATTCAAAATTAAGGGGGAGTGTTGAAAATATAATTTTGAATATTATAAGTTCATGCACTTTGATGTTATGGCGTATGCGAAATTGGTAGAAAGCAAGGATAAGGTGGAGAAGTGGACGAACAGGGAATTATATAAGATAGCGAGGAGGGAGGCAAAGCTAGCGAAAACGGCGGCTTTTGAACCCATGTATGTGAAATTAGAGGAAAAAGGCGGGGATAAGAAGTTGTACATACTAGCCAAGGCGAGGTAGAGGACACGTGACTTGGATCACATGAGGTGCATCAAGGATGAGAACGACAAAGTACTGGTGGAGGACGCGCTTATTAGATGGAGGTGACAGTCTTACTTCCATAAACTCTTGAACGAAGAAGGAGATAAAGACATTGTGCTGGGAGATCTGGAGTGATCTGGAGTGATCTGGAAGGTACCGAGATTTTGGATATTGTAGAAGTATTAAGATTGAGGAGGTTAAGGGTGTTGTTCGCAGGATGCGCGGGGGACGAGCGACCGAGCCTGACAAGATCCCAGATGAATTTTGGAAGAGCGCAGGCAGGGCAAGTTTGGAGTGGATAACCCAGTTGTTTAATATCATTTTTAAGACGGCAAGAATGCTCGAAGAATGGAGGTGGAGTATAATGATTCCTTTGTACAAGAACAAAGGTGAGATCCAAAGTTGCAACAACTATAGGGATATAAAGTTGTTAAGCCACACTATGAAAGTTTGGGAAAGGGTCGTGGACATGAGAATGAGAAGATACGTGTCTATTTCTGAGAACTAGTTTGGATTCATGCCGGGTCGTTCGACTATGGAAGTCATTCATCTTATTAGGAGGTTGGTGGAGAAGTATAGGGGGAGGAAGAGAGACGTACATATGGTTTTCCGCACCCATCCAAAAAAAAATATTAAACACTTTAATTACTGCACCCACCCCAAAAATAATATCGGTCTTTTAAAATAATATTCACGGTGTATATTAGCAATAAAAACGGAACACTAGTATACAATTAACCAACAAGGATGAAAAGAGCACTAATGACACCAAAATTTTACGTGGAACCCTTCTGAATAAGTGAGAAAAACCACGGGTCAAAAGGAGCAATTGATATCACTATAATGAAAAATTTTACACTGTATAGGCCTGAGTATAGTACAACAAAGGTCAATACACATTCAAAAGAAATAACCATCTTTTGATTTCTCACTTCACTTACAATATCGTTCACTCTATCTTTTCAGAGACTTTTTTCTTATACATATTCTGTGCAATATTACTCTTTCTCTCTATCTGTTGGTGTACTTACAAATGAGAAGAATTTTGCTCTATTATAACAGAAGTATTGCTTATGGTGATGTAATCAATTACATCATGATCAATGTGAATAAAATAATTGATCGGTTGGCCAATTCCACAATTGTTGCTATCTACCGATATCAAAGAGCTAAACAGGAAATATGTCACTTTTCTCCCTTTTCACAAATTTTCAATTGCATTTATGGGGCTGAATCCGAACTTGGTATCAGAGCGATTTGCCAACCACACAATTAATCAAGCGATCTGTTAGATTATCCCTTGATAATGTATTTGATTAGTTCCAGATGATAAATATTCCACCAATAAGAAGTTTTCACTCAAATTTGACCTCATGGTGGAATGTTTTATTTTCTGGAGCTGCTAATCAAATATACTATCAGAATTTGGATCAACAACAATTATGCTCTTCCTTGATCTATTTATGTGCAATAATAATTACATCTCAATTTCAAATTAATTGAGATTAAATATATGAATCATCAGGGACTCATTTTGCTTCACTTATATCTGTCTAATTCTTCCATCCAATAACTTAGGGTTCTCAAATATTACGAAACTCTATATTCTCTATTAACATGTACTCTCTAAACAAATAACGAAATACTGCTAACAAGCAGTTACAATAATGTAAATTTACTAACACTAAACGATAATCCGAAGCAGTAAGCTTTTAGAAAGGGGCATGTTCATTTATTTGACCACTGTTCTTTTTGTTCCTAATTGAAAGTGAATCTATTACATCTAAAGGGGAAAGTACAAAATGAAGTGCGAGAGAGACTTTGGGCTAGATTTTAGTTAGGCAATTTGAAGCCCAATGGGTCAAGTCCCATTAAAGTAACTCCTTCTATTTTGGTCCAAAGTTGCACTTACAAAAAGAGATTAGTGTTCAACGTCCATCCTTCTTATCTAATCATATTCTTCTTGCTCAAATTTTATGCTCTTCTTTTCCTTTTCTTTTTGTCCACAATATCTACTTAATTACTTTGCAAAAATACCAAATTCATAATGCATTTTACGCAAAAAGTGCAGAGAATTTAAATTTTCTATTTTGACCATAATTTGTCATTGATTCTATTGTCAGAATTTTTCTCAAAAAATAACTTGTTAGTATCATTATATGGGTTCATTAACTTTTAAGTAAAGCACGCTTTCAAATTTTATGTCAAAAAATTGCTGGCTAGTATTACTTATATTTTCCAAATACGTGTTTTAGTTGAGAGTACTTTTATCCAAATAAAAATCCGTGTCAAAAGGGTGGCTAAACGTTATTAGCTTTTAAAATAGTAACTAATGTTTTATAGCAGGTGTTAAAAATGACTACAGTATTTCTCAATTTTATCTCATGTAATTGCATCTTAACAAATAAAATACAAGGGAGCAATATATTAATTGTTTAAACGTGGAGACTTTGTGTTAACATAACTATATATTTTATCACAAATCACAAACAATTAGCAACACCATGGGCTGGATGATTGAAACACTGTGTGTCAGAGAAAAGAACAAATTCACATGATGTTTACTCACATTTTAACCAAAAATATTACATCCATCGAGTCTTACGAATTGAAGTCAAAACAACGTACACAATCCGGGGCCTCTATTTGTCCATGGGATGGCACATGCTAGCTAGGCCACCTCGTTTCTGATACGTTGTCCCGCCGGGAGTAAATTGACCTAGATTTTTGTTACTATATTACTCCCTCCGTTTAAAAAAGGATTTGATATATTTTATTTTTCGAGAGTCAAATAAGTTATTCTTTGATCGTAATTTTTTAAAATATTTTTTAAATCTTTTAAATTATTAATTATAATGGCTTATAGTACTTTTTACGTAATTTTTAAATATGTAAATTTTATTTCAAAAAATTTAAATTTTTTGTGTTCTAATACACGATTCTCTAAAAAAACAAAAAAATGTCAATCTTTTTTAAATGGAAGGAGTATATTAACCTATATTTTTTATTTTTTCTTTCATCTTCCTTTCCACATCAAGATAATTAATTGATAGAAGTGATTTCCCGAACGACACATACAAAAACAGGGTGGAGCTAGTAGCATGTGCATGTTACGAGTACACACTAGAAATTGAGTAGTAGCATTATTTCTCAATCTGTTTTAATTTATGTGACACAGTTTGACAAATCGTGACATTTAATTTAAGAAAATAAAGACTGGATTGACTAACAATTAGATCTATAATACTTCATTATATTATTTATGTACAGGTGAATGCATGCGCACAAATGAGAGCGAAATCGTCTGGGTCATTTATTTCAACAATTCAAAGATCGTAGCCCTTCATTGTCCAAAAAGAGATCCTAGTGCATTTAATTAGAAAACCAGGCACCAACAATAATAGTACTAGTTATAGTAGCAACAGTAATAGCTCGGAGCTAAAAGAATCGAAGGAAGCAAGTTCGTTGAAATTCGGGAGAACTAAGCAAACTTTTGGACAAAATTTTGCCCCATATCTTTGGAGGTATATCTTAGCATTGAAGAAATTGTGGAGTCCGTAGCATATCTAAATTCAAGTTCAAAGAGTCTATTTTTCAAAGAAACAAACCGTTTATCAATCGGACCTCAAGAATGTGGGGACTTGCGACCGTAAATACCACCGCAAATTCGAAGCGGTGGGACGGTTCCAAAGGTTTATAACTCGATTTAAGGCTTCTCTTTCACTCTTACCACCCAAAACATATCCTCTACCTCTCTAAAATCCCCCTAAAATTTCCTAAGCCATTAAAGAACACTCCTCCAAGCATTCAAGGTGATTTCTTCCTTTAAGGATCAAGAACACCGTGGAATCTTTGTTAACTAGCTCAGTAAAGTTGTAGACTACTTTGAGATTGAGTTAAAGGTTGTTGTAGAGAGGTTCTTGGTTGATTAAGGTAAGATCTCATCCTTTCTATGTGTCACTTAGCTTCCCCTAACTTGGCTTGATTGATTGATAAAGTAACTTGAGAATTTTGAGAGTTTAATGAATATGCTATTGGAGAAACATCTTTGGTGATATGAATGTTATAACAACTTGTTGTTTGGTATTGTTGGTTGAGATTAAGAATAAATATTGATATTGAATCATGTTGGTAAGGTGGTGAAGTTGAGGAAGTTAATTAGGGATGATGATGGTGTTAAATTGAATAATAATTCATGGTAGGGTAACCTTAGAACTCCATGTACGCAAGTTGTTCGATGAAATATTTTGTTCGGTGTGAGTTCGATATTATTACAAATTCCTCATTTAATGTAGACAATCGTTCACACCACGTGCGAAGCTCCTCATAACATAGTCCGCTTCATCGACGAGGTATGTATGGCAAACTTTCTTTCTTGGCATGACTTGATATATCATTTCTTTGAATAGAACTCTCTCTTGCGAAATTGAGTAGCGAAAAGCATTCTTTGACAAATTGATCCTATCTTTGGGTATTTCTAATCCGTAGCATCTTTCGGAATCTGTGTGATCCAAATTGATTGTATTGAGATTCTTGAACGTAGCGCCAATAACAATAGTCGGAGGATAATGACGATAGGTCACTCCGGCTATCTTATGGTATCCGCTGAAGTCTGTCTTGCATTACACTTATACATATGTAACTATTTTCTCACCGAGTCGGGCTATTGTCGGTCAGGTACGACACCTATTTGTGCACACCACTATAGTTGGTTTTGATATTACTGAGTTCCACATCTGGGCCGGGTACGAATGAGTCCTCATCGAGGTCGGGTACGATATATATATACGATGAGGACTAGGTCATACCCGGTCCCACAGAGAGGCTTGATTTACATACATACATATATATATATATATCTATATTTATTTATTTATTTATACGTGCGACATGGTATGCCCCCAGAGGCTTCTTATGAGTTTCAGGTTGACTTTTGTATTCATATCTCTTACGTTATATTTTCTGGTTATATTTGTTATCTACTTTACATATTCAGTACATATTTCGTATTGATGCCCTCTTTCTGGGGCACTGGTTCATGCCCATAGGTACAGATAGACAGAGCGGTGCTCCTACTCAGTAGGTTGCCGACCAATTGTGATCGTTGCACTCCTCTCTCTCGGAGTTGCTATACATGAGTCTTTAGGTACTGTCATATATGTTACTAGCATTTTGGGTATGGCAGGGCCCTGTACCGACCTATTGACGTATTTTATCACTCGTAGAGGCTTGCAGACTTAAGTATAGTGGTTTTGTGTATGTCGTGGCCTTGTCGACCCCCGTTTGTTAGTAGTGTACTCTTCTTGTGGCCTTGTCGACCTTGGTATATTATATATCATGCTGAGACTTTTCTGCGTGCAGGTTGTCACCTATTCTTGTCTTATACAGTATTGTGGAGGCCTTGTTGGCCCAAGTCTTGTGTTACAGATTTCCGATACTACAACGGTTCGCCCAGACCTTCGAGTGCTGGATGATGGCCAAACCCCAAAGTTGGGGTGTGACAATATCTCTAATCCAAAGCTCAACATAATATAATTTTCTTTTTTCAACTGAATTTAGTGAAATAAATAATATCTTGATCATTTTCATTAATTGAAAGAGTATATATACAATTTACAGATTTCCATAATAGGAGAATCCTATTCCTATTCTACTCCTAAAGCCTTATTCTACTTAGACACTAACTATACAATTATGGTAATACAAATATTATGGTAAGTGTACAATACTAATTACACCACAACATTACCTAAACTAGGAGACTAAAACCTTACCTAAACTATTTACCATATATACGGTCAACACGCAGAAACCGAGAGCCAATATACATAATATACACATGTATATTGTGTGTATATTTAACACACTCCCGCAATCATAGCGGATGGTCTTCGAACGCTGAGAATGTCCCTAAAATCTACAAAAAGGACCGAGGGAAGACCCTTCGTAAAAATGTCGGCTATTTGATACCTGGACGGGACATGACAGACTCGGACCTGACCACGAGCAACCTTTTCACGAACAAAGTGAATGTCCATCTCGATATGTTTAGTGTGTTGGTGCTGAACCGGATTACCCGACAGATAGATGGCACTAATATTATCACAATACACCAAGGTCGCTTTCTGGATAGGACAATGAAGCTCTAACAGCAAATTATGTAACTAACATGATTCAGAGACCACATTAGCTACCCCTTGATACTCAGCCTCGGCAGTGGAGCGGGACAAAGTCAACTGACATTTCGCAGACTAAGAGACCAAGTTATTACCAAGAAACATGCAATAGCCCGTAGACCGGCTGGTGTCCGGACAGCCGCCCCAATCAGCATCTGTATACGAGACAAGTGTGGACGTCGATAAAGGATATAGATGCAAGCCATAGTCAAGTGTACCCTGAATATACTGAATGATGTGTTTGAGCGCATTTATGTACTCAACCCTAGGATCATGCATAAACAAACACACCTGTTGTACGTCATACATAATATCTGGTCTGGTAAATGTGAGATACTGGAGGGCCCCTGCAAGACTGCGATAGCGGGTCGGATCCTCGTATGAAGCACCGGCTGTAGCACCAATTTTAGGTTTAGTATCAATCGGAGTGGAAGTGGACTTATAGAATGACATCCCAGCCCTCTCAATGATCTCGGCTGCATACTTCATCTGTGATAAGAACAATCCACCTGCATGACGAGCGACATCAATCCCCAAAAAATAACTCAAGGGCCCCAAGTATTTCATAGCAAACTCAGAGTTGAGCATTGTCATGATAGACTGGCGTAAGGCATCGGAAGAGGCAGTCAAAATAATATCATTCACATATAACAGTATATAAGCCAAGGATGAACCACGATAATAAATGAACAAGGAATTATCCGACCTGCTGTGAGTGAACCCAATAGTCGAAACATAGTAAGCAAACCTCTAATACCAGGCCCGTGGCGACTGCTTAAGCCCATATAAGGACTTCTTCAACAAACAGACATGATGAGGATATTTAGGATCCCTAAACCCCAAAGGCTAATGCATATAGACTGTTTCCTTGAGATCACCATGTAGGAAAGCATTCTTCACATCTAACTGATGAATAGGCCATGCTTTCGAAAGAGACAAGATGAGCACAGTGTGAATGGTAGCCGGCTTGACCACCGTACTAAACGTCTCACCACAATCCACACCAACCTGCCGAGTCTTACCATCACCCACAAGTCGCGTCTTATGTCGTGCAAATGAACCATCTGAATTGTCCTTATGAGCAAAAATCCACATAGACCTAATAATATTAATACCAGAAGGATGGGGCACCAACTCCCACGTCTTATTATCAATAAGAGCATTATATTCATCGGTCATAGCAATTTTCCAATTCGGGTTATTTAATGCTGACACATGACTACGGGGTAAGGGTGATTTAAGAACATTAGAATTTAAATTAAAATGTCTTTTTGGTTTAAAAATACCCCGCTGACTACGAGTGACCGGTCTATGACTCGGGGAAGAATTGGCCAGATTTTGGGAATTCACTGGACTCGGGAAGGACCGGCCAGCGATGGGCCGCCCCAATCTGGACTCAGCTGGAACTGGCGCCGAGATCGCGGATTCTGGATTGGGCTCAGCAACTGGTCCAGTTATGAAAACTGGGGCAGAACCTAGCCCAATTCCAGAACTGAAAATTGAGGGTGGAATCGGGACTGGAGAAGCAGCGGGCAGTGGGCCCGTTGGCGAATTTGGGGTGTGGGACATGTCCAAAAAATGGTGAGTAATATACGGGGATAGACCATCATCTAAAAATTTATACGAACTAGGCACGGGATTACTGGCTTTAGCAAACAGAAATTGGGATTCATCAAATATGACATGGCGATTAATGATGATTCTATTGGAGGATAAATCAAAACATTTATAACCACGATGATTAGACGGAAAACCCAAAAACACACGTGGAGTAGACCTGGCCTTAAGTTTATTAATTGTGGTGGACGGATAACACAAGCGCCCAAAGACCCTAAGATGTGAATACGAATGAGTCTTATGATATAAAATTTGAAGGGGGGAAGAATATGTCAAACTTTTGGAAGGAATTATGTTAAGGAGATATGTAGCCATTTGTAGAGAATGATACCAAAAATACGGGGGTACGGAAGCATGAATCAATAAAGTTCGGATAATATTATTAATAATACGAATTTTGCGTTCGACTTTCCCACTTTGTGAAGACGTATGAGAACAAGAAAAATGAAAATTGATCCCATGATTAGCACAAAAGTCCCGAAATCCCCCATTGTCATATTCTTTGCCATTATCATATTGAATATTTTTTATTTTCCGTCCGAATTGAGTTATAATGAATGCTCTAAATTTTAAGAAGATGAAAAAATCTTGAGATTTTTTCGCTATCGGAAAAGTCCATAAAAACTTCGAATAATCATCCAAAAAGAGAACATAATACCGATGACCCAAAGAACTAAGAACAGAAGACGTTCATAAGTTGTTGTGAATAATATCAAATGACATTAAAGTATGAGAATTTGAGTCTGCAAATGGCAATCTAACAATTTTTCCTAAAGAACAAGACTGACAATTTGGAGTACTACACGTACCCTTACATGAAATAAAATTATTTTTATCTAAGGAAGACAAAATAGACGACCCCGGATGACCAAGACGAGCATGCCACAAGGAAGGAGCAAGGGCTGCAAATGTTGACGGCACGGCGTGACTCGATGGACCGGAACTGGGTGTAATAGGATAAAGATCTCCCCTACTATCACACCTCATGAGAGGACTCCCCGTCTTGAAATCCTTCACATAGGAAACCAAATAGATTAAATTCAATAGACACGGAATTGTCAGTGGTGAATTTAAGGACAAACACTAAATTTTTAATCAATTTGGGGGCATATAAGGTATTTTTAAAGATAAGGGGTGGATGGGGGGGGGGAAACAAGTTTTATGACCATAACCACGAATTAGAACAGAATTACAATTACCAACAATTATGCCACGAGGGTTGCTCAAATTGGAATAAGATGAGAGAGTACCTGAATCGGATGTCATGTGGGTAGTGGCACCGGTGTCCATATACCAATTTGGGTCTGGAGGATTTAATCCAAGCGTGTTCATTGCGGCTTCGATGTCGGTAGAAGCGGGGGCCACTGTATGATGGGCCTACGGGGTCCGAGGCCCAAGTACCCCTGCTTGTTCCCTCGGCCCAAAAAAAATTCTATAAGTGGGCCACTGCATATTGGGCCTCTGTTGCTGCTGGCCAGCCCACTGCCAGTGAGGCTGCATCGCTGGGCTGCCTCTGTTTGACCCAAACTGCGGGACCCAAAACTGTTGCTACTGCTTACTGCCCCGAAAGGCACCACCACCACCACCACCACCACCACTGTTCCGACTGCCGCCATTGTTACCGCCGCGATTCTTGCCATTATTTTTCTTATTTCTTCCCTTTTTGCCGCCACCGTTGTTGTGGTTTTGGCCCGAGTTGTTGGAACCGGTGTTGACACCCAATTTTGTCCCATCTTTTATGATTTTATTCGTAATTTTTAATATTTTGACACTTTTAAAATAATTTTAAAATATAGGCATATATGTGTGCATCTTCGTATTATTATTATTATTCGCATATTTTATATCATTTGCATTTTATAATAATCATAAGTTATCCAAAAATTCTATGTTATTTATTCTCGCAAAATTGCATCGCATTTACATTTCTTTTTAAGCATTAAACATTTCGCAAATATTATATTTTTTTCACATCGTTACGCTATTTTAAATAATTCACATCTTTTACAAAATATATATATATATATATATATAAATATGTTTTAATATTAAACCTCTTTTATATTTTTTCAATTCCTAACCCAATACAATTTCTACCCAACCTAAATTAAAACCCATTTTTTCGCCCAAGCCCAATCCCAAAACAAAACCCAACACCCTTAAACCAAAGCCCCAAACCAAGCCCAATACCCATTTCCTTTCCCTTTATTTCCCCAATTCCCACAACCCACAAAACAAAAAACCCAAAATAATTAAACCCAACACCACAAGCCCAATCATCGCCTGACCCAACTCCCGTCGGCCCACTCACCCGACCCGTCGCCTGACCCAAACCCATTCCCCCTCTTTTAATCCCCCAAACAAATAAAAATCCGAAAAAAAGATCAAAAAAAAATCCATTTTCTCTCATCTCTCTCTCGTTGTTCGACCAACCCCACACCCCGTACCCCACTTCGCCGACCTACCCCATACCCCCGAAACCCGCCGGTCACCAAACCCTGACACCACCACACCCCTCCCGTCACTTCGACCCATACCCCCCAAAATCCGCAACACACGCCCCAAAGAATCAGATTTTGTCCCCTTTATTTTGAAATTCAAATTCATTTTTTAAGGGGGGTATGGGGGGGTTGAACGTCAAGTTTGAGACCTATAAAACCCCCCCTTTTGCACTGTTTCGAGGGGGATTTTTTCGGATTGAAAAAGGTTTTGTTTTCTTGCTTAAGGTCAATTTTAATTTGAAATTTAGGTTTAAGTTTTGGTTGTATTGTATTTGTGTGTATTGTTCTTCACTAAAAAAAATCCGAAATCTTCTTAAGAACACCTCTTTGTTCTTGCATGTGTTCTTCAACTTAAAGATTCCGAAAATATAGGTCGAAAATTATTGGTTTTTGGTGTTGAAGAATCTGAATTTTTAGCTATTTTCACTGCTTTTCGGTTCCGGGTCGGGTCACTGCCGGGTCGGGTCATTCCGGGTCGGATCAAACATCCGAAAATCAGAAAACAGAGTCCTATTTCCAGAAAGAAAAATCAGAATTCTGACATTTCCGAGCGGATTCGACGATTCAAAACACGCCTCGGTTCGCTACCCGGAAAAGGTTAGACTCGTTCCAATTCTTCTATATTTCTTAAAGCTTACTTGATTGTGTTGTTTATGCTTGATTTAGTATGATATTTTGCTAAGTAATGTTGTCTTGATTAATTAATATGATAATGAGACGATTTTGCTTATATAATTGTATTTATGTTGTTGGGACATTTCTGATTTGGAGTTGATACGTGATAGATGATATTGCCTCGATTTTTGGTTAACTAATTATTGTCATTAGCTTTAGTAAGGTATCTTGGGTTCATTGTTAAATGCAATACGGATAATGTAAGATTAATATGTGTTTGGAAGAGCTATGGCTTGATTAAAAACTCTTAGGACACTTAGCGATTTGTTGATATTCAAAATTATTGTATGTTGTAGTTTGGATTTCTGATTTTTGATGTTGATATGTGATAGATGATATTACCTCAATGTGTTGGTTAGCTAATTATTGTCATTAGCTTTAGTAAGGCATCTTGGGTTCATTATTAAGTGCAATACGGATAATGTAAGATTAATACGTGTTTGAAAGAGATACGACGTGATTAAATATTCTTAGGACACTTAACGATTTATTGATATTCAAAATTATTGTATGTTGTAGTTTGGTCGCTGCCTTTAAATCAAACAAATGAGCATACTTTAATTGATTCAAATGACGATATTTACATGTTATATTCTAGATTAATATGTGCAATTTTAAAAGGAATATATTATCCATGTTTAATATAATAGTATGTGCGTTTAGTTTAAGTTTATGAATGTTATGCTTCTTTAAGAATTAAGATTAGTCCAACGGAATTTATTATGTATGTATACATAATTTATACATTGGTCTTCCTTGCCTCTTTTATTTTTGTTTAAATTTAGAACCGGTTGTGTTATCATATAGTCTTTCTTGGCTACTTTAATGTGCCAAAATCTGAAAAAATAATGTCTTAAGTATATGTAGAATAGAAGGCCATGAATATTCATTCCTATGTACATTTAATGTTGTATATTTCGTGTATGTATGTATTAGGAATATTCATGTGTTGATATTTCGTTCCGTCTACTAATCCTTTTCTTTTTCTTTTATTTACATGAAATGCATCGGGAGTAACGAAGAGTCTCGTTATGAGACTCATCATGACTTCGTCCAAAATGAAGAACCACATTCACATTCCTTGCATTCTCCGGCCTCGGAATTTCTACGCAAATAGGGCGGGATGACATCATCATCCTCCCTAGTTTCCTCTTTTATTATTATTCTTTAATTTCGTTATTTCTATTCTTGGGCATGTAATAATTATTTTAATGCTTGTGTGATTGTTAGAATGCTTAGAATAATTAGGCCGCGAATAGATGAATGAATAGGATAGTCTAACTGCCGTTAGTTTATTTCTTAGGATCGTTTGAAATTGGAAACCAACCGCTAGCTTTATTTGTTTAGGACCGTCTTGTGTGTTCCAAACTTAGCCTCTAGTTACTTTGTTCTATTTTTTTAGGTTCGTTATGCATGCTTTAATATCTTTCAAAAAATAATTTGGCTATCTATTATTCATTTTCTTTAATCCTAAAAAATAAGGTTTGCATTCTATCATATTTGCAACCTTGAAAGATTTTTTCATAAAAAATTGCTTATTTTATTATTCAATTGCCAACTATGTATTTTTCTATATAAAATATAACTTCTGGGCAAGGATGAAGACTTAAACCTTTTATCCGAGATCAACATGTTTAGTAGGCGAGGTGACTAAAATAACCAACAAGTTATATATTCGCAGCCACGACGTGATTATAGTGATCTTTTCTATTTCACCGGAGACACCACCACGTTTAGTAGGCGAGGCAATCAAAAATAAACTACATTAGTCATATGTTTGCAGCCACGACGTGATTGGAATGTTCTTTTCAAAAATTTAAGTCTGAGCCCTCCGCGATCAAAACATTCACTGTTTTGAATACGGATATGAAGTTATTTGTATTTAAATGTTTCTAACCGTTTGTTCTTGACAGCTTGCAGGGATTAAAGTAAATAACGACAAATATTCCTCGGAGTTTATTTATTTATTTCTTTAATTCAGCTTTTATCTCGCTTTGTATTGTAATATTATTTATCGCACTTATGTAATTATTGAAATGCTTAGAATAGGCAAACTTAGGATTTATTCATAGGTTAGTTTAAGATTCGAAACCCGTCGCTAGCTTATTTATTTGTAGGCTCGCAAACTTAGAAATCCTTCGCTAGTTTATTTATTTTAGGCTCGTCACGCGAATTCAAGATTTTCAAAACAACTTTTGTCATCTTTTATTTTGCTTTATTAAATCATACCGAATAAGTTTATCTTTTGTCAATTTACAATTCAATGATTCCCAAAATTTTACTTCTTTGGCATTATAAATAAATTGTTTTACTATCAATTGTCAAAATACATATTTTTCAACTCTACATGCATTTCTCTTTAGATATCATATAAATGCATATTTTGAAAAATTTCTACATTTATCTATCTTTTAAAAATGCATCCTTTTTCTAATTATTTGCAAACGTCTTTTAATCTATTATACTTGTAAAACATGCATTATTTCTATCAATAATTAACCTGAGTTTTACCGGATAACCGCAAGTTAGCGGATCTTAAAGGATGCCTAACCCCTTCCCTTTAGGATAATAAAGAACCCTTACCTAGAATCTCACTAGTTTCGCAGACCTTAAAATTGGAGTTTACATTGCAGCACTTAGTTTAATATTTAGGTGTCCTAATTCACCGTAAAAATAATTAGGTGGCGACTCCTCAACCCTTTTTACCCAGGAATCACCGGACACGTCCGCGCTCCGCTTTGACCCGAGCCAGGTCAAAATAGGGCGCGACAGCATGGCGACTCCGCTGGGGAATTTTCAGGTTCTTAACCATAGCAAAATTCAGGTTAATTATTTGTGCTTTTACTTTCACTCTTTGTTTGATATATGCTTTGATTTGTTTCCTTTGTGAAATTTTGCATGCATAACTGCTTTAATTTTCATATTTTTTTTACTGCTTATCTTAAATTGGCATTTCGCTCATATTTCTTCCACTCTGGAAAATTGACACTATCACACACTACACGCGAGGTGTGTTTTGCGCACCCGCAAATTTCTTTCAATCTACCAAATTTTAGGAGAGTTGGCGTATGCGCGGAGTGACCGGACCATCTGGTGGCCGCGTAGCCTTCTCACTCGAGTAGTCCGCTCGGGAACCTTGTGTCTAGTCAGCCAAATCTTAGAAAATTTAAGATAGAGCTATACCACCATTTATTTTAAGTCATGCATGCATACACCTTAGGTGGGTCGATCCTTGGTATCAACTCCACAATTAAGAAATCCGCCAAAGATGTCTACGGGTCTCACAACCCAACGACCAATCATCATATTATGTGTAGCGTGATAAGGATAGACTAATTCAAGACTAATCATGACATGCTGAAATTGGAAAATGTACATTCATTTTGTCTCATTTCCGACAAAGCATTGCAGTTTAGCAGCTTGGATCAAATCTGTCGTAATCCCGCATATCTGGCGTTTAGGCCCACCTCCGGCATAAGGGAGGCTCCATGCATATTAGGATGCGCATTTAATTGTCTTACAATCATTTTGTTGTTTTCTCCTGCTTTTTCACTATGTGCATATTATTTAAAGCAATAATTACTCACCTTATACTAACTTGATTTTCTTCAATTTTTTTTTTTTTTTTTTAGAAGGTTTATTTTGTCTAGATTATTTTCCCAAAGGTTGATTTGCGTTGACTAAAGCTGGCGGATCATCCCTACTTCACGAGGTCAAAGGCACAATCCTTCAGCCAAATGACTGATTCAGATGCATCCGAACAGACTGGCCTGGAACTTATCACTCTTTCCAGAGATGAACCAGAGGCTTCAGAAAATAGAGATACTACCGTCCAAGAAAAATACATCGCCCAACTGTTACAACAGATGGCAGCCATGCAGACTGAGATAGAGCGGCTCCAAAATCTCACCAAACTGTCCATTAGCACCAATACCCCACTCCCTGAACAAGGGACGAATGCAACTGCACCACAAATTTTCTCATCTCCTGAACCGCCATTTCCCCAAAACCTCCCCGATAATTCGCCACTATGCAAAACCAATCCACAACACACTAACCCGCAAGCAAGTCCACAACAAAGCCCGCTACAAAACGATCCGGCCTCCTTCACAACTCCACATACCCAAATTACCACACTCATCCAAAACACCCCTTCCACGCAGAATCACCCAGCAGACCAACACATATTGATGGCGCACGTCGCTGATCCCAACGAACAGCACGTGCCACCAGTATATGCAACGGAAGCTCAACCTTTTACAACCACAGTACCAAACATGACTCTTCAGGAAATTGGCCAGTGTGAAGAAATGGACAGGCAGGTGAGGATCAGAACCGGTGAAAGTGTGGCGAGAGAGATTCATAGCCTGAAAGAAGCATTCAAGAATATCCAAACCAGCAAGGGGCATGAAGGACTCGAGTACGAAGATTTGTGCATGCATCCCGACATTGAATTGCCTGTCGGATATAAAATGCCAAAATTTGACTTGTTTGATGGGAAAGGAAATCCTTACTCTCATTTGAGATCGTCTTTGCGACAAACCGATTGGGGTAGGTAAAAATCAGGCCATCATAATGAAGTTGTTCGTAAGGAGTTTGACAGAGAAACACTAGACTGGTACACAAGCCAGACCCGCAAAATGGCGTAATTGGGGCACGATGGCACAAGATTTCGTGGATGATTTAAATTCAACAACGACACAGTCTTGGGCATGATTTTATCGATGAAGTTGGAAAAGAAGTCCACAGAGACCTTCAGAGAATACGCCATGAAGTGGAGGGCGAAAATGAAAGTTCAACCCCGATAGAAGAAAGTGAGATGACCACTCTCTTTGTACAATCTTTGAAAGATGCAACATACTATGAGAGAATGATAAGCGTCATAGGGCGAAGTTTCTCTGAAGTTATAAGGATGGGAGATTTCATAGAAGAGGGAATCGAGCAGGAAGAATTACAAACTTTGTAGCATTGCAAGCAACAAGTAAGACAATCCAATCGGACTCATTTGAGGGAGCGATAAAGAGGAAGAGAGATGGAGTGTCCTCTGTGGTGACAGTTGAAACATAGGCCAAATCAAATGTCAACCTACCAAATGCCATCACCCCACCTCCCTACTACAATCAAAACAACCAAAGTCCTCATCCTTCCTATTATTACCCATACACCCAAAGCCCTCAGCCTTACTATCAATACCCACCTGGGCCCTACCCTGTCTAGCATACCCAGCCAATATATAGCACGCCTCGAGCACTGTCTATCCAAATCCCCATAATATCGGCCGCATACTTACCTCAGCCACGAGTCCATCTACCTAACGCGCCCAGACCCCGCGCAAAATACGAAAGAAAGCCAGCCAAAACCTATACACCTTTAGCCGAACCTCGAGCCCAATTATATGAAAGACTGAAAACCGCAGGAATACTCCAACCCATCCCAGGGCATATCCCCAATCCTATTCCCAGGTCGTATGATGAAACTAAGCATTGTGCATACCACTCGGGAATCCCTGGGCACGACACTGAAAATTGCTATGCCCTCAGAGACAAAATTGAGGCATTAATCAAAGAAGGAGTTATCCAACTGAAAGGACCTTCCTCTAATGTAAATAATAACCCTTTGCCAAATCATGACGACGCCAACGTAAATATGATTACTATTGATGAAGACCACAATTTGGAAGGGACTATTGTGCCAGTCCAGGGAAAGGAAAAGGTTGAATCATCGACCTTTATTACCCCTATGATTACTGATCCAAGTGAAGGCACCGTTTCGGAGTAGAAGTACTTCCTCCAAAGTCGCGGGTCATGGCATCATCTTTTCTTGGAAAAGTCTTATCAACCAATCTCAGAAGGAAGGAAGATGCTTCTTTACCAAAGCCTGTTCGCCTCTGAGTCGATCATTCGTCAAAGCATGCGCCACTCGAGAATCAAAGGAGGACAATGCAACAACCTCGTGAAGGGATTCAAAAGATTTTTCATTCTTTGAAAGGAAGCAAAAAGCAATATGATTCTCGGTGATTACGCTAGAGACTCAACCGGTTGGGATGCGAGCAAGGAGATGTTTTGGGAAAATTAGACATGTGCCACGACCTTGTTTCTCCCGAAACTAGTTAGCTGCATTAATTTTTAATGAAACAGTGCGATTCAGTTTGAGGCCTGAATCGCTTATATGCATTCAATGTGTTTTGCCTCTACCTTTTGAAAGCTTAAAATGACAAATCTGCACTGCTTTTGCTATTATAAAATATGTTTTGATCAATAATTCTCTTTTCTTTTTCATCATGCAAACTAATTTGTCGGCGATGTGACATATAATGAAACAAGCAAACAAGGTCCCAAACAAGCAAGGCTTGAAGAATATGAGGAAGACTCACAACCTAAGAAGCGGGGCATAAGCCAAAGCGATTTGGATGAAACATCAAGATGGTTGATAGTTACAAGCATTGGCACGGACGTTTGCCATTTGTACTCTTGGGCTACCACACTACGATCGGGACTTCTCTTTGGGCAATGCTATTTCTTTCACAGCCAAGTGGATCTGAATCATTTACTAAGAGGCGATTGATGAAAAGCGAGATGGACCACGGTTGTCAGGGCAACCTTATCAGAATAGAATGGCCAAAAACCATTAATGCAGATGCAGTGAAGAGATACCATATCTAAGATTAGTTATTCTCTATGTAATACTTTTTCTATGTTGTAAAAGTTGCGCTCCCTCGTCGGGATACGCATAGAACCCCCGTAGGGTTCCGTTTCTTAGATCACAAATTTCCCCAAGTTCCTTTTTACGTGCCACCCGAACTACGTTATGACCTGATTCCCTCGGCGGGATGCGTAGGCGGCCACATTGGCTTCGGTCCCATCTTTAGAAAAATCTTTACAATCTCCTTTGCGCCACATGAACTACGTTATGACCTGATTCCCTCGGCGGGATACGTAGGCGGCCACATCGGCTTCGGTCCCATCTTTAGAAAAACCTTACAACCCTCTTTACTTGTAATGAACTACGTCATGACCTGATTCCCTCATGGGGATCGTGGCGGCCTAAATAAACCGGTCCCACCATTAGAAATATTTTCTCCTTTATCTCGTACATGATAAAATGCACCCATCGATCACCACGATAGAGCGGGCAAGCAATCTACACAAGACTTCGGTTGTCCGTTTAAAAGATCATCATCCTCACATATCGGAAACGGGGCATTTTTAAGGGATCACTTGTCGGAGGACGCCGATAAACATGGAAAAGCATCGGCAAACTAAGTCTTGACCTAAGAGGATTTTGGATAAGACGTTTGCTTTGTTTCACCGCATGTCATTGCTCGACGGACATTTACATATATGCATACTTTCTTATAAGCAATTTATTTTCACCAAATATTTTCATTAAAGTTTGACAAGATTTTTTTACTAATACGCATACTTTCTTATAAGCAAAATCATTTTCAACAAATATTTTCATTAGCGATTCGACAAGAACTTTTTAATGATAAGCATACTTTCTTATAAACAAATTATTTTCAACAAATGTTTTCATTAACGGTTAGCCAAGGCGGGAACCAGGCAGGGCTACAGTCAGAATCGGCCGGGACATGCGACTATCAAGAGCCAAAAGCTACAAAGTCAACGCGAATCAACCGCCCCTCCCCAAACTCACAAATTTTCTTTGAGTACGAGGTTCTTGAGGTTGAAAAAGCAGGGAAGCCACATCGATTCTGATCAATTCCCCAAAGAATTTCGGCACTACAACTCACTACAAGGATTACGTTCTTGTTACGCATTTATCTGAAGACATCATCTTGACCTCTGTGGTCCCGACTATTATGTCTGCACAAAGATGTTATTTGAATCACAAAGAACGACAACAAGGCAAACCCGACGGCAAAGGCGTCGCATCACATTTTCGCCGTGCCAGGCGACATTTCAATTCATATGAGTTTGGATCGTGGAAGATTGACCTGGCGTGGAACCCTATTACAGCAAACTGACGGCAAGGACGTCACTTACATCTCTTACAACAAGACAACATTTCAAAAATGTCATCGACGTTATGGCAGCACGACAAATATCTTTTACAGCTTTACAACGACGTCAACAACATTACAATGACGTCTTCAACGCAGCAACTATCTTTTACCGCGTCTCAACGACGTCAACATCACTACAATGACGTCAACAACATTACAATGACGCCTTCAGCTCAACATCTACCTTCTACAGCAAAACTACATTACAACAACGTCCACGACGTTACGGCGGCACGCCAGCTTTTTTTTACAACATTACAACGACGTCAACAACATTTCAACGACGTCTTCAGCGCAACGCCTATCTCTTACAACAAACAGCATTACATTCTTGCAACAACGTCATCACAATGACGTCTTCAACACAACACGTCAATACAACGACGACCTCAGCATTACATTCTTGCAACAACGTCATCACAATGACGTCTTCAACACAACACGTCAATACAACGACGACCTCAGCATTACATTCTTGCAACAACGTCATCACAATGGCGTCTTCAACACAACACGTCGATACAACGACGACATCAGCGTTATCATTACAAACGACATCAACAACATTACAATGATGTCATCAGCAACGCGCCCATACAACGGCGTCATCAACAACACGCCTATGCAACGGCGTCTTCTGCACAACATTTATTTTTACAGCATTACAATGACGTCAACAGCATTACAACGACGTCTTGACCAACATTTATTTTCTGACATTACAATGGCGTCAACAAGCATTACAACGGCGTCTTACGCACAACATTTATTTTTCACGGTATTACAACGGCGTCAGCGGCATTACAACGGCGTCTTGACACAACAATTATCTTTTACGGACAAAGCGACATTACAACAACGTCCTCGACGTTACATGCAGCACAACAACTGTCTTTTACATAATTACAACGACGTCAACAATATTACAACGACGTCTTCAACACAACACGGCAATCCAACGACGTCATTTCAGGCGCCCACCTTATAATGCGGGAATTTTAATTTCAGTCAGGCGCCCACCTTATAATGAGGGTATTTTTAATTTCAGTCATGCGCCCACCTCCTAATGCGGGTATTTCTAAGTTATTTTCTCTACAATTTTTCTCAGCAGTTATACACTAATTATATCTTAAGCTTTAGTTTGCAGGAGTTTTTAATTTTGCAGGAATTTCATCACAGCGTGGAACTATCTCATACGGCGAACCGAGGCAAATTGGTCAACGACCTACTTCGAACGTCGATCCGCTTTTCCCATTAGTTTCTCGCATCTGCGACCAGTGTCATCCTAAGTCGACATTGGGGCATTGTTTCTTGAATGCACTATCTTTTTGCAACTTCTATACCCCCCGGGGATTCTATTTCTTACCATGCAGTTCCGATGATCGGGACAAAATTGGCTACCCAGTCAACTTCTTTGGCCGAAAACTCTTTCATCGTCTCCGTCCAAAGAGGGGCATCTGTTGACACCCAATTTTGTCCCATCTTTTATGATTTTATTCGTAATTTTTAATATTTTGACACTTTTAAAATAATTTTAAAATATAGGCATATATGTGTGCATCTTCGTATTATTATTATTATTCGCATATTTTATATCATTTGCATTTTATAATAATCATAAGTTATCCGAAAATTCTATGTTATTTATTCTCGCAAAATTGCATCGCATTTACATTTCTTTTTAAGCATTAAACATTTCGCAAATATTATATTTTTTTCACATCGTTACGCTATTTTAAATAATTCACATCTTTTACAAAATATATATATATATATATATAAATATGTTTTAATATTAAACCTCTTTTATAATTTTTCAATTCCTAACCCAATACAATTTCTACCCAACCTAAATTAAAACCCATTTTTTCGCCCAAGCCCAATCCCAAAACAAAACCCAACACCCTTAAACCAAAGCCCCAAACCAAGCCCAATACCCATTTCCGTTCCTTTATTTCCCCCAATTCCCACAACCCACAAAACAAAAAAACCCAAAATAATTAAACCCAACACCACAAGCCCAATCATCGCCTGACCCAACTCCCGTCGGCCCACTCACCCGACCCGTCGCCTGACCAAACCCATTCCCCTCTTTTAATCCCCCCAAACAAATAAAAATCCAAAAAGATCAAAAATCCATTTTCTCTCATCTCTCTCTCGTTGTTCGACCAACCCCACACCCCTGACCCCACTTCACGACCTACCCCATACCCGAAACCCGCCGGTCACCAAACCACGACACCACCACACCTCCCGTCACTTGACTCATACCCCCAAAACCCGCAACACACGCCCCAAAGAATCAGATTTTGTCCCCTTTATTTTGTAATTCAAATTCATTTTTTAAGGAGGGTATGGGGGGGTTGAACGTCAAGTTTGAGACCTATAAAACCCCCTTTTGCCTTTGTTTGAGGGGATTTTTCGGATTGAAAAAGGTTTTGTTTTCTTGCTTAAGGTCAATTTTAATTTGAAATTTAGGTTTAAGTTTTGGTTGTATTGTATTTGTGTGTATTGTTCTTCACTAAAAAAAATCCGAAATCTTCTTAAGAACACCTCTTTGTTCTTGCATGTGTTCTTCAACTTAAAGATTCGAAAATATAGGTCGAAAATTATTGGTTTTGGTGTTGAAGAATCTGAATTTTTAGCTATTTTCACTGCTTTTAGGTTAGGGTCGGGTCCTTTGTAGGGTCAGGTCCTTCTTGCCGTCGGGTCGGGTCATTCGGTCGGATCAAACATCCGAAAATCAGAAAAGCAGTCCTATTTCCAAAAGAAAAATCAGAATTCGACATTTCCGAGCGGATTCGACGATTCAAAAACACGCCTCGGTTAGCTACGGAAAAAGGTTAGACTCGTTCCAATTCTTCTATATTTCTTAAAGCTTACTTGATTGTGTTGTTTATGCTTGATTTAGTATGATATTTTGCTAAGTAATGTTGTCTTGATTAATTAATATGATAATGAGACGATTTTGCTTATATAATTGTATTTATGTTGTTGGGACATTTCTGATTTGGAGTTGATACGTGATAGATGATATTGCCTCGATTTTTGGTTAACTAATTATTGTCATTAGCTTTAGTAAGGTATCTTGGGGTCATTGTTAAATGCAATACGGATAATGTAAGATTAATATGTGTTTGGAAGAGCTATGGCTTGATTAAAAACTCTTAGGACACTTAGCGATTTGTTGATATTCAAAATTATTGTATGTTGTAGTTTGGATTTCTGATTTTTGATGTTGATATGTGATAGATGATATTACCTCAATGTGTTGGTTAGCTAATTATTGTCATTAGCTTTAGTAAGGCATCTTGGGTTCATTATTAAGTGCAATACGGATAATGTAAGATTAATACGTGTTTGAAAGAGATCGGAGGTGATTAAATATTCTTAGGACACTTAACGATTTGTTGATATTCAAAATTATTGTATGTTGTAGTTTGGTCGCTGCCTTTAAATCAAACAAATGAGCATACTTTAATTGATTCAAATGACGATATTTACATGTTATATTCTAGATTAATATGTGCAATTTTAAAAGGAATATATTATCCATGTTTAATATAATAGTATGTGCGTTTAGTTTAAGTTTATGAATGTTATGCTTCTTTAAGAATTAAGATTAGTCCAACGGAATTTATTATGTATGTATACATAATTTATACATTGGTCTTCCTTGCCTCTTTTATTTTTGTTTAAATTTAGAACCGGTTGTGTTATCATATAGTCTTTCTTCGGCTACTTTAATGTGCCAAAATCTGAAAAAATAATGTCTTAAGTATATGTAGAATAGAAGGCCATGAATATTCATTCCTATGTACATTTAATGTTGTATATTTCGTGTATGTATGTATTAGGAATATTCATGTGTTGATATTTCGTTCCGTCTACTAATCCTTTTCTTTTTCTTTTATTTACATGAAATGCATCGGGAGTAACGAAGAGTCTCGCTATGAGACTCATCATGACTTCGTCCAAAATGAAGAACCACATTCACATTCCTTGCATTCTCCGGCCTCGGAATTTCTACACAAATAGGGCGGGATGACATCATCATCCTCCCTAGTTTCCTCTTTTATTATTATTCTTTAATTTCGTTATTTCTATTCTTGGGCATGTAATAATTATTTTAATGCTTGTGTGATTGTTAGAATGCTTAGAATAATTAGGCCGCGAATAGATGAATGAATAGGATAGTCTAACTGCCGTTAGTTTATTTCTTAGGATCGTTTGAAATTGGAAACCAACCGCTAGCTTTATTTGTTTAGGACCGTCTTGTGTGTTCCAAACTTAGCCTCTAGTTACTTTGGTCTAGTTTTTTAGGTTAGATTATGCATGCTTTAATATCTTTCAAAAAATAATTTGGCTATCTATTATTCATTTTCTTTAATCCTAAAAAATAAGGTTTGCATTCTATCATATTTGCAACCTTGAAAGATTTTTTCATAAAAAATTGCTTATTTTATTATTCAATTGCCAACTATGTATTTTTCTATATAAAATATAACTTCTGGGCAAGGATGAAGACTTAAACCTTTTATCCGAGATCAACATGTTTAGTAGGCGAGGTGACTAAAATAACCAACAAGTTATATATTCGCAGCCACGACGTGATTATAGTGATCTTTTCTATTTCACCCGAGAGACCAACACGTTTAGTAGGCGAGGCAATCAAAAATAAACTACATTAGTCATATGTTTGCAGCCACGACGTGATTGGAATGTTCTTTTCAAAAATTTAAGTCTGAGCCCTCCGCGATCAAAACATTCACTGTTTTGAATACGGATATGAAGTTATTTGTATTTAAATGTTTCTAACCGTTTGTTCTTGACAGCTTGCAGGGATTAAAGTAAATAACGACAAATATTCCTCGGAGTTTATTTATTTCTTTCTTTAATTCAGCTTTTATCTCGCTTTGTATTGTAATATTATTTATCGCACTTATGTAATTATTGAAATGCTTAGAATAGGCAAACTTAGGATTTATTCATAGGTTAGTTTAAGATTCGAAACCCGTCGCTAGCTTATTTATTTGTAGGCTCGCAAACTTAGAAATCCTTCGCTAGTTTATTTATTTTAGGCTCGTCACGCGAATTCAAGATTTTCAAAACAACTTTTGTCATCTTTTATTTTGCTTTATTAAATCATACCGAATAAGTTTATCTTTTGTCAATTTACAATTCAATGATTCCCAAAATTTTACTTCTTTGGCATTATAAATAAATTGTTTTACTATCAATTGTCAAAATACATATTTTTCAACTCTACATGCATTTCTCTTTAGATATCATATAAATGCATATTTTGAAAAATTTCTACATTTATCTATCTTTTAAAAATGCATCCTTTTTCTAATTATTTGCAAACGTCTTTTAATCTATTATACTTGTAAAACATGCATTATTTCTATCAATAATTAACCTGAGTTTTACTGGGATAACATAAGTTAGCGGATCTTAAAGGATGCCTAACCCCTTCCCTTTAGGATAATAAAGAACCCTTACCTAGAATCTCACTAGTTTCGCAGACCTTAAAATTGGAGTTTACATTGCAGCACTTAGTTTAATATTTAGGTGTCCTAATTCACCGTAAAAATAATTAGGTGGCGACTCCTCAACCCTTTTTACCCAGGAATCACCGGACACGTCCGCGCTCCGCTTTGACCCGAGCCAGGTCAAAATAGGGCGCGACAACCGGTAGGATGAACAGTGGACTCGGTCATCATGACCACGGGACTAGCACATGTAGCCGCTTTTTTAGACATGCCTGCTTCTTCGAATGTAAGCATAGAACGAGCCTGATAAAATTACGGAAGATGATTGCTTTGACGAAGAAGCGTGCCAACACTACTATAGGCCTCGGAGAGGCCTGAAACCATTTGGAGAACCAAACGATCATTCGAAACCGGCGCGCCAACGTTGCGGAGTTGGTCTGCCAATTCCTTCAATCTTTTGCAATACGCCGAAACATTAGGGAAATCTTCCATATCAACGTGGGAGAAATCCTGCTCAAGAGTAACATCTCTAGAATTTTGATTATCTTGGAATATATCACGTAGTCTATCCCAAGTCGCATGTGTCATAGCGTCGGGTTCAATAATCGTTTGCAAAAGGTCGGTAGAAATTGTGGAATATATCCACTGAAGGACGGTGGCATCAAGAGTCGCCCACAACTTAGGCATCCTCGCGTCGTGGCACCTCCGTATCCTCAGGAGCCGCGGGGATTATGTGATGGATGACTTGATGTGAGCGTGCGTGAATTTTGAACAGTTCGTCGCACGTCGCATATTGGACATTTTCTATTTCAAGAACAAGAGGGATGTTATTATTGCTGTTAGAAACTGTAAGGGCATGATGAAACGTGTTTCATGATGTAGACATATTGATAAAATAATACGTGATTGAGGGATTTGGAAGAAAATCTTGAAAGGAAGAGGGCACCGTCGGACACACAAAATCGAGAAGGGATGCTCGGATTTGGCAGAGAAGGTCGACGGAATTTGTGGAGAATTTAGAGAGAGGATTTAAGACCTAGACTTTTGATACCATGAAAGAAATAATCTCTTGATAATTTTCAATAATTGAAAGAGTATATATATACAATTTACATATTTTCATAATAGGAGAAGCATATTCCTATTCTACTCCTAAAGCCTTATTCTACTTGGATACTAACTATACAATTATGGTATTACAAACATTATGGTAAGTGTACAATACTAATTACACCACAACATTACCTAAACTATGAGATTAAAACCTTACCTAAACTATATACCATATATACGGTCAACACGCAGAAACCGAGGGCCAATATACATAATATACACATGTATATTGTGTGTATATTATGTTTAGTTATATTCGTAAATCTTAAAATCTAATAGTAGAGATATATATAAAGTCATTATATATAAAAGTTATTTCTAATGTTTTTCTTTTGACAAACAAAACTATTATTATTATTATTATTATTATTATTATTATTATTATTATTATTATTCACATTCTAAATATTTGAGAGTTTGAATTTGAAGTAAAATTCTATATCAATATTTATTTATTTTAAAAAAACTGATAACAGACCCTTATTTACACTCCCTACTTCGCTTGTTTGCCATGACACATTAACTTATCCACTACCCCACTTTTCACTCTTCGGTATAACAAATTTGTACACATGCTTTTTACTTTTTCCCTCCTCATTTTATCTTTTCATTTAATAATAATCATAAAAACTACAACAATGATGTCAGAGGAATGTGACATATACAGTTAGAAAAAATTGCCATTAGAAAAAGAATAAATGTCGCAAAGAAAAACTGTTGCAAAGAAGATAAATGAATATTTTAGTTTTAATTTAAACTTCTTTAGTTTTTGCCTCACGTTTTGACGGTTCAGGTATTTCTCCATTCACAATTTTTTAATATCCTAATCGTGTAAACTGGTTTTGTTGGATTGAGCAGCTTATACTCTAATCTAGAACAAATTGTAGATGAAAAAAGGAGTGCCTAAAGATGAAATATTTTGGATATGAGTCTTTGTTATGGTGCACAGAAAATTTCATAATAGAAGTTTTAAATAATTTTTGTTCAGTGTTAAATAATTTCTGTTCTTCCTTAGATTTATCATACCAGAAAGTTGGCGTATTTCTATACGTGAATTCAGATTTTTTAGATGGAGTCTTTTAATTTTAATATGATTCTCCTCTTTCTTTTTATTTTTTTGGAGAAAAGATGAAATATACTTGAATTTTAAATCATAATTAAGCACTTCTAACATATTGGACTAGACTGGAGTCTTCTTCTGATCAATATTTGATTTTATCATTTCTGTTAGCAAAAGAAACTTATCAATTCTAATTCATTTTGAAACACGTTGTTATTTCGAAATTCAAAATCCTATATATAATTTATATCTTCTATGGTTAAACAATTATTTTATGGCTTGATCAGTCACAAAGGCATTTGGATGCTAATTTTGTAAGGACATTTAAAATTTAAAATAAAATATAATATTATTTGGATTAAATATAAACACTATATGGAAAAACTAAATAAAACATATTAAGAGGAGAACAAGCATGGTGTTGGAGTATTTAAAAATTTTGAATTAATTAAAAAACACGTAACATGAAATAATTTATACCAAAAATATTTATTGATAAATTTAAATATAATAAAAGAATTCTGAGTGACTTTTCACTATTGTGAAGTTAATTTTTATGGTAAAAGTGAAAGTATATTTATGTCCTAGAGATAATCTGTATTAGGTCAAATGTACTTTATACACATTCGTATTATTATTAATGGAGATTAATATTTTGGCATTTGCAATTATAGAATTATTATTTGATTGTTTGTAATTATTCATTAATGTGCTTCCCTTGAGCTTACGTTGTCATTAATAGAGTGAGATATTCATGATAGAGCGTAACTCTTAAAATAGCCTCGACTAATGATCATCGAGAATGGGATATCGATGATATGTGATAAGTCGACATGTGGTCTGCATCACATCCTTAGAGGATGTAGTATGTCTCACCTGCTACGAGTAATGACTACTCGTGATGGACACATGGATATTTTGGAGTATTGGTATACCCTGCTGATATATTATTTGTTATACTTGTCTAAAGTATGATCAGCGTGTGGAGATAGAAGTCCTTAGACTTGAGGTCAATACGCGTCTTGTTTACAAAGTAATGTACTTTGATCCCGTCCTAAGTTCAAATGCCTTATAGGTTGAGATACGGCTTGTATTTGGTACATTACGATGTGGATTGAAGGTGGTAGTTGAGCCAAGATTAGGATTCATTCCTCGAATGTATATTCGAGAGAACATTAGAATTCTCAGTGATATTAGGTTGACTAAGTCGTTGGCCAAGGCAATAGACATATTTAGAATATGGTCTAGTCGTCAACTAATATAGATGAGATACAATGATTAAGCCATTTGGATAGACACTTGACAAATTCCAAGCTTGATCGGGTGTGTCGTGAATGAAAAGATTTTATCTTACCACATAAAGGTTAAGTTTACTGAATTCGCGTAAACGTACTTCACATATTGAGTTAGTCTTCCGGCGACGTCTAGGAGTTCCGTATAGACCTTAATTTGATTAATGTCGATATGAGAAGGCTTGTAGGGTCACACTATGTCGATTGTCCGTTTCGATCTAAGGATGTATTGAGAGAGTAATTAAATGTTCGATTTGAAATCGAAATATTTAAATGAATAATAATTATTTTAATTAAGTCAAAATTGGATTTTAAATTTAATTAAGAATGCACGAAAAATAAATCGAGACAAAGTCAGAGAACACGTCGGCCATGCCTTGATGCAGCGCATGTCGGCGCCATACGCCCATACCCTAGGGGCGCGAAGCCTCTGCCTCGAATTTTGGGCCAGCCCAAGATCAAACCCTAATCCGGTTTTGACCTATTTTTCAACTATAAATAGAGGCATTCACCTCATCATTCATACACCAATTTTCAGAATATCATTCTAAGCCTTAGAGACTTAGAATCAAATACTCTCTCAAACCTCTGCCGGATTTCCTAGCTTTCCAAAAGAGAAATACATTGAAGCTTGAAGCTTGCAATCGGAAGGGCAATTGCGTGTGCACCTCACAGTTGATAAAGATTTCAGATAATTTTAACTTGTAAGTATATGTTTCATGTTACAAGTTTAATTGTTGTATAACCATACCAGAAATATTGTTGGGGTAAGTAAGAAACAAAACTTTTAAACTTCCGATGGGCCTTACTTATGTGTTTTGAACCCAACAAAAGCCTACAAAAAGTGTATTACTCCACATCACTTGAAATTCTTTTATATAAAATTAATAATTAAAAGATAATTATCATTGGTAAAAAAATTCATTGTATAACTTATTATAGTTTTAATTGAATCTACATATTTTATGTATGTCTGATTGTTAATATTCTGTTGATGTCGTATTATTGGAGGCATCTTGCTCTCTACACAAGTGCAAACGAATTGGATAATTACTAATTATAGTATTACTTTATTTGGATAAATATCATAAAAGATAACATGTTTGATTGACTAATCCCTTTTCATTTGATCCTTGTGGTTGTTTTGTTTGCAAAAGAAAAATTATTTTTAAAATAGTTATTTTTCAGATTTCAGATTAGAGAATTCCAAGCAATTGAGTAAAATTATAAGAAAATATTCTAATTAGGATAAGCAGATAAAAACATTGAACTGGGCAAGAAAAATTATGTTTGAATAAAAATTAAGATTGAATTGAAATATTCAATATTTAACTTTTCTTTAAACCGACCAAAAAAATTTAATTTGAGATGATAAAATTTTAAATATTTTATTTTATTTTAATAATATAGATAATGTTTATTTTAATTATTTTGACTCAATTATGATATACCCTCATATTTATTTCTGCAATTGATTAGTATCAGCGGGAATACATTGAAGGAAATTGAAAAAAGGATCGGAAAACCCATGCCCTGTTTTGGAATAGTTGTCAACAACAAAAGTTTAAGTAAAAATATATTAAAGCATAAATGAAATGAAAAATGTCTTGGGTATAGTGATGTTTAGATTTCGTTTTATCTTTTAGGTTCTTTAAGTATTTTCTCTGTCTCAATGTGATACTTTATATTTTTTGAGACTCAATTTGACTAAATTCTGAAGCTAAACTGTATTAGATTAACTTAATATTTTAAGATTAAAATTTATGTATTTGAAAACTACATGAAAAGTATTATTAGTTGCAACTTTTTATCATATCAATTAAGTGAAAATGCATCCTAAAATATTGTTCAAAATTCATGCAGTTTGAATCTCAAAAAGCGAAAATTATCACATACATTGGGATAGAGAGAGTATATTAAGTATAAAAGGATAATTTGTATGCCAAAAACGCATTTCTGTGGTAATTATATTACTAAAAAATAAATATTCATGTTACAGAGAACTAATTTTATAAAGAGTGTACTCTTTTAAAGATTGGTTGTTGCTCTTATAGGTATTGTTATAAAAAGTTAAAATATAACATAAAAACCAATTGGAGAAAAACTTAGCTTTATAAGATGGTGTTATAGTATATAATTTGTAAAATAAATAATCCCCTAGATTATTTTTATTAATTGAAAGGCTATATATACAAGTTACATATTTCCATAATAGAAAAATCATTTTCCTATTCTACTTCTAAATCCTTCTTCTACCATAATTCTAACTATACAATATGGTAAGTGTATATCCTATTCTAAGTAATAAATATACTATAATATAGACTTAATATACTTTCCTTAATATACAAGGTTTGACCACTGATTTTCTGTCCTAAATTCGTCCATGAAATTTGGACTTGTTGGGCCCACTTGAGAGGCCCAATCTTTGGATCGCTTCTTTGCTTTATTCACGAAGTTGGGCCCTTTCTTTGAGAGGCCCAAGCTGCTATTCTTTGGATCGCACTTACATTTCTTTGCTTTCTTGACAATATACATGTGATATATATTCAGTGTATATCACATGTATATTACTCATTCTTTAACACACCCATGATCATAGCGGCGGTTTTCACGCAGAGCGTCCCTAAAATCTTCAAAAAGTACCGCGGGTAGACCCTTGGTAAAAATGTCTGCAATTTGATAACGAGACGGGACATGGCATACGCGAACTTGACCTTTAGCAACCTTTTCACGGACAGAATGAATGTCCATTTCGATATGCTTGGTGCGTTGGTGTTGAACCGGGTTACCTGAAAGGTAGATGGCACTAATGTTATCGCAATATACCAAGGTTGCCTTCTGAATGGGATAATGAAGCTCCAAAAACAAATTACGTAGCCAACATGATTCAGAGACCACATTCACCACCCCTCGATATTCTGCCTCTACACTTGAGCGTGATAGAGTTGCCTGACGCTTTGCCGACCAGGAGACCAAGTTGTTGCCAAGGAACATACAGTAGCCAGAAGTCGACCGTCTAGTGTCAGGACAACCACCCCAATCAGCATCCATGTAGGAGACAAGTGTAGATGTAGATGAGGGATACAAGTGCAAACCATAATCCAGTGTCCCCTGAATATACCGTATGATGCGTTTGATTGCATTCATGTGCTCAACTCTGGGTCATGCATGAATAAACACACATGTTGTATGTCGCGCCCCAATTTCGACCCGCTCGCAGGTCAGAGAGCGGAGCGCGGACGGGTTCGGTGATTCCTGGGTAAAAGGGTTGAGGAGTCGCCACCTAATTATTTTTACGGTGAATTAGGACACCTAAATATTAAACTAAGTGCTGCAATGTAAACTCCAATTTTAAGGTCTGCGAAACTAGCGAGATTCTAGGTAAGGGTTTTTTATTAACCTAAAGGGAAGGGGTTAGGCATCCTTTAAGATCCGCTAACTTGCGGTTATCCGGTCAAACTCAGGTTAATTATTACTAGAAAAAATGCATGTTTGAAGCATGAAGTTAAAAGATGTTTGCAAATAATTAATGAAAAAAGATGCATTTTAAAAGATGGATAAATGTAGAGATTTTTTCAAAATATGCATTTGTATGATATTTAAAGAGAAATACATGTAGAGTTGGAAAAATATGTATTTGACAATTGATAGTAAAACAATTTATTTATAATGCCAAAGAAGTAAAATTTTGGGAATCAATGAATTGTAAATTGACAAAAGATAAACTTATTCGGTATGATTAATAAAGCAAATAAAAGATGACAAAAGTCGTTTTGAAAATCTTTAAAACGCGTGTGAGCCTAAAATAAATAAACTAGCGAAGGATTTCTAAGTTTGAATTCAACCGAACCTACAAATAAATAAGCTAGCGACGGGTTTCAAATCTTAAACTACCCTATGAATTAATCCTAAGTTTGCCTATTCTAAGCATTTCAATAGTTACATAAGTGCGATAAATAATATTACAATACAAAGCGGAAAAAAAGCAGAATTAAAGAAAGAAATGAAATAAATAAACTCCGAGGAATAATTCGCCGTTATTTACTTTAATCCCTGCAAGCTGTCAAGAACAAACGGTTAGAAACAGTTAAATACAAATAACTTCATATCCGTATTCAAAACAGTGAATGTTTTGATTACGGAGGGCTCAGACTTAAATTTTGAAAAGAGCATTTCAATCACGTCGTGGCTGCAAACATATGACTAATGTGGTTTATTTTGATTGCCTCGCCTACTAAACGTGTTGGTCTCTCGGGTGAAATAGAAAAGATCACTATAATCACGTCGTGGCTGCGAATATATAACTTGTTGGTTATTTTAGTCACCTCGCCTACTAAACATGTTGATCTCGGATGAAATAAAAGGTTTAAGTCTTCATCATTGCCCAGAAGTTATATTTCCGTCTTTGCAACTGTGGAGGCCTCAAAATCGACGGATATTTTTCATCGGCCAAGTGTCGTATCGTGTTCAAATCAGCAAAATTTTAAAACAAGGCAGCAAACAGTAAGCAGTAATCAGAAAGCAGAAAAACAGAGAGACAAATTCCGAAAAGACGCGGTGTTTAGTTTTAAAATAGTAAAAACAGTAAAACCGTAATATGAAATCGGGAAGGAAGGGAAGATGGACGCAATATTAGTTTGAATCAATAAAACAACAAAGAGAATGCGGTATTAATTCCATCAATAACATAATAACAATGCCAAAAAAACAGACAGTAGCGACTAAACTATCCGACCCGAATTCTGAAGTTTCAGAACCAAAACAGGACTAAGAAGCATTTATGAAAAAAATAAACAGACCCGGATTATGAACGGTGACCCGAATGAAATCAGAAATTCAGATTTTTTGATAACCAGCAACAGATATGAAAAACACAAAAATCTGGAAATTTATCCGAACCGGGTCGACCCGACCCGGAACAGTGACCCGACCCGAATCGGATTTTTCAACCCTGATCGATTTCTTTCCAAATTTCAGATAACCAACAACAAGATATAAAAATACAAAATCTGAAAATTATCCGAAACCGGGTCGACCCGACCCGGAACAGTGACCGACCCGACCCGGAATCCGAATTTTCAAACCGGATCGATTTCTTTCCAAATTTCAGATAACCAACAACAAGATATAAAAATACAAAATCTGGAAATTATCCGAACCGGGTCGACCCGACCCGGAACAGTACCGACCCGACCCGGAATTTTCAAATTTCAGATAACCAACAACCAGATATAAGAATGCAAAAAAAAAAAAACTGGAAATTATCCGAACCGGGTCGGGCCGACCCGGAACAGTACCGACCCGACCCGGAATCCGAAAACAGTGAAAAAATAGCAAAATTTCAGATTATTCACTACCAAAATCCCAATAATTTTAACTTATATTTTCGGACTCTTTAAGATGATGAACAACACAAAAAGAAACAATACCAACCTTAGGAGAATCTTAGATTTTAAATTTCGGATTTCAACACTTGAATTCGATTTTCGGACTTCCAAAATTCAGATTTTTTCCTCCAAATCCAGATTTTCTTCTCCAAATCCAGATCTTCCTCCAAATCCAGATTTTCTTTTCCTCCCAAAAATGAAGAACAAGTGGGATATTTATAGGTGGATTTTCCCCCAAGAACGAGTTTGAAATTTGAATTAAAGGCAAAAAAAATCTGAATTTTTGGGGCGTGTTCTTGGGGCATGTGTTGCAGAAAGGTGATGGGGTAGATTGGTGGTGTCAGGCGGCGGTGTAGGGTGGCGGCGTGGGGGGTAGGGGCGTAGGTGTGGCAGGGGGTAGGGTGCGGCGTGGGGGTAGGGTGTAGGGTGGCGGCTGGTTGGGAGAATTAGGTTTAGGGTTTTTTTTTATTTTGTTTTTGGGTTTTGGGGGTTTGGGAGTTGGAGGTAGAATAAAAAGGGTGTGAGAGTTGGGCTTTGGGTTGGTGGATTTGAGTTTTAATTGTTTTGGGTTTTGGTTGTAAGGGAAATAAAAGGGAATGGGTTTGGGGTATTGGCCGATTGGGCCTCGGATGTGGGCTATGGGAGTTGGGAAATAAAGGGGAAGGGAATAAGGGAATGGGTTTGGGCTTGGGGTTTTCAGGTGGGCGAAATAAGGGAAGAGGGAGTTGAATTGTTTTGGGGACTTTGGGCTTGTGGGAATAAAGGGAAATAAAGGGGAAGGGAAATGGGTTTTTGGTCTTTGGGGAATTTTGTTTGGGTGATGGGTGAAAATTGGTTTGGGGTAGGAAATAAAAAATGGGTTATGGATTTAAAAAATATAAAAGGGTTTTAACATTAAAAATATTATTTTTTTATTTTTTGTAAAAGATGTGAATTATTTAAAATAACATAACGATGTGATAATAATAAAAATATAATATTTGTGAAATGTTTAATGCTTAATAAAAAATGGAAATGCGATGCAATTTTGCGAGAATAAAATAACATAGAATTTTCGGATAAAACTTATGATTATGATAAAGATGCAAATGATAGCGAATAATAATAATAATAAGAGAATAATAAGATATATATATATATATATATATATATATATATATATATATATATATATATATACGCATGTATGTATATAGATTAAAATTGTTTTTGAGGTGTTAAAAAAATATTTAAAATTGCAAATAGATTAGAAAAGACGGGACAAAATTGGGTGTCAACACTGTACTGCATATGTAATATCTGGTCTGGTAAAGGTAAGATACTGGAGGGCCCCTGCAAGACTGCGATAGCGGGTCGGGTCCTCGTATGGTGCACCTGCTGTGGCACTTAGCTTTGGGTTTGCATCAACTGGCGTGGAAGTGGACTTACAGGATGACATCCCAGCCCTTTCGATGATCTCGTGAGATACTTAGTTGAGACAGAAACAACCCATCCCGAATAACGTTGGGCAAGAATCCCCAAAAAATAACTCAAAGGCCCTAAATCTTTCATAGCGAACTCAGAACTGAGCATGGTCATGATAGACTGGCGCAAGGCATCGGAAGAGGCGGTCAAGATGATATCATCCACATACAACAGAATGTAGGCCAAAGAAGAACCACGGTGGTAGATGAACAAGGAATTATCTGACCGGATGTGAGTGAACCCAATAGTGGAAACAAAGTCAACAAACCTCGTGTACCAGGCCCTCGGAGACTGCTTAAGCCCATATAAGGACTTTTTCAACAAACAAACATGATGAGGTCGGTTAGGATCCCTGAAACCCAACGGCTGATGCATATAGACTGTTTCCTTGAGATCACCATGTAGAAAAGCATTCTTGACATCCAACGGATGGATTGGCCAAGTCTTTGAAAGAGCCAAGCTAAGCACAGTGCGAATGGTAGCCGGTTTGACCACCGGACTAAACGTCTCACCACAATCAATTCCAACCTGCTGAGTCTTACCATCACCAACAAGTCGCGCCTTATGTCGAGCAAAGGACCCATCTGAATTCTCCTTATGAGCAAAAATCCACATAGACCTGATAATATTAATAGCATATGGACGGGGCACCAACTCCCACGTCTTATTATCAATAAGAGCATTATATTCATCGGTCATAGCAATTTTTCAATTAGGGTCATTTAATGCGGACACGAGTTGCGGGCAAGGGGATTTAGAGACACCGTAATGTTAATTAAAATGTCTTTTAGGTGTAAAATACCCGCGACTACGAGTGACCGGTCTATGACTAGAGGAAGGATTGAGGAATTTTGGGAATTTCTGCTCGGGATGGGTAGCGGCGGCGATGGGCTCTTGGCCCAAATCGATAACGTTGGGTTCGGTTTACGGACGGTTCGAGTGGTGGGCGAGGCCCAATTGCTTTGGAACTGCTCGATGGCGGCTTCTTTGGATGTGGCGTTCTTGTGGGGCCGTAGGCGATGGGGCCCGAGCGATGGGCGTGGAGGATTTTGGGTACGGGAGATGTCCAAAAAATTCCGAATAATATACGGAAATATTTGGTCATCCAAAAAATTATATGACTTAGGTTCGGGAGTATGAACTTTCGTAAATGGGAATTGAGTTTCATCAAAAATGACATGGCGATTGATTATGATTTTCTTGGAGGATAAATCAAAACACTTATAACCACGATGATTCGACGGATAACCCAAAAACACACACGGGGTAGACCGAGCCTGAAGTTTGTTAATCGTGGTGGATGGGAATAACGGATAACACAAGCACCCAAAAATCCGAAGTGAGAATAAGAAGGATTCTTATTATATAGGATTTTGAGGGGGGAAGAATATGTCAGACCTTTAGACGGAATTATGTTCAGAAGGTAAGTGGCCATTTGTAGAGCATGATGCCAAAAATATGAAGGTATGGAGGCATGTATTAGGAGAGTTCGGACAATGTTATTTATGGAACGAATTTTGCGTTCGGCTTTCCCATTTTGTGAAGATGTATGAGGACATGAAAAACGAAAATTTATCCCATGAGTAGCACAAAATTCTCGAAACTCCCTATTGTTATACTCTTTCCCATTATCACATTGAATATTTTTTATTTCTCTTTCGAATTGAGTACGAATGAACGCTCTAAATTTTATGAAGACGGAAAACACTTGTGATTTATTCGCAATTGGAAACGTCCACAAAATCTAGAATAATCATCTAAAAAGAGAACATAATATCGATGACCTATTGAACTAAGAACAGGAGATGTCCATAAGTCGCTATGAATAATGTCAAATGGCATAGAAGTATGAAACCTGGAGTCTACAAATGGCAACTTAACAATTTTTCCTAATGAACAAGACTGACAAATTGGAGTACGACTCGTACCCTTATAAGAAATAAAGCTATTTTTATCTAAAGCTAATAAAATAGAAGATCCCGGATGACCCAGACGAGCATGCCACATGGAAGGAGAGATGGCTGCAAAAGCTGATGGCAAGGCTGGACTCGATGGACTGAAACCGGGCATAATAGGATACAGATCCCCCCTACTATCACACCTCATGAGATGACTCCCCGTCTTGAAATCCTTCACAGAGAAATCGAAAGGATCAAATTCAATAAAGCAATTGTCATTTGTGAACTTTCGACAGACACTAAATTTTTAATCAATTTAGGAGCATGTAAAGTATTTTTCAAGAGGAGTGGTGGATTGGGAGGAGACAATGTTTTCGACCATACCCTAAAATTGGAATAGAACCGCCATTACCAACAATTATCCCCAGAAGTGCTCAAATGGAATAAGATGAGAGAGTACCGATTCGGAAGTCATGTGAGTAGTGGCCGGTGTCCATGTACCAATTTGGGTCCGGTTGAGACAATCCCAACGTGTGCATCGCGGCCTCGATATCGGTGCAGTGGGGCTCTGCATGGTGGGCTTGCGGAGGTCTGGGCCCGAGGACTCTGGCCGTCTTTGGGCTGGGCCGTAACAGCCGTGGAGTGCCGTTCTTTGGGCCATCGCCGATGGGCCGCCAATGCTAGGTATTGGGCCTGGGCGTTGGCGGCCCTGCGGCCCCGGAGGTGCGGGTTCCACCGCCAATGGCCCCACCGCTGGGCCCACGGTGGTGGTGGCCCATCAGACCTGGATGGGACCCACCGCCGCTTGTTGATCCGGAATCGCCACCGTAACCGCCTCGTTTGCCCCGCGGTTTTGTTATTTTTGCGATTATTCTTGCCGCCACCATTATTATGGTTTTGGCCCGACTATTAATAAAACCGAAGAACTAGGAGAGGATGCCACCATGACAATCGGGCTTGCTCCGAGTCGCCTTTTAGTCAAACCGGCTTCTTCCAACGTCAGCATGGAGCGGGCTTGATGAAAGTCGGGAAGAGGGTTGCTTTGGCGAAGGAGAGTTCCAACACCATTATAGGCCTCCGAAAGACCGGCAACCAACTGTAGAACTAGACGGTTATTTGTTACTGGTGCGCCAACATTACGGAGTTGATCTGCTAATTCCTTTAGTTTCTTGCAATATGCAGAAACGTTCGAAAATACGTCCATTCGAACAAAAGAGAATTCCTGCTCGAGTGTGACGACACGGGAATGTTGGTTGTCTTGAAATATGTTACGCAATCTATTCCATGCAGCCATAGTCGTGGTATCGTGCTCCGTAATCGTCTGTAGAAGGTCCACTGAAATGGTGGCGTATATCCACCGAAGAACGGTAGCATCAAGTGTAATCCATAACTCAGGATCCTCCGCAGGAAGGGGTCTAGCGGGAGGAATGATGTGATGAAGAACTTGATAAGATATAGCGTGAATTTTAAACAACTCCGCCCACATTGCATATTGAACGTTTTCCATCTCAAGGACAATAGGGACACTGAGCTTGATATTGGAAACCGTGAGGGCAGGGTGAAAATTGTTCTTAGACATATTTGAAAGAACAAGGAAGGAGGTTAAATTTAAGAGAGATTTTTGAGAGCGGAAGACAAAATTTTTAGAGAGAAAACCCGAGGGGGGGGGGGGGGGTGTTCTCGGCCACAAGGAAAAGTTGAGAGAAAACTTTTGTGTAGACCTAATCTCTTGATACCATGAAAGAAATAATCCCCTTAATTATTTTCATTAATTGAAATGCTATATATACAAGATACATATTTTCATAATAGGAAAATTATTTTCCTATTCTACTTCTAAATTCTTCTTCTACCATAATTCTAACTATACAATATGGTAAGTGTATATCCTATTCTAAGTAATAAATATACTACAATATACACTTAATATACTTTCCTTAATATACAAGGTTTGGCCACTGATTTTTACATTCTAAATTAGTCCATGGGTTGGACGTGTTGGGCCATCGCCGAGAGGCCCAATCTGGGATCGCACTGCCGCTTTATTCACGAAGTTGGGCCCCATCGAGAGGCCCAACCGCCGCCTTCTTGGATCGCACTTACTTTGCTTTCTTGACAATATACATGTGATATATATTCAGTGTATATCACATGTATATTGCTTTGTTTAACAATTTGCAACTACAACCTGGAATCTGTTTAAGTTACATGTAGAAAGCAAGATAATAATGTGTTACTTGGTAACCTTACTCTGGAATCTGTGAATAGCTTATGAAATCAATTATTGACAATTTTTATGTCTTAACAATCTCTAAATCTTACTCCATCTGTTTCAAAATAAGTGTCACTTTAACAAGAATCACACCCATTAACAAATCAACAAATTCTATGTGGAGTTTACTAAACTACCCTATTTATTAGATTTTTTTTTTTGAGAATTGAGTAATATTAAAGAGCACTACTTTAATGATAAGGGTACAGTTGAAAACACTTGCTAATTTTTATCTTGAATTTCTAAGGTGACACTTATTTTTAGAATTTTTATTTTTGCTAAGATAACATTTATTTTGGGATAGAAAGAGAATCACATAACACATGATCTTACTACAATTTAAGAGGGAGGAAATGATTTTTCTACTCTGGTGGCTTCTAATCAATGATAAAGATCAAATAATTTAAATTTCACAATTGATCAAATAATAAAATTTAAACGGGTCAAGCAAATAAGATAACTGTATAATTTTTTTCTTAAATATTTTTTGCGCATCACGCAGGTACTATACTAATATACTACTGACAGATATTGTTACCGCATCCTAATCTGTTTTTCTTAATGAACAAATAAATTACTACATGAATTTTGGCGGTCAACTGAAAATTGTAGAACTGTAGCTGCTCTCGAAGCCTGACCTAAGAAAACTACTGGTTCTCAACTCTATCTCTACCCGTGCATGTGGAATATTCACTTGTATCTAATTTTAATATTACTAGGTTGACTATCTATTTTTTCCAATGTTTTATTTTTCTTTTCCTTTGATAACAAACTCACAGTAATATCATTAATATGAATTATTTTTCTTGAAAAAAAATCAATATATTTTAATTAACATGACTATTTAATGTAAAAAAAATAATAGAAGGCAATAGCTAGCTAGTAGTAAATTTATTCTCTTATTTCGTTTTTCTTTTCCAAGATTTTCTATGGGGAGGTAAATCCATAACAGCGAAAAGGGGAAGGATTTGCACAGTTGTATTTTTGGTATAATGAAAAAATATTTTTTTATATGTTTAATATTTTTCGAAAGATAACTCTATTCTTGTGTTTGATTTCCATAAGATACTTCCCAAAGAACAAAAAAGGCTTTTTTCATTTATTTTCTTTTATTACTACTATCTTTACTCTTAACGTCATATCAATATTTCAACCAACAATTAGATATTAATATTATAATAATAATAATAAATTTTTAATACTCAAAAAATTTATCAATACACACTATCCAATTGACCAATTCACTTATATTATTATCAATTCTAGTAAATAATTCTTTTGAAAAACAATATCTGCTCACAAATCAAAAAGAGGAAAACATTTTCAGAAAAGTACTTCTAAAAATGACTTATTCTCTGAAAAGTTTTTTCTATCGTACCAAACACACAAGTTCTGCAATCTCACTATATCATTTGGTTATTTTTTAGGGCAAAGTATTGGAACAAGTGTTTCAATAAATTTGAAATAATGTATTTGATAAACGTATTTATTTCTTAAAGTAAATGAATATGAAATGAATTTGAAGAATTCATAAGTTTCATCTTCATTTGGTTTATACGTTTTAGTTTTTTGACAAATACATCCTGATTTCAAGAATGCATAAACTTATTCATTGTCTTCTTTTAATGAAAGAATTTACTTTTCAAGAACTATTTGGCTTATAAATAGTGTTTATTTTTCTTTGAAAAAGCAAGCAATATGCAAACTACTTCCCCTTGTAAATATTTGAGAGACATTAATTCAAAGGTGAAATCACATATTCAAGAATAGAATAGCAACGTTCTTGAATGCTACTTGTAATGTGGTTCAGTTGAATTCTGGAGATAGAGTTATCAATTATTCTTTCATTTTCTTGTGTGAGAGACTCCAACTATCTTCGAAAAACGTCTTGACGTGCCTCTAAGCCAAACAAATCTTGCTTTGAATCTCCAATGTTATTATCGTCTGTATTCTAATAATTTAATGATATTTCAGTTCGTGCAATTGAAAGATATTATTATCCTTGTTCTAACACAAAGCGAGCTTGTAAAAAGCGAACATTTAATATTTTTAAGTTATTGAATCCATCTAGATTGACAAAATCTTGAATTCAGAGTTTCTTCTATAATAAGGTGGTGCACTGACCATTTTGAGTTAAAAGGCTCACCATCAGCTTATATATCCATGTAAATTTATTTTCTTTACCGACTTAAATTTTTAGAATGCTCCAATATAGGTAACTTACTTTCTTTTTGTTGCCTTCAATTTGTTGCTCGATATATTCTTTTCGAATTAAAGATCTTAATCTTTTGTATTTTAATTTGAAGAGTCGCGGATTAAAAAATACTAAGTGGGTAACGATTTTATAATAATGACTTTTGGATATGACATCTTTCCAACAAACTTATTATGACCGATTACCATAAAATCCTTGTTTTTAGCCTGATGTCTTGATAAAATAGTAAATTCAAACTCCTTTTTTCTTAATTTATGCGCAATCTAGACAAAAAAATTTATCTAAATGGTTGCAGGAGGAACATTATAATTATACAAGTAGTCTAGCCAATATGGTCAGAAAGTAGAATAGGCTCTTCGTAATAAAAGAATAAATAATACTCCATGAAGATGTTACTTACATCATACCTAGAGAACAGGACAACTTAGCTAAGTGGGACTTTATAATAAATTTAATTTCCATCATAAGACTATAATAGTACGTGCACTCTGCAGTATGTTGGGACTTTAATATGATACCTAATTTCCCTCATATAAAAGAAAAATATATTCATTGCATTATTTGCCACTAAAAAACCTATACGAATTGTTTTATTCGACGAAAGTCTGATCTAATCTTGGGTGCGTAACGATTTGGTCACACGTGCAACGACCCAAATCATTATCATATATTAATTACTACTCTAATTGTTCTTAATGAGAATTAAAAGAATTGTTTTTAAAGAAGTAGAACCTACCTTACCAAAATAAAAATCTTACTCTACAGCATTGTTTTTCTTTTTCTTCTACGGCCCTCAGACTACTGAAAACAAGATTTAGCAATGGATTTATTCTATAGCTAACAGATAAATTCATTGCTAATTTATTTAGCGATGAATTATTATAAAATATTTTTAGCTACGAGAAATTTAGCAATAGATTCGTAGTTAATTTCATCTTTTTTGTAGTGCTCTCATGGCCTAATTAAATCATAGTTCTATTTTTCAGTTGGGAATAAATTATCGGATAAGGCAATATTACCCCCTGAATTATACCCGAAGTTTCTACGACATACATTACCTTTGCAGGGGTTCTATTACCCCCCCCCCCCTAAACTATTTTAAAATGTAATAAATGTCACCGTAAGTGCTGACGTGGCATAGAGAACCAAACATTTGGCAGACAGTGAAATACATGCGCTGCCACGTGTAATTTCGCAATTTTTTTTCATTTTTTAAAAATCTATTTCATTTGCTTTATTTTTATTTTCTTTTTAATTCCGAAATGTAATGGAAATATTACTTTATATTTGGAAAAATGAAAAGGATAATTGTTACTATTGTTATTATTTTGTATGAACTTAAAAAAGAATTAGAGATGTTGAGCATTTTGAAGGTTGTTGAAATTTTAAAGTTGAGATTCAAGTGCTAAATTCATTCTAAATCTTTAGTTGTTGATGAGATTCGAAAATAAATAAAGAATTTTGAATCCACCATTGAGAATCTTGAAAAAGTTTGAAGAACAAAAAATGAGTTTGTCAAAATTCTTGGTTTTTGGTCAAATTGATTACTGGGTTTTGGTGATAATGTTGTTGTGAAGTTGTAGTTGAAATTTGAGCTTGATTGGTGCGGATTTAGCTAAGATTTTGATGAATTTTGAGACCAAAAATTAGATTTAGAGCTCTTGAAAATGGGTGATAAAGTGGGGATGAAGAGCTCTTGAAAATCAGCTTTGAAATTGACACATGGCCATTTCGTATAGGTTAGAGTCCTTTTTTTTTTAAAGTTCTCACGCGCTTGAAGGGGGTGTTCTCACGCCCTCCTCCACGTCAGCACACAAGGTGCAAAAAAATACAAAAAAAAAAAAGTTTAGGGGGGGGGGGGGTAATAGAATCCCCGCAAAAATAAGGTGTATCGTAGCAACTTCGGGTATATTTAAGGGGGTAATAGTACCTTATCTCAAAAACCCTAAACTGAATGAAAGGAGAACTAAATTATTTAATAGTTTTTAATTTTTTTTTAATCTCTCCCCCAGGAGCTCTCTCGTTTGCTCTCTTGGTTACTCGAACTTACAACCTTCAGGTTGAAAGTGGAGGACGCTTACTAATAGTAGGAATTAGTCTGACCAATTTTCGGAAGTAGGCCAGACTAGATAATTCATTTTTATGATTAAGACAATTTAAATTAAAGCTACACAAAAGATATTATAAGTTATTTTTTTCATATAAATAGTAAGGAATTCATTTGAAAACTTTATCAACAATTTACTTCATTGATTTTGTAAGAATACCTCCCTTGAGGAGCCTTTGCATTACAATGTATATATATAGTAGTACAATATGAATCCTAATACAATACAAATCTAGGTTTACTATATGTATCCTAGTCTTACCATAATTCTGTAATCTAAATATATACAAAATATTTATAATTATGGTGATAGGATTGTACAGGGATTCTACTACTGTTAATACTCCCCCTTAGTCGAAGCAAGAGGAGGCCGAATGCTGAGACTGGATCTGAAATCAGTGAAAACATGTTTCGGTAGTCCTTTGGTGAAGATATCTGTGTACTGATATGATGAGGAAACATGCCTTATCTTAAGTTGGCCACGAGCAACCTTCTCACGAACAAAATGAATGTCCAGTTCGATATATTTTGTACGTTGATGTTGAATTGGATTGTGGGCAAGGTATATGGCGGAAATAGTATCGCAGTACACTAGAGACGCTTTACGTAAATGGCACTGAAGCTCCAAGAGAAGATTTCGAAGACAACGAGTCTCAGTAACCACATTAGCAACACCTCGATACTCATCTTCTGCACTCGAACAGGATACCGTGGCTTGCCGCTTGGCAAACCATGTAATAAGATTATCACCCAAAAAAACACAATATTCGGATGTAGATCAGCGCATGTTCGGACAGCCAGCCCAGTCTGCATCTGTATATGACACTAACCTATTCGGTGATGCGGGGTAGAAATGTAATCCATAATCAAGTGTACCCTTAACGTATCGAATGATACGTTTGAGGGCAGTAAGGTGAGGCTCCCTTGGGCATGCATAAACAAGCACATCTGTTGAACAACATAGGCGATGTCTGGCCTGGTGAATGTGAGGTACTGAAGCGCACCTGCAAGACTCCGATACAAGGTGGGATCTGACACTAGATTACCGTCGATGGCACCGAGTTTAGATTTTGAATCCACTGGAGTGGATACGGGTTTGCAATTTTCCATTCTAGCCCTGCACACGATCTCTTCTGCATACTTGTGTTGGCAGAGAAATATATTGTTGGCAGATCTGGATACTGATATCCCCAAGAAATATCTCAATTTTCCCAAGCCAGTCATATCAAATTCGGCTTTAAGCAGTGCAATAATCTCATATTTCAACATGTCAGAAGAGGCAGTAAGAATAATGTCATCCATATAAAGCAACAAATAAGCAATGTTACTACCCCTATGAAATGTAAATAATGATGTATCACACTTGCTGCAGACAAACCCAAGACGCAAAAGATACTGAGTAAATCTTTCATACCATGCCATGAGAGCCTGTTTTAGGCCATAAAGTGACTTGCGAAGACGGCATACATACTATGGAGTTACTGGATTGACAAACCCTGGCAGTTGATGCATATAAACAGGTTTTTTAATGCCCCGTGAAGGAAAGCATTTTTGACATCTAGCTGATGAATCGACCAATGTCTCCCCATTGCAATGCTAAGAACTGTGTGAATGGTAGCTGGTTTAACAACCGAACTGAATGTCTCGCCACAATCAATTTCTTCCTGCTGAGTAGTACTATTTGCCACAAGTCTCGCCTTATATCTTTCTAAGTCACCATTGTCACTGAATTTGTGATGAAAGAGCCACATGCATCGAATCACATTTATCCCTTCTGGTCGAGGAACCAAATCCCATGTGCGTTGCTTTATTAAAGCATTAAATTTCTCATGCCTGGCCGCATTCCAATTAGGGTCTAGTTTGGCTAATTTCTGGTTTTGAGGATTGGGGAAATGGTTTGGGCTGATAAGTTAAATAGTGTTTTGGGTTTGAAAATCCCGTGTTGGGAACGAGTTTCCATCTGGTGGGTGGGTATTGTATTGTGTATGGTCAGGGGGTTGGGGGTACGTAGTTTGATCGGTGTTTGGGTTCTGGAAGTTTTGGGTTTGGGCTGGGTCAGTGTTGTAGTCAGGGTGGTATACTGGTTGGGTTCCGTAGGTAGGATAGGCCGGTACTGGTAGTTGGGGCGATGGTGTGGGCGGCGTAGTTATGTCATCGCTGTGAGACGAGGGACTGGTAGGGACTGGTGATGGTGGATAGGGTTCCAGTATTGGGTTGTGAGGACTGGACGGAGTGAGATTGAGCCAACAGAGGACACTTGTCAGAGTGTGATGCATGACGGGATGCTGACGGGGGGATGTTACCGGGGACAAAGCAGTTTGGGAAGGTGGCGATGGTTGAGCCGACGGTAGTGAGGTTGTCGGGACTGTCTGACTGGTGGTGTTGGGTGAGGAATCGACAGATTGACACAATTCTTGGAAGATAACGGGAGAGAGGTTGGACTCATCCAAAAAATGGTAGTCAGGTTTTCGGGATTGTTGAATATTTGAAAATGAGAAGGTCGTCTCATCGAAGGTGACATGGCGAGAGACATGGATTTGATTAGTAGACAAGTCGTAGCACAAGTAGCCCATATGATTAGGTGGAAAACCGATGAAGACACATGGAGTGGTTTAGGGTGTCAACTTGTGAGGGCGGTAGAGGCAAGGTTTGGGAAGCAGAGACAACCGAATATGCGGAGGTGGTCATAGGATATGACTCGACGGTAAAGTATTTCGGTTGGGGTCATGTTATGGAAAGTGCTTGTGGGTAAGATGTTGAGGACATATTCTATCATTTTGACAGCATAGACCCAGAAGAACGGAGGTAGGGAGGCATGAAACAACATTGTACATACCATATTATTGATGGTACGGATAATGCGTTCAGCTTTGCCGTTTTGAGGAAAAGTATCAGGACACGAGAAGCGAAACACCATCCCATTATTTTTGCAAAATTTGTGAAATGCAGAATTATTGAATTCACGCCCATTATCACATTGAATGGATTTTATGACTTTTTCGAACTATGTTTTTATAAAGGTGCACAACTCAAGGAATTTGGCAAAGACCTCCGATTTGTATTTGAGTGGGTAAATCCATATATAGTGGGAATAATCATCAAGTAGAACAAGGTAATACTTATGACTCAAGGAGCTAGTAATAGGAGAAGTCCACAAATCCGCATGAATAATATCGAAAGGAGCAAACGTAATACTAGTAGAAGAATTAAAAGAAAGACGAGTATGCTTGCCTAATTGACAAGAAACACAGTTTTGGGCAAGCTTCTCATTACAATTAATAAAATTATTACTCCTAAGAAAATTAAAGACTAGAGCCCCTGGGTGTCCAAGTCTATTATGCCAAGTGGACGGAGACAGAGCAGCAAGAGAGGTGTGGGAGCGGAAGCTGGCTGCAAATTATGTGTGAATGGATATAGGTCCCCGATGTTATTGCATCTCGTGAGAGGAGTCCCCGTATGCATATCATTCACAGTGAAACCAAAGGGATCAAAATCAACAGACACAGAATTATGACGAGTAAATTGTCGAATGGAAATAAGGTTTTTGATGATGTTTGGGGCATATAGGACATTATTTATAGAGAATGAGGGGTGAGGTGGTTGTGTATAAGCATGACCATATCCCTTAATTGGAATGCGGTGGCCATTGCCAACTATAATAAATTGAGGATGCTTCAAATTAAACAATAGGGAAAGATTACATGAAGACCGGGTAAGATGGGATGTGGCTCCGGAGTCCATGTACCAATTGTCATCAGGCTGTTGTAGGGTCATGCTGCTAAAGGCCTACCCCAGATCTGTTGGGGCCAGGTTAGTGGACTGCTGGATGAGATAGGCATCCTGGGTCTGAAAATTGAAGGGTCTCGGACTTGGGCCTTGGCCCAATATCCCTTGCTGAGTACCATGATATTGGGTCGCGGAAGGCATGCCATAAGCGACTCAATTGGAATGTTGTTGAAACTGTGTTGGTCAGCTCCAATGATGGTTCGATAGAGGCGTTGGTGGCTGGTGACTGGCCGCCTCTGCCTCCCCGTCCTCGTCCACGACCACCCCTACCATCACCTCTTCCTCGACCTGATTTGCCTCCCCCACGATCGTGATTCTGACTACCGTCTGCAGATGAATGACCGGCGGCAGATGCGGTAGTGTGAGTTGCAGCATCAACGACGAACACTTTTTGCGAGTGTTCTTCTTGTCTGGCACGACGAGTTTCTTCAAGTAACAACTGCGACCGAGCCTTGTGAAAAGTCGGAAGGGGATAGGATTGTTGAATTACCATTGCGAGGGTGTCGTATTCGCCTTTTGGTAGATAGGCGACGAGTTGGAGAACCATATGTGTGTCGGAAACTGTTATCCCAACATTTGAAAGTTGGTCAGCCAGGAGCTTTAGTTGCTTGAAGTAGTCCGATGTGTTGGAGAAGTTCTCAAGACGCGTGATGTGGAATTGTTCTTCGAGATAGACAACACGGGTATGTTTGTTGTCCTGAAAAATATCTTCTAATCAAAGCCAAAGATCGCGCGCAGAGGCACCAATTTTCAGGATGGTTAAGAGTAGGTCCTGAGAAATTGTTTCGTATATCCATTGTTTGACAACACCGTCGAGGCGGTGCCAGAGTGTATCATCGACCTCACTAGGTCGGGGAACAGAATCATCGATGTGATCCAGCACATTATAGACACCGACGTGAATACGGAATAGTTCAACCCGTGGGGTATATTGCTCGTGTTCTTGATCAAGAATTACGGGAACGAAGTTCTTGATGTTTGTGATCATGAGAGCTAGATGTGTGGAGGGTGAAACAGATGGTTTGGGATCGACAACATATGAGGCTGAGGCTGATTGGGAAGACATGGTAATTAGTGAGAAAATAGATCAGGGAATTTAAGTGTGGCCGAGAAACAGGAATAGAAACTGGCAGAAGGGTGTGTTTTGGCCGAGAATCAGAAATTGGCTGATACCATGTAAGAATATCTTCCTTGAGGAGCCTTTGCATTACAATGTATATATATAGTAGTACAATATGAATTCTAATACAATATAAATCTAGGTTTACCATATGTATCCTAGTCTTACCATAATTCTATAATCTAAATATATACAGAATATTTATAATTATGGTGATAGAATTGTACACGGATTCTACTACTGTTAATAGATTTTATGATGGCTATCTAGGAGTTCTCCATTGAAATTTTGATATCAGCTTAACTGCTTCCTGCCTAATTATTCAGTTAGCAGATAGTAATATATTAATACCTCTTTAACTTATTTGAGATGGAGACGCACTGGTTATTATAGCTGCTGTTGTACCAAGTAATACTATAGATAATAGATACCTCCTTTGAGTTTTTAATGAGTCATATGATTTATATTCGCGCTTCACGCTATCGTGTAGAAACACTAATAATAATTTACTGAATATAATATAGGTAGAAGAGGTACTTTACTAAATCAGAAATATAAAGCACTTTCAATGATATGGTGGCAATTTTCATACTTCAAGCAATATAACATTTTAGAAGTTGTTCATGAAAGCATACAGATGACCGGACTTTTTATATATGAGACTATATTTGTAAAGTTGATATGTATTTTTTTAATCAATTATCTCTTTGGTTTCTTAAAATGTTGATGTTGAAGTAAATTTGTATCTTTTTTTATATATAATAATAATGTCTTTATCTAATATATATTTAATATATAAATATCTAAGTCAAGGTTTTTAAATATTTTTTGAGAGTTCCTCCTTACATAAAAAAAAAAGAATGTGAAATAGAAAAATACAAAAAAAAAAAAAATTACACCCACTTGATCGTTTTTTATATAAATATCATATATATCTTTTGATTCCTTAAAAAACGTTTAGAATTCATATGTGATTATCTTCTTTATAAGTGAAAGAACACACTTTTTATTCCTGCAATTTACACCGATTTTAAAATAAATCACATAAAATACACAATTTCTTAAAGTAAGAGAAAAAAAAAACAATATCAACATTGGTTTGATTTAGCTTCTTCTCTTCTTTGATGGTGCAAAAGAGTGAAATTTGACCTTCAATTGCTTTGGCTAAGCTTCTGTTGTAACCTCACCGTGCGTCATATCATATCACTCTTTTTTCCAAATGGTAACTTCTCTATGCATAAATCCTAGAAAGGGGATTGGTTTTCATATAGATATTAAGGCCATCATCATACGTTAACTTGAGTACATAAAAAGAGAATATTTCATATGAATAATATGCTGAAAATGAAACAAACAAAACGCTGTGCAACACAAAGAGAAAAAGAGTATTGAATGGAAACAGAAAGATGAAAAATACCAGTAGAAGATTTCATGGTAACAATAAAAGAACGATGATGCTGAGGAGATGAAGCAATTATTATCAAGATATATAGGCTCTAGTATAGGCATCAAATTCTGCCCATATTCAAAATTACTATGTGAAAACAGTTATAGAGAAGTTAAAGATGGTGGAAACGTTACAAAAATAACATATTTTTTTTTCCAGAACTTTTTGGTGGTCCTACAGATGTAGCCTTTTTCAAGTAATAAATGAAATGTTTTCCACGTTAGAAACCTTTCTTTTTTACCCCAAGAAACCATTGTGTTCCTTAGCTAACCGTTGCATTTCTTCAATAAGGAGTCATTATTAGCCTGAATAGGTATCATCCATTATTTTTTATTTTTTTTAATATTCAGCTTTCCGGCTTACGCCAGACTATTTCTGAAGATAGTAGTCCCGGTCCCTCAGCACTACTATCAGTAAACCGCGGGATGTGCCTGAATGACCAGGGTTTGAGAACAGAACAACTGATATCACCTACAAGGTCCTACCCCAGAAGAGAGCAACGCATGTTAAAGTCTTTTTTATCATAATAATAGATAACAATATGCAATTAATGAAAATAAATCATCAATATCAATCAATCAGCAAGTATCAATCAATCAATATCAATATATACAATAAAGCTAGGCATAATCAATCTTATGTGACACCTCTATATGACTTCCATTGACATTTATCATTTTTCTCAAATTTTTGACATTTTCTTCTTCATTTCTCTATTTTACTAAATAAAATAAAATATTAAAAATTTCATCTCTTAAGCCATAATAAAGACTCACTCACCATTTAATATTTTTCATCACTACCCCTATAATTATTGTGATTACTTTGTATTATATATATATAATCAATACTATGTGACACCTCTTTATGATCTCCATTGACATTTATCTTTTTTTTCTTCAATTTTTTTACCTTTTCCTCTTCATTTCTCTATTTTACTAAATAAAAGAAAATATTAAAGATATCATCCCTCCACCCATAATAAAACTCACTCACCATTTAATGGCATTATATTTGTCATCACTTTTCTATAATTATTGTGATTACTTTGTATTAAATTTATATATATATATATATATATATATATAAAATATAAAATAAAATAAAATAATAATAATAATAATAAAGCTAGGCATAAAGGAGGCATAACCAATCCCATGTGGCACCTCTCTATGACTTTCATTGACATTTATCTTTTTTTTCTTCAATTTTTTGCTATTTTCCTCTTCATTTCTCTATTTTACTAAATAAAATAAAATATTAAAAATTTCATCCCTCCACCCATAATAAAGACTCACTCACCATTTAATAACATTATATTTTCCATCACTTTTCCTATAATTATTGTGATTACTTTGTATTAAATCTATCAATCTATCTCTCTTTTCTCTTTCTCTCTCTCTCTCTCTCTCTCTCTCTCTCTCTATATATATATATATATATATATATATATATATATATATATCCTATGTGGTATCTCTTTATTGCCCCCATTGGCATTTATTTTATTTTTTTCAATTTTTTGAGCCTTTTCTTTTCATTTCTCTAGTTTGCTAAATAAAAGAAAATATTAAAAATATCATCCCTCCACCCATAATAAAGACTCACTCACCATTTAATAGCATTATATTTGCCATCGCTTTTCCTATAATTTTTATGTGGCACCTCTCTTTAGCAAGAAAAGTATTTATCTTTTTTTTTAATCAATATTTTGAAATTTTCTTTTATTTTTTTCAATATTTTAATTTTAAAAAGTACCTCTTTATTTTTCATAAATTCTACTCTTAATTAATACTAGTAACATTCATAACCCTCAAACCTTTCATGATCATAACCCCCAATTATTTAGTATATAAATTTATGACACCTTAAAGTCATGTCAATTTTTATTCATATAAATTTGTTTTGAGTCATCTTGGTTATCCTCTATTTTTGTAGTACAATAGCCACCACCGATAGAGGATATTTTCTTGGGTGTTTGATGTGAATGGAGGGATTATTTAGAGAATAATTTTAATTTTTTTCTTAGCTTCTCTTTTTTTGTTAGAAATTTGATTATGTTATTTAGTATTCTCTAAAATATTCATTTTCTCAGTTAATTTTGTTATTTTATTTCTTTTCTTTGTTGATGAGGTTATCCAGGGTGTTTTCGAAAGTTGAAGCTGAAAAAGTAAGCCATGTATATGTGCGTGATGCTCAAGGAAGTACGTATATATTCTTTCGTAGTCATGTGGATCAACATGTAATAAGAATAATGATAGTAGATGTGAATGTAAAATTAGTTTGTAACTTTCAAAATACAGTTTAATTTATAGGAAAGTTGTTTATTGATACGTAAAATTGTAGTCTTCAAGATTTTCATATTTTTTTGTTAATAAAAGTCATCAAGTTTGATCCACATCTTTATAGATCTTTTCTATCGTATGTTGAGTTTGAACTCTTCGATCTTACTACTTGAAAATGCTGAAATATTAAGCTACAATAAAAATGATTTAGTAAAATTGTATGTCTCTCTCTATTCACTTTCTTCCCCAATATAAGAATGTTGTTCTTCTCTAGACCTTGATTCTTCATTTATCGAGGAATGAACTTTTAGTGCTGACATCGAATTTTTTTTTCTTGATTTAAAATATGACAAGGGATATAAATAAATATTTTTTTCTTAGTTTAAAACATGACAAGAAATATTAAGACATGAGCAATGGTAAGAGAAATTAGTTAAAATAGAAAGTAATTTTTAGATTATTTCATAAAATTAGTAAAAGGTGAAGAAGAATTGATTCGGTTACTCAAGGAAGGATGACAATTTCTGAAGGGTATATATATGAAAAAAAGAGAGAAAAATATACTAGCATTTATAACTTATGATATACTTTGTTAAAATTTAATTAATTAAATTATGTTTTAAAAAAGAATTATATATGCATAATTCAAAAATAGATAGAGTATAATATTTGAATTAAAAAATAATTACATCTAAAAAGTTATGACTCTTGCTACTTGAACCACAACAAATATTTCAAAATGATTGGATAAGGAGGATGATAGAATTTTTGACGTTCTAAGCTTTCTAAAATTTATAATGTTACTTTGTGTAAAACATATTAAGAGCAAGATCATTATTAAAATTTCTTATCAATAATTAACGAGAGACATTCAAAGACGTTTATTGATTTGTTACCGGCATATGATCCTTATGTACTAAAGAACGTAGAAGATAGAAGAGGAATATAATCAATTATAACCAAAATTATTTATGAAGTTATTTTTGAATGTTTAATATACACATAAATCATAAAAATATATGAAAATTTTAATTAAGAGAAAATTTAACATAAAAAAGTGGGAGTTAGAACAAGAAGATAATCAATTATAAGAAAAATTATTTATGAAGTTATTTTTTGGAATTTTAATATGACACATAAATCATAAAAAAAATATGTAAAATTTAGTTAAGAAAAAATTTAATTTTGGCATTTCCCGTAATTAATTAGTAGAAGGAGAAAGAAAAATTAATTTGATTATTGTAAATAATAATAACAATAATTACTAATTTTTCAAAGAAATTGAATAAATAAAAGTAAATAAATGAAAAAGAGAGGGAGAGGGGCGTTCATCCACTTGACTGGTTGGAAAGAGGTAGCTGCTACGCCCTTACTCGTGATGCAATCAGGAGGGGAGCCGGAAATAATGTTAGGATAAGCATAAAGAAGGATAGGATTACATAGGAAAATTACTAAAATAAAAAATATTAAAAAATATATATAAGAAATAGAAGAGTAGATAATCAAGAAAAATAATAAAAAGGAGAAAAAGTAGTTCAAAATTTTAAGAAGGGAATGTGAATATAATCAAAACTAAGGAGGGTCATTTGATATTAAATCTGTTGAACTATATTTTCGTTTTTCATTTGGTATCACCTTGAAAATATAATTAAAACAACAATAATGTTATAATTAAAGAATAGAGAAAGGTAAATTTGATTGATAAGTCAATATTGATATTTTTAAAATTTAACAATAATTATCTAGTAATATTTTAATTTTACTGTAATGACCTCGTGAAGCGCGGACAATTTCACTAGTTTTATGAAAGAGATAGATAAATTATCTTCAATTTTTTTTATAATTGTTTCAGAAAAAAAGTAGCTAAAGGGGTGAAAAGATGGACATTAAGAGGGAGAACAACAAAAAATGACGGAAGTGAATTGAAAGGGAGAAAAAAATGGCCAAAAGATTATTCTTGGCCAAAGAACTACTATTATCGTTGTTTTCAGCACATAGCAGGCAATATGTTCCCGCCGATGTTTTTTTTTAATTGAGCTTTCAGTTACAAATCATAGCAAATTCATAATGATATGCATTAATTTTCATCTTATAGAAGTGTTCAAGTATTCAAAGGGAAGGAAAAAAGGAAACTTATAGCATACAAGTCTAAATAATAATAATCATAATAATAATACATCAAAGAGCACAAATAATAATGTTTAGATGCATAGTTGACGCGTTTGATGCAAATACTCACCATGTTTCAATATTGATCCTTCCGTATTTCTGCAAAATAGACAACAAATTATCTTGAATAAATCTAAAACATCTATCGGAAAATAATTTATCTTTTTTGTAAAATTTCTCGGATCTACAATAATGGCAACAACAAATTGAACACGCAAAGCTAAAAGGATTATACAATATTCACACTACAATTAATAAAAACAGAGCATAACAACATTACCAAAATGAATATTCAAAAAACATATTAGAAAAATTATCATATACATAGATAAATAAAATACTATTAATGTAAATATAGTTACAATAGAGTTTATTTTCACGGGGGTAAAAAAATTTAAATTACCAAAAAGAATCAGAAGGTAAGAATATTTTTTCATATGTCTCGAACATAACATTATTATTCAAGAACAAATAATTGTCATTAACGTCCCAAAATAAGAAGAAGTTTCTTTACTTTACATAATGTAAACCTATTGTTGATAAACACGACTTTGAAGAAGTCCCAATGGGCAAAGGTATACCTTTCAAAAAAATTCCATTAAATGAAGACCTTATTCCATCAAAATGCACACCTAAAAGAAAAAAATCAAAAGAAAGAAATAGCAATACAATGAAACCAAAATGGAATTTACACTATCAGAAGAACCCATCACACTGGACTGCCTCAGATCCCCTTTCCCCAATTTCATTCTCTTCTCATTTTTTTTTTGGGGTAAAGTTTTTCCTACAATTCTTTAAATTTGCACTATTAGGAGAAGACAGAAGTTGCTAATGATGCTGGAATTAGCAAAATGTTGAGTTCTTATTATTTTATTCGGATGTTCCTTAAAAGACCTAAACGGTTAGCTAATTAAATGGTACTAATCAATTATGGGAACAAAAAAACATATGTAACTGATATGAATTAAATGACTTCATTCGTTAAATAAGGTAGAAAAATTAAGAAATATGTCAAAAATTTGAGAAAAAAGATAAATGTCATTCTTGGCTTTAGAGCCATATCACATCACATTTCTCATTCCTAGCTTTATTATATATATATATATATATATTGGAAATTTACTAATGTGGAATTAAGTTTATCCCACTATTTATGACTCGAACAATTGGGGCCCCGAACGTCTGAAATGTCGTTTCCACACACGTGCAATCTTAGTGCCAAGTATCGTAAATTTCGTTAATGAAAGAGATATTAGTACATAAGTAAAATGTTTGAGACATAGAATGATGGATGGTTATTGGATGAATAACAAGTGTTCCACGTTGGTAAACGAAGGAAGGATTGTGCGAGGTGTAAGTTGGTACGGGTCGAACCGCGGAGCCGAGAAGGGTTGCGGCGCCGACCGGACTGGGCCGCGACGCCCCCCTTGTAGAGCCGCGGCGCTAAATGCAGCAACGCCGTGGCGTATCCCAAGCAGTGAGTGCTCGACAGAAGTCCAAAAGGTTGACTGATTATGGAGAGGTTTTGGAGCATTAACTTGCCAGTTTTTCCTCCATAACTCAGCCATTATTTGGCTGCATTAGTTGGTGGTTTAAAGGCCATTACATGGCATTTAAATGACCATTACATGGGCACTTGAATGGACCATCTTGCACACCTATAAATTGAGGCATTTGGCTCAATTCTATAGATAAAGAAAAAACAATATACATACAAGTATACAACACCACAAATAGATCAGATTTTCCTGATAAGCAATCCTTCTCTTAGCAATCTTCATTATTCGTGTTCTTCGCTGAGATCATTTGTATAGGCTTTGCACACTTGATAGTTTGTTGTTTCATCTTGGGAGACTATTGTCCACACTTCCGTAAAGCCTATATACGGGGGCAATCTTGTCTTAAAGACAGAGAGCCATCTCTCGACTCAGCCGGTGTTGTTGTGTTTATCTAATTGGTTGCTAAGTATTTCAGGTGTTAACTTAACAGACGAAGGACTATAACCGTTCGTATTCTCAGCGGATCTACCAGCCACAAGAGTAGCAGTTCATGTTCTTGTATTTCCGAATACAAGTTCCATATTTGAAGTTTCAATTCAAGATCAAGATATTGACAACTTGTTGTTGTCCTCTTTGTTGTTTATCCTTTCGATCACTGTAATAGTTATTTACTATTTCAGTTGTTGCTTTACATATATATATATATATATATATATATATATATATATATATATATATATATACTTGATATTGATTTATATACTTACTTTTTTCTTTTTAAGTTGATTCAATTTTTTACATGAACAACTAAGTTAACCTGCTTGAAGAGCTGTAAATACAACAACAACAACAACAAAATAACCAGTGTAATCCCACACAATGGGATCTGGGGAAGGTAAGATGTAAGCATACATTACCTTTACCTTTGTGGGGGTAGAGAGACTGTTTCCGATAGACCATCGGCTTAAAAAAACGTAGTCAATGCAGAAATTCAAGAAAAATGACAGCAAGATAACAATAAAAATAAATAAAGCAACATACGCAAAACCTAAATAATACTAGAAAGAAAATGAGAAGATGAGGTGAAGAGGCTAGGCCCCCTACCCCTCTCACACACAGTGCGACAAAACTCAACGACCAACTAACCTTTTATCCTAATCCTCGACCTCCAAATCCTCCTATCTAAGGTCATGTCCTCAGTCAGCTGAAGTTGTGTCATGTCTTGTCTAATCACATCCCCGATTCTTCTTCGGTCTATCTCTACCTCTCCTAATTTCTGCTATTGTCAACCTGTCTAATCGGGCTTGAGGAGTTGTAAATGAGCAATCATTTTGCCTGAGTTAACTTAGAAATTATGTAAGCAAGTGCATAGTTTGTCACATTTGTACAATAAACTTTCTTATTTGTTAACAGTTCGTGACGTCCAAACTACAATTTGCATGATGATTAGAAAAGTTTTAACTTTTTTTAATTAACTAATAAACTAAATGCATGAATATAAACACGCGACATGATGAGATTGGAGTTGTAACTTAGTGATTGTCCCTCTGCACCCCATTACTTCGATGTGTTGTTTCAAATTTAACCAAAATCTTTCCTTCCTTTTTTTTGGTCATCCTCTCCGATGTCATCGAAGCACTTCAACTCTAAAGAAATGTGTATATGAATAAGATGTACTAAAATAATGCATAGAAATATTCATGGAGATATTAAAATCCTACTCGAATATTTCCTATCATTATGTTATTAATTTATAATCCGATATGTACTACAATCAACTCACTTTAAAAATTATAGGGGCACATTCATTAGCCAGTCTCAATTGGTTTATTATAGGGGCACATTCATTAGCCTGATTAGAGACCATTCATTAGCCAGTCTCAATTGGTTTATTAGATTGGCAATTTGAAATAGATTTGGCCCAAATAAAAGAGATGCCACCTCAGCTGCAAAGAATGGTAGTTGGAGAATGACTGGGCCACCAAACTACATTAATCATCTTTTCAAGTTCTTAATAAATTAGTGCTTAGTAATTACTACTATCTGATAATCTTTATCAACTCCCAATTTCCCTTTTGCTTCACATATTCACTCCTTGTCGCATCATCTCTTCCCCTATCAAGCTAGTTAATTAAATATGTTCACACTTCTATTAAACTTTTCTTCATTTATCTCACTTATATACTTACTATGAAAGAGTGTAGTAGGATGAATGAACTTCTTTGTAGTTTAACTAAAAGCTTGAAATCTAAAAATAGGAAAAGAAATTTTTGATAGAGGATGATTTCCTTTTTAATAGAGCCTATTGAAATAAATTTAAACTAATCAAATCCATGAATTTTTTAATTGATCAAAATATCGCGCACCAAAATATCGAATTGTTAAAACAAAAACAAAAATCAATATCCAAAAGGCACAAGTATCCCTCTTCTTTTTTTTTTTTTTTGTCCAAGAGAAGTCTCTCCTACTCCCTTAGCCCCCCATTATAAGGAAATCGTCTTCTTGTGGGTAAAGCTTTGTCTATGGATTTGTCTTATTTTAGGTCAGGTATAGCATCTCACTCTTTCATCTCTCTTGCATTCTCACCATTTCTATGACTTCTTCCTTCTCAATTTATGGGGTATTTATCAGATTTTGATATTCAAACGAGTTTTTTATCACCGAATTTTTTTAATATGCATTATAAATATTTTAAATTATCAATAATTGTGACTTAACAACAATAACAACATACAGTCTGGGGAAGATAGTGTATACGTAGAGCTTATTCCTACCTTGAACATTATTATGACTTATAATATTTTTTATATATTTTTTAAATCTATAAAATTTATAATTTATATGCAAATTTACGGTCTAAATTAAAATTTTAACCCTCAGATTTGAATTATGCCACGTAAATTAGGAAAGAGAGTGATAAAATTAAGAGGGGATGAAATATTAGAGAGAGAAAAAATATTGGGAGAATTCTTTCTTGCTTTCATTCATCATAATGACCTCTTTATATAGAGGCAAAAGTCCTCATTTCCCTAATCTAACAAGGAAATCATATTCTAATAAACTACTATAATTATAATTTATCAAATATACTTAGACTAGGATTTTATCATAAAAACTATTAGAGTTAAACTAGAAAACCCCTTTGGGGTCGGTGACCGACTCGGTGTCGATCTCAATAGCCCCCCTCAAGTTGGAGCATGAGGGTCTCGAATGCCCAACTTGGGAGGCATATATTCATGTTGTGATTTTTCCAAAGTCTTCGTAAACACATCGGCCAATTGTCTTGGTTAACACATAACTCAGAAGTGTTATACCAGATTGGAGTGCGTCCCAGACATAATGACATTCGACTTCAATATGTTTAGTCATTCACAAAACATCGGGTTTCATGCAATATACAATATCGTTTGACTGTCACAATATATTTGATCCAAAGATTTATGTTTGACGCCCAAGCTATGTAGGATTCCCTTCAACTATTTCAATTCACAAACTGTCATTGCCATTGATCGGTATTCTACCTCTGCTGACGAGCGAGAGACAATGTGTTGCTTCTTGGTTTTCCACGATACTGGTGAATTTTCAAGGGAGATAAACTATCCGCAGAGCGATTTTCGGGTCAACGGACATCCAGTCCAGTACGCATCACACCACTCATACAATCGGAGATCACAATCCTTCTTTAACACAATTCCTTGCCCAGGGTTCTTCTTCAAGTATCTTACCACCCGAATGGTGGCTCTCCAATGCGCTTCATTCGGTTGGTTCATGAATTGAGACAGAACATGCACACAATAGGACAACTCCAGTTGTGTAAAATTGAGGTATATCAATCCACCGACCAAACGTTGGTATGGTTCTGGATCTTCCAAATTAGCCCCTTTGGACAATGCCAAATTGTGATTCTGTTCCATAGAAGTATTAGCCGATTTTACTCCCAATATCCTGAACTCAGAGATTATATCCAAGACATATTTTCGTTGATAAATGAATAATTCGGTTGGTCTACTCGCAACTTCAACCCCTAGAAAATACTTTAGGGGGCCCAAATACTTCATGTGAAATAAGTTCGGAGATAGTCTTTGAACCGTGCAATGGCACTATGGTCATTTCTGGAAATAATTAAATCATCCACATAAACTAGGACGTTAAGTCGTATACTTTCCTGGTGCATTGTGAAGAGAGAATAATTGAAATATGACTGTTTGAACCCATATTTCATCAATGCACTTGATAATTTGGTAAATCAGCACCGTGGAATTTGTTTCAACCCTTGTGGTCCGGCCCTTCCCCGGACTCTGCGCATAGCGGGAGCTTAGTGCATCGGGCTGCCTTTTGACATACTTTCCCCGGACCAGACACATGGAATCTCGATGGTAATTTCATATAAACTTCTTCAGCTAGTTCATCGTGCAAGAAGACGTTATGAACATCCAGTTGATGCAACTCCCAATTGCGAGTGGCCGCTACTACCAAGAAGGTCCGAACAGTCACTATCTTCGCCACCAGAGAAAATGTTTCATTGTACTCAATACCTTCATCCTGCTTATTATCGAAGATGTCCAACCGAGCTTTATATCATTCAACTGAGCCATTCGAATTGTATCTGATCATGTATACCCATCTACATTAAAATGCTTTCTTATCCAGAGATAATGTTTTCAACGACCATGTGCCCTTGTTCTTCAATGCTTGGATTTCTTGTTGCATGGATTTTCTGCAACATTCATTTTTCATGGCCTCCGAGAAGGATTTTGGTTCAATTCTTGTGGTAATTACTGCAAGAAAGCTTTGGTGTTGTGAGGAAAAAATATCACAGGATATGTAATGAGCTAAAGGATAAGGCGCACATGAGGGTTGTTGAGGATCGGGCGAACTCATCGATGGACTTTCTTTTTGGAATAATTCAGTAACGTAGTCACGCAATCGAACCGAGTCATGCTTCTGTCGTTTACCCTGACCCAATTGTTCCTCTGGTGGCTTTTCATTGGCCTGAATACCTTTCTTTTGTGTTTCTTCCACGTTTTCATTGTTCGGACTAGCATCTGTACGGTCTAATTCTGGTTGATCCGTAGGTTCGGTATCTGGTGTCTGAATTTCTTCTATTCGAACTTCGTTCGTACCTATATTACTTGTCTGTTCTTTCTCAAAATCGTGTTGATTTCTCTCTTTATTTATTTCATCCGGGATCACTTATATATTGTCAACCAAATTACTTTTTCCTATGGCAAAAGGGAACTTAGTCTCGTAGAAGTCCACATTTCTCGAGACTAAATATTCTTCGTTTTCCAAGTCATATAATTTCCAATCTTTCTGTCCGTAAGGGTATCCCAAGAAGATACACCTATGACTCCTACTCTCAAACTTGTCTCTTATTCTTTCCTTCGTGTATGCATAGCACAATGATTCTAGCACCCTTAAGTGATCATAATGAGGTGCCTTTTCATATAACATTCATAGGGGGGTTCCATTCAAAATTGAAGATGGTGTTCTATTGGTTAAGTATCCCACAGTCAAAACACATTCTCCCCAAAATTTGATCGAAATATAACCCAAAAATCTTAATGTTCATGCCACATTAATAATATGACGGTGTTTTCTTTCAACTCTTCCATTCTGCTGTGGCGTCTCTGTGAAGAAGTTTAAAAAATAATTTCATGTTCGAACAAGTAATACTTTATACATATGAATTCAGTTCCGTTGTCATTTTTAACAATTTTTACCTTCTTATCAAACTGCATATCCGCCAGTGCAAAGAATTTTTCAAGATTTAGGATACTTCTTTCTTATCAACTAAAAGAAAAATTCATATGACTCGCAACCGATCATCCCCAATTGTAAAAAATTACGAAGCTCCACAAGAAGAAGGTATTATATACAGCCCCACAAATCACAATGAATCATATCAAAAATATCGAAAGCTATATTATCACTTGAAGAAAAACCCTTCTTGTTTGTTTTGACCTTTGGCATACATCACATTCTTTATCTAAACTAAAATTACTTTCTTTTAAACCTAACGTCCTAATAGACTTTGTCACTTGTGTAGAAAGATGACTTAATCGTTTGTGCCAAAGATCAAACCAATCAACTGTCTCTGCCTTCATAGCTCGTATCCACCCCAAATTCCGAAAATAGTAAAGTCTACCTCATCGCTCACCCATTCCAAGCAGCTTCCTCGTGGTGGGGTTCTGTACAGAACACATAATTTTGTTAAAATTTATATCACAATCTAAATGATCAACAAGTTGCGAGAAATTAAATTTCAAGTTAAGTCCGGAACATAAATGACATCCTTCAACCAAATCCTATTATTTAGCCTAGCTGTTCCTTCTTTCGTGGCCACCGATCTACTTCTATCCGGCCAATCTGACACTCAAAAATGTCCCGATGATCGCTCAGTTTATCCGAATTACCTGTCACGTGATTGGTATCTCTCGAGTCAATAATTCAGGATGAGTTTTAGATCTTACTATCCATCTTGCCATTCGGCTTTATTCATTGTGAATTCAACATATGAATCACCATTTTTTGGATTTCTTCACTCAGATTGTGAGGTCCTATTCCTTCCGTGTTTAACTGGTCTATCTCCGCATGTGTATCTTTGACAACAACGACGTTAGCATGATAGTTGCCTCTTTCGCGACCGGATCCCAGACCTCCCATCTGCTGGTTGTTGTTGTCTTCGTCCTCTTCCTCCGAATTTTTCGTCTCCCTTTTTATTTCCAGGCCACCATTCCGAATATCCAATAAAACAACATCCTTCAATAACGTGTCCGGATCTCTTGCAATGTGTGCAAAATGCACTATCATTCTTTCAGTCACCTTGATCACGATATGAATTTCTTCTTTGTACGGCAAAGGCCATGATTTCACTACGTTCCTTAATTTTTCGTATGAGTCCTCTAACACGCTCTTCCTACACTACATTTGAATAGAATTTGTTTAATGATAGCAACGATTTCTGGGCCAGAATGTTCGATCTCACTGTTTCATACATTGTCTCATCCAATCCCATGAGAAAAATATGCATTTTTTCTTCCTCTTTTGGTTTCCGAGATCATCCCAGATTGCACGTACACTTTTCGCACTTGCAAGTCGGAATATGTGCGTAGTTTGTCAATTTTCCCATAACTTGGTTAGTTTTCCATAGTAATTCACTATGGTCATTCCCTTCTTCTTTCACTCCGCAAGTTCTACTTTCATTTGTTGCATCCGAGGTCCGTTTATAGTAGCAAATCATTTTCGGATGCTCGTCCATAATTCCTCCGCTTCTTCTTTATGCAAGATCGTTGAGCGAAGAGTTGGTTCGATGGTATTACGAATCCACGATACTAACAAAGAGTTTATAGTCCACTAGTCTTCTAAGCCCGGTGATTCTTCATCCGGCTTCTTGATCGTACCATCAACGAAGCCGAATTTCTTCCTTGCTTTTAGGGCCGTCCTCATGGATCGAGCCCATTCTATGTAATTCTCTCCCTTCAACTGGATTTGTCACCACAATTCCGGAATTATCATTTGACGTAATGTCATACAGAGAGATTGTTTTTCTTTGAGTTTTATTTTCTTCAGCGGTGATTGTTTTGTTTTTATCACCGGGTTTTCCATCACCGGCCATTATTTAGGGTTTTTGTGTTCTTTCAACGTGGCTTTGATACCATGATAAAATTAGGAGGGAATGGAATTTTAGAGAAAAGAAAAATATTGGAAGAATTATTTCTTATTTTTATTCATCATAATGACCCCTTTATATAAAGTCTTCATTTTCCTAGTCTAACAAGAAAATCTTATTCTAATAAAGTATTATAATTATAATTTACCAAATATACTTAGACTAGGATTTACCATAAAAATTATTAAAGTTAAACTAGGAAATTCCCCTTGGGGTCAGTGACCGACGTCGGTGCTGACGTCGGTATCAGTCTCAATAGAGAGTATATTTTATTTTTTTGATTTTTCATCCGATATTTAATATTTATATTGGAGTCCGGCTATATTCAGATTCGTATGAGACATAGCCCATTTTCAAAGGAATCAATTCCTACCAAGAAAGTTTTTGAGAACTCAAATCCGACCTTTAATTAAAGAGGAACAACTCCTTCAATGCTCCACGTTCTTTAACGGTGAAAACAGAGAGTATATTATTTGCCTCTACGTCAAACTACTGTTATTTTCACAATTTTCCTTATAAATTCCATCTCATTTTCCAAGACTCTTTCTTTCCTTATCAAGGGATTTAATTCTCTCCTCTCCTTCAAGCAAAGTTGTTCCCTCTCTCTCTCTCTCTCGCACACTTTTATTTATTCTTTCTTTTTGTTGGTTTCTGGTTTTCCGTGTAGCTTTTTGAGATCCCTTCACAAAAAAACAAAAAACAAAAAACAAAAAACAAATGGGGTATTCCCCAAGTAGTTGTACTGACTCTCTTCACAACTCTTCGAACACTCAAAACTTTAACCACTAACACTAATCACTATGAGTTAAAAATCAAATCTTTAATCTACAAAATGATTTGGGATATGGGGTTGGCCTGTATCATCCCAACTCGAAGGCGTCGTATTTCTATCAAGAATCAAAATGAAGGCAAAATAAATGATAAAAATTTAGAGCATAATAAAGCTTGGTTATTAGCAGAGGGTGGAGGGTGTGGTGGTCCAGAGTTGATTAATGCTGATCCATATTCAGTTCATTCTTCATTCAGGTTTACTTTATGTACTCAAGTTGAAGTTGATCAGTCAATGAATGTGAATAATAATAGTTGTGGTTTTTCTAATTCTGCTACTGTGTTAATGGTGAATTTGGATAATGGGTTGACTGATCCTAAGTCTCAAGAGCTAAAATGGAGGAAAGTTGAGTCTTTAGAGAGGAATATATCTCCTGTGGTTCATTCTTTGATTAGGTTCAGCTATAATGAGATTGCTTCTGCTACTAGAAATTTTTCTAAAGGTATGTTCTATTTCATGCCTTTTTTTTTAATAGTTACGGTCAAATGCCCATTTGGTGATCTAATTTAAATGTATAGGTTTTGTAAATAATACGTTTTGAAAATTTATCTTTGAATATCTGTTTGGCCATAATATGATAAGGTTTTACAAATACCTTCAAAATTTCATTTGCCACTCACAAAACATGGATGTCCAAAGATAACTTTAAGTTCCAAAAATCACAAATTCAAAAACTCAAAATTTCAAGTTTCAACTTCAAAATCTATGATCAAACGGGAGATAAGTATAAATATAAATATCATATACATAAATATACATATAATATACATACTCAGCATATATGTTTTGTATATTTTGGCTAGGACCGTAATTAGTTTTGGTCGACGTGACAAAAATGAAAACCCCTTTTTTTCCTTTCTTTCATTTGTTTAAATATGTGTTTCTTGAATTGGGTTTCAATTATGAGTTTTTTAATCTATGTTTCTTGAATTGGATAGGTAGAGTTTTGGGAAGAGGAGCCTTGAGCTTTGTATTCATGGGAAGAGTGGGATTTTTGAGGACAACAGTGGCAATTAAGCGTTTAGATATGGCGGACGAGGAGTCTCCAAAGGCATTTTGTAGGGAATTGATGATTGCTAGTTCTCTTCATAACCCATACATTGTTCTTCTTGTGGGTTTTTGCATTGATCCAGAGGAAGGTTTATTTCTGGTGTACAAATATGTATCTGGTGGAAGTTTAGAGCGGTATTTGCATGGTAAATACTTCTTTCTTCCCTTTTCTTTTTAATTAATTTGATTTTAGAGTAATCCAGTGGGATTCAAATTTTGTCAATTAATTCAACAGGGAAGAAGAGGGGAGGTAAAGGTGGTCCAGCACTAACATGGTGTGCTAGGTATAAGGTGGCTGTAGGCATTGCAGAGTCAATTGGGTATTTGCATAATGGGACTGAGAGGTGTGTTGTTCACAGGGATATCAAGCCCTCAAACATTCTTCTTTCATCCAAGAAGACACCCAAGGTAATGAAAAGGACATCATATAAAATGCCCAATTAGGTTATTGTCAAATATTTTAGGTGGATCCACTAGCCAACAGTATTTTTAATAATGTTGGTGGCCCGGCTATTCCACCAGTACTGAGCGAGTCTTTCCATCAAGGTTTAGGCAGATGGGAAGAAAACAATAGCAGCTTTTCTGGTCAATTGTACTATATGCTAATTGTTGGTTGAACTATGCAGTTGTGTGACTTTGGCTTAGCAACATGGACTCCTGCACCTTCAGTACCTTTCCTTTGTAAAACTGTTAAAGGAACATTTGGGTATGATTTCTATCTGGAAAACTCCTTTAGATTAACAATGACTAAGATCCTGAGGTAGCTTAACAACAGAAATTTTCCTACATTTTACCAGATTTTAAAACTACATTTGCAGGTACTTAGCCCCAGAATATTTTCAGCATGGTAAAGTTTCTGATAAAACGGATGTTTATGCTTTTGGAGTTGTCCTGTTGGAGCTATTAACTGGCCGGAAGCCAATAGAAGCGAAAAGAGGACCAGGAGAAGAAAACTTGGTTTTGTGGGTGGGTGATTGCTTAAATATATGCCTAATATGTCTTTAATTTGGCCTTATTTTGATATCTAAGTCAAAATTTGGAAGATGTTCAATTGGGCATTACGAGCTTTCTTTCGATGCAGATTTTTAAATTTTGATGTTTCTCCTACCAGGCAAAGCTGCTATTGCAGCAAGATGCTCTTGAAAAGTTTCTTGATCCAAGACTTAAATTTCCTCGAAAGAATTTGCACCAAATATCTCGTATGATTCAAGCAGCAGCAGCATGCATACACAGTGAAGAATCTCAAAGGCCCGACATTGATGAGATCATTGACATGTTGAGAGGCAGAGAATCTGATTCCATCAACACGAAGAAGGATATTTTGCCAAGTAATAGCTGTATGATTGATTGTTACAACCAATCGCAGTAGACTAGAGGTGAAATGAAGAGTCATTTAGCCTTGGCAATGTTAGGAGTTACAGAGTTTGACGACGATGACCTTTATCGTTGCTGAAACAAAGTGACAAGAGTGAATCTGATGTTTAACCTTGTTTGCATTCCCCCATTCAACTTGAAAGGGAGAATTATAACGTGACAACTGATATGATCTTTAACTTGTAGATACAGGTGCCAGCCTGATTGAAAAGAATTCTGTGTTTGTACATACTGGTTTCTTGTCCCCAACTCTTAAAAGGAAAATTATGGAAGTTTCTGATATTCAAGATTAGAGAAGAAAGTTTCAATAATGCTGTCTAACCAGATTTGATCTCTTTTCTTGATTGCAATTTGCAAGTGTCTTTCCTTGGACTTTCTAAGTGTCATGTATTTTGGCTATCTTAGGCAGGCTATATAGTCAGCCTACTTTAGATATGTAATTTTGGATTACTTTGTGAAGGAGAAAGTCCCGAAGGCGAAACCTCCCACCCCCACCTGTACCAGAGGCCCCTTGGCCAGGTGGGATGTAAATCGAGGGATATGCGCGAGTGGCAGCCCTGCAAGGGAGAGAACCAACGGGACACGAACCCAGCAACAACCCTTGCAATATTTCAGCAAAGACTGTCACCACACGAGTTCGAACCCGCGACGTCGGAGTGATTGTACTCCAATCACCTTGCCACTTACCAACTCGCATGTGCCCTGGGGGCAATTTTGGATTACTACTTGGTGAATGGAAGGAGTAAATAGGTGGGCACTTTTTATCATTTCCATTGAGATTTCCTTTTTTTTTTAAATTTTGCTTTCAGTTATTAGTCCATAATTCTACTGAAATAAGCTCCTTTTTCTCATCTCCAAGAAAACTGTCCTACCCTACCTTTTTTTTATAACATGTTAGAACACACAAGATTTATATGAAGAGATATAAGAGAAAAAATAGAGAGGGAAGAAAATGTCTTGCTATTAATATTGAAATAGATTGGATAGTATGAGATAATAAAACATGGAGTACATAGTAATGCCTTAGAAAATCATACTAAATCTATTATAGTATGGGACATGGTTCCTCTCCAGTACAGGGAGTGTCCAGTTCATCCAGTACACTACTGATCTGTTGACATCTGTCCAATTAAAGATCTAAGGGTCAATAATTATTTAATCAAAATAGTCTCTTAAACCATGGTTAAACTAAAGTACCTTCTCTGGCTTAATACCAATTTCGCAAGATAGGAAAATAATCCGAGAATATCGCTGAAAATTTTTGCTAATTAATCGGTGATTTTCTATTTTCCTTTTACGTGAAAGTCATTTTGTTTGATTTTTTTCATGTCCATCGATCAAGTTTATCTGGTTTATGCATTTTGATTCATTTGATGATTTTCTTGTCAGTGCTCATAGAGAAGTGGACTTAACAGTGAGATTATTCTGAAATACATTTGTTTCCTACGCTTCTAGGCCATCTACTTTGTATATGCAGCTTTCATAGGAATTTCAAACTGAGAAATGAACATTGAAATTGTAATATTTTAGCTCCCGTTTGGTCATAGATTTTGAAATTAAAATTTAAAATTTAAAATTATAATTTTTAGAACTTGAAGTTGTGTTTAGACATGCATTTTACTTGAAAAAAATTTAAAGTTTTATAAAAGCTTGACACACATTTTATCTTCTAAAAACTTTTCTGAGTCAGTTTTTAGAATAAAAGAACTTAAAAAAAAGAACATGAAAATAAAAAATTAAAATCATCAAACAAAATCTTCCATTTTGGTCGTCGGATAAAGAAAACAAGAGAACATAATTTACCAAGATTCTCGCCTACATGTGCTGTCACTAAGAGAATAATAAAATATAAAAAGGAGTATTTTAATTTAACCATGATTTAACAGGCTGTTTTAAATAATTATTGACCCTTAGATATTTGATTGGACAGATGTCAGCAGATCAGTAGTATACTGGATGAACTGGACACTCTTGTACCGGAGAGGAGCAGCTAGTGGTCTAACATACACACTTAGCAACTATATTTAAATATTACTAATCAAACATACACACCTCATACACATCTAGTCAAATATATGCATCTCATACACACCTAACAACTTTCTTTGACATATTTATGTATTCAATTTTGGCAATCAAGTTTAGACTTTCAATAACCTCCCTTAAACTTGAAATTGTTAACTCCGAGAATCAACTTCATTTTCTCAAATACATCAGTCTTCATTGACTTCGTAAAGACATTCACAACTTTGTCTTCAGATCTACAAAATTCAAGAATAATTTCTCCATCTTTTACCATCTCTCAAATATAATAATATTTGATATCAATATGTTTATTCCTTCCATGAAAGACAAAATTTTTAGCAAGTGCGATTGGTGATTTATTATCACAAAATATTTTAGTTGGTCCTCCATGCTCATACTGTAACTATTCATCGTTTGGATCCATCATTCTTCATTTTCAGCTTATTCATATGATATGGGGTCACAATCAGTGAATAGATAAAAAATTATTATTGTTTAATCAGTAAATTCATCATTGTCTAATGTGATCACATAATTCTTCAAGTGTGTAGGCATCACATGTGTTCGTCTCAGACGTTCTACTGGTGTTGGTGATGGATATGATGATGTTGATGTTGCTAATAGATCAATGTGTTGAATTATCACCTTGATCTTCAATTTTCGTGTCGTTTTCGATAACACCTTTTGGTTTCTCTATTGAGTTACCCCATGTTCACGATTCATCCTCGATGAATTGGACATCTCTAATCACAGTCACCTCACATGTGGTTGGATTGTAAAATTTATAGCCCTTTGTAACATCACTATAGCCAAGAAAGATCATCTAATTTCTTTTTTTATCGATCCATTATTTTGGGATATGCAATACAGCCAAATACTCGCATGTTTGATACATCGGATTTGTTAGTGCTCCATGTTTCATGTGGTGCTCTTCTCAAAATGCTTTTAGTTGGACATATGTTCATCAGATATATAGAACAAGCAACAACTTCAGCCCAAAAATATTTTGACATATTTTTGGCCTTCAACATGCTACGAGCCATTTAAAAAATAATTCTATTTTTTCTCTCAGCTATACCATTTTGCTGAGGTGTATAGCTTGCAGTCAACTAGGGTTTAATTTCATGATCTTGGCAATACTCATTGTATTCATTAGAGGTAAATTCTCTTCCTCTATCGATCTCAAAGTTTTTTTTATTTAAAGTCACTTTATTTTTCAACAAATACTTTAAATTCCTTAAATTTTCCAAACACTTCATATTTTTTCTTTAGAAAATAAACTCTACTTTATCTTGAAAAATCATCAACAAAGAGTAAAATGTACCTCTTTTCACCAATGGATTCGACTTCAACTGGTCCACAAATATCTGTATGAACTAGTTTCAATTGTTGTTTGGCTCTCGATATTTTTTCAATTGAAAAAAGATTTCAATGTTGTTTTCTGAGAGGACACATTTCATACAGTCGATCTGGAGCATTTATAAGTGGTAACCTCGTTATCATCTTTTTCTGCACCAATAACTTCAAGCCTCGAAAATTTAGATTGTCAAATCGAAGATGCTATAGCCAGTCTGTATTTTTGGCCATTGCTTGAAAACTCATCAAGCTTTTCGGTTGAAGAATTAGAGGAAACATTCGATTCTTCGTCATATGTACCTTTGCAATAGTACAATTGGATTTGTTTTGGATCGTGCAAACACCATCTTTTATGAATTATTTATGTTCTTTTTCTGAAAGTTGTCCAATACTCAACAAATTTCAGAGGCACAAAATAAACATCTGCAGTAGTAACATCGATTCGTCAAGCTGAGAGAATAACTTCTTTCTCCCACTCATATGGTTGCTGCATCAAATATCCAAATACCATATATTCATACGTGCGTCATCCGGTCCGGTGTTGTTACAGGCCAGAACCATGTTTCTTTTATCATTAGCAAAATTTGCCTTCTCACTTGGCTCACCTATTAGATGGCTCCGACATTCATATTTGTAATGTACGAAACGTTTGCAACGATGACACTTGACATGCGACTTGTCACGTGTTTCTCTGTTATTTTCATCGTTTCTAAAATTATTAATTTTATTGTTTGAGAAATTAATATTTCTACAAGCGTCTCGACCGTGTCTCCCACGTGCACCATGTCCCCCACGATTTGATTGAACAAATCTACTCTGCAACGCCTGCTTCGTGCTAGAATCACTAAATTTTTGGTTAATCCTTTGTTTGTGCGAACATAATTTACCCAATAAATGTTCAATAGTTATTTTTGAGGTATCTTGACTCTCTTCGGTTGCTGCTACAATATAGTCAAATTTTACGGCTAAATACCGTAATATGTTTTTTGACTATTCTTTGATCTTAGAATTTTTCACCATTTAACGCCATTTGATTAACAATGGGTTGAATGCAATCAAACTATGTTGAGATTGATTCTGAGTCACTCATCGAGAGAGTTTTAAAATCTCGCTTCAATGTTTGTAGCCGTAGTCGCTTCATACGCTCATCACCTTTGTATGATTTTTGCAAAATATCTCACGCCTCATGAGCCATTTCCGCCATTGATATTTTTTCAAACACCGTCTTATCTATGGATTGAAAAATTGCATATAAGGCTTTTTGATCCTTCTTTGGAGTATCCACCAACAAATCTTTCTCCTCCTTTTTCAATGCTTCAAATTCTTTTGAGTCAGCTACTTCGATGTATGGCTAGCCAGTGGGCCGGGTCGGCTCGGTCCAGCCCCAATCACGCCCGTAACCCCCTTTTTGCAAAAATAGTTATTGCACCAACGACCATTTTACATTTGGCCGTTGTGCAACAACCATTTTTGGCCTCCCCCCTCCCCCAACCCCCTTAATATTTATTTTTAACCCATAAGTTATTATATTTACACTTTAACCCAATTTTCCAACTATAAATACCTCATTTTCTCTTCATTTTTCTCACAAATCTTCCTACAATCTTTCTAATCTCTCAATCTATCTCTCTACAAGTCTATTGTTTACTGAATATTCAATTTTATTTATTCATTTGGGAGTGAAGTTGGCAACTAGCTTGAGGATCTTCCATCGAGCAACGTTTCAATTTTCAACCTCTCGATTACACGTCGACGTTACGTTAGCGTTTGGTACATTCATTCCTTCATTAAATTATTATTGTCTGTTTATTTTATTTAGCGCACTTAATTTCAGTTACTTTAATTATTTATTAGTATAATTATAAATTTATAATGGAAGGATTTAAACGTATACTTATGGGTAGGGGTCATGCATCTTCTAGTAAGGGCAACAAGGGCAAGGGTCATATTTCTAGACAGAATCTTATTCCTACACAGGATGATCTTGTTGATACTGAACATTTTCCTATAATACCATTAGATTTAGACGAGGAGCTATTTTCTGAAACTCAAGAAGACTTTAATTTAGACGATGATCTAGATGATACACCCACTAATGTAGATGACAACACACCCACTAGTGCACCTTCAACTGAAATGCCTCCTATTGCCCCTAGTATGAGACAAGGTCCAGCAAAACGAACATTAAAATCAGATGCATGAACATTTTTTTATAGGGACGTAGAGAATCAAGTAGTTAGATGTAAAATTTGTAAATATGTTTTAAAATTTAAAACTGGAAAAGGTCAAGGTGGGACGGGGGGTTTAATGAGACACGTATCAAGGTCTCATCCTGCTAGGTATGCCCAATATGAGGCTTCAAAACCGGGTGTGCAAACGTCCGCTCCATCGAAACAAGGTTCACATACTGTTCCGGAACAAGTACAAGGTCAAATTAACCATATGACGGGGGGAATTGTAGGCCCTAAATACGATAAACATAGAGATAGGGAAGCAATATCAAAATTAGTTGCTGTGGAGGGTTTGCCTTTTTCATTTCCTTCATCTCCCGGTTTTATTCATTACATTAGAGATATGTATAATCCTGCTTTTAACGGTTTTCCTAGATCAAATGTTAAGAGAGATATAATTAAATTCGCACATGAATATCAACAGTATTTACGTTATTCATTATATCATTTTAATGGCAAAGTGGCTATCACTTCTGATATAGGCCGTAGTACTAACGGCCATGATTATTTAACGGTAACTTGTCATTGGATAGATTATAAATGGTCTATGCAAAAACGTATCTTAGCGTATAGATATATAGATGATAGGCACACTGATACTTTTATTGCAGAAAATAATTATCAAGTGTGCGGTTATTACGGAATAACTGATAAAATTATGACTATTACATTAGATAACGCTTCTTCTAACAATTACGCTATTACAATTTTAAAAAATAGTTTAACTCCATCTTTTCCAGATCATTTTCATATAAAATGTGCGTGCCATATATATAACTTAATTGTAAAGGATGATCTATCACTTTTTGAAGACATTCTTAGTAAAATACAATTTGCTATAAACTTTATTTTTAAAAATAATAGAATACAACGAAGAAAAGAATATAAAAAAACTTGTCACGATTGCCAACTACCTTATAGAAAAATTCCAGAAGAAGTACCCACTAGGTGAAATTCTTTATACGAGCAACTACTTGTTGCTTATGACTATAAAAAACCTATAACTTTATTTTTTAACTCTCATAATCAAAATCCAGCTGATATGGTTGTAGATAGCGATTGGGGAAAAATTTCTGAACTTATTGTATTTTTTAGAGAAATTTTTTCATACAACAAAAGAATTTTTTGATATATATTATCCTACTATTTCAACTATATTTTTTATACAGCTCTAATATTTTTATTACTTAGTGAATATATAGAAAAACCAGCTTATAAAGCAGCTATTAAAAATGTTTATCAAAATAAAAATATTTTATTCCTATTCCCACTATTTATATTATTTGTGTTGTATTAAATCCGACTATTAAAATAGACGGTACTAAATCACTTATTGAAACTATTTACGATTGTATAGAAGTACTACCACCTCCAAGTCTCAAAAATCAAAATCACTCACCACCTATTGAACAAACTAAATAAGAAGTATTGTCTAGCGTAGAAGACGAATGCAAAAAAGTATATAGGTTTTACCAACAAGAAAGTGCTAGTAACCTACCGACTTTCATATCATCATCTTCTTCTTCAACACAACCTCACAAAAGACATGTTGTTTATGCGGCTAGTATTGAAAGCCTCGGAAATAGAATGTGCGGCTGTACCGCTACTAACCAAATTAGCGAGTTTGATATTTTTGTTTTGCAAGGTTCTGTACCGTACCAAGCAGTTCTCAATGAAGAACGACGTGAAAACTTGCTGAAATATTGAAGGGGGAATGAGAAGACCTTTCCGACACTTTCAATGATGGCCCGAGATGTTTTGAACATTCAAGCGTCATCAACGGCGTCTGAAAGCGCTTTTTCTGCCGGCAGATATCAAATAGGAGAGCACATACACTCATTAGCCGGAGACAGCTGGGAGATTGTAGTATTATTTAGAGATTGGATACGAGCGGAGAAGGTGCGGTCAACCGGAGACCAACGAAGAAGAAGACGAAAACTACAACGAAATCTTATCCGAAGGTGGTGGAAGCGACGTGGAGCAATTTGACCAACAAATAACAATTCCAACCGAAGAACCACAGGAAATTATCAAGAAACTAGAACAAGTTTTTTTCAGAATGTAATTTTTTTAATTGCAATTTTACTATGTAATTTGCAACTTTTGAACAACACTACAAAGTTGCAATTTTGACAATTGCATTTGTATTACAAAAAAAAATCATATGTCTATTAAATAATATAAGAGACACAAAAAAGCCTATGTTTTTGTTACACTATCTTATCTTGTTTAATTATTGAGTTTTTTTTTATATATATGTTATTTTTTAAAATTAAGTGCAAAAACAAAAAAAAAACCGCCCGGGATCCCGACCCGACCCGACCCAATCCCGACCCCACCCGATTCTGACGGGATCGGGGCGGGACTTCGGAAAATCCCGCCTATCCCTATCCCTCCCGACCCGCCCCGACGATCCCGAGCCTGGGCCACTGGCCACCCTTAGTTCAATGTAGCTTGTCTCCACCAAATTCCATAAATTTTGGGGCCCGAAAAATACTTTTAAAATGACAGACCAACTATTGTAATTATTTTTCGAGAGCTTTGAAAGTTGTAAATTAATCGAATCATTTGCAGACATGATTAATTAAACTACAAGTTCAGATCGGTAACTCTGATACCACTTGTTAGAACAAACAAAATTTATATGGGGAGATATAAGAGAAAAATAGAGAGGGAAGAAAATGTTTTGCTATTAATATTGGAATAGATTGGATAATGTGAGATAATAAAACATACATATTAATGTCCTTATATAGGCTTACAAAATCATAATAAATATATTCTATTATGATATTAGTCTAACATACACACCTAGCATCTATATTTAAACATTATTAGTCAAATATTACACATTTCATACACACATAGTCAATCATACACACTTCATACACACCTAGTCAAGCATACACACCTAACAACTTTCTTTGAACATGAAAGACATATTAATGTATTCAATTTTGACAACCAAGTTTAAACTTTCAACATACCATTCATGCTAAAAGCACGGGAGCAGTATCCCACAATCCATAGTAGGTCACCGAATTGTAAGTTACGCAATATGCAAATTTGTTTATCCAAATTTACAAATTTCTAAGAACTTTGAAACTTTCTCCAGTTAGGCAAACATTTTAAAATACGCCCTTTTAATTTAGAATTCACAATGTCTAAATTCTGTATTTGTTACTATATGTGTGGGCGATTGAAGAACACAAAGAAAGATTCTCATCCATATTGATATCATATTCCCTCATGGCTATTCTCTATTCATATTGCACGAATACATCACTCTTTTTTTTTATATCAAGCTTCCCGACTTACGCCAGACTATACCTGGAGATAAGAAATTCCGCCTCTCAAAGACTACTACTCGTGAATTGTGGAACGTGCCCAACGACTGCGATTCGGTAACAGAAAGAACTAATATTACCTACAAGGTTCTACCCCAAAAGAGAGCAAATTGAATACATCATTCTTTATTAAAACGACAGAAGTTGATCGATCCAATTCAGGTTAGGTAATTAAGAAAGAAATGGTTCAGAAAGTGCAAACATTATGCCATGCACAACGAACAAAATTCAGGTCAATTTGCGATTATATGGCATGGAAGAAACCAAGACAGCTCAACTCTCACATGGGACCCAGACAATAAATCCAAATACAAAGTAGACAAACTTGTTGCTGCACGTTGTCACATTAGGAGGGAAAGAAGATGAAAAACAACAACAGATTTCGTTGAATACCACATAAAAAGATACATACAGTCCACCTCAATATGATGTAAGGAAAATGGAGGTTACAGTTTAACTAACTTAAACGGTTTCTTCAACAAGAAAAGGGAAAAAAGGAAATTCCAGATGGACCAATATGGACTTTAACTTCTATACCGTATACTATCATGTCACCTAAATGATAATTATTGGTAACCATCCATCAAGTGCAGAAAAATAAGGCAAATACTTGCTACACGTTAAAATACACGAATTGTGTAAAAATTCTTTACGACGTGAGAGATATTCAAAGAGGAAACTAGAAAATTTTAGCAACGTCCCTAATCAAGCCTTTGTTGGCTCGGGCAAAATCTGTGAATTCTTGAAAGGAAATGAAACCATCTTTATCAGTGTCAATTTCATCCATCATATACTTAACTTCTTCAGGAGTAGCAGAACCTAGGGCTTCCAAGGTCTCTCCAAGTTCTGATGCAGATATTTGTCCATCACCATTTGCATCAAAACGCTTGAAGATTCGTTCTCGATCAGCTATGTCTTGTGGATCGTCAGCCTCAGCCATTCTTTTAACTTTCTATTTTATTTAAAAATCTTTTTCTAATAGCAACAATATGGCAAAGTTTGTTCGTCTTTGTGATTAGTCTAATTTTCAGTCACATAATAGATCCAAGAAATGACTTATTTGGGGGGTTATAAAGAAGTAGATCTCAATTAATGTATGGTCACCCTTAGCCTTAGGACATGGACTATCCATAATCAAAGTTCATTAACGGATATAACAAATTCATAGTTGAGATATATGAGGGACCAATTAAAGAAATTGTATCTGAAACCAATATTTGGATCATCTTTCAAATACAACAATCTACCAAAGTGATGAATAATGTGCATCCGCACGTGGTCAGAAATTATTACAAATTGTGTTGGACCTGTTTTCATCCTATTAGTATTCAGATTCATAAATTGTAACTAGTATTAACGAGGTTATACCGTCATATTGAATCATAAAAAGGGAGGACAAACCCCAAAATGAAAGACAAGTCGATTTTTGCGCATCTAAATTGGTTTAAATTTTCCAATATTTGATAAATAAATTTAGTTGCAGCAAACAATAAAGGGAGATTTTTTATATGCATATCCATAACAAACACTTGAGAACTCTTGCTCCTCACAAATGCTTTAAAATGACATGTTGAACATTTCCTATCTCACTAACTTCTCATTCTTACATATATCGAGATTCAATCCACCAAATATCATATAATAATTGAAAAATGATTAAAAATATCCTTAACGTATTAAAAATGACTCAAAAATGTCCTCTTTCCACCTATTGGTTCAAAATTACTTTTCCTTCCACCTATCAGGATAAAAAATGCCCTTAACGTTAAATTTAAATATAAAATTATCCTCCTTTTAACGGAAGCTGATGTGAAATATATGATTTTTTTAATTATGTGACATTGTTTTATTGGTCCGGATGTAATTAAACCCAAATCAATTCACAATCTAACCCATTAATCCAAACCCATTTTCTAAAGACCCAACACTTTTTCCTCCCTATTACTTTCATTATGTGATTCATTACTTACTCCAAAAGTTGGAATCTCCCACCCCAGGAGCCCCCACACCCCCGGTCCGACAGGTCTGTGAAGGAGGTAAATCATGGTGACTCAATTGATTTCAAAGGTTAGACCAGTATCACACTGCGCACAAGGGGCTCTTCTTTATTTCAAGAAGAAACCCCACACTGCCGCTGACGGGAGACTATTATGTGGTTCATTACTAGTTGAAGAATTTCCATAAATCCATTCGAAAATCTTCTTCTTGATTATGATAACTAATTGGCAGTTGTTGTTTCTGATCATATTGTTGTAATGCCAATGATATATTCGGCGAAACAAAATAGCCTCCTGGTGATGGTTGATGATAAAAACTTGATTTTGAAACCCAAAATTCATCATACAATATTATTATTACTGCCACTACGAAGTAACTGTGCGTGGTGCTGAATATCAGGGAAATGTCGTTGAAACATATTAGGCTGAATGTTATTATTGGAGGAGGTTGATGCAGGTGGAAATTACTGCTGCTGATTATCCAATAATTGTTGATGATGAGTTGTAACATATCCAAATTGAGTATTGCCATATTAAACTCTTTCACAGAAATTGAGTTTGGCTTTGTTGCCTCTGAATCTAAGTAAAAGTATTTGGGGGGAAGAAGTGTTGGGTCCTTAGAAAATGGGTTGGATTGTGAATTGACTTGGGTCTAAGTACACGTGGACCAATAAAACAATGTCACGTAGTTAATTAAGAAAATCATATATTCCACATTAGTTTCAGTTAAAAGGAGGGCAATTTTAGACTTAAATTTAACGTTAAGGGCATTTTAGATCCTAATAGGTAGGTGGAAGGAAGAACAATTTTGAATCAATAGGTGGAAGGAAGAACAATTTTGAATCAATAGGTGGAAGGAAGACATTTTTGAGTCATTTCTAATAGGTATTTTTGATCATTTTTCGTATAATAATACCTGCTAGGTATAACATTTCTCTAATGGATATGAAACACTGCAAATTCATTGCAAGAGTTAAACTATATGATGAAAATCCACAATTATTCCTGTTTGTTTTTTGAAACTACCCATAATTATTCCTATTTTATGCTTTAAAATGAGTGTACTGGCACTTAACTAAATATGGTTTTTTCTTGTGCCAGCAACTTTCGCCTTAAGTTTGAAGCCTTTGCCACTATATCTAATTTGGTTTAAAAACAATTGGCATGACAAAACGGGTTCCCTTTAGTTTGCAAGATGATTTTGCCAAATATTAACCTTTTAGCTGCTTTCTACCACTAGAGTATACAAGAAGATTAATAATTTCTGCCCCTAATTGTAAGAGGTTTCAATCTTAGAGTAGCATATATACATCTACACAAATGATCTTATGTCCTTCAATCTTCTATACCCTGAATAGCTAGTAGTGAAGACTCTTCTTGCTCACCTTTCAGGGACCGTTTCCATCATCGTCCTTAGTTAGCCGACGCCTAAGCATATCTAACGCACAAAAGAAACAGAAGCATACTGCGTGAAGGTGTTAATAAGTGACTACTCAGCACAAGACAACCAGTATAATGGAGCACTAAAACTGCAGGAACATTATCTGATCCAGAATAAAAACCAGAGAGACATCAGATGCTAACTGTGACAAAATTCCTCCCGCACCGGTGGTATCCACCTTTAAACCTTTAACTCATCCACTTAAGTTCTATTTTTCATGATTCATGCAATTTAGAAATATTAGGAAGGTAAGCATGACCAGTGCTTCAGTAAAAATGTTTGCCCCAAAGGTGCACATAATTTTTAATCTTCTTATAATTGCTCGCATGCAGTTTAATGCTATTTGAGCATGATGTTGTTATACAAGCTCACAAACTTTAAATATCAATTATGTATTTATCAACAACAAAAAACCTTAAAACAAACCTCAAATAACCTCTAACGGGCTTTCCAAGAAATAGTCATGGATTTGTATCCTCGTTATGGCTGACAAAAGAAAACAGCACTAGAACAATGAACCAAGTGTATTAGTGGTTAATCAGATGATTTTCAGCATCTCTATCTCTATCTCTTTGTTTCTGCAGCTACATAGTCACTGGCATAATGTTGTTTATAAACGGGTAAAGCATTAAGTAATCATTTTTTCATTAAACGAATAGGGGAATGGACTTTGGGTAAATTTATAGTCCCACAAAATAAAAATAAAAAGGGTCCTAAAAGCTACAGGTTCATCAACCAGGAAGGAGTACACGAGATAATCTTCAAATCTAATACCCCTCTTAATAAAAAAGAGTGTCCACTTAGCCATTTGCACACCCCTTAAAGAAAACACTAACTTCTAGGTAAAAATAAGTAATTTAACTAAAATTCCCCTAATTAAATAGGTATTGGAATTTAGTTACCTAATACTTAATAAGGGTAAAACTGAAAAAGTAAGATTAATTCTTTCATAATTTGGTAAGTGAACAATCTTTTTTTGATTCAAAAAATAAAGACTAAGTGGACACTCTTTTTGATTCAGAGGGAGTACATCATTACCCAATCTTTTGTTGACACACATCAACAGCTTGTGAAGAGTGGAAGCATTAAAATCATGGACCTTCTATGACAAAAAGTAACCTGAGACTTGAGAACATTTCCTTAATTATTTCAGCAGCTTCCCATATGCTAAGGATGCCTTCTCTAGCACTTTATGCAGATGGCCACAGTGGAAGCTTCAAATTGGGATCATAGAACAAGATCATACCAGCAACCTTTGCAGCAGAAATATGGGCTGATTTGCATGGTTCTTAAAACAAACTTATGGAACCGTAATGACTTTTTTTTTTGCCTCTATACATCCTCACAATAGCAGAAGAAATAAAGAAGTCTTAATAGTGAAGAATCTGCATGAGTGTATCTGTATAGAAATACAGTTCGTAGTTCGGCTCAAATTCATGACATCATGCTTTCGCAACTCCACGACAAATTGCTCACTTGATGCAGTGACGAACATGACTTTTTAGAATTAAATGAATTTATAAAATGAATCCTAGGGTGGAAAAGGAGATAACTGCTGCATATGAAAGCAGTATACTGTTTAGAGCAGAAGAATTTGCACTATTAGAAGAGGAAAATGGCCGTTGTTTTACTTATGCTGCATGCAAAAGCTACAAAGTCAGATTTAGAAATAGTTTATTATGGGAAGTAAGCTGACATGTGTTTACACTATTTAGATGTTAGATTACCATGTAATTTATGTTTCACAGATGAGTATTGAAGATCCATGAATTAGGGGTAATGAAATTTCAAGCATGTGAATAGTCTTGTTACTTCTAAAATCACGTGACCACTAAAATAGTCATAAGAGCCAGATTATAAACAGAACAAGTTAATGATAACAAACACTTCAGTCATAAATTTGTGCTTAAACCAAAAGAATGAGGACAGATAATGGATAAGTCGTCAAGCTAAAAGTCCCGCCCATGCATGATTTAAATGCTATATCTATGTACACTTGTGAATTGTCCTGTATATCTAATCAGTGATCAGTACATAGAGTTCAGAAAGATTATAAAGAATGGTCCTTCAGCCAATGAGAGTCCACTTCTCAAATGGCCCATTATCACTTGGCAATGCTCTTACTTACATTAAATTTGGTTCAACAAATAAGTATAATTACAAATAGATAATCTAAATAATCACACATATTGCACATCTAAAACAATTAAAAGACAGTTCAAATATCATCATTGTAAATGAGGATGGTAAGCATGAAGAACTCAAAATTAATATTGATAATTTCCTGTTTCATATCTCATAATTCTATATACCTAGATATTAATATCGAACTGAAAGGGAATATCGAGCATCAAGCTTTGGATTAATCGTGAGAAGTTTGGAATGTGACACTATATATTTAATTTTCTGGAGACTAGTTGAGCAGTTCCTGTAGATGGGAAGTGGAAGAGTAGCAAAAGTGTGTAGCAGTGCCAAAAGCTAAGAGTGGGAAAGTTTGTATAATTTGTTGCTGACCAAGCAAAGTGTCTCACCCGACTTTATAGCAGTTATGTGAGGCACGAGGGGAAGTGTGGAAACACTAGATCCTCCAAAATGAAGGATAAAAAAAAGTTATGTGAAGCACAAAGTAAATTTTATTTTTTTTCTAATTCATATATATTATTCCCTCTTTTTCAATTTACATGACTAGCTTTACTGACGGCAGGTACTTGTTCAATTTGGTGAGCCTGGAAATTAAGCATATTTACTGAGAACAAAATCAAGTAACGGGTATATTAAAGCAGATACCAGTTATGATCATATTTTGATCTTTTGTGTATTTTGTAGTTCCTTCCTTGTTGCTATACCTATCTCGGAAGTAGACATACGGAGAACTTCTTATGCTAAGGTAATTTCAGAGCAAAGGGCAATCGGGTGCACTAAGACCCCGCTATGAACGGGGTTCGGGAAAAGGCCTGATCACAAGGGTCTATTGTACGCAGTCTTACCCTGCATTTCTACAAAAGGCTGTTGTTTCCACGGTCTGAGTTCATGACTTCCTGATCACATGGCAATAATTTTACTAGTTACGCCAAAACTCCCATTTGCTAAGATAATTTCAGTGTATTCTGTACAAATAATTCTTCCAGTATTCTTGCAAGTGCTTCTAGCACTTCTACTTGTAATGATGCATATAAATTTATATAATATCTTTCTCTTTTCCAATAACAACAACAAAAAACACCAAGTATTTAAAAAGAAAGATGGTTAAAACGTATAATTTTATATACCGTAACATTTGTATGATCATAAGATATATGTCCTTAAATATACCATGATATTTGTATATCTAACTTATCATTAAGGAAAAAAATAGACGTTCGACTTAAATTCTTTTCAAATGTAGAAATGTGACGCTCCATTATTTTTTAAAAAAACTGATAAGAAAATAGTGATAAAAAGGGTAGAAGTTATTAATTATATCTTTTATGTTTATGTGGGCAAAAGTTGAAAGCACATATACACATCTTAATATTTGGGCTATAGAAAACTAAATCACTATGATTTTGCTTTCTAAAGTTAGAAACCAACTCAACCTAAATCCTAAGTATATAAAAATGAAAATGTAGTATTTTGTTTTAGAAAAACATTTTAAATATTCGAACGATTACTAGAAATCCAAGCATGCACTTGTTTTCCTAACAAATTTCTAATGTCAATTGTTCTAAAAACTAAAACCGAAAATCTTAATCGAAGTGCGCCTTACCTTTGAGGCTTTGACATTTACTAAATAAACTTTCCTCTCTTTATCCTCTTTCCCTTTGCTTCAAAGAAAAGTATAACTTAATTACATTTACTTCAAAGCTTAAAAACTATCTTTGATGATGAGAAATTTACTCTCCTTCTGAGGGACGTATTTAAAATTTAAACTACGAATCATATCAATTACTAGATAGATAAAGTTCAAAAATTTAAATTAAATTTTTTACATCTGACGACTCCATTCACGAAATAATGGTAGCAGAGGTGACATATTGCCGTGAAATACAGTGTATTGATTAACCCTAAAATCATACAAGATGCATTGAAGAAGATTAGTTTGTAGAGAGAGAATTTGTGTGTATTTGACTATACAAATTGAGTTCAAATGATACACTCTATGAGTTTATATACTCTACAATTAATCAGGAGATTAACTAATCAATCTACTAACTAACTAATTGAAAGACTAATTAACTAACTTTTAAACTGGCTAAACAGTGCTAAACGACTCTAACTAACCTAAGGATAAAGACTAATTTGCCCTTCTGTCTTCAGTTCAATCTTTCAACACTCCTCCTCAAAATGGAGGTTCAAATATATTGAGAACTCCAAGTTTGGACATTAGATACTCATGTTGAACTCTGGCTAACCCTTTAATTAACACATCTGCTAGTTGATCTTTTGTGGGAACATACTTTGTTGCAATGAGACCTTATTGAAGCTTTTCCCTCACAAAGTGACAATCAATTTCAATGTGTTTTGTCCTTTCATGATAGACAGGGTTTGCTGCAATTTGCATAGCAGCTTTGCTGTCATTATAAACCTCAATAGGGCAGAGAAATCTCAGATCCTACTTCCTTAAGAAAACCATGCAGCCAAATCAATTCAGTGACTGTAGTTGCTAGACTTCTAAATTCTGCTTCTGCAGAACTTCTTGACACATTAGATTACTTTTTTGATTTTCAAGAGACCAAAGTATCACCAAATTTGACTAGGAACCCAGTCACGTATTTTCTTTTTAAAGGGCAAGTAGCCCAATCAGAGTCACAAAATGCAGTAATAGTATTCTTCTTATTGTTTGAGAGTACAATACATTGTCCATGTTGTTTCTTGATATATATTACTATCCTAATAGCAGCATCCATATGCGATATTTTTGGACTTTGAAGGAATTGTCTTAGAGTTTGTACTTCGAATGAAATGTCAGGTATAGTCATGGTTAGGTATAAAAGTTTACATATTAATCTTTGGTAAGAAGTCTGATCTGCATGTGGATCAATATCAACATTGGAATCTTTGACATGAGCATCATATTGTGCTGAGGTTAACTTGATATTGGGGTGAATGAAAGTAGCAGCAGGTTTAGATGCAGATACACCAGCTTCAGAAATTAATTCTAAAATGTATTTTCTATGATGCATTACCATTCCTTTGTCAGACCTTGCAAATTCTATACCTAAGAAGTACTTAAGATCCCATAGATCCTTCATCTTGAAGGTCTGTTGAAGAGATTCTTTGACTTCATTAATAAGTTCCAAGTTGTCACTCATGATTAACATATCATCAACATATACAAGTATCAATACTAACCCTCTGATTATTCTTCATATAAACAATGAATAGTCATGCTGACTCTGATTGAATTTGAACTTGATCAGTGCTTCTGTAAGCTTATGACTCCATTCTCTAGGGGCTTGTTTCAATCCATATAAAGATTTAATAAGTCTATATACTGATGACTCCTCCTGACTTTTAAATCCTTGAAGAAGTTGCATATAAATTTTATTTTGAAAATCACCTTGTAAAATTACATTATACACATCCATTTGATGTATATGCCATTGTTTGGACACATATAAGGCTAGAATGGTTCTAACAATGACCATTTTAATCATAGGGGAAAAAGTTTCTTGGTAATCTATACCTTCCTTTTGACTATACCCCTTAGCAACTAATCTTGCCTTAAATTTTTTTCACCTCTCATGAGGCCTTATACTTGATCTTGTAAATCCATTTACAACTTATATGAATCTTTCCCTTTGATAAACTAACCACATACCATGTGTGGTTGGATTCAAGTGCTTCAATTTCTAGTTTCATTGCCTCACCCCATCTAGGATCTTTAACAACTTCATGATAACTAGTTGGTTCTTTGTCAACTGATGCTTTAGCTATGTATGCTTGATAATTTTTGGATAAGTTAGCATATGAGATGAACTTTTTCATAGAATATGGTATGTCTTCATGTATGTTAAGTGAAACAAAGTCCTTCATCCAGATATGAGGTTTTCTACCTCTTTCTGATACTCTGGTTGGAACCTGAGTATTTGTAATCTGAGGTAAAACAATATTGTGTTGTTGGTTTTGATTTCGTGGTCCATGGTTGTTGTTTGTACTCTGAGGTATAATAATATGGTGCTGTTGGTTGTGATTTTGTGGTTCAGGGTTGTGTTCAATAATTTCTGAAGTAGTTTGACTGCTAGTTTCAGAATTTTCTGATATAAGAGGATTGACATGTTTAGGATTGGATTCAGGAATTTTTGCAGGTGTATTTTGTATAAGTGAAGTAGTAGAATCTTGATTTATTGAGGTTGATTCATATTGATTGATGAAATCAGTTGGGAATTGGATAGGTGAAGATGGAAACAATCTAGTTGCTTGTGAGTCTAGACAGTTGGTATTATCTGTACTGACCTGGCAAATGGGAGTATTCCTTCTTTGAAGACACTTCTCTGCTTACGAAAAATTGATAATTGACAATATCATACAGTATATAACCCTTTCAAACTTCTAAGTAACCCATATGAACTGCAATCCTGATTCTAGACATCAATTTGTCATGCTCTTGGAGTATCTTAGCAAAAACAAAGACACCCTAGTACTCTCATATGTCCTAATGATGGTTTTCTATTATATAACCTTTTTAAGGGAGACTGATTTCCAATAACAGTAGTAGACATCCTATTGATCAAGTACACTGCAGCTAGAACACAATGACCCTAAAACATCAGAAGTATCTTGCCTTGAAACCTTATAGCCCTAGTAAGTTCTAAAATATGTTTATGCTTCCTTTAAACTACTCCATTCTGTTGGGGTGTATAAGGACAAGGCCTCTCATGAATTATCCCCAAAGACTTGAATAGATTGTCACAAATGAAATTGACAAACTCTGTCATTGTCACTTCTAATCACTTTCACTGTCTTGTCGAACTGAGTTTGAACATAGCTTAAGAACTGTTGTAATAGAATATTATCACGACCCCTTTTAGGGATCATAGTGACACCTACACATTCCCACCGGTAGACAAATCACTTCCCAATTAACAGAACAATATGAAAGAAATGCAAAAACATAACAAGTACTATAAAATATGTCTAATGATATAAATGCGGAATATACAAGTCTGAGCATCAAAACAACATCCCCCAAGATCTAGTATGTGAATACAAGAGAGCTAGAAATCCGATACAAGTCTGAAGTAGGCAACATAGGCCAAAACCAAATACATAATCCAAAAGTGTATGACATGTTTCTCACGTGAAATAAAAGACAAGATAAGATAGAACATCCAGCGGCATGCTAAAGGTAGCATCCTCACCCTGAATGATAGAGAATCAACCACTCAAACTCAGCCACGCGGTCTCGAGCTAGTAGAAGGCACTGAATCTGCGTCCAAAAAAGAGTGCAACAAGTGTAGCATGAGTACACAACGTACCCCCATAGACATCATAGATCGACAACGACAGAAGATACGCAAAAAGAGATAAATATCAAGTTGACACCAAGTAGTCCTATACTAACAATTCAATAATCCAAGTAATGTCACATAATCCACATGATAGTTCATAGAGTTCACATTTCACCTTTTCAAGTAAGATGACATAATCATTTAGGTCATTAATTCCATAAGAGTTCAACAACAATAACCCAGGTATCAAATAGCATGTACAATCCCTTCATATACAGAAATCTAGCCAAGTCATCAACCACCAGTCTAGTACAAGTCCATCCACAGATAATCAATGAAATGATATATATATGATATGAATGCAATGCATATGTCATGTACCTTTATCATTCTGTATATAGGCTGTCAAGTTTTTATTATGATCAGCCACACATGGGGAACCCGCGAAATCCATATACTGCTCTAGAATTTCTCATCGAAGCCCAGCTCTTGGCTGTAATAGTAAATGTTACATGTGTGCAACCCGTTTCCCGCGTATCATCATCATCATCATCATCATTTCAGTGTTGTCACAATCTCATATTGTTCTTACCTTTCCGATCACTTAGACCCATAACATATATCATACCAATCCAATATCAATATCATCAGAACCATGAGTGTATGAATGCAAATGACAATACAAGGCAAAAATCATAATGTCATGAGATGCAACAAGTATAGAGATGAATATCACATGCTTTCAGAAATACATCAATATATAATCTAAGTATAATCAGGATATCATATCAAAGTATGTGTGATGAATAAACACGATGATAACAAGTATGGCGATGAGCCCACATAATGGCGACAAGCTCAATCAATCAGCAATCAGAATCAACATAAGGCTGATTCCCAAAAAACCAATCATCACAGTTCAACACCGGTACCCACTCAATCGTTTATCACAACCGTTTGAGTGGAACCCCCAAACACGTCTAATACCCCAAACAAGAAACCCGAAAATGAACCTATCCACTCAAAAGTCAACCTTGAGTCAAACTATCTGACTCTAAGGTTCTAGTTTTAGGTTTTTCATCCAAAACTTATATAAATAGACATCGGGATCTGTGTCACCCATCCCCGCGCATCATGAACCCTACATAGAGACCACGTGAAGGGTAAAATAGGAAAATAAAGGTCTTAAGCTAAAAATGACGGATGAGTCATTACATTAAATACCAATTAAACAAGCATTCATCTTCAAACGGATAGAAACGAATAAAGAAAACGTACTAGAAGTAGTAAACAAGTCAGGATATTTGCTCCACATGTCGAACTCTGTCTCCCAAGTCACCTCATCAACAAGGTGATGATTCCACTGAACCTTTAGAGAAGCTATCAACTTAGACCTCAACTTCCTCACCTGCCTGTCCAAAATAGCCACAGGCTCCTCCTCGAACTCCAAATTCTGATCTAGCAATACTGAGTCTCACTGAATATTGTAAGAATCATCGACATGATACTTCTTAAGCATAGACTCGTGGAAAACTAGATGGATGCCTGAAAGACTTGGTAGCAGAACCAACTAATATGTCACCTCTCCAACTCTCTGAAGAACTTGAAAAAGTCTGATATACCTCGGACTCAAGTTTCCTCTCTTGCCGAACCTCATCACACCCTTCATTGGTGAGACCTTCAGAAGAACCTTATCACCAACCATAAACTCTAAGTCCCGGACCTTTCGGTGTGCATACTCTTTCTGCCTGCTCTGTGCTGGTAGGAGCTTGTCCTGAATCACCTCCACCCAATAAGAGCATTATATTCGTCAATCATTGCATTTTTTCAATTAGAATCGGATAAGGCATCTTTTTGGTTGCGAGGAAGAGGTGAAGGGACAACTGAATTAAATAGTCATTTGAGTTTAAAAATGTCGTGCATAACACGAGTTTCTATTGTCTGTAGGGGTGTCGCGGAGGGTTAGACGAGATCGGGAAGGTGGGGCCGTGATAAGGCAACGGGATCAGGATTGAAAAGGTGGGGCCAAGACAAGGCAGTGGTGTCGGAAGACGGCGGGGCGCCGCCAAAAAGCGGCGGTGAATCGTAAAGTCGAGAGGGTCGTGCAAGCTCCCATTGCAGGTCGACGGGTCGCCCAACTCGGGACGGCGGAGATTAGGTCGGGCGGGATGATGGTAGCGACTGATTTTTTAAGTGATGAATTACAAGGGGATTTAAGCCATCATTTAAGAAGTCATAGGAATTTGGAGGTGGAGAATTGAGTTTAGCAAAGGGGAATTGGGAATTATCAAATATGACATGCCTAGAAATGATTATTTATTGGTTGGACAAGTCGTAACAATGGTAACCTCAATGATTAAGGGGGTAACCAAGAAAGACACACGGGGATGACCGAGGTTGCAGCTTGTTGATTTGAGTGAAGGGATGGAGGGGTTAGCATAGACATCCAAAAGTTCGTAAATGCTTATAGGAAGGATCTCGAAGGTAGAGAACTTGAGTGGGAAACTTGTGGTTGAGAGACTTGTTTGGGAGAATGTTCAAGAGATAGGTTGCAATCGAGAGAGCGTAATGCCAAAAATAAGAGAGATAGAGGAATGGGCAAGGAGGACATGAATGAAGTTGTTTATGGTTCTAATTTTGCACTCGGCTTTTCCATTTTGTGGAGAGGTGTGTGGACAGGAAAAATGAAAAATAAGGTCGTGTTTGGCGCAGAAAAGTTTGAATTATTGATTATCGAATTCCCTCTCATTGTCACATTGAGAACATTTGATATTCTTTTCGACGCACATAGATTAGATTTTTGATAAGTTTCGGGTCATAGAGGATATTTTTTAAATCTAACGGGGGACGTAGCGGGGAGAGTGATGATTGTCCATAACCTTGAATGAGAATGTCTTTTCCACTACCAACAATAATATTACGATTTAAATTGCTCATATTGAAATAAAATGAGAGAGTACCTTTGGATGCCGTCATATGAGATGTGGCGCCACTATTCATATGCCAACTATCGTCTGGAACATTGAGAGACATCGTGTTCATAGCCGCCTCAATATTCGTCGGTGCGTAAGTTGAATGAGAAGAGACATGTGAACTGTATGCATGTTGTGGACGTGCGCTAAGGATGCCGAGTTGGGGCTGTCGGGCCAGAGGTTGGGCCCAGGAGGACGTCGGGTAAGGGAAAAGTGGAGCATCTCGCTTGGTTTTTTGGGTTTCTTCGAGGATAAGTCTCAAACGAGCCTCATAGAATGGAGGCAATGGCGTGCTTTGTTGGTGGATGGTAGCGACGCCGTCATAATTTTCATTCAAACCCATAATGAGTTGCATTACCAATCGTTGATTTGTGACCAGTGCAAAAACGTTTGAGAGTTGATCGGCAATCATCTTATATGCCGACGCATTAGGAAAATCGTCCTGCTGAATATCCTTAAATTGATTTTCCAAATACAAGGCACGTTGTGTCTTGTTATCATGAAAATACTCTCCAATCGCTCTCACATTTGTCGTGCAGTGACTTCAGTTTCAATGATCGTATGTAATAGATCGTTCGAGATTATTCCATAGATCCATTGTAGAACAACTACATCTAGGCGTGACCAAAGTTCATCATCAGGACCATCACATGTCCCAGAGGCTCGGCAGTGGGCTTTGATTTAGGAGGGATGATGTGGTTGATGACGTTGTACACATGACAATGGATCTTGAATAATTCCGCCCAAAAAGAATACTGGACTTTTTCCATCTCAAGGGTAATAGGAATGAAGTTCTTGATGTTGTTAACAACAAGAGCAGGATGGAATTTGGGTTGTTCAGCCATTGAAAATTTTGGGGAAGATGAGGGGAGGAGGTTGTCGAGAAATTAAAGAAAAGAGAAGGAGGAGGTCTGCGGCAAGGGTGAGGCGGCCGACGGAATTTTAGGATTTGGTTGTTGATACCATAAATGAATATGTTCCCTGCCTTTTCATTGGTTATTGTGTACACTATATAGTGTTACATAATTATTTACATGGCTACAAACTAGGTAACTAATCTTCCTAATTACAATCGAAATATAAAATAAAAAAGGGGCAGCTCGGTGCACTAAGCTCCCGCTATGCGGGGGTCTGGGGAAGGGCCGGAACACAAGGGTCTGTTGTACGCAGTCTTACCTTGCATTTCTGCCAGAGGCTGTTTTCACGGCTTGAACCCATGACCTCTTGATCACATGGCAACAACTTTATCAGTTACTCCAAGACTTCCCTTCAGAATATAAATTAACCTAATATAAAAGATATACAATAATACAAAAATATTCTTGTAATATTCTATCAGAACCATCAGAAGCTCAATCATTTCTCTCATCAAGTAGACCTTCAACCTCATCAAATATATTTATATTCATATTAGTAGACACGAAAGAGATACCTAACTCGAAAATTGTACTGATTAGACTTCAATCATGAATACATGTTGCACCAAAACGCTAAGAAGTGTTGTAAAAAGATCAGAAAAGAATATAATAGAGGTACACTATTCGACGTTTTGCCTATATTCAAGTATTAGAGATCATACTTTTAATAGCATCAAACAATCTTATCACTTTCACTAATTTTAATCACGATTTACCACTAATTCTAATAAAAAGTTGAATATAGTTTACATATATAAACTACATACATATACACAAAAAACATGCGCCACTACAAGAAAACACAAGATCTGTGACAGAAGAATCCGTCACAAATTCGTTTTAGTATTTGATTTATATCAAAATTCCAGCCGTTATAAAACGTCACAAATCCGCTATAACATTGTAACGGATTTGTCTTTTATAATAGTCTTATCACAAATTTGTGTATTTTCTAGTAGTGCGCTATATTTTTCTTAAAAATATGGCTTCACTTTGGATGTTAAATGGATTCGTCATAATCCAATATATCCAATTCGGGTGTATAGTTTTTTAAATATAAAATGTACGGGATGTATAATTTTTCTGAAAGTTGTTTTTTTTTCAAAAGATCCATCCGTTTGATGGAGGAGTTAGATATAAAATGTAAGAGAAATACTAGTCCACGGATTACATGCATGACAAATTCCAACTATGAAACATCCTACTACAATAACAACAACATACTCACTGAAGTCTCACAACATGGGTCTGCGGAGCGTAGAGTGTACGCAGACCTTACATCTACCTTGGTAGGTAGAGCGACTGTTTCCGAGAGACCCTCAGCTCAAGACAAAGCATAAGCACAAGCAAAGTAAGAGAAACGGTCAGACCCAGACAAGAAATTTAAAGCAGTATGAAAATGCTAGTATCAAATGCGAATAAACCATGCTAGCACATTCTGAAAAAGAAGCAGTAACTAATGCATGTACATAAGATAAATAAAGTACACTAAAGAACACATAACAGTAGAAATCAAGTGAATAAGTCATGCTAGCGCATTCTGAAAAAGAAGCAGTAACTAATACAGGTACATAAGATAAATAAAGTACACTAAAGAACACATAACAGTAGAAATCAAACCCTACTATAAAGAAATAGTGTGCCTACTAGTATGATAGGCTAAGCGGACCTACATTAATAACACTATAACAACCAGTTTATAAGCGTAAGTAGGGCTACGCTCGACTACCTACTACATTTCTACCCTATTATGTGTTCTCCACAACCCCCTATCTAAGGTCATGTCCTCAGTAAGTTGCACCTGTGTCATATCCCGTCTAATCACCTCTCCCCAATACTTATTCGGCCTACCTCTGAACTCGTCCATAGCCAACCTCCGCACTGGGGCATTTGTGTCTCTCCTCTGCACATGCATGAACCATCTCAACCTCGCTTTCCGCATCTTATCCTCCACCGAGGCCACTCCTACTCTTTCCCGGATATCACCATTTCTAATTTTATCCCTTCTTGTCTGCCACACATCCATCTCAGCATCCTCATCTCCGCAACTTTCATCTTCTGGATGTGCAAAGTCTTGACTGTCCAACACTCTGCCCCATACAACATAGTCGGTCTAACCACCACCCTATAGAACTTGCCTTTAAGTTTTAGTGACACATTTTTATCGCACAAGACTCCAGATGCGAGCCTCTATTTTATCCACCCTGCCCAATATGATGTGTGACATCGTCATCAATCTCTCAATTCCCTTAGATAATAGACCCGAGGTACTTGATGCCTCCTTTCTTCGGAATGACATGAGTACCAAACCTCACATCCACGCATGTCTCAAAGTCGCTTCCGTTACTAAACTCGCACTCCAAGTATTCTGTCTTGGTCGTACTCAACCTGAACCCTTTAGACTCTAGAGTATGTCTCCAAACCTCCAGCTTAGCGTTCACTACGCTGCGATTCTCATCAATCAGGACTATGTCATCTGTGAATAACATACACCATGACACCTCCCCTTGGATCTGTTGAGTCAGGCCATCCATCACCAAGGCAAATAAGAATGGACTAAAAGTTGATCCCTGGTGCAACACTATTATCACTGGGAAGTACTCTGAATCCCCTCCTACTGTCCATACCCTGATCTTGGCTCCATCATATATATCATTGATCGCCCTAGTGTACGCCACATGTACACATCTAACCTCCAAACATCTCCATAGAACCTCCCTATGGACTTTGTTGTATGCCTTCTCGAGGTCGATAAAAACCATATGTAGGTCTCTCTTTTTCTCCCTATACTGCTCCATCAACCTCCTAATAAGATTAATGACTTTTGTGGTCGAACATCCCGGCATGAATCCAAACTATTTCTAGGAAATAGACACGACTTTTCTCACCCTCATCTCCACGACCATTTCCCAAATTTTCATAGTGTGGCTTAGCAGCTTAATACCCATATAGTTGTTGCACCTCTGGCTATCCCCTTTGTTCTTGAACAAATGAATCATTGTACTCCACATCTATTCTTCGTGCATTCTCGTCGTCTTAAAATGATGTTAAATAACTCAGTCAGCCACTCCAAACCTGCCCTGCCTGCGCTCTTCCAAAATTCAATTGGGATCTCATCGGGCCCGATTGCTCGTCCCCTACGTATCCTAAAAACAACACCCTTAATGCTTCTACAATACCCAAAATCCCGGTACCTACCAGATTGCTCCAGATCTCCCAACACAATATCTATATCTCCTTCTCCATTCAAAAGTTTATGGAAGCAGGACTGCCACCTCCGCCTAATATGTGCGTCCTCCGCCAATACTTTGTCGTCCTCGTTCTTAATGTACCTCACGTGATCCAAGTCACGGGTCCTCCTCTCTCTCTCGCCTTGGCTAGTTTGTACAACTTCTTATCCCCGTCTTTTTTCTCTAATTCCACATACATACGTTCAAAAGCCGTTGTTTTTGCCGTCGTAACTGCTAGCTTTGCCTCCTTCCTCGCCATCTTATACAATTCCCTATTTGTCTACTTCTCCACTTCATCCTTACTTTCTACCCATTTCGCATACACTGCTTTTTTCGCTTTCATCTTCTCTTGAACTTTACCATTCCAGCACCAGTCCCCTCGATGCCTACCACAGCTACCCCGCAAAACCCTTAGCATTTCTCTAGCTACCTCTCGAATACAATTGGTTGTCCTGTCCTACATACCGGTCGCATCCCCACTACTCCCCAAAGCCCCCTTGGCTATCAACTTCTCCCCCATTTGATTCTTAACCTGCCATCCACAACCCTCCTCTTCTTTTCCATCTTGATCTCCAGATCCATCACTAAAAGTTTATGTCGGGTTGTAAGGTACTGCTTCAGAATAACCTTGCAGTCTTTACAAAGACTATTATCAACCTTCCTAAGGAGTAAAAATTATATCTGAGTCTTAGCCATCGAACTACGGAAAGTCACCAAGTGCTCCACCTTCTTCAAGAACATCGAATTGGCTATCACCATCCCAGAAGCTCTAGCGAACTCCAAGATTGAGACGCCTCCCTCGTTCCTGTCCCTGAGGCCAAAACCACCATGCACGTCGTCATAACCCCTTAGAAGTGATCCGATATGTCCATTAAAATCTCCTCCTACAAATAACTTCTCAGTGGGTGGTATACCTCCCACCACTTCATCCAAATCCTCCCAAAAACATCTCTTTTCATCCTCGTTCAACACTATTTGTGGCGCGTAAGCACTAATAAAGTTCATAGCGAACCCTCCAACTACCAACTTAATCGTCATCATCCTGTCATTGACCCTCTTAACCTCTACCACTTGATCTCTTAGCTCGATGTCTACCAAAATTTCTACCCCATTCTTATACTTCGACCTACCCTAAAACAATAACTTATACCCGTCTACTTCTTTGGGCTTAGGTCCTACCCATATGGTCTCCTGGACACATGCTATATCAATATTCATCTTCTTAAGAATCTTAACTAGCTCTATGGACTTCCCCGTTAAAGTCCCAATGTTCCAAGACCTTATTTTACCCCCCCCCCCCTCCCCAACCTCGCCCCTGTCCCCGACCGAGAACATGATCCTAGTCTACCATCGTTTACCAATGCCACTTAAACAAATAAAAACAATCAACAAATTACACTAGAAGAGGTAGAAATTAATACCCTAGTACAAGTAAGCAAGAATGTAGTTAGCAAGTCTAACTACTACGACAAGAATGATAGAACTATAGGATAGAATGTAGAATTCAAGATTCAGCAAATGAACCAGCTACAAGGATGACATATAAATAATCAGTAAGGGCGACATGAGGTACCAACTCCAGTTGGGTAGAACTCATTCATCATTGCGTAACCCATTTAGGAGACTAGAAGTTCTTTGAAAAATTTGACTACTGTTCGGACTGACCGAAACCCTCTTTGTAGAGTGGTTTTCGGTTGCCGAAAAAAGGAGAAAAGGATACAGAAAGAGGGGAAAAGAGAAGATAGAAGGTAATGAAAAAGATCTGGCCGGAAAATCTACTAGCCGGAAAGATCCGGCCGAAAAAATATCCGGCGAAAAAATATACCTGGTCGGAGCAATGCCGTCTGTCGGCGTTCAAACAGCAGGAAAGAAAAAAGAAAAATAAATAAACTTGATACCTGGTCGCCGGTCACCAGTGGAGGCTGGTCGCCGGTGGCTGCACCGTCTATTTTCTCCAGTGACAGTCGATATACCGTCGCCGGTTGTGGCCTCCGGTGGTTGTGGTCACTGTGTTAAGGGAGAGAAGAAGAGGGGAAGGGAGGAGAGAGAGAAGGGGAGAGAGAAAACCTGGTGGCGGTGGGTGGTCGCCGGCGATGATAGATAGCCATTACCGGTAGTGGCAGAAGGTAGCCGTGGAAGTAGAGAGAAAGAGGAGAGGAGAGAGAGGATTTGAATATCTGTCACCAGCTGTAGTATTTAATGCCATTTAAGATTGTGATGAATTTCTTGCAAATGGAGTAAGGCTTTCGTTGCTTGTATTGCATTCGGCACATATAGAAATCCTCCAATTCTATTCTTGCCAGAGTGGAAACAGAACATTAACCTTTACATCTTCATCACTTGCTGAAAGAATGATTAAAAGTGACTTCAGCTACATACAGGACAAATTTAGAGGTCTCAGATTCGAGCGCTAAAAATGAAAAAAGTCATGATAGGGAACAGTTCTCCCTTTAATGGGCACGCAACGTGAATTCAAATTAGTCGGAGCCTCTAAACAACCTACCAAACATTGGGTGAGAAACAACAAAAACATTTTGGAAGAAATACAATGGATTATGTAATCACACTATCAGGGGCAGATTTTGTTGTCAGCATGTAAGCGCAACATTTAAAGGACAAGTTCATTTAATATCAATATTCATATAGATAAATACAAAATCTAGCTTTTCTTACAAGGCCGGCCATTAAAAATTCAAAAAAACAGCAAGCATAATGTACATGATGGCCACAATAATCTGGAATAGAAGTAGCTACAGACCCTTAGAACCAGGAATGTCTATCCATTGCAACCGGAGCTCTATTTCACCACACTCAACATTTCGCAACCTAAGAAATACATTTTGGATAACCTGGCCATTTTCATAGACAATACAGCTTTCTTCAGAATAGCAATTCTGCCTGCTTGGTATTATTCTGTAAATTATGGTTCCATTGGGGATATTCGTCGTCCTTACTGAATCTATAAATGGTACAATGTCAAGTTCTGCATCGCCCATTTTATCATCGCAAGAAAATGTATCCTTATCATAAACTTGCTGCAATGACAGGAATAGAAAGACATAAGTATCTCTGGTTTTATTAATTGGAAACAAGTCCATAAGCTACTGAAATTGTAGAGGTCATCTAGCAGTAGGAGTGTTGCGCTAAATTTGGGCGAGTCAAAATTGGCTATTGGACGATATACATAATTTGCATCGGATTATTGTGTTGACACTTGATGAATATTACTCCCTCTGGTTCAAAATAAATGTCCACTTAGCTTTTTTTATATCCCTAAGAAAACACTAACTTCGAGAAAAAAATAGGTATTTTGACTAAACTACCTTTAATTAATAAGACTCGTGCTTATTTATTGCCTTGATTAAATAGGGTCAAATATGAAAAAATAAAGTTTATTCTTTCTTTTGATTTTGTAAGTGGACACTTATTTTGAAAGGCATAATTTACATTCAAAGACTGAATTGATACATTATTAGGCATGATATTTTCTGCTAAAGGCTGTCTTTTTACGTGTCTTATTCTTTAATTTCCTCTTGGTAAAGCAAAGTATATATGCAAAATGAAAGAAATTACCAGCTTTATTGGGAGAATTGGTTCAGCAACACATAGTGTTAAGTCTTCATTCCATTCGGGATTTACATTGTTTTTCACCACTCGAGTCTTCAATTTCTGCTTCCAATAATAATAAACATAAAATTAACACCACACTTTTAGTTAACACTGATAGAATATACACAATATATTATTTTGATATTATTAGTGATCTTGTACATCTGTAATTATGATAGTAATCTTTTGTATTAGGTAAATGTATATTTGATTTCCATAATTATAGCTTAGGATGACTATTGTATATCATGTATATAAAACATTTACATTAATGAAATCAGCAAGGAATTATTATTATGATAGTAATCTTTTGTATTATTGTAAGTGTATATTTGATTTCCGTTATTATAACCTAGAATGACTATTGTATATCATGTATATAAACCATTTACGTTAATGAAATCAGCAATGAATTATTCTCTTTCAAACACCATCTTAAAAAGCACCGCTCTAAACACCATTTAGAGCTCCATTTAATTTAATCAAGATACTGTAAATCATTGAAGTTCATCTAAGATTCTTCTTCTTTTTGTGTCCTTCGGTATGTCTTTCTCCCATTTTGTATGATACTCTCTCTCCCAAATTAGTTGTCAGTTTCACTTCTTTGAGAGTTGAATTTAACTAATTTTTAAAATTAAATTGAATTAGATTAACTTCATATTTTACGATTAAAATTTAAAGATTTAAAAAGCATTTTTTTCTCATATCAATTTAATTTTAAAATACAATTTAAAATGTAGACCAACATTTACATAGTTTAACACGAACAACTAATTTTGGTATGGAAGTAGTAGGTACTGAAAATGATCAACAATTACACAATTCCGCACGCACACACACAACAAAGAGAGAGATAAGACAATTTTATGTTCCAATTTAATTCAGAGGGGAAAAACAAAAGAGAGAAAAGAGCTGAAACTGAAAGAGTGAAGAAGAGGAGGGGAAGTTACCTGTTTGCCCATCCTAACAACAACATAAGGATCACTGCTTCTCAAGTCTCTAATGGCCAAATTTATGCCTCTGATGATACGGATTCTAAGAAGACCCAATGGATTCTCCATTCAAACTACAATACAAGCTTTAATTCTACACACAATGTGTGTGTGTCTGTGTGTGTGTGTGTGTGTGTGTGATAGGGAAATTGTAGCAGTTAATTCTGCAAAAGTGTGTGTGTGTGTGTGTGAGAGAGAGGGAAATTGTAGTGGTTAATTCTGCAAAAGTGTATAGCGAGCTTTATAATGAAAGCCTTAAAGGGTCTACAGAATTGCAGGTTTGGAAAATTCAAAGTGTATACACGAGAAAGGAAAGTTTATACTTTATAGTGTTAAGAAACATCTACAATGTTACTAGGAGTACTATTAATTAAAGTTATGGTAAAGTATTACTCCATTCATTTTTATTTTGTGAAAATGAGTACTGATTGAATTAACAAAATATGCTGCTACAAAATTTTAAGGCTTTCTCTCTCTATTGATATGATCTTTAGTTTGTTTGCATATGCCTTATAAAATGAATTTTGACCTAACTTAATTGTAAAGTTAACTTAAAGAATATCTCAATAATTACTTAAAAAGATGATAATTTATTCTCTCAATCAACGTGAGACACTTTAACATTCACTTACACGTCAAACACAGAAATATTTAAAACGTGAATAATATAATATAAAATTTTAATATTTAGATCAGTGGCGAAGACAGAGGCCATGGGGCAAGTGGTTCAATCATAATCCTTTACTTTTATGAATTTTCTTGTTTGAATTTTTAGCTCCGTTAGTAAATCAAACTCAACTCATAAATATATGCAAAAGAGACAATTAGCACCGCGTCAATCAACATGCGACACTTTAACAACATGCAATGTTTCCTTACCAAAAATATTTGTTGTTTTTACACATTGAAAATCTATTTTTTTGTTATTTTTTATGAATTTAGCCAATTTATCATGAAAGGTAAGAGCTCTAATTCTAGTGTTACCGAACTTAAAGGGGAGGACCCCATAGGGTCTATTTCTAGCCCGTTTGACAAAACGTGACTCGTACGAGCTACTCGTTATTCCTTTCTACCCCTCTATGCCCTACACTTTTTTCTTGTTTCTTTTCTATTTATTCCTTCCTTCATCATTGTTTTCATTTTTTTATTAAATACTATGATTTTTCAAATACATCACTTATTTCTGATAGAATTCATGAAAGTCTTTTATTCATAACATGAATTCTTATAAAGCAATAACAAGATAATAGAATAATACTATTCTTAAGAGCTAAAAGTGCAAGTAAAAGAAAAACAAGTAAAACTCTTTATATAGGGTCTATTACATGAGATACAAATGTGTTTTTCCAATGTGGGACAAAAGCAATGTGGGAAAGAGTTAATGCTAATATCCCCTCTCAAACTCGCGATGGTGTAGACAGAAGCATCGAGAGTTTGCCAAGAAAGAACCGGTGACGCTTTAAGGTATGCGCCTTTGTGAAGAAATCTGCAAGTTGCATCGAAGATAAGACAAATGGCAAGGATAGAGTGCCCTGCTGAAGATGATATTGAATAATATGACAATCAATCTCAATATGCTTGGTACGTTCATGAAAGAATGTGTTGTGCGCAATCTGAATAGAACTCTTATTATCACAGTACATCGGGGTTGGTGAGGAAAGAGAGACACTCATATCAACCAATAACCGACGTAACCATACAATCTCACACGTAGTAGGAGCCATAGCACGATACTCTACCTCAGTTGAAGAGCGAGAAACCACATCTTGTTTCTTACTTTTTCATGAAATGAGTGAATCTCCTAAAAATACACAATAACCAGTTTTCCGATCAGTTAGGTCACTAGCCCAATCTGCATCAGAAAATGCACGAAGCTCCAAGGATGAGGTCGATGGAAACAAGAGACTCTGATAAATAGTTCCTCGAAGATAGCGAAGAATACGCATAACTGCAGCCCAATGTACAGATGTAGGAGAGCAAACAAACTGACTGACAATGTGAACAACATATGCAATGTCAGGGCGAGTAATGGTGAGGTACACCAGACTCCCTACAACTGAACGATATAAAGTGGGATCAGGAAGAGGATCCCCGTCAGTAAGTGTATATCGAACATTAACCTCAAAAGGAGAGTAAACTATACGAGTATCTGTGAGACGGGCCCGCTCAAGAATATTTGCAGTGTACTTAGACTAAGAGAGAAGATATCCCTTCTCAGAATAAGCTACCTCAATGCCTAAAAAGTAACGTAGATGACCTAAATCTTTCATCTCAAAACGGCGAGACAAAGTAGATTTTAGGTTTGCAATACCATCAATATCATCACCTGTAATGATCAGGTCATCAACATACAACAAAAGCAAAATACAACCTACAGGGGATGATTTAACAAATAACGTCGAATCATGAAAGCTAGAAATAAACCCAAGAGATGATACTACAGTGGAGAACTTGTCGAACAAAGCTCTTGGAGCTTGTTTGAGACCATACAGAGCTTTCTTAAGCCTGCACACCTATCCTGGATTTTGTGAAACACCAGGTGGAGGGACCATGTAGACTTCTTCTTGAAGATCCCCATTCAAAAAAATATTTTTAACATCCATTTGTGAAATATGTCAATGATGAACATAGGCCACTACAATAAGAACCCGTTCTTTGCAACAGGTGCAAAAGTCTCTTCATAATTCATACCATATTCTTGAGCAAACCCCTTTGCAACCAAACGAGTTTATATCGCTCAATAGAACCATCAGACTTGGTTTTAATCTTGTACACCCATTGAGAACCAATAGTTTTCTTATCAGTCGGTAGAGAAACCAAATCCCAAGTACCAGTTTTGTTCAAAGCAGCCAGTTCCTCATTCATATCCTATTTCCAAAGAGGATCACGAGCTGCTTCAAAGTAGGAGGTAGGCTCATAGAGAGAATTAATATAAATTAGAAAGGAAGCAAATGATGGAGCATAGAAAAAATAATTAAAATCGGATAACTAAGTAGATCGCAGAGTGCGTTTAGGATAGCGAGGTGGATCTGGATCTGCAACCACAAGAGGTTCTGAAATAGGCGTAGGAGGGGGTTGAGTATCAATATCATGGGACCTGCCAGAAGACTGAGAAGGAACATATGATATAGATGTAGAATCAGATGGGCAATCATCATCAAAAGGATCAATATCAATAAGGTCAGATTTTGTTATGCCATGTGAGGTAGGTGGGATGGAAAAGAAAGGAACATGCTCAATAAAGGAAACATTACGAGACACATACAATTTTCCAAAAAGTGGATCATGACAACGATAACCTTTCTGCCCAACCTCATATCCAAGAAAAACACAAATGGCGATACGAGAAGATAACTTAGTACGCTCTGCATGTGGACGTAGAACAAAATATGTAGAACCAAAAACTCTCAAATGTGAATATAGTGAGGTGTGACCAAATAGTCTAGCATACAGAGAAATTCCAGAATTATGAGAGGTAAGGATCATATTAATAAAATAAACAGATGTAAGGACAGCTTCTCCCCAAAATTCACTAGGTACACTAGCGGACAAAAGCATGGATCTAGCGGTCTCAATAATATGCATATGCTTTCTCGCGGCTACCCCATTTTGCTGTGGTGTATCAATACAAGAAGACTGATGTATTGTACCATCAGCTTTCAAAATACCAGAAAGATCCCCACTAGTATATTCACCTCCTAAATCAGCCCAAAAACATTTAATAATGGAAAAATGTTGAGTTTTCACATAAGCTTGAAACTCAACATAAGTATGAACAAAATCAGAACGTCTTTTCAACAAATAAACCCAACTTTGACGAGTATAGTCATCAATAAAGGAAACATAATATCTGGAGCCTCCCTTAGTGGGGATAGGTACTGGCCCCCAAACATCTGAATGAACTAGATCAAATGGTGCAGAAGAAGTAGAAGTACTAAGATTAAAAGGCAAAGCAGAAAATTTTCCAAGTTTACATCCACTACAATAAAAAATATCATCGGATTGTAAATCACTAAGAACACCCGTATTACACATAAAATGCAGGCGAGATCCTGATACATGACCAATTCTAGAATGCCACAAATAAAACTTCGAAGATGAAGGTGTTAAATGAAAAAAAGACAAATTAACAGGCATAACTGCTGCATGAGTAGGAAGATGCAGCTCATCCAAAACATAGAGAACTCTCCCCTTTCTACGCCTTGTCCCAATCACTCTCTTAGATTTTAGATATTGCACATAACAAGAATTAGGAAAAAGTCCAATAAAACATCAAGAGTCACATATTTGACCAGCAGAAGCAAGATTCATATGTAATTTTGAAATGCAATAAACATCAGGTAATGATATAGTAGATGTATGAATGGTGCCAATGCCTGTCAATGGCATAAGTGTGCCATTAGTAGTCACAACAGAAGTGGAAGGGGGGAGGGGGGTCAAAAGACATAGATACAAAGATGGAAGAATCAAGAGACATATGATTTCCAGCTCCATAGTCCAAGATCCAAGAAGACGAAATGATACCTGAACCAATAGATGGTGATGAGCCGGAAGGAGCAGAAAGAGCATAAGACTGAGAATTCTTTTGAAAATGTTGGAAGGAGAGGAACTTCTGAAATTGGTCAGCTACAGAATCAGTATTGTGACTCACAGAGGCTCCTGAAGCTGGGTGATCAAGAGACGGCACAAATGCAGTCTGAGTCGGTGGATACGAGTTCTGGAATTGACCCCCAGAATATGGCTTCTGTTGAGAAGGCTTCTGTCCTTGTCCCGAATGTGGAGGCTTAGAACCTGACGTCTTCCGTAGCTCAGGACATTGATTCTTCCACTGTTCTGGTTTCTTGCAATAATTACAATTATCCATGACAGTTGTTCTATATTGGTATGTAGGGGCTGCAAGGACCGGTGCAGACGAAGGAGCTGTCAATACGGAAGTAGAAGCCTTATGTACCCCTTTTAGATTGTTCAAACATGTTTCTTCAGCCATAAGTTCATTTACCACATCTTTAACAGATGGTAAGGGTTTGCGGTGCAAAAAACCTGAACGACAATTCTCAAATTCTGACCGAAGACCCATCAATAGCTGAACAAGACGGTCTTCATCTCTGCATTTAATATAAGCATCGCATGCTTGCAATTCAGTAGATTCCATCATAGCTAACTGATCCCACAAAGTGGTCATTGCACAGAAATAATCTTGAATGCCCAAGTCATTCTGTACTAGTGCACGAATTTCAGATTGTAACTGATATTTAACAGCAAAATTATTTTGCACAAACAATCGTGACAGATAATCTCAAATCTCTTTAGCAGTTTTGAACTTAGTCAATTAAATATCAATTTTTTGTTCAACAGAGTTATTAATCCAAGTAATAATTTTTGAATTATTGGTCTCCAAGTTCTAAATAATTCATCAAATTTTTCATTTCCAACTTTAGGGTATTTGGCTTTTCCAGACATATAATCCCAAAGCCCTTTTCCTTTCAAAAAAATTACCATGACATAGCTCCAATAAGAATAATTTTTTCCATCTAACCGAACACCAATAGTTTGCAAAGAAACATCACCTCCAGCCATTATGAATTTTAAACAGAAAAATCCCAAATAACAAGCAACAAAATAAAAAATGGCAGATCTCACCAATCAGATGCGGAAGCCAAGAAGACGAAACCCAGATGCGGAAGCCAAGATCAAAACGAGCACGAGCAGCCATAACAAGCCAAAACGAGCACGAGCTTCCAAAACAAGCCAAAAAAAATTTAACTGATACCAGGGGCGTGCTGCATGCGAACCCCCAACTAACTCACCGCGAAGTTGAATCCGCGATCGAGCTAAAAATATTAACTTGCGCTCTTAGCTCTGATACCATGATAGAATTAATGAAAATCTTTTATTTATAACATTAATTCTTACAAAGCAATAACAAGATGATATAATAATACTATTCTTGAAAGCTAAAAGTGCAAGTAAAAGAAAAGTAAGTAAAACCATTTATATATGGTTTATTACATGAGATACAGTGTGTTTTTCCAATGTGGGACAAAAACAATGTGAGAAAGAGTTAATGCTAATAATTTCTATCGAATATTTGATACACCCATCAAAACTTGCCGAGGCAGAAAATCCTAGCATTGTTTCCAGCAGATACTTTGATGGCTATAGCTCACTTGGTGAGTTCCTTCCACAATTGAGGTAGCTAGTGTAGCATTCCATTCTCCTTTCCTCCCCTTCTCCTAGCCTCGATTGAATAAAAAAAAATAGCTTAGGGGCCGTTTGATCGTACAAAATAGAGCTTAACTCTTACCTTGTTTGGTTACCATTTTACTTCTTCTATTAGTAAATAATATATGCATATGGTGTGCATGTATTATTATTTGATGCAAGATAGAATCATATGAAATAAGAATACACATATTAATAATGGATGGACGAAAACTAAAATGACAGAATATATATTACTGTAAACAAAATTTTATTCAGCTCAACAAGTAATTAAACACGTGTTTTATATATACAATAAACAAAACATCTAATAAAAAATAATTATTACCTTGTAATATCTGCATCACAAAAATTGTAGGTGTGAACAATTACCATTTTCAATCATACTACCGATTAAAGGGACCATTGCAATTAAAAGAAACATCAGATGCGGACAAATGAAAGGATCTAAAGGATGATAATTTCCCTAAAAGTCAGAAGTCAAGTCGTTGGCACTGGGGTACATATCCACAAGCAAAAGACTAATTAAGAGAAATCGACCAAAGCGTGAGTTCAGACATCACAATTTTGTGTATGGATGGAGTCTTCCCATGCATTGTCAGTTAGACAGTCTAGTACACACTACTGCTAATACATATGTACACACCTGACCTAAAACTGTTGCAAAGCCTTAATTATTTTTTTTGATATCCAGTTTCCTGGCTTACGCCAGACTATTCCTGGAGATAGTAGTATCGGTCCCTCAACACTACTATCAGTAAATCACAGGATGTGCCTGAATGACCAGGGTTTGAGAACAGAGCAACTAATATCACCTACAAGGTCTTATCCCAGAAGAGAGCGAAGTGCTCCCACCAGGATTCTAACTCACGCTGCAGGCCTCCAACTGGATTTTAAGTTCACCTCCTTTTCCATCCTGCTATGCCCCGGAGACTGTTGCAAAGCCTTAATTGTAATGCCAAAGAATGGCTTGAGATTATGAGAAAGTAGGCAAATTTTGGTAGAAGCAATGGCCGAGTCAGAAAATTTGGTAAGAAGACTCGAGAAAAAAAAAATGAAAATGACACAATTAAGATAATGCAAGGAGGTCATGAGTTCAAGCCGTGAAAATAGTCTCTTGCAGAAAATGCAAGATAAGATTGCGTACAATAGACTCTTGTGGTCCGGCCCTTCACCAGACCCCGCGCATCGGCCTGTTTTTTTTTTTTACACACTTAAGATAATGTAAGGATAAAATAGTCATTTAAAAAAGTCAATTAGAACAAATGGGTAGGATGTCTATTATCCAAAGTTGAGGTGGGGGGTTCGATTTTTTAAAATGAAGTTGGTGTACCATTTCTTCTTTTTCTATGATGCGTAAATATTGAGTCCGGACACTTAGGAAAAGACAAAAATGATCAAAGTATCTCATAAAAATAAACAGTGACAAAATCATCTTTAACGCAATATTTTTGTGTTATGTAAGGAGGAGTTAACTCCAATGTTAAATTCAGTTGGCCAACTTTTTGGTTCCATGCATGTTTGTATTCATTCACGTCATCTTTCCAGCAACAATTTGTTTTCCTTTCTTTTTGCTTAATACATCCATTCTCCAACTTTTCTATTTCTTCTTTCTCTTCTTATTTAATCCATTCAACATCATTTAAAAAAATATATATTACTTAATTTTTAGGTACAAGTAAAATATTTCGTACATATTAACTCAAAGTTACCCATGAAAAATATTATAAGTTACATAAAAGTTTCTCGAAAAGCTAAAATTTATTATTTAATTTTCTTTATTATGTATAGTGATAGTTTCATCTCTCGACACATTTTCATTCGAATCTAAGTTGAATTTTGGAATGGCTGGCACTTTAAAATATTTGCGTGGATATAAATTATTTCATTAAGCGTAATTATTTTAAAGTTTAAAGTATTTTTAGATATAATAAATGATAGTCTTTTTAGATAGATTAAAAAGAAAAGTGTGTCACACGTAAGCCTTATAATTTTGTTATTATCTAAATTCATAATTTGATCATTTCTTTTAAGCTTTCCACTATCTTTAAAACAAAATTATAAATAAAGTTTTTACGTACTTATATTTTGAAATTTTAAAAATAAGATAATATTTATGTTGCAATTTTAAAAATAAGATAATATTTATGTTGAAATTTATAAACGTCTTTGATTAAAAAAGAGAATAAATATTTTTTGAATGGTATATTTCAAATCCCATAAATAGGAAATAATCGCAAATTACTTAATAAGATATACATACTATTAGTAATAACTTTATTTCACTTTAAACAAGTAAATTACTTGTATTTTTAAAAAAATAATATTTTATTACTATATGAAATTTCTTATTTTTATTTTAGTTTGTTTATTTCTACTTTCACTTCAAAATAATCTTAAAATTTACTTAGTTAGATAAAGTTTCATTTATGTAGAGTTTTCATTGTATAAGAGGTTTATTGTTAGAAAAATAAGGATAACATCATTATATTTAAGAGGTTTGAAAGATAAAATTATGTTTCCAAATGCATAAAAATCCGAGTCATCTGCTATGTGATTTGTGTTCATTTCCTATTTTAGAATTTCAAAAGAGGATTTAAAAATAAAGGAGTGAATAAAAATTTTCAATAAAAGTATTCATCTTCTTTTGTAAGTGTTAAAATCGAGACAGTTATGAGAATTTAGAGAGAGAAGAATAATGAGAGAATTCTTTCTGTTTTTCATTCATCACAATGACATCATTATATGGAGGTAAGATCCTTCTTTTCCTAATCTAATAGGATAAAGGGTAATCCTGTTTTAATAGGATTACAAATCCTATATTACCATAATTCACAAGTCGGAGCATGAGGGTCTCGAATTCCCAATTTGTCAAGTAAATATTCATGTTGCGATTTCCTCAAATTCTTTGTAAACACATCGGCCAATTGCTCACTGGTTGACACATGAGCGGGAAGTATTATTCCGGATTGAAGCGCGTCCCCGACATAGTGACAGTTGACTTCAATGTTTTTAGTTCATTCATGAAACATCGGATTTCGCGCAATATACAATGTTTTTTTACTATCATAATATATTTCACCGGAGATTTATGTTCAACACCCAAACTATGTAAAATTCCCTTTAACCATTTCAACTCACAGACTGTCATTTTTATTGAACGATATTCCGCATTTGCTGACAAGCGAGAGACAATGTGCTCCTTCTTGGTTTTCCATAATACAAGTGAATTTCCGAGGGATATAAACCAACCGGTAAGTGATTTTTAAGTCAACGGACATCCGGCCCAGTCTGAATCACACCATCCGTACAATTGGAGATCACAATCTTTTCTCATCACAATGCCTTTCTTGGGTTCTTCTTCAAGTACTGCACCACATGGAGAGCCGCGTTCTAGTGTGCTTTCTTTAGTTGCTGCATGAATTGTGACAGAATATGCACGCAGTATGACAACTCATAGTCTCGTGAAATTGAGGTATATTAGTCTACCGACCAGACACCGGTATAGTTCTAAACCTACTAAAGTAGCTCATTTTGCCAACGCCAAAACATGATTTTGTTCCATGGGAGTATTGATTAGTTTAGCTCCCAATAAATCAAACTAAAAAATTATATCCAAGACATATTTTTGTTGACAGAGAAATAACTCAGTTGGTCCACATGCAACTTCAACTCCCAGAAATTACTTCAGAAGGCCCGAATCCTTTATGTGAAAATAGGTGCGCAGATAGTCTTTGAATCATTCAATGACATTATGGTCATTTTCGAAGATAATCAGGTCATCCACATAGACTAAGACGTTAAGTTGTATACGTCCCCGATGTATAATGAATAAAGAATGATCAGAGTACGACTATTTGAACCCATATTTCATCAAAGCACTTGAAAATTTCGCAAACCAACACCTTGGAGCATGCTTCAAACCATGCAAAGATTTCCGGAGTTGACATACTTGTCCCGAATTAGGAACACGAAATCCCGGTGGCAATTTCATATAAACTTCCTCCGTAAGCTTTCCCGTATAAAATTTCATAGAGGATTTTCTCATTCAACACCGAAGATGATGTTCTATTGATCAAATACTCCACAGTCAAAATATATTCTTCCTAGAATTTAATCGAAAGATGATTCTGAAATCTCAATGCTCAAGCCACATTAAGAATGTGACAGTGTTATCTTTCGATTCTTCCATTCTGTTGTGGTGTCCATGTGCAAGTTGTTTGGAAAATAATTCCATATTCGAAGAAGTAAGTCTTCATACATGTGAACTCAGTTCTGTTATTACTTCTAACAATCTTCACTTTCTTACCAAACTGTCTATCCACCAAGGCAAAGAAATTTTTCAAGGTTTGAGACACTTCTTTCTTATCAACTAAGAGAAAGATCGACACAACTCGTGAACGATCATTCATAATAGTAAAAAAAATATGATGTACCACAAGAGAAATGGGTTCTATATAGTCCCCATAAATCGCAATGAATCATTTCAAAAGTACCCAAAATAATATTATCACTAAAAGAAAAAACACTTCTCGTTTTCTTTGCCCATTGGAATATATCACATTCTCTATCTTATGTATCACCACTCTCCTTTAAGTCTAATATCGTAACAGACTTCGTTACTTGTGCCGAAGGATGACCCAACCGTTTGTACCAAAGATCGAACCAATCAACTGTCTCTGCCTTCATAGCCCGTATTAGTGACATATTCCGAAAATAGTAAAGTCCACCTCGTAGCTCACCCTTTTCAATCAACTTTCTTGTGGTGGAGTCTAGTACAACACACATAATTCAATTAAATATCACATCACAATCTAAATAACCAACTAGTTATGATAAAGAAATCAAATTGCATGTTAAATCTGGAACATAAAGGACATTCTTCAATCATATCCTGTCATTCAGCCTGGTTGTTCCTTCTTTTGTAGCCACTGAGCTACTTTGGTCTGAAAGATCAACCAGACACTTAAGAATGTCTCGCATATTACCCAGTTCTTTCGGATTACCTGTCACATGATTGGTAGCTTCGAAGTCTATGATCCAGGATGAGTTTTCGATCTTACTATCTATCTTCTCGTTCGGATTTATTCTCTGAGAATTCAACATGTGAATCACAGTCTTTTGGATCTCATCTCTCAAATTGTGAAGTCCTATGCCGCCTGTGTTCACCGTTTTTGTCTCCGTCTGAGTTCATTCTACCACGACCGGATCCTGGTCTACTCCTCTGCTGTTGTTGCTATCCTCATCTTCTTCCTTCGATTGTTTCATTTCCTTTTTTATTTCTCGGCCACCAATTTGGATAAATAATAAGTCAAAAACATCAATCCACAACATTTTCGGATCTTTTCCAATATGTGCGGAATGCACCATCATTTTTTCCTTCATCTCGATCACGGTAAGGATTTCTCCCATGTACGGAAAAAACTATGATTTCACTCAGATCCTCTATTCTTCGTGTGATTCCTCTTACACACTTTTGTTGCACCAACTTTGAGTAGACATTGTTCAATGATGCCAACAGTTCCTGGGCAAGTATGTTCGATCTCACCATTTCATACATTCCCTCATCCAATCCCATGAGGAAAAAATGCATTTTTTCTTCTTCTTTTTTGGCTTCTAGGACCATTCCTAGATTGCGTGTGCACTTTTCGTACATACAACTTAGGATCTATTCGTAATTCGCCAATTCCTCCCACAACTTAGTGAACATTCCATAGTAATCCACTATGGTTCTCCTTTTTGCTTGCACTCTGCTAGTTCTGCCTTTAGTTGTTATATCTGAGGGCCGTTGATAACGACAAACTGCTCTCGGATGCTCGTTTATAATTTTTTCAGTCCCTCTTCATGTGTAATCATTGAGCGAAGCATCGGTTCTATGGTGTTGTGAATCCACGACACCAACAATGAGTTTATAGTCCACCAATCTTCCAAGTCCGGTGACTCTTGGTCCGGTTTTTTTATTGTACTATCGATGAAGCCGAACTTCTTTCTTGCTCTTAGGGTTGTCCTCATGAATCTAACCAATTCTTCATATTTTTTGCCCTTCAATTGGACTTGTGACACCACAATTACAGGGTTACTATTCAATGTAATATCGTAGGGAGAGATTATTTTTTCTTTGGATTTTATTTTCTTCACCGGCGATTCCTTTACCGTTATCACCGATTTCTTTACCGTCACCTGCCATTATTCTAGGATTTTGGTATTCCTTCTAACGTGACTCTGGTACCATATTAAAATCAAGATAGAAACGAGAATTTGGAGAGACAAGAATAATGGAATAACTCTTTCTGCTTTTCATTCATCACAATGACTTCTTTATATAGAGATAATATCCTCTTTTTTCTAGTCTAATAGAATAAATGGTAACCATAATCTAATAGGACTATAAATCATATATTATCAGAATTACCAAAATCTATATTACCATAATTTTCAAATCCTATATTACCATAAATATATAATTCCTATATTACCATAATGATCAAATCATGTATTATGATAAATAGACCTAACCTATTCTAATAGTAGTAAGTTTCATAAAAATATGTAAAAAATTATTATAATTTTAGTTTGTTTTTCAATAGTTATATTTTAATATACTTTATTGATACAACTTATAGGGAAAGTAAGTGATTAATTTTAAAACACAAAGATTATGGCTGAAACTAAATCATATATTACAAGAATGTTTATTGTAATTAACCCTAGATAATGAAACCGTACATGACAATAAAGAATTTGAAGAGCAATGTTTTAGACAAGTACTTGTAAACAAGACTTTCTCTCTCTATAATGAGACTTCTCTTCATCTTACACTGAATGGCTGGAAAATCAAAGGACGGAGGAAGGAAGACAATGACATAATTGAGTAATCAATAGAATACAATGAGGAAGAAAGTTCCCTCACTGTGGATGCAAAGAAAACTAAGAGTGAATGGGATACAAGGGATTCAGGCATTGGACCCGGTGAACTTGACTACGCCAGTGGGTTCGATTGGATCACAGAGTGGAAGCAAGGCTGCAACAACGAGTAGCCCTAGGTCATGGGCTGATATCGTGGAGAGATGCACAAGAAAATGTCACAGGTACGCAACAATCACCTCATGCTGGTATGAGTTGGAGTAATGTAGTGGGCTCTAGCCCTAAATCGAGGGGTACTAAGCTCATAGCAGAATGATAGAATATAGCACGGTACCGTGCTCAAATAGGATTAGGATTGTAATTAAACTAGTGTACAAACTTACTATAGTTGTAGAATTCTTGTACGAGTATGATTAAGATTTAGAAGTATAGTATGAATATGATTTTCCATATTTGGAGATTGTAACTTGTATATATACCCATTCATTAATGAAAATAATCAAGAGATTATTTCTTTCATGGTATCAGAAGTCTAGGTCTAAAATGCCTTCCCAAAAACACTTCCGCTCTTCTCGATTTTTGCTCGTTTTCCGTGAACCCATCCTCGGTTTCCGTGCACTTTTCCTCCTCTCATTCCCAAATTTGGAGATCCTAAGATGTGAATACGAAGTAGTCTTATTATATAAAATTTTAAGGGGAGATTCATATGCTAACCCTTTGATAGGAAGTACGTTAAGGATGTATCTAGCCATTTGTAGTGCATGATGCCAAAAGGAAGGGGTACGGAAGCATGGACTAATAAAGTTTGGACAATATTATTAATGGTACTAATTTTTCGTTCGACTTTTCCATTTTGTGAGGACGTATGATGACAAGAAAAACGAAAAACTATGCCATTAGCATCACAAAATTCCCGAAACAACCCATTATCGTATTCCTTGCCATTATCACATTGCATATTTTAAATTTTCCGTTCGAATTGGGTAGGGATAAATGCTCTAAATTTTAAGAAAGTGAAAAAAACTTGTCACTTTTTGGGTAACGGAAAGGTCCACGAAAAATTAGAATAATCATAAAAAAATAAGACATAATAACGATGACCCAAAGAACTTAAAACGGGAGATGTCCATAAATCACTATGAATAACGTCAAAAGGCATCAAAGAACGAGAAGTAAATGCTACAAATGGTAATCGAACATGTTTCCCTAACGGACAAGAAGAACAAAGTGGAGTACTACGCGTATCCTTATAAGAAATAAAATTATTTTTATGCAAACACAAAATAATAGACGATCTCGGATAACCCAAACGTGCATGCCACAAGGAAGGAGCAAGAGCTGCAAAAGTAGACGACATGACTTGACTCGTGGAAGTGGTGGTAGTTGTGATTGGATAAAGCTCTCCCCTACTATTGTATCTCATTAGAGGTATCCTCGTTTTTGAAATCCTTCACAGAAAATCCAAAGGGATCAAAATTAACAGAAACTCAATTATTAGTGGTGAATTTTCGGACAGACATCAAATTTTTAATTAAGTTAGGGGCATGAAGGGTAATTTTCAAAACTAGAGGTGGATGTTGGGGAGACAAAGTTGTATGTCCATAACCGCGAATTGGAATTGAGTTGCCATTACCAACAATTATACCACGATTTTCGCTCAAATTTGAATAAGACGAGAGAGTACTTGATCGGACGTCATATGAGAAGTGGCTCCGGTATCCATGTACTAATTCGCGTCCGGGGGATTTAAGCCAAGTGTATGCATTGCGGTTTCAATATCTGTAAGTGTTGGGATTGGATTTAGGCATGACATGGAAGGCTGCGTGGGCGATGACCGCAGACACACTGCCTGTTGTCCGCCATTCTTGTACCGCATTCCACTATTTGGGATCGAAATCGGGCCTAGAATTTTCTTTGGGCGAGCCCAGTTTCCCAGATAAGGAGCAGGTGGAAAATAAGGGTTGTTGGGCCACTGGCCCGCCCACTCACTTAGGGGACCGCGGTGGGCGATTGGCTGTGGCTCCGCTCGAGGCCCACTGTTGTAGCTGCCACTGTTCCGTCCTCCGTCGCCGTTACCACCGCGATTGCCTACCAAAGGATTAGCATATGAAAGAAATAATCTTGATTATTTTCATTAATGAATGGGGTATATATACAAGTTACAATCTCCAAATATGAAAAATCCTATTCATACTATACTTCTAAATCTTAATCATACTTGTACAAGAATTCTACAACTATGGTAAGTTTGTACATTAGTTTAATTACAATCCTAATCCTATTTGAGCACGGTACCGTGCTATATTGTATCACGGAAGAACCTACTAGTACGGTGACAATTTCGGTAGAAGATATCAAAGAGGAGGTTACTTAATGAAATATGGCGGTCTTCTATTATGTACTAGGTTCTACCCCCCCCCCCCCCCCCATCGGTGATGTAAGGGTTTTGTAAGCGGATCTGGGGACAATTGGGGGTAGAGAAAGTTGCACAGGTGAATCGAGGGGTGTTTATGGTGCGCTTTGAGTCGAATGACTCGAAGAATATTGCGATGGAATAGGGAATTTGGATGTTTGATAGAAAACCAGTGATTGTTAAGCCATAGATACCTGGGATGGAGCTCACAAAGGAAGAAATGCAGAAGATTCTGGTGTGGGTAAGGCTTGTGGGGTTGGATATCAAATATTGGGGCCCTAAAGCTTTGGCAAAGATTGCTGGACTGGTAGGTAGGTCATTACGTACTGATAGTGCAACAACACTCGAGGAGAGATTGACATATGCTAGGATACTGGTTGAGGTCACAATTAATCTGAATTATCTAACTAAGGTGTTGTTTGAGAATGAACATGGGCACACAGTTGAACAGGAAGTTGTGCTTGAGTGGAAACCAATAGTGTGCCCACATTGCAAGAATTATGGACATGCTATGCAGGAATGTAGGAAATTTTTGAAGGACGAAGTGAGGAAAGGGAAGATGCAAATACAGGAGAACAGGCCAGGGCCAGGGGACAATTATAATGCTAGTAGAAATGATCAAAGGGTGGAAGGAAGGCAAGGTTATAGATATGGGAGATATGCTAAGAAGGGAGGGGGTGCTAAGCAAGACAATGTACAAACTAGTACTCCCTCTGTCCCAATTTATGTGACACCATTTCCTTTTTGGTTTGTCCCAAAAAGAATGTTACATTTCTATATTTAGAAACAATTTAACTTTTTGAGATGATTTACAGTCACACATTTATATAAGACTTGTTTTGGACCACACATTTCAAAAGTCTATTTTTTTCTTAAACTCTGTACCGAGTCAAATGATGCCACATAAATTGAGACGGAGGGAGTAATAGGTTTGGGACACCAGAAGAAAGGCATGGTGTGGGAGAATGAGTAGATCCACAAGATGAAGTCATACCTAGTTCCTCTACCCCTATAGAGGATAAGGGTGTTGGTGTTCCTGAAAATGGAGGTGGGGAGGGGGTGACCCCTCATCCTCATGGATAACTTGGGGTTCTGGAATTCCAGGGGATTAAATAACTCTACCAAGCAGGAGATGCAGTTGTTTATGCAGACTGCTAAGGTGGGGTTGTTTGGTCTCTTGGAAACAAAAGTTAAGAGGGCTAAAGCTCATAATGCCTCTCTTAACTTGTGTAGTGGGTGGTCTTTTAGCACAAATCTAAATATTCAAATGGTAGGATATGGTTATTGAAGAAACCTCATCTCTATGAGGTTGATATTAAAGACAGTACAGAACAACTGATTCATTGTGGTGTGACACATAGGTGCACAAATCAAAGTTTTCATATAACTATGGTGTATGCTTTCAATGATGGGGCTCTAAGAAGGACACTTTGGGTAGACTTAAGGAGGTTACATGGTCAAGTACATGGACCTTGGACAATCATGGGTGACTTTAATTGTGTGTTAGAAAGAGATGAAAGAGTGAGGTGTCTTGTTATTATGGCAAAGATAAGGGAGTTTAAACAATGTGTAGTAGACTGTGATCTGACAAAACTAAGATCATCAGGGGCATACTTCACCTGGTGCAATAAGCAATGTGCTCAAAAGAGGGTGTATAGCAGGATAGACAAAGTTCTGGTATGAATGGGTGGATGATCTACCTGCGTCTGAAGTACACTTCATGAACCTTGGTTATATCATCATTCTCCTGGTATAATCAGGTGAGAAGGGGGCATCCAGTCTCAATATAGGTTCAGATACTTTAATATGTGAAAGTTGGACCCTGAATTTTTGCAGACAGTTACAGTTGGGTGGCAAACAGACAGGAGAGGCACAAAGATGTATGAATTAGTGGGTAAAATGAATAAGCTTAAAGGGGTGCTTAGAAGGCTGAATACTTCAAATTTCAGTGATGTGGAGGCTAAGGCTGAGCAATGGATGTTGAAACTTCATGATTGTCAGACCAAGATACAGGTGTTTCCCATAGATGCTAGCCTAATAGAGGAGGAAAGGCAGACATAAAAGGAGTGTTTGAAATGGAATACGACTAGGGAAATGTTCTCAAGACAAAAGAGCAAGGTGAACTGGCTAACAATGGGAGATCAGAATACTAAATTTTTTCATGCCATCTTAAAGGCAAGGAGAAATGCTAATAGAATGTTCTCTATTGCTGACAGCCAGGGGCAAGAGCAAACTGAGCCTCAAGCTGTAGCACAAGCATTTGTGGATTTCTATACACAACTACTGGATACTCAGCAGACTGGGAGGGATCAGATGAATGTGGACTTGGTAAGGCAAGGTGCAGTGGTGCAAGAGATGTAGAGAAATCAGCTTGTACTCCATATAATATCAGAGGAGATAAAACAAGCTTTATGGGCAATCCAAAGAGAAAAAGTTTCTGGGCCTGATGGGTATAATAGTTAGTTTTTTAAAGATAGTTGGGAGGTGGTGGGTGCAGATGTAATAGGTGCAGTAAAGGATTTCTTCAGGGCAGGTAGGATGCTGAAAGCCTTGAATTCTACCCTGATTACTGTAAAACCTAAAAGTAAGTATGTGGAAGGGGTGGGGGATTTTAGACATAATACTGTGTACAAGGTCATCTCCAAGGTGATATGCAATAGACTGAGAACTGTACTGCCTACTATCATCTTTGATAAACAGAGTGCTTTTATGGAAGGGAGAACTATTGTACAAAATATTCTTATTTGTTAGGATCCAATTAGGTTGTATAAGAGAAAGAATACTACAGAGTTGCCTCCTTAAGATTGACCTTAGGAAGGCATATGACTCTGTTGAATGGGAATTTGTGAAGGCGATGCTTGAGACATTGCAGTTTCCTCCAATATTTGTAGCATGGGTTATGCAGTGTGTCACAACTATCCAGTATAGTATTGCAGTGAATTGGGGGGGGGGGGGGGGAGGTGTTTTTAAACTTTAAGGGGAAGAGAGGTCTAAGACAAAGGGATCCCATTTCCCCCTTGCTCTTTGTCATTTGTATGGAGTATCTATCTAGGATACTCAAGAAAGTGGGAGAGATACCAGGTTTTGAATACCACACTAAGTGTAGAAGCATTAGATTGAACCATGTGTGCTTTGCAGATGATATGTTGTTGTTTTGTAAAGGGAACTATCAGTCTGTAATGCTTCTACTTGGAGGGTTACAAACATTTTCTAATGCTTTTGGGCTGCAAGCCAATGCAGGGAAGTCAAACTTTTTTAGTGCTAATATGGATCAACAATGCTTAGAGGACATATGTAGTGCAACAGGGTATCAGAAAGGAACACTATCTTTAAGTTATCTTGGTGTACCAGTATCAGCTAAAAAGATCAATGCTAGAGACCGTGAGGTTCTTATTGATAAAATGGGGGAATGAATCAGAACATGGAACTCCAGGCACTTATCATATGCAGGCAGAGTTCAATTTATTAACTCTGTTCTGCAACATCTGCATGTGTACTGGTCCTCAATCTTTATTTTGCCTAAAGAAGTAATGAAGAAATTTATTGCAATGTGTAGGAATTTCTTATGGAATGGGAAGGAGGTGAGTAAAAAGGTGCCTCTAATAGCTTGGGATTTGGTTCGCAGGCCAAACAAAATGGAGCGGATAGGTGTGTTGGACAATCTTGTTTGGAATGAAGCTGCACTAGCAAAATATGTGTGGAATGTGGCACAAAAAGCTGACAATCTTTGGATTAAATGGGTGAATAATGTATATATTAAAGACCAGGATTGGTGGACATACAATCCTCCTAAGGATTGTTGCTGGTATTGGAGGAAAATTTGTAGTATTAAGAAAAACTATAAGCAGGGGTATGTGAAGAATAGGTGGTTGAAAGATGGGGGGAAATATACCATTCATAGTGGGTATGGAACAATGTCAATACTCCCAAACACTGCTTCATAGGGTGGTTAGTAGCACATCAAAGGCTACTAACAAGAGATAGATTGGTGAAGATGGGTGTTGTGAATGATGATAAGTGTGTGTTGTGTGATGCTGCAGGGGAGACTATTGCACACTTGTACTTTGACTGCTTGTTTTTCAGGAAATGTCTAAACTTGATCTTTCAGTGGCTAGACATGAGAGTCATAAATTTGGAAGTGCAGGACCTATGGAGGATAATGACTAGGAGTAGAAGAGGCAAGAATAGTAGGGAATGTATTATAGCAATTTTAATAGGTCTGATTTATAGCATTTGGAGGGCAAGAAATGATGATGTGTGGAATAACAAAGTTCCTATACCAAGAATAGTTTGTGACAGGTTAAGAGAGGAGATGTATATACGAGACAGACACAAGAAGAAGAAAAGAGTGCAGACAAGGAAGGCCATGGATAGATAGTTTGTTTAATACTTAGTTAATATATACTTATAATAGTAGATACACAATGAGACAGAGGGATGCCTCTGGTCTCACCACAGCATAAATAGGTTGGATTGGACTCAATTTTGTAATGATTTATTGTGGTGATAAATATTTTCTTTTCTTTTCACCAAAAAAATAAAAAAATTGAAGAATAGGGATAATAAGGCTGGCCGGGTCGGCCCGGTCCCGCCCCGATCCCCCCTAAAAAAATAGTGTCGGTATTCGAAATCGGGACGGGACTTGGGCTCGTCCCGCATAGGCCCATCCCGCCCCTGCCCCGACCCTAACCCCATATCGATCCCGCCCCCGACCCCCACTTTACAAAAATGATCGTTGCACCACTGCCATTCCCCCCCCCCCCATCCCATAACCCCTACTCCCTTAATATTTATTTTTAACCCCCAAGTTACTATATTACTCTTTAACCCAATTTTCCAACTATAAATACGTCATTTTCTCTTCATTTTATCTCGCAAATTCTCCTACAATCTCTCAATTTATCTCTCTACAAGTCTACAATTACATTGCCTATTAAATATTTTATTTTATTTGCTCATTTGAATAATTGTATCAAAGTTCAAACATTGGGACTGAAGTTGACAGCTAGCTTGATGATCATCCATCGAGCAAAGTTTTAATTTTTAACCTCGATTACAAGTCGACGTTACGTCGGCGCGTTTGGTACCTTCGTTCCTTCTTTAAATTATTATTGTTACTTCTTTCCTTCTTTAAATTATTATTGTTACTTTATTTTAATTATCGCAATTAATTTTATTATCTTTAATTATTTATTTGCATAATTAAAATGAAATGATTAAGAGGTATGTTTAAGGGTAAGGGTATCTTCTAGTAGGGTAACAAGTGTAGGGGTACTTCTTCTAGTCATCTTATTCCTAGACAGAATAATTTGATTGATTACACTCATATAGATGAAACTGAATTTTTAATGATATATCATTAGATGATGAGATATATTTTGCAACTGAACCAGACTTTAATTTAGAAGATAATCTAGATGACACACCCACTAGTGCATCTCAAACTGAAATGGAACGCCTCCTATTCCCCCTAGTATGAGACGAGGTCAGCTGCATGAGATTTTTTTGATAGGGACCAAGAGAATCAAGTAGTTAAATGCAAAATTTGTAAAAATGTTTATAAATATAAAATGGGATAAGGTCAGGGGTGGGACGGGATGTTTATTAAGACATGTACAAAACTTTCACAAAGCTAGGTGGGATGAATACGAGGCTACAAAATCAGGTGCGCCAATGCGCTCTCTATCTGGTCAAGGTTCACATAGTGTCCCGGACCAAGTACATAGTCAAATTAACCCGACGAAGGGGGAATTGTAGGTCCTAAATACGATAAACATAGAGATAAGGAAGCAATAGCAAAATTAGTTGCGGTGGAGGATTTGCCTTTTTCATTTCTTTCCTCTCCTGATTTTATTCATTACATAAGAGATATGTATAATCCCGCTTTTAACAGTTTTTCTAGATCAACTGTTAGGAGATATGTTTTTAAATTTGCACATAAATATCAACAATATTTACGTTATGCATTATATCATTTTTCTGGCAAAGTATCTATCACTTCTGATATCGGCCGTAGTACTAACGTCCATGATTATTTAACTGTAACATGTCATTAGATAGATCATAATTGGTTTATGCAAAAACGTACTTTAGCATATAGATATATTGATGATAGGCACAGTGAAAATTTTATTGCAGAAAATATTCATCAAGTTTGCGATTATTATGGTATAATTGACAAAATAATGACTGTTACGTTAGATAATGCTTCTTCTAATAATTATGTTGTGAGACTTTTAAAAGATCTATTAACTCCATCTTTTCCTAATCATTTTCATATAAAATGTGCGTGCTATATTTATAACTTAATTGTAAAGCACGGTCTATCACTTTTTGAAGACATTTTTAATAAAATACAATTTGCTATAAACTTTATTTTTAGAAGTAATAGAATACAAAGAAAAAAGAATATAAAAAAACTTGTCACGATTGTGGATTACCTTTTAGAAAAATTTCTGAAGAAGTAGCGACTATGTGAAATTCTCTATATGAACAACTATTTGTTGCTTACGATTATAGAAGAACTATAACTTTATTTTTTAACGCCATAATCGAAATCCAACTGATATGCTTATAGATAATGATTGGAAAAAAAATTTCAGAACTTATTTAATTTTTAGAATTTTTTTTCAAGCAACTAAAGAATTTTTTGGTATATATTATCCTACTATTTCAACTATGTTATTTTATATAGCTCTAATATTTTTGTTACTTAATGAATATATGAAAAATCATCTTATAAGACACATACTAAAAAAATATTTATCAAATTAAAAAAATATTTTTTCTATTCCCACTATTTATATTATTGGTGTTGTATTAAATCCGACTATTAAAATAGACGGTTGTAAAACACTCATTGAAATTATTTATGATTGTATAGCAGTACTTCCACCTCCAATTCCAAAAAACCCAAATGAACAACCACCTAAGAAACTAACTAAAGAAGAAGTTTTGTCTAACATATACGATGAATACAAAAAAATATATATGCATTACCAACAAGAAAGTGCTAGCAACCAATCGGCTTCTATACCATTTCTTCTTCTCCTTCTTCAATACAACCTTATAAAAGACATATTTCTGCTGCGAGTATTGAAAGCCTTAGAAATAGAATGTTTAGTGGTTCCACTACTAATCAAGTTAGCGAGTTTGATGTTTTGTTTTACAGGGTGTTGTACCGTACCAATCAGTTCTCAATGAAGAAGGACGTGAAGACTTGCTTAAATACTGTAGGGAAAATGAGAAGGCATTTCTGACACTAGCAAAGATGCCCGAGATTTGTTGAACATTCAAGCGTCATCAATAGAGGCTGAAAGCATTTTTTTTGTTGGAAGATTTAAAATAGGAGAGCACAGACACTTATTAGCGGGAAAGAGCTTGGAGATTGCAGTTTTATTCAGAGATTGGATACGAGCGGAGCGTAGAAGGTGCGGTCAACCGGAGATCAACGAAGAAGACCACAAAAACTACAACGAAATCTTGTCCGACGGAACTGGAAGCGACGTCGATCAATTTGACTAACAAATTCCAATTCCAACCGAAGAACCACAAGACATTGTGAAGAAATTAAAAAAAGTGTTTATAAATATGTAATTTTTTAATTGCAATTTTACTATGTGATTTGCAAATTTCAACACCACAAAGTTGCAATTTTGAAATTGTATTACAAAAAAATTATATTTCTATTAAATAATATAAGAGACACAAAAATAGCCTTGTGATGTTTTTATTACACTATCTTGTTCAATTATTGAAGTGTTTATATATATTATTTTTTAAATTAAGTGCAAAAAAAAATAGAAATTCCGATCCCGACCCGACCCCGCCCCGCCAAGACCGGTCCCCTTTTCCGATGGGATGAGGGACAGGACGGGACATTGGCCAGTCCCGCCCCACAGGTCCCGACCTCCCCAGTCCCGTCCTACCGGGACCCGCCCCGAACCCGCCCCGTTGGACACCCCGGAGAAGAAAGGAAGCAGAGTTGTACAGAAGAAAAATAAAAACGTCAAAATGAAGTTGTATAGCATATTTAAATGATGGAGCCTACTGTTTATGATCTGAAAAGAAGGAGATTCTCTTTTTAAATTTTAAAAGGGAGGATTCTTATAAGAAATCATAAAAACAAACAAATTTATTGGAACCAAAAAATTGGCTAACGGAATTTTACGTTGGAGTTGTTAGCTCCTTCCTACATAACGCATGAAAATATTGCGTTAAAGGTACTCTTATCACTTTTTATTTTTATGAGGTACTTTGGTGATTTTTATCTTTTCTTCGGTCATTTAGGTTTCGGACTCGTAAATATTAGTGGATAAAACTTAAATTCAACTAAGGATGTGTTAGGTATGGAGGAAAATATTATTTAATTTTTTATGTTCGTTTGATCAAAATTTTTGAAAAATATTTTCTTTAGGAAATCAAGTTCCTTAAAAATGAGAAAAATGACTTTCCTAATGAAAGTAGGAAAAACAAGTCTCACAAGTAGCATTCAACCGACTACCACACCACCATGACACCATCCAACCCACCCCACCAAACCGCAACTACTCCCACCACCCTGCGCACCCCCACCCAATTCAGCCCCTTCCCCCCGCTGTGAACCCCACCCTCACCACCCTTCGAATGATTTTTTATTTTATTTTTTACTCCACCCCCCAACACCCCACATTCCTCCAAAAATATTGAATTTCTTTAAAACATAATTTTTATTTTTTTTCTATTTTCTACACCACCCACCAATCCCCCCTCCCCCTCCACGCCCCACACCCCTACCCCTCTTGAATTTTCTAATTTATATATTTTATTTTATTATCATAAATTTTTTATAAGAAAATAAAAAAATTATGTGGTTAAATTTAGTGTGGATGAATTGTAGTTGGACGGCGGAGGAGGGTTGTTTGCGTGATTAAATTTGGTGTGGATGGATTGTTGTTGCCCCTCACAAACAAAATGCTCTTTAGCCCTTCAAACAAAGTAACAGAACCATTAAACTAGCCTATAGAATAGGTTGAACAATCATTTCTTCCTGGACTACATGCATAAAATCAGTCATTTATGGGTGTTGGGTATGGAGGAAAATATTTTTCATGTTTTATTAGTTAAATTTTTGAAAAACGTTTTCTAAAAAAAAAAAGTTCCTATAAAATGAGAAAAATAATTTTTCTAACGAAAATAGAAAAAATAAGTTTCATAAATGACATTCCACATTAATTATCTCCTTATTACCCTCCAACTGTCCAACATACCTCACTCCACCCATCCCCACACTCCTAGACTCCATCATCACTCCACACCCATTGTGTTTACTCAGAGTATATAAAATATTTTTGAGATAATATTTTTTGCTTATTTGCTAAGCATTAAAAAAAATAAGTAAAAAATTTAATTATTTTTCAAGAAAACATATTCCGTCATGCCAAACAAAAATATTATGCCATACCATAGACACCTATATGAGTAGGAGTCGCCACATTCATCGGCGGATCCATAACTTCAAGAAGAAGTGGATTCAAAATTTATTGATGGATTCAACCTTTACGTTTTAGGATAGAGCATTACATTTTTGAAATTATATATTTATATTTAAAACAAATCAAAGTTTAGTAACTTTGTAACATATATATATACATATACCCGTATAAAAAAAGAGAAATAATATATGGGAAGCAGTTGTGTTATGTTTATTGTGTTGAAAAACAAAAGAAAAGAAGGAAATAAGAGCCATAGGAATAATAAAAAATCTAGTGGGACGTATTGATCTGATTCCTTGTCCTCATGTTAAAAAACCGTTGTCCAACCGGTGCACCCATCGGTTTTTTGGACCATGGGGAGAGCACGTGAGAGTAAACCTATTCTAATAATCTTGTACATAAATCTAGTTTGTTGAAAAGATCAAGGGTTCTCGTGAACCTCAATTTAACTAGTAGATTCACCACTGGACACATTATTTGGAGTTACGAAAATTGGTAAGTATTATCCTTCATCTGTAATTGCAATATTCCATGGAGTCCTTGATGACTTTAATTTATACCGTTATCGTAAGCAACATGATTAGTAGAAATAATGTGGCCACCTGAATGTTTAGAGTCAATAGCAACCTCCAATACTGTAAGGTAAAGCTATACATAATTTAAGGCTTGCTTATTTATATACTTAATAAATCTCTTATATTTTATATGAAATATTTTTTTATAATAATTAAAAAATATTAGGACAAACGATATCGTTATAAATTTTTTTTAGGTGTGATGAAGTTACACAAGAAAATATTTACACTCGATAGCATTTTCTTTCCCAAGCTGGGGACAACTCTCCCATTCCAGAAAAGGCATATCCCCCGATCCTGTGCTTCTTCCACTTTTACAGGACTCAGATATATTAATACACCAAATGTATATCTGATGAGTCAGAAAAGTGGACATTTTTGATAAAAGGTAAAGGAGAGGTTGAATAGTAACTTTCTTTTTGGTTTTCAAACTTTATGATATGCTGATGATTGACACCTGTTTTAGCTCGTACTTGGAGGCATAGATTTATGGACTAGAATTTATCCCACCAATTAAATCCAAAGAGACCTTTTGTTTTTCGAGAGGTCTCGCAATCCAAGGAGTTTCAAGTACAACATTTTAAGTATTGTCACTTTTACTGGTTCACAATGCAAAAAATACATTTCTCTTTTTACTTATTACTTTTAACATAGTAAGAAAAGATAATTTTTTTTAATTTTACTCATAATATTAATTACTCATTTCAAATCATTAAATATATTAAAAATATGTATTAATTAATATAAATTTATGCTAAATTATGCACTTCATTTATTATTTTTTAAGAGTGTATAAAGTCAATAGTGGACAAGTAAAAGTGAACGGAATGAATAGTAAATACTCCCTCAGTTCCACTTAGTGATTTTTAGGCTAATGCACACTCCTTAAGAAATTGCTCACTTCTAAAAAATTAGGAGTGTTTTTACTAACTTACTCATAATAAAGATTTACTAATTTCTTGAAAATGAAAATGTAGTTAATTAATCTTGACTATTTAAATGAGAGTAATCTTGGAAGAATATGCACAAAGTCTTCTTAAAATCCTAAAGAATCACTTATTTAAAAAAAAATTCTAAAAAACACTTATTATGGAACAGAGGGAGTATTATTATTACATACAGGAATATATTCCTCCATTTTATTGATGAATGATTTACAATATATATAAGGTTACAAGAATATTTACTTTGATACAAACTAGGTAACTAATTATCCTAATTACAAAAAGATTATAATTCTACCTAATCTATGAGATATACAATTAATACAATTAATAAAAAATAATATTGGGAAATATTCTATTACACCCCTGCAGTCGAAGCGGGAGGTTCTCGAATACTGAGACTGGCTCAAAAATCATCAAATAGTATGTGCAGAAGTCCTTTGGTGAAGATGTCGGTAATCTGATATCTAGAAGGAACATGAAGGACACGAACTTGACCACGAGCCACTTTTTTCGCGAATGAATGAATGTTCATCTCAAGGTGTTTAGTGCGCTAATATTGGACGGGATCGCCGAAAAGATATATCGCACTAATATTATCACAGCAGACCAGTGTTGCCTTTTGAATCAGGCAGTGAAACTCAAGTAGAAAGTTATAGATCCAACAAGACTCAGAGACGACATTGACAACACCTCTGTATTCTGCTTGTGCACTGGATCGGGATAGTGTAGGTTGCCTTTTGGAAGACCAAGACAATATGTTATCCCCGAGGAAAATGCAATAACCAGACGTGAAGTGTCGGGTGTCAGGACATCCACCTCAGTCAGCATCAGAAAAAGCAGTGACAGCAGTGAGCGAAGACCTGTATAGATGTAATTCGAAGCGAAGTGTACCTTAGACGTATCGTAAAATACGTTTGAGGGCATGCATGTGTGCTTCCGTCGGACTGTGCATATGCAAAAAGATGTTGTTGCACGACATATGATATGTCTGGTCTCATGAATGTGAGGTACTGCAGGGCCTCAAGTAGAAAGTTACAGATCCAACAAGACTCAGAGACGACATTGACAACACCTCTGTATTCTGCTTGTGCACTGGATCGAGATAGTGTAGGTTGCATTTTGGAAGACCAAGACAATATGTTATCCCCGAGGAAATTGCAATAACCAGACGTGGAGCGTCGGGTGTCAGGACATCCACCTCAGTCAGCATCAGAAAAAGCAGTGACATCAGTGAGCGAAGACCTGTATAGATGTAATTCGAAGCGAAGTGTACCTTAGACGTATCGTAAAATACGTTTGAGGGCATGCATGTGTGCTTCCGTCGGACTGTACATATGCAAGCAGATGTTGTTGCACGACATATGATATGTCTGGTCTCATGAATGTGAGGTACTGCAGGGCCTCAGCCAGGCTACGATAGTTAGTCGAGTCTGAATATGAAGGACCGGAATCAACATTGAGCTTGGAATTGGTGTCTATAGGCGTGTGGGATGGTTTTCAAGATGTCATGCCTGCACGGTTAAGAATATCTTCGGCGTACTTATTCTGACATAGAAATAGGCCACCAGAATGTCGAGTGACAGAGATGCCCAAAAAATAACTCAGGCCCCCCAGATCTTTCATAGCAAACTCAGAGGAAATGAGAGACATAATGGACCAGCGGAGAGCATTAGATGATGTTGTGAGGATAATGTCATCAACATATAATAATAGGTAAGTCATGTCTGTACCCTTGGTGTAGATGAGCAGGGAATGATCGGATATGATGTGTGAAAAACCGATAGAGGAGACATAATCGGCGAACCGCTGGTACCATGCTCGAGGAGCCTGTTTTAGTCCATAGAGCGATTTCCGCATCAGACACACATAATCTGGATGAATAGTATTCCTGAAACCCATAGGCTGATGCATATATACCATTTCATGAAGATCCCCATGTAAGAAGGCATTCTTGACATCAAGTCGATGAACGTATCAAGACTTGGATATGGCAATGATGAGGATGGTCCGGATAGTTGTGGGTTTTACGACCGGGCTGAACGTTTCAACATAGTCTACTCCTACCTGTTGAGACCTTCCATCACCTACAAGACGAGCCTTGTACCTCTTAAAAGAACTATCAGATTTCATTTTATGTCTAAAAATCCACATAGAATGAATAATGTTAGCATCAGATGAATGGGGTACTAGGTCCCACGTCTTATTATAAATAAGAGAATTATATTCGTCAATCATTGTGACTTTCCAATTAGGGTCGGACAAGGCATCCTTCGGTTACGAGGGACAGAGGAAGGGACAACTAAAATGTAAATGTTAAACAGCCGTTTAGCTTTATGAATTATATGTATGGCTCGTGTTTCCATGGTCCCAGAGTGTGTCTCGGGATGCAGGATGGGATGGGGTTTATCGCGGGACTGCCGGGAAGATGAGGAAGGGCAGGGGTGACAGTACTGACTAGCCGAACCTCGATTTGCCCAAAGGTGGCTGCGGAATCACCCTGAGGTGGGCTGTTCTGGGCCACCGTCGGCAGAACTGGGTAGACATCTAGTCCTGAACTAGTCGAGGTGGTGGCTGGTGCCGGGGTATGGGACGACAGACTATGTAAATGGTGAATTAGAAAAGAGTTTAGGCCATCATCTAGGAAGTCGTAGGAATGTAGGTGGCAAGTGTAGGGAGGCAAAGGGAATTACGACTCATCAAATAGGACATGACGTGAAATAATAATTTTATGGCTAGACAAGTCATAGCACTAGTAACCATGATGATTGGCAGGGTAACCCAGAAACACATACGGGGAAGACCGAGGTTGGAGTTTGTGAGTGGTAGGATGGAGAGGGTAACAAAGACATCTAATAATACGCAAGTGTTGGTAGGAGGGGTTCATACGAAATAGAACTTGAGTGAGCGACCGTTGAGCTAGAGACTTGTTTGAGATTATGTTTAGGAGATAGGTGGCCATGGAGTGTGCGTAATGCCAGAGTTGAAGGGGAATTGAGGCGTGAGCAAGTAAGGCACGAATGAGGTTGTTTATGGTTCGTATTTTCCATTCGACTTTACCATTTTGGGAGGAAAAATGAAAGGTAAGATCGTTTTTGGAGCAAAACTATTTGAATTGGTTATTATCGAATTCCCTGCCATTGTTATATTGAAAAATATTTAATGCTCTTTTCAAATTGTGTTTTTATGAAAACACTAAATGAAGAAAAAATGGGGTAGACCTGGGATATATTTCCAATTGGAAAAGTCCATAGAAAGTTGGAATAATCATCCAAAAACAACACATAATATCGATGGTCAGCTGTACTCAAAATAGGGGATGTCCACAAATCACTATGTATGATATCGAAAGGCATTAAAGTACAATTTATGGTTGCAGAAAATGGTAATTTGACATATTTCCCAAAAATGCAAGATTCACATATAGGAGTCCTAGAAATATGGTTGCAATTAATAAAATTATTTTTTCTAAGGGAGCATAAAATAGAGTCTCTTGGATGTCCTAGTCTTGAATGACATAAGGAAGACGAAAGAGCAGTAAAAGTTAAGGGAAGTGAGGCTGGATTGTTGACGGCATTTGAATAGGGTAGAGATCTCCGGTGCTGTCATATCTTTAATGCCAGTCGATATCAAGGGGCCTGTGTTGTGTAGGCATGTTGTGGACGTGGGTTAAGTATGCCAGATTGGGCCTGTCGCCTGTCGGTTCTGAGGTGGAGTCCACGATGATGTCGTATACGGGCAAGGAAGGAAGGAGAATGACCGGAAAAACTAGGGTTTCGTCGTGGGGAAAAAAAAGAGGGGGGGGAGGGGGGCGACCGAGAGAGGTCGTCGGCTAGGGTTCCGACGTGGTCTAGGTATCGACGTGGAAAAAAGGTGGCGACCGAGAAGATGTATCAGCGACTAGGGTTTTGTAGTTTTAGGCTACTGATACCATACATTAATATGTTCCTCCATTTTATTGATGAATGATTTACAATATATATAAGGTTATAAGAATATTTACTTTGATACAAACTAGGTAACTAATTATCCTAAATACAAAAGGATTATAATTTCCATTTTGTGAAGACGTACGAGGACAAGAAAACTGAAAATATTTGCCGATAACCTTAAAAAATTCCCAAAACGGTCCATTATCAAATTCCCTTCCATTATCACATTGAATATTTTTAATTTTGCATTCAAATTGGGTACAGATGAATGCTCTAAATGATAGAAATATGGAAAAAACTTGAGACTTTTTAGATAACGGAAAGGTCCACAAAAAATTAGAATAATCATAAAAATATAACACATAATAACGGTGGCCCAAAGAGCTCAAAACAGAAGATGTCTTCAAATCACTGTGAATAATATCAAATGGCAATAAAGTAATAGAATTGGAGGCTACAAACGGTAATTTAACATGTTTTCCAAGCGGAAAAGAAGGACAAATATTAGTACTACGCGTACTATTACACTCAATAAAATTATAGTTTTTAAGTGAGGAAATAGAGCAACAAATGTTGACGGCGTGGCTTGTTTAGTGGTGGTGATGAGATAGAGGTCGCCCCGACTATCACATCTCATTAGAGGTATCCCCGTTGTGAAATCTTTCACAGAAAATCCAAAAGGGTCAAAGTCAACAAAAACTCAATTATCAGTTGTAAATTTTCGAACAAACACAATTTTTTAATTAATTGAGGAGCATGAAGGACATTTTTCAAGACTAAAGGTGGATTCGGGGGAGATAAATTTGTGTGACCATAACCACGAATTGGAACTGTATTACCATTACCAACAATTATGCCATGACTTTTGCTCAAATTGAAATAAGATGAGAGATTACTTGGCGCGGACGTCATATGAGAAGTGGCACCCGTGTCCATGTACCAATTTGCATTTGGAGAATTTAATCCAGTGTGTGCATCGCTGCCTCGATATTTGTGGAACTCGGGGCTGTTGTTGGACCCCTCAGCAGCGAAGGCCTGCTGTGGCTAAGGCCCAAGAAGGCTAGGCTTCTGCCAGGGCCCATTCTGCCGAGCCCCTAGTTGCTGAAATCCACTGGGCCTGGCCTAAAAATTTGCTGGAATGCCTGCTAGACGTGGATATGGTGGATTGGGCCACTGCCCACTGGCCCAGCCCCATGACCACTGTGCACTGGCCCAAGGCTGCGACCCAGTCTGCTGGCCACTGCCACCCCGTCCTACGCCACTGCCACCTCCGCCGTAGCTGCCATCATTGCCACCGCCACTGTCACCGTCGTAGCTGCCGCCATTGCCACCGCCACCGCCGCGGTTTTTGCCCCAATATTTTTTATGTTGTCCCTTTTTGCCGCCACCATTGATACAATTTTGGCCCAAATTTTCTGAAAAGGAGTGAGGGTCATCGGTGTCGCGTGACGTGGCCACCATCGTGGCCAAATTGGCTCCGGTTGCCGCCTTTTTAGTCAATTTGGCTTCTTCTAAGGTGAGCATGGAACGTGCTTGGTAGAACAACGGGAGAGGATTGCTTAGTGATGGGCGCATCAACCTTCTTGAGTTGATCCGACAATTCCTTGAGCCTTTGACAATAGGCGGAGGCATTCGAAAAAATTCTCCATGTTTATGTGGGAGAATTCCTGCTCAAGGGTCATGACACGGGAATTTTTGTTATCTTGGAATATATCACGCAACCTATTTCAAGCTTCCATTGCCGTGGCGTCAGATTCAATAATAGTCTGCAAGAGGTCTGTAGAGATGGTGGAATAAATCCATTGGAGCACCGTAGCATAAATAGTTGCCCACATATTTCATCATCGGTGGTAGACACTTTCTCCTTGCCTTTTGCCGATTCGACGATGTGATGAAGGACTCTATTAGATCGTGCGTGAATTTTAAATAGTTCTGCCCACGTCGCATATTAGACGTTTTCCATCTCAAGAACAATAGGGATGTTCTTGATATTGGAGATTGCAAAGGCAGGATAAAAGGTGTTCTTTGTGGTAGACATGAGGAAAGAACAAGAAGAGAATTAGGGTTTCGAAAAATAAGTTTAAGGGAGGGGGAAGGTACGACCGAAGGGAGAGTAGGGCGGCGGAAGCAAAAATTTGTGGAGAAGGAAAAGTTTGTCTTAGACTGCTGATACCATAAACGAGAATAATCTTTTGATTATTTTTATTATTGTCAAGTGTTTATATACAATAGTAAATCTAGCCTATAATTATGAAAATCAAATATACATTTATATAATATAAGATTATTATCAAAATTACACATGTACAAGAAGATCTCTAATAATATTAAAAAATATACGTAGTATATAAAAATATATTATGTATATTCTATGAGAAGTTGGAGATGGTTAGAAGATAGGATTGAGAGTTGTAGCTGGCACGCACGCATGTCCAACTAAACTGGCAACTGCTGATACAGAAAGTGAAAAAGTAGCCTCACACTCTCTCTAGATTGGAGTTCTATGCCTGCAAAATTTACACAGAAACATGTGAGGAAGATTGAATCCTTCGAGAACAACCTTGTGTTAATTAACATCTGAGCTGATCAAATATAATCTCTCCGTCCTAATATATATGACACATAAAATTTTGAGACTTAACTAAGTGTTTTTTTTAATTGAAATTTCTTTATATGCCTTTTAAATATTTCAAGTTGTTAATTATATAGTATTTCTTATGTAGTTTTTAAATATCTAAATTTTATTTTAAAAAATCTAAAACTTTATTGTCCAAACTCACGGTCAAAATTTCAAAGTTTGAATCTCAAAGTGTTAACAGTGCCACATAAATTAGAACAGAAAAGTGTCTATTTGTAGATATAATGTATAAAAATCATCCTAAACTATCACATTTTTATTAGTTTCATATTTGAATTATGTCTAGTTTACGTTACTCCCTGAACTATAACTTTCAGGTGCTAATTAATTAACCCCCTAAACTATCACGTCTTTATTAATTTCATACTTAAATTACATCTAAATTTATGTTATACCCCTAAACTATAACTTTCAGGTGCTAAAAGACGTGATAGTTTAGGGAGGGCACCTGCAAGTTATAGTTCAGGGAAAACGTAAACTAAGCATAGTTTAAGTATGAAACTATTAAAAATGTGATAGTTTGGGGGGGGGGGGAGGGTTAGCACCCGAAGGTTATAATTCAACGAGATAATGTAAATTAGATATAGTTTAAGTATGCAACTAATAAGAATGTGATAGTGTTTGTGTGTGTGGGGAGGGGTTAGCACCTAAAAGTTATAATTCAAAGAGTAACGTAAACTAGGTAGGCGCTTGGCCATGCGATATGAAATCATAATTTCATATTTTGATTTCAAATTAGCGTTTGTTTATGCAATTTGCACAAAATTTCAACTTCAACGTCATATCATGATTTCAAATCGTAAATTCTCCAAAAGGAGTGATTTGGGATTCCAAATCATGATTTCAATTTTATTTAAATGTAAAATTTGACCCATAAGTTTATATTTTCTAAAAAAAGATTCATAAGTTGATTGATATATTTACCAATCATGCTTCCAATCATTTATATCAAATATTAAAAGATCCGTAAGTTAGTAGTATGTTAAGAGGTTGTCCATATCATGTGAGAGAATTATATTAAAGAATAGTTACACTGCAACTCGTGTTCAATTTTCCTTTTTATAGAACTAAAATTCGATCAAATGATGTTGTATTTTTTAGAAAGGTCTTCTAATAGCGTATTCATTTTGTTATGAACTATGATTTTCTCATTTAGTAAGATTGTATTAGAATTGAGAAAGTTTTGATAGTTTTCACAACTTGTGAGGTTTTTATGTGTATGAGAAAAATATAACTTAAGAAATTCAAATTGCATATTTTAATAAAATTTTAACTTCAAATTATCATGATTTTAAATCACTGATTTCATATCATAATTTCAAATGATGTCCACGGGACATTTAGATATAGTTTAAGTATGAAAATAATAAAAATGTGATAGTCCACACAAATTGACACTAATTTCTGACGTACTTCTTCCATTTGCACGTGATAGGTTTCGTTAATAAAACAATGAGAGAATTTCTATTTAACAGGGAATGTAATGTTCAAATATATAGTATAGAAATATGTTTCTTGCCTTTCATTAATTATTGTGTATAATATATATAGTGTTACATAATTATAAATTAGGTTACTAAATCTTCCTAATTATAATTGGAATATAAATTTACCTAATATAAAAGATACAAAATATGGTAATATTTTATCAATGATAATATACAAGATATGGTGATATTCTATCACACCCCCGCAGTTGAAGCGGGAGTTTCTCGTACGCTGAGACTGGCTCGAAAGTCATCAAAGAGTATGCGCGAAAGTCCTTTAGTGAATATGTCAGAAATTTGATATCGGGAAGGAACATTAAGAACACGAACTTGTCCATCAACAACTTTCTCACGTACAAAGTGAATATCCATTTCAATGTGTTTAGTGCGCTGATGTTGAACGGAATTTCCGAAAAGATATATCACACTTACATTATCACAATAAACCATTGTAGCCTTATGGAGTGGGCGGTGAAGCTCAAGTAGAAGGTTGCGTATCGAACAAGACTCAGAAATAACATTCGCTACATCTCGGTACTCAGCTTCGGTACTGGATCGAGACAAAGTATGTTGTCTTTTAGAAGACCAAGAAAGCAAGTTATCTCCAAGGAACATATAGTAACCCGACGTGGATTGGCGAGTGTTAGGACATCCACCCCAGTCAGCATCAGAATAAGATGTGAGACCAGATAGTGAGGACTTGTACAGGTGTAAGCCGAAATGAAGAGTACCTTGTACATATAGCAAAATGCATTTGAGGGCATTAATATGTTCATCTATTGGGCTGTGCATATGCAAGCATATTTGTTGCACGACATAGGATATATCTGGTCTCGTGAAAGTGAGATACTGCAACACTCTTGCTAAACTGCAATAGTGAGTAGGGTCGGCATATAGAGAACCCGAAGAGGCAATGAGTTTGGAATTTGTGTCCACCGATGTATGGGTTGTTTTGCAAGACGTTATGCCTACTTAGTCAAGGATCTATTCGGCCTACTTCCTTTGACAAAGAAATAAACCACCGGCATGTCTCATAACAACAATGCCCAAAAATAGCTTACGGGGCGCAAATCCTTCAAAGCAAATTCAGAGGTAAGGAGTTACATAATGGATCGGCGAAGTGCATCAGAAGATGTGGTGAGGATGATATCATCAACATATAGTAGGATGTATGCCATGTCATTACCCTTGCTATAGATGAACAATGAATGATCAGATTTGCTATGTGAAAATCCGATAGAGGATACAAAATTAGCAAACCGTTGGTACCATGCACGAGGAGCAAGTTTCAGTCCATAAAGTGATTTCTTCAAAAGACACACATAATATGAATGAATCGGATCCCTGAATCCCATAGGCTAATGCATATATACGATTTCATGAAGGTCTACATGTAAGAAAACATTTTTGACGTCAAGCTAATGAATAGGCCAAAACTTGGACAAGGCAATGCTGAGAACGATCCGAGTAGTCGCTGGTTTCACTACCGGGATGAAAGTTTCATCACAATACACTCCCACATGTTGAGACCTGACATTGCCTACAAGAATTGTCTTGTGCCTCTCAAAAGAACCATCAAATTTCTTTTTATGTCGAAAAATTTACATAGAACGAATAATATTAGCATCAGGAGGACGAGGTACTAGATCCCACGTCTTATTTTCAATGAGATCATTATATTCGTCAATCATTGCATTTTTCCAATTAGGATCGGACAAGGCATCTTTCGGAATACAAGGAACACGGGAAAGGGCAACCAAAGTGGACAAGTTAAATAGCCGTTTAGGTTTGGAAATATTCTGCATAGCACGACTTTCTATTGTTCGTAGGTGTGCCGCGGGAGGTTGGACAGAATTGGGATGGGGTGGTCGAGAAGTAGAGATGGGACTGAGTAGAGTAGGGGGTGGGGCTGAGAAAGGGCAGTGGCGCCGGGGAGAGGGGGGCTAGCTAAGAGACAACCTAGACTGAAGGCCGCGATAGGCTGTTTCGAGGCTCCTGTTACGGGGCTGGGTGGACTACCCGCCTCGGGAAGGTAGTGGTGGGGACGGCTAGCGGTGTCGGTGACAACTGATTTTGCAAGTGATGAATTAGAATGGAATTTGGGCCATCATTTAGGAATTCATAGGAATTTGGGGATATAGAATTGAGTTTGGCAAATGGGAATTGGGACTCTTCGAATATGACATGCCGAGAAATGATTATTTTTTGGCTTGACAAGTTGTAGCAATTGTAACCTCGATGATTGAGGGGTAGCCAAGAAAGACGCGCGGGGATGACTGAGGTTGCAACTTATTGAGTTATGTGGAGGGATGGAGGGGGTAACATATACATCCAAAAGTTCGTAAATACTTATAGGAAGGATCCTGAAGATAGAGAACTTATGTGGGAGACTTATGTTTGAGAGACTTATTTGGGAGAAGGTTCAAGAGATATGTTGCCATTGATAGAGCGTAATGCCAAAGACCGGGAGGGGGGGAGGGGAGGGATAGAGGCGTGAGCAAAGAGGGCACAAACTAAGTTGTTTATGGTTCTAATTTTTCATTCGGCTTTGACATTTTGTGGAGAGGTGTGGGGACAGGAAAAATAAAAAACAAGGTCGTGTTTGGCGCAGAAAAGTTTGAATTGATTATTATCGAATTCCCCCATTGTCACATTGGAAATATTTAATATTCTTTTCAAATTGTGTCTTAATGAAAGTGCTGAATGACGAAAAAATAGAATAAACTTGGGCTTATTATCAATGGAAAACGTCCTTAGGAAGTTGGAATAATCATCTAAAACAACATTTAGTATCGATGCCCGGTCGTGCTTAAGATATGAGAAGTTCATAAATTACTGTGTATTATATCAAAAGGCATTAAAGTACAAGTGGATGAAGAATAAAATGACAACTTGACATGTTTTCCAAAAACACAAGATTCACAAACAGGAGGAGAAGGGACATGTTTGTAAGCAATAAATTTATTTTTGCTAAGGGAGCGTAAAACAGAATCTCCCGGATGTCCTAATCTATTATTCCATAAAGAAGACGAAAATGCTACAAAAGTTTATGGAGAGGAGGCTGGATGGCTGACGGAGGTGGTGATAGGATAAAGGTCCCTGGTGCTATCACATCTCATTATTCGCATCCATGTCATAAGGTCATTCACAGAAAAATCAAAAGGATCAAATTCAAGGAAAACATTATTTTTGATTGTGAAATGACGCACAAAGATTAGATTTTTGATAACTTTTGGGGAATGGAGGATGATTGTCCATAACCTCGAATGGAAATGCCTTGTCCACTACCAACAATAATATTATAATTTAAATTGCTCATATTGAAATAAGACGAGAGAGTACCTTGAGATGTCGTCATATGAGATGTGGTGCCAATGTCTATGTACCAACTGTTATCAGGAATGTTGAGAGATATCGTGTTCATAACTGCCTCAATATCCGTCGGTGTATAGGTTGAAGGAGGAGAAATTTGTGCACTATATGCATGCTGTGGACGTGTGTCGAGGATGTCGGATTGGGCCTGTCGGGCCAGAGGTTGGGCCTAGGAGGACGTCGGGTAGGGGCAAGGTGGAACAACCCATGCCGTTGTAGCCCACGCAGCCTATGGCGGGTAGGCAACCCGCAGAGGAGGCTGCTGCTACTATTGGTAGTTGCCGGCTGGCGGGGGCTGCCTCCATTGCTGCTACTATTTCTAACGCTGCCGCTGTTTCCACCGCTGTTTCCGTTGCTATTGCCGCGACTATTCCTAGAATTTCTTCCTCCGTTGTTATTCCTGAAATGTGAGCCATGTGTCGGATAGTTGGCTTTCCTGTGGGATGGGATGAGAGCCGAGCCTCTCAGGTCAGTATGGTTGCCGCTGGTGGCTACGAAAAAGGCATCGGTTGTGCTGGTATTAGTCGTTGCCCGCTTTATTTTTCGGGTTTCTTCAAGAATGAATCTCGAACGGGCCTCATAGAACGGAGGCAATGGCGTGCTTTGTTGGAGGATGGTAGCAATACCGTCATAATTTTCATTCAAACCCACAATAAGTTGCATCACTAATCAACGATTAGTGACCGATGCACCGACGTTAAAGAGTTGGTCGGCAATCATCTTAAGTTCTTGACAATAGGAAAAGCATTAGGAAAATTGTCCTGCTGAATGACCTGAAATTGATTTTTCTGATACAAGGCACGTTGTGTCTTGTTTTCATGAAAAATACTTTCCAAGCGCTCCCACGTTTGTCGTGCAGTGACATCGGTATCAATGATTGTATGCAATAGATCATCCGAGATCGTGCTATAGATCCATTATAGGACAATCGCATCTAAGCGAGACCAACGTTCATCGTCATAATCATCAGGTTTTTCTAGGGACTTTGATTTTGGAGGGATGATATGGTCGATGACTTTGTATACACGACAAAGAATCTTAAATAATTCCGCCCAAGATGAATACTGAACCTTTTCCATCTCAAAAGTTATGGGAATGAAATTCTTGATGTTGTTAACTGCAAGAGCATGATGAAATTTAGGTTGTTCAACCATTGAAAATTGGAGAGGAAGAGAGAAAAGTAGTTAGGGTTTGACTTCTGATACCATGTAGGAATATGTTCATTGCCTTTCATTGATTATTGTGTACAATATATATAGTATTACATAATTACAAACTAGGTAACTAAATCTTTCTAATTACAATTGGAATATAAATTTATCTAATATAAAAAATACAAAATATGATAATATTTTATCAATGATAATATATAAGATATGGTGATATTCTATAATATAGATATTTCATTTTGTTGGAAGCTAACTTTAATGATTAGCTAGAGTGCTGAATACACACAAGTAAATACACAATATTCTCACACACATATATAGTCTCATTTTTTAGCCTTGGAGAGTGCTTTTCATGGAAATACATCTAATTAACTGGATAAAAGTTTAACCAGAAGATATCTCATTTTCTTCCCATAGAATCGATTTTCATTTCGAAAATTATAAAAAAGGGAAAAGATAAAGTTACTCAATAGATTGATACATTTTGAATTTGCCTCATTCTTTAGGCAATTAAAATGAAGAGAAAAAAAAATTGTGGGAGTTGAAACAAAAGAAAGAGAATCTTATGACTAATGGACTGAAAGAGAAGAAAACTAAAAGGGTACTAAAGATGACATAACGAGCTAGCAAGGCCACGTGAAATCTGTTAAAATATTTTTGTTAATATCTTAAAAGCAGTCAAAATTTAAAAATATTTGTTTCTTTGCAGATAGTTTAAGGTTGAAGTTACTCAAAATGGGAAAATAGTTTTTCCACTTATAGGAATAGCTAAGAAAGACTTGGATTCCCTACGCGTCAGTGCTTTATATGACGACGGCGCCATTAAATACCGTGCCCACGCATCCAAACTTAAAAAAATGAAGTATATGTTCTTGCGAAGAAAGAAGATATGTATATAATTCCATTTAAAAGATTTTTTCATACCATTAGTAACTTTAATTTATAATAGCAAGTTATTTATTAAGTTTGTCAGTTTACTAACTAATATTTATACCATTGATTTATTTATAACTATAAACAAATTATGTAAATACTTTAAAATGTTGGTGCATAGAGCTATAAATTTAATTCTAAAGGTTTAATTTATATGATATTATTAAAACATACTATGTTTAATGAAGCATACTCTAAGTTTGTTGTGTTGATTATATGATCGGGGCTAGCTAGTGACGACGATTGTGAGGTTGTAGTTGGTGATAGTTGTGGTTGGTAGAGGTGGTTAGTCGTGACAGTAGCGGTGTGGAAGTGGGTGGTGGTGGTGGGAGATGACAATGGTGGTGGTCGTGGCGGTGAAGGTAGTTGATAGTAGTGGCCGGCTGGCGGAGGCAGATTCAAGATAAGTTTTATGGGTTCAAGTTTTAAGTATTTAACCCATTATATTTTAAAGTTATAGTTCATATCAACTATTTATTGTAATGAATTTTTACACATAAATTTTCGTTCCGCGTCGAAAATAGTGTGTTCATATGAACCTAGCGCTTGGGTGCTACATTCGCCCACTACTAAAAAATCACTATTTTCCTACTGTATTTTTCATTAAATGTCGGTAAAAAAATCTAAATAGTACTCCTTCCGTCCCATCTTATATGAAGGTCTTTGATTTGACACAAAATTTAAGAAATAAGTGAAGACTTTTGAAATTTATGGTCTAAAACAACTCATAGAAATTTGTGTGGCTAGAAATCATTTTCTTAAATGTATAAAGGTAAATTTAAAGTTGAATTGTTATTAAATATTTACTAAATATAAAAAGTATCATTCTTTTTTAGACTGATTAAAAAGAAAAGAGTGTCATATAAATTGGGATGGATGGAGTAGTGTTTTCACACAGAAAAATTAGAAAGTTTAGTAGTGTTTCAATGAGAACGTGTTTTCTACCATGCGTTTTTTTTTTCAGCGAGCTGATTCAGTGGGAATTAGGCAAAAAAATCATACTTTAATAGTGCAAATTTCTCACTGAATGTCGATTAGAAAAAACTCTGTCCTTACCTGCTAGTAGTGGAGATTGTTTGTGGTAGTGGTCGGCTAGTGGTGGAGGTGGTTAACGATGTTAGTTATGCGCGGTGGTACTGGTAGATAGCGGAGGTAGCGATGGTGATTGCTTGTGCTTATGAGCAATTGGAGGAAGGTGATGGTGATTGTGTAATAGAATAGTGGCAAGAGTCATCATCGCATAAATCATTATTAAGTGAATAATATTTTAATGATATTTAAAGTTTGTTCAAAATTTAAATAGTTTAAACTTATATAAAGCATTTTTGTAATTGTAAAAAAACGTATTTAATAGACTGAAATTAAAACGATTCGACCTTCATTAATCGAAAAGAAATAATGACCCCTGAGAGTCTTTGATGGGCTGTGACAAATATGTTTTTCTAATAATTAATCTATATTTAAACCTAACTAGTTGGTATTTAAATGATATGGAGTTGTGCATTGCATATAATTTAAAAAACATAAGAAAGTGTCGACATTCCAAACATCGTCAGAGTTATGATAGGATGCAATAATCTTAAGTAGAGACTTCAGAATCGAGCCCGCAAATGAAAAAAATTCTAATAAGACCCTTTAAGAATATTACGCAAAATGAATTCAAATTAATTGAACAAATAGGATATGTTCCCAATACCAAATGGTTATTAAAAAACCACATTAATTCCAAGCTTTTATACCCCATAGGGGGCCTCAGACTTCTCATAGGCTTATATAAAAACATCTCCTTCCTGACTTTGATGTGAGGCAAATACTTCACTAAACTTCACCAGAGGAATTTTCTTTAATTTCCTAAAAGCTCACCCAACCCAAGTATGCTTACTTTCCTTTCCATCACACTACACTTTTAACCTAGAAAAAACCTAATATTCTCTTGATTAATTCTTCTTTTTTTTGTTTTTTTGTAGAGAGAAACCCTAGCAAGCAAGCTAATTAAGGTAGATGGGAAGGGGAAAGATTTTAATCCGAAGGATCGATAACTCATCAAGCAGACAAGTCACTTTCTCTAAGAGAAGGAATGGATTGTTGAAGAAAGCTAAGGAATTAGCTATCCTGTGTGATGCACAAGTTGGATTGATCATTTTCTCCAGCACTGAAAAGCCCTATGAATTTTCTAACACCAGGTAATTAATCTTTTAGTTTCATACTAGTAGTATCTCATTTGGTTATTGATATATATATGATGTTCTTTTTACGAATCCTATGCTGAACATGTTGTCAAGCACTAGGTAACCTTCTATTGCTTTAATTTGTTATTTTTTTTTGGCCTTCTTGTCCAATACAATCAACTTGTAATTGAATCTTGATCCTAACCAGATGCAGTCTTGTTGATTAGCTTATAATCTTTTGTTTTTTTACCATAACAACAAACAAAAAAAATCTAGAAAGAATTAATACATCTTGTGTTCTTTAGTTGTTGCTCGAGGATCTTTCTTTTCTTGGCTTGTTTGCTAAGAGCATAAGCTAATATTCAATAATAATATGACAGTTGATATAATCATCGCTTGATATTTATTGTTTATGTCAGATTGTATTAATATCCATTGGAGAGTCTTTCTCATTAATACAAATATATATAGTGTGTACAATGTGGAATCATAATAAATGAATCCTTTCTTATCTTCTTTCCCGAGAGGGAAAGAGAAAGAGGGTCTTATGGAGGGAGGGGGGAGGGAAAAGGCTACAATAAGGATCCGATATGTACCATAATTATACAACACTAAATATTACAAAATATATGGAGTATATTTTACAATATACGTTAATACACCCCCTCAGTCGGAGTAGGAGGAGGCCGGACGCTAAGACTGGATCTGAAGTAGAGGAATAGTTGTCTAGGAAGACCTTTCGTGAAGATATCCGCATACTGATACGAAGAAGGCACATGCAACACCTTAACATGACCGAGAGCAACCTTCTCACGAACAAAGTGGATATCCATCTCAATATGCTTTGTTCGCTGATGCTGAACCATATTATGAGATAAATATATGACGAATATGTTATCACAGTAAAACAAAGACGCCTTACGCAAGGGACACTGAAGCTCCAAAAGAAGGTTTCGGAGCCAACAAATCTCTTCAACGACATTTGCAACGCCTCTATAATTTGCTTCTGCACTCGAACGAGATAATGTGGCTTGCCTCTTGGCAGACCAGGAGATGATATTATCCCCTAAGAACACAGAATAGCCAGAGATGGAGCGTCGCGTGTCCGGACAACCAGCCCAATCAGCCCAATCAACATCCGTATATGATAACAATCTGGTTGGTGTTGAGGGGTATATATGCAATCCATAATCAAGTGTGCCCTTAATGTATTGAATGATACACTTAAGGGCAGTAAAATGAGGCTCCCTAGGGGCATGCATAAATAAGCACACCTGCTGAACAACATAAGCAACATCAGGCCTGGTGAAAGTAAGATACTGTAGTGCACCTGCAAGACTCCTGTAAAGTGTGGGATCAGACACTGGATCACCATCAACAACACTAAGCTTTGATTTAGAGTCAATCAGAGTGGACATTATCTTACAGTTTTCCATTTACCCCTCTATACTATCTCCTCTGCATACTTGCGTTGACATAAAAATATAAAATCTACAGATCTAGTCACTGATATCCCAAAAAAATAACTCAACTTCCCCAAGTCAGTCATAGCAAATTCGATTTTAAGCAATGCAATGATCTCATTTTTCAACAAATCAGAGGAGGCAGTAAGCACAATCTCATCCACATATAACAACACATAAGCAATGCTACTACATTTATGAAAAATAAATAGAGAATTATCACATTTGTTGCATACAAACCCAATCTGCATAATGTACTGTGCAAAGCGATCATACCACGCTCTAAGGGCCTGATTCAAACCATAAAGTGACTTACGGAGATGATATATGTACTGAGGGGCTGATAGATGAAAAAAACCAGGCGACTGGTATATGTAAACAGTTTCTTTCAAATCCCCATGTAGAAATGCATTCTTCATATCAAGCTGATGAATCGGCCAATGCTTACCCATAGCAATACTCAGAACTGTGCGAATGGTAACCGGTTTAACAACCGGACTGAACGTCTTACCACAATCAACACCCTTCTGTAGATTAGTGCCATTAGCCAAAAGTCTCGCCTTATATCTCTCTAGATCACCACTGTCTCTGTATTTGTGACAAAAAATCCACAACCATCGGATCACATTCACCCCCTCCGGTCTAGGAACTAAATTCCAAATGTGTGGTTTTGTTAAAGTATTAAATCCTCACACATGACCGCATTCCAATTTGGGTATAGTATGGCTAATTTTGGATTTTGGGGAATTGGGAAAATGGTTTATGTGGATAAGTTAAACTGGACTTTTGGATTGAAGATCCCGTGTTGGGCACGGGTTTCCATTGGGTGCCTGGGGGAAGTGGGTGGATGGGTATTTTATTGGGTTGTCGGTTCCGGGTTGCTGGAGGTAGTGACAGGTTCAGGTTATCGGTTAGTTTGGTTGACGGTGTAGGGAGTCAGGTGTACAATGTCGGGTTTGGTTGGGGCAAAGAGTTGGTCAGATTGGGTGGTTGTGGGGGAGGCGACGACCGGTCAGGTGACTGGGATAAGGTAAGAAGTAGGCGACGATGCGGCGGTAGGTCGATCTGGTTTGGTTGTCACGGTGAGTGGTACTGGGAACATATATTGTTACGGGGAGGGGTTGGACAATGGTGTTTGGTTGCGGGTGTTGGTGGCCAGAATGAACAACGACGGGATGTGATGGAGAGACACTAGATCGATTTCTTGTGACAGAGGTGGCAGTCGGCAATGACATGTGTTGATCGGTGGTGGTACTCGGGATAAGTACATGATGCAGTAGTCGATCGGAACAGTAGGTGTCGGTGGCACTGGCAGTGGTCGACCGAAACAATGGGTGTTAGTGGCCGCCAGAATAGGGGATGTATCGGATGATTGTATTGCTACCGGTGAAGGGAGACACGACAGGGCATGGGTAGTGGCTGCAGAAACTGGCAGTGCCGGAGTAATGGGTTCCGGCCGGGGACGGAACAATGGTGTCACAGTGGAGTAACGTGTTGAAGATGGGCGAGACGACAGACTTGTCTAGAAACATATGATCTGTATTTTGAAATTTTTGGATATTTGCAAAAGGGAAGATGACTTCATTAAACGTGACATGACGAGACACAATGATTTTTCGGGAAGACACATCATAGTACAGATATCCCCTATGATTGAGCGAGAAACCTAAGAACACACAGAGAGTGGTGCGGGGTGTGCGTTTATGCGGGGCTGTGGAGGCAAGATTCGAGTAGCATAGACAGCCGAAAATCCGTAAGTGCTCATAAGTTGGGATCCGACGGTAGAGAATTTCGGCGGAGGTTTTGTTGTTAAATGTACTAGTAGGTAAAATATTAAGGATGTATTCTATCATCTTGACTGCATAGACCCAAAACGATTGGGGCAGAGAGGCATGGAAAAGAATGGTATGAACCATGTTATTGATAGTACGTATGATTCGTTCGGCTTTTCCATTTTGGAGTGAGGTATGGGGACAGGAGAAACGGAAGAACATTCCATTATTGGTGCAAAAATTATGAAACGCAGAATTATTAAACTTACGACTGTTATCACATTGGAACAATTTGATGGATTTTTCAAATTGTGTTTTGATAAAGTTACTAAACTCAAGAAACTTGATAAAAACTTCAGACTTGAACTTTAGAGGGTAAATCCAGATAAAGTGAAAAAAATCATCTAATAACACAAGATAAAATTTATGACCTAGTGAACTAATAACATGAGATGTCCATAAATCTGCATGAACAATATCAAACGGAGAAAAAGTAACACTTAAAGAAGACTAAAAAAGAAGGCGAACATGTTTGCCTAAAGGGCAAGAAAAACACTATTGGGCAGGTTTCCCACTAGGACAATGAATTAAATTATTGTTTCAAAAAAAATTAAAACAGGAGCTCCCGAATGACCAAGTCTACTATGCCACGTAGATGGAGATATTGTTGCGAGAGCAGTGGGAAAAGTGACGAGGACAGCTAGAGAGATGGGAGGGTTGATACTGACATCGAACATGGATAGGAAATGATATAGATCACCCTCACCATTGCATCCCGTAAGAAGTTTTCCGGTACGGAGGTCCATTACGAAAAATTCAAACGGGTCAAAATTAATTAATACGGAATTATCGGTGGAAAATTTCCTAACGGAGATTAGGTTTTTGATAATGTTAGGAGCATATAAGACGTTATTCAGGGAGAAAAGGGATGTGGTGGTGAGGTTAGTGTGTGGCCAAACCCTTGAATTGGAATGTGATGACTGTTTCCAATCATTATAGATTGTGGAGTATTTAAACTTCACAGTTAAGGAAGATTACCAAAATTGTTGGTGAGGTGAGACGTGACGCTCGTATCCATATACCACGCATTATTGGGTTGCCGATGAGTCAATGTGACGAAAGCCGAGCCCAAATTGGATTGGGAGAGGCCTGAAGCTAGGGATGGCAACAAATCGGATCTGGACCGGATCCTACTAGATCCAGATCCAGATCCGTTATAAATACTTGGATCCAGATCCTGATCCAGATCCATCGGGTCCATAAAAATCATATCCAAATTCAGATCCATCGGATCCACGGATCGGATCTAGATCCACATGTAAAAAAAATTTCCTTGAACAATATTCCCATTTGTTGATATTTTTTTGACAAAATGAAACTCAATCTGATTGAAAATTATGGGCACAAAATAAAGTACTCATCTCATTTAATAAGATAATCAAGAATTATGGGCACAAAATAAAGGAAATACTTATAAAAATTTTACATTCTAAGAAAATACAGAAATTATGGGCACAAAATAAAGGACTCATCCTTAATTGATTATGGACACAAAAGATAATCGAGAATTATGGGCACAAAAGATAAACTACAGTGAAAAAAAGATATTCCACTCATTCAAATTTAGATATAATATCTACAAAAGAAGGCATGCAAGCTATTGTGAATTTTATGGTTACTATATGTACTTTACAACACTTGTTCTACACCACAAAAGTGGAAGAAAATAAAATAGAGAAAGCAAACTTACTACTACTAATAAGTAGAAGCATTATTTTCAAATGAATTTATTAAAAGTTCTCCTAACAAGCCACCACCTAAGTCTTCAAAAACCAGAACTGTTTTCTTTTTCCTATTTCTCCTTCTCTTCACATTTTTCATTCTCATTTTATGTGTTTCCTTTAAAGCAGCTGTTGGAGACAATTCATCTTGGCTAAAAAAAATAATATTTTCTAGTGATTCTTGGACTTTTTCCATAGGAAAATTGAAAAGTGCTAAAGGACCACGCATTGAAAATGCAGCTTGATCATAAGCTAAAGCAGCTTCTTCAACAGTATCGAATATTTCTAGCCATACCCTAACTCCACTTCTTATTGAATCCCTTATTTATGCTGCATATTTTCCCCATGGTCTCTTTCTGACTCCTATATAATGCTTTTCTTCATCTTTTTCTTCTTTGTGTTCTACGTCTTTTCTCTTGATGGAATATGATTTCACCTCTTCGTCGTTACTTCCTTTTGACGAAATAGTCTCCGAGGATGGCGAACTTCTTGGCATCTGATGATTATGATCATTCAGATCGCATTCAAATTCCCATATCCGAAATTGGTCTAGCAAAAAATTAAAATTTGTGAATTGAAGGGATAAATTACTTAAATTATGAAAAATATTAAGAAAAAACTTATAAAATTACATTCTAGGTTATGGATATATTTAATAAAAAACGGATCCACGGATTGGATCTGGATCGGATACGGATCTCAAATACAAGATCCAGATCCAGATCTGATCCATCAGAAATGGATCCAGGTCCGATCCAGATCCGTCGGGTCCAAATTTTGAAGATCCATATCCTATGAAACGGATCTGGATCCACGGGATCCGGACCAGGTCCAGGATCCACTGTCATCTCTACCTGGAGCGGACTGCTGGGCTCTAGGAAATAGGATCGGATTACTGTGGCCCATTGACTGGCCTGGGGCGGACTGGTAGGCTGCCTAAAATTGGGCCCAAGATTGGTTTTTAGAACTTGGGCTGTTAAGCTGCCAGAGGTTGGGCTGTGACTATAGCCCCAACTGCTGTTGGGCCGTGACTGCTGACTTCATGTCCCTGAAAGCTGGGTAGTGTTGTAATCGATGCTTCCATGAATATATATATATATATATATATATACATATATTTCTCGAGCAAGAGGTGAAACAAATCCGAAGGAAGAAAAAAATCAGAATTCTTGGGAAAAGAAACAACACAGCCGCAGGAAGAAACAAAAGGGAAATCAGAATTGTTTCTTGGGAACAAAAACAAAACAGTGATGTACTTCTGATTTTTTCTTCAGGTAAAGGAAAAGGAAAACAAAGGCAGACAAAGAGTGATGTACTTCTGACAATATGGGACAAAAGAAGACAAACAATTTTGATTTTTGTTAACGGAAGAAATCGTTGAGACCGAGGGGTGAAGAAAAAGAATTAGAGTTTAGATTTTGGCTTTTGATACCATGTCAGATTGCATTAATCTTCCTTGGGGAGTCTTTCTCATTAATATAAATATATATAGTGTGTACAATGTGAAATCATAATACAATAAGGATCTTATATCTACCATAATTATACAACACTAAATATTACAAAATATATACAGTATATTTTATAATATACCTTAATAGTTTTAAACATACTTTCAGCTACAAATGTCACATGACATTGAATTTTCTTTATAAAAAGATCTCGATTGTAAATGAGTTAATGCACAATAATAGAAACAGTACCGATTTCCAATTCTTAAGCAAGCAAAGAAATGGAAAAGTTATTCAGATTTGGTTATTGTTAAATATACACAATATACATATGATATACACGTGTATATTGTGTATATGTGGCTCTCGGAAATCTGCCTTGTACCATGTATATGTAGGTAATATTTAGTATCCTAGTTTAGATAATGTTGTAATGTAATTAGTATTGTACACTTACCATAATATTTATATTACCATAAATGTATATTTAGTATCCAAGTAGAATAAGGTTTTAGGAGTAGAATAGGAATATGATTCTACTATTATGAAAATATGTAACTTGTATATATAGCCTTTCAATCAATGAAAATAATCAAGAGATTATTTCTTTCATTGTATCAAAAGTCTAGGTCTTAAAATCCTCTCTCTCACTTCCTCCAATTCCATCGACCTCCCTTGAAATTCCGAGACCTTTGTTCTCGGTTTTTCGTGCCGACGAGAGCTTTCCTCTTCCCAATTTTTCTCCCTATTCCCCAATCACATATCGTTATATCAATATGTCTACATCCCGGAACACGTTTCATCCTGCCCTTACAATTTCTAACATTAAGAATAACATCCCTCTTGTTCTTGAAATAGAAAATGTCCATTATGCGACGTGGGCCGAACTGTTCAAAATTCACGTACGATCGCATCAAGTCATCCATCACATATTCCCCGCGGCTCCTGAGGATACGGAGGTGCCAAAACGCGAGGATGATCCTAAGTTGTGGACGACTCTTGATGCTACCGTCCTTCAGTGGATATATTCCACAATTTCTATCGACTTTTTGCAAACGATTATCGAACCTGACGCTACGGCGCAAGCGACTTGGGATAGATTGCGTGATATATTCCAAAATAATCAAAATTCTAGAGCTGTTATTCTTGAGCAGGATTTCTCCCACGTCAATATGAAAGATTTTCCTAACGTTTCGGCCTACTGCAAAAGATTGAAGGAACTGGCGGACCAACTCTGCAACATTGGTGCGTCGGTTTCGAATGACCGTTTGGTCCTCCAAATAGTTTCAGGCCTCTCCGAGGCCTATAGTGGTGTTGGCACGCTTCTTCGTCAAAGAAATCCACTTTCACAATTTTATCAAGCTCGTTCTATGCTTACACTCGAAAAAGCAGGCATGGCTAAAAAGGCGGCTACCGATACTAGTCTTGTAGTTATGATGACCGAATCCACTGTGCATCCTCCCGGTTCAAACAACTTGGGCCAAAACCGCAACAATGGTGGCGGCAAAAAGGGAGGAAATAAGAATAATACTGGTAAGATCTGCGGCGGCAACAACGGCGGCAGCCGGCAGAATGGTGGTAGCGGAGGGGGTTCTCGCGGTGGTCAGCAGCAACAACAACAGTTCTAGCCCCATATTGGGACCCTATGCAGTGGTAGTGGGCTCCACAACCACAGTTTGGGCTGCCCAGCAGCAGTCCAGGCCCAATTCTACCTAGTTCACCTACGGTCAGTCTTCTGGGCCGAGGCAGCAAACAGGGGTTCTTGGACCTCGGCCCCCGCAGGCCCATCACGTCGCGGCACCCACATCTATCGATATCGAAGCCGCAATGTACACGCTTGGTTTAAATCCTCCGAACCCAAATTGGTATTTGGACACCGGCGCCACCCTCGCGACATAATTGTGGGTAATGGTAATTCTGTTCTAATTTGTGGTTATGGTCATAAAACTTTATCTCCCCCTCATCCTCCTCTTATCTTGAAAAACACCCTACATGCCCCCAAATTGATTAAAAATTTAGTCTCTGTCTGTAAATTCACTACTGACAATTCTGTTTCTATTGAATTTGATCCATTTGGTTTCTCTGTGAAGGATTTCAAGACGGGGAGTCCTCTCATGAGGTGTGATAGTAGGGGAGATCTTTATTCTATCACACCCAGTTCTGGTCCATCGAGTCAAGCCTTGTCATCCGCATTTGCAGCCATTTCTCCTTCCTTGTGGCATGCTCGTCTTGGTCATCCGGGATCATCTATTTTGTCGTCATTAGATAAAAATAATTTGATTTCATGTAAGTGTACGAATAGTACTCCAAATTGTCAGTCTTGTTATTTAGGAAAAATTGTTAGGTTGCCATTTGTAGACTCAAATTCTCATACTTTAATGTCATTTGATATTATTCATAGCGACTTAGGACGTCTCATGTTCTTAGTTCTTTGGGTCATCGGTATTATGTTCTCTTTTTGGATGATTATTCTAAGTTTTTATGGACGTTTCCAATAGCGAAAAAATCCCATGTTTTTTCCGTCTTCTTAAAATTTAGAGCATTCATTAGAACCCAATTCGAACAAAAAATCAAAAATATTCAGTGTGATAATGGCAAAGAATATGACAATGGAGTGTTTCGGGAGTTCTGTGCTAATAATGGGATTAATTTTCGGTTTTCTTGTCCTCATACGTCTTCACAAAATGGGAAAGCCGAACGCAAAATTCATTCCATAAATAACATTGTCCGAACTTTATTAATTCATGCATCCGTACCCCCGTCTTTTTGGCATCATGCTCTACAAATGGCTACATATCTCATTAACATATTTTCTTTCAAAGGTTTGACATATTTTCCCCCCTTCAATTTTATTTAATAAAACTCCTTCGTATTCATATATTCGGGTTTTTGGATGTTTGTGTTATCCGTTAATCCCGTCCACCACAATTAACAAACTTCAGGCCCGACCTACTCCGTGTGTGTTTTTGGATTTTCTGTCTAATCATCGTGGTTACAAATGCTTTGATTTATCCTCTAATAAAATCATCATTAATCGCCATGTAATTTTTGATGAAACCCAATTTCTGTTTGCTAAGATTAAGACTCTCGTGTCTCGTTCGTATAATTTTTTGGATGATAGTATATCTCCGTATATTATTTACCATTTTTTGGACGTATCTCGCACCCAAAATTCTCCAATGGGCCCACTGCCCACTGGTCCCACTGGTCCCACTGGTCCGTCACACACTGCAATTTCCAGTACAATCACTGGGCCAGCTTTAGCGATTGAGCCAGTCCAGCCCAATTCTTGAACTGGTCCAGTTCCTGCATCTGTTTACCGAGATGGGCTAGCTGGCCCACTGCCTGCTGGCTAGTCCGTCCGAGCCTAGAAAATTCCCAAAATCCGCCCAATTCTCCTCGAGTCATAGACCGATCACTCGTAGTCAACGAGGTGTGTTTAAACCGAAAAGATATTTTAATTTACATTCTAATGTCCCTAAATCACCCTTACCCCGTAATCCTATGTCTGCCTTAAATGACCCAAATTGGGAAATTGCTATAACCGATGAATATAATGCTCTTATTGATAATAAGATGTGGGAGTTGGTGCCCCGTCCATCTGATATTAATATTATCAGGTCTATGTGAATTTTTGCTCATAAGGAAAATTTAGATGGTTCATTTGCCCGACATAAGGCGCGGCTTGTGGGTGATGGTAAGACTCAGCAGGTTGGTGTAGATTGTGGTGAGACGTTTAGTCCGGTGGTCAAGCCAGCTACCATTCGCACTGTGCTTAGCTTGGCTCTTTCGAAAGTATGGCCTATTCATCAGTTAGATGTAAATAATGCTTTCCTACATGGTGATCTCAAAGAAACAGTATTGATGCATCAACCTTTGGGATTCCGGGATCCCAAACATCCTCATAATGTCTAATTATTGAAGAATTCCTTATATGGGCTTAAGCAGTCTCCACGGGCCTGGTATACGCGGTTTGCAGACTATGTTTCGACTATTGGGTTCACTCACAACAGGTCGGATAATTCTTTGTTCATCTACCATCGTGGTTCATCATTGGCCTAGATTCTGTTATATGTGGATGATATTATTTTGAATGCCTCTTCTGATGCCTTATGCCAGTCGATCATGCCAATGCTCAGCTTTGAGTTTTCTATGAAAGACTTGGGGCCCTTGAGCTATTTTTTGGGGATTGCTATTACTCGCCATGTAGGTGGGTTGTTCTTATCTCAAAGGAAGTATGTAGCCGAGATCATTGAGAGGGCTGAGATGTCATCCTGTAAGTCCACTTTCCAGTTGATACTAAGCCCAAGCTTAGTGCCGTGACCGGCGTACCATACGAGGATCCGACCCACTATCACAGTCTTGTAATGGCCCTTCAGTATCTTACATTCACGAGACCAACTATTACGTATGCTGTCCAGCAGGTGTGTTTGTTTATACATGATCCAGAGTTGAGCACATGAATACACTCAAAGGCATCATTCGGTATATTCAGGGTACACTGGACTATGGTTTGCATTTATATCCCTCCTCGACATCCACACTTGTCTCGTATACAGATGCTGATTGGGGTGGCTGTCCGGACACCAGACGGTCTATGTCTGGCTGTTGTATGTTTCTCAGCAATAACCTGGTCTCATGGTCTGCGAAACGTCAGTCGACATTGTCCCGATCCAGTGCCGAGGCCGAATATCGAGGGGTAGCTAATGTGGTCTCGAAATCATGTTGGTTACGTAATTTGCTGTTGGAGCTTCATTGTCCCATTCAGAAAGCAACCTTGGTTTATTGCGATAATATTAGTGCCATCTACCTTTCTGGTAATCCGGTTCAGCACCAGCGCACTAAGCATATCAAGATGGACATTCACTTTGTCCGCGAAAAGGTTGCTCGTGGTCAGATACGCGTCTGCCATGTCCCATCAAGGTATCAAATTGCCGATATCTTTACAAATGATCTTCCCTCAGTCCTTTTTGAAGATTTTAGGGACAGTCTCAGCGTTCGAAGACCGCCCGCTATGAATGCGGGTGTGTGTTAAATATACACAATATATACACGTGTATATTGTGTATATGTGGCTCTCGGAAATCTTCCTTGTACCGTGTATATGTAGGTAATATTTAGTATCCTAGCTTAGATAATGTTGTAATGTAATTAGTATTGTACACTTACCATAATATTTGTATTACCATAAATGTATATTTAATATCCAAGTAGAATAAGGTTTTAGGAGTAGAATAGAAATATGATTCTCCTATTATGTAAATATGTAACTTATATATATAGTCTTTCAATTAATGAAAATAATTAAGGAATTATTTCTTTCCGTTATTACGAAGCTGCTGAGGTTTGGATATTTCCTTTTGTATAATAAATTAGATCAGAAAGAACTTTGATAGCTCCATACCGAAAACCTAAAGTTCCACATAAGACCATATACTGTTACTAGACCTAATTAAGAAACAATGCTACATAGCATACGTAATTCATTATTCATCGTTTAGCGGTTGCATTGTAATACAAGCATAGCCTAAAATCTACTCAAATGTTTTTCCATAGTGCCTTGATATGATTTTTTTTTATAATTGCGGTGTTCGGGTCAGCTTGCACATACTGTACTTGACTAATTTTACAGGGTACTTGTCACCACCCACTAGCTAACATAGTTATCGAATAACTTTGACCACTAAAGCTTGGACAAATGAGAAAAGATCACCTAAGTACCTTGATAGGCTAAAAATCATTAGTATATTAACTTCATCCTTTATATCCCATAGAATTTAAGTTCTATACATTGACAATATAAAATTACTTATATGCTCAGGCCATTTACGAGTTAATTAGAAGTAAATCTCATGAAAAATAACCATTAGCTGGTAAGCTATTAAAAATGGCAAATTACCCGACATAACATGTTAAATACTTAAATTGCACGGATAATATAATTTATTTACATTATCCCTATATATAATTTATCCCTTTCTCGTATAATTAGTGGAGAGATATATATCTGCTTTAAAAGGAAAAGTGAGAGAAGAACAACTATCCAAAGTGAGTTAGCAAAAATTTAAGGAACTTTACCAACATGAACGTCTGCCTTAGCTTCACCATTATCTAGGCATCTAGGCTCTAGCTATGTAATAGCCAGGAAACTATTTTAGGGCATTTTCATGGGATTTTTATGGAGGCGACATAAAATATCAGTACTTAAAAGTGATACGACGATCGAGTTATTAATTACCTTCTAGAATTGTACAATAATTTATTAGAAAAATACTATGATAACTGCACTGTTTTTGTTATTAGTAGGCTAGTAGTAGCATCATAGGAAACTCAATACTTGCAAAAGTTATTATGTACATTTGATAATTAATGATATTACTAGCTTTGAGTGAACCACCTACTATACATGTAATTTCGTTTTGTTCGGTCCAATTCTTTCTTGAATTTGGAGCCTGGGAAACCATTACTTTCTCTATCCGTCGCAACTCGCAAGTGTTTAATTTAACCAATAGACAATTAGACATTCATAAGTTGAAACGTAAAATAGCATAAAACCAACCGTGGAAAATTGCACTACTGAAAAAAAAAGATGTAACAGAAAGTACAAGATGCTAGGGGAAAAGAAGGAAAGATCAACAACGTAGTTACATTAATATTTGCAAAAGTTGTTCTATGTGTAGTTCCCTTTGTCTCTATCTCTTATACGTAAATTCTACATCAACGGTGTAACCTTTTGATATTTTGGTAACTTTCAACTGCTAAGATTGTACATGGAAACAGTACAACTAATTGACCAGCTCTTTATTTATTTATTTATTTTTTGTTTTAAATGCCAGTATGAAATTAATTATTGAACGGTACAATAAAACGAAAGATGAACATCAGCAATTGCTCAACCCAGTATCAGAACTGAAGGTACGTAATATTTCAATCACCCCCACTTTTATTTTCTCTTTGTAACTTCTCCATCCATCAATTATGTCTATGCATTCATACTACTTCTCTCTGTATGTGCTCGAAAATCATCTTGTCATGTTAGGAATGTATATATTGCAAACAAATTACGTAATTGTTTCATGGCTGCAGATTAGGCACAAATAATGGTAAAATTCCTCAAGTATAGCACCAAGGTTGTGAATTATATCAATATTTCTAGGCCATAAAACCATTTCTATTATCATGCTCACTAATCATTTCGAGGTCATAGTGTATTGTGGTTACTATTAACTTCAATAGCACCATGAACAACATCTGATTAGTCCAAAAGCCTGTACGATCAAGAGGAACGAACTATTTTTAATGGAATTATGTCGGAGAAAGAAGCAGATTACATCAGAAGTTGTGAAGAGTACTTCTCTGCCTATGTGTGTTGAAGTGCAAATGTTTGCTAGATGAACCAGTATATATATACACAATGTAGTTTAAATCTTGCGAACGCATGTTTGGATATCGTAATGTCATTGGAAACTAGTGGAAGATGGTTATTAGACTAGCGGCATTCTGGAACTCAGCACACATATGGCAGTAAAGGATCTCTTTTTCATGGATATATCAAGTGCTGTTTCATGACATGATTGCATCAAAAAGTAGTTCGTTTGTCTTGGTCGAACAGTCTGCCTTGGATGTGACGCGATGCATCCCCTAAAATTTTTACTATAAATTCATCGTCAATCTTGAAAAGATCTAAGAGATAGAGGTGCAGAGGCACTTCTCATTTATTTAACTCAGTAGTCACTACTAGTCAAGTAGCATTAAAAACTGTTGGTACTCTATTGTACTTTATAAAGCAGTACGGGAAGTAAATAACTATTACAAGTATTCGAAAGAATGAACAAATATTCAATATTCAGAAATTGAATCTTGTTGAACAAATAGGCCAATCTTCAAAACTGCCGCAAGCTTGTTATGTCTTGAATCTTGATAACATGAAATCAAGAAACAACTAAATCTGGATGGTTACAACGTTGTGTGTTGAGTCGAGGAATGGCCCTCTGTCCTTAAGACAAGATTGCCCCGTATATATGCTTTTACGTTAGCAGGCAATAGTCTCCCAAGATAAAACAACACTTTAATCTCAACGCTACAAAGCCAATAGGTTGAGCCTGCCGAATAAAACAAATATGAATTGACTTGCTGAAGATATGGAAAAGAAAGGAAGAGTTTCTATCTTCTCTTCTGTTTTGTCTCTGTGTATATAGTGTGTCTCTGTTGTGTATATCTTGTGTATATGTGGGTGTTTGCTCACTGTTTTGCACTGATTTTCGTCACTGATTTGCACTGATTTTGGCCACTGTTTTGTACTGATTTTGGCCACTGTTTTGTGCTCTGTTGTGACTGAAAATGTGCTGCTATTTTCGTGTGTATTCTCTCCTGTTTTTCTGTTTGTATTCGGTCTTTTTCCAGCTACTGAATTAAGCCAAAAGAGACTCAATATATATAGCATGGAGGAGGGGCTGTACAACTGCCCAAAACATGATTGTTAATGGCCATTAGGAAGACATTAAACAACCAAGTAATGGTAGTTAATGGCCATCAAGAGGGCCTGAATTATGGACATGAAGGAGTGTGATAATGGAGGAGTTAATCAGCCAAATAATGGCTGGTTAAAGCTCCTGAAAACGGTCCAACGATAGGCAGAAAGTTTTCTGCCTACCGTCACCCCAAAACCAACTTTCCAGAAACTCTGGGGACCAAACTGTACATAAAAAACTCCAGGGACCACTGTGCATAAGAAACTTCAGGGATCAAACTGTACATCTGGCAAAGTTCTCTGGTCCAAAAAGATAATATCAGAAAGTCCTCACAGCCCACAGGGCGGGCGACGGCGGCGCGCGTGTGGGCTTATTAGCCTTGAACCCAAGCACATCTAGATCCTCCCTCCTTTAAACACATGGGATACCCCCTTGGGGTTCCAAACCCTTTACCACATTAGAGACTTATATAGAGAGCAATTCTTCCTATTCCCACCGATGTGGTAGATTTGTCCCACACCACATTTCCATGCCTCAAACACCTTACTTCGTGTACCAATATCTCTTTCATTTCTCAACGAAATTTGATGATTCTTGGCCCTACGGTCATCTACTCACTTCGTAGATCATGCATGTGCGAAGAGACAAGGTCTCCAATATGCGGAACACTAGTGTTTAATTCATCAAAGATGGGTGGACACATCTCCCCGCCAAAGGCAAATTTCCAACAAAAACATGAGTGCAACTTAGTAGCAGAGGCGGATCTAGAGCAGTTCAATGAGTTCAACATAACATATTACTTCCAGCTCGATCTACAAGTACATATGCAAAATAATTTGCTTGTGTATGTGTACAGATTAAACCGATCATTCTAAACCAAACAACTATATAAATACTAGATTTGCCTCTGCTTAGCAGTCCGCACATCCAATGTGCTGAGTAAATCATTTTATACTAACTTCGTAACACAGACTTGGTTCCCGATAAAGATCTACATATCGTCTTCAGATCAGCAACGTAAGTGAAATTGAGACTCTGAGATCAATGTAGTAGGAATAAACCGAATTCTTTTCCAGAAGAGTGCCTTCTTTCTCTGTGTGGTCTCTGTAACCAACAAGATGGAACAGCAAACTTTATTTACATGTGTTAGCATGTATCTTTGATTTCATGAGAGTATCTCATATATATATATATATATATTCAAGAGAGAAATTACTAATTTTAGAATCTAGGACAATGTGTGCTGCGAAAATGAGCACTTAAATTGGAAGATTGACAGAAGAATGGAAGTTGATTCAACTCAACTCTTTCTCTGCTGAGATTTCTAAAAAGAGCCAATAACAAATTACCCTATTGTCAAAGCTTAGGCCTTCTTTCATACTACTTGATGTTATTATTTGCAGATTGATAGAGCTTGCTAACAAGAGCATCCTTAATTTTCAACAATCTGAAAACTTTGATTGCTGACTTCAGTTTTGAGTACATTTAAGTTTCAAGCAAGTGGTCTAATCACAGAGTAATAGCCATAGTAGTTTAAAAACCTCACATTGTGTCTATTTAGGATGTAAGTTTTACACAGTAACATTATAAATAATTCTATAGTAGATTACTTACCATTTATTCTTGGTTACTAATAAATGCTTATTATATAGAGTTACCTGTAATTGCCTTTTAAGTGACCAGATTATGTAAAGATTTTTACACCAAAGTAAGTCCATTGAACTTAATCAACTTATGATACTGAAACTTACATTCACAAACCCTGAGTATTCACAGTTTACTTGCTAGCTTTGGCAGAAAGAGGCAGCAATATTGCGGCAACAATTACAGGAACTGCAACAAAACTATAGGTAGTGTATTACTCTTGATACTTCAAGAAAGTACTCTTATTTTAAGCATTACACAGTATTAGCATCACATATCATGCCTTTTGGTTCATCTGAACAACAGATACATTTCATATCAGGACTACTAGAAAAAAAACTTGTTCAACATAGAAGTAGTGAAATCTTTGGAACCTAATTGTAGAAATCTAAATCAATTAGCAATTTCTTACAACTGATAAATCAGGCAATTCATGGGAGAACAGCTCTCTGGTTTGACTATTAAGGACCTGCTAAATCTGGAGAGTCGACTAGAAACGAGCTTAAGGGGAATCCGTGTGAAAAAGGTCAGCAATCAACACGACACGATAATATGCATCTTGTATCATTGGACCTGAAAAAGTCAGCTAATATCCTTTGATTTGGTGCAGGAACAAATATTACATAATGAGATTCAAGAGCTATCTTGGAAGGTATACAAAATAACAGCAACTTTCAGCTTTCAAGGTATTAATTTATTGCTAAGAATAATTCGATGTCTTGACTATGTTCCTATGTTTAACTCAAACAGGGGAGTCTAATGCATCAAGAAAATTTGGAACTCTTCCAGAAGGTAAACATCATTCAAGAACAAAATGTGGATTTATGTAAAAAGGTAATTGGTTCTTAAATAGGACCTGCCACATCAAAATTCCCCCTTTATGTTCTATACAAAAATACTTATTTGCATCCCGTGTTTACTCCAAATCAAGCAATATAACCATAAGATTCACTATTAAAGTGAGAATATACATCACTTAACCAACATCAATTAGTCATAATTAAAAACTTATATGCATGATACAAGCACATTTATTTGCTTGGTGGAAACACTAGGTGCGAGTAAAAAAATTTCGTTGTTCCTTCTACCGCTAAAAAGTAATGGTTAAAGAGAATTTCTCAGGCTTTTGGTACAAGGGATGCAAATGCAGTGAATGGAAATTCCAGTACTCCATATTACTTCGCAATTAGTAGGGAACTGCATGCTCCCATCCATCTGCAGTTAACTCCGCCTGAGCCACTCAACTTTGAGACTCCTGCAAGAGTATCTAACTCTAGGTAAGTCTTTGTCCTTTCATTGACAATTGCATATCTAACTTCAATCAAAAAATTGATGTGAAATCCTAGCTACAATATCTATTTCTGCTTAAAGATTTCTCAAAAATAACTTCGGAGTGTCTTTCGTATGATCAAAGTCATTTCGTAGAAAATATTTTCCATGAGTCTTATTTCTGTTGTTTCGTTCGTTACAACAAAATATTTTCCAAGGAAATCATTTTCCATCAGGAGGAGGAAAATGACTTCTCTCAATTATGTGCGGAAGTCATTTTCCTTACAAATATCTTAACCTTTTAACTTGGTATTATTTGCTCTAACACTTTCTCATGGTAATCATTTCCTCAGAAATAACTTCCGTCATGTCAAACACACCAACATGTATCAATGCCAACAGAATTTCATTATTGGCTTATCTAACATAAACTGGTTTTCGACTTTTTACAGGTAAAAAGCCAATGGGCAAAAATAAAGGTAAATGACTGATAAGTTTGAACTACTCAGCAGCATAACAGAAATCGCCAACAAAGCCTCTATGATTATTGTGTTGTCGTCATGTAGTAACAAAGCGAGCTCATATTATGATGTGTACTGTATATTTTACTCATAATGGAATTATACATTAGCTATGCTGCCAATATATTTCGAGCATTTGATGTGAATAGTAACAGAGCACAAAGTTCATCATATGGCCAAACTGTATTTCTGAGAATAATTTACATATTCAATAGGGAATATTTATATCTAACAGAAACTTGGACACACAAATTATCAAATATAAGGAACTTGCAGTGTAACTATAATTATATTCACCACAAGAAAAAACTAATTTATGACCAAAATTTTGTGACAGACAAGTCCGTCACAGAATGGCATGGGCTCAGTGTTTGTCATTATTTCGTATATAAGTTGTTGATAGTACGTTACATGTTAAGAAATATGTAAAGAATAGGGTGAGGATTGTCCAAGTTCAGTTCATGTTCCCATTCCATATTCGAAGTGAGACTCGTAACACTTCCCGCATGTCCAGACCTTGTTAACTGGAGCGTGGATAATATAATTTGGGACTCAACATCGGTGAACAAAAAATTGGAATGAGCCTGGCTTTGACTCTGATATCATGTAAAGAATGAATCTTGGACCTAACTTAACCCAAAGGCTAGCTTGTAGGATGAAGATTGTCCAGATCCATATAAGGAGTCTATGTTTCCATTCCATATCCGACGTGGACTCTTAACAAAATAGGTGATCAAAAAGCGATTAACCCGGTAATTGAATCTTTAACCTAACTAAAATTACAACTCATCATTTTGCTCCATCACCAAAGCCCAGTACAGATACATAATTCTGCCACCATTATGTATAAATTCAATAATTCAGTGAATTATTACATGCATTAAACTAATAAATTAGTACCATATCAACATAGGAAGTAAAGATAAAAAGGAAATTTACTTTAAAAAGAGAAAATGTTAGAAACTAATAACATAAGAAGGAAGAAATTACTAAAAATGACTTACAACAGAAGAAAAAATTACATGAGTCTTAAAAATTTTATGGAAGAAACAAGAATCAAAATAGTAGATATTTTTACGCATCAAACCGAAAGGAACGAGATTTGCTTTTCTTTCCACGAACCCAGAAAAAGGAACTAATTGGTTTATTTGTTGAAAAATAGAACATTTAAATCGAAAAGTTTTTCAAGCCAAATGAGATCACAACCAGTGATACTTTGATATAGTTGTTTAACTAATTAATACTTACTCCGTCTCAATTTATGTGACACTATTTAACTTGACACAAAATTTAAGAATAAAAAATTAATTTTTAAAATATATGATCTAAAACAAATCTTAGATAATTATGTGGCTCTAAACCATTTCATTAAAAAAAAATTAAAATTAAATTATTTTTAATTATAAAAACATAATATTTTTTTAATACAATACATTACTGATACTACATGTCACTTGACGATTCATGTGTCATTCATGGCCACAGAAATAAAAAATCATTAGTAGTAATACCTTTTCCGCCTTAAAAGTCTCTGTTTTTTTCTCCTTGAAAAGTTTGTTACTCCTTAGCCTAAAAAATATTGTATTAATTTGACTTATGATGAAATTTAATAAAAAAATGAATATTTTTAAATATTTATGTGACTGTAAATTATTTCATAAAGTTAAATTATTTCTAAATATATAAATGTATCAATTTTTTGGAATAAACTAATAAGAAAAGTAAGATAATTGTTTTGAGACAGAGGCCATAATTGTTTTTACTTTGCAGCAAAAAGTTTTTACAAATATTATTATTAAGTTTATAATAGAAGTTGCAGGAAATAAAATAGGATTTAAGTGTGATTCGAAGTTTAACAATTACAAGACTAAAAATTAAAATAAGATTAGAGGCTTAATACTTTGATTTAGCTCTTCAAAGGTCTTAGCATCTGCATCTAAGTCCGGATTTGAACGGTATAATTTCTGAACTTGTCATTAAATTCATAACTCGTTTCACAATTACATATATATTTATAATTTCTTTAATACAAAAACAAAATCTATCATTTCCTCCCTACATCTCAATAGACCTCTTGATTATTAGCACGTGGCACATGGTATACTCGATGGACCAAATTTCTCCAATGTTTAGCTCCATAACCACCTCTTCTTTGTCCTTCCCTCTCTACATATCAATAACTAATTGACTAAGCTCGCCAAAAACCAAATTGACTATCTTCTAAGAATGATTTCGTCAAAAACTTCTTAAAAATCATTAAAATACAAAAAACTTTGAAGTAGAACTTTTCCAATCATTTCATGATGTGAATTTGATAAATAGATCCCAGAAACATTGCAAATACATATTGATGAGAAATAGCAGGGTGACTTTGTCGAGTGCAATATATACTAAATGATGCATGCTGCCATAAACTAGGAGTACACCATACTTTGATCAACTCATTCACTTAAATATTTATGATACACACTTTTAATTTGTCACTTAACCCTAATTAAATTATTTATTCGTATCATTTTAGCTTTTAACGGCTAAGTTTAAATTATTTAAGCAGCATCTTTATCCGAACTAATCTTTCACTTCGTAAAAGGAAGAACAAAGCCACCTAAGTTGTGGAAATTTATTTGAAACCACATTAAATAAGGTTGATGAAAAATACGTACTAGTACTAGCAGGATCTGTAGATCAACGTGTCAGTAATGTTTTTCATGGTTACAAAAACAATAAATATGTCTGCCAGATGTCCCTGGCATAAACACTAATGGTTCATGATAGAATATTATCATATCTGATATATTTTTTATATTAGGTAAATTTATATTTTGATTGTAATTAGAAATATTAGTTACCTAGTTTGTAGTTATGTAAATAATTATGTAACACTATATATATTGTACACAATAATCAATGAAAAGTTAGGAATCATATTCCTTTATGATATTAGAAGCCAAACCCTAACCTTTTTTCTCCAAAAGCCCCCCCCCCCTCGGCCGCCTTCTTCCCGACAACCCTCCTCCTTCTTTCTTCGACTTTCCTCTCTTCCTCTCCAATCTTCAATGGCTGAACAACCTAAATTTCATCCCGCTCTTGCAGTTAACAACATTAAGAATTTCATTCCTATAACTCTGGAGATGAAAAAAGTTCAGTATTCATCTTGTGCGAAATTATTTAAGATTCATTGTCGTGTATACAAAGTCATCGACCATATCATCCCTCCAAAATCAAAGCCCCTAGAAAAACATGATGATTCTAATGATGAACTTTGGTCTCGCTTAGATGCGGTTGTCCTACAATGGGATCTATGACACGATCTCGAACGATCTACTACATACAACCATTGAAACTGATGCCACTGCACGACAAACGTGAGAGCGCTTGGAAAGAATTTTTCATGATAAAAAGACACAACGTGCCTTGTATCTGGAAATTAATATCAGGCCATTTAGCAGGACAATTTTCTAAATGCATCAGCCTATTGTCAAGAACTTAAGATGATTACTAATCAACTCTCCAACGTCGGTGCACCAGTCACTAATCAACGATTGGTGATGTAACATATTGCGGGTTTGAATGAAAATTATGACGGCGTCGCTACCATCCTCCAACAAAACACGCCATTGCCTCAATTCTATGAGGCTAGTTCGAGAGTCATCCTTAAAGAAACCCAAAAAACAAAGCGGTCAGCGACTAATGCCAGCACAGCCGATGCCGCTCTCGTAACCACCGGTGGTAATCATGACGACCCGAGAGGCTCGGCTCCTTCCCAATGCCACCGGAAAGCCAACGATCTGACACATGGCTCACATGCCCAGAATAACAACAAAGGACAAATTTCCGGGAACACTCGCGGTAGCAGCAGTAGCGAGCGCGATGGCGGCGGCCCGCCGTCGGCGACACCAACGGCGATTAGCAAGTGGCAATAACCTCTGCCATGGGTTGTTCCACCTTGCCCCTACCCGACATCCTCCTAGGCCCAACCCGACATATTCGGCACACGTCCACAACAGACATACAGTGCACGTGTTTCTTCTCCTTCAACCTACGCACCGACGGATATTGAGGTGGCTATGAACATGATGTATCTCAACATTTCTAACGATATTTTCTACATGGACACTGGCGCCACATCTCATATGACGGCATCCCAATGCACTCTCTCATCTTATTTCAATATGAGCAATTTAAATCATAATATTATTGTTAGTAGTAGATAAGGCATTCCTATTCGAGGTTATGGACAATCATCCCTCTCCCCACCACACCCCCCGTTAGCTCTAAAAAATATCATCCACGCCTCGAAACTTATCAAAAATCTAATCTATGTGCGTCGTTTCACAACCGACAATAATGTTTCCCTTGAACTTGATCCTTTTAGTTTTTTTTGTGAAAGACCTTATGACAGGGACGCGAATCATGAGATGTGATAGCACCGGGGACCTTTATCATATCACCACATCCGTCAGCCATCCAGCCTCATCTCCATCAACCTTTGCTGCAATTTCGTCTCTTTTATAGCATAATAGATTAGGACATCCGGGAGACTCTGTTTTATGCTCCCTTAGCAAAAATAATTTTATTGATTGCAAACGTGTCCCTTATCCTCTTATTTGTGAATCTTGTGTTTTTGGGAAACATATCAAGTTGCCATTTTATTCTTCATCCACTTATACTTTAATGTCTTTTGATATAATACACAGTGATTTATGGACTTCTCCTATCTTAAGCACGGCCAGACATCGATACTATATGTTATTTTTACATAATTATTCAAACTTCCTACGGACTTTTCCCATTGATAATAAGTCACAAGTCTATTCTAGTATTTCCTCATTCAACGCTTACATTGAGACACAATTTAAAAATAATATTAAATATTTCCAATATGACAATGGGAGGAAATTCGATAATAATCAATTCAAACTTTTCTGCGCCAAACACGACCTTGTTTTTCATTTTTCCTATCTCCACACCTCTCCAAAAAATGGCAAAATCGAACGAAATATTAGAACCATTAAAAACTTAGCTCGTGCCCTCCTTGCTCACGCTTCTATCCCCCCTATTTTTGGCACTATGCTCTATCAATGGCAACCTATCTCTTGAACATTCTCCTAAATAAGTCTCTCAAACACAAGTCTCCCACTCAAGTTATCTACCTTCGGGATCCTTTCTATAAGCATTTATGAACTTTCGGATGTCTATGCTACCCCCTCCATCCCTCCACACAAATTAACAAGCTTCAACCTAGATCCACCTCATGTGTATTTCTTGGTTATCCCTGTCGAGCCCCATTTTCGACCTTGCTCGGGTCAAAGCGGAGCGCGGACGTGTCCGGTGATTCCTGGGTAAAAAGGGTTGAGGAGTCGCCACCTAATTATTTTTTACGGTGAATTAGGACACCTAAATATTAAGCTAAGTGCTGCAATGTAAACTCCAACTTTAAGGTCTGCGAAACTAGCGAGATTCTAGGTAAGAGTTCTTTATTATCCTAAAGGGAAGGGGTTAGGCATCCTTTAAGATCCGCTAACTTACGGTTATCCGGTCAAACTCAGGTTAATTATTGCTAGAAAAATGCATGTTTGATGTATGAAGTTAAAGATGTTTGCAAATAATTAGTAAATGATGCATTTTAAAAAGAAAGATACATGTAGAGATTTTTAAAAATATGCATTTATATGGTATTTAAAGAGAAATACATGTAGAGTTGGAAAAATATGTATTTGACAATTGAGAGTAGAAACAAAATTATTTATAACGCCAAAGAAGCGAATCTTTCGAAAATCATCGAGTTGCAAAAAAAAGATAAACTTATTCGGTATGATTTAATAAAGCAAATAAAAGATGACAAAAGTTATTTTGAAAATCTTGAATACTCGTGACGAGCCTAAAATAAATAAACTAGCGAAAGATTTCTAAGTTTAAACTACCCTATGAATTAATCCTAAGTTTGCCTATTCTAAGCATTTCAATAATTACATAAGTGCGATAAATAATATTACAATACAAAGCGTGATAAAACCTGAATTAAAGAAAGAAATAACAATACATAAACTCCGAGGAATAATTCGACGTTATTTACTTTAATCCCTGCAAGCTGTCAAGAACAAACGGTTAGAAACAGTTAAATACAAATAACTTCATATCCGTATTCAAAACAGTGAATGTTTTGATCACGGAGGCTCGAACTTAAATTTTGAAAAGAACATTCCAATCACGTCGTGGCTGCAAACATATGACTAACGTGGTTTATTTTTGATTGCCTCGCCTACTAAACGTGTTGGTCTCTCGGGTGAAATAGAAAAGATCACTATAATCACGTCGTGGCTGCGAATATATAACTTGTTGGTTATTTTAGTCACCTCGCCTACTAAACATGTTGATCTCGGATGAAATAAAAGGTTTAAGTCTTCATCATTGCCCATAAGTTATATTTCCGTCTTTGCAACTGTGGAGGCCTCAAAATCGACGGATATTTTTCATCGGCCAGTGTAGTATCGTGTTCAAATCAGCAAAATTAAAATGAAACAGTAAACATCAGCAGCAGACGGTAAAACAGTAAGCAGAAAATAATTTCCGAAAAATACGCGGTGTTTAGTTTAAAACAGTAAAAATATATGTTGCCCGGATACTTAAAACAGTGCTGAAAAATAGAGAAATGAAACGAAAGAAAAGCGCCGCCTCAAATTCAATTTCGTCGGCCTAAATGCGGTATTAATAAAACAGTAAAACATTAAGAACAGTAAGATATCCGTTACCCGGATGTTTAACCCAGCGAACAGAAAAACAGACAAACGAAAGAAATAAATAAAGGCAGATGAAATAGTGAGTTAATTACGAAAAAGCGGACCGGAAAAGTGAACAGTGAGTTAATTCAAAAAACAGACCAGAATGAAATCGTAAATTCAGATTTTTAGATAACCAAGAATGTGATATGAAAAAATGCCATAATCTGGAAATATACCAAGACCGGGTCGACCCGACCCGGGTCAGTGACCCGACCCGAATCAGAGGCCGACCCGAATCAGTTTTTTTTTTATTTTTTCAGATAACAAATATACAAGATATGAAATGCAAGAAATTTGGGAAATTCAAACCGGGTCGACCCGACCTGGGTCAGCGACCTGACCAGAATCATGTGTTCAACCCGGAATCAACTGAGTTCATCAATTTCAGATAACCAATAATAACAACAGCAACAATGCAAGAAATTTGGAAATTCAAACCGGGTCGACCCGACCCGAATCGGAGATTCAACCCGGAATCAACTGATTCCATCAATTCCAGATAACCAACATACAGAAAATATGAAATGCAAGAATTCTGAAAATGTTACCCAAACCGGGTCGACCCGACCCGGGTCAGTGACCCGACCCGAATCGGAAACTCAACCCGAAATCAAATATTCACCAAATTCAGATAACCAACATACAGAAAATATGAAATGCAAGAATTCTGAAAATGTTACCCAAACCGGGTCGACCCGACCCGAATCGGAAACTCAACCCAAAATCTAATATTCACCAAATTCAGATAACCAACATACAGAAATATGAAAATGCAAGAATTCTGAAAATAATACACAAATCGGGTTGACCCGGGTCGGGTCGACCCGACCCGAATCATGTGTCGAAATCAGAGAATCAAAAGTGGAGAACAAACCTTTTCGGACTTGATTCTTGAATAACAAGGAAGGCAAATGTTTGAAATCAAGAACACAACAAATATTTATATATTGAATCGTTTTCAAAAAATCCTCCGAAAATTCCTTTGAGAATCCTCTCAAAAATCTGTCCAATCTCTCCCTTAAAATGAAGAACAACATGGGGTATTTATAGGTGGATTCTCCCTTAAAAACGAGTTTGAAATTCAAAATAAAGGAGCCAAAATCGCAGATTTGAGGGGCATGGGTCGCGGATTTTCGGGTGTCGGCGTAACAGAGGGGGGTTGGTGGTGTCCGGTCGGTGGTGGCGAGGCGAGGTGGCCGCGAGTGGGGTCGGGGTGTGGGGTGTCGCGATCGGGTCGGGGGGTAGGTTTTTTAGGTTTTCTCATTTCTGATTTTCATTTTTTTCTTTTATTTTGGTTTTGGGGTTTTTAAAGGGGAATGGGTTTTTGGGCTTGCGGGTTTTGGGCGGCCGGTTCGGCTGTGGCGGGTGGGCTTGGTGGTGGGGTGGCCGATTGGGTTTAAAATGAGAGAAGGGGTTTTGGGAGTTAGGCCGAATGGGTTAGTGGGTATTGGGCTGTGGTTTTGGGTTAAGTAGAATTAAATGGGTGATGGGTTGGGCTTTGGTGAAATGAGTTTTAGTTTGGGTAGAAATTGTTTTGGGTTGGAAAATGAATGGATTATGGATTAAAAATATGAAAGGGGTTTAATATTAAAATATATATATATTTTTTTTTGTAAAAGATGTGAATTATTTAAAATAACATAACGATGTGATAATAATAAAAGTATAATATTTGCGAAATGTTTAATGCTTAATAAAAAAATGGGAACGCGATGCAATTTTGCGAAAATAAAATAACATAGAATTTTCGGATAAAACTTATGATTATGATAAAAATGCAAATGATATAAAAAATGCAAATAATAATAATAATAAGAGGATACACACATATATGCCTATATTTTAAAATTATTTTAAAAGTGTCAAAATATTAAAAATTACGAATAAAATCATAAAAGATGGGACAAAATTGGGTGTCAACAGATGCCCCTCTTTGGACGGAGACGATGAAAGAGTTTTCGGCCAAAGAAGTTGACCTAGTAGCCAATTTTGTCCTGATCATCGGGACTGCATGGTAAGAAATAGAATCCCGAGGGGTATAGAAGTTGCAAAAAGATAGTGCACATTCAAGAAACAATGCCCCAGTGTCGACTTAGGTGACACTGGTCGCAGATGCGAGAAACTAATGGGAAAAGCGGATCGACGTTCGAAGTAGGTCGTTGATCAATTTGCCTCGGTTCGCCGTAAGAGATAGTTCCACGCTGTGATGAAATTCCCGCATTAGAAGGTGGGCGCCTGACTGAAATTAAAATACCCTCATTATAAGGTGGGCGCCTGAAATGACGTCGTTGGATCGACGTGTTGTGTTGAAGACGTCGTTGTAATATTGTTGACGTCGTTGTTGTATAGACTTTGCTGATGTCGTCGTTGTATAGACGTTGCTGATGTTGTCGTTGTCGTAAAAAATAGTTGTCGTGCTGCCGTAACGTCATGGACGTTGTTGTAATGCTATTGAAGGTAGTTGATGTGCTGCAGTAACGTCAATGACGTTGTTGTAATGCTGTAAAAGATAGCTGATGCGTTGAAGACGTCATTGTAATGCTATTGACGTCGTTGTAATGCTGTAAAAGATATTTATTGTCTTTGCGATACTTGTCGATGGCGTTGTTGTAATGATGTTTCTTTATTGCGGATATTTGTTGTCTTTGAAGGCGTCGTTGTAATGCGGTTGAAGATAGTTGATGTCTTTGCGATAACGTCAATGACGTTGTTGTAATCTTTGTAAAGATAGTTGTTGCGTTGAAGACGTCATTGTAATCTTTGTTGGCGTCGTTGAGATGCGGTAAAGATATTTGTTGTCTTTGCGGTAACGTCAATGACGTTGTTGTAATGCCGTAAAGATAGTTCTTTGCGTTAAAGACGTCATTGTAATCTTTGTTGACGTCGTTGAGATGTGGTAAAGATAGTTCTTTGCATTGCCGTAAAGATAGTCTTTGTTTTGAAGACGTCATTGTAATGTTGTTGACGTCGTTGAGATCTTTGTAGAAGATAGTTGTTGTGTTGTCGTAAAGATAGTTGTTATACCAAGACGTCATTGTAATCTTTGTTGGCGTCGTTGAGATCTGATAAAGATAGTTGTTGTGTTGCCGTAAAGATAGTCGCTGCGTTGAAGACGTCATTGTAATCTTTGTTGGCGTCGTTGAGATCGCGTAAAAGATAGTTCTTTGCATTGCCGTAAAGATAGTCTTTGTTTTGAAGACGTCATTGTAATGCTGTTGACGTCGTTGAGATGCTGTAGAAGATAGTTGCTGCATTGGCGTAAAAGATAGTTGATGCGTTGTCGTAAAAGATAGTTGTTGTGCTGAAGACGTCATTGTAATGTTGTTGACGCCGTTGAGATGTGGTAAAAGATAGTTGCTGCGTTGAAGACGTCATTATAATCTTTGTTGGCGTCGTTGTAAAAGTCAGAAAATGATTGTCGTGCTGCCATAACGTCGATGACGTTATTGTAATGTTGTCCTGTTGTAAGAGATGTAAGTGACGTTCTTGCCGTCAGTTTGCTGTAATAGGGTTCCACGTTGTGCTGAATCTTCTGCCGATCCAAACTCATGTGAATTGAAATGTCGTCCTGGCACGGTCGAAAATGTGATGCGACGTCTTTGCCGTCGGATTTGCCTTGTTGTCGTTCTTTGTGATTCGAAATAACATATTTGTGCAGACATAATAGTCGGGACCCTGTAAGTCAAGATGATGTCTTCGTATAAATGCAGAACAAGAACGTAATCCTTGTAGTGAGTTGTGGTGCCGAAATTCTTTGGGGGAATTGATCATAAGTGATGTGGCTTCCCTGCTTTTTCAACCTGAAGAACTTGTACTCAAAGAAAATTTGTGAGTTTGGGGAGGGGCGGTTGATTCGCGTTGACTTTGTAGCTTTGGCTCTTGATAGCTGCATGTCCTGCTGATTTGGACCTGTAGCCCCTGTCTGGTTCCCAGTCTTGGCTAACCGTTAATGAAAACATTTGTTGAAAATAATTTATTTATAAGAAAGTATGCTTATCATTAAAAAGTTCTTGTCGAACTCTAATGAAAATATTTGTTGAAAATGATTTGCTTATAAGAAAGTATGCATATTAGTAAAAAATCTTGTCAAACTCTAATGAAAATATTTGGTGAAAATAAATTGTGTATAAGAAAATATGCATATTAGTAATAAAAATCTTGTCAAACTCTAATGAAAGTATTTGTTGAATTGGGTTGGAAAATGAATGGATATTAGTATGCATATTAGTATCGTGTTCAAATCAGTAAAATTAAAATGAAACAGTAAACAGCAGCAGCAGACGGTAAAACAGTAAGCATAAAATAATTTCCGAAAAAGACGTGGTGTTTAGTTTAAAATAGTAAAAAACAGTAAAAATATCCGTTGCCCGGATACTTAAAACAGTGCTGAAAAATAGAGAAATGAAACGAAAGAAAAGCGCGGCCTCGAATTCAATTTCGTCGGCCTAAATGCGGTATTAATAAAACAGTAAAGCATTAAGAACAGTAAGATATCCGTTACCCGGATGTTTAACCCAGCGAACAGAAAAATAGAGAAACGAAAGAAATAAATAAAGGCAGATGAAATAGTGAGTTAATTCTGAAAAACAGACCCGGAAAAGTGAACAGTGAGTTAATTCTGAAAAAAAAACAGACCCGGAATGAAATCATAAATTCAGATTTTTTAGATAACCAGCAACAGCTATGAAAAAATGCCATAATCTGGAAATATACCAAGTCCGGGTCGACTCGACCCGGGTCAGTGACCCGACCCGAATCAGAGGCCAACCCGAATCAGATTTTTTTCATTTTTTCAAATAACAAATATACAAGATATGAAATGCAAGAAATTTGGGAAATTCAAACCGGGTCGACCCGACCCGGGTCAGTAACCCGACCCGAATCGGAGATTCAACCCGAAATCAACTGATTCCATCAATTCCAGAAAACCAACATACAGAAAATATGAAATGCAAGAATTCTGAAAATGTTACCCAAATCGGGTCGACCGACCGGTCGATGACTGACCGAATCGGAAACTCAACCCGAAATCAAATATTCACCAAATTCAGATAACCAACATACAGAAAATATGAAATGCAAGAATTCTGAAAATGTTACCCAAACCGGGTCGACTGGACCCGAATCGGAAACTCAACCCGAAATCAAATATTCACCAAATTCAGATAACCAACATACAGAAATATGAAAATGCAAGAATTCTGGAAATAATATCCAAATCGGGTTGACCCGACCCGAATCATGTGTCGAAATCAGAGAATCAAAAGTGGAGAACAAACCTTTTCGGACTTGATTCTTGAATATCAAGGCAGGCAAATGTTTGAAATCAAGAACACAACAAATATTTATATATTGAATCATTTTCAAAAAATCCTCCAAAAATTCCTTTGAGAATCCTCTCAAAAATCTGTCCAATCTCTCCCTTAAAATGAAGAACAACATGGGGTATTTATAGGTGGATTCCCCCTTAAAAACGAGTTTGAAATTCAAAATAAAGGAGCCAAAATCGCGGATTTGAGGGGCATGGGTCGCGGATTTTCGGGTGTCGGCGTAACAGAGGGGGGTTGGTGGTGTCGTGGTCGGTGGTGGCGGGCGAGGTGACCGGCGAGTGGGGTCGGGCGTGGGGTGTCTGGCGATCGGGTTCGAGGGGTAGGTTTTTAGGTTTTCTCATTTCGATTTTCGTTTTTCTTTTGTTTTGGTTTTGGGGTTTTTAAGGGGGGAATGGGTTTTTGGGCTTGCGGGTTTTGGGCCAGCCGGTTCGGCCTGGCAGGTGGGCTTCGGTGGTGGGCTGACCGATTGGGTTTAAAATGAGAGAAGGGGTTTTGGGAGTTGGGCCAAATGGGTTAGTGGGTATTGGGCTGTGGTTTTGGGTTAAGTAGAATTAAATGGGTGATGGGTTGGGCTTTGGTGAAATGAGTTTTAGTTTGGGTAGAAATTGTTTTGGGTTGGAAAATGAATGGATTATGGATTAAAAATATGAAAGGGGTTTAATATTAATTTTTTTTTTATAAAAGATGTGAATTATTTAAAATAACATAACGATGTGATAATAATAAAAGTATAATATTTGCGAAATGTTTAATGCTTAATAAAAACATGGGAACGCGATGCAATTTTGCGAAAATAAAATAACATAGAATTTTCGGATAAAACTTATGATTATGATAAAAATGCAAATGATATAAAAAATGTGAATAATAATAATAATAAGAGGATACACACATATATGCCTATATTTTAAAATTATTTTAAAAGTGTCAAAATATTAAAAATTACGAATAAAATCATAAAAGATGGGACAAAATTGGGTGTCAACAATCCCCCTAATCATCGAGGTTAAAACTGTAACGACTTGTCCAGCTGAAAAATAATCATTTCTTAGCATGTCATATTTGATGAGTCCCAATTCTCATTTTTCAAGCTACATTCTCCGCCTTTGGATTCCTATGACTTCTTAAATGATGGCCTCAATTCTATCTTAATTCACCACTTGCAAAATCCATCGCCGCCATCACCGAAGCCCATCCCTACTCCCCCATCACCGTCTCGAGTGGGTCACCGTACCCAGCCACAAAACACTACCCACTTATCCCTATCTCGGTTCCGGCTCGGGTTATGGATTTTCTCGGCCCGACCCTTTCCTCTTCTCCTCTTACGACACCACTCCACCATCTCAACGTTTCCAACCCACCGCCAGTCCAGTCTCTCCTCGTCCTGCTCAAGCCAACCCAACCCCTCGTAGCTCCCCTACGGATAATGGAAACCCGTGATATGCACGACATTTCCAAACCCAAACGACAAATTTAATTTGTCATCTTTGCTTGCTCCTTCACATCTTCCTCGCATCCCGAAAAATGCCTTGTCTGATCCTAGTTGGAAATCTGCCATGATTGACGAATATAATGCTCTTATTGACCATAAGATATGGGATCTAGTGCACCGTCCTCCTGATGCTAACGTTATTGGTTCTGTGTGGATTTTTAGACATAAAAAGAAATATGATGGTTTTTTTTAGAGGTACAAGGCCCGTCTTGTAGGTGACGGTAGGTCTCAATAGGTGTGCATGGATTGTGATGAAAATTTCAGCCCGGTTGTGAAACCAGCAACTATTCGGACCGTTCTTAGTATTGTTTTGTCCAAATCTTGGCATATTCATCAGCTTGATGTCAAAAATATTTTCTTGCATGAGGACCTTTATGAAACCATATACATGCATCAGCCTATGGGATTCAGGTATCCGGCTCATCCAGATTATGTGTGTCTTTTGAAGAAATTGCTCTATGGACTGAAATAGGCTCCTCGTGCATGGTACCAACCGTTTGCTAACTTTGTATCCTCTATCAGATTTTCACATATCAAATTTGATCACTTTCTTTTCATGTATAGCAAGGTAATGACATGCCATACATTAATTTATATGTTGATGACATCATCCTCACTACATCTTCTAATACACTTCGCCAATCTATTATGTCATTTCTTGCCTCTGAGTTTGCTATGAAGGATTTGGGCCCCTAAGCTATTTTTGGGCATTGTTGTTACGAGACATGCAGGTGGCTTATTTCTTTGTCAAAAGAAGTACGTCAAAAATATTCTTGACCGAGCAAGCATGACGTATTGCAAACCGACCCACACACCGGTGGACACTAATTCCAAACTCAGTACCTCTTCGAGTTCTCTGTATGCCGAACCGACTCACTATCGCAGTTTAGTAGGAGTATTGTAGTATCTCACTTTCACGAGACCAGATATATCATATGTCGTATAACAAATATGCTTACATATGCACAGCCCGATGGATGAACATATGAATGCCCTCAAACGTATTTTGCGATATGTACAAGGTACTTCTTCATTTCGGCTTACACATGTACAAGTCCTCACTCTCTAGTCTCACATCTTATTCTGATGCTGACTGTGGTGGATGTCCTGATACTCGTCGATCCACGTTGGGTTGCCGTGTGTTCCTCGGAGATAAATTGCTTTCTTGGTCTTCTAAAAGACAACCTACTCTGTCTCGATCCAATGTCGAAGCTGAGTACAAAGGTGTAGCAAATGTTATTTCTGAGTCCTGTTGGATCGCAACCTTCTACTTGAGCTTCACTGCCCACTCCATAAGGCTACAATAGTTTATTGTGATAACGTAAGTATGATATATCTTTATGAAAATCCCGTTCAACATCAGTACACTAAACACATTAAAATGGATATTCACTTTGTACGTGAGAAAGTTGCTCGTGGCCAAGTTCGTGTTCTTCATGGTCCTTCCCGATATTAGATTCCTGACATATTCACTAAAGGACTTCCACGCATACTCTTTGATGATTTTCAAGCCAGTCTCAGTGTATGAGAACCTCTCGCTTCAACTGCAGGGGTGTGATAGAATATTACCATATCTTTTATATTAGGTAAATTTATATTCTGATTGTAACTAGGAAGATTAGTTACCTAGTTTGTAGCCATGTAAATAATTAGATACAAAAAGAGTCCAACCTTCATGTTGGAAGGACATCTCATTCTCAATAGTGTTACTCGCACAATTACATTCAAAAGTACTCTTGTTTGTTCTTGTTACTGGTTCGGACCCGAAGCAATTTAGCTAAGGATCGAACCAAACTCTCAGTTCAATTTCAATCAAGATTGCGGCATTACAGGATACTTACTTACTTATTATTTTTATTTACTTATTTATTGTTAATTATTTATCAAACTTATCTACAAATCTATCTACGTATCCTTAAAACCACTTACAAATGAGACTCTACTTTTTTTTAGGGTAAACAGTTTGACGTCCACCGTGGTGCTAAGAATAATAGTGGTGATTTGATTCAAGCACATATTTCACTTGTTTCTTTCGAGATTTTTGTGGTTACAGGTTAATCCTAAGTACTAACAATTTGACTCGTTAAATCAACGTTGAGGTTAGCAACCACGAGGACAACAATGGTGATAATGGTGCTCACAACATCAATAACAACAACAACGTTCTACCTGGCGTTGCACTCGTTGATCCACTGAATGGCGTTCCGCCGAACGACGTTCCGCCCGTTGATCCAATGAATAACAACAACCTCAGAATTTCACCTCAGTCGTCTAGAAGATCACATCAAAAGACACCGGACGATGATGAGGATGGCGAAATAAATTTAGTTCGAACCTTTTATATGCTAAAGGAGGAACATGAGGCTATAAATAAGTTGCAAAAGAAAATCAGTAGAGCAAGTGCGGCGGATGAAGCTCGTTGTCACACCCTAGCCTTGGAGGGTGTGGCCAGCATCTAGTGCCCGAAGGCTTGAGCGTACCACTATAGTGTCTGAACCCTTGAACATGAAACTTGGGTCGACAAGGCCTCCAACAAACCATATATGACAAGACTAAAAGATAATCTGCACACAAAAGAGTCCCAACAGGATATATACATATGAATAGATAACCAAGGCCGACAAGGCCACAATGTGAATATACTTTTAACAGAAGGACCAACAAGGTCACGACATACCAATATCTACTGTACATAAGTATGCAAGCCTCTAAGAGTGACATATACATAATAACAGGTTGGGACAGAGCCCAGCCATACCTAAAACACAGGAAGCATATGCATCGGTACCTAAGACTCCTGCAAAATGCAACTTTGAGATAAAGGAGTGCAACAATCACAACGAAGCAGATCACCTGCCGAGGAGGAGTGCTTCTCTATCTACTTGTACCTGTGGGAATGAACACAGTGCCCCGAAGAAGGGCATCAATACAAAAGATATACTGAATATATAAGGCAGGTAACATATGTAAACATAAGATATAACATGAGAGATGTGGAGATAAAAATCAACATGAAACTCATAACAGCCTCTGGGGCCTACTCTGTCATAATCAGAAACATATGTATGTGCATGTCTGTAAAAATCATGCCACTTTGTGGGGCAAGTAATATCATACTGTATATATCGTACCCAGCCTCGATGAGGCCTCAGTCGTACCTGGTCTAAATGTAGGACTCGGTAATATCTGATATATATATATATATATATATATATATATATATATATATATATATATATATATAAGTGCAATGCAAGACAGACTCTATCAGATACCACAAGCAGAGCCAGAGTGACTTATCGTCGTTATCCTCCGACTATTGTTATTGGTGCTACGTTCAAGAATCTTGATATGGACATTTGAGACTAATATAAACCGAGAGATGCCATGGATAGGAAAGTACTCAAGAATTATGATCGATTTGTCAAGAAGGCCTTTCTCTACTTTATTTTGTCAAAAATATTTCTAGTCAAAGAAACGATGTATCAAGTCATGCCAAGAAAGAAGGTTTGTCTTACATACCTTGTTCTTGAAGTTAGAATCGCCTTACAAGTCCTCTTACTCCTTATAGTGGTTATCTATAGCAAACAACGGGGTCAATATCAATATTGAATTCATATTCCATAAAGAAACCTCATTTAGGTATATTATCGATAATCTTAACACAAAGGATTCTTAAATTCTTTAACCAAAAGATACTTATGTAGTTTGATCCCATGATTCTCCGAAACAACCCTTCTTAATCTCACAATACCAATAATCGATTTATTTATCAATATAAATTCCTAATCCAAGCAAAACAGCCCACAAATCCAATCATCATAATTTCATTGGGTTACGGGTTTCAATTAAGAAAATTATTTCACAACTTACTACGAATCATCAATTAATCACAATTATAGATAAAGTAGGTTAAAATGTACCTTTATGCCTCAAAATCCCTATAAAATAGTGGACTATTTCATCTTCAAGGGTTTTCGAAATCAATTACTTATAGAGAAGAGTATTCTTATGATATCCGCGGGAATTTTCATATTAATCACGTGTATTTTGGTTTTGAATTGATCTAGGGATGTCATATCATGATAGAGAGGGTTTGGAGAGCTTGAAAACCTGATTTATTTTGGGGGGAGGGGGGGAATAAGGGACAATCGACTGAACCCGCTATTTAACCCAAAAAAGATCTCCACCGCCATAAATTGATGGTTCATTTGATGGACCGTAAAACTTTTGAGGGTCCTTCAATCCTCTCGTCAAACTGCCAGGGAAAATTGATGGCTCGGGGCGGGGAACTTTGACGGTTTGTCAACCATTCGACGTTCCGTCAATTTGGACAGTCAATTTGCCTCTAGAGATCAGAAAATCACAAGAATTTTTTTACAGTCTAGATTTGTACTTTGATGGACCATCAAGAACTTTTACGGTCCGTCAACTCTACTATAAAACTGCCTAGTTTTTTTATTTTTGTCGAAACGGACTTTCTTCGATTTATTTGACTTCCAAATACTCTGAAACTTCCATAAACAAGTTGTAACCCTTTATTACCCTTCCATAAGGTTGTACCTCTTCCCAGAACATCAATATCTATTAATGACATGATGAAATGTGAAATTACGGGGTGTAACATCCTTCCCCCATTAGGAACAGTCATCCGTGAATGTTGAGGATATTCTTAATTCTCGAGGATTCTAAAAATTATGGCAGTTTCTCTTGTAAACAGGACTATCCCGAATCTGTTAAACAGTCCAAACATATATCTAATGCCACACAGGGTAACATAATAATAAAACAATATCAACTTGGCCTCACACAACCATCGGTATACACCAAAATCAAGAAAGTTAGCCATAACTCACCTCAATTATCCTCTACCGTACTTTGAGATGCACCTGCCATATCTGCCTCGATATTAATACCTAAACAAAGTATAGGATTTAGGATTTGTCGAATAGGATAGAAATGAGAGAATTATATCACACGAGTATTGGTATAAACCTAAGGACTAAAACAAGTAGGGATATATGGATCGTATATCTTCATCAGCCTCCCAAGTTATCTCCTTTGTATTGTTATTTTGTCCATAGCATCTTAACAGAGGTAACTTATTTAGTTCTCAGTTTCCAAACTTGCCGATTCAAAATAGCTACCGGAGTTTCTTCATAGGTTAAATCTTCTGTGATTTGCACATCCTTTACATGAGTAATATGAGAGGGATCTCATATGCACTTACGCAACATTGATACATGAAACACCGGGTGAACTGCTTCTAATTTTGAGGGTAGTTCCAGCTCATAAGCCACTCGGCCTATTATGCGGATGATCGAATATGGTCCGACGTATCTGGGGATAAGTTTCCCTTTCTTGCCAAATCGCATAACTCCTTTTATTGGAGAAACCGTCAAGAATATCAAATCGCCAACTGCAAATTCTAAGTCACAGCGTTGAATGTCTAAATACAATTTCTGCTGACTTTGGGCCGTCAATAAGAGTCCTTGAATTAGCTTTACCTTCTCCACTGCTTGCTGGACCAAATCGGGACCTAGTAACCCAGCTTCACCCACTTCAAACCAGCCAATTAGGGATCTATATGTTCTTCCATACAATGCTTCATACGGGGCCATCTGAATGCTGGAATGATAGTTGTTATTATAAGAGAACTCGATAAGGGGGGTCATCAAACTGCCTTACCTTCACATCAGCTATTAAGGATGATTCTTCGGTATTCTACACTACCGCTCATCCATCATCCGTATCCAAGAGTCGCATATTTAAACTGGCTAGACTATGTAGTTCTTTGGTCATCTCCAACTTATTAGCTTCAATACCATCCAAACTTCCCATAGATTTATGACTCAAGGCATGAACTATAACCTTTGCCTTATCAAGGTAATATAAAATATCGATGTCATAATTCCAGCCACCTTCTTTGCCTTAAATTTAGCTCCTTCTAGTGAAATATGTATTGTAGGTTCTTATGATCTGTGAATATGTCCACAGGGACTCCATATAAATAATGACGCCACATCTCCAGGGCAAAGATTACCGCTACCAACTCGTGATCATGAGTCAGATAGTTTACCTCATGCTTTCTTAACTACCTCGAAGCGTATGCTATGACTTTTTTGTGCTGCATCAAAATACATCGTAGGCTAACTCTGAAAGAATCACATTATACTCATCGGTACCTTCAGGAAGAGCTAACACAGGTGCGGATGTCAACATGTTTTCCAACTCTTAAAAACTGTGCTCACATGTATCTGTCCACCGAAACTTAATTGCCTTGTGAGTGAGCTTGGTCATAGGTACATAAATTAGAGAGAAAACCCTCAATGAATCTTCGGTAATATCATGTTAATCCAAGAAGCTACGTACTTCAGTAGGGGTAGTGGGCCTCGACCAATTCTTTACTGCTTCAATCTTTTGATGATCCACCTTAATACCTTCGGATGTGACAATATGGCCCAAAAAGGCAACAGAGTTTAACCAGAATTTGGATTTGGAAAACTTGGCATAAAACTAACGGTCTTGAAGCGTCTGTAATACTACAAATGATTCGCATGTTCAGCTTCTGATCTAGAATATACTAGAATATCATCAATAAACACTATTACGAAGATATCCATGAATGACTTAAATATCCGGTTCATCAAATCTATGAAGGTTGCCGGCGCATTAGTCAAACTAAAAGACATAACAAGAAACTCATAATGGACATATCTAGTCCGGAAAGCAGTATTTGGAATATCTTTCTCCTTAACCCGCAACTGATGGTATCCAGACTTGAGATCAATCTTCAAAAAATATTTAGCGCCCTGCAGCTGATCAAACAAGTCGTCGATTATGGGGAGCATGTTGTTCTTAATGGTTACCTTATTCAACTAACGATTATCAATACACATTCTTAATGAACCATCTTTGTTACGAACGAATAATACTGGAGCACCCCACGGGGAAGTACTGGGCCTAATAAAGCCTTTCTTGAGAAGATCCTTTAGTTGTACTTTTAATTATTTTAGCTCTGCCGGAGCCATTCGATACAGAGGGATATATATAGGTTGGATATTTGGAAGCACATCGATATCGAATTCAATTTCCCTTTTGGGGGGAATACCAGGAAGTTCATCAGGAAACACATTAGGAAATTCACTAACAACATGAACTGACTGAAGAGTTGGAGGTGTTGCCTCCTCGCCCAGAACTCACACGAGGTGATAGATATATCCTTCTGAGATCATTTTTCTGACTTTAAGGTAGGAAATAAACCTACCCTTGGGGGTTGCTCCACTCAAGGACGGGCTCATTTGGAAAGTTAAAGCGAACAATCTTTGTCCAACAATCAACATTAGCATAACAAGAAGCCAACCAATCCATGTCCATAATAACATCAAATTCCACCATCTCTAGTTCATTCAAGTCGGCTACCGTATGTCGATCATGTATCTTTACATCACAATCCCTATACATCCGTTTAACAATTATAGGTTCACCCACATATGTAGACACTTCAAATTATATATGATAATTCAGGTTCTTTCCCGCATTTACCAGCAACAAATGGGGTAATATAGGAATAAGTGAAACCCGATTCTATCAAAGCATATACGTCAGAATAGAAAAGATAATATACCTGTAACCATATCTGGGGATGACTTAAGGTCCTGTCGACCTGACAAAGCATAGTTGAGCTTTTGGACACCGCTCGAACTAGATACTGCTCATCTGCCTCTGCCTCTACCAGCCGATGTCTGGGTACCCTGCCCCGAAGGGCATACTGATGAAAAAGGTATTGCCACAGACCTAGTCAACTGTGCCATACCGTACCTCATCTTCTCAGATAAAACCACATAATATGCCTAGCTGCCCACACGAATAACACGCATCTGAGCCCTGGCGACACTGCCCAAAATAATTCTTACCACATCGACCATAAGATAGTAGTTGTGTCATAGTCTGACTAGATTCCCCTCTATACTGTGGGCCTGATTCCCGCAAATTCTAACCCTGGCCAGAATAAGTGGCCTGGTCATGACGTTGGCCCTAGAAATGCGATGGCGCACTAGTCGTCGGATAAGATGCACATCTCAGAAATTGAGGCATAAACCCGCCTCAAAACCCCCTACATTACCTGAGGACCAAGTCCTCTTGTGCTAGCCCGCATCATACTTTCGATCAGCCCGATGTTGCCTCTTATGATCCTCGAGATTATGGGCATAGGCTTAAATACGGGAGATGTCCATATTCGGATTCAGCGAAGCTGTAGTGCACTCATTCACCAAATGTGGCCCCAAACCATTAACAAACTGGTGTACTTGATCGTTTATGTCAGTAACAATCGTGGGAGCATAACTAGACAAAGAGTTGAACTGCAAGCTAGATTCTCTGACACTCATATTACCCTGCTCCAAATGTAAAAACCTATCTCGCCTGGCTCGTCGAAGCTCGATCGGTAAATACTACTGTAGAAATACCTCAGAGAACTCCCTCTAGCCTAAAGGTGGGGCCTGGGGTCCCCAAGTCTGCTCCCAAGTCTCAAACCAAGTCGCAACCACGTCCTACAATCTATATGAAGCTAACTCTACTGTCTCAGCATTCATTGCGTGCATAACTTGTAAACTCCTATGCATTCTATCTAGAAATTTTTGTGGGTCCGCATTAGGGTATGTTCTTGTAAATACCAGAGGATCTAAGTTAACAAAGTCCCAAACTCTTGCATTCACAGCTCTATCAGCAATACCAGGAGTCTGATATTGGGCCTGAGATGCCATAAGTCGAGTCAACAGTTGCGTCGCATATCTATATCCTGATCGGGAGCAACTGGAGGACGAATCAGAGATACATCAGCTCTCCCTTGTCCTTCTGGAGGTGGTGGGGGTGGAGTCCTAGAGGTCCGAGATATAGGCTCGTCTTGGTACTTCTATCTCCCCGGATCAATAGGTGGACCTTGACTAGCACCCTCTCCCGCCTCCTCATCCAACCTCTATAAATACTCATGTCGTCTAATAGTAACTGGCATAACTAAGAATATAAATAGAACGAAGATTAGGAATGAACAATTATCATTTAGCACTAGCGCACAATCTAGATCAGGAATAAAAGTAACCATCTTAAATATCATGTAGCCTCCTACTTATAAGTGTGTTTATAAGTGTGGTGCACCACACACCCATAAACAAGACTCTACTAGATACAACTAACAGACTCCCTAGGACAGACCTGCTCTGATATCAAGTTTGTCACACCTCAGCCTTGAAAGGTATGGCTGGCACCCAGTGTTCGAAGGCCTGAGCGTACAACTATAGTATCTGAACCCTGAAATATGAAACTTGGGCCGACAAGGATATATAGTATCCGAACCCTGATATATGATATGACTGAAAGATAAGCTGCACACAAAAGAGTCCTAGCAGGATATATACATATGAACAGATAACCAAGGCCGATAAGGCCACAAGGTGAGTATACTTTTAACAAAAGGACCAACAAGGTAATGACATACCAACATCTATTGTACACAAGTCTGCAAGCCTCTAAGAGTGACATATATACAACAACATGTTGGGACAGAACCCCGCCATGCCTAAAACACAAGTAGAATATGCATCGGTACCTAAGACTCCTGCAAAATGCAACTCCGAGATAAAGGAGTGCGACAATCATTGCTAAGCAGATCATCTACTGAGGAGGAGCGCAGCTCTGTCTACTTGTACCTACGAAAATGAACACAATGCCCCGAAGATGGGCATCAGTATGAAAGATATACTAAATATATAAGGCATATAACATATGTAAACATGAGAAATAACATGAGAGTTGTGGAGATAAAAATCAACCTGAAACTCATAACAGCCTCTGGAGGCCTACTCTGTCATAATCAGAAACATATGTATGTGCATGTCTGTAAAAATCATGCCACTCTGTGGGGAAAGTAATATCATACTTTATCTATCGTACCCGACCTTGATGAGGACTCAGTTGTACCTGGTCTAAATATAAAACTCGATAATATCTGAGATCAAACCAACTGCAGCTGGGTGCACATCTACGTGACATATCCGACCGGCTATAGTGCAGCTCAGTAAGAAAATAATTAAATATATATATATATATATATATATATATATATATATATATATATGTATGTATGTAAGATAGACTCTATCAGATACCACAAGCATAGCCAGAGTGACCTTTCATCGTTATCCTCTGACTATTGTTATTGGCGCTACGTTCAAGAATCTTGATATGAACATTTGAGACATATAAACCGAGAGATGCCATGGATAGGAAAGTACTCAACAATTATGATCGATTTGTCAAGAAGGCCTTTCGCTACTTTATTTTGCCAAAAAGATTTCTAGTCAAAGAAACGATATGTCAAGTCATGTCAAGAAAGAAGGTTTGCCTTACATACCTTGTCCTTGAAGTTACAATCGCCTTACAAGTTCTTTACTCCTTACAGTGGTTATCTATAGCAAACAATGGGGTCGATATCAATATCGAATTCATATTTCATAAAGAAACCTGTATATTATCAATAATCTTAACACAAAGGGTTCTTAAATTCTTTAACCAAAAGACACTTATGTAGTTTGATCCTACGATTCTCTGAAACAACCCTTATTAATCTCACAATACCAATAATCGATTTACTTATCGATATCAATTCCTAATCCAAGCAAAAAATCCCATAAATTCTATCATCATGATTTCATATGCATCGGTACCTAAGACTCCCATAATTCCTTATGAAAAAAGGATTTTTACGATATCCGCAGGGATTGTCACGTTAATCAAGCGTATTTTGGTTTTGAATTGATCTAGGAATGTTATATTATGATATAGAAGGTTTGGAGAGCTTGAAAATCTGATTTTGGGGGAAACAATGAGGGACAATCGACTGAACACGCTATTTAACCTAAAAAATATCTCTATCCCCGTAAATTGACAGTTCATTTGATGGACCGTTAAAATTTTGATGATTTTTCAATCCTCCCATCCAACTTCCAGGGAATATTGACGGCTTAGGGTGGGGAACTTTGACGGTTCATCAACCATTCGACGGTCCATTAATCTGGACCGCCAATCTACCTCCATAGATAAAAAAAATCTCAGGAAATTTTTAACGGTCTGGATTTGCACTTTGACAGTCCGTCAAGCACTTTGATAGTTCGTCAACTCTGCCATCAAACTACCCAGTTTTCTGATATTCATCGAAACATACTTTTTTCGATCCGTTTGACTTCCAAATACTCAGAAACTTCCATAAATAAGTTGCAACCCTTTATTACCCTTCCATAAGATTGTACCTCTTTCCATGACATCGGTATCTATTAACGACGTGATAAAATGCGAAGTTACATGGTGTAACACTCGTCCCGTCTAAAATAATGAACTAGGCGAGAAGAGGATCGAGTCCATGAGAACACCAACGGTTTGGGGACTAATGAATCTTCAAAGGTCTTGAAAATGCTTGAAGCCTTAACTAAATAAATTGACACCAATGAAAAGTATGTTGAAACTTGTAATTCACGGGCAGACCAATTTCTTGGGGCACCTCCGATCTTGAAGGGGCCAGACTTGAAGAGATACATCCAGTTGTTATTCCCACCAAGTGCAGCATCGAAGTTGATACCAAAGAGGTTTAAAATTACTGACCTCCCAAAGTATGATGGGACAACGGATCCACAAGAGCATGTGATGTCATATACTTGTGCAATAAAGGGCAATGACATACACCCGGATGAGATTGAATCGGTGTTGCTGAAGAAATTTGGCGAAATGCTTTCTAAGGGAGCAATGACATGCTATTTTATATTACCTGAACATTCTATTAATTCATTTGAAATGCTTATAAATACTTTTATAAAAGCACATGTCGAGGCACGAAAGGTTCAAGCAAGAAAAGAAAATATATTCAAAATTGCTCAGAAAGATACGGAATTGCTGTGGGAGTTCGTGGCAAAATTTCAAAAGGAGCGAATGCTTCTTCCCCTGGTACCAGATGAATTGGAAGTTGAAGCTTTCACCAAGGGGAAAAATCCTAGGAGCTCCAGTACCTCATTCAAATTAAATAAGAATCTATTAGAATTCTCGGCAGTAACGTGGGCAGACGTGCATAACAGGTACGACTCCGAAATTAGGGTGGAGGATGAGCAACTTGAACTTCCACCGGAGTCAGTTAGACAAAACAAAAACTTTGATAAATCAAGACGGTAGTCAATTCGGAGCTGAAATCTTAAAAGGATAGATATCAACCCTATTGGCTACCGTAGATATGTGTAATGATTGAGGGTCTAGCAGTAAGGGTTTCTAATTTAAAAATAATACTAGTGGATCTTCTTCTAACATTGTGGAAAGCCCGAGGCTGTCCGAATACAATTTCAACGTTGATGTAGTTGGGCTCGTTTTGGCCATTGGTCATATAAAGGAGACAAGGTGTCCAAAACCGCTTCGAACAGACTCGACTCAAAGAGATCCAAACTTGATTTGTGATTACCATGGAACTCATGATCATCGGACAGAAGATTGTTGCCAATTAAGGGATGAAGTGGCCAAGTTATTGAAAAATGGCCACCTACGTGAGTTCTTAAGTGATCGTGCAAAGGAAAACTATAGAAATAGGGAAACGAACAAGCAGACATAACCGGTTGAACCCTAGTATGTCATAAATATGATTATTAAGGGGATGGATGCCCCGAAGGGATCTGTCATGATTACAAAGAAGACAAAACTATCAATAACTCGAGAGAAAGGATCCATAAATTATGAATCGTAGGAAATAATATATTTCAATGATGAAGACGTAGAGGGAATCATTTACCTCACAATGATGCACTGGTAATTTATGTCTTCATTAATAAATTTCAGATTAAGTGGAATTTAATTGATCTAGGTAGCTCGGCCAACATCGTCCGATGGAAGGTGGTGGAGCAATTGGGGTTGTTGGACAAAATTGTACCAGCAACCCAAGTTCTAAATGATTTTAACATGGCAAGCGAGACCACAAAAATGGATATCATTTTTCCCGTCAATGCAACTTGGACAATTCAACAAATGAGGTTTTATGTCATAAAGGCAAAATGACGTACAACGCTTTATTTGATAGGCATTAGATACATGACACGAAGGTTGTACCTTCGACGTTACACATGATGCTGAAATTTCCAACACAGAGGGAATCAAGACAATCCGAGAGGAGCAACTGGCAGCAAATGAGATGTTTGCGATGGAAGAATCAGTGCAAATACCGAAAAAAATGAAGGACACGATTAAAGGAAAGGAGGTGAAATAGCAATCACAGGGTTTGGGCTCGTCGAATCTGAAAAATGAAGAGGAAGAAAATATAAAATATAAGGATGAAGAAGACTACTTTCGCATAGCGAGGTCATTTGTGCTTCCAAATAATTCAAATGCCACGAAGTCGACTGTAGAGGAATTGGAGCAAGTCAGCATGTTCGTGCATCTATCAGATAGAAAGGTATACATGGGTACCGCATTAACCCCGGAGCTCAAGCTTAAATTAATTAAATTTCCTAAAGATAATACCGATTGCTATGTCTGGTCCCACTTAGATATGACAGGTATCCCACCAGAAATTACAACTCATAAATTGAGTTTGGACTTGAGCTTCCCCCCGATAAAGCAAAAAATGAGGCCTATGGCCGACTTCAAACATAAGTTCATCAAGGAAGATGTAACAAAACTTTTAAATATAGGTTCCATCCGGGTAGAGTATCCAGATTGACTAGCAAATGTAGTGGTCATACCTAAAAAAGGCAATAAACTGAGAATGTGAATAGATTTTAAAGATTTGAATAAAGCATGCCCAAAAGATTCTTTTCCTTAGCTGCACATCATTCGAATGATTGATGCTACGACATGGCATGAGATGCTGAGTTTTCTTAACGCTTACCTCGGGTACAATTAAATTAGGATGAACTCGAAGGATCAAGAGAAAACCTCTTTTATAAGTAGATACGGGACCTATTTCTATAATGTAATTCCATTTGGTTTAAAACATATCGGAGCAACATATCAACGCGTAGTTAATCGTATGTTTGATACCAAATAGATAACACAATAGAAGTTTATATTGATGATATGTTAGTTGAGTCCCTAGAAGAAGAGGACCATTTAAAGCATTTGCTGGAAATATTTGACATACTCCAAAAATACAACATGAAGCTGAATCTAGAAAAATATGCTTTTGGAGTTGGCTCGGGCAAGTTCTTGTGTTTCTTGGTTTCAAACCGAGGAATAGAGATCAATCCGGATAAGATCAAAGTTATTGAGGAAATACCAGAGGTACATGAAGATGTGAAGGCAGTACAAAAACTCACCAGGAGGATAGTCGCTGTAAGTAGATTCATCTCTCGGTCCTCAGAGAAAAGTCATCGGTTCTTCACTTTCTTAATAAAAAAGAATGACTTCGAGTGAACACCAGAGTGTCATCAAACTTAGAGGGATTTGAAGAAGTACTTGTCTAGTCCATCATTATTGTATAAACCGAGGGAAGATAAGCAGATGTTTTTGTATTTAGCGGTGTTCGAGGTAGCTATAAGTCAGTTCTAGTTCGAGAAGATAAAGGTACACAATTTCCCATTTACTATGTGCGTAGAACATTAGCTAGTGCGGAAACTAGGTACCCTCATTTAGAAAAAATGTCATTAGCGTTAATAACGACTGCTAGAAAATTGAGGTCGTATTTTCAATGTCATCCTATATGTGTAGTAACAACTTATCTACTAAAAAATGTGATGTATAAATTGGAACTGTCTAGTAGGTTAGCCAAATAGGCAGTAGAAATTAGTGGGTATGACATAGAATATAAACCAAGAACCGCTATAAAGTCTCAGGTTTTAGCAGACTTCGTAGTAGACTTTACACCCGAAATGATTCCTAAAGTAGAAAAAGAATTTTTATTAACCTCGGAAAAAACTTCAGGGGTTTGGACCTTGTACACGAATGGAGCTTCAAACGTAAAAGGGTTTGGACTCGGGGTAGTGCTTAAGGCACATGCATGAGATATTATTAGGCAATTAATACGAATTGTGATATTAATTAACAATAAAGCCGAGTATGAGGCTATGATTGTAGGTCTATAGTTAGCACGGAGTCTGGGAGTAGAAGTCATCATAGCAAAATGTTATTCGCTCCTAGTTGTTAATCAAGTGAATGGGGGTGTTCGAAGTAAAGGAAGAAAGATTGCAAAAATACATAGATAAGATCCAAGTAATATTGCATCGATTCAAAGAATTGAATATGGAACATGTGTCTCGAGAGCAAAACAATAAAGTAGATGCCTTGGCTAATTTGGGGTCATCCGTGGAAGCGGAGGAGTTTAATTCGGGAACAGTTGTACAACTGCTTAATTCCGCGATTGATGGTGGTCATGCCGAAGTGAATACAACAAGCTTGACTTGGGATTGGCGTAATAAATACATCGACTACCTTCGGGATGGAAAATTACCTACGGACCCAAAGGAGTTGAGGGTCTTTCGTACTAAAGCAGCTAGATTTTGTTTGATTGATGGTCAGTTGTACCGAATGTCTTTATATGGTAAGAAGTAGGTCCCTTGTTTTTGGCAGGAAGAGTTCCAGCCTTTGTTGCCCCTCTTTATCAAGGTATCTAAGACCTGGGGAAACTGATTACATGATGCGCGAGGTTCACGAAGGGACTTGTGCAATCATTCAGGAGAAAAATTATTGGTCCAAAAATTAATTAGAGTCGGGTACTATTGGTCTGAGATGGATGAAGATAAAAATAATTTCATCCTAAAATGTAACAAATGCCAAAGACACGCACCCATGATTCATCAACTGGAAGAATTGATGCATCTAGTTTTATCACCATGGCCATTTATGAAATAGGGGATGGATATTGTAGGACCACTCTCATGGGCACCCGGAAAGGTACATTTTATCTTGTTTATAACTGATTATTTTTCTAATTGGATTGAAGCAAAGGCCTTTAAAAAAGTCAAAGAAAAGCAAGTCATCGATTTTATTTGTGACCACATCATATTTCGATTCGGCATACCAACAGAAATCACTTGCGATAATGGATGTCAGTTCATTGGAAAAAAAGGTGAACGACTTACTTGAAGGGTTGAAAATCAAGAAGATTTATCCTGAGGTAGCGGAGTCAACAAATAAAACAATTATTCGAATCTGAGGAAGAGACTAAAGGATTCAAAAGGCAAGTGGAAAGATATTTTACCGGAGGCGTTGTGGGCATACAAAACAACATCAAGATCCAGTATAGGTGAAACACCATTTTCTTTGGTTTACGGTGCAGAAGCACTAATTCTGGTAAAAGTTAGTGAGCCGAGCTTAAGATTTTACCTTGCAACTGAATAATCGAACAACGAAGCTACGCCTGTCAAACTCGACTTAACATATGAACACCGTGAGTTGGCAATGCTACGATTAGTGGCCCAAAAGCAAATGATGGATTGATACTATAACTGAAGGGATAATATTAGGCACTTTCAAGTAAGGGACTTAGTTATACAGAAAGTAACCCTCAACATCAAAATTTCTAATAAAGGGAAATTGGGCCCGAATTTGAAAGGTACCTACAAAGTGTCAGGAATAACCGATAAAGGATCGTACCAGTTGGAAGCCGGGAATGATCAAAAGTTGTCGACAACTGGAATGTTGCATACTTGAAGCGATATTACTGCTAAGGTATGTGTTTGGTTAATTACTTGAACTTCATTTGTTTCGATTGAACTAAGTTTTGTAGGAGAAAATTGGGAGCCATGGGTTAAAGACCGAGCAATAGTTAGAATTAGGTCTGAAAACACATGTTGCCCTTTTTTCCCTTAGCATGGTTTTTATCCCGAAAAGGATTTTTTTAGCAAGGTTTTTAATGAGGCAACAATGTAAAACGTGTTACTAAGTAGCTGAAGACCGGGCAAACACTAGGGATTTGAGACTGCTCGATATTAAAAAGAAAGTAGTGTTTGAATTCAAACACTAAGGGACTGCCATACCTTCGGCAGTTTGAAGGCAAAGAAGTTCGAAGTTTCGAAGCTATAAAGATTTTTTAAGTTTTTTAGGACTATTGTAAGGGTTAAAAGAATGACTGAATCTTGCCCAAATAGTTTTAGTGTTACGGCAAAAAATGTAAAGGCAAAAAGACCAAATGAATCTTGCTCGGTTGTTTGACCAATGCAAAATTTGAATGAAAATGCTTTTGTCCAAAAATTTCTTCGATTATATTCATTTGCATTCTTTTGTCTCCGGGCGATAGATTAAAACCTTTAGGCTCATGAACTAATGAATTTATTAAAGCCCTTAAATGGGGAATGTCGTCGTAAAAATATCCAGAACAAGAATAAGTGAAGTGCGCTTCTAAGGCATCAGTTCAAAATGAACCCAACCTATTCTTAAAGACACTTGAAATTGTCTATGAAATTGGAAATAAATAAAGTTTCAATATTCATGCCCGGACTGAAGAAATAGCCCGGTATAAATCAAACTAAGAATAAAAGTTTGACAATTTATTTAAGTTATTTTTAAAACCGAAAATAACTATCATTCGGCTCGAGGCAAATTAAGTGATGGTTTATTTAAGTGAACCTCCGAAGTAGGAGGCAGTTAGCCCGAATAGGGTCAAGAGTTTGTTTAGTTAAGTTATTGTAAACAAGAAAGCAATAATGGGTGCTACAAGATAGAACAGTCTTGAATAAAAGGATACTTATTTTATAAACAAGATCGAAAAAGGCCATAGCAAAATATGTTGAAGTCAAAAACAAAAGGAAAGTACAAACGCATGCAAGCTTGAAGTTTAATTGGATTTGATTTTAGAGTCCTCTAGGTCATCATCGAAATTGTCTCTATTCAACTTCTTATAGGCTCGGAGCTCGACTTTCTTGGCCTCCGCAATCTTATCATCGATATCTGAGATCCCGTCTCGAGCCTGCTCCAAAGTGTACCTCCGGATGTTCCATTTTATGTGCTCAACTTTTAGTACTATCCGGGCTACCTCAGCCTCTACATCGTCCAGATCCTGATCTCGTTCAGCCAACACTTGAGCAAGTTGGGCTGAAATCTCAGCCTTCCTCTAGTTCGAGGCCTCGAGCTCATTTCTCAGCCTTTCATTGGTTTGGGCTTATTAGTCAGCTTGATCCTGAGCCATCTTCAGTGTAGCAAGGTCAGCAGCTCTATCCGCATCTATTGCAGCAAGCTCAACATTAAGGCAGCCGAGTTTAGTATTCAGAAATTCCATTTGTTGAGCTTGGTAGTGTCGAACCTCTTCTTGTTCCCCAAGCTCTTGATTGAGGACTTCGACATCTTGGAAGAGTTTTTCATTCCCTTCATCGAAAGTTTTAATTTCCTCAGTGGAAAGCTTAAGTTCGTTCATTACTCGGAGGTAGTCGCCCTTGACCTGGATCAGCCCAGCCCGAACAATGGGCAAGTCACTGACTTGCTGCAGTTGGGCCTCTTTCTATTGAAGAAGCCCTTTAAGGTGCTGGATCACTTTTTATTGGGCGTCTAGTTGCCCTTTGAGGTGCTCGTTTTCATCCATGCTTCATATGAAGTCCTCAACTAGAACGGATGACTGTAAAATTGAAAACCAAATGAAGATTTGAAATGCAAAAATAATTCAAATACCAACTTAAGGAATCAAGAAGGATACGTACCCGGTTGGAGGCAAGCATACCATTGTTGAAGAAACACTGCCAAGAATCATTCTTCATTTTTTCTCTATCGGACTCTGATATTAGAGGCCTTAAGTAGTTGGCAACTCCAACTGGTCGGGACAAGAAGTTGGTGTCCTCAAGGAAGGAAATAGTGGCAGATTGCACTTTCCTCGGGTCCGCACTGGGGCCGAGAAGACACTCACAAATTTGGATCGAGAGGTGGCATGGTTCTTCGAAGTTCGGGTTGACTTGGTAAATTTCTGAGGTATGACCAGGTGAGTAAACCCGGAGGTGTTCACCCACTCGGTCGTGTTAGTGGAGGTTCTGACTTACTGGAAGAGGCGCTCAAAGTCTTCTTGCCCAAAGCTTTGGGCCGATTATTATGATGGATGAAGAGTTGAAGTGGATGTTTTGGGCTTCTTAGATAATGGCTCCTCATTCGTAGCTTCATCGTCATCCTCGATGATGACTTGCTCGGTGGCCAATGGCGTGGTGGTAGGTGTAGCAGTGACATAGGTTGGCATCAGAATCAATTCGGCTCCTTCAACGACAATATCCTCTTCTCTAACTTCGGCAGGAGTTTCTTCCACCAAAGTGGTGGTGGTGGTAGCCTTTCTCACCCAAAAATCTAGTGAGATGTCGGTGTCTTGACTTCTGGAAAGGCCACCCGCTTCCAAGGCTCTTTTCCTCTTTGAGCCAGCCGAAGGTGATTTCGGAGGCCTTTGAGGATTCAGTTTTGGAGGATTTCTTTTGAGGACTTCGGTGATGCGTTGAACTAATGCAGTCGGATCAAATACCATATCAGGGACAATTGGAGCAGTATAAGAGTTGGACCTCGGGGTCGAGGAGCCCTTCGGTAGACCTGTAAGTTCGAAAAATAGAAGAACTGAAAAACCTTACAAGGTTGTTATTGTAATTAAAAAAGGGAGTTAGGCGAATATTAACCGTGGTTTTGGGCTACCCGTCATTTATTAGAAAGTTCTTTCCATGTCCACTTCTTATGTAGATAAGTGCTTATTATTTTCTCGACCCATGTATGGAGATTGTCCACGTGGGCTGAAATCCATTGGACGGCTGAAAAGATAGAAAAATAGAAGATTAGAAGGCAAGTTATTTGAATTGAAAGAAGAAAAAGTTGAGTACTTACGGTGCATGTTCCATTCCTCTAGTAAAGGCATGTACCTAGTCGGGATAATCTTTGCAGTAGGGACTGCGACAAAACATTTCATCCATCTTCAATCTCGATTTTCATCGACGCTCGAGATGATAGGGAATTTGCCTCGTTTTGAGAGCTGAATGACCCCGCCACGAAAGAATCGGGGAACCTATAAACGGATCAAATAATCCAAAGTAAAAGGTTCTTTGAACAAATTGGCTAGGAACCGGAGGCAAATAACGATCCTCCACACAGACAGACCAATTTGCGCAAGACACGAATTATAAGTCCGACACATTTCAAGAAGCACGTTGTCGATGGGGGGAACAAGCTTAAAGGTGAAAGGGTAGGTATATACGTTGGAATAACCAGTTATGAAGGTACAAATATCTTTGTCTGGGTCGGGTATAATGATCCCAGAGAGGGTATTCCAACCACAGTCATTTCGGACTGTATCAAGATCGGTGGCTTTAATGGAGGTTGACCAACTTTTAACTTCTTCACCTCGGTCGGATTTCAAAGAGGCGGTGGAAACAACAAAGTCACTCTCAAAACAAAAAGTAAAAGGAAGCATATTGTATGCTCTAGGGTCGCCAGTGGCCTGAATTTCAGAGAGGTCACCAGCGCCAATGGTTTCATCAGAAATAACGGTGGAGAAGTTGCCGTAAATAATTGTTTGGGAGAATAATGAGAAGATTTTGTCATGGTGGTAAAGACTTGAAGTTATGAAGGTTTATAGATATGAAGGTTTTGAAGATATGAAGGTTTGAAGATTTGAAGTGGGTATGAGGATTTGAAGGAAGCTGAGTGGTAGAAGGGTTAAGATAGATTTACCAGAAGGTAAAATTTGAGAAAAGAAAGAAAACGGGGTTTTATAAGGATGTGGTCATCATTACAAAATGCTTCAATTCATGAATCGAAGTGGCAATTCAATTACAGGGTGACACGTGTCCGAAGTCGTAGAGTGATACGACAAGAGTCAGATTTTGGGAATTGAAAACGTTTCATTTTTCCACTTTTTTCGAAATAATTTGAAAGGAAGCTTGCCAGAGAAGGTATCGAAGGAATCATTTTCACTTCCCATCATTTCGGTATACTTTGATCCGAGAAGTGTGGGACTATCTGTATAAGGTGAAAACCAGTGTGACACATGGCATGATTTGGGAACGGAAATTGAAGAAAGTGACAATTTGTATCGGTGGTAAGTTCGGGTGTCGTAACAAGGTCGGTTGACGGTCGAACCAGGTGACACCAAATGGCGATCGAACCAGGTAACATTGGGTGGAAGATCGAAGGAGCTCAGCGCTTACCCATTTCGGATATGGCGCCAACCGTTATTACTTGCTCATTAAGTGACCGTTTTATCATTTAGTTGTATTTAATGAGGGATTGATTTTTTGGCTTAAATGTCTTGTATTGTTAGCTATAAAAGGAGTCCAACCTTCATGTAGGAAGAACATCTCATTCTCACTACTATTACTCGCACAATTACATTCAAAAGTACTATTGTTTGTTCTTGTTACTGGCTCGAACCCGAAGCAATATAGCTAAGAATCGGAGCAGACTCTCAATTCAATTTCAATCAAGATTACTGCATTACAGGCTAATTACATGTTTATTGTTTTCATTTACTTATTTATTATTAATTATTTATCAAACTTATCTGTAAATTTATCCATGTATCTTTAAAATCATTTACAAATTCAACTGTATCTTTTTAGGGTAAACAATATTAAAATTTTAATTTAAGTTCAAAATATAATGAAAATCCATCAAATATATTCGGCCCAATATATAATTGAGGAAATAAATTATTATCCCATATTCCCACAGCTTCTCTAGAAACTGAGATATTGCAATAATGACTACAACGATACATTGAACAAATTGACTGAAATTCTGGATCTACAGTCAAGTAACAAATGCCTCCAATATACACTATCAATAATCCATGCTCTTTTCTGGATTTAAGTTACATACATTAGTTTGCTTTAACTTTCGTATCTGGAGTTAATTAATTAGTCTTTCATGCTCAAGCGAGAAAACTTTAGGGACCCAATAACTTTTGACGCAAACCTTATATATATATATATATATATATTTATATAATTTATTTAAGAATTTAATAATTTTCTTTCTCTAGAAAATATTTAGTAACCATAAACTCAAAATTTCTTAAAGAGTTTTTAATTTTTTTTTTTGTTTTATACACCTCCCACCAACACCCCCACCCTCGTGTCCCGAACCCCTACCCCTCCTGAATTTTCTAGTTCATATATTTTATTTTACATTTATAAAATTTGTATAAAAAATGAACATTTTGCGTGATTAAATTTAGTGTGGGTGGGCGGGGGGAGGGGCAAGGGGTGAGGTGGGGGTACGAAAATATTTCTCATTTTTATACAATAAAATAAAATAGAAAATTAGGGGGCCACGTGGATTGGCCAGGGTCTTCTTCGGCTGGGGGGTTGAGATGGAGTGGTGGGGTTGGTGGGGCTTGGGTGAGTATTTTCCGAAAAATATTTTGTACTAACCAACCGAACATGAGAAAATAAGTCAGAAATTCACTAATTTTCCACTAATCAAACGAAAATGAAAAAATAAGTAAGAAATTCACTTATTTCCCACTAATCAAACGAACATGAGAAAATAAATAATAAATTTATTTATTTTTTAAGAAACTATTTTCCTCTATACCGAACACACCCTAAATATTACGCATTAATTGTAACCCAGGTCATATGTTCCTAATCGAAACTAAAACTTGGAAAAAATAGAGAGAAATAAAATGAAGAGGAGTTGGATATTTCAATATATCTCATCCTACAGCATCACTAAAACTCGTTGAGATCTCCTCCGGTACCCTTTCCTCCATTACTTCTTAATAGACCTTTTGATTTTTAGCATGTGGTATAGTCCATGGATCAAACTTCTCCGATGTTTAGCTCCATAACGACCTTTTCTTTGTCCTTCCCTCTCTACATCTCAATAACTAATGTCAAACAATGGTAAAGAACCCGTGACTAAGCTTGCCAAAAACCAAATTGACCAACTAAGAGCATGTTTGGCCAAGCGCTTTTAAGGTCAAAAGTGCTTATTTTTTAGATAAATTATTTTTTCTATGATTTTATTAGAGATGTATCTTAGATTGATTGTAAAATATTTTCTCTCCTTATTTACAGATTTAGTTTTCCTATTTTAGCTTATTCTTGATTGTAAAAGATTGTCTTTTATTTTGATTGATTTCTTCCAAGATCCTTATGGATCTACCCTCTTGTATAAATACAATTCATTATCAATAAAGAGACACACTTCTCCTTTCTGTAAACTGCTTTATGGTATCGGAGCTACAATGCTTCACAGCCAAAAGTTTCTGGGCAATAGTTTTTTTTTCTCTTTTCAGCAGCCATGGCTCCTTCGAACAACACCTTTGAATCCCTCCCAACCCCAGCAAACTCAATGATGACACCCGAAAAGCAAACTACTCCATCGACTAACCAGCAAAATATTTTTTCTCCGCAAAATATTGCAACCAACTCTAACACCATCTCCTTGAACAATAATGACCAACTTATATCCATCAACGTTGCCGCCCAAGCCCTACTGAAACTCACCACTACTAACTACTAGTCTTGGTAATACCAATGGGAAACACTACTTACTGCCTATGATTTTCTTTAGTTTATAAATGAACCACCATTCTCCATAGTCACCTTTGCCTATAAACGACAAGATCATCTCATTAGAAGTGTCATGATTGCATCTTTTTCACCAGAAATCATACCATTTGTTATTGATGATAAGACTTCCTATGCGCTTTGGCAAAACCTTGCAACGACTTATGCCAAGTCACCGCGTGCTCGCATACTGAGTTTGAGAGAAGACCTGAATATTATTCAAAAGGGAAATCTCTCCATTATTTTGTATTTGCAGAAAATCAAGGAGATTTGTACCAAGCTAGCTTTAGTCAGTGTTCACATATCCACTGATGAAGTTTTTCTTCATGCCGTACACGACCTTCCTTCCAAGTATGATAGTATTTCCTCTGCACTTCGTGCTCGTGAAACCACCATAACCTTTCAAGAGCTTCATGACAAGTTGACTAACTTTGAAGCTCATTTGACTCATCAATCATCCCAGACTATAGCGCCAATTATGGTGGAACTTGTAGGGAGTTCTTTCTCTATTGTACTTTATAATGCAGTACGAGAAGTATATTACTATTACAAGTATTCGAAAGGATAAACAAAGATTCAATAATTCAACTAGAAATCTGAAATTACAATTGTTGAACAAGAAAAATTGAAAACTGTTTTTGCTGAGTCGAGTGTGGCACTCTGTCCTTAAGATAATATTGCCCCGTATGTATCCTTTATACGTCCTGGACAATTTATCTCCCAAGATAAAACAGCAATGGAACACTTGAGCAAAGGAAACTCAAGTGCTACCGTGAAGAATATTGAGTAACGAAATGATGCTTGGAAGTTGTAGGAAGAAGAGTTTTTTGCTTTGTGTATTTTCTGTATATCAAGTGTTAGTGTTAGTACTCAACAATGGTGTAAGGAGGTGTTTATATAGGTGAGGGAGGGACTGAAAATTGCGTCCATAACAGCCAAATAATGGTCATTATGGAGGTAGTAAAGCCACCAATATAAATGGTGAAAGACCAACGGATTGGCCATTATGGGAAGAGTAATTCAGCCAAAATAAATGGCTAAATTGAGTGCTTGGCGTTTCTGCTTTGACTGTCCAAATTCTAACTTTCTAGAAACTTCAAGGACCAATCTGTACATCTTTAAACTTCATGGATCAAACTGTACATCTGAAAGAATTCTGGTCTCAAACTGTACATCTGAAACTTCTAGGATTAAACTGTACTTCTGAAAAAGTTTTCTGGTCCAAAAAGAAAATATCAGAAGACCCACAGCCCATGACCCGAGAACCCGAGAACCCGAAAACCCAAAAACTCGAGAACCCGAGAACCCGAGAATCTGAGAACCCGAGAACCCGGAACCCGAAACTCGAAACTCGGAACCGGACGGGACGGGCTGCCGGCGGCGCGCGTGTGGTCTTTCTTCGAACCGAATCACATCTAGGTCCTCCATCCTTTAAACACATGGGATACCCCTTGGGGTCCCAAACCCCAAACCAATTTCGAGTCTTATATACACAACAATTCTTTCTTCCTCCACCAATGAGGGAGAATTGAACACAATACCACACTTTTCCATGCTTCAAACACCTCACTTCGTGAACCAATATCTCTTTCATTTCTCAATGAAATTTGACGATTCTTGGCCCTACGGTTATCTACGTACTTAGTAGATCATGCTTGTGTGAAGAATCAGATTATCCAACATACGTAACACTAGTGTTTAAGCCGTTAAAGTTGGTCGGTCGCAACTCCCGCCAAAGGCTAATTTCCAACAATCCCCTCTTGAAAGAGATTTTGGCGCACTCACATGGTGTCTTTTCATTTTCAGCAATATTTCAGCGGACCGATATTGTATAAGGAGAGGTAGCTTCAGCTTTGAACCTTCCATAGTTAAATACCATCGGACTTACTTACTGCGCGGTGAACGTGATGTCTTGAACCGTCAGTGTTTAGTGTAAGCCAAGTCAATGGTACCAACACAACAAATTCACTTACTCTCTTTTTCGTAATGTTTTGTCCGTTTTGGCCATGGACAACGTCTTGGATTCTTAAGTGCGTTCATTTGAGGCGGCCCGTCCTCGCACTTAAATAGGTGGTCACCTACAATGTATCCTGCTATACCCCACTTCACAAGTGTGAGGAACCATTAAAAGTTTCCCAAAGACCTAGCCTCAATTGTTGAGGATCATTACAGGTTTTGAAAACTTAACCTTTACCCATACTGCAGATAGCACTTAACGTCTATCGCGGAAACGGCTTTGGATTTGGTGTTTCTTTTCAGAAATCACTATCTGAAGTGATGATGCTTCCACTGAAGCGATCAACTGAACCTTTACAACTTAGTTTTCCCATTGAACTAAATTACTGGGATCTCCAGTTAGTAAGGTTGGGTTACCACTGTATTGGTCCGTATATTTTGGGTTTTAAGCCCATTCCCCTAGACAGGCAGAACACTTGATCTTCGGGTAGTCTCTTAGTTAGTAAATAAGGAAGTGACACCCGTGATGATCAACTGCCATACAGTTTTATGTCTTCGACAGATCCTGACAGATATGTCCAGACGCCGTCATCCGTGTCCTTCCTGAAGCCGACCGGCTAGCCACAGTCTATAACTGCTGAAGACACGGGTTTCTCCCAATAAGGGACGTCCTCTAATGAGTCGTGAAGTTACTCAACTTCTTTCATGCTTTGTATAAAGCGATAAACTCTGATACCATCTTGAATCGGTCGATGCAAGTTTGCTTAGAGGATTTTCCAAGACCCAACATACACATTTACTTGTGGCTTTGGTGTTCTCCAGATCTGATGTCCGGTTTGCATCACTGTGTTCTCCCAGAATCGCTGAACATCCAGAATACTATAATCGGAAGATAAGCGAATAATTCAGATATCGTCATATCCGACTTAACGCCTTCTATTGATCATGTCTTAAGATCATCAGTGAACCTTAGTTCAACTGATCTGTTTGTAGGACGATACCAGGTCGGTTGTAGTGTGTACAATACATTGAACTACACATGACCTGTGCATATCGCTCCTTATCTATGGGTGCACCATGATTCCAATCAGTTCTATGATTCATATCCATTGGTGGCTTCAACGAGACTGTCAACTATCGACCAGTCCATTAGATGTCTTAGAAATCCAATTCCTAAGATGTCATCTGTGATACTCATATCTTTCATATCGAGACTTTGTTTCAATACGAATTTTACTTTCAGACGGTTGATTATCCAACCGTTGGCTTTCTAACTTCAGAGTCAATGTTTCTGTGGTCAGATTCATTGTTTATGTGGTCAGATTCATTATTTCTGTTTTATCTGAAACTTTCAGGACCAAAATGCAAATATTTCAGGAACCAAGATGAAAGTTCAGGAAGAAGCCCAACAGTCCAGAAAACCAACTCTGATTCTCTTCTTCCAACTCTCCGATTAGGAAGGCAGTTTCAACATTCATGCCACGCAAGACTGCAATGGCCCATGATGTTAAGGTACTCACAGGGGAGCATATTTTATAACCCAAAAGTTCTTTTTCCGGAGGAAGATCAACCATTACACAAGTATGGTTCTATATGATGGAATATATTTCTCTCTTTAGCTTCTTTCCAAAGCAGCGCTTTTGGAGATGGCAATTATTTGTTAATTGTCCATGGTTCATTTTTAACCATACACGCTAGAAGGACTGGAACAAGTCTTTGTCCCCTTCTTTGCTCCGTCTCGGTTCAACATCTAGAATCTCCGAGTTCTGCAGATCTGGATTATTACGTTCCTGATAGCCAGCAACTTTCGAGTCCTGTAGATACGGAACGTCTAGTTCCGAAAAGTCAGGCCCTCGCGGGTTCTTGTTAACCTTGAGCAATTACTCTTTTTTCCTATTTCAAGGAAAGTTATCTTCAATGAATACATTCTTTGACGCCAAGAGGCGATCAACACTACTGTTATTTGCAGATCCAGTGGATATGCAATCTACAGTCTTAGGTACAACTTGACCTGTTTCAGTATTTCAACTTTTACCAAGCCACCCCACATAATTTGGGCGTATGACTTTGCGCTTGGCTAACACCGTTGGACTGAGGTGAGTAATGAACAGTCGTTTAATGAACGATGCTTCACATTCTCCCCCTCTATCGCTATGAATTTCGTAATTCATAGGCTTAGTTGATTTTCAACTTGTGCTTTGTAGCGCTTATCCGCTTCAACAACTTCATCTTTGCTTTTCAACAAACAAATGATTACATACGTTGTACCATCATCAATGAAGGTCACAAAGTACTTGTCTCCCCCCTCTATTTTGTATGAACTTTAAATCACCCAAGTAGGTGTGACTAAGTTCTAGAGGAGCGGTGCTTCTTTTGCTATTCCCTTGACGGAATTTGGAAAGGTGATTTTGCCTCTTCGCCTACCTCACATTCATTTTGAGGGTTTATGTCGAAAGAAGGCAACAATCTTAACTTCGCTAGCTTTTGAATGACTTGCTATTTAACGTGTCTTAATCTATGATGGCATAGATGCACGGATTACAAATATATCATTCATATGGCTCTGCATATCTTGTACCATTGTTAGTTATTACGCACTGTTGGACTAGTCTCAAACCACTTGACCAACAAATGTCCCTTTAACCAAGTTTGGGACATGTATCACCTCATCTTAGAGTGATCCCATTCCCTGAAGTCCTATTGAGGACAACCTCTTCAACCCCTTCTACTTTAGAGGTGGCGTTGCTTCACATGAACAACCTCTTGCCCGTGGTTAGGGCGTAACCGGATCATATGTGATCTGGATACTCTGGCCCACTGCAGTTGCTTTGCAGACTGAGTGTCCAATTTATTTTTTGCCTTTCTTTAGGCCTTCAGATCATTTCAGACCTGGAAACTCTGGCCCACCTTGCTAGGTGTCCATTACTATTCCTATGAAATAAATTCTGGCCCCACTCCAGTTGCCCGGAGGCTTTATATGACTGAGTGTCCAATATCATCATATCAAAGGAATTTTGGCCCACTCCAGTCACCCGGAGGCTTTTTATGACTGAGTGTCCAATATCATCCTATCAAAGGAATTTTGGCCCACTCCAGTCGCCCGGAGGCTTTGTATGACTGAGTGTACAATATCATCCTATAAAGGATCTTCTGCCAAATAATATGACAGGCTCAACGTCATTAACTTTTAGACTTCTTCCGTTATGATTGGTGCCCAGATAATTCTTGGCGCTTACTTAAGTGTGGTAACAGTTTTCGCACAGGCAGTGGATATTTCTCCCTCGTATGTGCAAATATACTTTACACACTTTAATAATTACACTTAAAAGAACGGATCTTCTTAAGTTATTTACAAAATCTAATCTTTAAACGGAAAAGAAGATGAGATTAAACTTCTGATTTGTTAAAGCGTAAGGAATATAAATTATTTTCATATTCCTCCTTACTTTAATCCATTTTTAATCAGACATCATTTAATCTTTATTCTTAACAAGTAAGAAAAATACTTATAATTTAATCTTTATTCTTGACAAGTAAGCAAAATACTTATCCTAATTTCGGATTCTGGCTCACTTCAGTCACTTCATCAGACTGAGTGTCCATTTCCTTCTCACCATTATTCGGATCTTTTGTCTGGGACAGATATAGGCCTTCTGCTGCAAGATAGAATAACATCTTCAGTCTTCTCCTCTTGTCCCAGTTGACATCCTCAGGCTCTCGTGAGCGCTTGTTCCCACCAGTCTTGGTAGCGGTGACACCATGAACACATTCATCATCATCACTCTCTTCTACAAGAAAACCATTGCCATATCCAGATTTGGTCACACAACTTTTGACCGACATCTTTCGAACACTAATAGTAATACAATACAATATTGTCTTAAGTTGTAGGGAGTTCTTTCTCTATTGTACTTTATAATGCAGTACGAGAAGTATATTACTATTACAAGTATTCAAAAGGATAAACAAAGATTCAATAATTCAACTAGAAATCTGAAATTACAATTGTTGAACAAGAAAAACTGGAAACTGTTTTTGCTGAGTCGAGTGTGGCACTCTGTCCTTAAGACAATATTGCCCCGTATGTATCCTTTATACATCATGGACAATTTGTCTCCCAAGATAAAACAGCAATGGAACACTTGAGCAAAGGAAACTCAAGTGCTACCGTGAAGAATATTGAGTAACGAAATGATGCTTGGAAGTTGTAGGAAGAATAGTTTTCTGCTTTGTGTATTTTCTGTATATCAAGTGTTAGTGTTAGTACTCAACAATGGTGTAAGAAGGTGTTTATATAGGTGAGGGAGGGACTGAAAATTGTCTCCATAACAGCCAAATAATGGCCATTATGGAGGTAGTAAAGCCACCAACATAAATGGTGAAAGACCAACGGATTGGCCATTATGGGAGGAGTAATTCAGCCAAAATAAATGGCTGAATTGAGTACTTGGCGTTTCTTCTTTGACTGTTCAAACTTAACATCTGAAACTTCTGGGATCAAACTGTACTTTTGGTAAAGTTTTTTGGCCCAAAAAGATAATATCAGAAGACCCACAGCCCACAGCCCGTGACCTGTGACCCGTGACCCGTGAACCCGGAACTCGGAACCGGAACCGGACGGGACGGGCGGGCGGCGGAGGCGCGCATGTGGTCTTTCCTCGAACCGAAGCACATCTAGGTCATCCCTCCTTTAAACACATGGGATACCCCTTGGGGTCCCAAACTCCAAACCAATTTCGAGTCTTATATACACAATAATTCTTTCTTCCTCTACCGATGAGGGAGAATTACCGTGACCCGTGACCCGAGAACCCGAGAACCCGGAACTCGGAACCGGAACCGGGCGGGACAGGCGGGCGGCGGCGGCGCGCGTGTGGTCTTTCTTCGAACCGAATCACATCTAGGTCTTCCCTCCTTTAAACACATGGGATACCCCTTGGGATCCCAAATCCCAAACCAATTTCGAGTCTTATATACACAACTATTATTTCTTCCTCTACCGATGAGGGAGAATTGAACACAATACCACACTTTTCCATACTTCAAACACCTCACTTCGTGAATCAATATCTCTTTCATTTCTCAATAAAATTTAACGATTCTTGGCCCTACGGTTATCTACGTACTTAGTAGATCATGCATGTGTGAAGAACCGGATTCTCCAACATACGTAACACTAGTGTTTAAGCCATTAAGGTTGGTCGGTCGCAACTCCCGCCAAAGGCTAATTTCCAACAGAACTTCGCTGCTAAACCTCCCGCATCCACCAACCGACATTCCAATCAGAATACCAACAACTCACATTTCAATAAAAGGATTTTTTTCTCCTTCCAATCATAACAGAAATGACACCAGTTAAGGAGGTCATACTGGTGGCCAAAACAATCGACCTAGGGTCACTTGTCAACTGTGCGACAAACCTGGCCATCATGTGAAGTAATGCATGAAATTACTTGTGATTCTTGTTGTTATCACATGTACCATATCCAGTGGTTCTTGAATAAACAACCTCAATCGCTCCAACAATCAGCAGCCCAAAGCTAACTTTTCTTCACATTCCACCAATACATATCGAAATTGGCTTGTTGACTCTGGTGCCTCGCACCATGTTACACAAGACTTACAATACCTTTCTCTTCACTTTGAATATGATGGTGTTGAGGATGTCATGATTGGTGATGGTAAAGTTCACAAGATTACCCATACAGGATCTATCATCATACCCTTTCCCTCTACACCTCAATTTATCTAATGTTTTATGTGTGCCTCGTATGAAAAAAAATTGTGTCTATGTTTATCGATTATGTATTGATAACCATGTATCTGTTGAATTCTCACCTTACTCATTTTTTGTGAAGGACTACTACACGGGGGCACCACTGGTAGCGGGGAAGCCTAAGGGCGATATATATTCATGGTCTTCCAAGTCTGCTCTCCAATCTATATCTCTTGCTCAAGTCAACGTCACTTCCATCATCACCACTCCCAACTGAAATCGACATCTCGGCCATCCTCCACTCCTACTCTTCTCCATATTTTGAAGCATTTGAATATTTCTTCATCTTTAAAGAAGATTTTTTTTTGCAATTCTTGTAAATGCAATAAAATGCCTAAGACTCCTTTTTATAACTCCTCGATACAAAGTTCCGCTACTTTAGAATATATTTACTCTGGTATTTGGAGTGCTGCACCAGAAGTTTCTATTGATGGTTTTCAATATTATCTAATATTTGTATATCATTATATGAAATATATCTGGCCATTTCCTCTAAAGAGAATCTAATGTTTCAATTGTGTTATCAAAATTTAAAAGAATTGTGAAGAAATTATTTCAAAAGTCCATTATATGTTTTTACTCTGACAATGGAAGAGAATTTCTACGCATTCGTTCATTTTTTATGACAATGGAATTTCGCATTTTCTCACTTCTCCCTATACTCCTGAACACAATGCCACCGCCGAGTGTCGTTATCGACATGTTGTGTAGACATGTATCACATTATTACACAATGCCAATCTTCCTCTAAAGTTCTGGTCTTATGTCTTCACTACTGCTGCCTACTTAATTAATAGGTTGCCCATCTTTTTTTGTTGACGAAGGAACCCGCAGCCGCTACTCTTTCGAGTGTGCACAGGGTAAACCCCGGACTGACGCAATAGCCTGCAAACCACGTCAGCCGATTAACCACACTTGGCAAGCCATGTGTGACAGGCTCAACCAAGAAGGTTTATGCAAGGGATCGAACTTGTGACCTTGCGGTCTCGCGCTCTACTGCTACACCAACTTGGCTACCCTTGCGGGTAATAGGTTGCCCATCTGAACTTTATATGGTGAGTCACCGTATTTCAGATTATATGATACTCTACCAAACTACAATAAACTCCATGTCTTTGGTTGTGTATGTTACTGCGTCCCTATAATCAGAATAATTTTCAACCTCCCTCTACTCCTTGTCTTTTCCTAGGCTATTCACAAAATCAGAGTGCTTATAAGTGTTATGATCCTATAAAGTCTCGCCTTTATTTATCTCGTCATATTGATTTTGTGGAATACTCTTTTCCTTATACGTCTCTTGAATTAATAGAAAGTAGACCTCAACATGACATTGTTGATTCTTGGACTCCCTTCCACTTTGTAATTCCTCTTACACGTCACCAACATTCATCAATCACATATCCTACAGCCTCTAATACAATTCCCCTAGGCCCCACATCCTCTAGCAGTGCACATAGTAATGCTTCTTTATCAAATGAAATTGGGAGTTCATCCAATCACCACTCATGTATGTCTCTTTATCCTTCATCGTCCTCTAATTGTTCTACCTCTTTACCTTCGTCTGACTCCTCTTTACCTGATAACACCAATGGATCAAATCAAAATCTGACCATTCAACCCTCTCATCCCATGACTACCCCGTCAAAGAATAACATTCATAAACCCATTCAGAAATTGTGTCTTAGTGTTATTGTTCATTATTCTGGTAATCTCAATATCTCTCCATTAACCAAATCATCCCAATTACCACCAGCAACCAAAACCTCCACCAAGCTAAAACAACCATATTCCTTACCTAAGCCTATAGAGCCTCGTACCATTCGTCAAGCCTTAAAAGATCCAAATTGGCGTGATGCTATGGACAAAGAGATTTCAGCATTACAAAGTCAATGCACTTGGTCTCTTGTGCCATCTGTCCCTTATGCCAAACCAGTGGGTTTCAAATGGGTATTTCGTGTTAAGTATAATTTGGATGGGAGCATTGGATGCTATAAAGCTTAGTTAGTTGCTAAAGGTTATCTTCAACAACCTGATGTGGATTACTTTGAGACATATTCTCCTATTGTTGAACATACTACAGTGAGAGTTGTTCTTTCTCTCGCGGTTTCTAAAGATTGGCAATTAGATGGCAATAAGGTATTTTATATGGACACTTATCTGAGGAAGTTTATATGTCTCAACCACCTGGATTTGTCAATGAGAAATTTTCCAATCATATTTGTCGATTACACAAGGCTATCTACGACTTGAAGCAGACTCCACGTGCATGGTATGATGAATTGAAAGCTTATCTTTTATCTCTTGGTTTTCATCATTCTCAGTGTGACCAATGTATTTTCATCTATGCAAACCTTGGAGTTATTATATATCTTGTTGTTTATGTTGACGATCTCATAATTACTGGCAATCAGTCATGCTATGTTGAAGATTTTGTTGAGTATTTTTGCTCTATGGTACTTTATAAAGCAGTACGGAAAGTATATAACTATTACAAGTATTCGAAAGGATAAACAAAGATTTAATAATTCAACTAGTAATCTGAAAATTACAATATAATCACAAAACTGAAATTATAATTTTATTGAAGACGGAAAAATGGAAACTGGTTTTGCTGAGTCGAGTGTGGCACTCTGTCCTTAAGACAATATTGCCCTGTATGTATCCTTTATACGTCCTGGACAATTTGTCTCCCAAGATAAAACAGCAATGTAACACTTGAGCAAAGGAAACTCAAGAGCTACCGTGAAGAATATTGAGTAACGAAATGATGCCTTGGAAGTTGTAGGAAGAAGAAAAGTTTCTGCTTGTGTAAGCTTCTGAATTTCGTGTATATTACATGTGTGTTCTTGGTCATTCTTTTTGTTGCTCAACAATGGTATAAGGGGGTGTTTAAATAGGTGAGGGAGGGGGTCGATATCGCCTCCATAATGACCAAATAATGGCCATTATGGAGGTAGTAAAGCCACCAACATTAATGGGAGAAAGACCAACGGATTTGGCCATTATAGGAGGAGTAATTCAGCCAAAATAAATGGCTGAATTGAGAGCTTGGACGTTTCTGTTCTGACCGTCGAAATTCCAACTTTCTGAAAACTTCAGGGACCAAACTGTACATCTTGAAACATCAGGGACCAAACTATACATCTGAAAGAATTCTGGTCCAAACTGTACTTCTGAACCGAAGCACATCTAGGTCCTCCCTCCTTTAAACACATGGGATACCCCTTGGGGTCCCAAACCCCAAACCAATTTCGAGTCTTATATACACAACAATTCTTTCTTCCTCTACCGATGAGGGAGAATTGAACACAATACCACACTTTCCATTCTTCAAACACCTTACTTCGTGGACCAATATCTCTTTCATTTCTCAATGAATTTTGATGATTCTTGGCCCTACGGTTATCTACGTACTTAGTAGATCATGCATGTGTGAAGAACCGGATTCTCCAACATACGTAACACTAGTATTTAAGCCGTTAAAGTTGGTCGGTCGCAACTCCCGCCAAAGGCAAATTTCCAACAATCCCCTCTTGAAAGAGATTTTGGCGCACTCACATGGTGTTTTTTTCATTTCCAGCAATATTTCAGCGGACCGATGTTGCATAAGGAGAGGTAGCCTCAGCTTTGAACCTTCCATAGTTGAATACCATCGGACTTACTTACTGCGCGGTGAATGTGATGTCTTGAACCGTCAGTGTTTAGTGTAAGCCAAGACAATGATACCAACACAACAAATTCCTTTACTCTCTTCTTCGTAATGTTTTGTCCGTTTTGGCCATGGACAACGTCTTGGATTCTTAAGTGCGTTCATTTTGATGCGGCCCGTCCTCGCACTTAAATAGGTGGTCTCCTACAAGGTATCCTGCTATACCCCACTTCACAAGTGTTAGGAACCATTAAAAGTTTCTCAACAAACCTAACCTCAACTGTTGAGGAGCATTACAGGTTTTGAAAACTTAACCTTTACCCACACTGCAGATAGCACTTAAAGTCTATCGCGGGAACGGCTTTGGATTTGGTATTTCTTTTCAGAAGTCACTATCCGAAGTGCTCATGCTTCCACTGAAGTGATCAACTGAACCTTTACAGCTTAGTTTTCCCATTGAACCAAATTACTGGGATCTCCAGTTAGTAAGGTTGGGTTACCACTGTATTGGTCCGTATATTTTGGGTTTTAAGCCCATTCCCCTAGACATGCAGAACACTTGATCTCCGGGTAGTCCCTTAGTTAGTAACCAAGGAAGTGACACCCGAGATGATCAACTGCCATACGGTCTTATGTCTCCTGACAAATCCTGACAGATATGTCCAGACGCCGTCATCCGTGTCCTTCCTAAAGCCGACCGGCTAGCCACAGTGTATAACTGCTGAAGGCACGGGTTTCTCCCAATAAGGGACGTCCTCTAAGGAGTCGTGAAGTTACTCAACTTCTTTCATGCTTTGTATAAAGCGATAAACTCCGATTCCATCATGAATCGGCCGATGCAAGTTTGCTTAGAGGATTTTCCAAGAACCACCATACACATTTACTTGTGGCTTTGGTGTTCTTGAATCGATGTCCGGTTGCATCATCAGTGTTCTCTCGTAACATTTGGACATCCGTAATACTATAATCCGAAGATAAGCGAATAATTCAGATATCGTCATATCCGACTTAACACTTTCTATTGATCATGTATTAAGATCATCGGTGAAACTTAGTTCAACCGATCATTTGTAGGGCGATACAGTCGGTTGAAGTGTGTACAATACATTGAACTACACGTGATGTGTGTGTGTCGCTCCTTGTCTATGGGTGCATCATGATTCCAATCAGTTCTATGATTCATATTCATTGATGGCTTCAACGAGACTGTTAACTATCGACCAGTTCGTTAGATGTCTTTAGAAATCCAATTCCTAAGATGTCATCTGTGATATCCATATCTTTCATATCTAGACTGTGTTTCATTATGACTTTTACTTTCGTGATCGTTGATTCTCCAACTGTTGGCTTTCTAACTTCAGATTCAATGTTTCGTGCTCGATTCATTGTTTCGCTTTATCTGAAACTTTCAGACCAAAATGTAAACATTTGGGGACCAAGATGAAAGTTCAGAAGAAGCCCAACAAGTCGAGAAAACCAACTCGATTCTCTTCTTCCAACTCTCCGGTTGGGAAGGTCATTTTAACATTCATGCCACGCAAGACTGCAATGGCCCATGATGTTAAGCTACTCCAAGGGGAGCACATGTACAAGTAGCCGAGGCTTTGAACTCGTCAATAGATCCATCTACTTTGTACTCACTTTTGAGTATCATTTTTCACAACCCAAAGGTTCTTTTTCCGGAGGAAGATCAACCATTACGCAAGTATGGTTCTATATGATGGAATATATTTCTCTCTTTAGCTTCTTTCCAAAGCAGCGCTTTTGGAGATAACAATTATTTGTTAATTGTCCATGGTTCGTTCTTAACCATACAAGCTAGAAGGACTGGAATAAGTCCTTGTCCCCTCTTTGCTCCGTCTTGGTTCAACATCTAGAATCCCTGAGTTCTGCAGATCTGGAATATTAAGTTCCGGATAGCCAGCAATTTTCGAGTCCTGTAGATACGGAACGTCTAGTTTCGGACAGTCAGGCCCTCGCGGGTTCTTATTAACCTTGAGCAATTACTCCTTTTTCCTTTTCAAGGAAAGTTATCTAATAAGAATTCAACATTCTTTGACGCCAATAGGCGATAAGTACTACTGTTATTTACAGATCCAGTGGATATGCAATCTACAGTCTTAGGTCGAACTTGACCTGTTTCGGTAGTCCAACTTCTACCAAGCCACCCCACATCACAACTTTGTATGTGAGATCCTTTTCATGTCTCACACGGAGAGTTATCTTTATCCTTATGCGGAGTTCCGTTGAGGATCGCATTAGCGGTAAGGATCGCCTTGCCCCACATAATTTAGGCGTACGGGGTTGCGCTTGGCTAACACCGTTAGGCTGAGGTGAGTAATGAACAGTCGTTTAATGAACGTTGTTTCACATTCTCCCCCTCTATCGCTATGAATTTCGCAATCCATAGGCTTAGTTGATTTTCAACTTACGCTTTGTAGCGCTTTATCCGCTTCAACAACTTCATCTTTGCTTTTTAACAAACAAAGGATTCCATACGTTGTACCATCATCAATGAAGATCACAATGTACTTGTCTCCCCCCTCTATTTTGTATAAACTTCAAATCACCCAAGTAGGTGTGACTAAGTTCTAGAGGAGCGGTGCTTCTTTCGCTATTCCCTTGACGGAATTTGGAAAGGTGATTTTGCCTCTTCGCCTACCTCACATTCATTTTGAGGGTTTATGTCGAAAGGAGGCAACAATCTCAACATCGTTAGCTTTTGAATGACTTATTATTTAACGTGTCTTAATCTATGATGGCATAGATGCACGGATTACAAATATATCATTCATTGGGCTATAGACATATTGTACCATTCCAACTTGACCAACAACATCCCTTAAACCAAGTTAGGAACATGTATCACCTCTTTTAGAGTGATCTCATTCCCTGAAGTCCTATTGAGGACAACCTCTCCAAATTTCCTTTGATTTTAGAGGTGGCGTTGCTTCACATGAACAACCTCTTGCCGTGGTTAGGGCGTAACCTGATCATATGTGATCTCGATACTGCAGCCCACTTGGCTTGCTTTCGCAGACCGAGTGTCCAATTTCTTCTTTGCCTTTCTTTAGGCCTTGAGATCATTAAGACACGGAAACTCGCCCACCATACTAGGTGTCCATGAAATAAATTCGCCCCACTCGGTCACCGGAGGCTTTGTATGACTGAGTGTCCAACATCATCATATCAAAGGAATTTTGGCCCACTCCAGTCGCCCGGAGGCTTTGTATGACTGAGTGTCCAATATCATCCTATGAAGGATCTTCTGCCAAATAGTATGACAGATTCTACGTCTTTAACTTTTAGACTTCTTCCGTTATGATTGGTGCCCAGATTATTCTTGGCGCTTACTTAAGAGTTGTAACAGATTTATACGATCGGTGGATCTTACTCCCTCGTATGTGCGAACATACTTTACCCACTTTTAATAATTACACTTAAAGGAACGGATCTTTTTAAGATGCTTTACAATCCAATCTTTAAACGGAAAAGAAGATGAGATTAAACTTCTGATTTTTAAAGCGTAAGGAATATAAATTATTTTCATATTCCTCCTTACTTTAATCAATTTTTAATCAGACCTCATTTAATCTTTATTCTTGACAAGTAAGAAAACTACTTATCCCAATTTCGGATTCTGGCTCACTCCAGTCACTTCATCAAACTGAGTGTCCAGTTCCTTCTTACCATCATTCAGATCTTTTGTCTGGGATAGATACAGGCCTTCTGCTGTAAGGTAGAAGTACATCTTCAGTCTTCTCCTCTTGTCCCAGTTGACATCCTCAGGCTCTCGAGAGCGCTTGTTCCCACCAGTCTTGGTAGCGGTGACACTATGAATACGTTCATCATCATCACTCTCTTCTACCAGAAAACCATTTCCATATCCCGATTTGGTCACACAACTTTTGACCGACATCTTTCGAATACTAATAGTAATACTATACAAATATTGTCTTAAGTTGTTGGGTATTTTTGCTCTATGGTACTTTATAAAGCAGTACGGGAAGTATATAACTATTACAAGTATTCGAAAGGATAAACAAAGATTTAATAATTCAACTAGTAATCTGAAAATTACAATATAATCACAAAACTGAAATTACAATTTTGTTGAAGACGGAAAAATGGAAACTGGTTTTGCTGAGTCGAGTGTGGAACTCTGTCCTTAAGACAATATTGCCTCATATGTATCCTTTATACGTCCTGGACAATTTGTCTCCCAAGATAAAACAGCAATGGAACACTTGAGCAAAGGAAACTCAAGAGCTACCGTGAAGAATATTGAGTAACGAAATGATGCCTTGGAAGTTGTAGGAAGAAGAAAAGTTTCTGCTTGTGTAAGCTTCTGAATTTCGTGTATATTACATGTGTGTTCTTGGTCATTCTTTTTGTTGCTCAACAATGGTGTAAGGGGGTGTTTAAATAGGTGAGGGAGGGGGCTGATTACTGCCCTCCATAACAGTCAAATAATGGCCATTATGGAGGTAGTAAAGCCACCAACATTCATGGGAGAAAGACCAACGGATTTGGCCATTATAGGAGGAGTAATTCAGCCAAAATAAATGGCTGAATTGAGAGCTTGGACGTTTCTGTTCTGACCGTCGAAATTCCAACTTTCTGAAAACTTCAGGGACCAAACTGTACATCTTGAAACTTCAGGGACCAAACTGTACATCTGAAAGAATTCTGGTCCAAACTGTACATCTGAACCGAAGCACATCTAGGTCCTCCCTCCTTTAAACACATGGGATACCCCTTGGGGTCCCAAACCCCAAACCAATTTCGAGTCTTATATACACAACAATTCTTTCTTCCTCTACCGATTAGGGAGAATTGAACACAATACCACCCTTTCCATGCTTCAAACACCTTACTTCGTGGACCAATATCTCTTTCATTTCTCAATGAATTTTGACGATTCTTGGCCCTACGGTTATCTACGTACTTAGTAGATCATGCATGTGTGAAGAACCAGATTCTCCAACATACGTAACACTAGTGTTTAAGCCGTTAAAGTTGGTCGGTCGCAACTCCCGCCAAAGGCAAATTTCCAACAATCCCCTCTTGAAAGAGATTTTGGCGCACTCACATGGTGCCTTTTTCATTTCCAGCAATATTTCAGCGGACCGATGTTGCATAAGGAGAGGTAGCCTTAGCTTTGAACCTTCCATAGTTGAATACCATCGGACTTACTTACTGCGCGGTGAATGTGATGTCTTGAACCGTCAGTGTTTAGTGTAAGCCAAGAGAATGATACCAACACAACAAATTCTTTTACTCTCTTCTTCGTAATGTTTTGTCCGTTTTGGCCATGGACAACGTCTTGGATTCTTAAGTGCGTTCATTTTGAGGCGGCCCGTCCTCGTACTTAAATAGGTGGTCTCCTACAAGGTATCCTGCTATACCCCACTTCACAAGTGTTAGGAACCATTAAAAGTTTCTCAACAAACCTAACCTCAACTGTTGAGGAGCATTACAGGTTTTGAAAACTTAACCTTTACCCACACTGCAGATAGCACTTAAAGTCTATTGCGGGAACGGCTTTGGATTTGGTATTTCTTTTCAAAAGTCACTATCTGAAGTGCTCATGCTTCCACTAAAGTGATCAACTGAACCTTTACAGCTTAGTTTTCCCATTGAACCAAATTACTGGGATCTCCAGTTAGTAAGGTTGGGTTACCACTGTATTGGTCCGTATATTTTGGGTTTTAAGCCCATTCCCCTAGACAGGCAGAACACTTGATCTTCGGGTAGTCCCTTAGTTAGTAACCAAGAAAGTGACACCCGAGATGATCAACTGCCATACGGTCTTATGTCTCCTGACAAATCCTGACAGATATGTCCAGACGCTGTCATCCGTGTCCTTCCTAAAGCCGACTGGCTAGCCACAGTGTATAACTACTGAAGGCACGGGTTTCTCCCAATAAGGGACGTCCTCTAAGGAGTCGTGAAGTTACTCAACTTCTTTCATGCTTTGTATAAAGCGATAAACTCATATTCCATCATGAATCGGCCGATGCAAGTTTGCTTAGAGGATTTTCCAAGACCCACCATACACATTTACTTGTGGCTTTGGTGTTCTTGAATCGATGTCCAGCTTGCATCACTGTGTTCTCTCGTAACATTTGGACATCCAGAATACTATAATCCGAAGATAAGCGAATAATTCAGATATCGTCATATCCGACTTAACACTTTCTATTGATCATGTATTAAGATCATCAGTGAAACTTAGTTCAACTGATCTGTTTGTAGGACGATACCAGGTCGGTTGTATTGTGTACAATACATTGAACTACATGTGATCTGTGTGTATCGCTCCTTGTCTATGGGTGCATCATGATTCCAATCAGTTCTATGATTCATATTCATTGATGGCTTCAACGAGACTGTTAACTATCGACCAGTTCGTTAGATGTCTTTAGAAATCCAATTCCTAAGATGTCATCTGTGATATCCATATCTTTCATATCTAGACTGTGTTTCAATATGACTTTTACTTTCAGACTGTTGATTCTCCAACTGTTGGCTTTCTAACTTCAGATTCAATGTTTCTGTGCTCAGATTCATTGTTTCTGTTTTATCTGAAACTTTCAGGACCAAAATGTAAACATTTCAGGGACCAAGATGAAAGTTCAGGAAGAAGCCCAACAAATTTAAAACCAACTCTGATTCTCTTCTTCCAACTCTCCGGTTGGGAAGGCTGTTTTAACATTCATGCCACGCAAGACTGCAATGGCCCATGATGTTAAGCTACTCCAAGGGGAGCACATGTACAAGTAGCCGAGGCTTTGAACTCGTCAGTAGATCCATCTACTTTGTACTCACTTTTGAGTATCATTTTTCACAACCCAAAGGTTCTTTTCCCGGAGGAAGATCAACCATTACGCAAGTATGGTTCTATATGATGGAATATATTTCTCTCTTTAGCTTCTTTCCAAAGCAGCGCTTTTGGAGATAACAATTATTTGTTAATTGTCCATGGTTCGTTCTTAACCATACAAGCTAGAAGGACTGGAACAAGTCCTTGTCCCCTCTTTGCTCCGTCTTGGTTCAACATCTAGAATCCCTGAGTTCTGCAGATCTGGAATATTAAGTTCCGGATAGCCAGCAACTTTCGAGTCCTGTAGATACTTTAACGCCTAGTTTCTGACAACAAAGTTCCTCAAGGGTTCTTGTTAACCTTGAGCAATTACTCCTTTTTCCTTTTCAAGGAAAGTTATCTAATAAGAATTCAACATTCTTTGACGCCAATAGGCGATAAGTACTCTTGTTATTTCTGGATCCAGTGGATATGCAATCTACGATCTTAGGTCGAACTTGACCTGCTTTGATAGTCCAACTTCTACCAAGCCACCCCACATCACAACTTTGTATGTGAGATCCTTTTCATGTCTCACACGGAGAGTTATCTTTATCCTTATGCGGAGTTCCGCTGAGGATCGCATTAGCGGTAAGGATCGCCTTGCCCCACATAATTTAGGCGTGCGGGGTTGCGCTTGGCTAACACCGTTAGTCGAGGTGAGTAATGAACAGTCGTTTAATGAACGCCGCTTCACATTCTCCTCTATCGCTATGAATTTCGCAATCCATAGGCTTAGTTGATTTTCAACTTCGCTGTAGCGCTTATCCGCTTCAACAACTTCATCTTTGCTTTTTAACAAACAAAGGATTCCATACGTTGTACCATCATCAATGAAGATCACAATGTACTTGTCTCCCCCCTCTATTTTGTATAAACTTCAAATCACCCAAGTAGGTGTGACTAAGTTCTAGAGGAGCGGTGCTTCTTTCGCTATTCCCTTGACGGAATTTGGAAAGGTGATTTTGCCTCTTCGCCTACCTCACATTCATTTTGAGGGTTTATGTCGAAAGGAGGCAACAATCTCAACATCGTTAGCTTTTGAATGACTTATTATTTAACGTGTCTTAATCTATGATGGCATAGATGCACGGATTACAAATATATCATTCATTGGGCTATAGACATATTGTACCATTCCAACTTGACCAACAACATCCCTTAAACCAAGTTAGGAACATGTATCACCTCTTTTAGAGTGATCTCATTCCCTGAAGTCCTATTGAGGACAACCTCTCCAGCCCCTTTGATTTTAGAGGTGGCGTTGCTTCACATGAACAACCTCTTGCCCGTGGTTAGGGCGTAACCGGATCATATGTGATCTCGATACTCTGGCCCACTTCAGTTGCTTTCGCAGACTGAGTGTCCAATTTCTTTACTGCCTTTCTTTAGGCCTTCAGATCATTAAGACCTGGAAACTCTGGCCCACCATACTAGGTGTCCATGAAATAAATTCTGGCCCCACTCCAGTCACCCGGAGGCTTTGTATGACTGAGTGTCCAACATCATCATATCAAAGGAATTTTGGCCCACTCCAGTCGCCCGGAGGCTTTGTATGACTGAGTGTCCAATATCATCCTATGAAGGATCTTCTGCCAAATAGTATGACAGGTTCTACGTCTTTAACTTTTAGACTTCTTCCGTTATGATTGGTGCCCAGATAATTCTTGGCGCTTACTTAAGAGTTGTAACAGCTTTACGCGATCGGTGGATCTTACTCCCTCGTATGTGCGAACATACTTTACCCACTTTTAATAATTACACTTAAAGGAACGGATCTTTTTAAGATGCTTTACAATCCAATCTTTAAACGGAAAAGAAGATGAGATTAAACTTCTGATTTTTAAAGCGTAAGGAATATAAATTATTTTCATATTCCTCCTTACTTTAATCAATTTTTAATCGGACCTCATTTAATCTTTATTCTTGACAAGTAAGAAAAACTACTTATCCCAATTTGGATTCTGCTCACTCCGGTCACTTCATCAAACCGAGTGTCCAGTTCCTTCTTACCATTATTCGGATCTTTTGTCCAGGATAGATACAGGCCTTCTGTGTAAGGTAGAAGTACATCTTCGCCTTCTCCTCTTGTCCCGATTAACATCCTCAGGCTCTCGAGCGCTTGTTCCCACCAGTCTTGGTAGCGGTGACACTATGAATACGTTCATCATCATCACTCTCTTCTACCGTAAAAACCATTTCCATATCCCGATTTGGTCACACAACTTTTGACCGACATCTTTCGAATACTAATAGTAATACTATACAAATATTGTCTTAAGTTGTTGGGTATTTTTGCTCTATGGTACTTTATAAAGCAGTACGGGAAGTATATAACTATTACAAGTATTCGAAAGGATAAACAAAGATTTAATAATTCAACTAGTAATCTGAAAATTACAATATAATCACAAAACTGAAATTACAATTTTGTTGAAGACGGAAAAATGGAAACTGGTTTTGCTGAGTCGAGTGTGGCACTCTGTCCTTAAGACAATATTGCCCCGTATGTATCCTTTATACGTCCTGGACAATTTGTCTCCCAAGATAAAACAGCAATGGAACACTTGAGCAAAGGAAACTCAAGAGCTACCGTGAAGAATATTGAGTAACGAAATGATGCCTTGGAAGTTGTAGGAAGAAGAAAAGTTTCTGCTTGTGTAAGCTTCTGAATTTCGTGTATATTACATGTGTGTTCTTGGTCATTCTTTTGTGCTCAACAATGGTGTAAGGGGGTGTTTAAATAGGTGAGGGAGGGGGCTGATTACTGCCCTCCATAACAGCCAAATAATGGCCATTATGGAGGTAGTAAAGCCACCAACATTAATGGGAGAAAGACCAACGGATTTGGCCATTATAGGAGGAGTAATTCAGCCAAAATAAATGGCTGAATTGAGAGCTTGGACGTTTCTGTTCTGACCGTCGAAATTCCAACTTTCTAAAAACTTCAGGGACCAAACTGTACATCTTGAAACTTCAGGGACCAAACTGTACATCTGAAAGAATTCTGGTCCAAACTGTACATCTGAACCGAAGCACATCTAGGTCCTCCCTCCTTTAAACACATGGGATACCCCTTGGGGTCCCAAACCCCAAACCAATTTCGAGTCTTAGATACACAACAATTCTTTCTTCCTCTACCGATGAGGGAGAATTGAACACAATACCACACTTTCCATGCTTCAAACACCTTACTTCGTGGACCAATATCTCTTTCATTTCTCAATGAATTTTGACGATTCTTGGCCCTACGGTTATCTACGTACTTAGTAGATCATGCATGTGTGAAGAACCAGATTCTCCAACATACGTAACACTAGTGTTTAAGCCGTTAAAGTTGGTCGGTCGCAACTCCCGCCAAAGGCAAATTTCCAACAATCCCCTCTTAAAAGAGATTTTGGCGCACTCACATGGTGTCTTTTTCATTTCCAGCAATATTTCAGCGGACCGATGTTGCATAAGGAGAGGTAGCCTCAGCTTTGAACCTTCCATAGTTGAATACCATCGGACTTACTTACTGCGCGGTGAATGTGATGTCTTGAACCGTCAGTGTTTAGTGTAAGCCAAGACAATGATACCAACACAACAAATTCTTTTACTCTCTTCTTCGTAATGTTTTGTCCGTTTTGGCCATGGACAACGTCTTGGATTCTTAAGTGCGTTCATTTTGAGGCGGCCCGTCCTCGCACTTAAATAGGTGGTCTCCTACAAGGTATCCTGCTATACCCCACTTCACAAGTGTTAGGAACCATTAAAAGTTTCTCAACAAACCTAACCTCAACTGTTGAGGAGCATTACAGGTTTTGAAAACTTAACCTTTACCCACACTGCAGATAGCACTTAAAGTCTATTGCGGGAACGGCTTTGGATTTGGTATTTCTTTTCAGAAGTCACTATCCGAAGTGCTCATGCTTCCACTGAAGCGATCAACTGAACCTTTACAGCTTAGTTTTCCCATTGAACCAAATTACCGATCTCCGCTAGTAAGGTTGGGTTACCATCGTATTGGTCCGTATATTTTGGGTTTTAAGCCCATTCCCTAGACAGCGTAACACTTGATCTCCGGGTAGTCCCTTAGTTAGTAACCAAGAAAGTGACACCCGAGATGATCAACTGTCATACGGTCTTATGTCTCATGACAAATCCTGACAGATATGTCCAGACGCCGTCATCCGTGTCCTTCCTAAAGCCGACCGGCTAGCCACAATGTATAACTGCTGAAGGCACGGGTTTCTCCCAATAAGGGACGTCCTCTAAGGAGTCGTGAAGTTACTCAACTTCTTTCATGCTTTGTATAAAGCGATAAACTCCGATTCCATCATGAATCGGCCGATGCAAGTTTGCTTAGAGGATTTTCCAAGAACCACCATACACATTTACTTGTGGCTTTGGTGTTCTTCAGATCTGATGTCCAGTTTGCATCACTGTGTTCTCTCAGAACCGCTGGACATCCAGAATACTATAATCCGAAGATAAGCGAATAATTCAGATATCGTCATATCCGACTTAACACTTTCTATTGATCATGTATTAAGATCATCAGTGAAACTTAGTTCAACTGATCTGTTTGTAGGACGATACCTGGTCGGTTGAAGTGTGTACAATACATTGAACTACACGTGATCTGTGTGTATCGCTCCTTGTCTATGGGTGCATCATGATTCCAATCAGTTCTATGATTCATATTCATTGATGGCTTCAACGAGACTGTTAACTATCGACCAGTTCGTTAGATGTCTTTAGAAATCCAATTCCTAAGATGTCATCTGTGATATCCATATCTTTCATATCTAGACTGTGTTTCATTATGACTTTTACTTTCAGACTGTTGATTCTCCAACTGTTGGCTTTCTAACTTCAGATTCAATGTTTCTGTGCTCAGATTCATTGTTTCTGTTTTATCTGAAACTTTCAGGACCAAAATGTAAACATTTCAGGGACCAAGATGAAAGTTCAGGAAGAAGCCCAACAGTCCAGAAAACCAACTCTGATTCTCTTCTTCCAACTCTCCGGTTGGGAAGGCTGTTTTAACATTCATGCCACGCAAGACTGCAATGGCCCATGATGTTAAGCTACTCCAAGGGGAGCACATGTACAAGTAGCCGAGGCTTTGAACTCGTCAATAGATCCATCTACTTTGTACTCACTTTTGAGTATCATTTTTCACAACCCAAAGGTTCTTTTCCCGGAGGAAGATCAACCATTACGCAAGTATGGTTCTATATGATGGAATATATTTCTCTCTTTAGCTTCTTTCCAAAGCAGCGCTTTTGGAGATAACAATTATTTGTTAATTGTCCATGGTTCGTTCTTAACCATACAAGCTAGAAGGACTGGAACAAGTCCTTGTCCCCTCTTTGCTCCGTCTTGGTTCAACATCTAGAATCCCTGAGTTCTGCAGATCTGGAATATTAAGTTCCGGATAGCCAGCAACTTTCGAGTCCTGTAGATACGGAACGTCTAGTTTCGGACAGTCAGGCCCTCGCGGGTTCTTGTTAACCTTGAGCAATTACTCCTTTTTCCTTTTCAAGGAAAGTTATCTAATAAGAATTCAACATTCTTTGACGCCAATAGGCGATAAGTACTACTGTTATTTACAGATCCAGTGGATATGCAATCTACAGTCTTAGGTCGAACTTGACCTGTTTCGGTAGTCCAACTTCTACCAAGCCACCCCACATCACAACTTTGTATGTGAGATCCTTTTCATGTCTCACACGGAGAGTTATCTTTATCCTTATGCGGAGTTCCGTTGAGGATCGCATTAGCGGTAAGGATCGCCTTGCCCCACATAATTTAGGCGTACGGGGTTGCGCTTGGCTAACACCGTTAGGCTGAGGTGAGTAATGAACAGTCGTTTAATGAACGTTGTTTCACATTCTCCCCCTCTATCGCTATGAATTTCGCAATCCATAGGCTTAGTTGATTTTCAACTTCTGCTTTGTAGCGCTTATCCGCTTCAACAACTTCATCTTTGCTTTTTAACAAACAAAGGATTCCATACGTTGTACCATCATCAATGAAGATCACAATGTACTTGTCTCCCCCCTCTATTTTGTATAAACTTCAAATCACCCAAGTAGGTGTGACTAAGTTCTAGAGGAGCGGTGCTTCTTTCGCTATTCCCTTGACGGAATTTGGAAAGGTGATTTTGCCTCTTCGCCTACCTCACATTCATTTTGAGGGTTTATGTCGAAAGGAGGCAACAATCTCAACATCGTTAGCTTTTGAATGACTTATTATTTAACGTGTCTTAATCTATGATGGCATAGATGCACGGATTACAAATATATCATTCATTGGGCTATAGACATATTGTACCATTCCAACTTGACCAACAACATCCCTTAAACCAAGTTAGGAACATGTATCACCTCTTTTAGAGTGATCTCATTCCCTGAAGTCCTATTGAGGACAACCTCTCCAGCCCCTTTGATTTTAGAGGTGGCGTTGCTTCACATGAACAACCTCTTGCCCGTGGTTAGGGCGTAACCGGATCATATGTGATCTCGATACTCTGGCCCACTTCAGTTGCTTTCGCAGACTGAGTGTCCAATTTCTTTACTGCCTTTCTTTAGGCCTTCAGATCATTAAGACCTGGAAACTCTGGCCCACCATACTAGGTGTCCATGCAATGAATTCTGGCCCCACTCCAGTCACCCGGAGGCTTTGTATGACTGAGTGTCCAACATCATCATATCAAAGGAATTTTGGCCCACTCCAGTCGCCCGGAGGCTTTGTATGACTGAGTGTCCAATATCATCCTATGAAGGATCTTCTGCCAAATAGTATGACAGGTTCTACGTCTTTAACTTTTAGACTTCTTCCGTTATGATTGGTGCCCAGATAATTCTTGGCGCTTACTTAAGAGTTGTAACAGTTTTCGCACAGTCAGTGGATCTTACTCCCTCGTATGTGCGAACATACTTTACCCACTTTTAATAATTACACTTAAAGGAACGGATCTTTTTAAGATGCTTTACAATCCAATCTTTAAACGGAAAAGAAGATGAGATTAAACTTCTGATTTTTAAAGCGTAAGGAATATAAATTATTTTCATATTCCTCCTTACTTTAATCAATTTTTAATCAGACCTCATTTAATATTTATTCTTGACAAGTAAGAAAAACTACTTATCCCAATTTCGGATTCTGGCTCACTCCAGTCACTTCATCAAACTGAGTGTCCAGTTCCTTCTTACCATTATTCGGATCTTTTGTCTGGGATAGATACAGGCCTTCTGCTGTAAGGTAGAAGTACATCTTCAGTCTTCTCCTCTTGTCCCAGTTGACATCCTCAGGCTCTCGAGAGCGCTTGTTCCCACCAGTCTTGGTAGCGGTGACACTATGAATACGTTCATCATCATCACTCTCTTCTACCAGAAAACCATTTCCATATCCCGATTTGGTCACACAACTTTTGACCGACATCTTTCGAATACTAATAGTAATACTATACAAATATTGTCTTAAGTTGTTGGGTATTTTTACTCTATGGTACTTTATAAAGCAGTACGGGAAGTATATAACTATTACAAGTATTCGAAAGGATAAACAAAGATTTAATAATTCAACTAGTAATCTGAAAATTACAATATAATCACAAAACTGAAATTACAATTTTGTTGAAGACGGAAAAATGGAAACTGGTTTTGCTGAGTCGAGTGTGGCACTCATTCTTAAGACAATATTGCCCCGTATGTATCCTTTATACGTCCTGGACAATTTGTCTCCCAAGATAAAACAGCAATGGAACACTTGAGCAAAGGAAACTCAAGAGCTACCGTGAAGAATATTGAGTAACGAAATGATGCCTTGGAAGTTGTAGGAAGAAGAAAAGTTTCTGCTTGTGTAAGCTTCTGAATTTCGTGTATATTACATGTGTGTTCTTGGTCATTCTTTTTGTTGCTCAACAATGGTGTAAGGGGGTGTTTAAATAGGTGAGGGAGGGGGCTGATTACTGCCCTCCATAACAGTCAAATAATGGCCATTATGGAGGTAGTAAAGCCACCAACATTAATGGGAGAAAGACCAACGGATTTGGCCATTATAGGAGGAGTAATTCAGCCAAAATAAATGGCTGAATTGAGAGCTTGGACGTTTTCTGTTCTGACCGTCGAAATTCCAACTTTCCCAAAAAGATAATATCAGAAGGCCCGAGGCCCGAGGCCCGAGAACCCGGAACCGGACGGGCGGGCGGCGCGCGTGTGGTCTTTCCTTGAACCGAAGCACATCTAGGTCCTCCCTCCTTTAAACACATGGGATACCCCTTGGGGTCCCAAACCCCAAACCAATTTCGAGTCTTATATACACAACAATTCTTTCTTCCTCTACCGATGAGGGAGAATTGAACACAATACCACACTTTTCATGCTTCAAACACCTTACTTCGTGGACCAATATCTCTTTCATTTCTCAATGAATTTTGACGATTCTTGGCCCTACGGTTATCTACGTACTTAGTAGATCATGCATGTGTGAAGAACCGGATTCTCCAACATACGTAACACTAGTGTTTAAGCCGTTAAAGTTGGTCGGTCGCAACTCCCGCCAAAGGCAAATTTCCAACAGATTTTATCAACCAACTTGGTACACAGTTCTCCATAAAAGATCTTGGTGATCTAAATGTTTTCTTGGGTGTTGAAGTCATTCGTTCACCTGCTGGTCTATTTCTCAACCAGCAGACATATATATGTGAGATACTTGATAGAACCAATATGGCAGATGCAAAACCAATAAGGACACCTACAACTAGTGGTTCTTGTCCAGGTTCTAAAGATGATTCTCCTCTTGAAGATCCCACATAATATCGGAATGTAGTTGGAAGCTTGCAGTATTTGCAGTTTACTCGCCCAGATGTTGCCTTTATAGTCAACAACTTGTCTCGGTTTACAAGCTATCCCACGACAACTCATTGGGTGATGGCAAAATGTGTTTTGCGATATCTAGCTGGGACATCAGACCATGGTCTATTTCTTCGAAAAGACTCTCCTCTCCTGCTTCATGCCTTCTCCGACTCTGATTGGCTAGTGATCGCTCATCCACTACAGCCTATATTGTGTTTCTTGGCTGTCATCCAGTCTTATGGAGTTTTAAGAAATAATGAGTTATAGCTCGCTCTTCGACTGAAACAGAATACAGGGTCATTGGCTCTACCACTGTTAAAATTTGTTGGGTGCGTAATCTTCTCGAGTTATCTGTTACTCCCTCTCAGACACTGGTCATCTACTGTGATAATCTTGGTGCTACATATGTTTGTGCTAATCTCGTGTTTCACTCTCGCATGAAGCATGTTGAACTTGATTATCCTTTTGTCCATAAATTTGTCCAGCAGGTCTTCTTCGGGTTTCACATGTTTCATCCAAGGAGCAATTTGTTGACAAGCTCACAAAAGCTCTTCCAAGTGACTCTTTTGAGCTGTTACATTCCAAGATTGGTATCTCTGATAGAGCTACCATCTTGCGGCGGCATATTAGAGATATATCTTAGATTGATTGTACAATATTTTTTCTCATTATTTACAGATTTAGTTTTCCTATTTTAGCTTATTCTTGATTGTAAAAGATTGTCATTTATTTTGATTGATTTCTTTCAAGATCCTTATGGATCCACCCTCTTGTATAAATACAATATTCATTATCAATAAAGAGACACACCTCCCCTTTCTGTAAACTACTTTATATTTGAGGTGTTTAAAACTGCTTTTAAGTAGAAGCAAAAAAAAACAATTATGTGGTTGTGGAGAAGCAGAAAATTAAAAGCAAAAGCAGAAATTTATTTTTTTCTTCAAGATAAAATTATCCCTATCATAAATACATATTTACCAAGCATATCTAGGGCTGGCAATTTCACTATAACCCGATGGATATCCGATCCACCTGACCCGATTATATGGACGAAAATCCGATAAAACATGGATTTAATCGGGTGACGGATGGATCGGGTCGGATTCGGGTGGACATACATCCAACCCACCACCCGACCCACTCATCCATCCGTTATAAATTAATTATTTTCAATTCACCCTCTTGTAGATCTTTTAATATTTGATATAAATAATTGATAAACATGATTGCTAATTATATCTACCAATTTATGGATCTATTTTTACAAAATATAAACTTGTGGTCAACTTTTACATTTAAAATTTGAAATCTCAAATCATGCATTTTTGGATGATTTGGAATTTCATCTCATGAGATGAAATCGCATGCCCAAACGATGATTTCATCTCATAAGATGAAATTGCATGTCCAAACGCTTAATAAATGCTATTTTTAATTTGACTGAATCAGGCTAATCAAAATAACTTGAGTTAAGAAATATGTGGGTCGCTAACTCGTCCAAATTTAAACAGATTGAACAAATTATATTTTTATCTGCTAATTATATCACTCTAAGTTTGATCAAGTAAAACGTACATTGAACAACATAAGAAAGGAAAAAAACAAATGTTGATCGTTTTCACATATGAACTCACAGTACTAGGAGGATTGATGATATTTATTTTATCTTAACAGTTGATATAATCAAATGCAACTTTGTGGGTTTACCAGACCCTGTCATTCTCGAATTAATCCGTACAATTCTCTACTTCTAATAAAATGAACAAAGTAAAGTTCATTTTTGTGAAATTTGAAATGACATATTTATTAACTGTCATAAATTACCTACAAGACTTGAGTATCGACCAATTTTCATAAGTCTTCGTCGCTTCCTCCTCATAGATATTTAAAATAACTTCTCTCTATAAAGTAATCTTATTAGTAAACGTTCATTGATACTTGTCATCTTTCGCAATTTGACACTCAAAAGCACTTAAGAAGATTAGGCAAATACAATATGCTTATCAAAAGTACTTTTTAAATGAATTAACCAAACACAAATTGTTTTTCTCAACAAAAATACTTTTTCGAAAAGCATTTTTAAAAAAATGCACTTCTCAAAATAAGCAGTTTTTAGTTGTTTGGCCAAACAGGCTCTAAGTCTAATAGCCTGTTTGGGCAAGCTTGTTTTTTCCCAGAAGTACTTAATTTTTTCAAAAGTGCTTATTTTAAATAACTTAGATGTTTTGTCAATCTTTTGTGAGAAAATAAGTACTTTAGAGCAGTAACAGAAGCAGTTTTTCAGAAGCTAAGAAAAATAGCTTTTGCCCAAAGTGCTTATTTTGAAAAGTATTTTTGAGAAAAATACACTTAGAACCACTTTTTACAAGTTTGGTCAAACACTAAATTTTTTCAAAGTTTTTTTAGATTAATTAGTCAAACACAAATTATATTTCACTAAAAGTACGTTTTTTTGAAAAATACTTTTAAAAAACACTTTTCAAAATAAGCAGACCAAACGGCCTATAAGAATGATATCATCGAAACATTCTTGAAAAGTCATAACAAAATAGGAAAAAATCTATGAAGTAGAACTTTTCCAATCGTTTCGTGATGTGAATTTGATAAATAAATCCTACAAACATTAATTATGCATACGTTTCGACCCAACACACTATATATATATATATATATATATATATATATATATATAACACCAAAAACAACGTCTAATTATCAATCTGCAATACTTCTATTTATTAGAACAAAAGAACTCATCACGATGTAACGGATGCAGGGAATTTTTTTAAATAAAATTCAACACAGACGTGAGGATATAATATTATTTGCTTTGTGTTAGACTTCACAGACCCTTTAGAATTTGATATTTTACTCACTTTATATGTTGAATTGAAGGATGGAGATGAGGGATGGTAACTTGGGGTGTGTCTGCGTGTTGTGAGCATATATTGTTGATGTATTTGTCCAGTGCAGTATCCTAAAAGGAAAAACTTAAATATGTCATCGATCTATTAAAAAAGTTTATTTATGACACTAGTTAATAGTTTTATTCAAATATTTCATCGTTATTACTATTTTAGGTCATATATGGAATATTACTCACTAACATAATTATATTACTACCAGATCTAAACCCTTCATTTTACGAGTGACATATATGAACCATTTCATTAAGTACAGTGACACATTTGAGTCATTTCGTAAGTTCAGTTTGCATATTTGAGTCATTTTCCAATTCTTTTTCGAATTCCTATATAAACATCCATCTTTTCTAATTTTATGTAATAAACTTAAGGACAAGTTTGTCCCTTAAACTAATAACATTATTATTTTATATGAAAAAATTATATTCTCTTATTTAATTGGATTGTGAACTAATCTTATTCTACATCATTCACAATGTTTACGTACTTTGTGGCTCTTTTAAAAAACACATAAAATTTGTTTAATTTAAAAAGAGACAGAAATAAAAGAAAGTATACTAATGATGTCTAGATGGTAAGGAAAGTTACATATGAGTAAAATTTGGGGTGTTAATAGAGATTGGGAGAAGGCTCAAATATGTCATAATCATATGTGCTTTTCATACACATCTACACCTCATTAGTGTACTCTCTTTTAAATCCGTCTTTTTTTTCTTAAGCAAAATTTATGTGTTTTAAAATCTTTTTAACGAGTCATAAAGTACGTAAAAATTATGCAGAATAAGATTGGATTCATAGTCTAATTAAATAACAACGTATAATTTTTTATGTAAAATAATAATGTTATTAGTATTAAGGGACAAACTTGTCCTCATAAGCTTGCATAAAAGTAGAAAATATGGAGATTTATATAGGAATTGAGAAAAGGCTCAAATATGTCATTGAACTTAACGAAATGAGTCGTATATGTCACTCGTAAAATGAAGAGTTTAGATAATGTCACGTGGCAAAATCTGATAGTGATAGAGTTTTGTTGGTGAGTAATGACATATATATATATGACCAAAAATGGTAACGAGCTAACGACAATGACATTTTTAAACCCAACTATTAACGAGAAGACGATTCTTTTTTTTTATTTTACTCATAGTATTAATTATTCATTTCAAATTATTTTTCAAATCCATTAAAACTATGCACCAATTAATATGGATATCTTGGTAAATTATGCACTTCATTTATTATTTCTTAAGGGGTGTGCAAAGTGAATAGTGGACAAGTAAAAGTGAACGGAGAAAGTAACTTTTACTATCCGTCCATATGTTTTAGTTGTTACAGTAGGTAAAAATAAATGATATGTTACATAATCAAGAAAACATTAATTATTTTTTAAAAAATTTATCTTTATTTAGATAAGTGAATTTATACGTTTAAATAAGTGCGGTAACATAACCTCTTACTTTTTAGGGGTGAATCAATCTATTAAGAAGTATGTCTAAACTAATATAATATGGAAAGGAGGGAGTTACTGCTAAGTTTAAATTATTTCAGGAGCATCTTTGTCCGATCTCTTTCACTTCGTCAAAGGAAGAAAAAAGCCACCTAAATTTTGTGGAAATTTATTTCAATCCAAATTAAATGCGGTTGATGAAAAATAGCAGGATCTGTCGATCAACGTGTCACTAACGTTTTTCATAGTAACAAAAACAATAAATTTGTCTGCGAGATGTCCCCAGGCACAAACATATTAATAGTTCAACCTGAAAAAAAAGAAGGGATATGGGGATTATTTTAACCTTGCTGCAAAAAGTTTATGCATGATTCTAACATTTGAAGATATTAGTTGTTGATGACAATGCTATTTGATATTTATTACGAGAATTTGTAAAATATGTAGGCTTAAAGCGTGACTATGATTTTTAAAGTTAATTATTTCTGTCCATATTATGTCTTTTAAAGTTTTGCACTCCTCTTAAGAAAGATACTCCTTTCATTTCAAAATAAGTGGTATTTTTAGCACCCCTTAAAAAACTATTCATTTTTAGAAAGTAAAAAATATTTTTACTAACTTACCCGTAATCAAATGTCTTGACAAATTAAAGAAATAGTAGTAGCTTTTTTATGATTTCTTGGTTATGCAAAACTCCACTTATTTAAATAAGAATAAAATTGGAAGAAAATAATTAATATCTTCTTGATTTTGTGAAGCACCACTTATTTTGAAACAAAGTAAAACGATAAAAACACCACTTATTTTAAAATGAATGGAAAATTTAATAGCCTTAATCATGTAAGAGTTTTTGTCTAAATATTGCTCCATTTATCTATCCTTAAATGTTTCACTCAATTAACACTCTACTAATTGAAACTGTAATACAATATTTGGAAAAAGAATGTGTTAATGTTGGGTTTGGTGTTGTGACATTTTGCCCAACATATCATTTTTAGTATTAAGTTGAAATTAAAAAATGTTGGAACAAATGTCACAACATTTGAATCAACATTTTTATGACAAACAATTTTGCTTTACTTCACGGACTGAAGCAATTCTCGTGGAATTTTACTACGATGAAAAAGTGACTTGGCAAGGTAATTAGGAGCTGATGAAAAACGTGGGAAGAACAAGTCAAATTTTCTATGCTTGGGGAACAGGTCCAAGAAGTTAGAGGATTTTGCTCCATAATCTTCTCCAACAAATCCTATCAGCTGCCCACCTTTCCCTCAACCTCTACAACCAATCGATGAGCTTTTCAAGGAAGACTCTCTACTATAAATAGAGAGGCTATAAGAGTGAATTGATATCCAGAAACAGATTGTAAAAATATCAAGAGAGCTCTCGAGAATTCATCTCAGAAAACTGGATTGCAAGTGTTGTTTGCGTGTGTCGACAACATTCTGTCCAACATTATAATTGTTGCTTAGATTCTAGATTTGTTATGTATTGAAGCAATTATAATGAGATGATGTCTATGTCTATTTAGGTAGATTTTTCAGGCAGAAGTCATCTGCGACTTCAACATTTTAATTCCTTTTGTTTTATTTTAAAAAATTGTAAAAGAAGGAATTTGTTCAATTGTATATAAATATATACAATACTTTCGGTCATTGACCGTCATAGGTTATATATATATTATATAACCTATGTAAATATTAAACATTTGTGTTCTTTATTATTTCTGCTGCAATTTACTCTTCAAAGGTTTTATTTTCTGTTTTATCGAATTGTTGTCACTTGTATCAGATGACATTTTCACTGACATTTGGAACATTCGATTTTATTTCCAGTTTATTTTTATTGTTCCATAGCATATCCGGACCTAACAAGTGGTATAATAGCCGACACTTAACACAATAAGTGTTTGGTCCTGTTATTTAAAGCTATGGATCCGGCAAATTCGACTATTGGTAGACTTCGCATTTTAGATGGTTCAAACTATGTCTATTGGAAGATTCGCCTACGTTCTCATATCAAACCAATTGATGTTAGGACATGGAGATCTATAACCAATGGGTATGTTGTTCCAATGTTGCTACCGGATGAGGAATGTGACATTCTTGTTAAACCTGAATTCGAATGGACGGCAGAAGAAACCAATAATGTTAGCTTTAACGAAAAGGCCTTAAATGTAATTTTTGGATGGGTTGATCTATACATGTTCAAGCTCATTCAAAACTGCCCCATGGCTAAGGATGCATGTGATACTTTACAAATTCATTGTGAATGTAACTCAAGTGTTCGTCAAACAAAGCTATGCATGCTAATGAGCAAATATGAACGTTTAAGTATGGAAGAAATGGATGATATTAAATCTTATTTTGAAAAGTTGATAGACATCTCAAATGAATGTCAAGTGCTTGGTGAACCTTTAACCAACACTCAACTTGTTGAAAAAGCTCTCTGCTCTCTTCCTGAAAAGTTCAATTTAAAACTTTGTGCCATTGAAGAAGCTCACAATCTTGCCACAATGGACCTTCATACCTTAATGAGCATTCTCAAAACCTATGAGATGAACATTGAGAATCAAAGGGAATTATATAAAAGCAAGAATGTGACACTTCAAGTTGAATCCTTAGAGAATCAAACCGATGAAGAGGATGAGAATCTTGAAGAACTTGGTGAAGGTGCTAATGTTGCCTTACTCACTCGAGAATATAATTAGATGGTGAGAAAGTTCAACAATGATAGAAATCAATCTAAATCTAAACAGTATCAAAATCAAGGCTTCAATCAAAATCCTACCAAGTTTCTTCTAAGTACTCAAAAAGAAAGTCCACTAAGAAGAACCAACTCATATCGTATTTGATCCCAAATAACTCGATTATGTGCAATGTCATGCATGCTCGGGTTGAGGTCATTACGCTAATGAATGTGCAAACACTCTTAGAAAATTTGGTAAGAATATGTGGGTCTCTCTTAGTGACGACGAAGGAGAAGAGGAAGGCAAGAAGTCGAATCACAAGCAATGTTGGCCACTATTTAAGAACAGTCTTTGTCTGATAATGAAGATATCGTCTGTAATGTTGCCTCAGATGTCATGACATTTCAGACAACATCTTCGACAACATCTGCATCCCCAACAACATTCGAGAGGTACATATTCTTTAACTATCCTGATGTTAATTGCTTTAATGGTTTTATTTCTAGTGGTGAGGCTGATTAAGTTGAATGTAAAGATGACATGATTAATGAATTACAAAGTATTTGTAAAGCCTTAATCATAGAATCCAAACAACTTGATAAAAAGGTAAACTCTTTAACTCGTGAGAATGAAGATCTAAAAGGCACAAAACCCCGATTAGAGGTTGCACCTACCAAAAAGGATACAGAATTTGGTAAGATTCGTGCAAAATTGGATCTAGCCGAAGCAACCTTTCACAAGCTCGACACATGGACTTTAAAGTTGAATGAGATACTCAGCTTTAGTAAACCTTCACATGCAGGTATTGGATACGAAAACTCTCTTAAAACCATATGCTCTTGTTTGTTTGACAAAAATGAGAAAATATGCTTTATAAAAGAAAAAGGAATAAATAATAGGCTCTCATATATGTCAAATAATATAAAGTTTGTTTGTCATTACTGTAACTTTCCTGGACACTTAAACCCATACTGTTTCAAACTTCAAGATTCTGTGAGCAAAATATTGCCTAAAAGGTTGTCTAACATTTTGGATAACATTCGAAGCAACATTTCTGAGTCAAAAAGTAAAATATGTTTTAAAAGAGTTTGGGTCCCCAAAAAGGATGCAACTTGTAATGTTACGATAACTGCTTTAAGAACTAACATTTCAGGTTCTTGGTACTTTGATAATGGTTGTTTTCGTCATATGACAGGTACAAAAGGTTTTTAAAGAACTATGAGTCATTCAACGGAGGTAACGTAACTTATGGAGGTGGCAGTAAAAGCAAAATAATTGGAAAAGGGATCTTGAATGTTTCTGGATTTCCAACTTTAAGAAATGTATTACACGTTGAAGGTTTAATGGCTAATTTGATTAGCATTAGTCAATTGTGTGATGACAATCTTAAGGTAAAGTTTATTAAGAATGCCTGTGAAGTTACGAATAAAGCTAATGAATGTGTCATGACAGGTACTAGAACAGGTGATAATTGATATCTTGTTGCAAGACAAGAAACATGCAATAATGTCAAGATCGATGACACAACACTATGGCATCAAAAGTTGAGGCATGTCAACTACCGCAATTTAGAAAAATTGGTCTCATATGAAGTGGTTAGAGGCTTATCCAATCTTAGCCATAAAGGTAAAACTGTCTGTGAAGATTGTCTAAAAGGTAAGCAAACCCGTGTTTCCCATAATGTTGTTCAAAATGATGGACAACATTCAGGTCCGTCTCACTGTTTTCAATTATTGCACATGGATCTTATGGGTCCAATTGAGGTAGACAGTTTAGGAGGCATGAGGTATTCCTATGTGATAGTAAATGATTTTTCTAGATATTCATGGATATATTTCTTGAAAGAAAAATCACAAACTTTTGACTTATTTAAAATTTTGCACTTTAGAATTAGGAACTTGTTCTATTCTCCTATTTTTTGGATTAGATCCGGCCATGGAAAAGAATTTGAAAACAGCTCCTTCACAAAATTTTGTGAGAAAAAGGGAATTTTCCATGAGTTTTCATCTCCAAAACTCCTCAACAGAATGGGGTAGCAGAAAGGAAAAATAGAACATTGCAAGAAATGACTAGAGTTATGCTTAGTTCTAAAAAATTGTCAAAATATTTTTGGGCGGAAGCCTTAAATACTGCTTGTCACATCACTAATAGAGTTTATTCAAGGCCTGGAACAAAGATGACACCATAAGAGATTAAAAATGGAAAGAAACCTAACTTGCGTTACTTTCATATTTTTTGGTGTATTTGTTACATTTTAAATGATAGAGATCATTTGGCAAAGTTTGACTCTAAGAGTGACAAAGGAATTTTTGTTGGCTATTCACAAAATAATCATGCTTATCGAGTATACAATCTGAGGACAAGAACTGTACAAGAGTCAGTAAATGTTATTTTTGATGACTTTTCTGCTCCTACAGGAAATACAACTGAAAATAACACTATAGTTTCAGTGAAAAATGAGCAGACTGCTGAAGAACCAGATGTTACCCCAAATGTTTCCACACCTGAAGCAATATCTAAACCTAAACCAGAGGTCACAAAAGGTGTGGATGAGAAGTCAAATGCTGAATTACTAGATCAAGTTCGAAGGGACCCCTCATCAAGGATAATGAAGAATCATCCAACAGGCCAGGTGATAGGGGGAGTTTTTGAGGGAATTAAACAAGAGGGAAAGAACCACTCAATTACAGAGACATGGTAAGGTATGTGTGTATGTCTACCATATACCAAAAGGTTAGTCTTTCTTGTTTTATATCTACCTTAGAACTAAAAAAATATTTTAGAAACACTTAAAGATGATTTTTGGATTCAAGCAATGCAAGAAGAGCTTGAACAATTCACTCAAAATGAAGTCTGGGACTTAGTTTCACGTCCAAATAATACAAATATAATTGGAACTAAGTGGATTTTTAAAAATAAATTAGATGAATCGGGAACTGTTGTTAGAAATAAAGCTCGTCTAGTTGCACAAACCTATACTTAGGTTGAAGGAATCGATTATGACAAAACCTTTGCACCTGTGGCTAGAATTGAATCAATTAGACTTCTTCTTGACATTGCCTGCTTTCTAAAAATTACTTTACACCAAATGGATGTAAAAGGTGCATTCTTGAATGGTTATCTAGATAAGAAAGTCTATGTTGAACAACCAAAAGGATTTGAAGATCCTTACTATCCACACTATGTATACAAGCTCAAAAAGGCTTTGTATGGGTTGAAACAAGCCCCTCGTGCATGGTATGGTCGTCTAACTAACTTCCTTCTTGAATTTAGTTTTAACCATGGTGAAGTTGATCGTACTTTATTCATTAAATGTCACGGTGTAGATATTATTATTGCTCAAATCTGCGTAGATGACATAGTCTTTAGTTCGACCTCACAGTCTTATCTAAAGTCATTTGTTGAATCTGTGTCATCAACTTTTGAAACGAGCATGATTTGGGAACTAACTTTTTTCTTAGGCTTGCAGATTAAACAAAGTGAAGATGGAATCTTCATCTCCCAGTGTAATTATGCCAAGAATCTAGTTAAGAGGTTTGGGTTGGAAAATACTAAACAAATGAAAACTCTAATGGGATCTTCGCAGAAGATATGTAAGGATAATTAGTTCATGAAAATATTGACCCAACATTGTACCGATCTATGATAGGTAACCTTCTTTATCTTATTGCTAGTTGTCCAGATTATTATGTTTAGTGTTTGTGTTTGTGCTCGATTCCAATCTTGTCCCAAAATAACCCACTTAAATGTCGTAAAACGTATCATTAGATATGTTGTCGGCTCATGTGAGTTGGAAATTTGGTATTCCAAATATACTAATCCTAATTTAATAGGGTATTGTGACTCGGATTGGGCTGGTGATGTGGATGATAGGAATAGTACAAGTGGAGAATGTTTTTATCTTGGCAATAATCTTGTTTCATGGTATAGTCGTAAATAAAAATGTGTCTCTCTTTCAACTGCTGAATTTGAATATGTAGCAGTTGGAAGTTGTTGCTCTTAATTAATATGGCTATGACACATGTTAGACGACTATGGTTTTACTAATAACATCTTAGTTTTGTACTGTGATAATTTGAGTGCTATAAATATTTAAAAAAATCAAGTTCAGCACTCATGTACAAAACATATTGATATTAGGCATCACTTTTTAAGAGATTTAGTCGAAAAAAAACTAGTCAAAATTGAACATGTTGACACTCTTAATCAACTAGCTGACATTTTTACAAAAGCTTTGACCAAGAGAGATTTTCTAGTTTGAAGAAATCTCTTGGTCTCTGTAATCTCTAAGAAGACATTTTTGGTGAATGTCAGCTGAAACATTGTCCAAACCTCTCCAATGTCAACACCACTGTCAGCCAACCAACACTCCCAATGAGTACAAGTCCTGTTATGAACACTGAATCGTCTGAGCAGAATGAACCGCAACAACACTGTCGGTTATCTTATTTACCATCCGCAGAGGACTTGTCCAAAGCTATAGTATTTAAAGGTTTAGATGAACCTTTAGTTATTAGCTATCCTAGAGATGATAATAACTCTAGAAATGTTGATGAAACTGTTGATTTTTCATCTTTGGATAAAAGGCCAAGGTCCTCTACCTTTCCTACTCATCGATCAAGTAGAGCTTTCTTGCCCTGGAAGAAGGAAGCTAAACGTGAAAATGTTACCAGAAATGTCACCAACATTCTGGGCAACATTGGTCCAAGACAGGCTACACTGTCTATAGAATGGCTTGTGGATCAAATTGAAAAAAAATCAACCAACAGATTTATGAGGTTAATCCTGTAAGAAATCCCCTGATATAAGCTAGAGACCATTTCATGATGCTACTTTCTTCACAAAAAGGGTGAGATGACTGAAGCTGCTATGATGTAGGGGGAGGAAGCTAAAGCTGCTATGCTGCAGAGGAAGCTGAAGCTGGTATGCAGGGGTAGAAAGCTGATGGAAGTTGTTGTTGTTGTATGATGAGCAAGGAGGAAGCTGAATGATGTTGTTGAACCTAAGCTGTAAATTTTTTATCAATGGGTTGATGGATTGATGTGGATATTTATTGACAATGATTTATGTCTATTTTCTTTTGTATATTGGATGATCTGTATACTAATGTATGTGTTAATATTGTGTTTAATCTTATGTCTTGGTATACACTGGTATACATATGTTTTAATTGTATGTCATCACATGTCAAGGGGGAGCATAATTATAATCATAGATGTTGGCATTGCCGTAAGTCACTTGCACAGATTAGAATAGGTTTTGTGAAGAAAGGCAAAAATGGGGAGAATGTTAATGTTGGGTTTGGTGTTGTGACATTTTGCCCAACATATCATTTTTAGTACTAAGTTGAAATTAAGAAATATTGGAAGAAATGTCACAACATTCGAACCAACATTTTTATGACAAACGGTTTTGCCTTACATCACGGACTGAAGCAATTCTCATGGAATTTTACTACGATGAAAAAGTGACTTGGCAAGGTAATTAGGAGCTGATGAAAAACGTGAGAAGAACAAGTCAAAGTCGTTGCCATGCTTGGGGAACAAGTCCAAGAAGTTAGAGGATTTTGCTCAATGATCTTCTCCAACAAATCTTATCAGTTGCTCACCTTTCTCTCAACCTCTAGAACCAATAGATGGGCTTTTCAAGGAAGACTCTCTACTATAAATAGAGAGGCTACAAGAGAATCGATATCCAGAAACTGATTGTAAAAATATCAAGAGAGCTCTCGAGAATTCATCTCAGAAACTAGATCGCAAGTGTTGCCTGAGCGTGTCGACAACATTATGTCTAACATTATAATTGCTGCTTAGATTCTAGATTTGTTATGTATTGAAGCAATTATAATGCGATGTTGTCAATGTTTATTTAGGTAGATTTTTATGGCAGAAGTCATCTACGACTTCAACATTTTAATTCCTTTTGTTTCATTTTGTAAAATTGTAAAAGAAGAAATTTTTTCAATTGTATATAAATATATACAATACTTTCGGTCATTGACCGTCATAGGTTATATATATATTATATAACCTATGTAAATATTAAACCTTTCTGTTCTTTATTATTTCCGCTGCAATTTACTCTTCAAAGGTTTTTTTCTGTTTTATCGAAGTGTTGTCACTTGTATCAGACGACATTTTAGCCGACATTTGAAACTGAATTGGCATTTGATTTTATTTCCAATTTATTTTTATTGTTCTATAGCATATACGAACCTAACAGAATGTGATAGATAATTGTTTGTTTTTATAAACGTTAAATGTTTTGAAACAAATTTATGGAATCATAAGACTAGTTAAAATGGATACTACTGTTGCTAAAAAGAATTTTGATGAATTCATTCTACAACCTCAAACTCAAAGAATAAATACAGACAAAAATCATTTTTATTTCCTTGTTCCTGAAAATATTTTATGGTCTAGACGTCGTAGAGAATTGAGAATTCGAAGTTTTTTGAATTGGAATGGCGTCGATAGAAATTCAGTATTTTGCAACGAAACCAATGTAAAAAACTGGAGTCAATTTTTGAATGAAAGGTCTAATATACTTCACACTTAACCTCCCTTCCCCTACCCCTACCCTATGTAATAAAAACAATTGTTTTCAAAAAAATACTTCACACTTTAACCTCGTCCGTCAAAGGACTTACAATCTATACCGAGAACCAGCCCTAACTGCGGATGAAATCATTGGCTAGCTTCTAATTTATGAATCTAACCTAGTATTTCAATATGAACGTAGATAAATACTTAAAAAATAAAGTATAACATTAACAAATGGAGTATTAAATTTTAAACTTAAGTTTAAAATATAATGAAAATCCATTATGTTTGCCCCAAGATAAAATTAGGAAATCAATTACTACTATCCCATTACCCATATTCCCACAGCTTCTCTTGAAACTAAGATATTGCCATAAAGGGTAAGAAGACTACAACCGTACATTGACTGAAATTCTAGATCTACTAGTAACCAATGCCTCCAATATACACTATCAATAATCCACGATCTTTCTCGATTTAAGTCAAATACATTTTAGTTTAACTTAATATATGAAATTAATTAATTTGTCTTTCTAGCTCAAGCGAGAAACATTTAGGGGCGGAAAGCATTCCGCTTGCGGGTTCGGTAGTATCTTTTAGCGCAAATTTATATTTGTGTCGAAAATCCATTTAAAATATATAAATAATTAATCAGAAACTCAGTAATTTTTTTGTTTTAAAATCTAATACTCATAAACTCAAAATTTTAGCTTTGCTTCTGGAAAAAATACTAATAGAAACCCAAAAAGGGAAGAGAAGAAGTAGAAGAAGAAAAAGCTTACTCTAATCATGATTATGTTAACCAAAATTCAGCCTGGGCTTGCATTATGATGGATGGACGCTTGAAAAATATACGTAATAATTCTATATATATATATATATATATATATATGCTTGATTTTAACAAACAAAAAAAAAACTGTATTTACTTCTCTACATTAATTCTGAGAACTTGGTGATGACGTGGAGGAAAATCATCTTTGTTACATCCTTCATCAAAATTCTGCGAGTAACTAACTGCATCATAATGAAACGTCAAAGTCTTTTTTCCATACACATTCTTCCCTTCATTAACCAACTTCTTCAACAGCTTCCTCCACGACCTCCGATAACTACCGCTATCTCGACGTCTACACTCGTTTATGCGCGAATATTCGTCGTGTACTGGAATACACGACGGGGACATACATCCATAAAATTGCGACGCCGGCCGCCGGTAAATTGAATCAGTTCCCATAGGTGCTAACAAATTAAAGAGAGTGTATTGGAGTTAGATGAATGTTTGTTGGTTTTCTTTTGGTTGTCTCTCTTTCTCCTATAAGGTGCGAAGCGTAATGTGACCAGTGGAATAGATTATGTAGGACTAGTAGTAGCAAATTGTTATCCGTTGTACACCACTTTTCTGTGGGCCTAACTAATTCCCGTAATTCATTGCCCCAAATTAATTATTTTTTTTATGCTCACGGTGTAAAATATTTTTGTGTTGTCAGGCTAAATTAAATTATAATATGTTATTCACCATTTAAGTTAAGATTACTTGAAAAATAGAGAAATAATATGCTAGAACAAGTTATGTTGTACAATTAGTGGAAAAAATATACTACTATTAATGTATATAAGTTAAAACTAAAAAATATAATGGATTTTCTTTATATACATTGACGATATTTTTAGATGTTCGAGTTGATTTTATAAATAAAAAGTTGCCTTTTTTTGATAGAAATGCTGAAATTGATAATAATCAATATACATATTTTATTAAAAAAATGTGTTGACTAGTATGTTTCTATTAAAGGGACTTAAATGCCCTTAAATATATTTTTAAAAGGATATAAATTTTAAAAGTATATATTTTTACATGAAAATGGAGGTAAATGAAATGGAGAGGGAGTTAGAGTTTTGTTTTGGGAATGACACTAGGAGGATTACAAAAAATATTAGGGATAAAATAAAAATAATGGTCAGTTCAACAATGTTTATAAGTTGAAAAGTTATAAGTTATGAGTTCCCAAGTTATAATTTTTGACTGATTTTGACTTAAAAGTATTTTTTATATTCATCAAATATATATAGGTAATCAAACATTATTTATGAGGTAGTTTGATCAACTTATAAGATTATTCAAATAACCTTAAGCAATAACTGGTCAAAGAGGTGTTGGTTGTTCTATAGAATACACACTTTTCGACTTGTATCATTTATATATGTATGGGTATAAGTAAAAATAAAATTGGATATATATTTCAGAATTCACCTTGATTCACAACTATGTTGTCTAAAAGGATTCGTTGCTAACTGCACAACTAGGCTGGGTTTTGGTATGTTATAGTCCGAACAGGTATAGCAAAATGAATGTAATGAATAGATATAATTGATCTCTAATTATTATTTAAAATTGAGATTAGTTGATTTATTGAATTAGAAGCACTTAAATTGTCACGTACTTTCTGTCAAGATCATTGAAGGCTGGATCAGTGAGATTTAAGGGTATCAATGAATACATGTGAGTGATTCTACCAACTAAAGCATCATATGCTGTATCGCCATTTTTTTTTCTTACTCATTAGTTTTAGGCGTATAGACTAATATAGTGTGTGCCAAATTTGTGGTTGGCTTGATTTTTATTACTATCGATAGATTATGGAAATAATCGTTGTGTATATTTTATTTAGATTGTAAATTATTCTGATTTAGATTACCATAATTATAGCCTAAAATATAGCCTTGTAACATGTATATTATTGACTTCAAGGAATGAGAATATCATGGAAAATATTTCCTTCATGGTATCAAGAGCCAAAAATCAGCCCTAGCCGTTTTCTTTGCCCTAGCCGTTTTCTTTGCCCTAGCCGAAACCCTACCTTCTCCTCTCCTCCTCCTCTTTTCTCATTTCTCGTTCTCTTGAAGTCGGGTAACACTGGCCGACCAAAACAAATTTCATCCCGCTCTTGTCTTCAACAACGTCAAGAACTTCATTCCGGTGATTCTCGAGATGGAAAAAGGGCAATATTCATCTTGGGCGGAGTTATTCAAAATTCATTGCCATGCATACCAAGTCATTGACCATATTATTCCTCCAAAACCTCAATCGGGTGTCACAGAGAAAGACAAGTCCACCGACATTGATATGGCTCTATGGTCTCGCTTGAATGCTATAGTCCTTCAATTGATTTACGGCACAATATCGAACGATCTTTTGCACACCATATTGGAATTAGATTCGACTACTAAACAAGCATGAGAGCGTTTGCAAAATATTTTCCAAGATAACAAGAATTCTCGTGCGGTTTATCTAGAAAATCAATTCACCAATGTGAAAATGGTGATTTTCCAAACGTCTCCGCCTATTGTCAAGAGTAAAAAATGTTTGCCGATCAACTATCCAACATTGGTGCACCGGTGTCGAATCAGAGGTTAGTTCTTCAATTAATTGCGGGTGTTAATAAACAATATCATAGTGTTGCTACATTTATTCAACAAAGTAATCACTTGCCACCGTTCTATGAGGCTCGTTCGAGATTGATTCTCGAAGAAACCTGGAAAATAAAACATGCGGTGATTGCAGCCAACAATGCCGGCACTGCCCTCCTTTCCACCAACACCTATGCCAATGATGTGAGGCCTCCAAATTCTGGTTCGGATAATGCATCAAATCGCAACAACTACGTATAGAAACAGGGCCAAAATCGCAACAATAACAAATAAAAAAATAATGACGGAATGGGATGTGGTCATGGTGGCGGCAACCAGACCGGTGATAGCAGCAGGCACAGATTCGGCCCTGGCAGTAGCAACCCCAGCAGAAGCAATGAGGGAAGTACCCACAGTGGGGTTGGACGTCATAACAGTGGGCAGCCCCTCCATGCCCGTATCCCACGTCGTTATGGGCCAGACCACCACCACTTACTCGACAACCCGGGGTGCTTGACAGCCGTCCACAACAAGTATATGCAGTCCATAAACCATCTTCTTTAGGGTATGATCCAACGGACATCGAGCAACCCATGCTCAATGTTCTCGACGACACCTAGTACATGGACACTGGTGCTACCTCTTATATGACGGCATCTTAAGGTACCCTCTCATCTTATTTTAATATGAGCAGTAATAAAAATATTTTGGTTGGCAGTGGACAAGAAAGTCCAATTCGTGGTATTGGGAAATCAACCCCCCCCCCTTACCCACCTTTACATTTAAATAATGTCCTACATGCACTCAAAGTTATTTAAAACTTGATATTTATGCGTCGTTTCACCACTTACAACATGTTTTTATTGAGTTTGATCCATTTTGTTTTTCTGTGAAGGACATTCAGACGGGGATGCTACTAATGAGATGTGCTAGCACTGGGGATTTGTATCCTATCACCACCACCACCAAGCCACCTTTCCTTCAACTTTTGCTTCTCTTTCTCCTACTTTATGGCATAATCGTTAGGTACACCCGGGAGCACCTGTGTTAAACTCCCTTAGCAAAAATAAGTTTATTGAATGTAAATAATCTCTGTGTTCTTCTGTTTGTCAGTCTTGTATTTTTTGGAAACATGTTAAGTTACCTTTTTCTTTGTCTACTTCGAGCACTATTATGCCATTTGATATCATGCATAGTGACTTGTGGACCCCTCCAATTTTAAGTTCGGCTGGTCATAAGTATTACATTCTCATTTTGGATGACTACTCTAATTTTCTATGGACATTTTCCATTGAAAATAAATAGCAGGTTCACACCATTTTCATGCAATTTAGTGCATTCATCCACACCCAATTTGAGAAGTCTATTAAGTGTTTCCAATGTGACAATGGGAGGAAATTCATTAATGACCAATTTAAGGAATTTTATCACAAAAATGGTATGGTATTTCGTGTCTCTTGTCCACACACTTGTCCTCAAAATGGAAAAGTCGAACGGAAAATACGAGCAATAAATAATTTAATTCGCACACTTCTTGCTTATTCTTATATGCCACCATAATTTTTGGCATCATGCTCTTCAAATGGCCATGTACCTCTTAAACATTCTCCCTAGCAAGCTACTTTCAAACTTCTCACCCACTCAAATTCTTTATCATCGGGATCATTCCTACACACATTTATGGGTTTTTGGGTGTTTATGTTATCCTCTCTTTTCTTCCACAACAATAAACAAACTTCAAAGCCGTTCCACTCCATGTATATTTTTGGGATATCCACAAAATCATCGGGGATATAAGTGCTATGATATGTCAAGTGGAAAATTTTTCATCTCTCGCCATGTTATTTTCGATGAGTCCCACTTCCCGTTTGCCAACATAGACACTCCTTCCCCACCCTCCTATGATTTTTTGGACATTGGGTTGCATCCCCTTTGGCGGGTTCAAATCGACAGCCTAGCTGCTCAAGCCCAAACTACGGAGCCCACTGCTCCCTCTCCTTCGGTCCAGCGGCTTTCCCAACCCGAGCCGCGACCCAACCCAGAACAGCCCATATCTCCTTCTGCTGAAATTGGGCTGAGCTCCCCTTCTGCTGAGATTGGGCCCAACTCCCCGCAACCCACTGTCCCAGCCCAGACAACCCCAGCAACCTTACTGCTACAACGCCCCCAACAGCTACTAAAGGGTCAGGCCCTTTGTAGGTCCATGGAAACTCATAACATGCATGGAATATTTAGGCCTAAGCGTCATTTTAATCTAACATCCTCGATTACACCATCCCTGATTCCCCGTAACCCGAAAGCTGCCCTATCAGACCCGAATTGGAAAGCAGCCATGATAGATGAAATTAATGCTCTTATTAAAAATAAGACTGGGAGTTGGTGCCCCGTCATTCTAATATGAACATAATTCATTCCATGTGGATTTTTTTTCATAAAAAAAATCTGATGGTTCATTTGAGAGGCACAAAGTCCGTCTTATTGGTAATAGCAGGTCTCAACAGGTTGGTGTGGATTTTGATGAAACTTTTATCCTCGTAGTAAAACCAGCTACTATCCGGACCGTTCTCAGTTTGGCTCTGTCAAAATCATGGTCCATTCATTAGTTGGATGTCAAAATGCATTTCTGCACGGTCACCTCCAGGAAACAGTTTACATGCACCAACCTATGGGATTCCGAGACCCTATTCATCCAGATTATGTTTGCTTGCTGAATAAGTCTTTATATGGTCTCAAACAAGCCCCCCAATCATGATATAAAATGTTTGATGATTTTGTCTCCACAGTGGGTTTCTCACATAGCAAATCTGATAAGTCTTTATTTATTTATCAGAAAGGCAATGACATGACATACATTCTTATTTATGTGGATGACATCATCCTCACTTCATCATTTAATTCTCTTCGCCAGTCTATTATGTCTCTCATTGCATCTGAATTTGCTATGAAGGATTTGGGTCCCTTGAATTATTTTTTGGACATTATTGTAACCCAACATGCAGGTGGTCTATTTCTTTGTCAAAAAAATATGCCGAGAAGATAATTAACAGAGCCGGCATGTCTTCTTGTAAGCCGTCACCCACGCCGATGGATACGAGGGCTAAGTTGAGTACCCCTTCGGGGTCTTCATACGACGATCCTACACAATATCGCAGTTTAATAGGGGCATTGCAATATCTCACTTTCACGAGACCTGATATATCATATGTTGTTCAACATGTGTGTTTACATATGCATGACCCGAATGATGAACATATGACTTCTTTCAAATTACTCTTGATTTTGGCTTACATCTTTACAAGTCCATCATTTCTGGTCTTACTTCTTATACCGATGCTGATTGGGGTGGCTGCCGAATACCAGATGCTCCACCTCTAGTTATTGTGTCTTTCTTGAAGACAATTTGATCTTGTGGTCTTCTAAGTGCCAACCCACTTTATCTCGGTCTAGTGTTGAAGCTGAATATATAGGGGTTGCTAATGTTATCTCTGAATCTTGTTGGCTCCATAATCTTCTATTGGATCTCCATTGTCCGATCAAAAAGATTACATTGGTTTATTGTGATAATGTGAGTGCGATATATCATTCGGGGAACCCCGTACAACATCAACGCACTAAACATACTGAGATGAATATTTTATTTATCCGTGAAAAGGTTGCATGTGGGTAAGTTCGTGTTGTTCGTGTTCTTCATGTTTCGTCCCATTATCATATTGCTGATATATTCACGAAAGGGCTTCTGCGTATACTCTTTGATGATTTTAGGGATAGTCTCAACATACGAGAGCCTTCCGCTAAGACTGTGAGGGTATGATAGATTATAGAAATAATATTTGTGTATATTTTATTTAGAATGTAAATTATTCTGATTTAGATTACCATAATTGTAGCATAAACTATAGCCTTGTAACATGTATATTATTGACTTCAAGGAATGAGAATATCATGGAAATATTTCCTTCAAGTATATATAAGAGATACTCAAGGTCCCCGACACTAATCAATCAACCTTGTAGAGAAATATACTATATCATTGCGGGATTATATTTATGGACTCCTCATAAGGCTTCCTCAATTCTTCTTTGAGCTAGCTTTTCGGGTGTGAGTTATGCCTAAGACTTAAATTGACATGGTATCAGAGTCACGCCCATCTGATGTGGGCCCCTGATTGAGGGGGCCTCGGCCAATTAAAAGGGGTGGAAATACCCTGAGTTTGTGATTGTGCACGCTTCTATTGAGTTAGGCCCCATGCCTAAATTGACAAACGTCGAGTTTATTTCTTTAATGCTTTTATGGAAAAATTGTAAAGATAAAGGAGTTTGATGAAATAAAAATTAATTATTTTGATGAGTAGGCCCTTTGCTTTTTAACTTTTCTTTTTTACTTTTTATGGTGTCGGCCACACTTTGGCCATGTTCATTTGTTTGCGTTTGTAATGGATTCATTATATAGGGATCTTCAAGTTTAGTTCAGAGGCAAGCTTTCGACCATCCCTTTCTCTACTTTGTAAAAACTCTCTCATAAATAAGAATTTAAAGTTTGCTATCTATCTCTCCTACTGAGCACAACCTCATGAACTTAGGTAATTTTACATTTTGTTTATTTTGTTTATTTTTAATTTATATTCATATTTATTGCAATTTTGTTGGGTCTCTTCTAGTTATCTTAATTATCATATGTGAAAACAATAATCATTTCCAGTTGAGATAGTCAGTTTTATCAGTCGATTTATATCTATTATTTGGTGATGTTGCAGACCATACCAGGATATTATCATTTTCTTTACTTTATCGTACTGAATATTCAATAAGTAAGATGAATAATAAGGCAAGCATGCCAGGTCATTATGGAGCTTAAACAGAAATTCAACATTCAGCTGACCTACTTCTACTATTTGAACTTTTGATGGACAAGCTTTTTCCATTGTCCTAAAACTTTTGGCTAAAAAGTGCACAAAATTTAATGGACGAGCTGGCCATATATAGCAATCTTTATGTGGAATATTAAGTTAGTAACCATTAAAAAGTCAAGCAACAAACTACTAATACATACTCTGTACTATGATTTGAAGTTAAATTGTTAATGCCTTATTAGGTGCACTTACTAACCATTACCCAAGGCCAGGGGATACACTAGTCTATTAGAAACAATGAGTAGCCGCAAGGACTCTTGGTTAATTAACGATCTTAGAGTTGGTTTGGGCTGTCTAATTAGGTGGCGTAATTTCTTTTTTTGAAAGAATATTTTAGTACACTAAATTCTGGCTATGTGCAAAATTTCAAAAAAGAGTCTAACTCCATTAGATCTGTTCTACATGATCTTACTTTGTATTTTTTTGGAAGAAACTATTTTCACAGTTTTCTAAGGCTGGCCAGTGGGCCGGATCGACCCGGTCCCGATCCGACCTGATCCCCCTAAAACAAAAAAACGGTGTCGGGATTCAAAACCAGGACGGGACATGGGCTCTTCCCGCCAAGGCCCGTACCACCCCGATCCCGCCACTGTCCCGACCCTGACCCCCTCTTTGCAAAAATGATCGTTGCACAACAACCATTTTATATTTTGGCCGTTGTGCAACGGCCATTTTTGGACCCCCGCCCCATAAACCCCCCTACCCCCTTAATATTTATTTTTATCCCCTAAGTTATTATATTTACACTTTAACCCAATTTTCCAACTATAAATACCTCATTTTCTCTTCATTTTAATCTCACAAATCTTCCTACAATCTCTCTAATGTCTCAACTCAATCCATCTCTCTACAAGTCTACAATTACATTGCCTACTAAATATTTCATTTTATTTGCTCATTTGTATAATTGTATCAAAGTTCAAAAATTGGGACTGAAGTTGGCAACTAGCTTGAGGATCATCCATCGAGCAAAGTTTCAATTTTCAACCTCGATTACAAGTCGACGTTACGTCAGCGTTTAGTACCTTCGTTCCTTCTTTAAATTATTATTGTTACTTTATTTTAATTATCTCACTTAATTTCATTATCTTTAATTATTTATTTGCGTAATTAAAATGGAAGGATTAAGAGGTATGTTTAAGAGTAAGGGTAAGTGTGCTTCTTCTAGTAGGGGTAACAAGGGCATGGGTACTTCCTCTAGTCATCCTATTCCTAAACGGATGATTTGATTGACTACACTAATATAGATGTTTTTAATGATATACCATTAGATAATGAGATATATTCTGCAACTGAACCGGACTTTAATTTAGAAGATAATCTAGATGACACACCCACTAATCTAGATGAAAAACCCACTAGTGCACCTCAAACCGAAACTGGAACGCCTCTTATTCCCCCATAGTATGAGACGAGGCCCCACACAACGAAAATTAAAATCAGCTGCATGAGAGTTTTTTGATAGGGATCAAGAAAATCAAGTACTTAGATGCAAAATTTGTAAAAATATTTATAAATTTAAAATGGGAAAAGGTTAGGGTGGGAAAGGAGGTTCACATACTGTTCCGGATCAAGTATAGGGTCAAATTAACCCGACGACGGGGGGAATGGTAGATCATAAATGCGATAAACATAGAGATAGGCCGTTATGCATTATATCATTTTAAATTCGCACACGAATATCAACAATATTTACGTTATGCATTATATCATTCTCCTGGCAAAGTATCTATCACTTCTGATATAAGTCGTAGTACTAACGACCATGATTTTTAACTGTAACATGTCATTGGATAGATCATAATTGGTCTATGCAAAAACGTATTTTAGCATATATATATATATATATATATATATATTGATGATAGTCACACCAAAAATTTTATTGCAGAAAATATTCATCAAGTTTGTAATTATTATGGTATAACCGACAAAATAATTATTGTTACGTTAGATAATGCTTCTTCTAATAATTATGCTGTGAGACTTTTAAAAAATCTATCAACTCCATATTTTCCTAATCATTTTCATATATAAAATGTGTGTGTCATATTTATAACTTAGTTGTAAAATAGTCTATCACTTTTTGAAGACATTCTTAATAAAGTACAATTTGCTATAAACTTTATTTTTAAAAGTAATAGAATACAAAGAAAAAAAGAATATAAAAAACTTGTCACGATTGTGGACTACCTTATAGAAAAATTCTTGAAGAAGTAGCGACTAGGTGGAATTCTCTATATGAACAACTACTTGTTGCTTACGATTATAGAAGACCTATAACTTAATTTTTAACGCCCATAATCGAAATCCAACTGATATACTTATAGATAATGATTGGGGAAAAATTTCAGAACTTATTGTATTTTTAGAGAATTTTTTTCAACCAACTAAAGAATTTTTCGGCATTTATTATCATACTATTTCAACTATGTTATTTTATATAGCTCTAATATTTTTGTTACTTAATGAATATATGGAAAAACCATCGTATAAGGCACCTATTAAAAAATATTTATCAAATTAAAAAAATATTTTTTTTTGTTCCCACTATTTATATTATTAGTGATGTATTAAATCCGACTGTTGTAAAGCACTTAATGAAACTATTTATGATTGTATATCAGTACTTCCACCTCCAACTCCGAAAAATCCAAATGAACAACCACCTAAGGAACCAACTAAAAAAGAAGTTTTGTCTAACATACACGATGAATGCAAAATAGTATATACGCATTACCAATAAGAAAGTGCTAGCAACCAATCGGCTTCTATACCATCTTTTTCTTCTTCTTCAGTAATACCTTATAAAAGACATGTTGTTTCTGCGGCTAGTATTGAAAGCCTTAGAAATAGAATGTTTAGTGGTACCACTACTAATCAAGTTAACGAGTTTGATGTTTTTGTTTTGCAGGGTGTTTTACCGTACCAAGCAGATCTCAATGAAGAATGACGTAAAACCTTGCTTAAATACTTAAGGGAACATGAGAAGACATTTCCGACACTATCAAAGATGGCCCGAAATGTCTTGAACATTCAAGCGTCATCAACAGCGTCTGAAAGCATTTTTTTTGCCGGAAGATTTCAAATAGGAGAGCACATACACTCATTAATGGGAGACAGCTTGGAGATTGTAGTTTTATTCAGAAATTGGATACGAGCGGAACGTAGAAGGTGCGGTCAACCGGAGGTCAACGAAATCTTGTCCCACGGAGGTGGAAGCGACGTCGAGCAATTTGACCAACAAATTCCAATTCCAACCGAAGAACCACAAGACATTGTGAAGATGTTAGAAAAGGTGTTTATAAATATGTGATTTTTTTTCCAATTTTTAAATTATATTACAAAAAAATCATATTTCTATTAAATAATATAAGAGACACAAAACAACTTTGGAATGTTTTTATTACACTATCTTATTCAATTATTGAAGTGTTTATATATGTTATTTTTTTAAATTAAGTGCAAAAAAAAATGGAAAAACCCGATCCCGAACCCGGCCCACTGGCCACCACTAGTTTAAACTTTAAACATATTACATCTTGATCACACTGTAAAAAATGGATCTTGGGCCTAACTCAACCCCAAAAGCTAGCTTGTAGGGTGATGATTGTCCAAGTCCATATAAGGAGTTCATGTTCTCATTCCATATCCGATGTGGGACTCTTAACACTTCCCTGCACGCCCAGACCTTGTTAACTGGAGCGTGGATAATATAATTTGGGGTCAACATCGGTGAATAAAGAATTGGAATGAGTCTGGCTCTAATACCATTTAAAGAATAGATCTTGGGCTTAACTCAACCCCAAAAGCTAGCTTGTAGGTGATGATTGTCCAAGTCCATATAAGGAGTCCATGTTCCCATTCCATATCCGATGTGAGACTCTTAACATATACGACAACCGTTCTTATCGTGGTGTGCCCGTTAATTTCTTGTTACTGATAACAGCCAAAAACATTTTTGTGTGTTACCGGCCTTGTGGACACGAGCGGAGTTAGGGTTCCAGAAGGGGTTCATCCGAACTCCCTTTATCGAAAAATTATATTATATATAAGGTCAATTATTTTTTTGCATATATATAGTAAGTATTGAATTTCATTAACTTCTTCGCATGTTTTCTTCTTTATATTTTGAATCTCTTTAGTAATAATTCTTACTCCACCACTATTTGGGGATACGCTTGTAGTTGTACTAAGATTGTTAACAAAGAAAGAAAAGAAATGTTTTAGGACAACTTAAACTTGCTCTATGAGACAACAACTATGCACTATATATAAAAGTAAAGCCAATTGGCTGTTGAGGTCTTTCCATTTCTTGTTTTAATTGATCTTCTAAATCAGCCCATACCCACGGAAAACTAGGTAGGGAGGGACTTATCGTTACTTGCCACTTCCATAGCTTTATGTTTGTTTGTCACCCTGTACCACAAAAAAAGAAAGGAAAAAAAAAAGAGTGAATCAAATCTTTTGGGTACACCATCACTGCCACTGCTCGACTGTTTATTGTCAATAAGTGACTCCAAATTATAGGGGACCCCCATGAACGTGCCTGTGTAAGGTTAGGTGGTTTGGAAATCCAAAAACTCCAGCGAGACAAAATGAACCTTAATTCGAGTGAAATGTCCTTGGCCCCTATTCACCCATCTTATCCTACAAAAACATCCATACATCACTTTGGCAATACTGTGAGGAAAAGAGAAGCTTCATTTTGTGTCTCAGACAATTGATGCAAGTTGCCAGTTTTTTTTCACCACAAAATAGTGGATCCAAATTTATGTTTTTTGGTCCATAAATTTTGGATCCACTCATTTGTGAAATTAAATGAAATCTCATACAATTTGTGTTAGTTATATGAAACACGAAGCAAAATTTTGTAAGGGATGAAAGACTAATTGTGAGGGAATCTCACTTTTTATAATCATATGTTATATTGTACCTACTGACTAGATTAACTTAGATCTGCATTAGATAACGTTCAATAAATAGAGAAATGCTCCATATTACGAAGAGCAAAGAAATTTCGTCCATTCTACCACACTTCTTGGTGGTCAGGAGAAGACCTGCTATTCTTACTTTTCTCCTTCTTTTTTGTTTTTACATATATAGAGTGCATTTAAGATTTAGATAACTTTATTTTCAGACGACTCAATTATTTGGATAAAGACATACTCCTTCTGTTTCAATTCAGATATCGATCTATTTGATTGGTACATAATTAAATAAAGAGTGAATTTTTAAAATTGTGGTCTTAAATAGCCACAATATTTTGGCCATAAATTTTTGAAATTTGTGGTCTTAAATATGTTAGTATAACATTTGTGTGGTTATAAAAGTTTCTCACCTAGGGTAAATAAAAAGTTTAAGTTAAATTGTTTTCAAATTTAAAAAGAGATCTTTCCTTTACGGACTAAAACAAAATAAGATTACATAAACTGAACTAGAGAGAGCAGTTATTTCGTATGTGAATGAAATACATCTAAATAAAATAGGATAGATACATATGATTCAAACAAATGCAACCTAACTAATTTGAGATTGTAACGAGGGCCGTTTCGATGAAGTCGGGTCAAGAGACTTTGGCAGAGAGGTAGTTGGGTCCGAAAGGGAGAGAAGCCCACTAGATAGTTGAGTACTAACCCAAGTGGTTTATTATCTTTTAATTTTAACCACTAGTTTTCACGTTTACAACTTAGTCCATTTGTCCACAAGTGAAGTTCTAGAAATGGACAGATGTCAGATTATGGATTGGTTTATTAGATGGTCCTTAATTATAGATATTGTTCTGTTAAGGGAACATTTCTGTAAAGTTCCCCGGATGAAATAGGGAAAAAGATCAAAAGCTTTGTCGGATGGATGTGGAATGCCCAATTCGTGCTTTGATTACTAAGCTATAGAACTCCAGGTCCAAATGAATGGTGCAGATGACCCTTTAAGCTTGTTTATTAAAGCCCACAAAAGTTTAGATCTACTCAATTGCGTCTGTAGGCCCGTTTAAAGATTACATTTGTTTCCCTGAGACCCACGGGTCCTTACCCGTTTTATAAATAGTAAGTATCAATGAACCGGAAGCACATGAGTAATTTACAAGAATGGTCTTAGAGGTGGGTGATTTTGAACTTTTCATCTCGTTTGTATAATGAGCAAAACTACAAGTTTAACAACTTTGACTTTTGATCTTGAAAGCTTACCTAAAGGGCAAGTGAGAGTCAGAAATTCAAGATCACCCATTTTTAAAGTGAAAGTATACACGATATACTCGGCATTGGAGCCTTGTGTATACCGTGTATATCACGGAATTCCATGGAAAGTGGGAGATCGTGATATACATGGTATACACAGCCGTATGTTTTTGTTTGTAATAACATTGTATACTTACCATAATTGTAGAATTCTTGTACAAATAGATTAGGGTTTTTGGAGTAAAATAGGAATAGGATTTTCCATATTATGGAAATTGTAAATTGTATATATATACTTATTCATTAATGAAAATAATCAAGGGATTATTTCTTTCATGATATCAGAAGCCTGGGTCTAAACTTACTTCTCAATTTTTCCTCTCTTCCATTGCCTCGGTTTTCGCATCCCTTCTCGGATTCCGTGCCAATCTTACCTCCTCTCTTCCCAATTTTTCTTCCCAATCCCTTTGTTTTTTCGTTATGTCGACGTCAAAGAACATGTTTCATCCTGCCCTTACTGTTTCTAACATCAAGAACCACATCCCTATTGTTCTTAAGATGGAAAACGTCCAATATGCGACGTGGGCAGAGTTGTTCAAAATTCATGCAATCTCACATCAAGTCCTCCATCACATAATTCCTTCAGATGTCCCTACACACGCGAGGATCCTCAGTTATGGATCACTCTTAATGCTACCGTCCTTCAGTAGATTTACTCCACTATTTCTACTAATCTTTTACAGACGATCATTGAACCAGACACTACGACTATGGCTACTTGGAATAGATTGCGTGATATATTCCAGGATAACCAACATTCCCGAATTGTAACCCTTGAGCAGGAATTTTCATAAGTCAACTTGAAAGATTTTCCGAATGTTTCAGCTTAATGTAAACGGCTCAAGGAATTGGCGGACCAGCTCCGTAATGTTGGGGCACCTGTTACCAATAATTGTCTTGTTCTACAAATGGTTGCAGGCCTATCTAAGGACTATAATGGCGTTGAGACTCTACTCCGCCAAAGTAATCCACTTCCCTCTTTTTATCAAGCACGTTCGATGGTTACGTTGGAAGAAGCCGACTTGGCCAAGAAGGCGGTTACATGCGCACGTTCCGTGGCGATGATGATTACGTCCGATAACTCAAATCATTTTGTTGATAATCCCGGCCAAAACCACAACAACGGTGGCGGCAAGAAGGGTCAAAACCTTTAAAAAATGACAAAAATTGTGGCGGCAACAACAGCGGCAGACGGAACGATAACAACCCTAGGCCCCAGCCCGCCTGGTCTCAGCCATGGGCCCCTTGGCAGTGGGCCTGGACCAACGGCCAGTGGCCTAGTCTAGCCTACTGCCCGTCCAGTTTTTTCCAAGGCAGTTGAGCCCCGGTCCAGACCAGTCACATGCCCAATTTTTTAGGCCCATACGGCAACACCCAACATCAATCTGGATCGGGTCAGCAGGGCGGTCTGCTTGGGCCTCGGCCCCCGCAAGCCTTCACTGCTGTGGGCTCGCCTTCAATCCCGACACCCATCGATATTGAGGCCTTCATGCATACACTTAGATTGAATCCTCCAGACGCGAATTGGTACATAGACACTGGCACAACTTCTCATATGACGTCCGACCAAGGTACTCTCTCGTCTTATTCCAATTTGAGCAAAAATTGTGGCATTATTATTGGTAATGGACATACAATTCCAATTCATGGTTACGGTAATATAACTTTGTCTCCCCCACATCCGCCTATTGTCTTGAAAAATACCCTTTATGCCTCTAACTTAATTAAAAATTTGGTGTTTGTCCGAAAATTCACCACTAATAATTGGGTTTCTGTTAATTTTGATCATTTGGATTTTCTGTAAAGGATTTCAAAATGGGGATGCCTCTCATGAGATGCAATAGTAGGGGAGATCTTTATTCAATCACGTCTGCCACTAGTTTCTCGAGTCAAGTCATGTCATCGACATTTGCAGCTTTAGCTCTTTCCTTATGGCATGCACGTTTAGGTCACCCTGAGTCGTCTATTGTTTCTTCCTTCCATAAAAATAATTTTATTTCTTGTAAGGGTACGCGTGTTAGGAAAACATGTTAGATTATCATTTGTACCCTTTACTTCTCGTACTTTGATGCCTTTTGACATTATTCATAGCGATTTATGGACTTCTCCCTTTCTAAGTTTTGTGTGCCATCGTTATTATGTTCTATTTTTAGATGATTATTCTAATTTTTTATGGACTTTTCCGTTATCGAAAAAATCTCAAGTTTTTCCACATTCTTAAATTTAGAGCATTCATCTGTACCAAATTCGAACGAGAAATCAAAAATATATGTGATAATGACAAAGAATATGCTAATAGGTTGTTTCGGGAATTTTGTGATGCTAATGACATTATTTTTTGTTTCTCTTGTCCTCATACGTCCTCACAAAATGGGAAAGCTGAACAAAAACTTCATACCATTAATAATATTATCCGAACTTTATTGGTACATGCTTCCGTACCCCCTTCCTTTTGGCATCATGCTCTACAAATGACTACTTATCTCCTTAACATACTTCCTACCAAAGGGTTGGCATATGCATCTCCTCTTAAAATCCTCTATAATAAGAATCATTCGTATTCCCATCTTAGGGACTTTGGGTGTTTATGTTATCCACTATTTCCGTCAACTACAACTAACAAACTTCAAGCCCGCTCTACCACTTGTGTATTTTTGGGTTATCTATCTAATCATCGTGGTTACAAATGTTTTGATTTATCATCTAATAAAATCATAATTAGTCGCCATATTATTTTTGATGAAACCCAATTTCCGTTTGCTAAAGTGAGTAGTCTCATGCCTAGTTCGTATAATTTTTAGATGACGAAGTCTCACCGTACATTATGCATCACTTAATGGGCTGATCCAATGACCCTGCAACGCCAGCAGGCCCACTGCCTGTTGACCCACAAATGACCATGGTCCATCCCTTCCCTGGTCCAGCTATTGGGCCACCAGTCCAGCCCACTACCAAGAGGGTTTCAAACCTTGCCGCTTTCATCAGGTCCGCTTCAAAGTTAGGCCAAGAGGGCCCACCGCCTGCTGGCTACCCATCACCCATCTGAATTTTTCCCAAAATCCATCCAATTCTCCCCCGAGTCACATACCTGTCACTCGTAGTCAACAGAGTATTTTTAAACCAAAGAGACATTTTAATCTAAATTCTAATGTTCTTAAATCCCCACTACCCCGTAACCAGTGTCTGCATTAAATGACCCAAATTGGAAATTGGTTATGAACGACGAATATAATGCTCTTATTGACAATAAGACGTGGGAGTTGGTACCCCATCCTTCTAGTGTTAATATTATTCGGTCGATGTGGATTTTTACTCATAAAGAGAATTCTGATGATTCTTTTGCGTGACATAAGACTCGTCTTGTAGGTGATGGTAAAACTCAACAGGTTGACATGGATTGTAGTGAGACATTTAGTCCGGTGGTCAAACCGACTACCATTCGCATTGTTCTCAGTTTGGCTCTTTCGAAAGCATGACCCATTCATCAACTAGACGTGAAGAATGTTTTCTTACATGATGATCTTAAGGAGACAATTTACATTCATCAGCCCTTGGGTTTTTGAGACCCCACATATCCCCATCATGTCTGTTTATTGAAGAAGTCCTTATATGGGCTTAAGCAGGCCCCACGGGCCTGGTATAAGTGATTTGCAGACTATGTATCTATTATTGGGTTTTCTCACAGCAGGTCTGATAATTCTCAGTTCGTATATCGTCGTGGTACTTTCTTAGCATATGTTATATTGTATGTGGATGATATTATCCTGACATCTTCTGATGATGATTTACACAAGTCTATCATGACACTTCCCAGTTCTGAGTTTGCTATGAAAGACTTGGGGCCCTTGAGTTACTTCTTGGGAATTAATGTCATTCGTCATGCATGTGGATTATTCTTATCCTAACGGAAGTATGCTGCTGAGATAATTGAGCGAGCTGGTATATCCTCGTGTAATTATACTTCCACTCCAGTTGATACTAAACCCAAGCTGGGTGTTGCGGCTAGCTCACCTTAAGAGAATCCCGCCCACTATCACAGTCTTGTTGGAGCTCTTCAGTATCTTACTTTTATGAGATCGGTTATTACATATGTCGTACATCAGGTGTGTTTGTTTATGCATGATCCTAGGGTTGAGCACATGAATGCGCTCAAACGCATTATCCGATACATCCAGGGAACACTTCACTAAGGCTTGCATCTATATCCATCGCCGACATCTACACTTGTCTCGTATACAGATGTTGATTGGGGTGGTTGTCCAGATACCATATGCTCCACGTCTAGTTACTGTATGTTTCTTGGTGATATCTTGGTCTCATGGTCTGCAAAACGTCAGTCTACATTATCACGTTCCAGTGCATAGATCGAGTATCGAGGGGTAGCCAATGTGGTATCTGAATCATGTTGGTTACGTAATCTTCTCTTAGAACTTCATTGTCCCATTCAGAAAGCTACTTTGGTGTATTGCGATAACATTAGTGCAGTCTATCTTTCTGGTAATCCAGTTCAACATCAGCGCACTAAACACATCGAGATGGATATCCGCTTCATTCGAGAAAAGGTAGTTCGTGGAAAAGTACACGTCTTACATGTCCCTTCTAGGTACCAAATCGCAGATATCTTTACTAAGGGTCTTCCCTCGGTTCTATTTTAAGATTTTAGGGACAGTCTTAGCGTACGACGACCGCCCGCTATAACTGCGGGGGTGTGAAAGTATACACGACATTGGAGCCTTGTGTATACCGTGTATATCACGGAATCCCATGGCAAGTGGGAGACCGTGATATACACTGTATACACAGTCGTGTATATCCTATATTTGGTAATATGTTTTTGTATGTAATTAGCATTGTATACTTACCATAATTGTAAAATTCTTGTACAAATAGAATAGGGTTTTGGGAGTAGAATAGGAATAGGATTTTCCATATTATGGAAATTGTAAATTGTATATATACTCATTCATTAATAAAAATAATTAAAGGGTTATTTCTTTCATAAAGTCATTACAAGTAATTTCTAAATGGCCAAACTTCTTCCGTATACAGGTACCAAATGAGTTGAACTTTTATATATCGACATGTAAATTACATTATCATATCATTTATAAGTTAATTTAAGTAACTTTCTTCTAGGAAATGTAGATTGGAAACGATCAAACCTAGCACGCAACCTATTACATCAAATAAAACTATACTGATGGTGTCAAAATCTCTAATACTGTCAATGTATTCTCTATAATTCTTGGACTCAGCGAAGCCTCCTTGTGGCTAAAAAATGTGGAAGTTGGATAGGCCTTTTATGGCTGGTCTTTCTAGCGGCCCACTATTAAAACTTTAGTAAGATGCTCTAAACATTTTGAAATTTTCAAAGGTATTAGAAAATATCTGCAATAATAATCAAAATTTTCATGGCAATTTTTTTATTTTAGAATTCAAAATTAATAAAACTTAACAGTCACTAATTTGAGTTGTACTCATATGACGTTTAAGTCAGAGAAGCAACTGTAGTTCCATTTCTACTTGTATCAATCGAAATAGTATAAATTTTCAAACTTTTATACCATGTTATGAAATACTTACTATCTCTTTTCCTTTTAAATTGGAACCAAATTTGTGCTCATGAAAGTCAATCTTTTGTATGATACTTCTCGTCAAGCAATCTGTAGTACTTGATGCGCTAAGTTAGGGAACAAATTGTTGGTACTCTATTGTACTTTATAAAGCAGTACGTGAAGTAAATAACTATTACAAGTGTTCGAAAGGATAAACAAATATTCAATATTCAGAAATTGAATCTTGTTGAACAAATAGGCCAATCTTCAAAGCTACCGCAAGCTTGTTGTGTCTTGAATCTTGATAACCTGAAATCAAGAAACAACTAAATCTGGATGGTTACAACGTTGTTTGTTGAGTCGAGTGATTGCCCTCTGTCCTTAAGACAAGATTGCCCCGTATATATGCTTTTACGTTAGCGGGCAATAGTCTCCCAAGATAAAACAACACTTTAATCTCAACGCTACAAAGCCAATAGGTTGAGCCTGACGAAGAAAACAAATATGAATCGACTTGTTGAAGATATGAAAAAAGAAGGAAGAGTTTTTGTTTTCTCTTCTGTTTTGTCTCTATGTATATAGTGTGTCTCTGTTGTGTATATCTTGTGTATATGTGTGTGTTTGCTCACTGTTTTGCAGTCTGTTTTCTTCACTGTTTCGCAGTGATTTTCGTCACTGTTTTGCACTGATTTTGGCCACTGTTTTGTGCTCTTTTGTGACTGAAATATGATGCTATTGTTGTGTCTATATGCAGTCACGAATTGAGCCAAAGGAGGCTCAATATATAGCAAGGAGGAGGGACTATTCAACTGCCCAATATGGTTGTAAATAGTCATTAGGAGGGCTGTAAATGGCATGTTTAATGCCATTAGTGAGGCTGATTTAAGGTCTTGAAGGAGGTTGATGATGGTCATTGAAGGAGGGCTGTTAATGGAGTAGTTAACAGCCAAGTAAAGGCTGGTTAATGCTCCAAAAATAGTCCAAACGGTAGGCAGAAAGTTTCTGCCTTCCGTCACTCCCAAAATCAACTTTCCAGAAATTCTAGAGACCAAACTGTAAATATTAAACAATTTGGGGTCCAAAAAGATAATATCAGAAAGTCCCCACAGCCCACGACCCGAGCCCGAGACCGGACGGGACGGGCGGACGGCGGCGGCGCGCGTGTGGGCTTAGCCTTGAATGCAAGCACATCTAGGTCCTCCCTCCTTTAAATACATGTGATACCCCTTGGGGTCCCAAACCCTTTACCACATTAGAGACTTATATAGAGAGCAATTCTTCCTATTCCCACCGATGTGGTAGATTTGTCCCACACCATATTTTCATGCCTCAAACACCTTACTTCTTGGACCAATATCTCTTTCATTTCTCAATGAAATTTGACTATTCTTGGCCCTACGGTCATCTACTCACTTCGTAGATCATGCATGTGCGAAGAGACAAAGTCTCCAACATGCGAAACACTAGTGTTTAATTCATCAAAGATGGGTGGACGCATCTCCCCGTCAAAGGCAAATTTCCAACAATCCCCTCTATGAAAGAGAGATTGTGGCGCACGCACAAGGTGCCTACTTTCAGCGAAAAGATATTGCATCAGGAGAGGTAGGTTCCGCTTTGAACCTTCCCTAGTTGAAACCATCAGACTTACTTACTACGCGGTGAACGTGATGTCTTGAACCGTCAGTGTTTAGTGTAAGCCAAGACAATGATAACAACACAATAACTCTTCTTATTCGTTTTCATTCTTACGTTTTTGTCCGTTGTGGCCGTGGACACACATGGATTCTAAAGTGCGTTCATTTGAGGCGGCCATCCTCGCACTTAAATAGGTGATCTCCTACAAGGTATCCTGCTATACCCCACTTCACAAGTGTTAGGAATCATTAAAAGTTTCCTCAACCTTAACCTCAACCGTTTGAGGATTGTTTAAAGGTTTGGAAGCTTAACATTTACCCACCATGCAGGTAGCACTTTAATGTCTATCACGGGAACAGCTTTGGATTCATGTTTCCGTACAGAAATCATCATCCGAAGTGCTTCTTGCTTCCACCGAAGCGCTCAACTGAACCTTTTGCCGCTTAGTTTTCCCATTGAACCAAATTCTTGGGATCTCCAATCAGTATGGTTGGGTTACCACCGCAAAGGTTCGTATTGTTTGGGTTTTAAGCCCATTCCCCTAGACAGGCAGAACACTTGATCTCCGGATAGTTCCTTAGTTAGTAAATAAAGAAGTGACACCCGTGATGATCAACTGCCATACGGTCTTATGTCTCCGACAGATCCTGATAGATATGTCCAGACGCCGTCATCCGTGTCCTTTCTGACGCCGACCGGCTAGCCACAATGTATAACTATTGAAGGCACGGGTTTCTCCCAATAAGAGACGTCCTCTAAGGAGTCATGAAGTTACTCAACTTCTTTCATGCTTTGTATAAAACGATAAACTCTGATTCCATCATGAATCGGCCGATGCAAGTTTGCTTAGAGGATTTTCCAAGACTCACCATACACATTTACTTATGGCTTTGGTGTTCTTCGGATCTGATGTCCAGTTTGCATCACTGTGTTCTCCCAGAACCGTTGGACATCTAGAATACTATAATCCATAGATAAGCGAATAATTCAGCTATCGTCATATCCGACTTAACGCCTTCTATTGATCATGTATTAAGATCATCAGTGAACCTTAGTTCAACTGATCTGTTTGTAGGACGATACCAGGTCGGTTGTAGTGTGTACAATATAATGAACTACACTTGACCTGTGCATATCGCTTCTTGTCTATGGGTGCACCATGATTCCAATCAGTTCTATGATTCATATCCATTGGTGGCTTCAACGAGACTGTCAACTATCGACCAGTCCGTTAGATGTCTTAGAAATCCAATTCCTAAGATGTCATCTGTGATACCCATATCTTTCATATCGAGACTTTGTTTCAATATAACTTTTACTTTCAGACTGTTGATTCTCCAACAGTTGGCTTTCTAACTTCGGAGACAATGTTTCTGTGGTCAGATTCATTATTTCTGTTTTATCTGAAACTTCCAGGACCAAAATGTAAACATTTCAGGGACCAAAATGAAAGTTCAGGAAGAAGCCCAACAGTCCAGCAAACCAATTCTGATCCTCTTCTTCCAATTCTTCGGTTGGGAAGGCTGTTTCAACATCCATGCCACGCAAGACTGCAATGGCCCAGGATGTGAAGCTACTCCCAGGGGAGCACATGTACAAGTAGCCGAGGCTTTGAACTCGTCAGTAGATCCATCTACTTTGTACTCACTTTTGAGTATCCTTTTTCACAACCCAAAGGTTCTTTTTCCGGAGGAAGATCAACCATTATGCAAGTATGGTTCTTTTATGACGGAATCTACTTCTTTCCAAAGCAGCGCTTTTGGAGATGACAATTATTTGTTAATTGTCCATGGTTCATTCTCAACCATACATGCTAGAAGGACTGGAACAAGTCTTTGTCCCCTTCTTTGCTCCGTCTCGGTTCAACATCTAGAATCCCTGAGTTCTGCAGATCTGGAATATTAACTTCCGAATAGCCAGCAACTTTCGAGTCCTATAGATATGGAACGTCTAGTTCCGGACAGTCATGCTCTCTCGGGTTCTTGTTAACCTTGAGCAGTTACTCATTTTTCCTTTTCAAGGAAAGTTATCTTCTAAGAATTCAGCATTCTTTGACGCCAAGAGGCGATAAGCACTACTGTTATTTGCAGATCCAGTGGATATGCAATCTACAGTCTTAGGTACAACTTGACCTGTTTCGGTATTCCAACTTTTACCAAGCCACCCCACATAATTTGGGCGTATGACTTTGCGTTTGGCTAACACCGTTGGACTGAGGTGAGAAATGAACAGTCGCTTAATGAACGATGTTTTACATTCTCCCCCTCTATCACTACGAATTCCTCAATCCGTAGGCTTAGTTGATTTTCAACTTCTGTTTTGTAGCGCTTATTCGCTTCAACAACTTCATCTTTGCTTTTCAACAAACAAAGGATACAATATGTTGTACCGTCATCAATGAAGGTCGCAACGTACTTGTCTCCCCCCTCTATTTTGTATAAACTTTAAATCACCCTTAAAGGTGTGACTAAGTTCTAGAGGAGCGGTGCTTCTTTCGCTATTCCCTTGACGGAATTTGGAAAGGTGATTTTGCCTTTTCGCCTACCTCACATTCATTTTGAGGGTTTATGTCGAAAGAAGGCAACAATCTTAATTTCGCTAGCTTTTGAATGACTTGCTATTTAACGTGTCTTAATCTATGATGGCATAGATGCACGGATTACAAATATATAATTCATTTGGGTACAAACATACTGTACCATTCTTAGTTATTACAGACCTGTTGGAGTAGTCTCAAACCAGCTTGACCAACAGCGTCCCTTAAACCAAGTTAGGAACATGTATCACCCATTTTTAGAGTGATCTCATTCCTTGAAATCCTATTGAGGACAACTTCTCCAACCCCTTTGATTTTAGAGGTGGCGTTGCTTCACATGAACAACCTCTTACCCGTGGATAGGGCGCAACCGGATCATATGTGATCTCAATACTCTGGCCCACTCTAATTGCTTTGGCAGACTGAGTGTCCAATTTCTTTACTGTCTTTCTTTCGGCCTTCAGATCATTTAAGACTTGGAGACTCTGGCCCACCACACTAGGTGTCCATTACTTTTTCTATGAAATAAATTCTGGCCCAACTCCAGTCGCCCGGAGGCTTTGTATGACTGAGTGTCCAATTCCTTCTTACCATTATTCGGATCTTTTATCTGGGACAGATATAGGCCTTCTGCCGCAAGATATAACAACATCTTCAGCCTTCTCCTCTTGTCCCGGTTGACATCCTCAATCTCTCGTGAGCGCTTGTTCCCACCACTCTTGGTAGCGGTGACACCATGAACACGTTCATCATCATCACTCTCTTCTACCAGAAAACCATTGCCATATCCAGATTTGGTCACACAACTTTTGACCGACATCTTTCGAACACTAATAGTAATACAATACAATCTTGTCTTAAATTATTGGTACTCTATTGTACTTTATAAAACAGTACGAGAAATAAATAACTATTACAAGTGTTCGAAAGGATAAAAAAATATTCAATATTCAGAAGATGAATCTTGTTGAACAAATAGGCCAATCTTCAAAGCTGCCGCAAGCTTGTTGTGTCTTGAATCTTGATAACCTGAAATCAAGAAACAACTAAATCTGGATGGTTACAACGTTGTGTATTGAGTCGAGTGATTGCCTTCTGTCCTTAAGACAAGATTGCCCCGTATATATGTTTTTACGTTAGCGGGCAATAGTCTCCCAAGATAAAATAACACTTTAATCTCAATGCTACAAAGCTAATAGGCTGAGCCTGACAAAGAAAACAAATATGAATCGACTTGCTGAAGATATGGAAAAGGAAGGAAGAGTTTCTGTTTTCTCTTCTGTTTTATCTATGTGTATATAGTGTGTCTCTGTTGTGTATATCATGTGTATATGTGTGTGTTTGCTCACTGTTTTGCAGTCTGTTTTCTTCACTGTTTTGCAGTGATTTTCGTCACTGTTTTGAACTGATTTTGGCCACTGTTTTGAACTGATTTTGGCCACTGTTTTGTGCTTTTTTTGGACTAAAATATGATGCTATTGTTGTGTCTATATGTAGTCACGAATTGAGCCAAATGAGGCTTAATATATAACAAGGGGGAGGGGTTGTTCAACTGCCTAATATGGTTGTAAATAGCCATTATGAGGGTTGTAAATGACATGTTTAATGTCATTAGTGAGGCTGATTTAAGGTCTTGAAGGAGGTTGATGATGGTCATTGAAGGAGGGCTGTTAATGGAGTAGTTAACAGCCAAGTAATGGCTGGTTAATGCTCCAAAAATAGTCCAAACGATAGGCAGAAAGTTTCTGCCTTTCGTCACTCCCAAAATCAACTTTCCAGAAATTCTAGGGACCAAACTATAAATATTAAACAATTTGGGGTCCAAAAAGATAATATCAGAAAGTCCCCACAGCCCACGACCCGAGCCCGAGCCCGAGCCCAAGACCGGACGGGACGGGCGGACGGTGGTGGCGCGCGTGTGGGCTTAGCCTTGAACGCAAGCACATTTAGGTCCTCCCTCCTTTAAACACATGGGATACCCCTTGGGGTCCCAAACCCTTTACCACATTAGAGACTTATATAGAGAGCAATTCTTCCTATTCCCACCGATGTGGTAGATTTGTCCTACACCATATTTTCATGCCTCAAACACCTTACTTCGTGGACCAATATTTCTTTCATTTCTCAACGAAATTTGACGATTCTTGGCCCTACGGTCATCTACTCATTTCGTAAATCATGCATGTGCGAAGAGACAAAGTCTCCAACATGCGGAACACTAGTGTTTAATTTATCAAAGATGGATGGACGCATTTCCCCGCCAAAGGCAAATTTCCAACACAAATTACTATATTAATTATCCATATAGCTCAGCTACTTTAGCTAATGGCCCAATGCAACAAATAAATTGCGGTTGTGAGGCAGTCAGTTTTTCAATTTGAAATTTGGAATACAAACAGTGAGTATACTGATACTATACCCCTATTAAGAATTTTGCATTCATCCTTCCGTCCATCCAGCCCTGGGACGGTTCTCGATTCTTGAGCATGTCGGGGGAATTAAGCGTTAGTTGAAAAGATGATCAAAAGATCTCTACATTTAGTTAAAGTTTAAGTTTTAGACATTATTATTATAAATAATTCTTTATACCATCAGACCATTCAAATGTTGTTGTTTATAAGTAAATCTTCTTAAAATGTTGGATTTGAGATCTTGAAAATAAATTGTGTTACCTATTATAACATGTGAAAATGACTTGAAGGTGTAAAAATTTATACTGACAATATATATTACTTAACGCACTTAATTATTATCGACCTAAACCTATGTAAAGCAAACCTACACCTTAGATAGGCTCCTGGCCAAAGTATTGAAACTGCAAACAATTATATATGACAATATAATATAAAAAAGTCCATGAGAGAAAGAATACAAAAAATGATAAACCTCACAACAAAAGTATGTAAAATGAAATGAAAATTGTTTGTAGAATAAGTCACGACATTTACATTTGATTAAATTGCAGTTCGGTACACTAAGCTCCCGCTATACGCGGGGTCTAAGGAAGGATCGTGTTAAGAATAATCCTATCAAATCAAATTCAAATCAAAGAATAGTTCAACCTTATCACAATAACCTTGAGGATAACTCAATCTAATGTAGTCATTTATCTCTTGTAACAACCTTTATTATGTATCTATAAATACATGTAACTTGAGATATAGAAATACAAGTTCAGAATTATTCTCCTATGAAATTTTTAATGGTATCAGAGCAGTGATCCAAATTATTTCTGAATAATCACTATTTTTTTCTTTCTCTTGTCATCCTCTAACACAAATAATCTTACTCACTTTTCTGGAAAAACTTTGATTTCCATCAATGGCTTTCAACTTTCTTTGAAACTCAATGCTCAAAACTAGCATATCTGGAGAGCTCAAGTTACTCCTTTACTTCGTGGTCACAATCTTATGGATTATGTCACTGGTGCCAGCAAAGTACCTCCGACAACCATTAAAAAAAATGGTAAGCGTGTCTCTAATCCTGATTATGAATTTTGGGACTTTCAAGATTAGTTAATTTTGGCAGCCATTATTTCTTTTATATCATTTTCAGTGATGAATATCATCGAAGATGTCAAAACCTCAGCGGAAGCATTGACTAAGTTGCAAATGGCTTTTGCAAACAAATCAGCTACGTAGATTTTATCCTTGCGTGACAAACTGTTAAGAGCAAAGAGAGATTCACGTCCAGTTACTGAATATATTTAATTTATCAAATCAATTGTCGATTAACACTCTTTATGTGGAAATCCAGTTACTGATGTAGATCTTGTAGTTCACGTTCTTAGTGGTGTTGGCCCTGAATTTCTAGATATTGATGTAGCTATTCATGCTAAAGATACCATCATATCATTCGATGAACTCCAAGACAAGTTGCTGAATCGTGAATTGTATTTGATGGAGCCCACCTTTGACACCACTTCAGTAACAACAAATCATGTGCGTCAGGGTACAAATACAAGATCTCCCTATCAGCAAAAATAAGGTAATTCAGGAAAGACAAATCAATAGCTTCAATATGGAAATACCAAAGCTGGTTTTCCAACAAACTCATTATCATAAAATTCTCAGAATTCTGCACCAAAACAGTATTCTCGAGGCACAGGATCTCAAGCCAAAGTTCAATGTTAATTTTGTGACAAGTTGAGGCATCATGTCTAAAAGTGTCATCGAGCACGTAACTATCACAACGACTTATTTTCACGGAATCCTTAAGCACACTACTCTATTGCTAATTCAGGATTCGATAAATAATGGTTGCTAAACTCTGGTGCATCTCATCACATCACTAATGACCTGAGCAATATTTCTCTTCATTCACCATATGATGGTAGTGATGAGCTGCACCAAATTGATGGCTCAAGTTCATCTATCTCCGATGTTGATTCTGGTACTATCTCTCTCCCTACTAGAAAGAATTCTTCTATGATTATTTTCATGTGAAGGATCAGTTCACGGGGGAGATTCAGTTCAAAAGCCTACTCGATCAATTCTTATACAAGTTTCAATCATCTATAGTTCATGTAACACCTCATTCTTTCAAACTAAGTCATGTTTATGATTTAGGGGTGTAGGAAACTAAAACGGAAAGTTTGAAGTTAAAAACCAGTTTTAGTTCTGCAGACACGATTCTACGCTGGATTATACGGATCGTAGAATTATTTACGGTCCGTCAAAATTAACCGTCGATTTCATTTTTGAAATTGACGGCACTCTGCAAATTTTATGGACCGTATAAATTTATACGGCCCGTCGATTTAGACCGTCTTGGAACCTTAGCTTTTTTAGCTCACTGGAATTTTTATACACTTGGGATGCGGTCTGATTATACATACCGTATAAAATTTGATGGTCCATTGGTAGACCGTAGAAAATTCGACGGACTGTCGAATACGGCCGTCAAATCCCTCCTATAGCAAACAGTATAAATACACAACTTAGTCTTGAAAAATAGTTTTCACTTTTACCAAGCCCTAGGACAAAGGTTCTCTTCTCCCATCATCTTCCTAATCCAAGGTAAGCATATTTCAAGTATTTTTAGTGAATTCTAACATACATACATACATACATACATGAATTTTAAGTAGAAATTCATTGTTCTTAACCTAGGATTTTCAAGTTGAACCCAATTCAAGGTTTCAAGGTTCAATCTTTGGAGTTCTTTTTCAAAGTTCGGATTTTCATTTCAAGTCTTGGAGAGAATAAGGTATGTGGAGCTTCTATCTACGTGTGTGAACATCACTGTTCTTCCCCACACCACATATATATATATATATATATATATATATATATATATAATCATGTTATTGTCGTTCGTTATATTCATGATATGTCATTGTGATTGTCATGAATATATATATATCATGTTGTCGTCGTTCGTTATATTCATGGTATGTCATTGTGATTGTCATGAATATATATATCATGTTGTCGTCGTTCGTTATATTCATGATATGTCATTGTGATTGTCATGAACATGTTTGTAATCTATGCACCCATATCTTGATTCCCATGAGTTCTTAAATACAAGTTATGATCATTATAACTCAGTTCCATAAAGTTATATATGTTCCTCATGCTTTATACAACTTATATTATGTATTTCTTTACATGCTGAATTATAAACTTACAAGTTATGTTTACAAGTTATTTCATGAAAATCATGGGCTTTCAAGCCAACTATGTTCAAGTACATATTTTAGGAGTTACACAGATTATCGAGACAACCTGAAACTATGTATGCCAATGTAGGATAAGGGTCGCGCTGCCAAAGGATGATACATTTTTATTACCCCTTGTGGGATTATTAGATCCATCATGTTCATGTTCATGTTCATGTCCATGTTTCGTACTTCGGCAAGGTATGAGATGACTTAGCTGATTGGACAGATCAGACTCCAAAGTCACGCGTGATGGTTCATATCAGTTTTACTGATGCACTCCCCATAGATATACATATATACAGTTTTACGGAATTTACACATGTTATTATATTCATGCCAGATCATGTTTATGCTCATGTTTCAGTTTCACTTCATGTTTCTATTATATCATGTGTCTGCTTATTCTTTCAATTGCTTTACATGCAGTATAATTCAAATGTACTATAACACCCCGTAGTTCGCATCCCGATGTGTCATTGACGGATACCGACATCCCGGGAAGAGGTACGGCTTTGCGAAAGGGTAATAAAAGTTTACAACTTGGTTATGAAGGTACCAAAGTGTCTGGGAGTTAAACGGATCGAAGAAAGTACATTGCGATGAAAATGAGAAACTAGAAACTAGACAACTTGACGGGACATATGATAGACCGTTAAATACTTTAACAGACCATCAAATACTTTGACGGACCGTCAAATACCCTGCCTGAGTTGTCAAACTTCCTGATGATAGACCGTTAAATACTTTGACAAACCGTCAAATACCCAGCCTGAGTCGTTAATCTTCCAGAAAGTTTGATGATGAAGATTGAGGGACCATCAGAAGTTTGACGGTCCGTCGAGTGAACCATCAAAGTATGGCAGTGGAATTTTTTTGACGGGTTAAATACGGGTCAGGTCGATTTAGACCTCATTTTCACCCTAAATTCGATCCTAACACTCCTAAAATCCTCTCTAGTGATTCCCAACCATTCAAGGCCAATTCCCAAAGCATATCATGTTGGATTAACGTCACTAATTATGTGATTGTCGTAGAAATCATCACCCCTATGGAGAGGCAATTTTGGAAACCCTAGAAATTGGGGCAAAGGGCTGATTTGAGAAGGTTTGGATGTATTGAGGTAAAATTCATCCTCCTCTATCTATATTTGTGATTAATTTATGATTCGGGGTAAGTTGCAAAAGGATTTTCGTAAACGAAACTCATAAAAAGTAGGTGGAGCGACTTGTAAGAAATGATATTGCTTGTGTCTTGAAGTCTCAATAGTAAGAAATAGTTGTTGGTAATGATAAGACTCAAGAACCCGCAAGAATCCAATCAAAATGCTAGTTGATAGTTGCCCTCATCTGTTACACTTGTAGCCTAGTCAAATATATATGCCTTCATATAGTTGTCCGTAGTGACGACAGTAGTAGTTACTACCCCTCTAGTTGGATGCTCGTGTATTTTATTGAACTTAGAGGGAAAATGAGTCCTTAGTTGCATAATTGAAATGTAATTGTCGGTAGGAATCCAGTCTAGATACTTGTTGATAGTTTTAGATGTTGAATTGGACCCATTCTAGTTTATTCAACTTTCATCCACTTGATGTAGTTGGAGTTATTAGTTGTCTCCCTGAAATAAAAGTCCTCAGAGGTCGGGTATAGTAGGCGTCGGGTTGTGTACTTGCTAGTTGTATAGTTTCCCTTGTCAGCTGCACTAGTAGCTTGACTTCCCTAGTTGAATATCTACGCACTCATATAGTTGTCAACGTGGGTTGCCTCAGTAGTTGTTACTCCTCAAGTTGGATGTCTGTGTACTTGGTTAAATCCGAGGATAAGCGAGTCTTTAGTTGCATTTCTCAACGGTAATTGTGGATAACAGGTTGTGTCCTTAAAAGGGGAACCGTAGTTGAACAAGTTGATGTGTAAAGAACTTAGTTGAGTTATGTGATACGATTTGTTGGCCCTCACGGCCTATTTGCCAGCTTGAGCTTATTTGCTAGCCATCATGGCTTATTTGGCGGTCACTGAGGCCTATTTGCTAACCTCTCAAGGTTCATTTATCACTCTAGTGGAGCATACTTGCGAAATAGAGATTGGTTGTATAAGTAGGCGTAATTGGAATTGTTGTAGTACTTCACATTGCAGAGTTCGTAGTAGCTGGTCTACGAGACCTATTTATTGCTCTAAATGGAGCGTATTTGCGAGATCGAGTTTGATTTTGTAAATAGATAAGATCTAAGGCCCATTTATCGCCCAAGCAGAGCGTAGTTGCAAGACAGAGACTAATGTCCATATGGATGTAACTTGGACATGTAGTAGCATTTCAGTTAACATAATTGGCAAACGTTTTAGTAGAATACAACCTACAGGTAAGTGACAGTCCTTCTATACTTGTTGTTACTTGTTTACTCATTTTACTTTAAGTTCCAGAGTTTATCATTTGTTTTATCTGCCTTACATACTCGATGCATTATTCATACTGACGTCCCTTTTTGCCAGGGGCGCTGCAGGTCCAGGTTCACAAGTGACAGATTTGGGAATAGATGCTCCAGTTGATCATCGGAGTTTTGGTGAGCTCTACTTCCTCTTGGAGTAGCCGAGTCGAGTCATTTGTGGTATAGTTGTACATGCTACTTGAGTAGGCCATATCTCGACCAAGTTGTTTTGTCAAACACTCTTAGAGCCTTTTGTAGACAGATGGACACATGTGGTCAATAGTGATATGATGTTGGTTATACAGTTGAGGCCTCATAGGCCCACGTACCTATATACTTGTTTTGGGCTCTTCTTTTTGCATGTAATTGAACATAGTAAACTACTTGTATTGTCGAGTACGCTACTTGTATAGATGAGGCATTAGATGCCCGTCCACCCTACCAAGGTTGCAGTGTGACATGTACTAACATCCCTTTGCTTGGGGCCTGCATTTCACGGTGCAGGTGCTAAGTTTCAGAGAGACGAATCTAATTAGTAGGATTGCTTCGGTATCAGTTGTTTGGTGAGCCCCATTTCATTCTTGTGTCAGTCTATTATTTTACATGTCATGAGTATTAGTAGAGGTGTGCTAGGGCCTTGTCCTGGTAAAGCAGTTTTGCAGACTCTTGAGTCAGAGATTTCATAGACTAGACTAGTTTAGCATGTCAGTCATGTCATTATTATTTTCAAACTTATCATGTTATTTTCCGATATTCCCACTATTATATTTCAGACTATGTTTTCAGCATATGTTTTACATGTTTTAAATCTTTACTTTAGCATGTTTTGATGGACATATTGACAAGCAAGCCATGTGGTTTGCGCTGTCACATGCAGTCAGACATTGAGTGTTGTGTTTCGCCTAGGCCATGGTTCGGGGCGGTACAATTCTGAATAGTTCCATCTGCTTCAACATTTGACTTTTGTCAGAGTCCTGGCATCAACGCCTTAGCCATCCCAATTCTAGGATCTTTAATTTTATTTTGTCCAAGTTTCAATTACCAGTATCTTCTATTAAAGCATCCTTTTGTAATCCCTGTTAGTGCAATAAAAGTCATCGTCAACCCTTTGGTGTTTCTTCTCTAACAAGCAGTAGACCTCTTGAGTTATTATATTCTGATTTATGGGGTCCTGCCCCTGTGCACTCAGTTGTCGTTACTTTGTAAAGAATGGATCTTGGGTCTAACTTAACCTTAAAAGCTAGCTCATGAGGGAGGATTGCTCAAGTCCATATAAGGAGTTCAAATTTTCATACCACGATCGATGTGGGAGAATCAACACCCAGCACACACCCAGGATTGGACATTTGGAGCGTGGACACTATATGATGGGGGGACAACATTGACCTGACTCTAATACTATGTAATAATGGATCTTGTGTCTAACTCAACCTCAAAAACTAACTCATGAGGGGAGTATTGTTCAAGTCACATTAAAGAGTCCAAATTTTCATCCTCAATCGATGCGGGAGAATCAATTTTTAGGCCGTACCATAAGGGTCTATTTTACGCAACATTACCTTGCATTTTTGCAAGAGGTTATTTTCACGACTTAAACCTATGGCATCCTGATCACATTGCAGCAACTTTACGCGTGACACTCACATTTGATTTTTGCATGTTAATGGTGTAGAGTTTTAGTAACTTGTAATAAGAAATCACCAATTATAGTAAATTTAAATTGGTAATTTAAAAAATAAAATTAAAAACCTATTATTACCCGTTCAATAATCAGAAATTATTGTAGGTATATATAAGAAAAATATACTAGTATAAGTTAAATATTGAAATTTATAGTTTACCATAAGCCTTTTTTTAAATTATTTTTAAAAGGTCCGTATCCAGAGTCTGTTGAAGCAGTTTAGTTTCCCTCGCTTTCCATTTGACGCCCCGTGCCTGGGTATGGTACGGGCTTTATTTTATTTCTGGTGGGAAACGGGTGAGGTAAATGATATGATGAAATTGTAGCCTTTGGTATAATTGGTAAAAGATCTTGTCGGATAGAATGGATATGTATCTGGCGCCATAACCACCATAAATTTTAACGATATTTTCTTGACCATCCAAATTGATAACACCATTACAAAACTCAAAGCGAGTCATTCATTGTGGTGCCTAAAATAGGAGGAGGTGAGAATGGCCATGGCAACGGCTCTTCGTAGACTTTCTTCTTCTGTCGACAAACCCATTAAGCGTCTCTATAATGGCGGCTCTCTCTATTACATGGTTCGTCTGTTTTCTTTGTTCATTTTGTAGTTGGGGTAGAGGTTGATTCAGGATTTAAGTTCGATGGTTCAATTTTTAAGGTTCTCAAAACTGAACTTATTATATTTTTGAAATTATGGGTTCAGTTTAATATTCTCTATCCCAATTTGTGTGATACTTTTGAATTTCGACATTCATATAAGTTTTTCTTTTGACTGTTTTTCTTTTGACTGTAATTTTTGCATGTTTTTTGATTTATAGTTTATGCAATTTTTAAATATGTAAATTTTATGTTAAAAAACTTAAAGAATTTTTATCAGAATTCACAATCAAAATTAACATATTTAACTCTTGAAATTCGAACGGTGCCACGTGATAAACAAAAATTTTAATGGGTTTTCACAAATCTGTGTCTATTATGTGTCGAAAATACTAAGTGCAGTTGAACTCATAGTGCATAAGCTACGTCGATCTCTGGTTGTGGTGTTAGTTTGTTGGAGGGTTAAGTTTATTTAACTTCATTTTGCAGTCCTCGTTGCCTAATGAAGCTGTTTACGAGAAGGAAAAAAATGGTGTCACGGTAAGTTTTGAATATTTATGAATCTGAAGTAGTATTGCTACTATTTGATTTCTGCCTCATGTTTTGTATTTTTTTTATTCTAACTTGGAGACCTGTAATTCCAGTGGCCAAAGCAACTGAATGCCCCTCTAGAGGAGGTTGATCCAGAAATTGCTGACATTATTGAGCATGAAAAAGCACGCCAGTGGAAGGTTCTTTCTTAATTTTCTTCAATTCTTGAACAATAAATATTTGAGTCCATGTTTATGTTACTTTCGTTTCTAACTGATAACTAGTAGTAATAAAGTAGTCTCTGTGCTTTTTTGGTTTCTAATTGAATACTGATAAACTAGTCTGTTTGAAATGTCTTTTAGCTTAGTAGGTTGGAAAGCTTAATTTTTTAACTTTCCCCTATGGCCCTTACCTTAAAGATATAAGATGCCTTTGGAGTTTCTAAGATACAAAAAAAAATTGCTCCTTTAATCATCTTATCTGTTGTAATTATCTATTTCTATTGGTACTGGTTTTTTCATGTAAAATTCAAAGTTTCTGTTTGGTTTGGGAGCTAATACTTAAGAAGTAGCTTACAAGAGTTGAAAAATTCTACTTGTAGGGACTTGAACTCATTCCTTCAGAAAATTTCACTTCAGTGTCTGTAATGCAAGCTGTTGGATCTGTTATGACAAACAAGTACAGTGAAGGATATCCTGGGGCTAGATACTATGGTGGAAACGAGTACGCTGAAATGCTCTAAATTTGTTTCGTTTATATTTTTCATCAGCTATTATATATCAGCCTGGGGATTTTCTACTTTTTTCTGAAAGAATGAGTGGCTGTCCAGGTTTATTGACATGGCGGAGACCTTATGCCAGAAACGTGCTTTAGAAGCATTCCGGTTGGATCCTGCAATATGGGGAGGTAACTGGCTATCAACTTCTGCATAGTCCTGAAATAACTTATATTTCACAATTTACTCACCTCGAATTAAACTTTCTGATGCAGTTAATGTGCAGCCTTTGTCAGGATCACCTGCTAATTTTCATGTTTACACTGCATTGTTAAAACCTCATGAAAGAATCATGGCCCTTGATCTTCCGCACGGTGGACATCTTTCTCATGGGTATCAGGTGCTTCTATGTTCTATTGTTTTCTCCTTCTATGTTTTCTTATCTGGCTTCCATGGACCAATATCACAGCGTAAAAAGTCCATCACATAGGAAACTTGCACAGTGGTTGTGGTGTGAATACTTACTAATTCCTGAATGGTTAATGGTTTTCCGGGATTCCTTTTACATTTAGTTATATTACTTCTTTGTTTCCCCTGTCATCTGCTTTAGCTTTCTTGTGGATTCAGAACTTCGTACTAAGATTTTGCTAGTATGAAATGCTATGTATTTCTGCATTCATTTTCTATCAGGTTGGTCCATATTCTGCTGTCTTCTTTGATAAAGAATTTCATTGACACCATATCACTTAAACGACATAACATTTTGCTTTCACATCATGCAAATATATATGAAATTCTGAAGATTTAGTGTTTTTCTGAAATTTTTGTTATTCATGAGTTGGCTCTATCTTCTGTGGATGTCGATTTACTTTTGGTGCACATTTGTTCTTAAATCTACAACTTCAACTATTGAAATTTAAGAAATGGAACTCGTTTTGGTGTCCGTGTACCGATTATATGTAGTATGTGCCTGGAGTTGGAGTCAGCATATGTGTTCACAAAAGAACTTAACAATCTCTACTTTTTATTTTCGCTATTCAGTAGTTTCATTTTAATTATGTTATGTATGGTTTGTTTTATGTTGTGTTTAAATATCACAGACTGATACAAAGAAGATATCTGCCGTCTCTATATTCTTTGAGACTATGCCATACAGACTGAACGAGAGCACTGGCTATATTGACTATGACCAGGTAGCTTTCCTGCCATCTTATTGTGCTCTTCTCATTTCTAGCCTCTCTTCTTGAATAGTGTAGTCTTATATAGCCTTTTCCTTTACTTGTGATTTTTCTTCACAGCTTGAGAAAAGTGCCACACTCTTTAGGCCAAAGTTAATCGTCGCTGGTGCTAGTGCTTACGCACGTCTTTATGACTATGCACGCATCCGAAAGGTAAACTTCACCGGACTATTATGTAGTTAGTTTAGTTATTTAGATCAATTTAAATGATTTTTGACAGAACAAAATTGAACTCCTGTCTCCTGTGTATTTATCAGGTTTGTGACAAACAGAAAGCTGTCATGTTGGCAGATATGGCACACATTAGTGGGTTAGTTGCAGCCGGAGTCATCCCATCACCATTTGATTACGCAGATGTTGTGACTACCACAACCCACAAGTCCCTTCGTGGACCTCGTGGTGCCATGATTTTCTTCAGGAAGGGTGTGAAGGAGGTCAACAAACAAGGAAAGGAGGTTAGTATTTGAATAGCAGATTTCCACTTATCACATCAATATTGCATCCAGTCAAATCTTAAGTTCTGATTTCAAGAGACATATCACCCAAGTATCTGATTTAATTAAATATTTTTTTGGGTTCTTTATGAAGGTGTTGTACGACTATGAAGACAAAATTAACCAGGCAGTCTTTCCTGGACTTCAAGGTGGTCCTCACAATCATACAATTACTGGCTTGGCAGTTGCTTTGAAACAGGTTTTGTATCTTTTAAACACCGCTTATTGATAATATTTACAATTGCTGTATTACTGGCTTAATATATTATGGTTTAACTCACTTCGTGCATATAAGATCATGTCCCTTAGCTGATGATTGATGAGATAGCTTTTCCGGAACTAAGAACTGAATGGTTTCGAGTCTCGAGTGTTTTTCAGCAAATGATTTTGAGAAAGATGTAAAATTCAAACTACTCATATTTGCATAATTATTTTATGATCAGCTGCTGTTAGCACTATCATATCTGGAAAATCTTAATATATTCTTGGAAATTTGAGAACTTTTGAAGCAGCTATTAGGTCTAGAAGACCACACTGAAACTAAAGGTTCAAAAATATGAAAGAGTGTGATTTATGCTTTTGATGTATTCAAAAGAAACTCTGGAAGAATGATCTCCATAGGCATGGAAATGATTCCATCTTTTTTCTTTGTCCAACTTCAATTACCTCCTGAAGTTTTCCACGTCTCATTGAATTTTTCTTCAGTTAAATACGACAACTGACATTGATTTCTCTCAGTCTCAATATGCTTCTACAACTATTATCTTTACTTGAGTAATAAGTGCTCACGAGGAACATAAATGCAGGCAATGACTCCAGAATACAAAGCTTATCAAGAGCAATGCCTCAGCAACAGCTCAAAATTTGCACTGGTAAGATGCATTGAATTATGTAATTTCCAATTAAAGCACAATTTCATTATTCCATTTTTTTATTTTCAGCCACCTAATTGGTAGTTCAATCAAATATCTGCAATATTAGTTTCCTTAATTTCTGCTGCAAATTTCCCATCCAGGCTCTAGCGGAAAACGGTTATGAACTTGTTTCTGGTGGAACAGAGAATCACTTGGTTTTGGTGAACCTGAAAAACAAGGTAATATAAAAGCTTTCAACCTCGGAGGAAATGTAGTTGATGCTTTTTTATACCATCTTCCCGTAACTAGATGAGGTATTAGTGAATGAGTTTGCTGCATATAATATATTGATGCCTATTATGCTTTTTCGTGAAAGATAGAAAATGCCACAATTTTGACTTGTGGTTCTACAGGGTATTGATGGTTCTAGGGTTGAAAAGGTTTTAGAAGCAGTACATATTGCAGCCAATAAGAACACTGTTCCAGGAGATGTATCTGCCATGGTCCCCGGTGGCATCAGAATGGGTACATATTTTCCGCCCTGAGATTTTTTTTCCCATTTAGTTGTTCTTCCCAATCAAACTTGATAAAATTTTGTATGTAGGAACTCCTGCACTCACTTCCAGGGGATTTATTGAGGAAGATTTTGTGAAAGTTGCTGAATTCTTTGATGCTGCTGTAAAGATAGCAATGAAAATTAAGGCTGAAACTTCAGGTCAGTAAGCTTCCAAATATTACTGAATACCTGTAATGTCACAATCTTATTCCTAGACTTCCACTCTTTGGGCATTCATGAATCTCAAAGTACCAGCCGTTTCTTTTAATTTATTGAGTAATGTGAACTACATTTTTCTAGTTCTAGATTGGATGATTCTCTTTAGATGTTGTCACCTCAGTTGCTTAACCAATAAAATCCTCCCTTATCATATTTTTACCATTTATATTCCAGGAACAAAGTTGAAAGACTTTGTGACAACACTGCAGTCTAGTGCTTCCATCCAGTCTGAGATTGCGAAACTCCGCCATAATGTGGAGGAGTATGCAAAGCAGTTCCCTACAATTGGCTTTGAGAAGGAAACCATGAAGTACAAAAACTGAGACTGCGTGTACATACACAAGGTACTTTGTTGAATAGTTTGTATGTCAATAACTGCATTTATGCTGGTATTCACTCAAGAAATTTCAACTGTCAGTGACTCTGGTGCATATAAATAAAATTCTTTCAGCAGTAGAAAATCAAGACAGTAAAACACTTGAATACTACTGTTTCTACTGAAAACACATATCTGGTGATATTCGCTTTCTCATCAAGGAATGTTGAATAAACTTCCTCTCTTTTGGAAGATAAAAGTTACTTTATATGTATATACGCGATTCGTTAAGTCTCTTGATATGTAAATGGGAAAATTACTTGCTATTCTATGGCGGGATGAAGCACTTCAATCTACATTTTTCATTATGACACCTACGACAGAACCCAAGTAGATATTTGAAACATGTGCGGGTTTGTGGAGTGTTCAACTGCTATTTCGAAGTCACATAACTTTCTTTATGTACAAATTGGCAAAGTTAGCACGAATAATTGTTGCTTCTAGTCTTTCTTTATGTTCCTCACATCTTTGTGTTCTTATCTGATTTGTTTCTGGATGATCGTTTGAACAGGGACCAATATACAACTTCCTCCAGGTGATAGGATTTTCATATTATAATTATATGTAAAATCCAGCAGTGCTGGCTCCAAACTTTGCCACTTTGTATATGAAGGATTGTAAATCAAACTTAGGTCCTTCAAAGCAATAAACTCCTGTTATTTCAGTACTTCAATCTTGTTAATCTACTTAGGTTATGTTAGAGCTTTTTTTTTTTGGTTCAGTCTATTAAGATAAAGTTGTAGCCGTAAATGCCAATGAAGCAACCTCGTGGACTACAATCCTTAACTGAAAACCTACAAGCCTGTATAGATCGACTTTGCAACTAAAACTACATGGGCAATAGATTGGAGAACTGGAGATATTCCAAACATGCAGCAGTTAGCTAATATTCACAACTCACCCTGTTATGAACGAAGCTTAGTTGTCTTTTGATGTACTTGTGTGCTGTCTGGCAAGGTTTCAATTGTCGAGGAAGGACTTCAATTGAATTCCTTTTGTTGAAAATTTGTATTATGTAAAATAAGATAAAAAACAATATTATAGTTCAAAAATGACTTTAGAGTTTAGATCACACATTCAAATTTTTGAGTCCCCTCACTGAAATCTAAAATATTGAATGAGTAAAACAAAAGAAAAATAATACTGTACTTGCACTAGTAGCTTGTCCTTTCTACATCCCTACTAAAATGTAACACTTCCTTTATTTTATTTTACGTGATGTGTTTGATCGCTCATGAAATAAAGTATTTTAATATTTATAATTTAAAATAAATCACAAACATCTGTATAGCTATAAATAATTATTAAAGGCAAATTAACAAGAAAAATGTGAGTTAAAGTAAGACAAACATTCTTTATGACTAGGGGTGAGCACGGGTACAGGGTACGCAGATACCCGATCGGAATCGATACTATCGGGTAGGTTCCGGGTAGATATATTATAATAACGGGTAGGTTCCGGGTATTAAAATTAGAAATCGATCAACGATTCTGATAAATAGAAACCGGGTACCCGGACCCGGAACCGATACCCGGACCCTATGAACCTACCCCCATTTAAATTATTTAGTTTTGGGCTTTGGGGCGTTTAAATTTTTGGCCCAGTCCGGTTAAAAGGTCATATACAGATAATTTCCAAATTTTTCATTTCGCCCCTAGCCCTAATTTCCAAATTTTTCATTTTCCAGAGGCGCAGCTCACACTCACAGGTTCACTTCGCACTACTACACAGCTCGCTCACAGGTTCACTTCGCAGTTCACACTACTACGCAGCTCGCCATCGCCAGTCGCCATTACGTAGCTCGCGCCTCGCAGTAGCCTCGCCATCGCCAGTCTCCTCTCTCACTCCAGAAGCTTGACAAAGGTTGTTGTATTGTGCTCGAATTCCTCTCGGTTTTGTTAAAGGTAATGAATAACCCTTAAAGTTGTTGCATAGTGAAGAACATTAGATTTTTGCATGTATTGGCTTAATTTCTGTATTATAATGTTACTGTTTTTTATTCTCAACCCTTGGGTTGATTTCTGTATTATAATGTTACTGTTTTTTTATTTCTGTATTATAATGTTACTGTTTTTTGTTTTTTATTGTTTGTTGTTAGTATTTGGGTTGATTTCTGTTAGAAAAGCTAATATTTGGGTTGATATTTCCCTTTTATTGTTTGTTGTTAACTTGTTATGCTCAATTTATTGGAGTTGCTGTTTTGTTTTGTTTTATTTTGATACTTTTTTTTGGTAGATGGCTGAGGCTAGCACGGCATCCACAACTCGTGCACCATCGAAAAAGAAGGCAACAAAATCTGAGGTTTGGGAGCATTTTGGTGAAGTAATAGATGAGAAAACTGGTAATGTTGTTTCTATTTGTAACTATTGCAATGAAGGCTTAGCTTATAGTGTTAACAATGGTACCTCATCCATGTGGAAACATTTGAGAAGTTGCAAAAAGTATCCTCACAATATTGACAAGAAGCAAAAATTGCTTGGTGGTCATTTTAAAGGTAGTATAAATGGGGATAATGAGCATATGCTTAGCACTTGGAAATATGATAAAGAGTTTTGTAGGCACATGTTGGCTAGGATGATTATTATTGATGAGCAACCATTTAGAACGGTTGAACGTGAAGGTTTTAGGGGTTTTGTGTCGGCATTACAACCTTTATTTAAGCATATTTCAAGATTCACAATTGTTATGGATTGCATGAAACTTTATGTTTGTGAAAACTCATGCTTAAAAGATAAGTTGTCATCTCTTAAATCTAGAATTGCTCTCACCACTGACATTTGGACTTCCATTCAAATTTTGAGTTACTTATGTCTTACTGCTCACTTTATTGATGAAAATTGGAATTTGCATAAGCGATTGCTAAACTTTGTTGTTATGCCTAGCCATAAAGGTAGGAATATTGGTAAGATGGTAGAAAAATGTATAATTGAGTGGGGAATTAGAGATCGTATATCAACAATTACAGTTGATAATGCGAGCTCTAATGATGTGGCAATTGCTTATTTGAAGGACAAGTTAAGAAATACCCTTGTTTTGGGGGGTAAGTTTTTTCATATGAGATGTGCAACTCATATATTGAATTTGATTGTGAAAGATGGGTTGAGTGAGGTTCGTGAATCAATTAGTCGAATTCGAGCTGCAGTTAAGTATGTTAGGAGTTCCCCAAGTAGAGCACAACAATTTCAAAGTTGTATAACTGAAGAGGGCATAACTTATAAGGGTTCTGTTTGTCTTGATATTAGTACGAGGTGGAATTCTACATATCTTATGTTAGAAAGTGCTAGTAAGTTCAAACAAGCATTTGTAAGACTTGAAGATGATGATATGGCTTTTGTGACTGAGCTTGATTGTGGTGTCCCGAAAGATGAGGATTGGGAAAATGCATCCTTGTTGTCTTTATTTCTAAGAAATTTCTATGAGGCTACTATTAGGATGTCAGGAAGTCTCTATGTGACAACTAACCATTATTTTCATAAAGTTATTAGCATGTTTTTAACATTAACTGAATGTGAAAGCCAAAATAATAATGAAAACCTTAAGGCAATGGCTACAAAAATGAGAGCCAAATTTGACAAGTATTATGGGAGTATTGAGAAAACAAACATGATGGTGTTGATAGCCGTAGTACTAGATCATCGATATAAGTTGAGATTTCTGAATTGGAGTTGTAGAAGGATTGGTGTTGATGATGCTAAAATAGAATTGATCGTTAGTAAGGTAATAAATGTATTGGAACGTCTTTTTGCATTCTATGACAAAAATCATTCTTCTATGCTTGATTCTAGTGTATTGGATGAGTCTCAAGGCTCTATTGACAGTGTTGGTGGAGAAAATTTTGGTTTTGTTGATCCAGCTTCACTTGTCAAAGATTGGTACCAGGATGACCAAGATGAACTTAGTGGGGATTTAAGATCTGAATTGAAAAGGTACCTTAGTAGTCCTCGTGAGCCCAAAAATGAAACATTTGATTTATTGATGTGGTGGAATGCTGCTAAGTCGACTTACAAGGTTCTCAGTTTGATAGCTAGAGACATCTTAGCCATCTCCGTATCCACGGTAGCCTCAGAATCGGCTTTTAGCACATCTGGTCGAGTGCTTGATCAATTTCGCAGCTCTCTAACTCCTAAATTTGTGGAAGCTTTGATTTACTGGGTAGGGTCCGGGTAGTTTTAAAAAGTTAGGGTATCCGGACCCGTTCACCCCTATTTATGACCATATAAAAGGAAAGTGTTACATAAAATAAGACAAATGGTATACACTCCTTCACTAGCAAATTACTCCCTCCGTTCACTTTTACTTATGCATTATATTAAAAATAAATTTTCACTTTTACTTGTCAAATTTAGTACATCAACAGAAAAATAATTTATTTTACCTATAGTATTAATTACTCATTTCAAATCATTTTTTAAATATATTAAAACTATGCAACAATTAATATGATATCATAGTAAATTATGCACTTCATTTTTTTTTTTACGGGAATTGCAAAGTCTATAGTAGACAAGTAAGAGTGAACGGGAAGGAGTAAGAAGTTTTACCATCAATGCGTTTTATCCAATCCTAACACGATAAAAATTACAAGTTGAAAAAACAATTTTTACTCTGAAAATCAATTCAGTGTAATTACAATAAATTCAGTCACTCCACAACCTCCCCTTTTTTTTTTTGGCTTAATTACACTTTGCAACTTTCATTACGATGCTTGTGCATCTTTCTCCGCCCAAAGCCCCCACAGCCACCACAGTCCCGTGCCCGTTTTTTTTTCCGGGGTCGGGGCGGGATCCGGGTCATGTCGGAACCGGGCCGACCCGGTACACTGGCCAGCCCTAAATTTCAACACCTCCACCCGTTTTTTTTTTTAGCTATTCGACAATTTGTTCCTATAAAAGGCCCCTTGACAAGTCAGTCAACTATACTAACCATGGCTACACATAGCAATTTGAAGAATGCGTTGATTGCATTTGTTGTTCCACTTCCCTCCCTACTCTTCTACCTATCTTTCCTTGGCCATTACCATGAACATCTACTCTACAATTGGTGCTACCAACACCCTCTTCTATTTGCTAATGTGCTGTTTTTCCTCAATGTCGATCTCCTCTTCTGGCTCATTGGTCTTCTCCAATCTAGCCACTGGGTAATTTTCTAACCAATTTAAGTGATGAATCTTTTTTTTTGTTGAATTGTGGTAATTAGATGATTGATTTGTATTTCAAATATTCTATTTATGGAGTTACTACCGATATATTTTATCATTTTGGACCAAAACTTATTCATTTTTATACTCCCTCTGTCCCAAAATACTCGAGAGTCAATTTGACTAATCTTCAGAACTAAATTAGATTAGATTAAGTTAATATTTTGAAATTAAAACCCTAGATACTCAAAAATTATATGAAAAGTACTGTTAGTTACATTTTGTCTCATATTAATATAGTAAAAAAGTACATCTTAAAATGCTACTCGAAGTTTATATAGTTTGATTTTCGAAAAAATAAATGTGACAAGTATTTTGGGACGGAGAGAGTAGTGCTTGTATTCTTGTTTAACAAGAGTCAACTGTTATATTTTTGAAGAATAAAGTCAAAGATTAGTACTCCGTTGTTTCAAAATACTTGTCACATTACGTTTTTCAAGAGTCAAACTATATGATCTTTTATCAACATTTTAAGCTATATTTTTTCATCATCATATTAATATGAGAAGAATTGCAACTTATAGTACTTTTTTATAGTTTCGAATATCTAAATTCTAATTTTAAAATATTAAATTAATCTAATCTAATTAAGCTTTGAAATTTAGTCAAATTGACTTCTAGAAAGAAAAACATGACAAGTATTTTGGGACGGAGGGAGTATCAAAAATTGACCATCAAAGTGAGCTTTGGATAACTGAAGTGAGAAAGAGGGAGTAATATTTTGTGTAAAGTTGTGATTTTTGATTGATTTGATGAATTGTGTTATTGTTGGAATTTGATATCTCAGATGATAGATTTGTATTGGACTGTGATTCCAGTAATGCTAGTGCATTTCTATGCAAATCATCCGTTAGCACAGTATAATATGTGGAGGTCTAAGGTGGTTATACTATTAACTTGGATTTGGAGTATAAGACTTACTCATAACTACTTCCGGCGTGAGAATTGGCAATGGGGACACGGGCAAGATTGGAGATTTACAGATATCAGCAACCAATACCCCAAGAACTGGTGGTGGATCTCTTTCTTTGTTGTTTATGTCTCTCAGCAGGTGATTCTTTATCTACTTGATTAAATGCCCTATCGGAGGGGTCGTTTGGTTGCTGGTTAGGATGTGATTTATTCATGTATTAAATCCTGCATAACTTCTACCATATTTGGTAGCATTTTTGTGATGTGTATATAGTTCAACACATCAAATACGGTGTTTGGTTAGCTATTTAGAATCTTGCATAACTAAGAGGGAATCTATATATTATTTTATGCAGGATAGAAGATGGAATAACTAAACTTTGCATAACTAGTCCCTGCATAACTGATCCCCGCATTACTAATCCCCGCATAACTCTAACCAACAACCAAACTTTGTTTCTTTTCTATAGATTATGTTTTACTCATCATTGTTCATTGGTGTTATAAAAAAACACATATTTATCAATGAATTATTCATTCAGAATTGAAGACTTTGTTTAGAAGGTATTAAAAACTATGTATGATTATTTATGCAACTTCACTTAATGTCAGTCTTCTTTTATTAGTAATTTTGTTGTGCAATGAGAAGAGACCCATTCATGAAAAATCTAGGGGGCAGAACCCGCATTTTACTAACTAGAGAAAGGTTTTATTTTCTGATTTTAAAGCCCACTAATATTGCCTGTTTTAGAATTTTCCTTCAGCTAGATAGAGCATACCTAATTGCTTTCGTAGATTTGTCGTGTTTTCTTCAAGTGTTTTGGAAAGTTCTATGAATTATTCAGCCCATTTATGTTTTTATAAGGCAATTCTCAGATGAAAAATGATCGATTATTTATAAGTACCGTGCACTTTAGTTAATTTTTTTTTTTGCTTGCACAAAACATTGTTTGCTCAAAAGCATGAAATTGGTAAAGATCATACCATGTCACATTGTCACTGAAGAACCAACTTTCATGGCCTTTACCAAGCATTAGCAACAGCTTTCCAAGCCCTTTGCATCAACCAATTTCTTGTTTGAATTAATTGTGTAAACCAAGTCCTGTTGTTGTAATATCTCGAAATGTGACAAATTGAATTCGCAGTTGGTCAGGTTTTTCTTTGAATTCGCAGTTGGTGTTATTTAGTTTTGTTCTTTGACATAATTTTGCAGGTTTTTCTGATGGGCATATGCCTGCCTATGTATGTTGTCCACTCTGAAGACAAGCCATGGAATATCTGGGATTTCATTGCCATATTCATCTGCTTGTCTGCCATTATAATTGCTTATTATGCAGATACAGACCTATACAATTTTGTGAGCAGAAATCAGAAACTAAAAGAGCTTGGTGAGCCAATGGTTCCCAATCTTGACGAAGGCCTCTGGAGGTATTCACGACATCCAAACTATTTCGGGGAGCAGTTATGGTGGTGGGGACTTGTCCTATTTGCCTGGAACTTGGGTCAGGCTTGGACGTTTGTCGGTGCACTCATTAATAGCATGTGCCTTGCACATGTCACTGTGCTTGTTGAGAAAAGGATGCTTAAACAAGCCTACAGAGCTGAAGCATACAAGCTCTACCAGAGGACAACATCTGTGTGGATACCATGGTTCAAGTCATCCGCAAAAGGAAAAGATAAGGAAACTTGAGTCTATCTTCAATCTATTTGATGTCCACGATAAGAACTATTGAATAAGTAATCTACTGTGACGTGCTTTTTGATAATGTCTCTTGCATAATTCATTTGCTTGCATTTGTCCCTTGCAAATCTGCCACCTTCTTATCATTCGTCCAATAGTCTCTGCAAGCTTGCTAAGAAGAAACAAAAATACGAGGATTGTTCTCTAGAAACGTGCGTAGTACATGTAAGAAAGTAGGAAGAAATCAGAGCAACTAAATCCAGATATATCAACATGTATTATATGTTGAATGGAATTCAAAGAATAGACAAAAGCAACAACCTAATTACTTGAATCTATGTTGCACATCAATTTAAACTATCATCTTGATTCACTTGGGAGTTCAGTCCAGCGCAGACACTGTAAGTTCTGATGTTATTTCACAGTTCAAGATGTATTTCTTCCTTCCTTCCAATTTCAATATGCAACCGTTAATAGGCCTGACATACAAATAAATGAACATTTCTGTACTTCTATGGTTAGAATAGTGAGAGGAGAATAATGTGCCAAGTTCCACAATTGAAGTCCTGGAACTTGAAAGAGTTATTGAGGATTAACATCGTAAACCAGGCTTGGAATAACTTAAAGCCAAGAAAATCTTGACGATAACTTGTTAGACTTTGCACAATCTGAAACCTTGAATCTCTTGAGATCATGCTAATAGGGAGAGCTCTCAAGAAGTTTAAGATTTGAGCTCACGATCTGTTACTGATGCCAAGTCATAGGCAAACAAATGCTTCATATAACCTCCCAAGCAGGTTGTCTTAGTAGAAATATGATCTATTTTACTGCTTACTTGTAGTGTCAGTATTCTTAACGACATGAAACTTCATCCTGAAATACAGCGTGCGCTTAAATGTTGTTCTGATACTTCGAGAAAGAAATTTGTTGAATTTTCCGTGGCTCCCTTTATATAAAGCTTGATGGAGTAGAGAAGCATTGAAGATCGTCTTAGCCTGGAGAGTTTCTACTTTAGTTCTGTCATGTGCAGCCATTTTTAAATTGTTCAGGAATCTTATTTCAATTTACTTACAATTAAAAAGAAAATCTCATTTCAGTTTACTTACAATTTGAAATAAATATCTTATTTTAGTGGACTACTTTCTGCTGGATTAACATATATGTATATATACACTTTAGAGAACAAGGGTGTCCTATATTCCTTGTCCAGATTTTATACGAGAACTAGTTTTAGCTTAGACTGCTTCGCGCGCAGTCAGACATATCTTTTTTTAATTTAGAAAAAGATAAAATTTGATAATACCAATAATTTGAAAACAAGTATGTAATGAAAAGAAACTACAAACCAAATGTATAAAGGAAAAAAATACGTAAATAAAAAAGTTTAAGTCATAAACGGCCGCTTAACTTGTCCAAAATTTTCATCCTGAATTCAATCAAAACTAGGGGTGGGAGTATATCGGTTCGGTTCGGTTTTGTATCCGAAAAAAATGAACCTAAAAAAAAAACGAATACAACTTTAAAAAAAAAAACCGATCTATCGGTTTATATCGGTTTTTTTCAATTCAAATATAAAGTCCAAATGATTTATGTTTTTTTAAACATCAACAGCAAATGCAGCAGCATATTAGTAGCAACAACAACAGCCAATTTTAACAGGAACATACATAGACTGATTTTTTAAACAACAGCAGCAGCAGCAGCAGCAAGCAGGCGGTAGCAGCAGCAGGCAGCAGCAGGCGGCGGCAGCAGCAGCAGGCAGCAGCAGGTGGCAGCAGCAGCAGGCAGCAGCAGCAGCAGGCAGCAGCAGCCAGCAGCAGGAAGCAGGAAGCAGCAAGCAGCAGCAGCAGCAGCAGGCAGCAGCAGGAGGAAGCAGCAAGCAGCAGCAGGCAGCAGCAGCAGCAAGCAGCAGCAGAAATTCCAGCAACAGCCAACAGCAACATCACAGGAATTTCAGCAGTTTCAGCAACTGCTCCAGCAATAGCAACTAAGACTACTTATGAGTCAAATATAGATAGATACTAACAGCAAAAACTAATTTGAAGGATTGTAGATTTGAGAACTTTACCATTATGACGCCAATATCAATCCATCATTCCATTGTTAAGTCATCAACTGCTTGTGTTTGTTCTATGGGCTGTGACTGTGATTGCGGTACGGTTGAAAGTTTCTCAAAGTCTACATACAATTTGCCAAAGAGTCAATATAATAAACAAAATATTAAAGTATAATGATTCTATTAAAAACAATATATAAAAAACAGTATTGTTACCCAATTCAACATCTTCATAAAACTCAGTTTCTTCTTCGGTTGGTTGCACAACTTGTTCTCCTATAAGAGTTGAGTGAAGCCAATTCTGTGTGTAAATTAATGCTTCAACTGTCTTATGAGTTAATGTACTCCTAAAAGGGTCAAGAATGCCCCCCCCCCCCCCCCGTGCTAAATGAATATTCGGAAGCCACGGTAGACACAGGAATTGCCAAAATATCTTTGGCAATATTTGACAAAGTCGGATACCTAGACGAATACATCTTCCACCAACTCAAAAGATCAAAATTCGGATCATTAGAACTTTCATTCCGCTCTGACAAATATTTCTCAACATCATTCTTCACCCAAAAATCATCATTTTCAGTTGTCTTCATCTTTTTAAACAGTTGAAAAGGATCAATTGATTCTTTTCTACTGCTGCCACTATCACAAACTTCACTTAACTGAGCAATTGAACTACTACCCACACCACTATTTGGGCTAACATCATTATAATTTTCAAATAACCGTAACAACAACTCTTTGATATCAGTTTTAATTTCATCAACCTTTCTACTATCAAATATACTTCCAAAGCACCAGTTTATAAATTCAAATTTACACCGAGGATCAAGCACATTTGCTAAAATTAATAGCTTGTTCACCTTTTCTATAGAAGTACCCCAATATTTCACAAACTTATCTCTCATGCCATTAACAATTTTTTTCACCAACAAATCAGTAGATTCCAATAGTGAGCAAAGATGAAGATAAACTTTCCACAACTCATTCAAAAAATTAGTAGAAGTCACATATTTTGTACTACTGAATTTTAATGTCACATCATAAAAAACTGATTAAAAATGTACTAACCTCTTAGCATTATCCCAATCCATAAAAATTGGAGGCACAATCCTTTTTCTTCCATTCTCATCTTCGTTAACCCAATTTTTGTAGTGGCCATCGCCCTCCTCTAACCTATCAAACTCTTTTTCAAATATCACAGCTTTTTTCAACATTAAGTATGTCGAATTCCATCTGGTTGGCACATCTAAAACCATAAGTCCCTTATATGATATTTTCTTTCGCTCAACACATGTCTTGAATTTTTGCAACCTTGTCGGAGAAGATCTTACATACTTCACCGCATTACGAACAACAGCTATTGAGTCCTTCGCTTCTACCAACACATCCTGAACAATCAAGTTCACTATATGTGCAGCACACCTCACATGCATATGATCACCATTTAAAATCATCACCTTAGGACTCCAATTTGTCAGTTTCTTCTTCACATAAGCAATTGCAACTTGATTAGCACTTGCGTTGTCCACATTACCCCAATCCAATAAGCATTTCTCTATAATCTTTCCAATACCATCTCCTTTATGATTAGAAATTGGTGTAAAACAAAGTATCTTTTTATACAACACCCACTCACAGTCAATAAAATGCCCAGTTATTACCATGTAGCTACTCATTTGAATTGATGTTCACGTGTCTGTTGTAATACAAACTCTCTGTTGGTTTGAGTTCATGATTCTTTTAATCAAAACCTTCTCAGTCTGATGCAACTGGAGAATATCTCGTGCAATCGTTCTTCGTGAAGGCACCACAAATCTGGGACAACAAACCCTCATATACTCCACAAAGTTCTGACTCTCCACAAATCTAAAAGCTAACTCATCTTTAATAATCAATTTCACAAGTGTGGCTCTACAAGCCTCTTGATTAAACCCCACAAATACAACTTTATCATTGTCCTTACCCTTGTCACGAGTTATTCCTTTTTTTTCTTATCCTCTTCAAGCTTTGATTTCTTGTACACTTTGCATCTAGCCAAGTGGTTCCTTAAATTAGTTGTCCCAACTAACGAGCTATCGCAAGCATAATCTTTTCGGCAAAAATGACATTTGGCTTTCTGTCCTCCAGGTACCTTAGTAAAAAAATTCCAAACTTTTGATCTCAATTTTTCCTCGTCGGTTCGTTTCACGACTTTTGTTCCATCATTCAAGATGTCTTCCATTCTACAATATTAGAGAGTTCATGAGCAATTTGTCAAATACACTGTGAATACAAAACATCAACTTCATTTTAGATAGTAGGAAGGTTGAATACACCATGAAACTATAGATTGAATATGCTTCCTTCTTTATAGAAAATCAGAAATTACTTCAGTAACTTCATTTTAAAATCAGAAATTATCACCTTTTCTAAGAAAATCAGAAACTATAGATTGAATATGCTTCCTTCTTTACTTCAATTTGTCAAATACACCATGAAACTATAGATTGAATATGCTTCATTCTTTACAGAAAATCAGAAATTACTTCAGTAACTTCATTTTATAATTCTCTTAATCAGAAATTACTTCGATAACTTCAGTAACTACATTTTAAAATCAGAAATTATCACATTTTCTCAGAAAATCAGAAACTATAGATTGAAATTGAATATGCTTCCTTCTTTACTTCAATTTGTCAAATACAATACACTAGAAATTACTTTATAATTCTTAGAAAATCAGAAATTAGCAATACATTTTATAATTTGTCAAATACAATACATTTTATAATTTGTCAAATACAATACATTTTTTAATTCTCAGAAAATCAGAAATTACTTCAGCAAGACAGCAACTTCACTCTAAATAATCAGAAATTACTTCAGTCATAACAACAAATCAGAAATTACTTCAAAAATCGAAATTACTTGATCGTAACAACAAACACCGGTTCCAAAGATCTAAATCATTCAACAAACAAATAAAGACAGTGTCCGAGAAAAGTCTTCTCGGATTACGCCTAATTCATAACTTCTCATAATGTTTCGACAAACATGGTTCAAACTTCAAACATAGCATAAAACAGATGACAAATCAGAACGAGAGAAAGAAATGACTTACCATACATATATTTTTTTTGTATTGATGATTGTCTCAAATTAATTCAATGGTGTATGTCGTATGATGGCTGCTTCAATGATGTTGAAGTCGACGAGCGTGATACTAATGAGGAAGAAGACTAGCGGTGAGTGCTGAACTGCAGATGCCAGATATCGATTTGAAGGTGAAGGATTGAAGGCTGTGAAATCGATCGAGTTCGAGTGCGTGCAGCGGAGTGACAGTGAGTGAGTGCGGAGTGAGGGCTGAAAATGAAATAGATTTAGGGCTTTTATTTATATATGGGTATGGATAATTACAAAAATAACCTCGGTTTTTCGGTTCGGTGTATCACAAAATCATGTGAACCGAACCGATTCAACTTAAAAAATTTTGAATCGGTTTTTTTTATATCGGGTTTGTATCAGATTTTTAACCGAATCAATTCGCCTGTTCAGTTCAATTTTTTCGGTGCATCTGATTTTTTTCCCACCCCTAATCAAAATTGTTGTCAATTACACCCCACTCGGCTGACGTGGCACATCTCGTGATTGCACTGCATCTGAGCGCGTGAAAAGAAATTCTCCATCTTCTCTTTCACTCTCCCTCCATTGACCCTCCCCTGTCCTTCTTTCTTCGTCTTGTTGTCACGACTAGATCCACCCCACCCACCAACTTCCTTCTATTTCCTTGCCACCACCACACCATTTCTACGAAGGGACATATTGAAGCTACAGATAAAGTAGGAGCTGGGTTCATTGCCTCCACCTTCTTTTCTTTGCTTTCTTTCTTTATTTATTTTCGTTTAGTGTTTCACTGAGTTCATTAATATGTCTTCCTAAACACTTAACAAAGCATTGAGGTCATTGTTTTAAGAGAACACTGCCATCGTTGATTGAAGAAATTAAAGTACTAACTAGAGGCAATTAAGAACCATCATTGGCTATTCTTTAGATTTTGGCCTGAATTCAAAAGGAAAATTATAAATTTCTCATTAGATTCCCTCATATTTCAGATTTGTGTAAGTAAAAGATGTTAATGTTCAGGTTGTGGATTTGCAAGGAGAAGATTAGGGGTGGCAAACTTAATTCATGAAATTTTAACCCGCTCAATCCATTTAAGTTTGGGCGGGTTATTCATCCGCTCATTTGTCCGTTCAACCAATTTCAATCCATCAAAATTTGGGTTGATATCTAATCCAAATTGATTCATAAGAAATCTATCAAAATTTGTTCAAAAATATTTTTTTTATTTAATATGTTATATATAGTTATAATAAAGAAAGATAATAATTTATAAGGTACTAAAAAAAATTTTAAAAAAAATAAGACAATTAAAGCTTAGTAAGAATTGGGTGGGTTGAGTTTTGACCCATTTTTTAATCCATTTCAATCTAACTCATTTCATTAATATTTAGGCGGATCAATAACCCGCCTATTTATTAACTCAACTCATTTTGACCCGCTTAAATTCAATCCAACCCGACCATTTGACGCTCAAGAATGTTTGGGGTTGAGTAGGGGGGTGTTCTGAAAATAATTATACAAGAAAATAAGTTTCCTTCTCAAAAAAACAAATGGGTTCCATGCGGACTTGGTGTGTTTTGTGATATAACTGCGTTTGGCAACACGCAACTTATTTGGCATGAAGATTGTGAAAGAATTGTCTAATAGACATATTTTCTCTTGAGTTCAGGTACTCAATGAGACCAACACTTAGTGTAAGTGTTTAAATGAAAATTTCAGACAAGTTCAACGGCCGCGCATGACTTTAGCCTAAAAAAGAAAATTCAAATAAGAACATTGTATAATTCACGACTATAGAGAAGAAGAAGAAGGAATAATTCTTGGTTATCTTTCCAAATAACTCGTTACAACTCTACGCCTTTTGTTCTATATCGTTTGGTAAAGCTCCTGGTGTAGTTACTTGTTTAGCCTTGAGGTACCATCTAAGAACTTCAAAAGCAGCAGCAACAAAGGCCAAGGAAGCAAGAAAAGCAATGTAAGCATTCTTCCAAATCCCCACGTCCATCATCTGAAAACCCTTGAAACAATTGACAACTCCCATTATAATAGTAGCATAACCGATGCACCAATGGTAGATATTCCAATACACCCTATATTTGTGTTCCTTTTTTGGCCGTACACAATGAGCTAAGACTTGTAATGTTACAAGGCCTAAAAGTGCACCACCAATATATCTATGACTAGTGTGTTTCACTCCTCTGCCAGAAGATTGTCTCCCAAGAAAAAATCCCAAACCTCCACCAGCAATACCAAGAAAAAAAGCCATAGTTTGACAATAAATATGTAGATTGAACCACAAAGCTGGGTACTTGGGCAACGGTAGATATCTCAATCTAGCAAGAACAACACCTAGTGGCATCATCATTCCCCAGCTAACCCCATTGATAATCCCATGAGCAATCTTTATCTTAGACCTTGAATTCTGTTTTACATGAGTTATAGCCACAGTATTCCCAGAATGGAAATCTAAATTCCCGAAAGACTTCAAGTTATCTCCTGTCAAGCCATGCATTCCTGGTGTATCATCATCCTGTAGTAGTCCTTCTTGCCAAACATGATTCACAATATTGGTTCCGTTGATAGGTAGCTCAAACTTGGCAAAGATGATGACTTGTCCATTGATGTTCTGGGCTGAAATGTCGTGAACCCTAAAGCTCAAGTCGCCTTTCATAAGCTGTTGGGAGTTTTTGCTCTATGGTACTTTATAAAGCAGTACGGGAAGTATATAACTATTACAAGTATTCGAAAGGATAAACAAATATTCAATAGTTCAACTAGTAATTTAAAATTACAATTGTTACACAAGTGAAAACTGGAAATTTCAGTTTTGTAGAAGACGGAAAAGTGTAAATCGTTTTTGCTGAGTCGAGTGTGGCACTCTGTCCTTAAGACAATATTGCCCCGTATGTATCCTTTATACGTCCTGGACAATTTGTCTCCCAAGATAAAACAGCAATGGAACACTTGAGCAAAGGAAACTCAAGAGCTACCGTGAAGAATATTGAGTAACGAAATGATGCCTTGGAAGTTGTAGGAAGAAAGCTATTTTGGTTGTGTATTTTAGGTACCTTTGTTTTCGCATGAAAACTGCTAACTCTTGGTCATTCTTGGTGTGCTCAACAATGGTGTAAGGGGGTGTTTAAATAGGTGATGGATGGACTGTTTTGCTGCCTGAAAACTGCCTCCATAATAGCCAAATAATGGCCATTATGGAGGTAGTAAAGTACCAACATCAAACTGCACAACTGAAAGAATTCTGGTCCAAACTGCACATCTGAAACTTCTGGGATCAAACTGTACTTCTGGCAAAGTTTTCTGGCCCAAAAAGATAATATCAGAAGGCCCACGGCCCACGGCCCACGGCCCACGGCCCACGGCCCACGGCCCACGGCCCACGGCCCACGGCCCGAGGACCCGAGGACCCGAGGACCCGAGGACCCGAGGACCCGAGGACCCGGAACCCGGAACTCGGAACCGGACGGGCGGGCGGCGGCGGCGCGCGTGTGGTCTTTCCTTGAACCGAAGCACATCTAGGTCCTCCCTCCTTTAAACACATGGGATACCCCTTGGGGTCCCAAACCCCAAACACATTTCGAGTCTTATATACACAACAATTCTTTCTTCCTCTACCGATGAGGGAGAATTGAACACAATACCACACTTTCCATGCTTCAAACACCTTACTTCGTGAACCAATATCTCTTTCATTTCTCAATGAAATTTGACGATTCTTGGCCCTACGGTTATCTACGTACTTAGTAGATCATGCATGTGTGAAGAACCGGATTCTCCAACATACGTTACACTAGTGTTTAAGCCGTTAAAGTTGGTCGGTCGCAACTCCCGCCAAAGGCAAATTTCCAACATAAGCGTGGTTCCATAGGAGTTGATAGGCGATGTGTACGCTTCAAGAGTACCATCGGAACGCTGCAATGCGACAAAAGCTTGCGAGCCAACCATTCCGGTAGATGTTGGGTTTATAGCCCAAGCAAGCCATCTTCCGTGCTCGTTTATGGACTTCCTAAACGCGATATCAACAGAACTAGAAGACGGGTCGTAATTCCAGTGAACAAAGGAATTCAGAGTACGAAGATCGCTGCACGAGTCATACGATTTTCCATGGAACTGGAAATCCGAGCAGTTGGTTTGAGCGTATGAAAAAAAGAATAAGAAGACAAAAATGCAAAAGGTTAACATATTCTTAGAGTATGCCATGATGTGTGTAGCTAGCACTAGAGTAATTTCTTATGTTTGGGGGTGGTGTATATTTATAGTACGTGAATTAATTCCTTTTAGGGATGGATTAGTATAAATTTGGAAGTAACCTCAATTCGACAGGGACTAGGATGATATATTTGGCAAGTCCTAGAATCCCATTATGAGTGGGAATAGGAGATCTCACTTATACAAAATATATACCGTGTAAAATATTTCCATTTTGCTTTTACGGCATGACTTTTTTATAATGGCAACACAAATATTTACGGTAAATTATAATATGACTCAACTTACATTCTCTATCTTATGGCAATCCAACACAATATAATGTAGTTCTCCCTTTTAAAAAAAATATGTATATTTAAACTCCTATAATGAAAATCTTAACCAAAATGACCTTCACCTAACTAAGAAAATTTAAGATAATTTGAAACGAAACAATAAATAAGCAAACTAAAATAAAATGAGGAACTCATATGTAATAAGATGTTATTTAAAATGCAACAAAGTTATTACTTATACTTAATTGGTACTCCCTCAGTTTCATTTTAATTGTTATTTTAGCTCATTTCATGCCCATTATGAGAACAGCAAATACTATAAGAGATACTTTATTAAGCTACCCTTATTTAATAAAGAGAAAATACATAATATTACCTTTAAACATATTTCGATAACTCACTTTAGCCATTAAACATTATCGGCAATTCTTTACGCCCTAAACAACTTATATGTGAATTATGTTCAACCTTATTTTGTCAAGACCAGATGAGAGCTGAGTGTTGTTTCACCACTAGTTTTGGGATCGATTCATGTCATTTAATAATTTTTTTTTGAAAAAAAAATCATCAAAATTAACTAAAAATAATTAAATAAATTTCAACCCGCCCCAAATAATGAGCCCGGCCCATTCCCAAACAAATACACCTAAACCTAAACGAATGGCTTTTATCTCTCTCTTTCCCTAGTTGCTGCTACCAGCGCCACCAAAGTTGACCACTGACGGCGCTCCTCCGTTCCCAAATTTAATTGATCTATTTCGTCGCCGGTGCCGGAGACTCTAAACCTTCCCTCAAAATCATGCGTTTCATCTTGTCAGCCTTCGTTTGGAGATCAAACATCAACTTCTCTCTCACACCTTCGATTTCCTCACCAATATCGTCGTTTATCGATGTGAATTTTTGTTGCCGGTTCACCACCTTCGGTACCCTCCATCATCCAATTAATTCTAACCCATTTGACTTCCGTTGAACGGAAGACATATCTCCGTCGGAATCTACCTTAATGCTACTCAAATACTGCTGGTTCCCCACTTCAACCCACATGGTAAGGTAAAATTATGTAATGACTTCGATCTTTCAGGTCCCATCGCCACATGAACACCTCATACCAGTCTAATACCATCCAAATTGATGTTGGTCTACAAGGATTTGCAAGAAACGGAAATTACAAGTAACTACTTATGTAAGAATTGAAATTACAATTCAACTAGAAAACTGAAAATTACAATATAACAACAAAACTGAAATTACAATATTTGTTAAACAAGAAGACCGGAAACTGTTTTGATTTTTGCTGAGTCGAGTGTGGCACTCTGTCCTTAAGATAATATTGCTCCGTATGTATCTTTTATACGTCCCGGACAATTCGTCTCCCAAGATAAAACAGCAATGGAACAATTGAGCAAAGGAAACTCAAGAGCTACCGTGAAGAATATTGAATAATGAAATGATGCTAGGAAGTTATAGGAAGAACTGATTTTCTGGTTGTATATTTTCGTGTATATTTTCGTGTATTTTTCTGTACCTCAACAATGGTGTAAGGGGTGTTTATATGGGTGGGGGATGGATGTTTAACTGCCCCATAACAACCATTATTGGCCAAATAATGGTCATTATGGAGGTAGTAAAGCCACCAAAATAAATGGTGAAAGACCAACGGATTTGGCCATTATAGGAGGAGTAATTCAGCCAAAATAAATGGCTGAATTAGTCTTTGACGTTTACATTCTGTCTGCCGAAATTCTGAATTTCTGGAAACTTCAGGGACCAAACTGAACATCTTGAAACTTCAGGGACCGAACTGTACATCTGACTGTACTTCTGGAAAAGTTCTCTGGCCCAAAAAGATAATATCAGAAGGCCCACGGCCCACGACCCGTGACCCTTAACCACAGCCCGTGACCCGTGACCCGTGACCCGTGAACCCGAGAACTCGAGAACCCGAAACCGGACGGGCGGGCGGCGGCGGCGCGCGTGTGGTCTTTCCAGGAACCGAAGCACATCTAGGTCCTCCCTCCTTTAAACACATGGGATATCCCTTGGGGTCCCAAACCCCAAACCAATTTCGAGTCTTATATACACAACAATTCTTTCTTCCTCTACCGATGAGGGAGAATTGAACACAACACCACACTTTCCATGCTTCAAACACCTCACTTCGTGGACCAATATCTCTTTCATTTCTCAATGAAATTTGACGATTCTTGGCCCTACGGTTATCTACGTACTTAGTAGATCATGCATGTGTGAAGAACCGAATTCTCCAACATACATAACACTAGTGTTTAAGCCGTTAAAGTTGGTCGGTCGCAACTCCCGCCAAAGTCAAATTTCCAACAATCCCCTCTTGAAAGAGATTTTGGCGCACTCACATGGTGCCTTTTTCATTTCCAGCAATATTTCAGCGGACCGATGTTGCATAAGGAGAGGTAGCATCAGCTTTGAACCTTCCATAGTTGAATACCATCGGACTTACTTACTGCGCGATGAACGTGATGTCTTGAACCGTCAGTGTTTAGTGTAAGCCAAGTCAATGGTACTAACACAACAAATTCCCTTACTCTCTTCTTCGTAATATTTTGTCCGTTTTGGCCATGGACAACGTCTTGGATTCTTAAGTGCGTTCATTTTGAGGTGGCCCGTCCTCGCACTTAAATAGGTGGTCTCCTACAAGGTATCCTGCTATACCCCACTTCACAAGTATTAGGAACCATTAAAAGTTTCCCAAGAACCTAACCTCAACTGTTGAGGATCATTACAGGTTTTGAAAACTTAACCTTTACCCATACTGCAGATAGCACTTAACGTCTATCGCGGGTACGGCTTTGGATTTGGTGTTTCTTTTCAGAAATCACTATCCGAAGTGCTCATACTTCCACTGAAGCGGTCAACTGAACCTTTACAACTTCGTTTTCCCATTGAACCAAATTACTAGGATCTCCAGTTCGTAAGGTTGGGTTACCACTGTATTGGTCCTTATATTTTGGGTTTTAAGCACATTCCCCTAGACAGGCAAGCCATCTGATCCTTGAGTAGGCCCTTTGTCAATGGGTCTGCTATATTATCCTTTGACTTGATGTAATCAATGGATATTATACTCGTGGTGATCAGTTGCCTAACGGTCTTATGCCTCCGTCGAATATGACGAGACTTGCTGTTGTACATAGTATTTTGTGCCCTTTCTAGAGCCGACTGACTATCGCAGTGGATCATTACCGAAGGTACGGGTTTGTTCCAACACGGAACATCCTCTAAGAAGTCATGAAGCCACTCAGCTTCTTCTCCTGCTTTGTCTAAAGCGACAAACTCTGATTCCATTGTGGATCGGGCGATGCAAGTTTTCTTAGAGGATTTCCAAGACACAGCCTCACCACTAATTGTAAATATATACCCACTGGTGGACTTGGTGTTCTCTATATCAGATATCCAGTTTGCATCACTGTACCCTTCTAGTACAGCTGGATATCTCGAATAGTGCAACCCATAATTTAACGTGTATTTCAGGTATTGTAATACCCGATTCAACGCCTTCCAGTGATTATCACTCGGATTACGGGTGAACCTAGCCAACTTATTGACTGCGTAAGCAATATCAGGTCGGGTGCAGTTTGTTATATACATCAAACTACCGATCACCTGTGCATATAGCTCCTGGTATACAGGTGCACCAAGATTTTTATCAAACTTTTGATTTGTATCCATTGGTGACTTTATCGGTGAACTGTCTAACATCTCGAACTTTCTCAAAACATCCTCGATGTAGTGAGACTGAGATAAGACCAGTCCGTCAGACGTCTTAGAGATTTTAATCCCTAAGATGACATCTGCGATACCCATATCCTTCATGTCGAAACATTGTTTCAACATGTTCTTAGTCTCTAGGATTACCCTAGGACTGCTTCCTGTGATTAACATGTCGTCTACATACATGCATATCATAACAAATGAGTCAGAGTTACCTTTCGTGTAAACACATTTATCACACTCATTAATGGCGAACCCTTTCGATAGTAGAGTACTATCAAATTTTTTGTTCCATTATTTCGGGGCTTGTTTCAGCCCGTACAGAGATTTGACAAGTCTACAGACTTTCTTCTCTTGCCCTTAAACCACATACCCCTCGGGTTGGTCCATATAAATTTCTACTTCCAAATCACCGTTTAGGAAGGCTGTCTTGACGTCCATTTGGTGTATCTCAAGGTCACGCAAAGCTGCGATTGCAATGAATACCCGTATGGATGTCATCCGGGATACCGGGGAGTAGGTATCAAAGTAGTCAAAGCCTTCTGTTTGCCGATAGCCCTTGACTACCAACCTGGCTTTGTACTTGTCTATAGACCCATCTGCTTTGTATTTCCGTTTGAGTATCCACTTACACCCCAACGGTTTGTTTCTCGAAGGAAGATCAACCAACTCCCACGTATGGTTATGCAGAATGGAGCCTATTTCACTCTCAATAGCTTCTTTCCAGAGCGGTGCTTCTGGAGTTGACAACGCCTGAGTAATTGTCCTAGGTTCATCATTAACCATATAAGCTACAAAGTCAGGACCAAAGGATTTATCCTTCTTGGCCCTTTTACTTCGCCTTAGATCCATCTTTGGAGTCCCCAAGTTCTGAGAATCTGGAACACTAGATTCCGGATGTTCATCCACCTTGAGATTCGCTAGATCTGAACCATTCAGATCCGGGCAGTTAAGGACTCCCGGTTCTTGAGAGCTTTGTGCATAACTTCGTTTGCTAGAGGTTATGTCTTTCTCCTTTCTAGGAAAGGTACTTTCAAAGAATAGTGCATTCATTGATTCCATTATTGTACCCTGGTGGATATCTGGAATATCTGACTTATGCACTATGAAGCGATAATCACTACTGTTATTTGCATATCCGATGAATATGCAATCTACAGTCTTAGGCCCAATCTTGACCTGCTTTGGCTTGGGTACTTCAACCTTTGCCAAACAACCCCACACCTTAAAGTATTTGTAGGTGAGTTTCTTTCCCTTCCATGATTCATATGGAGTTTTGTCCTTACCCTTATGTGGGACTCTGTTAAGAATCATATTAGTGGTAAGGACGGCTTCTCCCCACATATTTTGGGGAAGACCGGAATTGATAAGCAAGGCATTCATCATTTCCTTTAATGTGTTGTTCTTACGTTCCGCCACACCGTTTGATTGAGGTGAGTATGGAGCCGTCGTTTGATGAATAATGCCTTCTTGGGCACAGTATTCCTCAAAAGGCACTACATATTCTCCCCCTCTATCGCTACGAATGGATTTAATCCGTAGGCTCAGTTGGTTCTCAACTTCTGCTTTGTAACGTCGGAACGCTTCAAAGGCTTCATCCTTACTTTTCAACAAGTAAAGGTAACAATACCTTGTGCTATCGTCAATGAAAGTCACAAAGTACTTGTTCCCCCCTCTAGTTTGTGCAAACTTCAAATCACATATATCTGTGTGAATAAGTTCTAGAGGAGCAGTATTCCTTTCGACGGATCGAAAAGGAAGCTTAGTAAGTTTTGCCTCTACGCATACCTCACACTTATGTTGAGGGTTTACGTCGATAGACGGCAACAACTCCATCTTTACCAGCCTTTGAATAGACTTGTAGTTAGCGTGTCCTAATCTATGATGCCATAAATTAGAAGACTCAAGCAAATAAGAAGAAGGTTCAACTTTATTTCCTTGACGCAATACAGACATGGCATTCACTTTGAAGAGGCCTTCACAGACGAAGCCCCTCCCCAAAAATGTGCAATTTTTAGTGAGTACAAACTTATTTGATTCAAACACTAGCCTAAAACCAGCATTAACCAATAAAGGTCCAGAAACTAGATTTCTTCTAATCTTTGGGACGTGCATCACTTCCTTCAGAGTGAGTTCCTTGCCGGAAGTCATCTTCAGGACCACCTTTCCATCCCCTAGCACGCCCGAGGAAGCGTTGTTGCCCATGAACAGCTTCTTGTCGGTGACCGGAGTGTACGTGGAGAAGGCGTCTTTGTTGGAACAGATGTGTCTTATTGCACCTGTGTCCACCCACCACTGCATCGGATTCTCAACCAAGTTGGCTTATAGCACCATTGCTGAGAGATCCTCAATCATGTCATCCAGGAGCGTGTCCTTGACGACGTTATCTTGAGCCTTGCCTTTCGACTTGGCTTTCTGTTGTTGCTCAGTCTTGAGCTTGCGGCATTCCTTGATCCTATGACCAGGTTTCCCACAGTGATGACAGTTACCTCTGAACGTCTCCGCTGAGGGGCTTTGCCGTCTTTGTGGAACTTCCGCTTGTTGCTTGTTTTCCCTTTGGCCTCAGCCAGATTTGCCTTTGCCTCAGCATGTTGTCTACCCTTTGGCAAGGTCTTCTTATTATCTTCCTGGATTTGCAGTTTGATAACAAGCTCTTCAAAGGTCATCTCCTTTGTCTTGAGTTTCAAGTAACTCATAAACTCATTCCATGAAGGATGTAACTTTTCAATCAGTGATGCAACCAAAAACTGCTCGTTTGGCTTCAGTCCTTCCAAATCCAGATGATGTAAAATCATTTGGAATTCCTGAACTTGGGACATCACTGTCTTGCTGTCCACCATTTGGAATTTTAGAAATTTCCCAACGATGAACTTCTTAGTACTCGCATCTTGTGCGTTGTACTTCTTTTGCAGTTTTTCCCACAGCTCTTTGGCGGTGCCAACGGTAGAATATACCGTGTAGAGAGGGTCTGCCAAGCAGTTCAGTATATAGTTCTTGCACATGAAATCGCTATGATTCCACGCATCACGAACCATCTTTATACCGTTAACGACATGGATACCGAGGCCCCCTTCACCCATCTCATCAGGCGAAGAGTCCATTTCATCTCCAGCTTGTGGAGGATCTTCCGTAAGGAACCGGGCCATACCCATTACTGTTAAGTAGAACAACATCTTTTGCTGCCATCTCTTAAATTCTGACCCAATGAACTTTTCAGGGCGATCATGGTGGTGTGAAGAAGAGGGGGGAGCTCCAACAGTCGGGAAGGCAGCAGTGTTCGCCTTGAGCGATGTAAAGCAGCGGCAGCTGAAAGCGGCGGGGTTCTTTGCCTTGGCCAAGATGGCAGCGATGGCGGGAAAGAACGCGTTGCCTCGAGAGGCAGCAGCAGTAGCAGCAACATCGGTCATATTTTCAACCATGTTATTGTAGTTACCGTAAGCAGAATATTGTCTTAAGTTGTTGGACTACAAGGATTTGCAAGAAACAGAAATTACAAGTAACTGCTTATGTAAGAATTGAAATTACAATTCAACTAGAAAACTGAAAATTACAATATAACAACAAAACTGAAATTACAATATTTGTTGAACAAGAAGACCGGAAACTGCTTTGATTTTTGCTGAGTCGAGTGTGACACTCTGTCCTTAAGACAATATTGCCCCGTATATATCCTTTATACATTCCGGACAATTCGTCTCCCAAGATAAAACAGCAATGGAACAATTGAGCAAAGGAAACTCAAGAGCTACCGTGAAGAATATTGAATAATGAAATGATGCTAGAAAGTTATAGGAAGAACTGATTTTCTGGTTGTATATTTTCGTGTATATTTTCGTGTATTTTTCTGTACCTCAACAATGGTGTAAGGGGTGTTTATATGGGTGAGGGAGGGCTGTTTAACTGCCCCCATAACAACCATTATTGGCCAAATAATGGTCATTATGGAGGTAGTAAAGCCACCAAAATAAATGGTGAAAGACCAACGGATTTGGCCATTATAGGAGGAGTAATTCAGCCAAAATAAATGGCTGAATTGAGTGCTGGACGTTTCTGTTCCTGTCTGCCGAAATTCTGAATTTCTGGAAACTTCAGGGACCAAACTGTACATCTTGAAACTTCAGGGACCGAATCAGACATCCGAAGAATTCTCGGGATCAAACTGCATTTCCGAAAAGTTCTCTCGCCCAAAGATAATATCGTAAGGCCCACACCCACGACCGTGACTTTAACCACAGCCCACGACCCGTGACCCGTGACCCGTGAACCCGAGAACCCGAAACCCTGAATCGACGGCGCAAGGCGACGGCGCCAAGGCGGTGGTCTTTCCTCGAACCGAAGCACATCTAGGTCCTCCCTCCTTTAAACACATGGGATACCCCTTGGGGTCCCAAACCCCAAACCAATTTCGAGTCTTATATACACAACAATTCTTTCTTCCTCTACCGATGAGGGAGAATTGAACACAACACCACACTTTCCATGCTTCAAACACCTCACTTCGTGGACCAATATCTCTTTCATTTCTCAATGAAATTTAACGATTCTTGGCCCTACGATTATTTACGTACTTAGTAGATCATGCATGTGTGAAGAACCGAATTCTCCAACATACGTAACACTAGTGTTTAAGCCGTTAAAGTTGGTCGGTCGCAACTCCCGCCAAAGGCAAATTTCCAACAATCCCCTCTTGAAAGAGATTTTGGCGCACTCACATGGTGCCTTTTTCATTTCCAGCAATATTTCAGCTAACCGATGTTGCATAAGGAGAGGTAGCAATGGTACTAACACAACAAATTCCCTTACTCTCTTCTTCGTAATGTTTTGTCAGTTTTGGGATCAAACTGTACTTCTGAAAAAGTTCTCTGTCCCAAAAAGATAATATCCCACGGCCCGCGAACCGGACCGGACGGGCGGGCGGCGGCGGCGCGCGTGTGGTCTTTCCTCGAACCGAAGCACATCTAGGTCCTCCCTCCTTTAAACACATGGGATACCCCTTGGGGTCCCAAACCCCAAACCAATTTCGAGTCTTATATACACAACAATTCTTTCTTCCTCTACCGATGAGGGAGAATTGAACACAACACCACACTTTCCATGCTTCAAACACCTCATTTCGTGGACCAATATCTCTTTCATTTCTCAATGAAATTTGACGATTCTTGGCCCTACGGTTATCTACGTACTTAGTATATCATGTATGTGTGAAGAACCGAATTCTCCAACATACGTAACACTAGTGTTTAAGCCGTTAAAGTTGGTCGGTCGCAACTCCCGCCAAAGGCAAATTTCCAACAATTGATACACCTCAAGCTGCTAGAAATACAGAGAAGAAAATCAATAACTAAAAAAATATAGTTAAATATGTTTTCCTATTGTTGATGACCATAAAGAATAATGAAGCATTTTCCCCTCACTCTTCTCAATTTTTGTTTAATTCTCCCTCTTCAATATATCTTTAAAAAGAGCTTAAAACACAGTAGAAAGATATATGAATATGACGGAATGGAGCTAGCCATTGCTAAATTAAAGATATGTTTTGTCTCTATTTAAGTGACGTTGCTCATAAAGCTTACGATCAACAGTAATTGACTGAAAAAAGATTGTGGGGTGGAGGAGTTGGAGGAGAACGGATGGAAGTGGTGAAAAGATGAAAGAGAAAGAGGGAAGTAGGAGAGAAAAGAAAAAGGGACAAATAAAAAAAGGAAATAGTTAATATTAAATGTATTTAATTGTATAATGACCAATTAGAAAATGACAAATGGATAAGATAATCAATTTTAAGTATTTTTTTTTATCTCACGCCCTTTCAAGAATGTACACTTTTTTGCCTAGTCACCTCTTAAGAGATATAAATTACACCTTGAATGAGATTAGGGATAATGAACGGCCGGTAAAATTTAATTGTAAAAGTTAGTTTTTGAGATAAATTTAGGGGTGGATTTATGTATTTTCTCTTTAATAAAAGCATATTGATTGTTTTCTTTTATATATCGTGCATTCTTCTTTAATATTAAGGGTATATTTGAAAATAATAATCAATTTTAATTTTGAATTCCTAAAATAATTATTATTTTTAAAATAATATTTTTGAATTAAAGCGACAAATAAAATAAGACGGAGGAGGGAGTACATTCTTTTAAGTAACATGTAATCATTTTCTATATAAGAGGGGTGAAAGATAAACGTTTCAGAATATGTTTTTAATTAAAGGTGTGAATAGAACTTACATAAAAAAGTGTTTATCCTCATAATTTCATAAAATTATTAGCACAAGAACTTTTTACTTGTGATTTTAATTTGCCTTTCACTAATTATATTCCAGTATACCTATTACTTAATTAGTTACACACTATCATCTCCATACTCACTTGTAAAATTACGCTAAATATGTTATTATTGTTGTATACTTATTACTTAACTAGTTACAAATATACTTCATGTTTCTTAAAATTAAAAATTTAATGCCAATAAAATAATACAGTTAAACAGTTAATCCACGTAAATACTAGCAAATATATTAAGATAATACGTTAATAACGATGCATCAAGGTTCATTTGGAGCTATCCCTTCCATACAACAATAACATATCCGGTGAAATTCCTTCCATACTAATACTTCATGAATATCATACATTTCATGAACTGTTGTATTTTGTTACAAGCAACTAAATTTTGTTGAAAGGTAGATATAAAAATATTTGGTGCACATCCCTACACTATTTGATATCATCGTTGGATCTAAAAGTATAGTAATTGATATATTTGTGGCATGAAAAAACTTAAAAAAACATTTATATAGGCATTGGTATATTAGGGAACTCCCTCCGTGTAAGCTACCTACTTTATCCGGAAGGGCCCATTGAGTTCTTAATTAAGAATGATAATGTTTTTGTTGTCTAAATGATACCATGGATTTCTTTATTGTCCATATAAAGCACCATCTTTTACTTATAAACATATAAGAGTATATAATTTATTATGTAAAAAATCAATTCTCTTCATACAAAAGGATACAATTAGGTATTATCATAGGCGAGGTTGTGATTTCAAATAGTTGAAGCATAACATAATGGTGCTACTATATCATTAAATAGAATGGAACTACAGCAAGTTATTTCACAAAAACTATTTGACAGAGACCTGTCGTGCGACAGATTTTGTAAGTTATTAAAGACATCAAAAGTGAAATAGAAGATGAAACAAATCAGGAGTATACAACATTTTTAAATGAAGATTTATTTCTTCTCTTGTTTAGATTCATCAAGTTGCTACAAGATGAGAAGTCATGAGGACAACTCATCACAATCCAATTTCAATTAACAAAATATGAGCAAGCCAATTTAGAAACCGCATCTCCTCTCCAATACAAATCTATTGGACCATGTTATCTTTTATTTTGCACAAAGCCTTTGTTAGTTGAATTTTTAAGAACATTTTGTTTGTACATGATTCTTTTTTATGAAGAATAAAATATTCCTTGAAGCAAGAACTTCAACATGATTCTTTACATCAAAGAATGAAAATATTATTGTCCCTCGGGCATAGCTGGATGACAAAGGATGGGAACTTAAAATTTAGTTGAAGGCTTGCAGAATGGGTTCGAACCTTGATGGGAGCAATTTGCTCTCTTCTGGTGTAGGACCTTGTAGGTGATATCAGTTGCTATGTTCTCAAATCCTGGTTATTCAGGTACATCCCGCGATTTACTGGTAGTAGTGTTAAGGGACCGGGACTACTATCTGCAGAAATAGTCTGGCGTAAGCCTGGAAGCTGGATATAAAAAAAAGAATGAAAATATGTTGAAAATTTGCCTTTGGCGGGAGTTGCATCAGACCAACTTTAACGGCTTAGACACTAGTGTTCCGCATGTTGGAGAATCCGGTTCTTCACACGTGCATAATCTACTAAGTAAGTAGATGACCGTAGGGCCAAGGATCGTCAAATTTCATTGAGAAATGAAATAGATATTGGTCCACGAAGTGAGGTGTTTGAAGCATGGAAAAGTGTGGTATTGAGATCAATTCTCCCTCATCGGTGGGGAAGAAAGAATTGTTTTGTTTATAAGTCTCAAGGTTGGTTTGGGGTTTGGGACCCCAAGGGGTATCCCATGTGTTTAAAGGAGGGAGGACCAAGATGTGCTGCGGTTCGAGGAAAGCCCACAAGCGCGCTGCCGCCGCCCGCCAGTCCGATCGGGGTCCGGGTCACGGGTCGTGGGTTGTGCTTCTTCTGATATTATCTTTTTGGACCAGAATTGTTTCATATGTACAGTTTGGTCCCTGAAGTTTCAAGAAAGTCAAATTCGGCAGAGAACTTTACTATATGTACAATTTGGTCCCTGAAGTTTCAAGAAAGTCAGATTGGGCAGAGAACTTTGTGGTTTTTGGAACGTCAACCAGCACTCAATTCAGCCATTTATTTTGGCTGAATTAATCTTCTTAAATGTCAATCTGTTGCACATCAATTCACCATTTATTTTGATGAATTACTACCTCCATAATTGTCATTACTTGGTCAGTAACATGCAATTATGTGGGCAGTTGGTAAGCCTCTCCTTCAACTATATAAAGGACCATTTGCACCATTGTTGAGCAACACAAAAAAATAGAAACGAAATCAGTTCTTCCTACTACCTTCCAGCATCATTTCATTACTCAAAATTCTTCACGGTAGCACTTGAGTTTTCTTTGCTCATTTGTTCATTTGCTGTTTTATCTTGGGAGACAATTGTCCAGGACGTAGAAAGAATACATACGGGGCAATATTGTCTTAAAAACAGAGTGCAAACACTCGACTCAGCATACCAAAAACTGTTCCAGTTTATTCTTCAAGTTAATTGTAATTTCAGTTTGTTGTAATACTTAGCAGTTACTTATTTTCATTTCCTGCATCATTAAAACCAACAAGTTTAAGATAATATTTTGCTTACTGTAACTGTTGCAACATGGCTGGAAACATGACTGATTCTGCTACTGCTGCTGCCACTCAAGGCAACAATTATGCCTTCCCCGCTGCTGCCCAAGGCACGTCTGCTGCCTTTACTGCTCGATCCTCCGCATTCCACCATTATCGCCCTGAAAAATTCATGGGCTCAAACTTTAAGAGATTGCAGCAAAAGATGTTGTTCTATTTAACTGTTATGGGCATGACCCGGTTCCTAACGGAAGATCCTCCACAAGCTGGAGATGAAATGTACTATTTGCCTACTGAAACGGCTGAAGGAGGCCTTGGTATCCATGTCGTTAACGACATGAAGATGGTTCTTGATGCATGGATTCATAGTGATTTCATGTGCAAGAATTACATATTGAACTGCTTGGCAGACCCTCTCTACACGGTCTATTGCACCATTGGCACTGCCAACGAGTTTGTCATGACCCGACCCGACGGGCCGCGACTAACCGCCCTAATGACGTCATTATACTAACCTGACACACATAATCCAACTAACACTTAATGAGTCTGAAATCCGGCAGCATAACGCCGCAATAGCAACATATACCAGGGTAGGCAAGCCGACGAGGCTGCCTTTACCCAAGATTGTACCTGTCTCCTGAGGAGTCACAACTAGCCAACATAACATAACAAGCAAGCCGACAAGGCTGCCACCAGATAGTAACGTATATACATGAGAACACCCCAGCACAGAATACAATAACATGACCGACCAAAACAGAGTCATAACCCTTACATACGTACAACCCACCACTGTCTACAGACCTCTATAAGAAGAATAACGACATATGACGGGACAGGCCCCGCCGTGCTCCCTAAATACGAACATAAGTCTAAAAGAGATTCGGTACCAAAATGACAAAGCCCTGGATCAAAGGAGCTTTCCAACTCGCCGAGTAGGAACCTAGGCCTGAGGTTCACCAAATCGAAAATATGTACTGCGGGCATGAAACGCACTTCGAGAAAGGGGTCAGATTTAAATAATGTACCGAGTATGTAAAACATGAAGTCAGAAAGAGATCATAAGTAGCCAACAGAAATGTAAGATCAAGATAAAAATCAGATCCAAATCCAACCGTGCCATAAACCATAAAAGTCACCAGTGCCTTATAAAAATGAGAGTCAAGGCAAGAAAACATGAATGCCTGTCCATATACATATATATACCAGAACGTAACCCGCCCACTAGTGCGGGACTCGGTGGAATCATATCATAACCCGGCCCATGCTTTGGGACTCATTAAATCATCTCTCATCTATGGATCCATCTCTACGTAACCCGCCCTCTAGTGAGGGTCTCGGTGAACAATGCAAGGTCAGTGCACGAAGTCGTAACTGCCCGACTCGGTGAGGTGAAGTAGTAACACTTAGCACGAGTAGATATCGTGAGTAACCATATGCAAGTAAAAATTATCATCTGACTCTCAATAAAATCATTGTAATAATGTCATAATAAACTCTTTGCTGAAAAATCATAGGCACTTCTCATAACAATCCTCATTAGGAATTAAATCAGATAAGAATTAAGTACGTCAACGTACTTTCATTAAATCATGCCAAAAAGAAAGAAGTAAGAGTTTCACATACCTCTTAGACGAACTAATCAACTCTATATTAGAGTACGTCTCGATTTAGAACTTCAACCTATAATAGTGGTAATACGTTCGTCAATTCTATGATCGCTAGCATACTTTATATCGAATAACGACTTCTTATTTTATAAAAATTCGGGCAAAGACTTCCCTATTTATACATGTTTCCACAACTTCCAAACGAGGCTAATAACATCAATAAACAAGCACCAATTAAGGGCACAACCAAGACAACAATAAAGGGAATTTACACACCCACTTCTCATGTAAATTTAGCCTCTTAATTCACCTTAAAAACAGCCCACAAAACAGCCCATGTTTCAACAACAACGAGGGTAGAATGTGAAGCCTTTCTATGCCTTTCCACACCCTTATTCCTTTAGGACTTACCTTAGAAATTACCACACTTAAACATGCATAATGGTGACTAAATTTTCAGAATTATAACACCACAAAACAGCCCCTAAAACAGTCCATATACATCACAACATGTCCAATAATTTCATGCAAGTTCTTGGCCACAACATGTCATAATTCCATAACTCTTATCTTAATTCCTATAATCCAATTTCGAATTTTAATACTTCCATATAACTAATTCCAACTAAATCTCCAAGTTTCCTTTCAATTCCATCATGCAATTAGTGATAATAACACAACAATAACCAACGAATCCAACAACACCGAAATCTGTCCCAAATTGGCAACTAGCCCAAAATGGTCACATGCAATGCTTAAATTCCAATTCTTCCTTAACACAAATTCATTACCTTAATTCTAACAACATGCATTCCAATTATATCATAGAAAGAAGAATTTTTATACCTCAAATTCGTCAAAACAGTCCGCAATTTTCTGCCACTGTTTTTCCGGAAATCCCCACTGTTTTGTAATTTTTCTCCTCCTTTTTGCCCACTTCTTCAACTCCAATTTACATGCAAGTGTTCTACAATGTTAAGCCATCATCCCTACACGTTTTTCTTCCAAAATTTCATCCCAAAATTTCGAAAATTCCGGGCAGATTTCGGCCCAAACAGTGGCTGTTTTGCCACTGTTTTCGCCACTGTTTTTGGTGTTGTTTTGCTTCTAATTTTTGGTGAAAAATGTAGTCTAGGAAGAGAAGATAACAACCTTAATTTTGGTTATGGGTGGAGGGTGATTTTCGGATTTGTTTGGAGGAGAGAATGAGAGGAGAGTTTGGTTTTTGTTTAAGTGTAGGAAGAAGATGAAGAGGTAATGTAGGTTTATTAAAAAAAAATCTGATTTCCTTTTTACACTTTGCCCCCCAAGTTCTTCAATTAATAAATCTCAAACCCACTTCTTTTAATTCCCGAGAATTTCATAAGCCTCGTATCCTCAATGTCATAATTTTATAATACAATACTATTCCATAACGGGAATATACAATTATTGCTATAAGTATCCAACGTCACCCTTATTGTGACCAACATCTTTCCGGAATCACATCCTCTTGTATACTAATTTCCGGATTAGCATATATAAATATACTCTATATCCAAAATTCAAATCTTACCTCCTTAATTACGTCCTCTAATTAGTCTTAAAATTACGAGGTGTAACATTCTTCCCCCCTTAGAAACATTCGTCCTCGAATGTTCATACTATTGGGCACATCTTATACAAATTGATTCAAGAATTCACAAGCACACAGAAATTTGCATATTAGGTCATCTTAGACTCTATGATACACGTTTCTGCCAACAAATATCCGACTTACAAACAACTCAACTCTTGCCATTATCTAACAAAAGAACTCAAATAAACAAGGAAACAACCTACGTCCTAACTTATTCGTAATTTTCTAAAAGTGAAGTATACTAAAACTAAGGCTAAGTAGAGTCATTATTCCCGCAGTACCACATTATGTACATATATACAAGAACTTTAAGCATAATCTATACCTTAATCTTAAACTTGAGAACATATATCATTTTCACAACCAATGACAAATCCCCATTTTATATATTCAGATTCCTGGTCCTATTTTAACCAGTAGTTAAGTACTTAAATGAATGTTTTAACTCAAAATCAGCAGTTTCAACTAAGCACATAAGGATCAGGGAAGACATAACTTCAAAATGGTGTAATAGCAGAGACTAAAATATATATATATATATATATATATATATATATATATATATATATATTCCGAGTTCCCAAAAGCCTAATATCCTCTACCTGGATCAAGATGCAAGCGTTCTATATAATAGAATCCAAATATACATAATAGAGGCGTTGTTTGATCATGCAGGGTACTAAGGAAAAACACACAAGCTACCCTAATGATGATATACATATGAACATGCCCAAGACACCAACATGGCATAGACACTAGTTACCTAGTCTGAACCATAAACAAGGGATCACAAGGCAGGTGTAAATAAGTGACATATGCATACAGACTACCTTAGATCGTCTCAACCACACATATATATTTAGGAACACAAGAGATGCTAAATGAATATCCAATCCATCATTACCATGCCTATGATCATGTTCTAAGGCTAAACAAGTCTTAAAGTTTATATTAGACCTACACCAAGCCTAAATCAGAACAAGTGAACACATAATAGGCATATAATGAGCTAAGTTTTCCTGTCCAAATATTAATCACTATCTCTCTAATAATTCAAATAGCAAGTGGTATCAATATCGTGTTATTTGAGCCTAACATATACTTAATACCCATATTAAGAATAATTTTAAACAATGAGCATAAATTGGAAGCTTAAGTTAATCAAATCAGGTTACTCAATGTCTCATTTTTAACAATGATTAGCAAGACTTTATCTATTACAAGTCGACACCATATTGAACTTACTAATCCAAAACTTACAGATATATCCAAATCATATTAATATTAATTTTAATTAGGCATGCTTAGTCATATCTTTTAACATACCCCTAAATCAGTAAAGCACGCTCGGAATTTAGGTAATATTCATAATTCACAATCATCACATAGGCTACCCTTTATCAATTCCCATCATAAATAACATCATATAACCTCAACCATATCAACCCACTTAACTCATTCTCTTCTAGTTTTAAATTATCATATCAGACGATATAAGACAAGTTTTGTTAAATAGGACAACTAATCTTGTTCTTAGTTAGTGGCGCTTGTTTTAGGTAGATAATATGACCAAATGACTTACAGATAGCCAAACGAGTTTCCAAAATAATATATTGGTCATCACATTAATTTAAATAACCCATACATGCTAAACCCAACTTCAATCCAACCTGCCAATCCATTAAATCAAATCTAGGCGTTTCATATATCATTAATATCTTTAAATTAGCAATATTAAGCATTAAATTAACTAGGTAGCCCATACACAACTAGACAAATCTAAAATTAACATATTTCATTCTATTTCAATTGTACAGATTATTCTAAATCAGCATGGAACATTTACACTCTTTTGTTGATATCTACTACTACTTTCAATTTGGTAACAATGCCCCTTCTTCTTCCTATATAAAGCTGATGGTGACCAAGATAATCCCAAACTCTTAAAGGGATAGAACAAGAATCTCTCACATCAAGCTTCTAAGTTTGGTATTACCTAAAACTACAATCTTGTAGGTACCATCAAGAAGTGGACTGGGAAACATAAAATTCAAGGTACACCCCCCCCATTTATTTTATTTTTTTGAATTTCACATCTTGGAAAATGGACAATGTCAATCAAAACTTAAAGAAATCTATAACTATACCAAACTAGATATTCAATCCCGAGTGGTAACAGGCAAACCAATTATCCGGACATGAGTAGGCATAAACAAGTATATATAGATAGACCAAACATATGTGGATTGCCCATCCATGCCATGCTAACCTCATCACTACTCACTTAATAACTTAACCAAATCTGCAGAAGCAAGGGAATGCACATAGTTGAGGAACTACTCAGATATTCATTTCATTTTTTTTACATGTGATTTAGATACCTATCAAAACTCAAATGATCTTATATTATCTACCAAATTTACATAAAAGGAGAAGGGGGTAGACATACTGCATTAGCAGACATGAAAATAGGTGGACTTAACAGTTTGATTTAATCAACACATAGATACAAAACATGGGCATATACAATCAAACCAAACTGGATGCAGAGTTATGCACATGAGGAAGAGACAAGGTTATTTTAAATAGTTATGTTCAGATGAGTATTAGACCACCTAAGACTATTGGGACATGCCAAGGATAGATATGACCCTTTAACAAGCAAAACATACACCAAATAGGCTCCTAAACTATCCTTCAGATCACGACAGCACTTAAACAAGACACCCATCCATTTCAAAGTCATTAGGTGATCCTATCATAATTATAACAACATTCTTATGCTAAATCTTAGTTCCCTTATTATATGCAGATAAATAAATAAATAAATAAAAACATTAAGCCCTTCAATCATTTCCATACCAAATGTGACCTTTACAACCAACATAGTCATTATGTAAGCATAATTTTTAACTTAAACAATTGGTGTTTAATTAACATAACCTGTGTATTGAGTCATGGATTAATCGAACATAGTGTCTAAGAGGTTTAATATACTTCTCAAGCCACTATAGCAACATACCGAAATAATTTGATCAGTTAACCAGGGGAACAAACCTCATGTTCATGTATTAAGCATACTAAATTAGTATATGTGCTAATGATGGTTTGACCTAACATACTATGGACACCACAGGACTTAAACAATCCAAGAGGGGTTACAATTGACTAAAACTAGTATACCAATTACTTCAAAGTCATTTAAACAGATCATACAAGGTCAAATAATTCTTAAACTTAACAAGACAACCACTTAACACACAAATAATCGTCACACAATACTCTAACAGTGTTTTCATCAACTGAACATGCTAGACATTAATAGAGTAGTCATAAATAGCCATAATATTCACATATATTACATAATTCCTGGCATAATATATTCACGGTTTAATAGTTAACTAAATAACTAAACCGTTTATTGCAGCAACAAGTCATTCCTGGAATTATGTAAATACTCAATTTTACACTCCCTTAAGCAACTACTGACAACATGTTTAGCATACAAATCTATTCCCTATTTAAGAGATAAAACGCAGGCTTGGGTTATTAGAACATTTTGCATTCTACATTATGATACGCAAAGACAATTACGGGGGAAATTTTAATCAAACATAAAAGATATCTAGGCAAGTCTAATTAACTATTTAGAGGTAGTCCCACTGAGCAAAATTGGAAAAGATAGGTCCTAACACAAGTGATTTATACTCAACCCACATACTGTACAGGGACATTAACAGACCACCCTGTTCCGAAAGAAGTATGACCAAGACAGAATACATTTATACATAACATGGATAGCATAACTCATAAGAAAAGCTGGAACACATCAACTTAAACAGGGTAATATTACAACATGTAGATGACCATCTACTCCTAAGCCCCATCCACAAGTAGGACAACCCGTTAACGACTATCAACTACTTGCTGAACTAATTTCAAGGACTTATCCAGACAACTTGCTCCAGAGATAACAAACCTTATATGTACAACAGTAGCAATTCCAGTTTTTGGCATATCTCATATCCCTTTTCATATAAACATAAGCATACCAAGGAGTCATCACAACTAATAGACTTCACATATACCATGTACTTTAACCCAGATCAAACATAAAATATTTTACTCAAGAAGGCCTTGTATATCTAAGGTCTCAATGATTATCTAATATTCTAAGAGTCTCAATATTCCATGTCCCAAGCTTACATTATTTCTTCCCATATACGAGTAAGATAGTTTCTCATAACCTCGAATTCGTATTTCCCTTTTGGCGGCTGTCGCTTTCTTCGGAGGCATAGCTATAACACATTAATATGTCAGAGAGGGAATAACCTAATAACATAGCTCTATCGCACGATCTTAGAGTAAGAAGAATAGAAACCAATCCTAAATGTCCGGCAGCCTCCTGCGTATAAGTATGGTGCACAACATACCCATATGCAAGACTCTACTAGACACGGTCTGTAGACATTCCGAGGACTAACTGCTCTGATACCACTTTTGTCATGACCCGACCCGACGGGCCGCGACTAACCGCCCTAATGACGTCATTATACTAACCTGACACACATAATCCAACTAACACTTAATGAGTCTGAAATCCGGCAGCATAACGCCGCAATAACAACATATGCCAGGGTAGGCAAGCCGACGAGGCTGCCTTTACCCAAGATTGTACCTGTCTCCTGAGGAGTCACAACTAGCCAACATAACATAACAAGCAAGCCGACAAGGCTGCCACCAGATAGTAACGTATATGCATGAGAACACCCCAGCACAGAATACAATAACATGACCGACCAAAACAGAGTCATAACCCTTACATACGTACAACCCACCACTGTCTACAGACCTCTATAAGAAGAATAACGACATATGACGGGACAGGCCCCGCTGCGTGCCCCTAAATACGAACATAAGTCTAAAAGAGATTCGGTACCAAAATGACAAAGCCCTGGATCAAAGGAGCTTTCCAACCTGCTGAGTAGGAACCTAGGCCTGAGGTTCACCAAACTGAAAATATGTACCTGCGGGCATGAAACGCAGCCCCCCCGAGGAAAGGGGGTCAGTACGAAATAATGTACTGAGTATGTAAAACATGAAGCTGTAAAAGAGATCATAAGTAGCCAACAAATGTAAGATCAAGATAAAAATCAGGTTCCAAATCCAACTGTGCCATAAACCATAAAAGTCAGCTGTGCCTTATAAAAATGAGAGTCAAGGCAAGAAAACATGAATGCCTGTCCATATACATATATATACCAGAACGTAACCCGCCCACTAGTGCGGGACTCGTGGAATCATATCATAACCCGGCCCATGCCGGGACTCGTAAATCATCTCTCATCTATGGATCCATCCTACGTAACCCGGCCCTCTAGTGAGGGTCTCGTGAACAATGCAAGGTTGTGCACGAGTCGTAACTTGCCCGACTCGGTGAGGTGAAGTAGTAACACTTAGCACGAGTAGATATCGTGAGTAACCATATGCAAGTAAAAATTATCATCCGACTCTCAATAAAATCATTGTAATAATGTCATAATAAACTCTTTGCTGAAAAATCATAGGCACTTCTCATAACAATCCTCATTAGGAATTAAATCAGATAAGAATTAAGTACGTCCGTGCACTTTCATTAAATCATGCCAAAAAGAAAGAAGTAAGAGTTTCACATACCTCTTAGACGAACTAATCAACTCTATATTAGAGTACGTCTCGATTTAGAACTTCAACCTATAATAGTGGTAATACGTTCGTCAATTCTATGATCGCTAGCATACTTTATATCGAATAACGACTTCTTATTTTATAAAAATTCGGGCAGCACTTCCCCTATTTATACATGTTTCCACAACTTCCAAACGAGGCTAATAACATCAATAAACAAGCACCAATTAAGGGCACAACCAAGACAACAATAAAGGGAATTTACACACCCACTTCTCATGTAAATTTAGCCTCTTAATTCACCTTAAAAACAGCCCACAAAACAGCCCATGTTTCAACAACAACGAGGGTAGAATGTGAAGCCTTTCTATGCCTTTCCACACCCTTATTCCTTTAGGACTTACCTTAGAAATTACCACACTTAAACATGCATAATGGTGACTAAATTTTCAGAATTATAACACCACAAAACAGCCCCTAAAACAGTCCATATACATCACAACATGTCCAATAATTTCATGCAAGTTCTTGGCCACAACATGTCATAATTCCATAACTCTTATCTTAATTCCTATAATCCAATTTCGAATTTTAATACTTCCATATAACTAATTCCAACTAAATCTCCAAGTTTCCTTTCAATTCCATCATGCAATTAGTGATAATAACACAACAATAACCAACGAATCCAACAACACCGAAATCTGTCCCAAATTGGCAACTAGCCCAAAATGGTCACATGCAATGCTTAAATTCCAATTCTTCCTTAACACAAATTCATTACCTTAATTCTAACAACATGCATTCCAATTATATCATAGAAAGAAGAATTTTTATACCTCAAATTCGTCAAAACAGTCCGCAATTTTCTGCCACTGCTTTTCGGAAATCCCCACTGCTTTGTAATTTTTCTCCTCCTTTTTGCCCACTTCTTCAACTCCAATTTACATGCAAGTGTTCTACAATGTTAAGCCATCATCCCTACACGTTTTTCTTCCAAAATTTCATCCCAAAATTTCGAAAATTCGGGCAGATTTTGCCCAAACAAAGGGTCTGTTTGCCACTGTTTTAACTGCTTTTGGTGTTGTTTTGCTTCTAATTTTTGGTGAAAAATGTAGTCTAGGAAGAGAAGATAACAACCTTAATTTTGGTTATGGGTGGAGGGTGATTTTCGGATTTGTTTGGAGGAGAGAATGAGAGGAGAGTTTGGTTTTTGTTTAAGTGTAGGAAGAAGATGAAGAGGTAATGTAGGTTTATTAAAAAAAAATCTGATTTCCTTTTTACACTTTGCCCCCCAAGTTCTTCAATTAATAAATCTCAAACCCACTTCTTTTAATTCCCGAGAATTTCATAAGCCTCGTATCCTCAATGTCATAATTTTATAATACAATACTATTCCATAACGGGAATATACAATTATTGCTATAAGTATCCAACGTCACCCTTATTGTGACCAACATCTTTCCGGAATCACATCCTCTTGTATACTAATTTCCGGATTAGCATATATAAATATACTCTATATCCAAAATTCAAATCTTACCTCCTTAATTACGTCCTCTAATTAGTCTTAAAATTACGAGGTGTAACAGAGTTGTGGGAAAAACTGCAAAATAAGTACAACGCACAAGATGCGGGTACTAAGAAGTTCATCGTTGGGAAATTTCTAAAATTCCAAATGGTGGATAGTAAGACAGTGATGTCCCAAGTCCAGGAATTCCAAATGATTCTACATCACCTGGATTTGGAAGGAATGAAACCAAATGAGCAATTTTTTGTTGCATCGCTGATTGAAAAGTTACCTCTTTCGTGGAATGAGTTTATGAGTTACTTAAAACTCAAGACAAAGGAGATGACCTTTGAAGAGCTTATTAACAAACTCCAAATTCAGGAAGATAATATGAAGGCCTTGCCTATGGGTAAACAACCTGCTGAGGCAAAGGCAAATCTGGTTGAGGCCAAAGGGAACCCAAGCAAGAAGCGGAAGTTTCAGAAAGACGGCAAGGCCCACGCAGCGGAGATGTTCAGAGGTAACTGTCACTACTGTGGGAAACCTGGTCATAAGATCAAGAAATGCCGCAAGCTCAAGACTGAGCAACAACAGAAAGCCAAGGCTAAAGGCAAGGCGCATGCTAACGTCGTCAAGTACACGCTCCTGGATGACACGATTGAGGAGTTCTCGGCAGTGGTGCTAGAAGCAAACCTGGTTGAGAATCCGATGCAGTGGTGGATGGACACAGGTGCTATCAGACACATCTGTTCCAACAGAGATGCCTTTTCCATGTACACACCGGTCACCGACAAGAAGCTATTCATGGGCAACAACGCTTCGTCTGATGTGCTTGGAGTAGGAAATGTGGTCCTGAAGATGACTTCCGGAAAGGAGCTCACTCTGAAGGAAGTGATGCACATCCCTGAGATTAAAAGAAATTTAATTTCAGGACCTTTATTGGTTAATGCTGATTTTAGGCTAGTGTTTGAATCCAATAAATTTGTACTCACTAAGAATGACACTTTTGTGGGGAGAGGCTTTGTCTGTGAAGGCATCTTCAAAGTGAATGTCATGTCTGTAATGCGTCCAAGTAATAAAGTTGAACTTTTTTCTTATTTGCTTGAGTCTTCTAATTTATGGCATCATAGATTAGGACACGTTAACTACAAGTCTATCCAAAGACTGGTAAAGTTGGAGTTGTTGCCGTCTGTCGACGTAAACCCTCAACATAAGTGTGAGGTGTGCGTAGAGTCAAAACTCACCAAGCTTCCTTTTCAATCCGTCGAAAGGAATACCGCTCCTCTAGAACTTATTCACACAGATATATGTGATTTGAAGTTCGCACAAACTAGAGGGGGGAACAAGTACTTTGTGACATTCATTAATGATAGCACAAGGTATTGTTACCTTTACTTATTGAAAAGTAAGGATGAAGCCTTTGAAGCGTTCCAACGTTACAAAGCAGAAGTTGAGAACCAACTAAGCCTGTGGATTAAATCTATTCTTAGCGATAGATGGGGAGAATACGTAGCGCCATTTGAGGAATATTGTGCCCAAGAAGGCATTATTCATCAAACGACGACTTCATACTCACCTCAATCGAACGGTGTGGCGGAACGTAAGAACCGCACATTGAAGGAAATGATGAATGTCTTGCTCATAAATTTCGGTCTTCCCCAAAACATGTGGGGAAAAGCCGTCCTTACCGCTAATACGATTCTTAACAGAGTCCCACATAAGGGTAAGGACAAAACTCCATATGAATCATGGAAGGGAAAGAAACCCACCTACAAATATTTTAAGGTGTGGGGTTGTTTGACAAAGGTTGAAGTACCCAAGCCAAAGCAGGTCAAGATTGAGCCTAAGACTGTAGATTGCATATTCATCGGATATACAAATAACAGTAGTGCTTATTGCTTCTTAGTGTATAAGTCAGATATTCTAGATATCCACCAGGGTACAATCATGGAATCAAGGAATGCTCAATTCTTTGAAGGTACCTTTCCTAGAAAGGAAAAAGACATAACATCTCGCAAACGAAGTTATGAACAAAGCTCTCAAGAACCGGGAGTCGTTGATGGCCCGGATCTAGATGGTTTAGATCTAGCGGATCTCAAGGTGGCTGAACATCCGAAATCTAGTGTTCCAGATTCTCAGAACTTGCAGACTCCAAAGATGGATCTAAGGCGAAGTAAAAGGGCCCGGAAGGATAAATCCTTCGATCCTGACTTTGTAGCTTATATGGTTAATGATGAACCAAGGACAATTGCTAAGGCATTGTCAACTCCAGAAGCACTGCTCTGGAAAGAAGCTATTGAGAGTGAAATATGCTCCATTCTACATAACCATACTTGGGAGTTGGTTGATCTTCCTTCGGAAAATAAATCGTTGGGTTGTAAATGGATACTCAAACGGAAATATAAAGCAGATGAGTCTATAGACAAGTACAAGGTCAGGTTGGTAGTCAAGGGCTATCGGCAGACAGAAGGTCTTGACTACTTTGACACACACTCCCCGGTATCTCAGATGACATCTATACGGGTATTCATTGCGATCGCGGTTTTGTGTGACCTTGAGATACATCAAATGGATGTCAAGACAGCCTTCCTAAATAGTGATTTGGAAGAAGAAATTTATATGGACCAACCCGAGGGGTATGTGGTTCAAGGGCAAGAGAAGAAAGTCTGTCGGCTTGTCAAATCTCTGTATGGGCTGAAACAAGCCCCAAAGCAATAGCACGAAAAATTTGATAGTAATCTACTATCGAAGGGTTTCGCCATTAATGAGTGTGATAAATGTATCTACACGAAAGGTAACTCTGACTCATTCGTCATGATATGCCTATATGTAGATGACATGTTGATCACAGGAAGCAGTCCTAGGGTAATCCTAGAGACTAAAAACATGTTGAAACAATGCTTCGACATGAAGGATATGGGTATCGCAGATGTCATCTTAGGGATAAAAATCTCTAAGACGTCTGACGGACTAGTCTTATCTCAGTCTCACTACATCGAGGATGTTTTGAGAAAGTTCGAGATGTTAGACAGTTCACCGATAAAGTCACCAATGGATACAAATCAAAAGCTTGATAAAAATCTTGGTGCACCCGTATACCAGGAGCGATATGCATAGGTGATCGGTAGTTTGATGTATATAACAAACTGCACCCGACCTGATATTGCTTATGCAGTAATAAGTTGGCTAGGTTTACCCGTAATCCGAGTAATGATCACTGGAAGGCATTGAATCGGGTATTACAATACCTGAAATATACGTTAACTTTCGGGTTACATTATTCGAGATATCCAGTTGTACTAGAGGGGTACAGTGATGCAAACTGGATATCTGATATAGAGAACACCAAGTCCACTAGTGGGTATGTATTTACAATTGGTAGTGGGGCTGTGTCTTGGAAATCCTTTAAGCAAACTTGCATCGCCCGATCCATAATGGAATCGGAGTTTATCGGTTTAGACAAAGCAGGAGAAGAAGTTGAGTGGCTTCATGACTTCTTTGAGGATGTTCCGTGTTGGAACAAACCCGTACATTTGGTAATAATCTGCTGCGACAGCCAGTCGGCTCTAGAAAGGGCACGGAATGTTATGTACAACGGCAAGTCTCGTCATATTCTACGGAGGCATAAGACCGTTAGGCAGCTGATCACCACGGGTATGATATCCATTGATTACATTAAGTCAAAGGATAATATAGCAGACCCACTGACAAAGGGCTTACCCAAGGATCAGATGGTCTGCCTGTCTAGGGGAATGGGCTTAAAACACTAAGTATAAGGACCAATACGGTAGTAACCCAACCTTACTAACTGGAGATCCCAGTAATTTGATTCAATGGGAAAACTAAGCTGTAAAGGTTCAGTTGATCGCTTCAGTGGAAGCATGAGCACTTCGGATAGTGATTTCTGTAAAGAAACACCAAATCCAAAGTCGTTCTCGCGATAGACGTTAAGTGTTATCTGCAGTATGGGTAAATGTTAAGTTTTCAAAACCTTTGATGATCCTCAACAGTTGAGGTTAGGTTTAGGAAAATGTTTAATGGTTCCTAACACTTGTGAAGTGGAGTATAGCAGGATACCTTGTAGGAGACCACCTATTTAAGTGCGAGGACGGGCCGCCTCAAATGAACGCACTTAAGAATCCAAGAAGTTGTCCATGGCCACAACGGACAAAACATTACGAAGAAGAGAGTAAGGGAATTTGTTGTGTTGGTACTATTGACTTGGCTTACACTAAACACTGACGGTTCAAGACATTACGTTCACCGTGCAATAAGTAAGTTTGATGGTATTTAACTATGGAAGGTTCAAAGTTGAAGCTACCTCTCCTTATGCAACATCAGCCCGCTGAAATATTGCTGGAAATGAAAAGGCACTATGTGAGTGCGCCAAAATTTCTTTCTAGAGGGGATTGTTGGAAATTTTCCTTTAGCGGGAGTTGTGTCCGACCAACTTTAATGGCTTAGACACTAGTGTTCCGCATATTGTAGAATCCGGTTCTTCACACGTGCATAATCTACTAAGTAAGTAGATGACCGTAGGGCTAAGGATCGTCAAATTTCGTTGAGAAATGAAAGAGATATTGGTCCACGAAGTGAGGTGTTTGAAGCATGGAAAAGTGTGGTATTGAGATCAATTCTCCCTCATTGGTGGGGGAAGAAAGAATTATTTTGTTTATAAGTCTCAAGGTTGGCTTGGGGTTTGGGACCCCAAAGGGTATCCCATGTGTTTAAAGGAGGGAGGACCTAGATGTGCTTCGGTTCGAGGAAAGCCCACACGCGCGCCGCCGCCGCCCGCCCGTCCTGTCTGGTCGGGGTCCGGGTCACGGGTCGTGGGCTGTGCTTCTTCTGATATTATTTTTTTGGATCAGAATTATTTCATATGTACAGTTTGGTCCCTGAAGTTTCAAGAAAGTCAAATTCGGTAGAGAACTTTGTGGTTTCTGCAACGTCAACCAGCACTCAATTCAGCCATTTATTTTGGCTGACTAAATCTTCCTAAATGTCAATCCGTTGCACATCAATTCACCATTTATTTTGGTGAATTACTACCTCCATAATTGTCATTACTTGACCAGTAACATGCAATTATGTGGGCAGTTGGTAAGCCTCTCCTTCAACTATATAAAAGACCCTTTCCACCATTGTTGAGCAACACAAAAAAATAGAAACGAAATCAGTTCTTCGTACTATCTTCCAGCATTATTTCATTACTCAAAATTCTTCACGGTAGCACTTGAGTTTCCTTTGCTCATTTGTTCATTTGCTGTTTTATCTTGGGAGATAATTGTCCAGGACATAGAAATGATACATACGGGGCAATATTTTTTTAAAGACAGAGTGCAAACACTCGACTCAGCATATCAAAAACTGTTTCAATTTATTCTTCAAATTAATTATAATTTCAGTTTGTTGTAATAATTAGCAGTTACTTATTTTACGTTTCCTGCATCATTGTAACCAATAAAATATTCTTTGAAGCAAGAACTTGTCAACAATTTTTTATACAGAATTTCAATACATTTCTCTTTAAAAAATTAGGGTTATGTTTTTTTCCTATTTTTCCTCTTAGGGTGATAGATTGTAAGATGGAACTTACTGGGAGAAAATGATTGATTGATAGATAATTCTAAAGTCTTGTCAATTCAAAAAGGTTTGTTCAAATTTCAAAAATCCTTTTAGGTCATTATGAAATTGTGATGGGTCAAAAATCAGATGTTTACATTTGACATAAGGAAATATATTTCAAAATTATTTTAGGACGCATATTCAAAAAATTTGAATTGCCTTGTTAAATGTTTTTACTATGTTGCGTGAAACATGAGAAAAATGAAATACTTCTTTATTAGCTAGTTAAGAATAAGTAGCTCCTAGATTAGATAACCTTTCAAAGTTTCAATCTACTAGTAATAGCTAGGGCTGGCCAGTGGGCCGGGACGGGCCGACCCCGCCCCGGTCCCGCCCCGACCCCGCCATAAAAAAATAAATAAATAACGGGGGCGGGACTTGAACTCGGGACGGGACGATGTCTCGTCCCGCGAGACCCGAGCCCGCCCCAGGCCCGCCCGACCCGACTCCGTCCCCAGCCCGACCCCAACCCCGCCCTTTTACCCCGTTGCAAAAATGACCGTTGCACCAACGACCATTTTAGATTATGGCCGTTGGCCAACGGCCATTTTAGGCCCCCCCTCCCCCACCCCCCTACCCCTTAATATTTATTTTTAACCAATAAGTTATTATATTTACACTTTAACCCAATTTTCAACTATAAATAACTCATTTTCTCTTCATCTTTCTCACAAATCTTCCTACAATCTCTCTAATTTCTCAATATATCTCTCTACAAGTCTACATTGTTTGCTAAATATTCAATTTTATTTATTCATTTGGGAATTGGGAGTGAAGTTGGCAACTAGCTTGAGGATCTTCCATCGAGCAAAGTTTCAATTTTCAACCTCTCGATTACACGTCGACATTACGTCGACGTTTGGTACATTCGTTCCTTCATTAAATTATTATTGTCTGTTTATTTTATTTAGATCACTTAATTTTATTGTCTTTAATTATTTATTATCATAATTAAAATGGAAGGATTAAAAGGTATGTTTAAAGGTAAGGGTAAGGGTGCTTCTTCTAGAAGGGGCAACCAGGGCAAGGATACTTCTTCTAGTCATCTTATTCCTACACAGGATGATTTTGTTGATACTCAACATTTTCCTACAATACCATTAGATTTAGACCAGGAGCTATTTTCTGGAACTCAAGAAGACTTTAATTTAGACGATGATCTAGATGATATACCCACTAATGTTGATGACAACACACCCACTAGTGCACCTTCAACTGAAATACCTCCTATTCCCCCTAGTATGAGACGAGGTTTAGCAAAACGACCATTAAAATCAGATGCATGGACATTTTTTGATAGGGATGTAGAGAATCAAGTAGCCATATGTAAAATTTGTAAAAATGTTTTAAAATTTAAAACTGGAAAAGGTCACGGTGGGACGGGGGGTTTAATTAGACACGTAGTAAGTGCTCATCCAGCTAGGTATGCCCAATACCAGGCTTCAAAATCGGGTGCGCAAACGCCCGCTCCATCGGGACAAGGTTCATATACTGATACTGTCCCGGACCAAGTACAGGGTCAAATTAACCCTATGACGGGGGGAATTGTAGGCCATAAATACAATAAACATAGAGATAGAGAAGCAATATCAAAATTAGTTGTTGTGGAGGGTTTGCCTTTTTTATTTCCTTCATCTCTCGGTTTTATTCATTACATTAGAGATATATATAATCCTGCTTTTAACGGTTTTCCTAGATCAACTGTTAAGAGAGATGTATTTAAATTCGCACATGAATATCAACAGTATTTACGTTATTCATTATATCATTTTAATGGCAAAGTGGCTATCACTTCTGATATAGGCCGTAGTACTAACGACCATGATTATTTAACGGTAACTTGTCATTGGATATATTATAAATGGTCTATGCAAAAATGTATCTTAGCGTATAGATATATAGATGATAGGCACACTGGTACTTTTATTGCAGAAAATAATTATCAAGTGTGCGGTTATTACGGAATAACTGATAAAATTATGACTATTACATTAGATAACGCTTCTTCTAACAATTACGCTATTACAATTTAAAAAAATAGTTTAACTCTATCTTTTCCAGATCATTTTCATATAAAATGTTCGTGCCATATATATAACTTAATTGTAAAGGATGGTCTATCACTTTTTGAAGACATTCTTAGTAAAATACAATTTGCTATAAACTTTATTTTTAAAAGTAATAAAGTACAACGTGGAAAAGAATATAAAAAAATTTGTCATGATTGTGGACTACCTTTTAGAAAAATTCCACAAAAAGTATCCACTAGGTGGAATTCTTTATACGAGCAACTATTTGTTGCTTATGACTATAAATTACCTATAACTTTATTTTTTAACTCTCATAATAAAAAGTCAGCTGATATGATTTTAGATAGTGATTGGGAAAAAATTTCCGAACTTATTGTATTTTTAGAGAAATTTTTTCAAGCAACAAAAGAATTTTCCGGTATATATTATCCTACTATTTCAACTATGTTATTTTATATAACTCTAATATTTTTATTACTTAGTGAATATATGAAAAAACCAGCTTATAAGGTAGTTATTAAAAAAATGTTTCTCAAAATAAAAAAATATTTTATTCCTATTCCCTCTATTTATATTATTGGTTCTGTATTAAATCCTACTATTAAAATAGACGGTACTAAATCACTAATTGAAACTATTTACAATTGTATAGAAGTACTACCACCTCCAAGTCCCAAAAATCTAAATCACCCACCACCTATTGAACAAACTAAAGAAGAAGTGTTGTCTAGCATAGAACACCAATGCAAAAATATATATAGATTTTATCAACAAGAAAATGCTAGTAACTTACCAGCTTCCATACCATCTTCTTCATCTTCAACACAACCTCACAAAAGACATGCCGCTTCGCGCTAGTATTGAAAGCCTCGTAAATAGAATGTGCGGTCGCATTCTCTACTACTAACCAAATTAGCGAGTTGGATATTTTTGTTTTGCAGGTTCTGCATCGTATCAAGAAGTTATCAATGAAGATGGACATGAAGACTTCTTTGAAATCTTGGAGGGAATGAGAAGACATTTCCGACACTTTCATTGATGGCTCGAGATGTTTTGAGCATTCAAGCGTCATCAATCACCTGAAAGCGCTTTTTCTCGCAGCAGATATCAAATAGGAGACCACAGACACTCATTAGCCTGAGACAACTTGGAAATTGCGGTATTATTCGGAGATTGGATATGAGTGGAGCGGAGAAGGTGCGGTCAACCTGAGATCAACGAAGAAGATGATGAAAACTACAACGAAATCTTAACCGAAGGTAGTGGAAGCGACGTGGATCAATTTGACCAACAAATACCAATTCCAACCAAGAACCACATGAAATCATCAAGCAATTAGAATGATTTTTTTGAGAATGTAATTTTTAATTGTAATTTTATTATGTAATTTGCAACTTTTGGACAACACCACAAAGTTGCAATTTAGATTTTAGACAATTGTATTTGTATTACAAAAAAATCATATGTCTATTAAATAATATAAGAGGCACAAAAACAGCCTTGGGATGTTTTTATTACACTATCTTGTTTTGTTTATTGAGTTTTTTTTTCTACATATGTTATTTAAAAAAAAAAAAAAAGAAGGAAAACCCGCCATATCCCTACCCAACCCCGACCCCGCCCCGACCCCGCCCCGACAGGATCGGGATCGGGACGGGACTTGCTCCAGTCCCGCCAGACCCGACCCCGCCAGAGCCCGCCAGACCCGACCCCGCCCCTTCTCCCGTCCCGCCCCGACCCCGACCCCGCCAGACCCGAGCCCGGCCCACTGGCCACTCCTAGTAATAGCTTTGGTGAACCTTTTTTTATGCGCAGCGCTTTTCTCTCTTGGCGAGTCTCTTTACGCAAGTTTAATTAGTTGGTCAATAAGCTTCCATACTGAATGAGTAAAACAACAGAAAAATAAGAGTATTATACTACTTCCTTTTTTTTTAATTTGTTTGTGTTAATTTGATTCAGTATGAAATTTAAGAAAATAAAGAACATTTCTGAATTTTATGATCTTAAAATAAAGATGTGTGTAATGTATTAAAATATCATTTCAATTTTGTGGTCTCCAAGTAGCAACCAAATAACACACCAACACAATCTGATATACCTGAATAATTCAGAGGATATACAACGTATATACACTTGTATATGCAAAGCACACAAGATATATATACCTCTCTATACTTAGGAATACTAGTTTAGAGTACGTGCTTTGCACGTGTAGTTTAGCGATTATTGTCAAATTTATATTTAAAAGTAATATTTTTAATATAATGCATAACTTAAGGAACATTTATTTAACATTAATAAAAATGAAGCTTATAAAAAAATGCAAATCCTAGTGAAAAAAGGAATTCCAGCTTTATTTCTAATTTTCTATGTACTCAAGAAAATGATGAAGGTTGGTGTCACATATTATTGAACTCACTGAAACAACATGAATGCCACCTCATCAATTAACTGACATGTGAGTTTAGAAGAAAATTAAGAAATCACCTAATATGCAGAGAAGGGATTTATATAAATTAAAAATTACTTAATCTTAATTTTCTAAATATTGGGAGTTCTTAAATCTTACGTATTTCAAGTAAGAAAAAATTTAATAACCAAAACTACAACTTATTTAATACATCAAATGAAATACATATTCATAAACTTTTTATGGCAAAAGTGAGAGCATGTAAAAATAAAATTGACAAATCATTAACAAAATTAAAGCTAAAAAAGATGATTGGTGTAACCATAAATTGATAAAGATAGAAAAATTGAGGACTTAGTGTGAATTTTTTGCGCACAATTCATAATATCTTTTGATAGGGGATATCCTAATTCCATTAGACGTGTACTCTTCATCCTCTAAAGAAAAGAAAAAAACTGAGTAATGTTGTGTTGTTTCATTGTAAATCAAACTTTTATTTTATTAATATACAAAATGTAGTTGATTTGAAGTCCTAAATGTTAAAAGAGTAATTGAATATAAATTCCTAAATATTAAAAAAAATTAATTAACTATTTTGTTTAATATAAATATATTTTTAAAGATTAAAAAAGGAGAACGACATTTCCTGTCTTCGTGCTTTATGGTACGCACTTTGCACATGTTATTAAAGAAATTGGTCATGTAGCTCTTAGGGTAGCAAAACACGTACCTTAAGCTTGCACTCGATCCGAAAACTAATTTAGCCACTTTTTACCTTGTTTACCTCTTTTAATCTAGTTGATGGACCTTAGAATAGCCTTTGGGTTATTTATATCCACGGATTGATGTTTTTTCCGAGAGCTTCTCAACTGAATCCATGAATTTCAAAAGGTAATAGCACAAATATCAAATAAAGCTAAAACAGCTAAATTATCTTATAATTCAAGTAAATTGATGTTTCCAAATATCTTAATCTCACCGCTCAAAGAATAAAAATAATTCGAAAGATGACACATAAATTAGGACTAAGAAAATATCTTTTATGTACAATTTTCTTCTTTCATTATAATATATATCTTTTCTCGACCAGTGTTCAAAATAAATATAAAAATAATGTCAAACAAATAGAATACCCCAAAATACATGTTTTTTTTTGGATACTAACATGCTAAGTCAGCAAATATCGTCAATTTAACCACAAATAATTGAAATAAGACTAAATACCAACTTTTAGTAATCCTAAAGTAAAAATTAAGCAAACAAAAGAGAACTTTCTGATCTCTGTAAAATAGAAAGCAAAGGACTAATAATCAACTTAAACACAATATTGCGTGAAAAATAGTTATGAGAATCAACACATACCTTGAACCTGATTCTAATAAGACAATGTTTCAATCACATATCATAAGTCTTTCTTTTATTCATGCACAATAATACTGAAAAAAGGTAAAATGATAAATATTTGATTTGTTAATAATATAGAGACAGAAAAAACACTAAAGAAATATAATTCCTCAAGAGAGAACAATCAGATAGCTTTCTAATTTCGATACACCAAAAAAAGTGCATAAAATCTAATCTCATACCTGCTATAGAACATATAACATTAAAACATAAAATAGTAACCATTTTCCCCCAAGAAATACCTTCTATTAATTATAATAAGATAATCCAACATAGAATCATATATATATATATATGTAGATACATCATAACATTAAGAAGAGAAGACATCAAGTTCACAACTATCATAAAGAACTTCGAATAACTTTTGTGTCATAAGTACTGAAATATAGAAGAGAATAAACACACTTTAAGACAAATGCACTATAATTAAAACATGATGATAGAAGCAAACATGATGCGTATAAAAAAGAACGTAACAGCATACCAGTTACAAATACTCCAACATCAGTGATCAAAGTTAAGATTTCCTTAATAACAACCTGAAAGTATATTTATGTCATAGAGACAATTTGTGTTAGGACAAATGTACTTTATACACATTCGTATTATTATTAATGGAGATTAATATTTTTGGCATTTGCAATTATTGAATTATTAATTAATTATTTATAATACTCTATAATATGCATCTCTGGAGGTTACGCTGTTATTAATAATGTGAGTTATTAATATTATAACGTAATTCTTAAAATAGTCTCGACTAATGATCATCGAGAATGAGATATCGATGATATGTGATAAGTCGACATGTGGTCTGCATCACATCCTTAGAGGATGTAGTATGTCTCACCTGCTACGAGTAATGGCTACTCGTGATGGACACATGGATACTTTGGAAGTATTGGTATACCGTGCTGATATATTGCTTGTTATACTTGTCTAAAGTATGATCAGCGTGTGGGAGATAGAAGTCCTTAGACTTGAGGTCAATACGCACATTGTCTACAAAGTAATTTACTTTGATCCTGTCCTAAGCTCAAATGTCTTATAGGTTGAGATACGACTTGTATTGGGTACATTAAGATGTGGATTAAAGGTGGTAGTTGAGCCAAGATTAGGATTCATTCCTCGAATGTATATTCGAGAGAACACTCAGATTCTCAGTGATATTAGGTTGACTAAGTCGTTGGCCAACGCAATAGACATATTTAGAATATGGTCTAGTTGTTAACTAATATAGATGGGATACAATGATTAAGCCATTTGGATAGACACTTGACAAATCCTAAGCTTGATCAGGTGTGTCGTGAATGAAAGGATTTTATCTTACCACCTAGAGGTTAAGTTTACTTGATTCGTGTAAACGTACTTCACATATTGAGTTCGTCTTGCGGTGCCGTCTAGGAGTTCCACGTAGACCTTAATTTGATTAATGTCGATATGTGAAGACCTGTATGGTCACACTATGTCGGTTGTCTTTTCGATCTAAGGATGTATTGAGAGGTTATTAAATATACGATTTAGAATTGAGATATTTAAATGAATAATGATTGTTTTAATTTAGTCAAAATTAGATTTTTGATTTAATTAAGAATGTGTGGAAAATAAATCGAGATGGTGTAGGGCCACGTCGACCGCGGCGCCCACACCATAGGGTCGCAGCGCTAATGACCTAATCTGTCTCAATTTATGGGTCAGGCCCAAGGTCAAACCCTAATCCGGTTTGACCTAATTTTTCACCTATAAATACAGACATTCATTTCATTATTCAACACACTAATTTTCATATTATTAATCTAAGTCTTAGAGACTTAGAATCAAAACACTCTCTCGAACCTCTGCCGGATTTTCTAGCTTTCCGAAAGAGAAATACATTGAAGCTTGGAGCTTGCAATCGAAAGGGCTTTCGCGTGGGAACCCACAGTTGATAAAGACTCCAGATAATACAACATGTATGTGTTCATGTTTCATGTTACAGGTCTTTGATTGTCATATAACCATGCCAGAAGTAATTATTTGGGTAAGTAAGAACAAAATTTTAAACTTCCGTTGTGTCTTACTTATGTGTTTTGAACCCAACAAAATCCTACAGTGGTATCAGAGCCCAGGTTGGTTCAATGGTTATATAACAATTGAATAACATAATAATATGGGTTAAACATAAAATTATATTAAAATAAGGCTTCTTGAAATCATACATGTCTTGACCGAATGTTAACCTTTTGCTATCACCCTAAATTATCTCCTACTCTAACTCGAGGAAGTCATTCCGCTCTAACTCGAACTAAGCTAAAAGTGCATGGTCTGGCTCATTGCACGGTGCACGACAAAGAACGGGTAAAGACGGATGATGGTCGATGTGTGTGTTATTGATAATGGTGGGTAATGATGAAGGATCTGTGATTTGGTCCATAAATTGGATTTAGGGCTCGACCAATTTTAAAAAATCAACACAGAAATGTTTTGTCAAAACGTCGATGACGCGGCCCAATAGTAGGGCGCCGTGGCGCTTGCTAGGGTTTTCAAGGCGGCGTCGCGGCTCCATGGTGGAGCACCGTGGTCCTAATGCTTTTTTTTAAGTTTCTGACTTTCTGGACATTAGGCGTCGCGACCCCATGGTGGAGCGTCGCTGCCCTAATGCAAGTCGAAGGTTTCTGCCTTGCAAGCGTCGCGGCCCCATGGTGGAGCGTCGCGGCTCCAATGCATTGCAGAAGTAGAAATTCGATTTCTGCCTCACTGGCGCCGCGACCCTAATGATTAGCGTCGCGGCCCCATCGGTCCAAAAAAAAAATTTATTCAGAATGTTTAATCCATGATTATTATTATACAATATATTTGATAAGTATACTGTTTATGTGCTAAATGTCAAATTATTTATCATTTAAATTACTAGAATAGCGTCCGCTATAACTGTCTGGGCAGGCGGCGCCTAGTATTTAATTAAACCATCTTATATCATGCATATTGGGTTGACGGTTCCCAACTAAATGTGTCATTAGTTTTGCATGATATTAAGATATCATATTGGATATGGCGTAAAAGAGTTGATCTTGATTAAAACCCTAAATTAAAATGTTTCCCAAAATTTTGAATACAAGTCTAAAATAAAACGTGTCGTCCATTATAATTGTTAGAGTGCAAAATCATTTTCGGCGATACTAGTATTTATGCCAAAGCATTTGCTCTAAGTCTACGATGACCCAGACTCTTTCATAGATGTGTTTTAAATGTAAAGGAAAACGATAAACTTTTGTGGGTATTTACACCAAAGTATTTGCTCACAAAGGCCAAATTTACTTAGATACATAAACGCAGTCGTGTAATGGGGTTGACGTGCTTAGACAAATCTTGGCACCAAAGTGTCGGACTAATCTAAGGACGCAAGATTAAATGTAATATTTGATCAACCAAGAGTTGCAAATAAGTTTTGCAATTGGTTTAGAACCTATCAAGATGTGTTATTGAAGTTATCAGCCAAAGCAAATGCGGAGATAGCATAGGCTTGGATCTTGGCCCATTATGACCTCAATTAATATATGTATGTATTCTACCATGGGGTCGTAGAAGTATGTTAAAATAGTGGGAGCTAATTAAACAAAAGGCCATGTTGATTAGCCTAAATGAATGTGTATAATAGGAAATAGATTTTGAGTTTGATTTCCAGTCTATCTAATTCTTCAGATTATCAAAGATGTCGAGCTTATCATTGAAAATGTTGACTGGCTGAGAAATTTGTGAATAGTGTTGAGACAAGAGAAAATAGAATACGTGTTGGACACGGTGTTCCCAACAGTCCCTGTAACAGACTCTGCTGAATATGCCTCTTTTGATAAGGATGCTTACTAAAAACACCTAGATGATGCCACTTCAGCACAGTGTGTAATGTGATCTTCCATGTCTATGGAACTTCAGAGACAACATGAGAACATGGGTCCCAATGAGATATTCGAACACTTGAATAGTCTTTATGACTCACAATCCCAGACTATGGAATATGAGTTACTGATAGAACTTTTCAAGTGTAAGCTCAATGAAGGGGGTCAGGTCTCGCAGCATGTGTTGAAGATGATAGGGCTGATAGAGAGGCTTACTTCAATTGGAATGAAGCTGGAAAGGAATGTCGCTACCACCCTCATCCTGAACTCTCTCCCTCGTTCCTTTGAAAACTTCATAGTGAATTACAATATGAATGGAACGAAGGCGAGTCTGCCAGAGTTGCACAACATGCTCAAGACCTTTGAGTCTTCCACTTCCAAAGGCAAAGTTGTGCTCATGGTGAGCTCTACTAGCCCACTCAAGACAAAAGGTAAGGAATGGCAGAAGAAGAAGGGCAAAGCAGTCGATGCGCCCTTAGCTATGAAGCCTAAGGGAGGTGTGAAGAAGAAGAATGTACCTAAATAGGTGAAAAGGGGCCAATGACGCCTATGGACACAAGGTAGATATTAAAGATATATGTCAAGAGATAATGACATTATAATGAAGATAAAATGTTAGGCAAACACAGATGTCTATGAGCATTTCTGAACTGACCAAAGGTTCTATGAAGTAGATAAAGTAATAGGTTTACAGTTTAACGAGATCAAGGAAAATTTGTCCCAAAGCGACATTGACAAAAAGTCTTAGCTATGAGGCAAGTGAAGGAATTCAAATCTAAGCATAATAACCAGATTGGGATATAATGGGCCAACGTCATGGAATGTAAATTCTTCAGAATCTTCCACGTGCTGAATGAGAGAATAAGTTACCAACTCATATTTTAAAGGGTAGTAACACCAAGGATTGAAATCAGGAGCAATGTTTGAAATTACATATGTATACCAGAATATTTTAGAATTAAGACGAGTACGACAAGTAAGAAAATGAGTGAACAAGTGTCAAAAGATGTAAATAAATGAAGTTGTTTATAATTACGAGTAGTTAGAAGGTACAAAAAAAGGATTCCTTTCAGACCATGAATGAGAGTTAACTAAGATGATACACGCACTTTAGATTCGATGACATTAACAATAAAGTGTTCATAGTTGAGATACTACAAATATAAGAGTTTTCAGCACAACCGTTAGTAAACAAAGCTAAGTTGACAATAGAATTATTCACCACAAACAACTTGACTAATGTGAGGACTAAAGAAAGAAGTTGACCTGGGGGAATGCATCAGTTAGCTAAGTGGAAGTCCGATTGGAGGATGCTGATAGTGATAGCCCTATGACTCAGAATACAGTTGGGTCATCCCTCATACGAGAAGAAAAGGAAAGTCATGATGAGGATCCTATTTTTTTAGGAAGATCGGGAAGGATATTTAACAAAAGAGAACCGCAACCTTCGAGTATAATGGGAGAGGGATCCCTAGGTGGAAGGTCCATTTGTATATTCCCAATGTAGCAGGAGTACGAGACAAGATTATAACGGAGGTCCATTACTCATAATATTCCATTCACCCCGGATCTACTAAGACGTATCATGATCTCAAAGGTATGTATTGGTGGAACGACATGAAGAGGAACATTTCAGAGTTTGTTGCTCAGTGTCTTAATTGTCAACAAGTAAAAATAGAGCACCAAAAGCCTGACGACTTGATCAGAACATTAAGATCCCGATGTGGAAATGGGAAATAATTAGTATGGATTTCATTAAAGGTTTACCTCGCTCTTATCATAAGTTTAATTCTATTTGGATAATTGTTGATATGCTGACCAAATCAGCTCAATTCCTGGCAGTCAAAAACTACCGACACAGCCGAGGACTACGCAAAGTTGTACGTTAAGGAGATTGTTCGCCTTCATGGTACGCCTATTTATATTATATCTGACTGAGATGCGCAGTTCACAACTAAATTCTGGAAATTATTTCAAAAAGGTTTGGGCATTCAAGTTAATCTTAGCACATATTTCCATTCTTAGACAGACGAACGGGCCGAGCATACAATTCAAACGCTCGAAGACGTGCTACGAGCTTGCGTATTGGACTTCAAGAGAAATTGGGATGATTATCTATCCCTTATTGAATTTGCGTACAATAACAGTTATCATGCTAACATTAAAATGGCTCCATACGAAGCATTGTATGGACGGAAATCTAGATCTCCTATTGGATGGTTCAAAGTAGGCAAATCAGAATTATTTGGGCCTGACCTAGTGCACCAAGCCATAGAGAAGGTGAAGCTTATCCAAGAACGGTTGTTAACCGCTCAGAATCGTCAGAAGTCGTATTCAGATGTGTGATGGCGGGACTTATACTTCCAAGTAGATGATTGGGTCTTTTTGAAGATTCCACCTATGAAGGGTGTAATGAGATTTGGGAAAAAGGGAAAGCTTAGCCCAATGTATATTGGGCAACATCTCATAATTCGACGAATCGGCCAAGTATCTTACGGGTTAGACTTGCCTTTGGAGTTAGAGTTTGTTCATCCAATTTTCCATGTTTCTATGCTAAGAACATGTGTTGGGAATCCTTCCCGAATTGTACCAATAGACGATATGAAGGTTACGGAGGATCTATCATATGAAGATGTTCCTATTGCTATCTTAGATCGATAAGTCCGCAAATTGAGGACTAAAGAAGTAGCCTCCGTGAAAGTTATATGGCGGAATAAGAATGTAGAAAAATGACACGGGAGGTGGAATGTAACACCCCATACTTTCGGGTAACAGTTGAACACATAATCATAGGCAAGTAGACCCGGACCCGGACCCGGAAAAGTTTATGTTGTACTTGCAAATGCTAATAAGGAAATTAGTATTTAAAAGGACGTGACCCCGAAATAATTTTGGAATTAACAAGTGCGACGATGGGGAATAATAATAATAATTGTGTATCCCCGAAGAGATTATAGACTAGTACTATATTACCAGAATTATGACATTAGGTATAAGAGAATTTTCTAAGTCATCGGGATTTAAGTGATTTGAGATCAAAATTTAGTTGTGTGTATAATTAATTAATTGTGGGATTAATTAGTTAAAGAGGGGACAATATATAGTGGGAATTTATACGTGTGCTCTTATAACCGATTTGGGGTGACTAAGCCCAAATCAGTCGACCGATAGCAGCTCATAAGCCTCCCCTTTATCCATTAATCCATTTCTTCAAGCTTTTTTCATCTCTTCAACTATTTTCATCAAGCTTTTGTAGAAATCATTCCCTCGAGGGGAGATTTTCGCACTTCCATCTAAAAGAGGAAGTCTCGGTTGGTGGGTTCTCTGGAAAAGGAAATTCTCGATCAGATTTGGGGATTTTCGTAAGCTTTCGCATAGACAAAAAGAGGAGAAATACAAGGTGTTCTGGACTTTAATTCCAGTAGAATCGAAGCCTTAAATAAGCTTAGAAACTCAGAAGCTAAACAAGAACCTTGAATGCGAAAGGATTCAGGCGCGAATCGATTTTGGGTTCTGTTTCTGCTTGTCGGAAGTTGTTTTGAGCAAAAGGTTTTCCAACGATTCTCGTCGATGTATTTAAAAGAGGTAATATTCTTTGTTCTTAAAGTTTGTACAATTTATGAATTCGATTCTTACCACTAGTTCTAGGACGATTGTCGAAAATGCAAAATTTGGGTTGGGTGTTGTCGGGACTGTCGTAATTGTAAGTTACTGAGATTTCATGTGAAGTTATTGTACTGTTTTTGAGATTGTAGAAGCAAAAAGAAGGATTAAGAGGGTTGGGTGTTTTGCTACTTACATAGGTTTCGATATAGAGGAAATATAGGTTCTACGAGTTCAAGATATTCGTTAGAATGTCCCTAAGAATCTGTTTCTAATATTTTGAGTCGATCATGATTTAAATCACCCGTATGATGTAGATAATCATTCATAGAGCTCACAAGGAACCCGCAGAACTTAGATAATTTCGACAACAAGGTATGCAAGGCTTTTTCTTTCTTTTGGCATAATTCTTTGTGTGAAACATGACTATCGTGTTGCTACATAAATTACTCTACTCTTAGTAGTTAAGAATGATCATGTTATTGACTCTTATGTTAAAAACCTGTTTAAATATGTTTCTAAGTCCTTATTGAGGCATACAGAAAAAAGATTGATATTCGCAGTGTTAGCCAAAGGTACAAGGTTATTGGGCCAGGATGTGTTATTGTCATTCATGCATTCTCATTTGCATTGCATTCATATATTACCATGGACCACTTGTGCTATGCACATTACTATATGGTAAATATTATATATATATATATATATATATATATATATATATGGGAATTGGGAATTGGGAAAAGAGAAATGTGGTATATACGCACACCGCCTGCAGCTGGTATAGACTATCACAAAAGAGCCCTAAGAGGCCAAAATGATGTGATGATGTGATGTGATGTGATGATGTGATGCATGTATGTCTTATTGGGACGGGTTGCACGATCCGCAAGACTAACATATATTGGGACGGGTTGCACGATCTGCAACACTAACATATATATGATACATATATATATATATATCGCATGTGCATCATGCATACATTAGTTTACCAATATATGGTATGATGCCTACAGGGGTTGTTATGGTAAGGAAGATGCCCGAAGAGGCTGATGTGTATGCATACTGCATTGTGCATAACATTTTAGGCATGTGTATTAGGGCCCTCAGAGGCATTTACTGATGTTCAGTTGTTTCTGTTTCAGACTATGATATGTTTCTTCTATGTTATTTCTTATGCCTGACATACTCAGTACATCAGTTGTACTGACGTCTCTTTTGTTGGGGGACTCTGTGTTTTATGCCCGCATGTTCATATTGAGAGGGTGACGGTTCACACTGGTAGGTTGCTGGTTCAGCTGGTGTCCAGAACACTCTATTTGTTTCGGAGTCACGATTTGGTTGTGGTATGTTCTTCTCTGTAGAGGCTTGTAGATAAGTGTCCTGTGGTTAGTTGTCATGTACGACCTTGGTATATAAACAGATAGGTTGGAACTCTAGGTGATCTATCAAGCTCAGTCCGTGTTTAAATATGATAAATGGTGGAGTATAGATGTGGTTCCCAGTAGGTAGGGTCTGGGTGCCCGTCGCGGCCCTCTGATTTGGGTCGTGACACGGAAGAGGAGATGAAACACAAATATCCCTACCTATTTCAGACCAACACCGAGCTACCGAGAGAAGCATAAGGTGAGTTCTATTTCAGATTATTATAATTACTACTTGGTGACCATGTGAGGTCTGGTATAATGATGTATTTCATATTACATGGCCCTGTGAAATGGTGGTGGTATTTTCTGGCTACATGACGGGGATCCACATAGTCTTGTTTGTTAAGGAGTAGAATCCTTAGACATGTCACCCCAACATTCGAGGATGAATTTTCTAAGGGGGAAAGGATGTAACACCCCGTACTTTCGGGCGATAATTTGAACAACTATACGTATTTAAGTAGACCAGAGCCTTGGAAATTTTTTGGTCATATTCACGTATGCAAAAGGATGCGGTTCTGAAATAATTTAGGATTTTAAAAGTGTGACGACGATGATCGGAAATATTATTTTCGTGTGAGCCAACAGAGGCTACGAACTAGTGTTATATCACATGACTCTGATAATGAGTACATAAAAGTATGTTAAAATAATTATTATTCCGATGAATTGAGATCAAGAGATTAATTACGTGTGTAATTTGTTCAATGTTGAATTGTAGCGGAGATAAAGAATTAAGTAAACAATTAGGAAGGTGATGAATATCACCACCCTTTCACGTGACAGTACGAGGTAATACAATTAATGACTATGCATTGTGCATGAGTTTGGTGTCACCATCTGGTGGAAGATAGTTACTTAAGTGATCTCTCGTAGAAAATTAATCCACCATCTAGCAAAACAAATATGTGGCCAAAACCCCCTTAAAATATTAAATCAAAAACTTCTTTATGATTAAGTTCGTACGTTTAGCAAGGGAGAAGATCTCTTTGATAAAATATTTCACTTCAAAGCTATGAATTCTCTTCTGACATTTAAAGTTCATTTCAAAAATTTTACTTCAATATTAAGGTGGTAGATTTTTGGAAAAGAGCCGACCTATGTACTTTTTCAATAGCAAAGTCCTTCCACATCTATAAATCAGATCTTACTTATCACATATTAATGTTCTATTTTTTTCAGAAAAAATAATAATAACGTGAATGCTCAAAGCAACTCTGACTTGCAAGACTATCGTTAGCTCGAAAAGCGTTCAAGGTATGTTAAGGCAAATCCTTCTTTATTTTGGCATGTTCTAAGTACGAAACGTAAACGTAATATTGTCCCATAAATGATTCTACTCTTAGTAGTTAAGGATGTTCATGTTATTCATTCCTATTGTCAAAGCATTTCTAAATATGTTCCTAAATCCCTATTGAGGTATATGGAAAAGATGTTAGTATTCATAATGTTAATCGGAGGTGAAGCGATATTACATCACTCCGACAAACTTATAGTGTCTTATTATCATAACATTCATACATTATATTCATATACATATCTTGATCTCAAATTAGTTATATACTCTACTATATGTATGCATTATATATGTATGGGGAATGGGAAAAGGGATATGGAGTTATATACGCACACCACCTGCAGCTGGTACAGATATACACGATGATGATTATGCCCACAGAGGCCGATATGAAATGATGGGATGCCCACAGAGGCTTGATGGCATTGTATACGCATATGTATATATATGACCACATTTACATTGTGCATGTCATTTAGGCATATTATGGCCCTCAGAGGCATTCTACACAGACATGATACTTATGCATATTATGGCCCTCAGAGGCATTCGGTACATGTTGGTTGTTTCTTCTCTCATGTTACTTTCAGGTCTTTATTATGCTATTTTTCATGCCTGACATACTCAGTACATCAGTCGTATTGACGTCCCTTTTGTCGAGGGACGCTGCGTTTCATGCCCGCAGGCTCAAGTAGACAGGGAAATGGTCCGCACTAGTAGGATGCTAGTCCAGTTGATATTGAAGCACTTTATTTGTTCCAGAGTTGCGGTCTAGTCGTGGTACGATATTTTGGTTATGCGTTGGGGTATGGCGAGGCCCTGTCCCGACCTTATGATGTTACATACTCTTTAGAGGCTTGTAGACAGTTGTCCTGTATATAGTAGTATTGTATGGCCTTGTCGGTATTGGTACCTATATATGAATAGGTTGGTTTCTTACATTTGCAAGAGTTTACATAGTACATTCCCAGTTTATTGCTCCCATGTGTCAGCAGGATATTTGGTGACGGTCCTCGTGGCCATGATTGATTATGGTTAGATATTAATTACATGATTAGTGGTACTCGAAAAGTAAGATCGGGGTGCCCGTCATGACCTCCGGTTTGGGTCGTGACAAATACTTGCGTATCTTTGGATGTCTCTGTTATCATCTCCATTCGACCACTCACAAACTCCAACCCCGGTCTTCCTCGTGTGTATTTCTGAGTTACTACGCCAATCATATTGGTTACTCATGCTATGAATTATCAAGCCGTAAAATTATTATTTCACATCATGTCCTATTTGATGAGTCTCAATTTCCCTTTGCCTCCCTAAACTCGCCACCTCAGCATTCCTACGAGTTCCTAGATAATGACCTAAACCCTTTTCTAATTCATCATTTACATAGTCTGTTGTCCCAGACCTCGGCACTCGCCCCCACCTCGGATAGTCTGGGACTAGTTGCCCACCCGGTTCTACCGATGGTGGCTCGGAACATCCCACCTCAGAGTGATTCCGCAGCCACCTCTCGGCAAACCAAGCATCAACCAACCGGTCCTACCACCCCTTCTCTCCCTCCTCTTCCCGGCAATCCCGCGGCACACCCCCTCCCATCCCGCGACCCTAGACACGCTCTCAGACCATGAAAACCCATGTCATGCACGAAATTCATAAACTTAAATGACTGTTTAACCTATCCGTTTCAGTTGTCCCTTCCCCTGTCCCTCGAAATCCGAAGGATGCCTTGTCCAACACTAATTGGAAAGCCACATTGATTGACGAATATAATGCTCTTATTGATAATAAGACATGAGATCTAGTACCCCGTCCAACTGATGCTAACATTATTCGTTCTATGTGGATTTTAAGATATAAAAAGAAATCTGATGGTTCTTTTGAGAGGTACAAGACTTGTCTTGTAAGTGATGGCAAGTCTCAACAGGCGGGAGTGGACTGTGATGAGACGTTTAACCCGGTGGTAAAACCTGCAACCATACGAACCTTCCTCAGCATTACCATATCCAAGTCTTGGCCCATTCATCAGCTTGATGTCAAAAATACCTTCTTACATGGGGATCTTCATGAAACGGTATATATGAATCAGCCTATGGGTTTCAGGGATCCTATTCATCCGAATTATATATGTATGCTGCAGAAATCACTCCATGGACTAAAATAGGCTCCACGAGCATTGTACCGGCGGTTCACCGATTATGTCTCCTCTATTGTTTTTTCACACAACAGATCCGATAATTCTCTGTTCATCTACAACAATGGTAGATACATGGCTTACCTATTATTATATGTTGATGATATCATCTTCACCACATCATCTGATGCTCTCCGCCGATCCATTATGTCTCTATTTTCCTCTGAGTTTGCTATGAAAGATCTGGGGCCCTTGAGTTGTTTCTTGGGCATCTCTGTCACTCGACATTCTAGCAGCCTATTTCTATGCCAGAAGAAGTACGCCGAAGAGATCCTTGGCCCTGCAGGCATGACATCTTGCAAACCATCCCACACGCCTGTAGACACCAATTCCAAGCTCAGCGTTGATTCTGGTCGTTCATATTCAGACCCGGCTTATTATCGTAGCATGACTAGGGCCCTGCAGTACCTCACATTCACGAGACCAAACATATCTTATGTCGTGCAATAAATTTGCTTACACATGCACAGTCCGACGGAAGCACACATGCATGCCCTCAAATGTATTTTACGATACGTCCAAGGTATACTTCACTTCAGATTACATCTATATAGGTCTTCACTCACTGGTCTCACTGCTTATTCTGATGTTGACTGTGGAGGATGATAGACACCCGACGCTCTACGTTTGGTTATTGCGTTTTCCTTGGAGATAACCTATTGTCTTGGTCTTTCAAAAGGTAACCTACACTATTCCGATCCAGTGCAGAAGTAGAGTACAAAGGTGTCGCCAACGTCGTCTCTGAGTCTTGTTGGATCTGTAACCTTCTACTTGAGCTTCACTGCCCGATTCAAAAGGCAACACCGATCTACTGCGATAAATTAGTGCGATATATCTTTCCGGCAATCCCATACAACATCAACGCACTAAACACATTGAGATGGACATTCATTTCGTTCGCAAAAAAGTGGCTCGTGGTCAAGTTCGTGTCCTTCATGTTCCTTCCAGATATCAGATTGCCGACATCTTCACCAAAGGATTTCCGCGCATACTATTTGATGATTTTCGAGTCAATCTCAGTGTTCGTGAACCTCCCGCTTCGACTGTGAGTGTAATAAAATATTTTCCAATATTCTTTCATTAATTGTATTAATTATATATCTTCTATTTTGGGTAGAATTATAATTCTTTTATAATTAAGTTAATTAATTATCTAATTTGTATCAAAGTAAATATTCTTATAATATTATATATATTATAAATCATTCATCAATAAAAATTAAGTAACATATTTCTTTATATACGTCGTCAGAAGATTGTACTTATTCAGTGAGATCTTATCTTGATTCTTGAATAATGAAGTAATAAAACTACTATTATAGCATATTAAGATGACTTAAATGTTTCGGAACATGTTTATTTAGTGTATTGCGTACGTGAAGGCCGGCCACGGAACAAAACAAACTCTTCACTCTTATTTTTCTGTGCGGTCATGTTTTTTGTTCTAGCTGTACTACATTGTAGTACACAGATATACAGAATGAGCCTCGTGCTTTACTTTTCGTAGTTGCGTCTTTCTTATACTTTCACTAACTTGGAAGAGTAGTACTCTCACCGAGATTGTAGTACTAATATACATTAATTACTTGGATGATGTTACGTGTGGGCCTGGCTTGCGTGTTAGGTGAAGACATGTGAAATAAAACAAACAATAGTTGTTGATATATACTATACTACTTCTATCGTTTTGAAATGAATACTAGGTGATATCTCTGATTTTAAATTCTGATTATTTAGATATATTTCGTAATTTATTGATATTAATATTAAATGATCGGAATTATTATTTTCAGGAATAATTTGTCGTAAGTCGAAAAGCTGGATATTTAAAAAAATACAATAAAATGGTACCATGAGCAATCAGTGTGGTCCACCACCGAGCTTATCCACTAAAATTTACAAGTCAATAGAGTTTCTCAAGGTTAAATCCGCAAACTTGATGCAGTCATTTTGGATAATCAGATTACCTTCCCCGACGTGGAGGCATTTGCATTTTTGTTTTATTTATTTTTCTTATTGTTAAGCCCGCAACCAATAGGAATCAACTATAAAACATCTGATGAGGTCATTGCCAAGGATTTTCTTTATTTAATGAACTTTATACTCTGAAGAAATTTTCGATTCTTGGTAAATTGATGGGAGAAAGAGTTAAAACATAAAACAACCGTGTCATCTTTTTTTTTTTATATAAAAACAAAGCGTAGAATGCAAGAGCGTCGACATGACCACTACTATATCTTATAAATTCACTTAAAATTTAAATAAATAACTGTATCATCTTTTTTATATATTATTTTATTCATCTCAATTTAAGTGTCTTAATTTAATTAAATACGAAATTTAAAAAATAAAAAGAGATTTTTGAATCTTTTAAATCATGTGATTCTAAATTAAAGAGGCAAGAGATACTATTTTAGACATACTAAAAAAAAATACATTTAAAATAGGACGAAGGTAGTATAACATAATATCTTAACCCAACATGTTCCCTCTTCTCTTACTAGAAAGAATAATTAAATGAGGAACGAAAAAGAAAAAAGGTGAGATAAACTGAAAAGACTGTTGGTGATTATAGGGTATTGTTTGGTTTTGTAAAGGGCATTTGTGTCCGAACAGAACATATTGTACTTGGTTTCGCCAGTCTCAACTACCAACTGATATCGTACACTCTTCATCGCATACTATAACTATTCATACTTCAAACCAAATTACTGCTTATAAAATATCTTGCCAATATCATTCATCTTTCTAGTGGAGTCCTTAGAGGTTCCTAAGCTCTTTATTTTTTTCAAGTTTCTTGTTCTTTTTATTTGTGAAGTTTTCTGCTTGCTATTTCAATTTTGTGATTTTATTACTGTAACGTTGCTATGACTTCAATTTAGTGCTGTGTAAAAGAGTGATCCATGTAACTTATCTTGGGAAATTATTTGCAGGTAACCTTAAAATGAATAGGAGAAGTAATAATGGATTTTCCATTAATTTTTACTTTGTTGTATTTTCTGCACTGGCTCAGTGATCAATCCTTAGATAGCATATCGAAAGGGAAAACATTATCTACTTTTGTAATTTCTGTTTCTCTCACGATGCTGATTTAAGGATAAATTATCAGTTTCTGGATTGATGTGTTAGAATTTGAGTTCTAATCTGATGAATTCATCCAAAACTGTGATTTGTATTTGTTATACTTAAAAATTGTTGGTTTTGATAAGTCGTCATGCTTCAATCTGGAAATAGAATGGATATTAGTGATGAAAGGATGCAGTTAGAGTGGAATGAAGCGCAAAAGACGGTCATAAATGTGGATCTTGTTGCTGCAGCTAAAGAGCAGCTCAAGTTTCTTGCTACTGTTGATAGGAACCGTTGGCTGTATGAAAGTCGTGGTCTGGATAATGCCATTCATAGGTAATAATACGTAATTTCTAAGTGGTACTCTCTGCTTATGCTTACTTGTTTCCTGACTATGATTACTGGTTATTTGGAACGTTTACTTTGTAAATCGTTTTTATTTTCTTCTGGTCTGAGATAATATTACAAGTTAATGTTTTATTTCAGAGTATTATGGTATATGCTAGTTATTATCATTTGAACTTGTTCTGTGCACTTGCTTATCTTATATATTTGCCTATTGTCGATTTTTCATGTTGTGTGAATTTCGAAAAGGATTTGAGATTCTTTTTGCTATCGCAGGAACTTGAGATGGCTCACTATTTTCCTTTTTATATTTAGAGAACGCGCAAATTGAAACCCCAATTTCAGGTACTACTCATGTTGGCTACCGCTATTGGCAAAACACTCAAGAGTCCCCTACTTTGACGGGCTTTTGGTTGTTCCTTTGGATTGTGAATGGATTTGGCATTGTCACAGGCTCAATCCTGTAGGTGTCTAAACTAGTGAAACATTTGTTATATAACTTCTCTGACTAAAAGCTTTTAATTACATACTAAAGTGTCCTTTCTACCATCTTTTCCAGGTTAGATACAAGACTGACTGTGAGAAATTATATGGAAGAATTCTTGACAACTATGATGTTGTATCTTCTGTGAATGCTAAATCAAAACAGGATACTGAAGAGCTGTGGAAACGCTTGTATCCAAATGAACCTTATGATTTGGATTCAGCAAGAGCTCTTTCAGAAGTCCACGCAAAACCTGTACAAGCTGAAAAATGCAGTGATTATGATCTAGTCTCTGCTGTTAAACGGCAAAGCCCTTTCTTCTACCAGGTGAGCAAGAGGATGCTAAGACTTTTGTTTTTGAGTATAGCTCAGGATATTAGCAGCCAGACTAGTTCACAAGCTCCAGTTTTGAACGCCTTGCTTGAGAATCAATGGTTTATGCCAAACCATATAAACAGAATGGTTTAGCACATATTCTGAAAGTGATTAGTAAGGAAAATCCAGAGCTGGACGGTGTAGGGGGCATTCCTTTTGCCTGACATTCCATCCTTATGGATATATATGCCTAGGATGCCAGAGAAAAAACTTCAGCTGTTTTCCTGCCAATCATTGTCGAATTCATACTATCCTTGCCTTGGTGATTCTAATGGCGTTCTTTTTGTTATCTACTCCATTAAGCAGTGATGTAAAAGTCCTTTTTTCTTTATATCAAATGCTTCAAGTATGATATCCTGTAATATGGAATTTGATAAACAGATCTATGCAGGTAGGATATGTTATTTGTAATCTCATGTTATGTCTTTCTTCCAGGTGTCTAGACGACACATGAACAACGATCTCTATCTTGAAGGTGCTGTGGCTCGATACAAGGGTTTCTTACATTTGATCCGGAGAAACAAAGAAAGATCTATTAAGAGCTTCACTGTTCCAACTTATGACATAGACCTTATCTGGCACACTCACCAGTTATATTCTGCTTCTTATTGCAAAGATCTTGTTGACATTATGGGTAAAGTGTTAGAACATGATGACACTGACTCAGACCGAACAAAAGGGAAAAAGTTGGATACTGGCTTTTCTCGAACTACAAAGCAGTGGGAGGAAACATATGGTTCAAGGTATTGGAGGGCAGGTGCAATGTATAGAGGCAGTTCACCATCTCCTCTTACGACTTCTCATTACTGCTCCAACCCTGTAAGCAAGAAGGCAGATGCTTTCCATGAGCACCAAAAGATACTGCATTATCCTGAGATGGAAGCAGTTGAAGTAATTTTCTGCAACTTTTTACTGTGTCTTCTCAATATTGTTTACATACTTGAGATTCAATATCATTTATTTATTTGGGCTACTTACCATTTAATGAATTACATTTCCATTTTTACATCTGAAGTAATAACTGCAAGGACGAGAGATCCCGAGAATGTCAATGATAGAGATCATGGGGGATCCATATCATTTTATATATTAATTTAAATCCAGTGTAGAAAATTATGTTACAACTTTAATCCTTAGTGACATTTAAGATAATCATGATCTGTCTGGTCTTGCTATGCTGTGTATGATGTCAATGTATTTAATTGTATCCTTCAGGGCCTATCTTGAACATTGCTGCTCTCTGATATAAAGAATTTTAATGTGTTAACTTAGATTTCCAGATCACTTTACTTAACAGAATCTACTTATCTTATTGCTTATAAAGACATGGCTTCCAAGTTTCTTATTGTAGGAAGATTAATTCCTTGATTAATATTCTCCCAAAGATGCCATATATATATATATATATACAATCATCCTAAGCTTGAATAATGGAAGACTAATCTACCTTACCTAATATATAAGATACTAATTACAATCATAATAATTACAATATATTACACTATCAATTATAATAAATGAGCCCATAATTACTCTAACAGTCTCCCGCAGTCTTAGTTGGAGGTTCTCGGATGTTGAAACTGTCCCTGAAATCATCAAAAAGTACGCGCGGAAGACCTTTTGTGAAGATGTCAACTATTTGATAACAGGACGGTACATGGAGAACACGGATGTGACCACGGGCAACTTTTTCTCGGACAAATGAGATATTCATTTCAATGTGTTTCGTGCGTTGATGCTGAACAGGATTGTCAGATAAGTAGATCGCACTCACATTGTCACAATAGACCAATGTTGCCCTTTCAATCGGACAATGGAGCTCCAGTAGTAGATTACGGAGCCAACATGATTCAGCAACAACATTGGCCACCCCTCGTTATTCTGCCTCTGCACTTGATCGAGACTGTGTGGATTGACGTTTGGATGACCATGAAATGAGATTGTCATCCAAGAACACACAGTAGCCGGAAGTGGAACGACGTGTGTCTGGGCAGCTACCCCAATCCGCATCAGTGTAGGCAGAGAGACTCGAGACGGAGGACTTATACAGATGAAGTCCGAAATGAAGAGTACCCTTAACATACCGCAGAATCCTCTTGAGAGCCCTATATGTTCTTCCTTTGGATCATGCATGTGTAAACAAACTTGTTGAACCGCATAGTAAATATCTGGTCTTGTAAAAGTCAGATACTGTAAGTCCCCTGCTAGGCTACGGTAATGGGTAGGATCACTGTATGGGGTTCTGGCATCATTACTCAATTTCGCCTTCGTATCCATTGGAGTATGTGAGGGTTTGTAGGACGACATCCCTGCTTTGTCAGTTATTTCTTCGGCATATTTCTTTTCGCTGAGAAATAGACCACCTGCATATTGGGAGACAACAATGCCAAGAAAATAATTCTACGGACCCAAGTCCTTCATTGCAAATTCTGCTGCAAGAAGGGACATAATGGACTGGCGAAGTGAAATGGATGATGTTGTGAGAATAATATCATCGACATACAAAAGGATATATGCCATTTCAGCGCCTTTCCGATAAATGAACAATGACTGATCAGACTTGCTGTAAGAGAATCCCAATTTGGAAACAAATACTGCAAACCTGTTTTACCATGGCCGAGGAGCTTGTTTCAAACCATATAAGTATTTCTTCAATAGGCAAACATGATCTGAACAAGTATAATCGCGGAAATCCAGTGGCTGATGCATGTATACTGTCTCCTGTAAGTTGCTATGCAAGAAAGCATTTTTAACATCTAACTGGTGAATGGTCCAAGATTTGGAAAGAGCCAAGTTGAGAACTGTCCGGATAGTTGCTGGCTTAACCACTGGACTGAACGTTTCACCACAATCTACCCCAACCTGCTGAGACCTGCCATCACCAACAAGACGAGCTTTGTATCTCGCAAAATAACCATCAAAATTTTTATTATGACAAAAAATCCACATACACCGAATGATGTTCACATTAGACGGATGTGGTACCAATTTCAAATAAGAGCATTAAATTCGTCTAACATGGCAGCTTTTCAATTCGGGTCGGATAAGACAACTTTGGAATTTTTTGGTGGATGTGATGGTTGAACAGAGGATAGTAGGTTAAACTGATGTTTGGGCCAAAAACTCCCATGCATGGCACGAGTTTCAATGGTCCGAGGCTGGTCCGTAACTAGGTGGGTATTTTGGTTCTCGGGTATAACATTGGGCCGAGGGGAATGATGGTGGCCCAAGTGACTAGGTGTAGCCGTTGCGGTATGAGGCTGGGCTCCGGGAATGCTTTGGGCTAAGGGTGAGGTTGTGGACTGCCCTATGTGGTTTGGACCGCCACGGAAACAGGGTTGGGCCGAGACCAATGGTAACAAAACAGTGGTCTCCGGTCCAGCCCCATTTTGTGGTTGAGCCGGAAAGTGTTGGGCATTTTGTTGGGTCGGTTCCACATGTGTTTGGACATTAAGATGGTGGTGTAAAATGGGATGTAGTCCATTATCCAAAAAATCATATGAAGGTGAGGATGCCACACGAGACTTAGCAAATGGAAATTTAGACTCATAAAAAATCACATGACGACAGACAATTATCTTCCCATTCGTCAAATCATAACATTTATATCCCTTATGATTTTGTGGGTATCCCAAAAACACACAAGAAGTAGAACGAGCCTGCAACTTGTTAATGGAAGTAGATGGAAATAAAGGATAACACAAACATCTAAACACCCTCAAATGTGTAAAAGACGGGAGGCGATGATATAACATTTGTGTAAGAGACACATTGGATAGCAATTTACTAGGAAGAATATTTAAAAGGTAGGTAGCCATTTGAAGTGCATGGTGCCAAAACTTTGGTGGTGTGGAAGAATGCACAAGAAGAGAGCGAATCATATTATTAATTGTTCGAATTTTTGTTTCGGCTTTCCCATTTTGTGGTGAAGTATGAGGACACGAAAGACGCAAAGACATCCCATGTTGGTGACAGAAATCATTAAAATGGGCATTTATGAATTTCCCTCATTGTCACATTGAAAACATTTAATGATTTTGTCAAATTGAGTTTTGATAAAAACGTTAAATTGTTTTAAAATGGTGTATGTTTGTGATTTATGTCCCAATGGAAAAGTCTACAAAAAATTTGAATAATCATCTAGGATGATCATATAGTATTTATGACCTGCAAAACTCAAAACGAGTGATGTCCACAAATCACAATGCACAGTATCAAATGACATATAAGTATGAGAATTCGAAGAGCCAAAAAGAAGCTTAACATGTTTAACAAACACGCAAGATTGACAAACAAAAGAGTCCAAAGGTTTATTACATAAAACCAAATTATTCTTTCTAAAATTATTAAAAACTTATGCTCCTGGGTGTCCCAATCGATTGTGCCATAGAGTAGGAGAAATGAAAGCAAAAGTTGATGGTTTGGTCATGCTATTTTTGGAAATAGAGGTGATGGGATGCAAGTCCCCCGTGCTATTACATCTCATAAGTGGCATCCCCGTCTGAAAATCCTTCACAGAAAAGCCAAACAGATCAAAATTTACAAAAATATTATTGTCAATTGTAAAAAGACTAATAGAGATCAGGGTTTTAATTAGATTTGGTGCATGTAAGACGTTTTTCAAGTATAAAGGTGGGTGTGGGAGGGTAGTGTTACTTGACCACTACCACGAATTGAAATTTTTTGCCCACTACCGACAACAATATTTTTATTATTGCTCATGTTACAATAAGAAAAGAGATTACCTTGAGATGTCGTCATGTGTGACGTAGCCCCTGTGTCCATGTACCATGACTCATCGGGAACACTTGGATGCATGTTATTAATGGCCTGTTCAATGTCTGTGGGTGCATAACCAACAGACGATGGTGCCTGAGCCGTAAACACATGTTGTGGACGTGATCCGAGAATACCGAGCCCACTGTGGGTACTGCCCCACTGGTTGCCGCCACTGCTAGCCCGCCACTGCCGCTGGCAGGCTGGCCACCGCCCCTTCCCCGTCCCTTTCCACCATTATTTTTTCTTTTATTGTTACGGTTTGAACCCCGTTTTTTACTATTATTAGAACGATTACTGTTCTTTAACCAGAATTTTGGGGCTCCAAATCAGTGGAAGATGAGTTGGTGGAGACGAGAGCGGTTCCAGCGGTGGTTGCTCCCGAGGCAACGGATTGCTTTGCTGATTAAACGTAGCAGCACCATCATATTGTTCATTCAACCCCGCAATCAACTGAAGAACCAACATTTGATTTGTCACGGGCAAACCAACGTTCGATAGTTTGTCCGCAAGTACCTTTAATTCTTGACAATAGGCGGAGATGTTGGAAAAGTTATCCAATTTAACATTTGTAAATTGGTGTTTAAGATAAACTGCTTTAGAAATTTTGTTATCTTGAAAAATGTTTTGTAACCGTTCCCACGCCTGTTGTGTCGTAGAATTTGGTTCTAAGATGGTATGGAGAAGATCATTTGAAATTGTGCCATAAATCCAGTGAAGGACTATAGCATCTAATCGAGACCATAATTTCTTGTCCACCGTAGTGGTATCCGATGGTGACTCGGACAGGATGATATGGTCAATCACCTCATAAGCGCGACAGTGAATTTTGAAAAGTTCTGCCCAAGAGGTATACTGCCCTTTCTCCATTTCAAGAGTTATGAAGATAAAATTCTTGACGTTATTAACGGCAAGAGCGGGATGAAATGTTTGTTTTTCGGCAATTGGTCCACAAGAAATCAAACTAGAGAATGAAAGAAGTAGTGTTTGATGTGTTGGTTGTGGAAAAAATCCTTAGGGTTTCGGATAGAAGCTAGCCGCGGGGGGGGGGGGGTGTTTAGCGGTCGGCTAGGGTTTTGTGTGGAAGAAGTAGTAGTTTAGGGTTTTAGGAGAGGTGGCCGAAATTTTTAGGAGAAAGAAAGGACAGAAATTTTTAGGAGAAAGAAAGGATAGAAATCGGTGGGAGAGATTAGAATTAGGGCAAATGATTTTTGACTCTTGATACCATGTAGGAAGATTAATTCCTTGATTAATACTCTCCCAAAAATACAATATATATACAATCATCCTAAGCTTGAATAATGGAAGACTAATCTACCTTACCTAAAATATAAGATACTAATTACAATCATAATAATTACAATATATTATACTATCAATTATAATAAATGAGATTACTCTAACACTTATTAAGTAGTTTTTATTCAAAATAGTCCATCTACACAAAATTGTAACTTGTAGTAACTTCTTCAATCATTACAGGTTATGTTAGAGTTTGTAGATATCAGAAACTTGCCAGAAGGACACAAGGGAAGCTTCTTTGTCTCATTTAGCAAGACTCAGCCTGATAGAATCTTCAATGCAAAGAAAGAACTTACTATTTTGTCCGTCTCAGGGGAAAAACAGGTTGCTTATTTCCAGTGTGAACCTAATGGTCATCTTCTTTTTGATCTCATGTCCTACTCATCTTCTGGTTTACCTACTCCAAAATCTGTGAAAGCTATGGGTTCCGCTAAAGTCTCGTTGGAAGATTTGGTTTGCCCAACTTCAAAACTTACAATGGAAAAATGGTTGGAAGTTGTGCCAAGCTCTAAAATGAAAACAGTACAGCCAATCTGTTTACGAGTAGCTATCTCAGTTGCAACACCTATGGCAGTACCATATGTCTTTCATTTTATTCGCCCTCGAGCATTCTCCAAAACTTCTTGCTTTTTCCCGCTTCCTGGAAGGATTCAGTATGCTAAGAATTGTACTCGTATTATTGATGATGCTGGTGATGAGGTCATTAGCCTGCAAATGAGGTACTTGATATTAAGCATTTTATGCTGTTGATGTTGTTCCAGTTAGAGACTTTAAATAGATGTGCCTGTTGTTGATATTACTATCTGCTTTCTTTCTTTTTCCGTTCATTCGTGATTAACTGCGGAATCATGATAATCATTTCTTGTGGCATCATCTAACATATTTGCTACTTTGACATTGCCATCAAATTCTTCAGAAACTTTTTTTCTATTTGAAACGAAGTTGAGGGTAATTGGTTTATGAATTCTCTGTTGAACCTAATACCGAATGTCGAAGGACCTTTGTGTTTGTTTGTTTGTAGGTGAAAGTTCAAGAAAAATCGATAATTTCACCAAATATGTATGAGAAGTTAGAAAACTATCATTACTTGCTTGAAATTCTGTTCAAATTCATGGTTCCACTGTAGGGACTCGAAGAAATCAAAGGGGAAAATTGATTCTAAAGAGGTGATCGGCATCAGCAAGTCTGGTGAGGTGCATTCTCTTGCTGAGTTAGTAGGAAAGGAGTGGTTGCTGTTAGATGCTCGGTGGTCCCTTCAACTTCAAATATCCAGCAGCGATGACGGCCACCTTTTTGAGTTGGCTGGTCACAGGAATGTGAGTGTTGATCTGTTACCTCTTTAATTTTTTTTTGTTCAAAAACAATGGGAAAATAGATTATTATGCTCACTTAATATCTACCACTGTCACTCTTACACTAATTTATTAAATGATAGATATTTTCCATCAGATTTGTTGGAAATGGATCTTTGCTGATAAACACCAAGTATCATTCATTTAAGATTTATCTCACGTTCCTCATTGGGTTTTCCTGGGAACATGGCTTTGCTGTTAACACTCTGTAATGGAGCCTCTACCTCTAAGTCTGCTGCTGCTTAGATGGTTCTAGCTATTTCCTTACTATGTTTCCCTTGCGGAAACATTTGGTGTTTAAAATATTACAAAGCTTAGTAGGTAGTAAGTTATTAAATTTGGTATTTGTTCTGGTTGCTGCAAAATTGTATTAGACTAAGTCGCAACAATTTTAGTCACCTTAATACCTATACACTGAATGCCATTATTCTGGCCTTTTCAGCAATTTCAAGAGACTGTTTCTGTGTTTCTGATCATTATGAATTTGAGTATTGCGGTTAAAGTTCTCTTATACAGCTTCTCATTTACCTACTTATTTCAAAGTCGTCATGAAATAGCTGAATCTGTTGGCTGTTACCAATAATTTTGTGATGATTCCACAAGTTTACATTGTTCTGACCTCCATGAATTTATAGTTCCCGTACTCATATTTTGTACAGGTGAAGTTCTTCCTTGGTCAGAGGCTGGATTACGAGCACAAGCATTGCACAAAGCAAAGAAGTCATGATGATTTTATGACAGCAATAGAGTTCTCTGCACAGGACCCTTATGGAAGGGCATTGGCATTGATTGACTTGAAATTTGGAGTTATCAATGTATGTTATTTTATTATACTGTTGTTCCAGTTTCAACTAGTGGAATCACATCTATCTAATAAACATGTTTTCCTTGTGAAATCAGGTGAAAGAGGAGTGGTTCCTTTTGCCTGGTTCTATAACAGTTTTTCTACTTTGTGATACTTTGAGAAAGGAAGGGTATAGTATCCTGGTAGGCAGTGCCAAACATTCACAAAAGGATTTTCCCACTCAAGAAACTGATTTGTGCCATGAAGAGGGCAACAGAACTAATCTGGAATCTGAGGCAGAGAACGTGGTGCAGTTAAACCTGGAGGCTGCTACCAAAGGAAACAATGCAGCGCCAGCAAAAGGAGCAATCAGTGGAGTCTGTGGTAGTGGTTGTGGTAGTAGTTGTGGTAGTCTAATGAAGAGTGGAGCCTGTGGCAGTTGTGGTGCTGGTTGTGGAAACAAATTAGAGAGTGGTGGTTGTGGTGGGTGCGGAAGTGGTGGCTGTGGAAGTATGTTAGAAAGCAGTGGTTTTGGTGGCTGTGGAAGCGGCTGTGGCGGTGGTTGTGGAAGTAGGTTGAAAAGCAGTGGTTGTGGAGGCTGCGGTGGAAGCGGTGGGTGTGGTGGTGGTGGTTGTGGAAGTATGTTAGAAAGCAGTGGTTTTGGTGGCTGTGGCGGCGGCTGTGGCGGTGGTTGTGGAAGTAGGTTGAAAAGCAGTGGTTGTGGAGGCTGCGGTGGAAGCGGTGGGTGTGGTGGTGGTGGTTGTGGAGGAGCTTGGGGAAATAGGTTGAAAAGCAGTGGTTGTGGCGGCTGTGGTGGCGGTGGATGTGGTGATGGTTTGACATCTGTGAAAACTGCTGAAGTTGATGCATAAATGACATCCCAAAAGGAGGCGGCTAATACTAAATCTGATAAAGTCCTATTTATGTTTGTTTGAACCCTTTCCCGATAAGTACACAATAAGCCCTTCAGATACTGGGTCTTGTAATCAGGATTTCAGCTGTTTGGAAACGTTTGTTGATATGCTGTTGTATTACTATGATTGTAAAAAGGAAATAAAGTTTCAAGGATGAATATAGTCATCTGGTTTAATTGGAAATCTACACTTCTATACGTCTATTATAGGTTGTTCTCGTGACTGGTTTGTCTTGTGTAATTACAATGCAAAGGAGTGTCGTTTCCTCATCTTTAAATGCATGTGCCTAAAATTTATGCGCACATGAATATTGCTCTGAAGCTGAATTAGTTAGTAAGTCAATTATTTGCTAGTATTCGTGGCTAGAACCAGTCAATTGCAGATCTCAAGTTAATGATGCACAGTGGATCGGTTTACTTGAATCCTTTACTATTGCCTATGAGAATGCAAAGAAAAGAGAGAAATCCTTATAACGCCATGAGGTGGTCATTTACATTTAACCAAACGTGTATTACGCCATTTCTCACATCATCTGTCTCCCTTTAGCTGCCCACATGCCTTCTCTTCTTGGTATGTTTTCATTTCACTGCATCTAGTTACTTGTCGAAGTCCAGTGTAATGCATGTCTCGTATTCTAAAACGTTAATGAAAGAAATGGTTTCAGTGGTAGAACAATCTTGAACATGTCTGTAAACATCCTTATCATAGACAGATATCTTTTACACAATTATGGTTTAATTCATGAGTAGATTTCTTTGACTAGATTGCATTGATAAAAATCCCAGTTGTACTTTTATGTCACTTATGTTGGTGTAAAAATTATAATATTCACGTCCGGGAGTTCTTGCTCTACTTTTTATCATCAGCACCAACCTGTTAGTGCAACGTAAAGGATGATACTAGAGATGTGTTTCTATTTTTTTTTCCCGTCTGTTGCTTTTCATAGCGTAAATGATGGTCTTAAGTTCGTTTAAAAATGAGGCTTCCTATTTTCCAGGCTAAAGTGGAAAGCCGAGACCAATTATAGAGGGGCCATTATGTGTTCTGTCATGGTTATCCTGTTAATTTAAAGAGACCAATTATAGAGGGGCCATTATGTGTTCTGTCATGGTTATCCTGTTAATTTAAAGAGACTCCACTTCTTTGATGGTTTGTGAAACAAAACAAATATTCTCCTTCAAGTTTCGAGATTAGACTTTTACTTTTATTTTTACAAGTTTTTATTTTGTAAATATTTTTATTTTTGTAATTATTTGATTTTTTCTCTTAGTGTATTTCTAGTTCTCTCAACATGACATCTGGGGATGAAATATACGGAGATAAGGGTTGGTATTGTGACGAATATTCTCGATTAAGGCAATATGCGGAATGACGTTGTTTACTAACAACGTTTGGTGAATGATGGTCTAAGGAGAGAGTTGATCTTGCACAAGAAATTGACATGTTTAGCCTGGTTGTGCACAACTTGGATGTAGATTTAGGTGCAAAGATTGATGCGTGTAACACCCAATAAATTAGTGATGAGTTGTGTGAAGCTGAAAAAGATCTTTTAGGCCAAATTGAGAAGCTAACATGAGAATACCAGTCATTAGATCATAATTTTTTGGATGGTGCCAATGTTGAGAAGAGTGCTCTAGAGTCATGTGAGAGAGTAAATAACATTACTTTTGGAGACTTGAGTGTGTGTATATATGGGGATGTAAATAATAGTACAATTCATGAGTTAGAGCGCATTAGACCTCATTCCAATCATTTTTAATATTGTGTTCAGATAGTAAGATAGTGATCGAGCCATCTGAGCCTATGGGGGAGACAAAGGGTGAGGATGAGAGTGCCTACATTCTTGAATTTGTCGTGCCAAAAAGTGAAAATTACACTCCTCATCTAAAGGCCGAGAGGTGCAGAGTGAAAAAGTTATTACATGGCCTGGTTATCTTTGTACCCCCACCAAAGGAGCATAGCCGCAGATTGGATGCCCTATTAGGAGTACAATTCATAAGTTCAAGGTGGAGGAAAAAGTTGGTTCGTGTCGTGCCGCGACATTAAATCAGGCGCTTGTTGGGAGGCAACCCATCTTGTAATTTATTTTATTTTTATAGTGTTACGTTTTGTTTTGTTTTTATTTTGCAGATTAGGGTAAGTCTGAGTACCCGAAGTTAAAGCCGAGGAGCATGTGTTGAGCTTAAGTGTGGGGTCGTGCCGACTCTTGATGTTGAGGATTATGTTGCTAGCTAGGCCCTAGAGGGTCTCATGGAGTATTTCTCACCTTTGTTTTATTTTTTTTCTCTGCTATACATGCATTGAGGACAACACATATTTTTAAGTGTGGGGTAGGGTACTTCCGATACTTTTGAGGTTGAGGATGGTTATGCCAGTCTTTTTTTAGTTCATTAACTTTTTATAAAATATAAAAAAATAAAAAAATAAAAAAAAATTAAAAATATTTTATTTTGGTATTTCTTTTATTTTTCGTTTAGTTTTTTTTTTATTAGTGGTATAAATCATTCACCCCTTGATTTTTTGTATGGCCTAGGTTCTTTTTTAAAGGAGGGCCTTTGAACCGAGTAATTTTTTAAATTTTTTTTAGGAGTAATAAAAGAGAGAGAAAAAAGACCCTTTGACTTGTTTGATACTAGCATATTTAAGCCTGAGCTTAAGTTGTACTTTTCTGTGAGTGTTTGAGTTAATTTAGAATAACAGACCTTCTGACACTTAGGATCAGGGTTGTGACTCTGTATATAGCTTATTCTTATTTTGTAGTTCGTCATGACCTATCTGTGTTAGAGTAGAATTGATCTATCTTGATTGATACTTGTGCCATGTGTGGTGAGCATTTTCTACATATATTCCATATTTTGCATCTTAGTCTAGAACTTGCCCTGCATGTTATTGAAGCGAAATAAAAAGTGTTGCTCTGTTTAGAAGATGATACTAGGCTTTCTTTGATATGTCTTGTAAATTTATAGCCTTTTCAGAAATCGTACCACTAGTTAGCCCTTTGAGCCTGTAGCCTTATTTTTGTCTTGATCCATATGTTTGAATCCCTAATTTTTGTACCCTGCTTCCTTGGGAACTATAGCTTAGACTGTGATATAATTGTGAAATTTGAAGAAAAGGGTTCGTCAAGTGTGAAAGGTGACCAATGATAGCTGCAAAGTGATGAAAAATCCTATTAAAAAGAATGTGACATGAAAAAAAAATTGCATGAAAAAAATTATTGAAACGTTCTTGATATAAGGAAAATACTTGTGAAATAATTGATGAAGAGGGGGCTGAAAAATAAAGTGAAGAGATAAAAATAATGGGTGATGAAGTCTAAAAGTGCAAAGTGCTTAGGAAAGTGTAAGTCACTATTATATAGTTTTTCTACCTGTCTCCTAGACAACATTACAAACCGTTAAAGTCCTATTTGATTCTATTCGAGCACATTTAATTAGTAGAGATGTACATAATGGGCAAGCCTATGATTCTTTGTGCATTCATGTGAATTCTTTGGTGCGTGTGATAGTTGTGCTTTGATGCTAAGTTCTTAAATTACATTCAATTCTTTGATTTGAGTGTGTAGACTATTTCTTCTTGTGAGAACACTTGTTTCATGATAGATAGGTGATGTTATTAGCTTCTTTGACATAGTAGGTGAGCGATCTTAAATTTGATGAGTTAGAGTCCGTCTCTGAGGTTAGGAGGTTAGAAGTTTGTTATCTGCTTGTATATTTTGTATGATAATCAGAAAGTGTATATTTGATGGTTTGAGTTGCTATAGGGCCTAATCACCTAATGTTTACCCTCCAATACTTTATTTAATTATTCAGAGTTTCTGAGTTACGAACAAAGTAAAATATGTATTTTTACAAATCAAAAATGATTTCATGAAATTATTCCGTAATATTTTGTCATGTTATTTGGCAAAATATTATCGAATATATTATTGTATATCATTTGCATATTTCTACATATTTTTAAGAAATATCTAACAAATTCTATAATTTAAAGAGGACGATTATCTAATTAATTGTCTGAGTTAGTTATCTTAAAATTGGTAATATTTTATTCCGTTGAATTAAGGAAATTTTAACAATTAAATATAGTGTCAAATAACATCTCATTTTACCCTTCAATTATTTTTAATTATAAAAGATTTTATGCTTTTATTTCAATTTTAGCCTTAGTTGTTTTAAACTTTGACCGATTCTGGTCATAACTGAAATGAAAGTGGCCACGTTTTAAATTGATCTCAACAACAACAACAACAACAACAACAACAACAACATACCCAGTGAAATCCCACAACGTGGGTTTGGGGAGGGTAGAGTGTACGCAGACCTTACCTCTACCTTGGTAGGTAGAACAACTGTTTCTGAGAGACCCTCGGCTCAAGACATAGCATACTTCTTCATTGAAAATTTATCATTGTTAATATTCTTGCTTAAGGCCTCTCTCTTAAATTTGGCTTTAGACCCCCAATTTTGTTGAGATGGTCCTGATAGAAAGCCTCCATTGTCCAACAAAAATAAAGAAGTATGTCAAGGACTTGTGACTTTCAAGTTCAGAACCAAAGTGGTAGCAAGTGATATAACTGAAAGAAATAATCCTTTGATTATTTTTATTAATTGAAAGACTATATATACAATTTACATATTTCCATAATAGGAGAATCATATTCCTATTCTACTCTTTAAACCTTATTCTACTTGGATAATAACTATACATTTATGGTAAGTGTACAATACTAATTAGACTACAACATTAATTACACACTTGTACATGGAATAGGAAACTGCCCACGGATGGGCAGCAATAGTATGTCTCGGATGTCTCGGAATACCGTGTGTATACATAATATACACATGTATATTGTGTGTATATTATGTATACTTAACACACCCTCGCAGTCATAGTGAGCGGTCTTTAAACGCTGAGACTATCCCTAAAATCTTCAAAAAGGACCGAGAGAAGACCCTTTGTAAAGATGTCAGCAATTTGATACGTGGACGGGACATGGCAGACGCGAACGTGCCCACGAGCAACCTTTTCACGAACAAAGTGAATGCCCATCTCGATATGTTTAGTGCGCTGGTGCTGAACCGGATTACTAGAAAGGTAGATGACACTAATATTATTACAATAAACCAAGGTCGCTTTATGAATAGGACAATGAAGCTCTAACAGCAAATTACGTAACCAACATGATTCAGAGACCACATTAGCTACCCCTCGATACTCGGCCTCTACACTGGAACGGGACAAAGTCGACTGACGCTTCGTAGACCATGAGATCAAGTTATTACCAAGAAACATACAATAGCCAGACGTTGACCACCTGGTGTCCGGACAGCCTCCCCAATCAGCATCTGTGTTCGAGACAAATGTTGTCGTTGATGAAGGATATAGATGCAAGCCATAATCAAGTGTACCCTGAATATATCGAAGGATGCGTTTGAGCGCATTCATGTGCTCAACTCTGGGATCATGCATAAACAAACACACCTGCTGAACAACATACGTAATATCAGATCTTGTTAATGTAAGATACTGAAGGGCCCCTGCAAGACTGCGATAGCGGGTCGGATCCTTGTATGGTGCGCCGGTCGCAGCCCTAAGTTTGGGCTTAGTATCAACGGGAGTAGAAGTGGACTTACAGGATGACATCCTAGCCCTCTCAATGATCTCAGCTGAATACTTCCGCTGGGATAAGAACAACCCACCTGCATGACGAGTGACAACAATCCCCAAAAAATAACTCAAAGGCCCCAAGTCTTTCATAGAAAACTCAGAACTGAGCATTGTCATGATATACCGGCGTAATGCATCGGAAGAGTCAGTCAATATAATATCATCCACATACAAAAGTATATAAGCCAAGGACGACCCACGACGATATATGAATAAGGAATTATCCGACCTGTTGTGAGTGAACCCAATGGTCGAAACATAGTCGACAAACTTCTTATACCAGGCCCGTGGAGACTGTTTAAGCCATATATCGACTTTTTCAACAAACAGACATGATGAGGATACATGGGGTCCCTAAACCCCATAGGCTGATGCATATATATTGTCTCCTTGAGATCACCATGCAAGAAAACATTCTTCACATCTAACTGATGGATGGGCCATTCTTTTGAAAGAGCCAAGCTGAGTACAGTGTGAATGGTAGCCGGCTTGACCACCGGACTAAACGTCTCCCCACAATCCACACCAACCTGCTGAGTCTTACCATCACCCACAATCCGAGCCTTATGTCGTGCAAATGAACCGTCTAAATTTTCCTTATGAGAAAAAATACACATGGACCTAATAATATTAATACCAGAAGGACGGGGCACCAACTCCCATGTCTTATTATCAATAAGAGCATTATATTCATCGGTCATAGCAATTTTTCAATTCGGGTCATTCAATGCAGACATAGGATTACGGGGTAAGAGTGATTTAAGAACGTTAGAATTTAAGTTAAAATGTCTTTTCGGTTTAAAAATACCCCATTGACTACGAGTGACTGGTCGATGACTCGGGGAAGAAGGGGACGGATTTTGGGAATTTTCTGGACGTGGGACGGGTGGTCGTGAGCAATGGGCTGCTAGCCCAAATAGTGGCGGGAGCGATGAGCCAACAGGGCTGGATTATGTGTAGAAGCAGCAACATGGCGAATCGGTGAGGGAGCGGCCCGATTCTTTGGACCGATGTAGTTGGACCGTGATGTTACGGGAGAACCCGGTAGGCGATGGGCCATTGGCGGATTTAAGTGCGGGATACGTCCGAAAAATGGCGAATAATATACGGGGATATGCCATCATCTAAAAAATTATACAAACTAGGTACGGGAGTACTAACCTTAGCAAATGGGAATTGAGTTTCATCAAAAAGTACATGGCGACTAATGATGATTTTATTAAATGACAAATCAAAACATTTATAGCCACGATGATTAGACGGATAGCCCAAAACACACAAGGGATAGACTGAGCCTGAAGTTTGTTAATTGTGGTGGACGAAAATAACGGATAACTCAAGCACCCAAAGACCCGAAGATGAGAATATGAATGAGTCTTATTATAAAAAATTTGAAGAGAGGAAGAATATGTCAAACCTTTGGAAGGAAGAATGTTAAGGAGATATGTGGCCATTTATAGAGCATGGTGCCAAAACGAATGGGGTACGAAAGAGTGAATCAATAATGTTCGGATAATGTTATTAATGGTATGAATTTTGCATTCGGCTATCCCATTTTGTGAAGATGTATGAGGGAAAGAAAAATGAAAATTAATCCCATTAGTTGCACAAAATTCCCGAAATACCCCATTTTCATATTATCTGCAATTATCACATTGAATATTTTTAATTTATCTTTCGAATTGGGTTCTAATGAAAGCTCTAAATTTTAAGAAGATGGAAAAACTTGACATTTTTTCGCTATCGGGAAAGTCAATAAAAATTTAGAATAATCATCCAAAAAGAGAACATAATACTGATGACCCAACGAGCTAAGAACAGGAGATGTCCATAAGTCGCTATGAATAATATCAAATGACATTAAAGTATGAGAATTAGAGTCTACAAACGACAACCTAACAATTTTTTCTAAAGAACAAGATTGACAATTCGGAGTACTACGCGTACCCTTACAAGAAATAAATTTATTTTTATCTAAGGAAGACAAAATAGAGGACCCCGGATGACCAAAACGAGCATGCCACAAGGAAGGAGCAAGGGCTGTAAACATTGACGGCAAGGCTTGACTCGATAGACTGGAACTTGCCGTGATAGGATAAAGATCTCCCCTACTATAACACCTCATGAGAGGACTCCCCATCTTGAAATCCTTCAAAGAGAAACCAAATTGATCAAATTCAATAGACACGGAATTGTCAGTGGTAAATTTACGGACATATACTAAGTTTTTAATCAATTTAGGGGCATGTAGGGTATTTTTTAAGATAAGGGGTGGATTGGGGGGAGACAAGGTTTTATGACCATAACCACGAATTGGAATAGAATTACCATTACCCACAATTATGCCACGAGGGTTGCTCAAATTGGAATAAGACGAGAGCGTACCTGAATTGGATGGCATGTGGGTAGTGGCACCGGTGTCCATATACCAATTCAAGTCCGGTGGAGTCAAACCAAGTGTGTGCATCGCGGCCTCAATATCGGTTTGAGTAGGTCCCACTGCGTGATGGGCCTGAGGGGGCCGAGGCCCAAGCACCCCTGCTTGCTGCCTCGGCCTAGAGGGAGTACCAAAACTGAGCCACTGCATGTTGGGCCTCTGCTGCTGCTGGTCGGCCCACTGCCAGTGGGGCTGCATCGCTGGGCTGCCATTGTTTGGCCCAAACTGTGGGGCCCCCTGCCACTGCATAGGGGCCCACTACAGGGCCCAAAACTGCTGCCCTGAGGGGCACTACCACTGTTCCGGCTGCCGCCACGATTCTTGCCATTAGTTTTCTTATTTCCTCCCTTTTTGCCGTCACCGTTGTTGTGGTTTTGGCCCAAGTTGTTGGAACCGGGAGGATGAACAGTGGATTCGGTCATCATAATCACAGGACTAGTACCAGTAGCCGCCTTTTTAGCCATGCCCGCTTCTTCGAGTGTAAGCATAGAACGAGCTTAATAAAATTACGGAAGTGGATTGCTTTGACGAAGATGCGTGCCAACACCACTATAGGCCTCGGAGAGGTCTGGAACCATTTGAAGGACCAAATGATCATTCGAAATCGGCACGCCAACGTTGCGGAGTTGGTCGGCCAATTCCTTCAATCTTTTGTAATAAGCCGAAACGTTAGGGAAATCTTCTATATGGACGTGGGAGAAATCCTGCTCAAGAGTAACAACTCTAGAATTTTGATTATCTTGGAATATATCATGTAGTCTATCCCAAGTCGCCTGCGCCGTATCGTCGGGTTCAATAATCATTTGCAAAAGGTCGGTAGAAATCGTGGAATGAATCCACTGAAGGACGGTGGCATTAAGAGTCGTCCATAACTTAGGATCATCCTCGCATCGTGGTACCTCTGTATCCTCAGGAGCCGTGGGGATGATGTGATGGATGACTTGATGCGAGCGTGCGTGAATTTTGAACAGTTCGGCCCACGTCGCATATTAGACGTTTTCTATTTCAAGAACAAGAGAGATGTTATTCTTGATGTTAGAAACTATAAGAGCAGGATGAAACGTGTTCCGTGATGTAGACATACTGATAGAACAATATGTGAGCGAGGGATTTGGAAGGAAAATTTGGGAAGAGAGGAGTGACCGTCGGTACGAAAAACAAGACGAAGAGGGCTCGGATTCTAGGTGGCGACGGGAGTAGGAGGATTTTTAGAGAGATGATTTTAAGACCTAGACTTCTGATACCATGAAAGAAATAATTCCTTGATTATTTTCATTAATTGAAAGATAATTATACAATTTACATATTTCCATAATAGGAGAATCTTATTCCTATTCTACTCCTAAAACCTTATTCTACTTGAATACTAACTATACATTTATGGTAAGTGTACAATACTAATTAGACTACAACATTACTTACACACTTGCACATGGAATAGGAAACTGCCCACGGATGGGCAGCAATAGTATATCTCGGATGTCTCGGAATACCGTGTGTATACATAATATACACATGTATATTGTGTGTATATTATGTATACTTAACAATAACGCTTATTTAGGTATGGGTGATGTAGCAGTCTAATAGAAGCAAATTTTCATCATAATTTTATCTATAATAGCTCAGTAAGCTCCTCTGCAAAGTATTCGTTGGCAGGAGGAAATCCTATAATACCAACAACTACAAATTAGTCACTTTTTTTTTTATCTTTGAAGTACAAAATTAGGAATTTTATTAGCACACCTTGAACCTAGGTATCTGATGAAATCACTTCACTTCTCCAAGTCATATGTAAAATGCTTAGCGAGTGGACCCTCAAATTCACCATCAATATCATCTCTTGTTTTAGAGCCCTCAAATTCATGTGTATAATTTCCTTATTTGGCCCTCAAATTCTGACCCCTTTGAGAATTCAGAAGCCCGTGATATTCAACAGCTAGCATATGCAGAAACCATCATATTCATATATGGGATCTTCTTCCGACAGTTCTTGGCCTCTTTCTACAGGTCTCTCAAACTGTTAGTATTAGGCGCTAAGAATGTTAGTATAGGTCAAAAAGATTGGCAAAGACACCTTTCACTAAAGTTGACATTTAACTTTGTTTTGACAAAAGAAAATTGTTTAATATGTGTGTAAATAATAGTACTACTATTAAAAAAGATAAGGAAGATTCTTGAGACTCATCTCTAGCTTCTGTTTCCGTAGTAGTTAAATCCACCCGACTTCGTTTTCCCATTTTAAGTTTGTATCAATTAAGTTTCTGTCTACTTTTCAAGAATATTTTTTGCAATTCATCCTTTTTACTTAACAACTTTTGCAGGAGTAATATCCATACAGAAAGAAATCGTAGCAATAGAGTAGTTTGCTACCAAGACGGCTTAAAATCGATACAAAATAAACATCAACTTGGGACAAATGGATAACTTCAAAATTAGGTAGTCTTAAACTTTTGACGGATAAAATTTCAAGTTCAACAAGTTTTTTCCCATAGGCAAATCTTTTGACTTTTAACTTTAAAAGTTTGCGGCCTATGGGTCACGTGAATTTCCAAAGGTCATTGGGTGTAATTTTCGTGTTATCAAACATGGAGAAAGCTTAGCTGGACTGAAAGTTGGTCTCTCCGATCTTTCTTCTTCCCTCGCAAACATTCAGCCCGTTGGATTACTTCAGTTTTATCATTTTTTTGCACGGATTTCCTTTAAAGGCACTGGTCTTTAGTTTTTGCCCCTCAAATTTGGAATCTTTAATTTTTGTCCATTATTTAAAAATAGCTCGAGGTTTCGGGTTCGAACCCTGTTCAATCAAAAAATAAATAAAAAATCACAAGGCAGATGCAAACTCTGTCTGCCTTGAGGTATTCAAAACTTTGTCTGTAGAGTTTTAAACACTTCCTTCGGACATAGTTTACAGGCAAACTCCGCTTTGCGAACTTTTGTTTTTAATTTTTGACTGAAGGGGGTTCGAACCCAGATTTCAAAAGTTTTAGGCGAAGGAAAAAAATTAAAAAATTTCACTTTGAGAGGCAAGAATTAAAGACCACCCCCAAAATAAGGGCATTCCAGCTAATGTACCTTGGAAATGCCAAAAAAACCAAGCCCATTAAAATTTTTTAAGGGAAAACAACACAAATACTCCTAAAAACAAAATAATTACCCGTTTAATATCTCTCCTAAAGTAATTTGGCTTCTTACCTAACCGACCGAAACTAATTACTCGAGTACCCCCTCGCTCCAAAACTCTTCCTCCATGATACCATTGCAGTATATTTATATATTGTGATGGTATCGTGGAAGACTAAGAGAAGGACTAGATCAGTACTCCATGATATCATCTTAGTATATTTATATACCACGATGGTACTATGGACTAAGGAGTGTCTCATTGAAGGACTGAAGCAGTCCTCTATTATACAATCACAATATATGTATATAAGATGATGGTATCATCGAGATTGTTTTTGAGAAACGTGTGTATTTTTTAATAAATGAACATAATCCTGCATAATATCATCTCAATATATTTATATACAATGATGGTATCATGGAGAACTAAGAGAAGGCTGAAACAGTCTTCTATGATACCATCTCAGTATATTTATTTACCATGTTGGTATCATAATTTGGGGGAATCTCGTGTAAATAGTTTTAATTTTTTCTGGGGGTACGAAAGTAATAGGGGTATGAGCGGGTATTACTTTGGTTTGAGGGGTCACGCACGCTGTTTCCCCAAATTTTATTGGAAAAATAACTAATATATACGGATCACACATCTAATTTGCCGTCGATGTAGTCCATTGTATCATCATTGTATAGATAATATATCTGTTATGTATTTTTATATATAAATATTACATTTACTATGTATATATAATGTATAAACACATGAAATCAACTCAAATTACAGTGTATAATTAATAATGTATACATTTATATATATATATGTGTGTGTGAATGAACAATCATAAATAATGTATATGCCGTGTACTATGAATGAACAGTGTATTTGCTTTACATAATTATATATAAACAATGTATTTATATTGTATAATCATGTATAATAGGTCATTATACACTGTTATACCAGAAAGCACCACTAACAAAACAACGGGTATTTTTCATAAGCTAGGTGAGAAATAAAAACTCAACAAGAATTTTCATTGAAAAAGCACGATAACATACAAGAAAAAAAGAGAAAAAAAAGAACCAAACTAAGAAAAAATGATCCTGATTCTAATATTTCTTGATTATTTATTGTTGGCGGGCTCTTTCTTTTTCCTTTGTAGATATTTGGTGTTGTTTAGATATTGAGTTGGTGGGAAAATATTTAATTTGAAGGGAATCAATATTTTGAGGATTAAAAATAGAGTGAAATAAATAGAAGGAGGGAGTTGGAAAAAAAAAACACGTGAAAGAGAGAATAAAAGGGATTCGGACATGGGTTTAAAAGAAGTTGATTAAGATGTTAAAATAAGGCTATTACTGAGAATAAGCTAATAGTAGGATTAAAATTGGTTAACTAGAGGCCCAACGGCACCCCTAGGTAATTATCTCTATTTTAAGGGGTTGACTGCGATCAAATGTAAAAGGATAATAAAGAAGAAAAACCAAGGTGTTTTATAGTCTGTGCTGCGTGGGATTTCCATCTTCAACCTTTAGTTTCATGGTTTTGGTTATTCCACTTCATTGGTGAATATTATCACTCTGACAAAATTGCATGTCAGCAAAAGAAGAAAAGCAAGATAAAAATCGAAAGAGCTTCAGCTTGCTGGTGAAAGGTTCTTGCATGTACCCTAGGATCGCAGGTTCGAATCCCCTCAATGGATATCGTCCTCCGGGACATATACCTTGTGGTAAAGCCTGGGCATTAAAAAGCCGCGCGGGCATGTTGCAGTGTGGGTTCGATCCCCGCCAAGCCGAAAGAGGGGGTTAACCTTGTAGCATTGATCCGTTGGACGCAAACAGACACTGACCTCGGGGTGCACATCCCGCGATTTACCTGGTGGTGGTGTGCTGAAGGACCGGTCCCATCATCCCCAGGAGTCTAGTACCAGTACTTGTGCAGGTGCTAGCGATAGGGAGGCACAAGTCGCCTCGAGACCTGGATTAAAAAAAAAAAGCAAGACAAAGTTTTATGATAATAGGTCATTAGCTACTGGACGATTTTAGATAGCCAAAACCAAGGTGTTTTGCTATTAGAGAGATGTAGAAGCAATAAACCACCCATATATGATAATATGGACATGAGAAACAAGCATGGAGAAAATCAGGACAAAAAAATATCATTAACAAGTGTCACTTATATGTGTGTTCTCTCAATGTATATGCTAGTTAGTTTAACTCATGTACAGTACTTTTTTTTTTATGAAAAAACCCGCAGCTGCTACTCTGTCGAGTGCGCACAGAATAAACCACGGATTGACGCAATAGTCTAACTCATGTACAGATCGTTATACCATCCGATCACCAAATTATCGATAGTTGTTCAAAAAATCAAAATCTATAACTTGAAAAATAAGATAGACGGCTTGCTATGATAGATAAAAATACGCTGATAGTAAAAAATATGAATATTTATATACTACTGATGTGTGTATAAATTAAATCATATTCGAATATGCTTTGATTCACCATACTAGTTTAATTTGCTGGAGAATTTTGTTTAGTGCTAATTTATACTTTTTCCTTTTGTCAATATTGGGTATGTTCTCACGTGAACCATTTACCTTCTTAGTCACCCTGGGAGGTTAAATGATTGCACCTGTTACAAAAAACAAGGTTTAGAGAATAATATCCTATGATGCTTAATAAGACTTTTGAGGATTGCAAGGACAAATATTCATATTTACAAAAAAAGGATAATTATATTTGACACAAATGGAGGCACTGACTAAAGTAATTTCAAACAACTTTTGAGGACATTAAGTAACTTCACACGACTTTTGAGGACATTAAGTAACTTCACACGACTTTTGAGGACATAATCGCCACTTACTAATTTTTCTATACCAAAAATACCCTTTTATGAAAAAAAAAAGATAAAAATTCAAATTTCACTCTCTTCAAGGTAATTATTATTTTTCTTCCCAATGTATGGACTTTTATTCTCTCTCTTCTTATTCCAATAAAGGTGGAATTTTTTACCCCAGGAGCCCCCACACCCCGGTCCGACAGGTCTGTGAAGGAGGTAAATCATGGTGACTCAATTGATTTCAAAGGTTAGATCAGTACCACGCTGCGCACAAGGGGCCCTCCTTTATTTCAAGAAGAAACCCCCACACTGCCGCTGACGGGATTCGATCCTTGGTCTCTTATTCCAAATATCCCCCTTGAAACCAATTGAGCTGCCCAAGCGGACTTTATTCTCTCTCTTCTTAATATAATTACTAGTGTTGTTTTTCTTTCCAATACATGAATTAGACAAATTTTTGCATGCCTATTTTTTTAAAAATACTATTCAAAAATGTCTTCATTGAAAAACATATATTCTTCCAATTCCTCGGCTCTATATACCTTTGTACTCTTTTGATATAAGGCTATATATGTGTTAACATAAAAAAAATACTCTAGTAAAAATAGAAATAAAATTATTAACAAAGATTTATAAAAGTACATACTAACATGCATATAATTTCTTCGTTGGTTATCACATATGTTTTAATTTCATAAAAATAAAGACAGGAGGAGATTATATTTTTCTTTTTATTTCTTTTTGTGGTTTTTTTAAGATTAGGATGAAAAAGAGTTCATATTTAACATCGATGACCAAAATTCATTTATCCTCTTTTCTGTTCATCTTTTATTTATTTTTATTTCTTCCTTTATGATTGACTTTAGTTGAAACATTAAATTAACTCAATTTAACTAACTATTAGATATAATTGAGTAACAATTAATAAATTTTAATTTAAATCAATCAATTTTAAAAAATAGTGGATGTAACAACTCAACATTATGATTGATTTTAATTGAAATATTGACATGGTTCATTTAACTAAGTATTATGTAAGATTGAGTAAAACAAATTGATAACTATTGATTCAATTTCATCAATTAAAAAAATGTGAATGGAACAAGTAGTCACACTATTATTTACTTTAATTGAAACATTTAATTATCTCATTTTAGCTACGTATTAGATAGAATCGGAAACAATTAATAAGTTTAGATCTAATTCAATCAATTTTTTTTTAAATAGTGGATGTAATAAGTAGTCAACATTATGATTGACTTTAATTAACATTGAATTTCTTTAATTTAGCTAAGTAATATATATGATTGAGTAGTAATTAGCAACTTTTGATTTATTCAATCATTTTTTTTATAAATTTAAAAATAGATATAACAAGTAGTCGATACTAGCGTTGATTTTAATTGAAACATTGAATTATCTCAATTAGCTAAGTGTTGGATAGAATTGAGTAACAATTAGCAAGTTTAGATCTAATTCAATCAATTTTAACAAAAATAGTGGATGTAACAAGTGGTCAACACTATGGTTGACTTTAATTGAAACATTGAATTTCTTCAATTTAGCCAAGTATTAATATAATTATTGAGTAAAATGTTTGGTAAGTTTTGATTCAATTAAAAAAAACATATGTGAAAAAGTCGACACTATGGTTGATTTCAATTAAAATATTTAATTATCTCAGTTTAACACAGTACTAGATAGAATTGAGTAGCAATTAGTAAGTTTAGATTTAATTCAATCAATTTAAAAAAAATATGGATAACAAGTAGTCAACACTATGATTGAGTTTAATTGAAACATTGAATTACTTAAATTTAGCTAAGTATTATATATAATTGAGTGACAATTAGCAATTTTTTATTTAATTCAATCATCTAAAAAAAAAGAGTAGATGTAACAAGTAGCAAATACTATGGTTGATTTTAATTGAAACATTGAATTATCTATTAGATAAAATTAAGTAACAATTAGCAAATTTCGATCTAATTCAATTAATTTTAAAATAAGTAGATGTAACAAGTAGCTAATACTATGGTTGACTTTAATTGAAACATATAATTGTCTCAATTAGCTAAGTATTAGATATAATTGAGTAACAATTAGCAAATTTAGATCTAATTCTATCAATTCAAATGAAAATAGTAGACATAACAAGTAGTCAGCATTGTGGTTAACTTTAATTCAACATTAAATTTCATAAATTTAACTAAGTATTACTCCATCTATCCCAATTTATATGACACACTTTTCTTTTTAGTCAGTCCAAAAAAGATTGACATATTTCCTTATTTGGTAACAATTTAACTTTAAACTTTACATTTTACACTTAACGAGATGATTTATAACTACATAAATATCTTTAGTTTGTTTTACACCACAAGATTCAAAAGTCTTCCTTTATTTTTTAAACTCCGTGCTCAGTCAAACTATATCACATAAATTGAAACGGAGGGAGTATATAAGATTGAGTAAAATATTTGTTAAATTTTGATTCAACTCAATCAATTTAAAATATAACTATATTTAAAAAGTAGTCAATACTATGATTGATTTTAATGATAATATTGAATTGTCTCAATTTCTCAATGCATGTGCTTGATGACAGAGCTGTGACATTCGGTGCTTGTGCATAACTATCGTGAGCAGATCAAGGTAGCAGATCTTTTGGCCAAGGAAGGTGGGAAGCAACCGCTTTTTCGACGAGCAACAATCCTATCAGTTTCTCCCATGCTTGAGAATATTGTCTTTTTGGCAGACATGTTAGGAACTGGTTATGAACGACATGTTTTTTTATGTAATGCCCAAACGGGTGGCAATCAAGAACAGCTAAATGGCCTGAGTGCCCATAACTCTAATGTACTTTTGTGAATTTGTTAATGTTGATATATGTATCTGGTTTACCAAAAAAAAGAATTGTTTTAATTTAGTTATGTATTAGATATGATTGAATAACAATAAGCATGTTTAAATCTAATTTAATTAATTTAAAAAATATAGGTGATGTAACAGTAGTCAATACTATGGTTGATTTTAATTGAAACATTGAATTGCTTCAACTTAGCTAAGTATTATATAAGATTGAGCAACAATTAAATTTTTTTGATTTAATTCAATCAATTTAAAATAAAAGTCGACGTAACAAGTAGTCAATACCATAGATGACTTTAATTTAAATATTGAATTATCTCAATTATCTAGGTATTAGATAAAATCGAGTAACAATTAGCAAGTTTAGATCTAATTCAATCAATTTAAATAAAAATAGTTGACGTAACAAGTAGTCAACACTATGATTGACTTTAATTGAAACATTAAAATTCTAAAATTTACCTAAGTATTATATAAGATTGAGTAAAAGGGTAGTGCTAAATGTCAACTATAGATATAACAAGTAGGCAATACTATGACTGACTTTAATTGAAACATTGAATTGTCTCAATTAACTATGTATTAGATAGAATTGAGTAACAATGAGCAAGTTTAAATCCAATTCAATCAATTTAAACAAAAATAGTTCAAGTAACAAGTAGTCAACACTGTGATTGACTTTAATTGAAACATTGAATTCCTCCAATTTAACTAAGTATTAATGTAACTATTGAGAAAAATATTTGGTAAGTTTTGATTCAATTAAAGATAAAATGTATATAAAAAGTAGTCAACACTATGGTTGATTTTAATTGTAATATTGAATTATCTCAATTTAAATAAGTATTATATACGCTTGAATAACAATAAGCATGTTCGAATTTAATTCAGTCAATCTAAAAAATATAGTAGATGTACCAAGTAGTCAACACTATGATTGATTTTAGTTGAATGGAATTGCTTTCAATTTACCTAAGTATTATACATGATAGAGTAAAATGTTTGTTAAATTTTGATTTAATTCAATTTTTTTAAAAATAGATGTAACAAGTAGTCAATAGTCAATACTATGATTGACATTAATTTAAATATTTAATTATCTCAATTAGCTAAGTATTAGATATAATTGAGTAACAATTAACAAGTTCTGATTTACTTCAATCAGTTTTCTTTTAAAAGGCAGCGAATGTAACAAGTAGTCAACACTATGTTTGACTTTGAATTTCTTTTAAAAGGCAGCGGATGTAACAAGTAGTCAACACTATGTTTGACTTTGAATGAAGGATTTAATTTTAAAAAATATATAAATAAGTATTATATATTATTGAGGAACAATTAACAAGTTTTCATTTAATTCAGTTATTTTTTTTTAAAATGGCAAACAATAGATGAAACAAGCGGTCAATATTATGATTGACTTTAGTTAAAATATTGAATTACTTCAATATAGCTAAATATTATATCGAATTGAGTAAAAAAGTTTACTAAATTTTGATTCAATTCAATCATTTTTTCTTATAAAATAAATGAAATTTCATCAAGAAGTAGGCAAGTCTTGTATTTAATTTTTTTCCCTATTGTTTATAAGATATTTTAGTATACATTAACATGTAGTTTATATTGTAGACCGTATAAATAGGTTGACCGTATAACTAAATTAGGTGTATGTCTATATGTATAAAAATTTAGAGGAAAGAATAAAAAATATTTATAAAATATCAATTTATTATCTCTAGGTGTTAGAAGAATAAAAAGATTAAGCATGTTAAGTATAATAATTGCTTGTTCTTGGAGGAAAAAGATTTGGAGGAAAAAGATTTGGAGGAAAATATCAACTATGAAGTCATTTTTCATTAAGACTAAAATGAACTTTATACCCATATTATGCCAAGTTGTGCCAACTCAAGTTATGCCATTTAGCAGCACCCAACAAATAAAAGGGGGCAGAATAAAATCTGAAGCACTGCCAAGTACTACAAATATGACATATAACTTCTCATTTTCTACGTACTAACAAATAATGCATTTCCCTAAACTAAGCAAGAAACTTTCCACCACAAGTATAGTCTACACATATGTAGCTTCTTTCTAAAACGGATTTACTCACCTAAATTAAACCAGGGAAATTCTCGGCCATAAATTTACAAACTAGTTCTCAGGTTAGGAATATTAATTATGAATACCCCTCGATACTCGGTCTCTGCACTAGAGCATGATAATGTAGACTGACGCTTCGCAGACCATGAGATCAAATTATTACCAAGAAACATACAATAGTCAAACGTGAAGATATTCGGCCTCTACACTAGAGCGTGATAATGTAGACTGGCGCTTCGCAGACCATGAGACCAAGTTATTACCAAGAAACATACAATAGCCAGACGTGGAGCGTCTGGTATTGGGACAGTCACCCCAATCAGCATCTGTATACGAGACAACTGTAACCGTCGATGAGGGATATAAATGTAAGACATAGTCAAGTGTCCTCTGGATGTATCGAATAATGCGTTTGAGCGCATTCATGTGCTCAACCCTGAGATCATGCATAAACAAACACACCTGTTGAACGGCATACGTAATATCCGGTCTCGTGAAAGTAAGATACTGAAGTGCTCCAGCAAGACTGCGATAGCGGGTGGGATCCTCGTAAGGCGAGCCAGCCGTAGCACCCAGCTTGGGCTTAGTATCAACTGGAGTGGAAGTAGACTTACACGAGGACATACAATCTCTCTCACTGATCTCAGTGGCATACTTCCGTTTTGATAAGAATAACCCACCAACATGACGAGTGACAACAATTCCCAGAAGTAACTCAAGGGCCCCAAGTCTTTCATAGCAAACTCAGAACTGAGCAGTATCATGATAGACGTGTGCAACACGTCTGAAGATGCAGTCAAGATAATATCATCCACATATAAGAGAATATAAGCCAGAGAAGTACCACGCCGATATATATGAACAATGAATTATCAGACCTGCTGCGATAAAACCCAATAGACGAAACATCGTTTGCAAATCTCTTATACCAAGCCCGTGGGGCGTGCTTAAGCCCATACAAGGACTTCTTCAACAAACAGACATAACGAGGATATCTGGGGTCTCGAAAACCCAAGGGCTGATGCATGTAAACGGTCTCCATAAGATCACCATGTAAGAAAGCATTCTTCACATCTAACTGATGAATGGGCTATGCCTTTGAAAGAGCCAGACTGAGAACAGTGTGAATGGTAACCGGTTTGACCACCGGACTAAACGTCTCACCACAATCCACGTCAACCTACTAAGTCTTACCATCATCTACAAGACGAGTCTTATGCCTCGCAAAAGAACCATCAGAATTTTCTTTATGAGTAAAAATCCACATAGACCGAATAATGTTAACACCAGAAGGACGGGTACCAACTCCCACGTCTTATTTTCAATAAGAGCATCATATTCGTCGTTCATAGACAATTTTCAATTCGGGTCATTTAACGTAGACACAAGGTTATGAGGTATGGGGGATTCAAGAACATTAGCATTTAGATTAAAATGTCTTTTCGGTTTAAAAATACCCCGTTGACTACGAGTGACCGATCTGTGACTCGGGGGAGAATTGAGTGGATTGTGGGGAAATTCAGGACTGGTGACGGACTGGTCAGCAGGCAGTGGGCCCGATGGCCCAACACTGGAATGGGAACTGGAAGAGTGCACTGGGACAGAGGCCATATCGGCAGTGGGCTGGACGAGAGGCCCACTGGACCGATCTAATCCAGAAGGAATTGAATGCGGGTAGTGCTAAGCAATGGGTTGAGAGGATCTTGGGCGGCCGATGGAGCTCTTTGGCGGAGGCGAGAATGCGATTTGGTCTAACAAATAATGTATAATATATGGTGGGACCCGTCATCTAAAAAATTATACAAGTCAGGCACGGGACGACACACTTTAGTAAACAGAAATTGGATTTCATCAAATATAACATGACGACTGATTATGATTTTATTAGAGGATATATCAAAACACTTGTAACCACAATGATTTGACGGATAACTCACAAACACACAAGCGGTAGAACGGGCTTGAAGCTTGTTTAATGTAGATGACGGAAAAAATGGATAGCATAAACACCCAAAGACTCTAAGATGAGAATATGAAGGAACTTTATTATAGAGAATTTGGAGGGGAGATTTAAAAGCCAATCCTTTGTTAGGAAGTATGTTAAGTAGGTAAGTAGCCATTTGTTGAGTATGACGCCAAAAAGAAGGAGGTACGGAAGCATGGGCTAATAAAGTACGAACAATATTATTAATTGTACGAATTTTTCGTTTGCCTTTCCCATTTTGTGAGGACGTATGAGGACAAGAGAAACGAAAAACTATGTCGTTAGCATTACAAAATTCCCGAAACACCCCATTATCATATTCTTTGCCATTATCACATTGAACATTTTTTATTTCACGTTCGAAGTGTGTACGGATGAATGCTCTAAAATTTACGAAAGTGGAAAATACTTGAAATTTTTTTGCTAACGGAAAAGTCCATAAAAATTAGAATAATCATCCAAAAAAAGAACATAATAACGATGACCTACGGAACTTAAAACTGGAGATGTCCATAAATCGCTATGAATAATATCAAAAGGCATCAAAGTGCGAGATTGAGAGGCTACAAAAGCTAATATAACATGTTTTCCTAATGGACAAGACAGACAAATTGGAGTACTACTCGTACCCTTACAATCAATAAAATTGTTGTTATTTAAAGAAGACAAAATCGACGACCTTGGATGACTCAAACCTGCATGCCACAAGGAAGGAGCAAGAGCAGCAAATGTGGATGGCATGACTTGACTCACGAAATTGGCAGTGGTGATTGGATAAAGATCGCCCCTACTGTTGTATCTCATAAGAGGTATCTCCGTTTTGAAATCATTAACAGAAAACCCAAAATGATCAAAATTAACAGAAACTCAATTATCAGTGGTGAATTTGCGAACGTACACCAATTTTTTATTAAGTTAGGGGCATAAAGGGTATTTTTCAAGATAAGAGGTGGATGAGGTTGGGGGAGGGGGAGTTGCATTATCGTGACCACGAATTGGAATTGAATGACCATTACCAACAATAATACCATGAGTTTTGCTCAAATTGGAATAAGATGAGAGGGTACATGAGTCGGATGTCATATGGGATGTGGCTTCGATGTCCATATATCAATTAACATCCGGGGGATTTAATTTAAGTATGTGCATAATGACTTTAATATTTGTCGGAGTGGAGCCTGCTGTATGATGTGCCTGGGCAGGCCGAGGCCCAAGCACACCTGCTTGTTGCCCCGGCCCAGATCTTAGTCTCGGACTGAACTGTTGGATCGGAAAATTGGGCATGTTGGGAAATTAGGCCCACTTACCTGGGTAGGCCAATTGTGGATAATAGGGGCCATTGGGCCAAGGGCCACCAGCCTAGTTCCAGGGCCATGGACCCAGGGCTGCCACTAATTGGATTGTGAACCATTGCCTCGAGGCCCACCCCCGTTATTCCCACCACGGTGTTCGCCATGATTTTTACCATTATTTTTCTAATTTTGACCCTTTTTGCCTCAACTGTTGGTGCGGTTTTGGCTCGAAATCTCATAGAATGACGAAGTAACATTGTACGTTGTCATCATGATGATAGGATTTGCACTAGTAACCACATTTTTAGCCAAGCCGGCTTCTTCCAATGTAAGCATGGATCGGGCGTGATAGAATTGTGGGAGAGGATCACTTTGACGAAGGAGAGTTCCAACGCCACTATAGGCCTCGGATAGGCCAGCAACCATCTAGAGAATAAGACGATCATTGCTGACAGGCGCACCAACATTGCGGAGTTGGTCCGCTAACTCTTTCAGCCTTTTACAATAGGCAGAGACGTTCGGAAAATTCTCCATGTTAACATGAGAAAATTTCTGTTCAAGGGAGTTTTTGTTATCTTGGAATATGTCACGTAGCCTATTCCAAGTTTCCATCGGATTCAAGAATTGTTTGCAAGAGGTCCGTAGAGATAGTGAAATAAATCCACTGCAGAACTGTAGCATCAAGAGTTGTCCATAATACCGGGTCAACTTTTGGGGCAGGCTCCGTTCCTGCTGCTGAGGGGATGATATGATGAAGAACTTAATGCGAGCGTGTGTGAATCTTGAATAGCTTAGCCCACGTCGCATACTGGATGTTTTCCATCTCAAGAACAATAGGGATGTGGTTCCTGATGTTGGAGACAGTAAGGGCAGGATGAAACGTGTTCTTTGACGTAGACATAACGAAAGAACAATAAGTGAATTAGGGTAGTAGAAGAAATTTGGGAAGAGAGGAGAAAAGGACCGGGCTCGGAAATCGAGGCAAGTAATCTCGGAAATCGAGTTAAGGCAACAGAGAAAAGACAGTGTAGGCGTTGTGAAACCTAGACTTCTGATACCATGATAGAAATAATCCCTTGATTATTTTCATTAATGAATATATATATATATACAATTTACAATTTCCATAATATGGAAAATCATATTCCTATTCTATTCCCTAAACCCTATTCTATTTGTATAAGAATTCTATAATTATGGTAAGTGTACAATGCTAATTAATTACAATAATTGTACTACAAATAGTGCTCCAAAACCGTGATATACACAGTTATGTATACCGTGTATATCACGATTTCAAATATGGAAACTTTCCTTGTGAAACTGTGATATACATAGTATACAAAACTGTGTATATCACGGTATATTATGTTAGTACTGTTGGAAATTTACTAATGTGGAATTAAGTTTATCCCATTATTTATGACTCAAACAATTGGGCACTGCACGTCGAAAATATCATTTCCACACACGTGCAATCTTAGTGCCAAGTATCGTAAATTTCTTTAATAAAAGAGATATTGGTACATAAATGAAATGTTTGAGACATAGAATGATGGATGGTTATTCGCTAAATGACAAGTGTTCTACGTTGGTAAACGAAGGAAGGATTGTGTGAAGTGTAAGATGGTATGGGTCGAAAAAGGGCCGCGGAGCCGAGAAGGGCTGAGGCGCCTCCCGGATTGGGCCGCGGCGCCGTAGCGCCGGAGTGGCAGTGAGTTAGAAAACCAAATGTTGGGAATACCAACAGTCTGAGAGTGGAAGTCATAATGAAACAAAAGTCTCGATATGAAAGATATGGGTATCACAAATGACATTTTAGGAATCAGAATTTCTAAGACATCTAACGGACTGGTCTAACTCAAAAACTCAGTTGTGAGATAGTTGACAGTCTCGTTGAAGCCACCAATGGATATGAATCATATAACTGATTGAAATCATGGTGCACCCATATACAATGAGCGATATATGCAGGTCACATGTAGTTCAATATATTGTACACACTATAACCGACCTGGTATCGGCCTACAAAACAGATTAGTTGAACTAAGGTTCACTCATGATTCTGGAAATGATTGATAGAAGGCGTTAAGTCAAATATGATGATATCTGAAATCTTCGCTTATCTACGGATTAAGGTATTCTGGATGTCCAGCCGTTCTGGGAGAACACAGTGATGCAAACTGGACATCAGATATGAAGAACACCAAAGCCACAAGTAAATGTGTATGGTGGGTCTTAGAAAATCCTTTAAGCAAACTTGCATCGTCCGATTCATGTTGAAATCAAAGGTTATCGCTTTATACAAAGCATGAAAGAAGTTGAGTAACTTCACGACTCCTTAGAGGACGTTCCTTATTGTGAGAAACACATGCCTTCAGCAGTTATACGTTGTGGCTAGCCGGTCGGCTTCAGGAAGGCCACAGATGACGGCGTCTGGACATATTTGTCGGAGAAATAAGACCGTATGGCAGTTTATCATTACGGGTGTCACTTCCTTGATTACTAATCAAAGGATATAGAGGACCCTTTAACTAAGAGACTACCCAAAGATCAAGAGCTCTGCCTGTCTAGGGGAATGAGCTTAAAAACCTAACCAATACGAACCTTTGAAGTGGTAACCCACCATACTGACTGGAGATCCCAAGAATTTGGTTCAATGGAAAAACTAAGCTGGAAAAGGTTCAGTTGAGCTCTTCGGTGGAAGCAAGAGCACTTCAGATTATGATTTCTGTTTAAGAAACATGAATCCAAATCCGTTCCCGCGATAGACATTAAAGTGATACATGCATGGTGGGTAAAGGTTAAGCTTCAAAACCTTTAACGATCCTCAAACGGTTGAGATTAAGGTTGGGGAAAATTTTAATGATTCCTAACACTTGTGAAGTGGGATATAGCAGGATACCTTGTAGGAGATCACCTATTTAAGTGCGAGGACAGGCCGCCTCAAAATAACGCACTTAAGAATCCAAGTGTATCAACGGCCACAACGGACAAAACAAAAGAAGAAACGAATAAATGAGAGGTATTGTGTTGGTACCGTTGTCTTGGCTTAGATTAAACACTGACGGTTCAAGACATTACGTTCACCGCGTAGTAAGTAAGTCCAATGGTATTCAACTAGGGAAGGTTCAAAGCGTAAGCTACCTCTCCTGATGCAATATCTTGTCGCTGAAAGATTGTTGAAAGTAGACACCTTGTGTGTGCGCCAAAATCTCTCTTTCAAGAGGAGATTGTTGGAAATTTATTAATGTGGAATTAAGTTTATAACATTATTTATGACTCGAACAATTGGGCCACGTACATCGGAAATATCACTTCCACACACGTGCAATCTTAGTGCCAAGTATCGTAAATTTCGTTAATGAAAGAGATATTGGTATGTAAGTGAAATGTTTGAGATATAGAATGATGGATGGTTATTTGCTAAATGACAAGTGTTCCATATTGGTAAACGAATGAAGGATTGTGCGAAGTGTAAGATGGTACAGGTAGGAAAAGGGCCGCAGAGCCGAGAAGGGTCGCGGCGCCATAGCGCCATGGCGCCCCCTCGCAGCGTCGCGACTCCGGAGTGGCAGTGAGTTCTGCGTCGAATTAGCGGCGCGGCGCTAATGTGGCAGAGTCGCGACGCTAATGTGGCAGAGTCGCGGCGCTTCATGGGCAGTGACTGCTCGACGGAATTCCAAAAGTCTTGGTTGTTGAGGGGGTTTCAGTGACATTGAATTCACCCAATAATGACCATTACTTGGACCATTATATTGTTGCATTACTTGGGGGTTAAATGTCATCCATTACCTGGCAATTGATTGCCATTGTGGGGCACTTGAAGAGGCCATCTTGCACACGTATAAATTGAAGCCTTGACTCAAATCTATAGAAGAAGAGATGAACATATATGCACATAGGAACAGAAAAACAAGTATACAACATCACAAAGAGATCAGATTTTCCTGATAAGCAATCATTCTCTTAGCAATCTTTATTATTCATGTTATTCTCTGAGATCATTTGTGTAGGCTTTGCACACTTGATAGTTTGTTGTTTTATCTTGGGAAACTATTGTCCACACTTCCGTAAAGCCTATATACGGGGGCAATCTTGTCTTAAAGACAGAGAGTCATCTCTCGACTCAACCGGTGGTGTTGTATTTATTTAATTGGTTGCTAAGTGTTTCAGGTGTTAACTTAACAGACGAAGGACTCTAACCATTCATATTCTCAGCGGATCTACAAGTCACAAGTGTAGCAGTTCATGTTCTTGTATTTTCGAATACAAGTTCTATATTTGAAGTTTCATTCAAGATCAAGATATTGACAACTTGTTGTCGTCCTAATTGTTGTTTATCCTTTCGATCACTGTAATAGTTATTTTGCTATTCCCGTTGTTGCTTTACATATTCCAACAAGTACATATATAGAATATGGGGTGCTGGTGATTATCTCTGCATTGGGGTCAAAACCTTAGTTGTGTATTTCTCTTAAATTTGTTTCCTAGTTTACTTTCCGGTTGAATTCAGTATTCTTGATAAGGATTTTAAAAGATATCAAAATTGCAAAAATATATACTTTTACAAATTGTAAATTCAAATTCAAAATCTAAATCTTTCCTTTAGAGCTGGCAGTGGATCCTAGACCCGGTCCGGATCCGGTGGATCCAGATCCGTTTTATAGGAAATAGATCTTCAAAATTTGGACCCGGTTGATCCGGATCGGACCCAGATTCGTTTCTGACGGATCGGATCTGGATTTGGATCTTGTATTTGAGATCCAGATCCGACCCGTGGATCCATTTTTTATTAAATATATTCATAACCTAGAATATAATTTTATACGAATTTTCTTAAAATTGTTAAGCACATCCTTGCAAGTTTAATTCTCAAAACAAATTTAATTTATCCCCGCGTTAACTCAAAAACAAAAAAATAAAGGGGTAACTTCGATAATAAAATAAATGTTATATTAGTGAATGACTAACATCTCCATAGACAAGTAGCTAAAATTATATTCACTTCATTTGTGAAGATTCCAAGCACATGCAAGTTCTGCATTGTGAAAATACTAGTCAGCATTTTCCACAACTATTGTCATTGTCCAACATTTTCAATAATAGCTCACAATCAAAACGAGACAACGAACAAAATATATCATATGAACATTTCAAAATTGAAACACAGTAAACTGTTAGCTAAGTAAAAATCGTTTGTCAGTTCAAAAAAAAAAATCTTAGCAAGGTTACATTCTTAGCAAAGCAATTTTTTTTACATGTGGATCCAGATCCGATCTGTGGACCCGGTGGATCCTATGGATCCGGATTTGGATCTGATTTTTATGGACCCGATGGATCTGAATCTGGTTCTAGTAGGATCCGGTCTAGATCCGATCCGTTGCCATCCCTACTTCCCTTGCATCCAAGACTTTGATACAAGCTAAGCCAAATTATTTCTTAGTTTTTGTTAAAATTGTCATAAGTATATTTTTTTCTTTTTATTCTTCTTTTAAAAAAACAAGTGTCCCTTACTAAGATCTTTCATATTTCTCTTTATTAGTCATATGGGCTTGAAATGTGCAAAAAACAATACCGGCCATAGTCGGTTGTAGCGAGAGATTCGGGGAAGTTGATAAATCAGTTACTGTGTTTAAGGAATTTTAATTTAATTGTCTTTTTTAAACTGCATTTGTACGGGGTTTATACGTATTTTAATATTATGTTTTGTAAACTGAAAAGTATCATGTCGCGCGTTTGTAAATATTTACTCAAAATATGTATATATATATACGTTTTTTGCCCTGATTAGATGTGGGGACAGAAGTAAATTAGCTATATTTAGATAAGGACTGTGATATTTCGCGAATTGAAGTACTAATATGACTATTCTAAGTGATACATAGACTCCTAGAGAAACTTTGTACTGGTAATGCACCCTACGTTCCGTAGCCATTCTGATTTTTGAGAATTGGAGAACTTAATTGCCACGAATTTACAAAGTAGAGTTCCATTTAAACCACTATAAAGAAATTAACCAAAACCTTAATAGACTTCAAAAGACAAAGTAAAACATCATAATTGAAACATTATAGTCATCTCCAAACACCCTCATAGTCATTATCAAAAGGGCTCCCTTATCAAAATCTAAAGCAAGATTAAACACTGGCCCATTCCAAATCAGCTACCATAATCACATCATGATCCTCAAGTTCCACCCTCCTCTTTGTTTTCTAATTATATTCTCATAGCAATTTTCACATTTAATTAGGTTCTCTTTTTAATTTTCCTCTCTCCTACGGACGATCTTCATACAGTTACCCTCATAAATCGTTTTGACATAATAGATGTGCTATACTCTCCATATCATCTGAAGTGACAAGGTTAATTGCCACATAATTAGAACTCAACATATTGCGCATTTTATCTATATTTTTCGAAGGATTTAAGACATAAATATACATTAACGATGTAATTTTTGTAAACAATATTAGTACGTTTGTTCTTCTCAAATTATCAACAATTCACTTTGTACATTAATATACTTTGTTTTAAATTACCAATAGGATAAACAATATTTACATTGTTAGCATATAAAAAAAATTAAATTTTAAAATCTTTGCTATCAACTAATCAGAGTTTTACCATAAAAGATCATCTCTCTTTGAGAATTGGCTATTAATATACTACTAGTAATTAGTACTGCAACTTATATGATCTGTTCGTCTTGGACCTCTTTGGTGACCGAAGTTATTTTTCATGAAAAAATGAATTCCGTCTTACTAAATATCAGAAAATAACTTTCACACAGAAAACTCTTTTTCTTCCTACCAAATACAACTATTCCTTCCAAAGACAACTATTGATCAGTACAATTGCTGGAACCAAACTCTAGGACCGGCCTATAGTGTAATAGTCACAACTAAACGAAGTTCTTATCAATCTAGCTCAGTTCCTATTAAACTAGAACTAGAATAAATCTGTTCGCCTTTTTTTTGGGTAAAAATTTACAACAACAACAAATCCAATGTAATCCCACAAGTGAGGTTTGGGGAGGGTAGGATGTACGCATACCTTACCTCCACCTTTTTACAAGATAAAGAGGTTGTTTCCGATAGACCCTCAGCTCAAAAGAAAAGTATTCGATGCATGAATATATGAAAGAAAAAGAGACATCATTACACATTGGCGCCAAAAAAATACACGACTACCTAAATCGTACGACTACAAATACGATAACCCTATGTTATCTACTAACCATCTACCCTAATTCTCGACCTTTATACCTTCCTATCTAAGATCATGTCCTCAGTCAACTGGAGTTGTGTCATGTCCTGTCTAATCACCTCCTCTCCCCCTCCCCCCACCCCCCGATTCTTCTTCGGCCTACATCTGTCTCTCCTAACTCCTGCTATAACCAGCCTCTCACACCTCCTCACTGGCGCATCCCCACACCTCCTCTTCACATGTCCGAACCATCTCAACATCGCTTTCCTTATCTTGTCCGTCACCGAAGCCACTTCCATCCTTGTCCCGTATAACTTCGTTCTTAATCTTATCTCTCCAAGTATGACCACACATCTATCTGAACATCCGCATCTCCACTACATTATATCATTTTCTAAAAATAAACATTCTTGATCGGCTAATACTCTGCATACAATATTGATGGTCAAAATTTATAAGTAAGAAGTGTTGGAAATTTACTAAATGTGAAATTAAGTATATCCCATTAATTTATGACTCGAACAATTGGGGCCCGCATGTTGGAAACGTCGTTTCCACACACGTGCACACGTAGTACCAAATATCGCAAATTTTATTAGTGAAATAGATATTGGTACGTATGTAATACGTTTGAAACATAAAATTATGGATTGTTATTAGCCAAATGACAATGTATTCCGCGTTGGTAAACGAATGAAGAAGTGTAAAATGAAACGAGTCGGAAATTGTAGTGGAGTCATGAAGGGCCGCGTCGCCTCCCAGGAAGCGCCGCGACGCTAATTGGTTGGCCAATCACTGGAGCCGCGGCGCCACGACGCTAATTCGCAGAGCCGCGACACTTCGGAGGCAGATTGCTGTGACGGAAAGTTGGAAAGTTCTGACCTTTGGGCTGGTTTTGGAGCATTGATTCTCCATTACTTGGCACATGAATTCAGCCATTATTTGGCTGAATGTAACCCCTCTATTAAGTGTCATTACATGGCTATTGAAGGTCATTAGTTGGCTAGTTTAGGGGTCTTCTACTTGCACTATAAATTGAGGCCTTTGGCTCAATTGAAGAACATTACACAACACTTAGAAAAATACTCCAGATTTTCTGAATTCATCTTCTTCCTCTCTAGAAAAGTTACTATACTCAAAGTTCTTCTAGAGTAACACTTGACTTTCCTTTGCTCAATTGTTAAGTTGTTGTTGTATCTTGGGAGACTATTGCCCGAAAACGTAAAAGGAGATATACGAGGCAATCTTGTCTTACAGACAGAGTGTCATCACTCGACTCAGCAAATCACACAAGCAGTTTGTTAAGTTCTTGATTTCCAGTTTATTGTAATAATTAGTTTATTCTTTCTTACTATTGTAATAGTTACTTACTTTCCGTTCCCCATAACAATTGTATCCCAACAATTTTAAGACAAGATTTTGTTGTAAGTACCTAGAAAGATGACTGGAAGAGAACAAATTGCTTTGAATTCTGCTGATGCTGCTACTCAAGGCAATCCCTCTGCCTTCCCCACTGCTCAAGGCACACCTAATGCCTTTCCGGTTGCTCAAGGCTCATCCAATGCCTTTGCTGCCGCTCAAGGGAACATTATCGTTCCTCCACCCGTCGGATTCCACCATGAATGCCCTGAAAAATTCATGGGATCAAACTTCAAGAGATGGCAACAGAAGATGTTATTCTATCTGACTGTTATGAGAATGACACATTTCCTAACAGAAGATCCTCCACAAGCTGGAGATGAAATGGATCATTCACCGTCTGAAACAACTGAAGGGGGCCTAGGTATCCATGTCATTAATGGCATGAAGATGGTTCTTGATGCATGGAGTGATAGTGATTTCATGTTTAAGAATTACATATTGAATTGCTTGTCAGACCCTCTCTATACGGTGTATTGCACCGTAGGCACTGCTAAAGAGTTGTGGGAGAAACTGCAAAAGAAGTACAACGCACAAGATGCAGGTACTAAGAAATTCATCGTTGGAAAATTTCTGAAATTTCAAATGGTGGATAGTAAGACAGTGATGTCCCAAGTTCAGGATTTCCAAATGATTCTACATTACATGGATTTGGAAGGTATGAAACCAAATGAGCAGTTTTTGGTTGCATCACTGATTGAAAAGTTACCTCATTCATGGAACGAGTTACTTAAAACTCAAGACAAAGGAGATGACCTTTGAAGAACTTATTATCAAAATCCAAATTCAGGAAGATAATAAGAAGGCCTTGCCTAGGGGTAAACAACTCGTTGAGGCAAAGGCAAATCTGGCTGAGGACAAAGGGAACCTAAGCAAGAAGCGAAAGTTCCAGAAAGACGACAAGACCCAATCAGCGGAGAAGTTCAAAGGAAACTGTCACCACTGTGGGAAACCTGGTCACATGATCAAGGACTGTCGCAAGCTCAAGACTGAGCAACAAGAAAAGGCCAAGGCTAAGGGCAAGGCACAAGTTAACGTCGTCAAGGACAAGTTTCTGGATGACATGATTGAGGAGTTCTCAGCGGTGGTGCTAGAAGCAAACCTTGTTGAGAATCTTATGCAATAGTGGATGGACACAGGTGCTACAAGACACATCTGTTCCAACAGAGATGCCTTATCCATTTATACACCGGTTACAAATAAGAAGTTGTTCATGGGTAACAACGCTTCCTCTGACGTACTGGGGGTAGGAAATGTAGTCTTGAAGATGACTTATGGAAATGAGCTCACTCTGAAGAAGGTGATGCATGTTGCTGAGATTAGAAGAAATTTAATTTCAGGTCATTTATTAGTTAATGCTGGTTTTAGGCTAGTGTTTGAGTCCAATAAATTTGTAATCACTAAGAATGAAACGTTTGTGGGAAGAGGATTCGTCTGTGAAGGCCTCTTCAAATTTAACGCCTTGTCTGTATTACGTACAAGCAATAATAGTGAAGTTTCTTCTTACTTGGTTAAGTCCTCTAATTTATGGCATCATAGATTAGGACATGTCAAGTACAAGTCCATCCAAAGGTTGGTCAAGTTGAAGTTGTTGCCGTCTATCGACGTAAACCCTCAACATAAGTGTGAGGTGTGCGTAGAGGCAAAACTCACAAAGCTGCCTTTTCGATCCATCGAAAGGAATACCGCTCCTCTAGAACTTATTCACACAGATATATGTGATTTAAAGTTTGATCAAACTAGAGGGGGGAACAAGTACTTTGTGACATTCATTGATGATAGTATAAGGTATTGTTATATTTACTTGTTGAAAACTAAGGATGAAGCCTTTGAAGCGTTCCGACGTTACAAAGTAGAAGTTGAGAACCAACTAAGCATGCAGATTAAATCCATTCATAGCGATAGAGGGGGAGAATATGTAGCACCATTTGAGGAATATTATGCCGAATCGGGCATTGTTCATCAAACGACGGCTCCATACTCACCTCAGTCGAACGGTGTGGCAGAACGCAAGAACCGCACATTGAAGGAAATGATAAATGCCTTGCTCATCAATTCCGGTCTTCCCCAAAACATGTGGGGAGAAACCGTCATTACCGCTAATGCGATTCTTAACAGAGTCCCACATAAGGGTAAGAACAAAACTCCATATGAATCATGGAAGGAAATGAAATCCACCTATAAATATTTAAAGGTGTGGTGTTGTTTGGCAAAGGTTGAAGTACCCAAGCCAAAACAAGTCAAGATTGGGCCTAAGACTGTAGATTGCATATTCATCGGATATGCAAATAACAGTAGTGCTTATTGCTTCTTAGTGCATTAGTCAGATATTCCAGATATCCACGGGGGTACAATCATGGAATCAAGGAATGCACAATTATTTGAAGATACATTTCCTAGAAAGGAAAAAGACATGACCTCTCGCAAACGAAGTTATGAACAAAGCTCTCAGGAACCTGGAGTCATTGACGAACCATATCTAGATGGTTCAGATCTAGTGGATCTAGAAGTGGCTGAATATCCGGAATCTAGTGTTCCAGATTCTCAGAACTTGGAGACGCCAGAGATGGAACTAATGTGAAGTAAAAGGGCCAGGAAGGATAAATCATTCGGTCCTGACTTTGTAGCTTATATGGTTGATGATGAACCAAGGACAATTGCTGAAGCATTGTTAACTCCAGAGGCACCACTCTGGAAAGAAGCTATTGAGAGTGAAATAGACTTCATTCTGCATAACCATACTTGGGAGTTGGTTAATCTTCCTCCGGGAAATAAACTGTTGGGTTGTAAGTGGATACTCAAACGAAAGTATAAAGCATATGGGTCTATAGATAAGTACAAGGCTAGGTTGATAGTAAAGGGCTATCGACAAAAGAAAGACCTGGACTATTTTGACACTTACTCCCCGGTGTCTCGGATGACGTCTATACAGGTATTCATTGCGATCGCAGCATTGCGTGACCTTGAGATACATCAAATGGATGTCAAAACAGCCTTCCAAAATGGTGATTTGGAATAAGAAATCTATATGGAACAACCCGAGGGGTATGTGGTTCCAGGGCAAGAGAAGAAAGTCTGTTGGCTTGTCAAATATCTGTACGGGCTTAAACAAGCCCTGAAGCAATGACACAACAAATTTGATAGTACTCTACTATCGAAGGGTTTCGCCATTAATGAATGTGACAAATGTGTCTACATGAAAGTAACTCTGATTCGTTTGTCATGATATGCCTGTATGTAGACGACATGTTGATCACATAAAGCAGTCCTAGCATGATTCTAGAGACTAAGAACATGTTGAAACAATGCTTCGACATGAAGGATATGGGTATCACAAATGTTATCTTAGGGATAAAAATCTCTAAGACGTATGACGGACTAGTCTTATCTCAGTCTCACTACATCGAGGATGTTTTGAGAAAGTTTGAGATGTTTGACAGTTCACCTATAAAGTCACCAATGGATAGAAATCAAAAGATTGATAAAAATCGTGGTGCACCCGTATATCAGGAGCAATATACACAAGTGATTGATAGTTTAATGTACATAACAAACTGCACCCGACCTGATATTGCTTATGTAGTCAACAAGTTGGCTAGGTTTACCCGTAATCCGAGTAACGATCACTGGAAGGCGTTGAATCGGGTACTACAATACCTGAAATACACACTAATTTACGAGTTGCATTATTTGAGATATCCAGCTGTACTGGAGGGGTACAGTAATGTAAACTGTATATCTGATATAGAGAACACCAAGTCCACCAGTGGGTATGTATTTACTATTGGTGGTGGAGCTATGTCTTGAAAATCCTCTAAGCAAACTTGCATCGCCCGATCCACGATGGAATCAGAGTTTATCGCTTTAGACAAAGCAGGAGAAGAAGCTGAGTGGCTTCACGACTTTTTAGATGATGTTTATTATTGGAAAAAACCCGTACCTTCTGTAATGATCCACTGCGACAGCCAGTCGGCTTTAGAGAGGGCACGAAATTCTATGTATAATGACAAGTCTCATCATATTTGACGGAGACATAAGATCGATAGGCAGTTGATCACCACGGGTATAATATCCATTGATTATATAAAATCAAAGGATAATATAGCTGACCCACTGACAAAGGGCTTACCCAAGGATCATATGTTCTTCCTGTGTAGGAGAATGGGCTTAAAACCCAAGGTATAAGGACCAATATGGTGGTAACCCAACCTTATTGACTAGAGATCCCAGTAATTAGGTTCAATGGGAAAATTAAGCTGTAAAGGTTCAGTTGATCACTTCGGTGGAAGCATGAGCACTTCAGATAGTGATTTCTGTGAAGAAACACCAAATCCAAAGCTGTTCTCGCGATAGACAATAAGTGCTATCTGCAGTGTAGGTAAAGGTTAAGCTTCCAAAACCTTTAATTATCCTCACCGGTTGAGGTTAGGTTTGGGGAAACTTTTAATGAATCCTAACACTTGTAAAGTGGGGTATAGTAGGATACCTTGTAGGAGACCACATATTTAAAGTGCGAGGACAGGCCGCCTCAAATGAATGCACTTAAGAATCCAAGAAGTGTCCACGGCCACAACGGACAAAACACTACGAAGAACTGAGTAAAGGAAGTTGTTGTGTTGGTACCGTTGACTTGGCTTACACTAAACACTGACGGTTTAAGACATCACGTTCACCGCGCAGTAAGTAAGTCCGATGGTATTCAACTATGGAAGGTTCAAAGCGTATGCTACGTATCTAGATGCAACATCGGTCCGCTGAAAGATTGCTGGAAAAGGCACCATGTGTGTGCGCCAAAATCTCTTTCAAGAGGTGATTGTTGGAAATTTACTAGATGTGGAATTAAGTATATCCTATTAATTTATAACTCAAACAATTGGGGCCCGCACGTCGGAAACATCGCTTCCACACATGTGCACACATAGTGCCAAGTATCGCAAATTTCATTAGTGAAAGAGATATTGGTACGTATGTAATACGTTTGAGACATAGAATTATGGACGGTTATTGGTCAAATGACAATGTATTCCACGTTGGTAAACGAAGGAAGAAGTGTAAAATGAAACGAGTCGGAAATCGTCGCGGAGCCGTGAAGGGTCACGACGCTAATTGGTTAGCCAATCACTGGAGCCGCGGCGCCGCGACGGTAATTCGCAGAGCCGCGACGCTTCGGAGGCAGATTGCTGCGACGGAAAGTTGGAAAGTTCTGACCTTTGGGCTGGTTTTGGAGCATTGATTCTCCATTACTTGGCACATGAATTCAGCCATTATTTGGTTGAATGTAACCCCTCTATTAAGTGTAATTACATGGTTATTGAAGGCCATTAGTTGGCTAGTTGAGGGGTCTTCTACTTGCACTATAAATTGAGGCCTTTGGCTCAATTGAAGAACACTACACAACACTTAGAAAAATACTCTAGATTTTCTGAATTCATCTTCTTCTTCTCTAGCAAAGTTACTATACTCAAAGTTTATTCTAGAGTAACACTTGAGTTTTCTTTGCTCAATTGTTAAGTTGTTGTTGTATCTTGGGAGACTATTGCCCGACAACGTAAAAGGAGATATACAGGACAATCTTGTCTATAAAACAGAGTGACATCACTCGACTCAGTAAATCACACAAGCAGTTTGTTAAGTTCTTGATTTTCAGTTTATTTTAATATTTAATTTATCCTTTTTTACTATTATAATAGTTATTTACTTATCGTTCTCCACAACAATTGTATCCGACCAAGAAGTAAAGGGGAAAATAGTAATGGTGCTGAGACACATTGTAGGAAATTAACCATGTAACCTTTTTAGATTGATTGGAAAAGTGAAGGAGACAAGGGCAAAGTAATTGTTTTATTCTTATCAATTATGAAAAAGGTAATATTCTCCTCAACATCAGAGCCAACTACAGCAACGCCATGCTGGAACACTCATATTTGTGGTAAATTGTTCTCCCATAGCATAATGCACAGATAAGCGAATCGCGTTCGAGAAATGTAGCGGTTGCTCGACCAAAACCGGTCAAAGACTCGATTATATGCCTGATATTGCCAGAAGACCGATGAGCGCCATGCTGGAACACTCATATTTGTGGTAAATTGTTCTCCCATAGCATAATGCAAGTCTCGGAAGTTGCAACTACCAGTTACCACACGCAATTCACACATACCCTTTTCCTTGGTATTAGAGTACTTTCAAAAGGTTTGTTTTACGTTATTTTTTTAAGTTCGTTTAAAAAATATATTTTTTATAATTCTTTAATTTCAACTTTATACCTAACATATTTAAGACCACACTATTAAAATGCATTTTGATATATCTTTAATTCACAACTACAAAATTCAAAAATATTTTTCACTTTCTTAAACTCTGTGACAAGTCAAAACCAGACAAACATTTTGAAACGGAGAGAATAGTATATTTCTATCGTCAAAAAAGTATTATTATATCGATAAATGTGACTCAATAATTGCTCTAGGATTGTTGGTTCAAACATCCAATGACACTTTTAACTTCTTTTTTATACCCTTATCAAAATTTATGATATCCTCAATAATTAATGATGAGATGGTTATCTCTTTCTTATCTTTAACTAGAGTTTTCGAATTCAAATCTTAAAATCAATGAAATTTTTTTTGATAAGAAACTTTTACTTTTTTTAGTGGCCGGGCCAAATCCGGATTAGTCACATCAATTAATTCTGAACATCAAATTACTAAAAGAAATGAAAATTATGAAGATTACAACACTAGAAGAGCCTGATGAGAAGAGCATGGAAGCAAAGAAGCAAAATCAAAGGAAGAGTGCATGGCAACAACCAACACAACTAACGGAGACTCACCTTTTCACTCGTACACCAATTATAAAAGGGTTTACTACGTCAAAAGACGCCCATAGAAAGCGGTTTTGCCACAAAAAATATTGTGTGCTACCTGTCCCACCCAACCCCACACCCCATACCCTCTCCCTTCTCCTAGTCTTTAGGTTTTCTGTGTGGCGAAAAAGACCACCAACACAGCCCATGTGGAGGACACATCTTATGTATTTAGTTAAGGCATATAATTCCATATTGCAATTTATGTCCTGCAAGCTCTTGTAATAAAAATTATTTAACAAGCATAAAGTATTATTAATTTATACCATATGTTTTATACTATAGCTCGTTAATATTCTACACAAGAAATGAGACATTTTAATGATAGTGCGTGTCTTATATGATATTTTAGAATTACATTACAGAAACGTGCCAATATATAAGAAAAGCAAAGATAATTGGGACGGTTACAAAAAATCTAATTTTAAGTATACACGACAGCATAATCAAATAGTATAAATTTCTTAAAATAACATATAGAAGGGAACCATTGCAACGGCCAATTACGCTAAATTCTGCGTTTGTCACATGTTCTCAATACACGCGGGTATACATCAATTTAGGACATCATGTCTGAGGTTTTCCTACGTAGATCGATATTGAAGAAAACCAGGAATAGGTTGGAGATAAAAACCAGTGCATAAAATGTTGAACGGACGCTCGTGGTTTTAATTTCCCAACAAACAGTCATATGTTTTGTTTGTTGAATGGGAAGGAATCTCCATTGTCACGTTGTTGTCTCCTAGCTAGTAGATTAAAATGTCTCTCACGTCTCTTTCTTGCTTTATATATTCTGCAAATCTAAGCCACCGTCCTGCTCACTCTCGATGCGACCTTCAACTACTGTTATTTATGACCTTACAACTATTTGCCATCACCTTCAAATGTAAATAGATTCTCTAACTAGTTTTTCTCATATCTATGTTATTAATTCGATAAAACGTTTACTCGGATATGATGTTTATATTAAATTATGATGATAAATGATAAAAATAGAGACAAAAGTGTGTTAAAACCATAATTTAGTAGTAATAATTGCTGATACAAGAATACGTGTTTTGTATTTTTCCTCTGTTACATCCCCCTCTTTTTTTGCTTAGGCAAACTTTTCGTCTGGAACAATATTTGTCCTTAATAGATAGTGTAATTTGTTAATCACAGATAATGATCAAATACCATGTCTAAACTAACAATCCATGACTAAACTAATACGAACACTTGTTCATTAATAGATAGTGTTTGTTAATCATATAAACTAATCAAAGGACATGAATTACATGCCTATGTCTAAACTAAAATTGTAATGGCATGTACAGACACTTCCATTCTTAATTGTTCATGAATTCACAGGCCGATGAGAAATCTGAGAGCTATGAATGAGAGAAAGGCTGTATTATTGATGATGAATACAGATTATAAAGGCAGTGTATTTATATACATACCAGACGGGTATACTATGTATATTAATTGTATACAGTTAGACTCCTAATACAATAGTAACACTTACAACTTATCTCTAATGATGATGCTTATTTTTAATCATACTTATCATAATCTAACTAATCTTATCATGATCTTCAACACTTACCCTCAAGCTAGGTGGAGGTGAATTCACTACTCTTAGCTTGTCTCTAAAGAATCTGAACTGGTCCTTTGCTAGGCCTTGGTGTGAACATCAGCTAACTAATCTTTGGATCTGACAAACTGAGTGATCAGCTACCTTTGAGCTACATTCTCTCTCACAAAGTGATAATCCAACTCTACATGCTTTGTTCTGGCACGCAGTACTGGATTTGTAATCATATATAGTGCACTCATATTGTCAAAAAATAATGTAGGAGCAGACTGATGTGTATGCCAATATCTTACAGAATGCAAGTTATCCATGTAAGCTAAGTTGATGTAGCAGCTAAGGCTCTATACTCAGCCTCTGTACTTGATTTTGCAATTGGTTCTTCTGATGGCAACACTTCCCCTGAAGTATCATGCAGGTCAGCACCAGAAGTAGGCAATACATCAGCTGCATTCATGGATTCTCAGAAGAATTCAAAGAATGTTGCAAGATGAGTGGAACCTGCAGATGAATAGTCAGCAATGTGTTCCTGCACATAGGGTAAAGTTAGTTCATTAAAGACAACATGTCTTGACATAAAAACCCTTCTTGTGGATGGATGATATCATCTATAACCCTTGTGGAGACTATTGTAACCAATGAACACACAGGGATATATTTTTGGGAGAACTTTTTATTTTCTTTGATATAGGGAAAATACCTACAACCAAACACCTTTAAACTGTTATAATCAGGATGCACTCTATGCGTTTGTGAAAAGGTGTTTCCTTCTTGAGTACTGAAGATGAAAATATGTTTATCAGAAACGCAGTTGTGATAAAGGCTTATACCCATAGGAACAAATGTAGTTTAGCATGAAATAACAGTGTCAAACCAGTTTCCACCACATGTTTGTGCTTTCTTTCTGCAATACCATTCTGCTCATGTGTGTTTAGACATGAAGTATGCCTAACAATGCCACAACTTTCCAGATGATTAATGAACTCTAAGCTAGAGAAATCACCATTTCCATCAAATTGGAATATCTTAATGCACTTGAAAAATCGTTTTTCAACCATTTTCTGGAACTTGACAAATACTTCAAAAAAGTCTGATTTTCTTTTCAATGGATATAACCATGTGAACCTACTATGATCATCCACAAACAATGCATAGTACTTCATATATCGTGAAGAATAAAAGTTGCATGACCCCATAAATCATAGTAAATTTTCATCAAAGGTTCTTTTTCAATTTTATTTCTCAAGCCAAAAGGCAATTTACAACCTTTTTAAATTTGACAACTAACACAAATAGTAGGATTTTTATTCCAACAATTGATATTGATACACTTATTCTTATTTAAAACTTTCAAAAACTTAGAGTTTGGATGCCCAAGTCTGGTATGCCAAAAATCACTAGAACTAAAATTAATCCTCTTTGTTTGTGTTGCTGTCAATGCTAGCAGAATGTTGTCTTCCAAAGCATAGATATCTCCAAACATCACCAGATCCTTCTCTGTTATCTTTTCCTTTACATCAGAAGTGGATTCATCAAACTCAATTGTACTGTAGTTGTCTCTGGTTAGTTTACTTACTGATAGCAGTTTCTTCTTAAAGTTCAGGAACAACTAGAACTTCTTTTAATTTTAAACCGGACATGTTTCCACTATCAATATGTGTAATGTTCAGTTCATTTTCATTTTCTACTACTACCTTATCAGTCCCTTTATAAGATCTAAAATTAGATATCTTACCTGAAGAGTTTGTCATATGAGTATTTGCTCGTGAGTCCATATAGGTTGCATTATTAGCATTGTTGGAGTCATTCAAGTTGACTGCTGCCAAGGATTGAGGCAAGTCTTCTGGTGCTTGATATGAGAAATCCTACATGTAAAAGCATTTTAGTGTAGTGTGATTGTTTCTACCACAAATTTGGCAAGCACCAACTCATCCTTCTCATTTGAGTGATTTGTTTTCCCGAAGAACTTTGATTGCCTTGATTTGCACTTTGTCCAGCAGCTCTAAAACCTCTACCTCTTGAGTTGTACTTCATGTTTCCCCTCTTATTATGTAATTTTCCCCTTCCCCTATAATTGTTTGATCTTTGAGCAGTAAAAGTTGTGTTATGATTAACATGTTGTAAATCTTCTCATCATCTTCTCTGAGATCATGACCTCTCAGTGCATTCACCAACTAGTTCAACATTGAATAGGGTGGTTTGTCAAGCATAACCGTCCTAAAATTTTTGTACTTAGTGTCTGGGCTGCTATCGCCTTCTTCGGAGGCATAGCTGTAAATATAGTAAGTCGTCAGAAAGGGATTATCCTAATAACATAGCTCTATTGTACGATCTAAGAGATGAAAGAATATAAACCAATCCTAAATGCCCCGCAGCCTCCTGCGTATAAGTATGGTGCACAACATACCCATACACAAGACTCTACTAGACACGGTCTGTAGACATTCCGAGGACTAACTGCTCTGATACCACTTTTGTCACGACCCGACCCGACGGGCCGCGACTAACCGCCCTAATGACGTCATTATCCTGACCTGTCACACATAATCCAACTAACACCTAATGAGTCTGAAATCCGGCAGCATAGCGCTCCAATAACAACATATGCCAGGGTAGGCAAGCCGACAAGGCTGCCTTTACCCCCGAATATACCTGTCTCCCGAGGAGTCACAACTAGCCAACACAATACAACAGGCAAGCCAACAAGGCTGGCACTAGATAATATCATATATACACGGGGACACCCCAACACAGAGTACAATAGCATGACTGACCAAAACAGAGTTATAACCCTTACATAAGTACAACCCACAACTGTCTACAGACTTCTATAAGAAGGACAACGACATATGACGGGACAGGGCCCCGTCGTGCCCCTAAATATACATAAATCAAAATGATAGGGTTCTGTACCAAAATGGTAAAGCTCTGGATCAAAGGAGCTTTCCAACAAATGCAGAACCTAAACCGAGGGTCACCAAACCGAGCACTGTACTGCGGGCATGAACGCAGCCCCCCGAGGAAAGGGGGTCAGTACGAAATAATGTACTGAGTATGTAAACATGAAATACTGCAAATGAGATCATAAGTAGCCAATGGATAACAAGAGGTCAGTATAAAAATCAGGATCCAAATCCAATTGTGCCATAAACAATAAAAGTCAGTTGTGCCTTATAAAAATGAGAATCAAGTCAAGAAAACATGAATGCCTGTCCATATACATATATATACCTGTAACGTAATCCGACACACTAATGCGGGACTCGGTGGAATCATATCATAACCCAGCCCATATCAGGACTCGGTGAAGTCATATCATAACCCGGCCCATACTGGGACTCAGTAAAGTCATATCTCATCTATGGATCCATCCTACGTAACCCGACCCTCTAGTGAGGGACTCGGTGAAAAATACAAGGCTGTGCACGAACATAACCCGGCCCATATTGGGACTCGGTGAAGTGAAGTAATAATATTTAGCACGAATATATTTCATGAGTAACCATATGCAATCAAAATTTTCATTTGACTCCCAATAAAATCATTATAATAATGTCATAATAAACTCTTTACTGAAAAATCATAGGCACTTCTCATAACTAACATCTTTAGGAATTAAACTGTATAAGAATCATGTACGTACGCCGTACCTTCATTAAATAAAAATTATGCCAAAGAAAGAAGGAATAGTTCACATACCTCTTAGACGAACTAATCAACTCAATATTAGAGTACGTCTTGTTTTAGAACTTCAACCTATAATAATGGTAATACGTTCGTCAATTCTATGATCACTGGTATACTTTATATCGAATAACGACTTCCTATTCTATAAAAATTCGGGCAGCACTTCCCTTGTCTATACATGTTTCCACAACTTCCAATTGAGGCTAATAACATCAATAGTCAAGCACCAATTAAGGGCACAACTAAAGCAACAACAAAGGGGATTTACACACCCATTTCTCATATAAATTTAGCCTCTTAATCCACATTAAAACAGCCCACAAAAACAGTCCATGTTCCAACAACAACGAGGGTAGAATGTGAAGCCTTTCTACACCTTTCTACACCCTTATTCCTTTAGGACTTACATTAGCAATTACCACACTTAAACATGCATAATGGTAACTAAATTTTCAGCATTATAACACCACAAAATAGTCCCCACTGTTTTCGTATTTCTTTCCTTTTTTTGTTCACTTCTTCAACTCCAATTGACATGCAAGTGTTCTACAATGTTAAGCCATTATCCCTACACGTTTTTCTTCCAAAATTTCATCCCAAAAATCTCAAAATTTTTGGGAAAATTCTCGGCAAGCAGTGGTTGTTTTTGCCACTGTTTTTGGTGTTGTTTTGGCTTCTAATTTTTGGTGAAAAATGTAGTCTAAGAAGAGGAGATAAAAACCTTAAATTTGGTTATGAGTGGAGGGTTTATCGGCTGGGCTTGGAGGAGAGAATAGAGGAGAGTTTTTGGTTAAGTTAGAATGAAGATGAAGAGGTGAGTGTAGGTTATAAACAAAAATCTAAATTTTTCTTACTACACTTTGGACCCCCAAGTTCTTCAAATAATAAATCTCAAACCCATTTATTTTAATTTCCGAGAATTTCATAAGCCTCGTATCCTCAATGTCATAATTTTATAATACATTATTAACCCATATCAGGACTATACAATTTTTATAAGTTTCCAACGTCACACTCATTGTGACCAACATCTTTTCGGAATCACATCCTCTTGTATACTAATTTCCGGTATTTGAATCCTATTTCCTTAATCTTACGAGGTGTAACATTCTTCCCCCTTAGAAACATTCGTCCTCGAATGTTCATAATAAGTCTTATGCTAGAAAAATTTCGGCAGAGTCTCCTTTATAACTATGTCTATCCACCTGGAGTCATAGAGAACAAGTAAGGATATTTCTTCTTTATTTCATCTTCTGCCTCCTAAGTCATTTCCTCCCTATTGTTGTTTCGCCACAATACCTTGACGGAAGCCACATCCTTCGTCCATAATCTCCTGACCTAACGATCAAGTATGGCTATGGGACTTTCCTCATAAGACAGCTCCTCTGTCACCTAGACATCATCTACTGGGAAGACTCTGGAAGGATCACCAATACACTTACGCAGCATAGATACATAGAAGATTGGATGTACCGCCTCCAATTCAGATAGTAGATCTAACTCATAGGCAACCTTGCCTATCCTACGAATGACTTGGTAAGGCCCGATGTACCTTGGGCTAAGCTTCCCTTTCTTGACAAACCTCATCACACCCTTCATGGGTGACACATTCAGGAACACCCAATCATCAACCTGAAACTCTAAGTGTCGACGTCGATTATCAGCATATGACTTCTGTCGACTCTGTGCTGCTAATAATCTCTCCTGAATGAGCTTCACCTTATCAACAGCTTGCTGAACCATGTCTGGGCCGATCAACTTAGTCTCACCTACATCAAACCAACCAATAGGTGACCTGCACTTCCTCCCGTATAAGGCCTCGTACGGTGCCATCTGGATGCTAGAATGGTAGCTGTTGTTATAGGCAAACTCAATGAGTGGTAAATGATCATCCCAACTACCTCCGAAGTCAATAATACAGGCTCTCAGTATATCCTCTAATGTCTGGATAGTACGCTCTGCCTGCCCATCCGTCTGAGGATGAAATGTTGTGCTGAGACTCACTTGTGTCCCCAATCCCTTCTGGAATGATCTCCAGAAGTTAGCTGTAAACTGAGCTCTTCGGTATGATATAATAGATGTGGGAACCCCGCGCAGTCTCACTATCTCCCTGATGTACAGCCTAGCATAGTCCTCAGCTGAGTAAGTAGTCCTCACTGGAAGAAAATGGGCTGATTTCGTCAGCCTATCCACGATAACCCATATGGAATCACACTTCTGCTGAGTGCGAGGTAAGCCTGTAATGAAGTCCATATTGATCACTTCCCACTTCCAAGTCGGGATCTCAATCTCCTGTAATAATCCACCAGGCTTCTGATGCTCAACCTTAACATGCTGACAATTCGGGCACTGGGCAATAAATTCTGCTATGTCTCTTTTCATGCCATCCTACCAATACAAGCATCTAAGGTCATGGTACATCTTCGTCGACCCTGGATGAATGGAATAACGGGCATTGTGTGCCTCTCCCATAACCTGATGTCGTAGCCCTGCAATATCAGGTACACATAACCTGCCCTCATACCTCAGCACATCATCAGGTGTAACCTCAAATAAAGTCTTTCCCTTTCGGAGAGCTGCATCTATACCGGACCAGAACATGATCCTCATACTAAAGTTTCTTTACCTCTTCCACGATAGAGGACTCAGCAACATCCCGAATAAGAACCCCGCTATCTCCCGAATCTGCCAACCGGACTCCAAGACTAGCTAGCTTGTGTATCTCACGAACCATCTCCCTTCTGTCTGACTGCACATCCGTCAAGCTACCCATGGATCTACGGCTAAGAGCATCTACCACAACATTGGCTTTCCCCGGGTGGTACAAGATATCAACATCATAGTTCTTTAGCAACTTTAACCACCGCCTCTGCCGTAGGTTCAACTCCTTCTGCTTAAAGATATATATGAGACTCTTGTGATCCGTATAAATATCAACATGAATCCCATAAAAATAATGTCTCCAAATCTTCAGGGCATGAATCACCGCTGCTAGCTCCAAATCATGAGTGGGATAGTTATTTTCATGCTTTCTGAGCTGTCGGGAGGCATAAGCTATAACTTTGCCATGCTGCATCAACACACAACCTAGCCCAATACCTGAAGCATCACAATAGATGACATAACCATCCGGTCCCTCGGGAAGAGTCAGAACTGGAGCCGTAGTCAACTTATCCTTCAACAACTGGAAAATGTGCTCACAAGCATCCGTCCACTGAAACTTAGTTGCCTTCTGGGTTAGCCTAGTCAAAGGCGCTGAGATCGAGGCAAACTTCTCTACAAACCTTCTATAATACCCTGTTAGCACCAGAAAACTGCGTACCTCAGTAGGTGTCGTAGGTCTGGGCTAAGTCTTCACCGCCTCAATCTTTTGTGTATCCACCCGAATACCATCAGCCCCGATAATATGCCCCAAGAATGCCACCAAAGTCAACCAGAACTCACACTTAGAAAACTTGGCATACAATTGCTGGTGCTGGAGGACCCTAAGTACCATCCTCAAATGGTCTGCATGCTTCTGCTCTGAGCGGGAATAAACCAGGATATCATCAATGAATACAATGACGAACATGTCTAAGAATGACCTGAATACCCGGTTCATCAAATCCATAAACACTGCTGGAGCATTGGTCAGTCCAAAAGACATCACCCTAAACTCATAATGTCCATATCGGGTTCTGAATGTTGTCTTTGGAATATCTGCCTCCCTTACCCGCACCTGATGATAACCTGACCCTAAGTCTATCTTCGAGAAGCACTTAGCACCCTGCAACTGGTCAAATAAATCATCAATCCTGGGAAGGGGGTACCTGTTCTTGATGGTTACTTTGTTCAGCTGCTTATAATCAATACACATCCGCAGCGATCCATCTTTCTTCCTCACAAATAACACTGGTGCTCCCCATGGAGATGTATTCGGCCTAATAAAGCCTTTCTCCAACAAGTCTCTCAGCTGCTCCTTCAACTCCTTCAGCTCTGCAGGTGTCATTCTATAAGGAGGAATGGATATAGGTTGGGTATATGGCAATACATCCACACTGAAATCTATCTCCCGCTCTGGAGGGAGACCTGGAAGATCATCTGGGAATACATACGGAAACTCACTAACTACCGGAACTGACTGAAGAGCCGGTACCTCCGCTTCTGTATCATGCACCCGAACCAAATGATAGATACAACCTTTTCTGACCATCTTCCTTGCCTTGAGGTATGAAATAAACTTACCCCTCGGCGATGCTGCATTCCCTTTCCATTCTATAACTGGCTCGTCTGAAAACTGAAATCAAACCAACTTCTCCCTACAATCAACGTTGGCAAAATAAGAAGCCAACCAATCCATACCCATAATGACATCAAAGTCGGTCATATCCAACTCTATCAAATCTGCTAAGGTATGACGGCTATATATCACCACCGAATAATTTTTATACACACGCTCGGCTATAACCGAATCTCCTACCAGTGTAGCTACCTCAAATGGTTCTATCGGCTCAGGTTCTATCCCTATTCTATTAGCAACAAGAGGGATATGTAGGACAAGGTGGAACCTGGATCTATCAAAGCATATACATCACAAAAAAAGACAGATAGTATACCTATAACAACATCTGGTGACGCCTTCTGATCACGTCTACTAGCCAAAGCATATATGCGGTTCGAAGGACCGCCAGAACTAGAAACTCTGCCAAAACTTCTACCACGGCCTGCTGGCGTCTGAATACCCCGCCCGGTGGGGCGCATAGCTATAGATGACGATGAACCAGCACCCGACCCCGTAGGCTGAGCCATCCCACCTGAACCACCCATGTTGGGACACTCTCTCATCATATGGCCCTGACGGCTGTAAGAGAAGCAAACACCTGTGGTCGAACGACATTCCCCAATATGAAGCTTACCACACTGAGAGCACCGAGGATAAAATGGCCTCAACTGACTAGAGCCCCTGTTCCTCTGAGAACCCGAAGCTCGAGCTCGTCCGACTCTGAATACCGGGCGGTCGACCCTCCTGCCCGTAAACTGTAGAGGAGCACTCTGTCTTTGGTGAGATGAATATCGACTGCTTCTTTGGGCCCATGCGCCTCGAGACTCACCGGAATAAGCTGCCGACCTAGCCCTCTTATCTTTGGTCCTGTCATGACCTCTGTCTGGCTGTCGCCCTCTATGTCGGTCCTCAACCCTCTGTGCGTATGCCTGGATACGAGCAATATCCATACCCGGCTGAAGAGCCACCGCCATACAACCATCAATCAGATAATGGTCCAGCCCCATCACAAAGTGATGCACCCTGTCTGCCATATCTGTTACAATAGTGGGTGCGTATCTGGCCAATGAATCAAACTCCAGGCTATACTCACGAATGGTCCTGCCACTCTGTCTCAACTGTAAGAATCTGTCCACTCTAGATCTCCTCATCTCTGGAGGCAAGAAGTGACCAAGGAAGGCCTCTGTAAACTCCTCCCATGTAGTTAGAGGAACATCCTCTCCCCTGGACAACTCCCAAGACTCATACCAGTTTGTAGCTATATCCGGCATCCTATACGAAGCCAACTCTACAGACTCAGTCTCCGAAGTCCTGATTACCCTCAAGGTAGGCTGCATCTGTCGGATAAACTCCTGCGGGTCATCCTCGGGCCTTGACCCGAAAAACTCTGGTGGACTACAACTCAAGAAATCACGGACCCTCAAACTATCTGCTCTGGGGCCAACTCCTGGTCCCTGTTTATAAGTCTGCCCTGCCACTAACCTAGTCAGCAGCTGCACCGCATCTCTCATGGCTCTGTCCTCTGCCCCCGACTGAGGAGTTGGAGGCTCAGGTGCTGGGGCCTCGGAAACTGGTGATGTTGCCCCGTGAACTGGAGCCTCTGGTGGTGGCGACGAAGCGAGCTTCGTCGGCCAGAACCTGATCTCGGCATAGGCGAGTCACGGGACACAGTAACTCTCTGAATCTGACTAGTATCTCCCGCCATAGGCTTGCCCTTCTGGGCTGCTATCGCCTTCTTCGGAGGCATAGCTGTAAACATAGTAAGTCGTCAGAAAGGGATTATCCTAATAACATAGCTCTATTGCACGATCTAAGAGATGAAAGAATAAAAACCAATCCTAAATGCCCCGCAGCCTCCTGCGTATAAGTATGGATACGCAAGACTCTACTAGACACGGTTTGTAGACATTCCGAGGACTAACTGCTCTGATAGCACTTTTGTCACGACCGGACCCGACGGGCCGCGACTAACCGTCCTAATGACGTCATTATCCTAACCTGTCACACATAATCCAACTAACACCTAATGAGTCTGAAATCCGGCAGCATAACACTGCAATAACAACATATGCTAGGGTAGGCAAGCCTACAAAACTGCCTTTACCCCCGAATGTACCTGCCTCCTGAGGAGTCACAACTAGCCAACATAATACAATAGGCAAGCCGACAAGGCTGGCACTATATAATATCATATATACATGGGGACACCCCAACACAGAGTACAATAGCATGACTGACCAAAACAGAGTTATAACCCTTACATAAGTCCAACCCACAACTGTCTACATACCTCTATAAGAAGGACAACGACATATGACGGGACAGGGCCCCGTCGTGCCCCTAAATATACATAAATCAAAATGATAGGGTTCTGTACCAAAATGGTAAAGTTCTGGATCAAAGGAGCTTTACAAACAGCTGCGCAGGAACCTAAACTGGAGGGTCACCAAACTGAGCACCTGTACCTGCGGGCATGAACGCATCCCCCCGAGGAAAGGGGGTCAGTACGAAATAATGTACTGAGTATGTAAACATGAAATACTGCAAATGAGATCATAAGTAGCCAATGGATAACAAGAGGTCAGTATAAAAATCAGGATCCAAATCCAACTGTGTCATAAACAATAAAAGTCAGTTGTGCCTTATAAAAATGAGAGTCAAGTCAAGAAAACATGAATGCATGTCCATATACATATATATACCTTTAACGTAACCCGACACACTAATGCGGGACTCGGTGGAATCATATCATAACCCAGCCCATATTAGGACTCGGTGAAGTCATATCATAACCTGGCCCATACTGGGACTCGGTAAAGTCATATCTCATCTATGGATCCATCCTACGTAACCCGGCCCTCTAGTGAGGGACTCGGTGAAAAATGCAAGGCTGTGCACGAACATAACCCGGCCCATATTGGGACTCGGTGAAGTGAAGTAATAATACTTAGCACGAGTAGATTTCATGAGTAACCATATGCAATCAAAATTTTCATTTGACTCCCAATAAAATCATTATAATAATGTCATAATAAACTCTTTACTGAAAAATCATAGGCACTTCTCATAACTAACATCTTTAGGAATTAAACTGTATAAGAATCATGTACGTACGCCGTACCTTCATTAAATAAAAATTATGCCAAAGAAAGAAGGAATAGTTCACATACCTCTTAGACGAACTAATCAACTCAATATTAGAGTACGTCTTGTTTTAGAACTTCAACCTATAATAATGGTAATACGTTCGTCAATTCTATGATCACTGGCATACTTTATATCGAATAACGACTTCCTATTCTATAAAAATTCGGGCAGCACTTCCCTTGTTTATACATGTTTCCACAACTTCCAAACGAGGCTAATAACATCAATAGCTAAGCACCAATCAAGGGCACAACCAAAACAACAACAAAGGAGATTTACACACTCACTTCTCATGTAAATTTAGCCTCTTAATCCACATTAAAATAGCCCACAAAAATAGTCCATGTTCCAACAACAGTGAGGGTAGAATGTGAAGCCTTTCTACACCTTTCTACACCCTTATTCCTTTAGGACTTACATTAGCAATTACCACACTTAAACATGAATAATGGTAACTAAATTTTCAGCATTATAACACCACAAAACAGTCCCTAAAACAGTCCATATCCATCTCAACATGTCCAACAATTTCATGCAAGTTCTTGGCCACAACATGTCATAATTCCATATTTCAATTTTAAACTTTAATATCAATGTTTCCTTTCAATTTCATCATGCAATTAGTGATAATAATAACAACAATAACCAACGAATCCAACAATCACTAAAATCTATCCCAAATTGGCAACTAGCCCAAAATTGTCACATGCATTGTTTAAATTCCAAATTTTTCCTTAACACAAATTCATATCCTTAATTCTAACAACATGCATTCCAATTAGATTATAGAAAGAAGAATTTTATACTTCAAATTTCATCCAAAATAGTCCGCACAGTTTGCTCACTGCCCGGGTCCGAAAATCCCCACTGTTTTCGTATTTCTTTCCCTTTTTTGTTCACTTCTTCAACTCCAATTGACATGCAAGTGTTCTACAATGTTAAGCCATAATCCCTACACATTTTTCTTCTAAAATTTCATCCCAAAAATCTCAAAATTTATGGGAAAATTCTCGGCAAGCAGTGGCTGTTTTTGGTGTTGTTTTGGCTTCTAATTTTTGGTGAAAAATATAGTCTAAGAAGAGGAGATAAAAACCTTAAATTTGGTTATGGGTGGGGGGTTTCTCGGCTGGGCTTGGAGGAGAGAAGAGAGGATAGTTTTTGGTTAAGTTTGAATGAAGATGAAGAGGTGAGTGTAGGTTATAAACAAAAATCTAAATTTTTCTTATTACACTTTGGCCCCCCAAGTTCTTCAAATAATAAATCTCAAACTCACTTCTTTTAATTTCCAAGAATTTCATAAGCCTCGTATCCTCAATGTCATAATTTTATAATACATTATTAACCCATATCAGGACTATACAATTTTTATAAGTTTCCAACGTCACCCTCATTGTGACCAACATCTTTCCGGAATCACATCCTCTTGCTTACTAATTTCCTGTATTTGAATCCTATTTCCTTAATCTTACGAGGTCTAACAGCTATGTTGGGATAGCATAAGCATCCAAAAATATGTAGGTGATCATATGATGGTAGCCTACGGTATAAGATTTCGGTAGGGGTCTTGTTTGGAGTGTGCTAGTTGGTAAAATATTAAGAAGGGATTCTACCATTTTGACAGCATAGACCCAAAAAGGCGGTGGTAGACAAACATGAAACAGAAGGGTGTGAACCATGTTATTGATGGTCTGTATAATTCGTTCAGCCTTTCCGTTTTGGGAGGAAGTATAGGGACAAGAAAAATGGAAAACCATGCCATGTTTAGAACAGAAATTGTGAAATGCCGAGTTATTAAATTCACGTCCATTATCACATTGGAATGATTTGATAAATTTTTCAAATTGTGTTTTAATGAATTTTTGAAACTCGAGGAATTTTGCAAAAACTTCAGATTTGAATTTCAGTGGGTAAATCCAGACAAAATTTGAAAAATCGTCCAAGAATACTAGATAGAATTTGTGACCTAACGAGCTAACAATCGGAGATGTCCACAAGTCAGCATGAACAATATCAAAAGGAGAAAACATAACACTGTTTGATGACATAAATGGAAGACGAGTATGCTTGCCTAGTGGGCAAGAAAAACAGTGTTGGCCAATTTTCTCATTATTACATTGAATACGCTTAGAGGTCCTAAGAAAAGTAAAAACTGGGTCTCCGGGGTGTCCGAGTCTGTTGTGCCAAGTTGAGGGAGAGATTGCCTCAAGGGATAGAGGTGCTTGCGGTCTGACAGCGGAAGATGTAGTAAATGAGTAGAGGTCTCTCACACTATTGCAGCGTGTAAGAATTTTCCCCGTATTGAGTTCCTTCATAGAAAAACAAAAAGGGTCAAATTCGACAGACACATAATTATTGCTAGTGAATTTTCTAATAGAGATTATGTTTTTAATGATGTTAGAAGTGTATAGGACGTGGTTTAGGGAGAAAGGCGGATGCAGATGTTTGGTGTGTGTGTTACCGTAACCTTCAATTGGAATGCGATGACCATTGCCGACAGTAATAAATTGAGGACACTTTAACCGACGTAGTTGAGATAAGTTACTTGACGACCGGGTGAGGTGAGATGTGGCTCCGGTGTCCATGTACCAATTTTCATCGGGCTGTTGAAGGTTGACGGTGCTGAAGGCCTGGCCCAAGTCAGTGGGAGCCAGGCTGCTGGGTTCTTCTTCTTCTTCTTTGGGCTGTCAGGTGAGCTCTTCTTCTTTGGGCTGTCATCGGATAGACTCTTCTTTCTGCTGGTGGGCTGCACAGTGGTGAGGAAGGGCCCAAGAGGCCAGTCGACCAAAGCTGCTGGAACTGGGCCCCTGCAGTTGGGTATGGGCTTGCAGGCGAGGCCCAATTCTGCTGGTTAGGCCATGCTGGCTGCTGTCCAGCCCACTAGAACTGTGCAGGAATTGGGCCTGGCTGCTGTCAAGTCCACTGGTTGCGTTGGCCCTTGCCGCGACCCTTGCCTTTGTTATTGTTGCCGTGGCCTCTGCCGCCACGCCCTCCGCCAAGGGACTACTGCTATTGGTGGTCTTGCGGTGGCGGCGTGTTGGTGTTGGCTGCCGGTGTTGCCATCCCGTCAATGACTAACGCCTTTTGATTATGCTCCTCTTGTTTAGCACGTCGAGTTTTTTCCAACAATAGCTGGGAATGTGCCTTGTTGAAACTTGGGAGAGGGTCGACTTGTTGAATCATTGTTACAAGTATGTCATATTCACCTTTCGGTAAACCAACAACAAGTTGAAGCACCATCTTGATTTCGGAAACAGAAGTCCCGATGTTGGATAGTTGACCGGTTATGAGTTTCAGTTGCTTACAATATTCAGACATGTTGTTAAAATTCTCGAGACGGGTATTGTTGAATTGCTCTTCCAAATACACGGCCCGAGTAGTTTTATTGTCCTGAAAAATTTCTTCTAGCCGGATCCAAAGTTCACGTGCCGTAGCACCTGTTTTCATGATAGTGCACAACAAGTCTTTGGAGATGGTGCCGTAGATCCATTATTTGACGATGGTGTCAAGGCGACGCCAGATTGAGTCTGTAACATCGGTGGGACGAGGAACAAATTCGTCCATATGATCGAGCACGTTGTATGCACATGCATGAATGTAGAATAGTTCCATCCACATGGAATATTGACAGTCTTCTTGGTCAAGAATTATAGGGATAAAATTGTTGATGTTGTTAAAGGCGAATGCCGGATGAAAAGAAGATATTGAACGTTGAGAGGGGTTGTCAAGTGTGCCAGTGGATGAATCAGAATTGGTGGGAGAAGACATGGTGGCAATTGGGTAGCTGCCGACCGAGAGGAAGGGAGGGTGGGTGGGGTGTCGACCGAAAAAAATAGAAGAGTAGGGTTTTAGGTTTAGGCTCTTGATACCATGTAAGATATAATAATTTTCCTTAGGGATTCCTTTCATTATTCACAATATATATAGTTGTACAAAGGTTGATTCCTAATATGGTACGAATTCTAACTTACCTTAAATGGTTGATTTCTAATACAATTAGAATCCTAATTTACCTTAAATATACATCTATCATAATTACAAAATATACGGTGAATATTCGCTAATACTTAGGACCTAGTCCTCTGGCAAGGTTGATCACTTTGTTGTCTTCATCTACTTATTTGTGTATGGTTGCTAAACCATCACGTATGTTCCTAAACTCTATCAAGAACTCATCAGTAGTTTTGTTTTCCAGTTTTATTGTTTGAGGTTGTTGCTTCAACTGAAATTCTTTATCTTTAGTAGCCTGAAAATAGGTTTCTTCCAAGATTTTCCACATCTCTTTTGCAGTTTTCCAGCCTACAATGAGATACATGGTTTCTTATGATAATGTACCAGAAATCCAACTTCTCAACAACACATCTTTTTGTTCCCAATCATCACTATCACTGACTTTTTCACTAGTTTTCTCACTGCTTTTTCACTACTGGAGGTATTTTCTTTAGTGATTGCAGTGTTTGGTTCATCCTTGATGAGATAGACTAATCTCATAACTTGGATCAATTACAAATCATCCTACAATCTCTCTAATATCTCAATATATCTCTCTACAAGTCTACATTGTTTACTAAATATTCAATTTTATTTATTCATTTGGGAATTGGGAGTGAAGTTGGCAACTAGCTTGAGGATCTTCCATCGAGCAAAGTTTCAATTTTCAACCTCTCGATTACACGTCGACGTTACGTCGGCGTTTGGTACATTCGTTCCTTCATTAAATTATTATTGTCTGTTTATTTTATTTAGCGCACTTAATTTTATTGTCTTTAATTATTTATTATCATAATTAAAATAAAAGGATTAAGAGGTATGTTTAAGGGTAAGGGTGCTTCTTCTAGTAGGGGCAGCAACCAGGGCAATGGTACTTCTTCTAGTCATCTTATTCCTACACAGGATGATTTTGTTGATACTCAACATTTTCCTACAATACCATTAGATTTAGACAAGGAGCTATTTTCTAGAACTCAAGAAGACTTTAATTTAGACGATGATCTAGATGATACACCCACTAATGTTGATGACAACACACCCACTAGTGCACCTTCAACTGAAAAGCCTCATATTCCCCCTAGTATGAGACGAGGTCCAGCAAAACGACTATTAAAATCTGATGCATGAACATTTTTTGATAGGGACGTAGAGAATCAAGTAGCTATATGTAAAATTTGTAAAAATGTTTTAAAATTTAAAACTGGAAAAGGTCACGGTGGGACGGGGGATTTAATTAGACACGTAGTAAGTGCTCATCCAGCTAGGTATGCCCAATACCAGGCTTCAAAATCGGGTGCGCAAACGCCCGCTCCATCGGGACAAGGTTCACATCGACATCGTCTTGTCGGACCAAGTACAGAGTCAAATTAACCCTATGACGGGGGGGGGGGGATTGCAGGCCCTAAATACAATAAACATAGAGATAGGGAAGCAATATCAAAATTAGTTGCTGTGGAGGGTTTGCCTTTTTCATTTCCTTCATCTCCCGGTTTTATTCATTACATTAGAGATATATATAATCCTGCTTTTAACGGTTTTCCTAGATCAACTGTTAAGAGAGATGTATTTAAATTCGCACATGAATATCAACAATATTTATGTTATTCATTATATCATTTTAATGGAAAAGTATTTATCATGTCTGATAAAGGTCGTAGTACTAAAGGCCATGATTATTTAACGGTAACTTGTCATTGGATAGATTATAAATGGTCTATGCAAAAACGTATCTTAGCGTATAGATATATAGATGATAGGCACACCGGTACTTTTATTGCAGATAATATTTATCAAGTGTGCTATTATTATGGAATAACCGATAAAATTATGACTATTACATTAGATAACGCTTCTTCTAACAATTACGCTATTACAATTTTAAAAAATAGTTTAACTCCATCTTTTCCAGATCATTTTCATATAAAATGCGTGTGCCATATATATAACTTAATTGTAAAGGATGGTCTATCACTTTTTCAAGACATTCTTAGTAAAATACAATTTGCTATAAACTTTATTTTTAAAAGTAATAGAGTACAACGAAGAAAAGAATATAAAAAAATTTGTCACGATTGTGCACTACCTTATAGAAAAATTCCAGAAGAAGTATCCACTAGGTGAAATTCTTTATACGAGCAACTACTTGTTGCTTATGACTATAGAAAACCTATAACTTTATTTTTTAACTCTCATAATCAAAATTCAGCTGATATGGTTGTAGATAGTGATTGAATAAAAAATTTCGAACTTATTGTATTTTTAGAGAAATTTTTTCAAGCAACAAAAGAATTTTCCGGTATATATTATCCTACTATTTCAACTATGTTGTTTTATATAACTCTAATATTTTTATTACTTAGTGAATATATGGAAAAACCAGCTTATATGACAGCTTTTAAAAAATGTTTATCAAAATAAAAAAATATTTTATTTCTATTCCCTCTATTTATATTATTGGTGTTGTATTAAATCCGACTATTAAAATAGATGGTACTAAATCACTAATTGAAACTATTTACGATTGTATAGAAGTATTACCATCTCCAAGTCCCAAAAATCTAAATCACCCACCACCTATTGAACAAACTAAAGAAGAGGTGTTGTCTAGCGTAGAAGACCAATGCAAAAAAATATATAGGTTTTATCAACAAGAAAATGCTAGTAACTTACCGGCTTTCATACCATCTTCTTCATCTTCAACACAACCTCACAAAAGACATGCTGTTTCTGCGGCTAGTATTGAAAGCCTCATAAATAGAATGTACGGCCGTACCTCTACTAACCAAATTAGCGAGTTGGATATTTTTGTTTTGCAGGGTTCTGTACCGTACCAAGAAGTTATCAATGAAGATGGACATGAAGACTTGCTGAAATACTGGAGGGGGAATGAGAAGACCTTTCCGACACTTTCAATGATGACCCGAGATGTTTTGAACATTCAAGTGTCATCAACTGCATCTGAAAGCGCTTTTTCTACCGGTAGATATCAAATAGGAGACCACAGACACTCATTAGCCGGAGACAGCTTGGAAATTGCAGTATTATTCAGAGATTGGATACGAACGGAGCGGAGAAGGTGCGGTCAACCGGAGATCAACGAAGAAGAAGACGAAAACTACAACGAAATCTTATCCGAAGGTAGTGGAAGCGACATGGATCAATTTGACCAACAAATATCAATTCCAATCGAAGAACCACAGGAAATTATCAAGCAATTAGAACAGGTTTTTTTGGGAATGAAATTTTTTTAATTGCAATTTTATTATGTAATTTGTAACTTTTGGACAACACCACAAAGTTGCAATTTAGATTTTAGACAATTGTATTTGTATTACAAAAAAATCATATGTCTATTAAATAATATAAGAGGCACAAAAACAGCCTTGGGATGTTTTTATTACACTATCTTGTCTTGTTTATTGAGTTTCTTTTATACATATATTATTAAAAAAAAAACCCGCCTAACCCGCCTAACCCGCCTCGCCCCGCCCCTCCCCGATTCCGACGGGATCGGGACAGGACTGAAGCAAGTCTGGCCAAACTCGGCCCGCCAGACCCGAGCCCAGCCCACTGGCCAGGCCTAATTAAAATAATGGCCGACTTGTATTTGAGACTGACAATAAATTGTATTTAAAATAATGGCCGACTTGTATTTCAAAGTACTTCTAGGTGAAATAGTGGTAGAACCAACATGAGTGACGGTAGAAATATTATCATTAGGAAGATATACACTCTTTGAATTACTGTTTTAGTTATGACATCTAGCATGTTTAGATTATAAACCATATGAATGGTGGATCCAGTATCCATAATCCAAATATTTAGTTCCATATGTAACTATAAATGCCTTACCAAACACCTTACCATCTGTGTTACATATGATGTCATCTGATCATATTGTTCTTTAGTAAAGACACATGTTCCATGTTGATTCACATTGTATAGTTGATCCATCTTCCCACTATTTCCATTGTGATGATTTTGTTGTATTGGTGCTTGGTACAATCCCGTCACATTAGCAGTCATCACATTACAAGATGTAGAATTACCTCCTCCTGGACCAAATTTCCTCTTCTTAGAATGAGGAGGGTAACCAACCAATTTGTAATAGTTTTTCCTTGTATGTCTGTCACACCCCAGCTTTGGGGGTGTGGCCGGCACTCGATGTCTGAACGGTCCAAGCGTACCACATATATATCATAACGTGAATATATACTGTCTGGATCGACAAGGCCTCAGAATAACCATCACAAGAGAAACTGGAAGTAGTAACTTGAATAAGTGATGGCAAAACCATCACGTGCACATATATCGTAAGGCTGACAAGGCCACAACTAACCTCATAAGACCAGCAAGGCTATAACAATAGTACTGTGAGACTGACGAGAAGGCCGACCAGGCCATACAAAATGACAATACATAACCCACTAGTCTACAATCCTCTAAGAGTCATATAACAATCATAATATCCATAATATGTACGTAAATGCATACCCAAACTCAGAAAACAACTCCGAAAGACGAGGAATGCTCCAACTCAAGTTGAATAGTGATCCTCATAAAAAGGCTCGTCAAATTATCTATCTACACCTGTGGGCATGAAACATAGTGTGCCCCAACAAAAGGAACATCAGTATGAAAGATGTACTGAATATGTAAGGCAGGTAAACATGTAATGTAAGAATAAGGTATATAAGTCAACCTAAAACATAAAAGAAGGCCTCGGAGGGCACACAACTGATACAACCATGAATATATGTATGTAAGTAAAATCGGGTCACTCTATGGGGACATATAATATCATATCAAATCTCTCTGTGAGGTGAGCTCATAATAAACTGCCTATCCATATAAGACGCGGTGGTATCTGTCCAACTGATCAGTGGTGTGCACATATAAGTGTCTGCCCGGTCGATTATAGAGCGACGCAGTGTGATAAAATAGATACATATATACGTGCAATTCAAGACCAAACTCATGATATACTATAATCAGAGTCGGAGTGACCTATTGTCGTTATCCACCGACTATCGTTATTGTCGCTATGTTCTTCAACTGTAACTAATCATCAAGAGACATAACGAATATGAAAAATATGATAACAAAGAATACACAAGAGATACGAACAACTTGGACAAGAAAGAGCATAGTAACTTAGGACTTCTTTGTAGAAAACTATTTCGAGGAACGTACTTATGTTAAATCATGCCAAAAGAAGGATATTAGTCTTACATACCTCAAATCTATCTTGAATAACTACAACGAGTCAATTCTTCCGATAAAGGTCTAACCTTAGACGCTTATACGATGTAGAAAGTCGTAGATGAAGAATCAAACTTGGATCGCCTTTATAAAAGCTCATTATCACCTTACTTCACTGTGAAGCAATCTTTGATTTTCTTTAAAACTTTTGAACACAATTCTATGTAGAGTGAATTTCTTAAAAGAGTTGCTGCACTTCGTGAACTATTTTTAGAAGAAAACGAGGAAGGGAGAAGCTAATATTTGTTGCTAAATTTATGTTATCCCCCACATTATTTTTGGTGTCTATGCCTATATTCATAACTTAACTCTTTTATAAATTACCTAATTATGAAGAAACATTAAAGGTATTGTAAGCATGGCCATTGTGACGTGTCTACATTGAGTAATCCTTACCCGCTTAGTTGCCCCCTAACAATTCCTATCCATTTTTCATCAAAATGCCATATAAACCAAATTGGGAAAATAGAAAATCAAATATCATCACTTTTTTTAAAAAAAAAAGAAACTTTACACGTTCAAATTGTATATGTGAGCTTGGCCCAATGTATTTACCTTTTTTTTTTTTATATATATAACCCAATCCATCTATCTAATTAAACTCAAGAATACAATTTTTGTACTATCAATTCTCAAAATGGGAAAAGATAATTTTTTTTCTTATGATAAAATAATTTCTTTCTTTATAATAAGGAAAAATCTCATTTATAAATTTTCTCATATCATGTGTATAATTTAAAGCGTATTTAAAAAGTAGTAATTTTAATAACTATATAAAATCATATTTATCAAACTTTTTACAAAAAATGTTTCACGTAAAAAAATATAATATTAAATTAATATCTAACGATGTCAAGGTTGTCAAACTTATGGGTCTCATAATAACACTGTCATAAACCCTCTATAACCTCATGAATGACCTTAATCCCTTCAAACTCGTATGGATTTACTACGATGCATCCTAAAGCCAAGTTATGGGGTGTTACATTTCCTTCAACTCGTTTGGCCTCTAACCTTTATGACACATCCTTAGCATTTGTTTTAAACCTTTTTTTGTCCCCGAATAAGGTCATAACATTTATGAGTCTACATTGGCTTACTTAAGAAGTAGCTTAACGTACGAAGATACGGGATGTAACAATGTCCCTTCATTTTGCAGAAATCATACTATAGGTTATAGTCTCTCTTATACTTCTTATTTACTCCATTTCTAGAGGAGTACAAGGCTGTAGAATCATATTGGTGAGAAGATGCACCATGAAAATGACTATATGGTGGTGCAACACCTAGTAATCCTGTTCCAGATGAACTAGCCTTCTGCCCTTCATCATTTATAATTATGGCATATGCTTGATTCACTGAAGGCAGAGGTGACATGAGCAATATTTGACTTCTTGCTTGCTGATATGTATCATTAAGGCCCATAAAAAATTGATATAATATTTTCCTTTGAAGGTAAGTCAAGAAATCTCTTGATTTCTCACAACTACAGCCAGGTGAGGGAACTAGAGATTCAAACTCATTCCAATATCCCTTTAACTTAGTAAAGTAGTTTGACACAGAATTGATTTCTTGAGATAAAGTAGCAATTTTCCTATGGAGAATATAAGTTCTTGAATCATTAATCTTGTCAAACCTTTCTTTTAACTCCTCCCACACAAAGCAAGCATTTGTAACATAAACCACATCACTTAACAGATTGCTAGAAATTGAATTTACCAATCAAGATAAGACAATTGCATTAACCCTCTCCCATTGACCCTATAACTCTTCTCTAAACCTTTCTTTCTTTCAAGTTCCATCAACAAAACGTATCTTATTTCTTCCTAACAAAGCTAAGCGCATAGATCTATACCAAATTGAGTAGTTTTCAGTACCATTAACTGAAAAAAGACTAGAGATATACCACTTATATCAGAAGCATTCAAGAAGAGAGGATGATTTTGATCAATTGCTTGATTACTGTTGGTTGCATTCTCTGTATGGGATGAATTTGAGATATCTGGTATTGAACCGAATCCATTTCCATTCAGACCATTTTTAATAACACCATTGTTATCCATCTTCGATTAACTCCTCTCATCTAAAAACTATCAAGATTACCCAATCATACAAAACATACATACTTGCTAATCCCAAATTATGCGGAACATGATATTTTAATAACAACTGCTAATAACATACTTACTAGCTACAATTCAAATTACAACACAAAGATTCATTTTTATCTTCGCAACGGATTTCTACCATTGGCAAAGCAATTTTCCCTAGGATTGCTTCTTCTACTGTTTGAGCACAACTTAGATCATTCTCTTTATAAAATAGTCTGCTTTAATTATCAAAACATGATAGATACAACTTTAATGGAGAAACATGATAGATATAATTAGTTGGTTCATAAATAGATGGAGCTTTTTTATAAAATATAAAAATTTGGGCTAGTTTCTAAGAATTTTGAAAAGGCCAACATAGATCTTGACTCAAAAACAGGTTTGAGCCCGAATTTAGAATTTGAAGATTTATTTTCAAAATCTGCCAAACTTTGATAGCCAAACAAAGATTTGAAAATAAAATTTTAAAATATGCTTTCAAAATCTATGACCAAATGGAAGCTAAATGTCCAATGGAAATAACAGAGGAAGCATGTAAACAATATACTAGGGTCTAAGGTATTTGTACTTTGGAGTAAGTGATTTATAGCAAAACCCTATGAAGGTTGCTTTACGTGCTTGACTCTTGCGAGAAATAAAACAGGGGTCTTTGTTCTTTTCACCTTGATAATTTACCGGTTCATATGGAAAGCTATCCATATGATTTACCTGTTCATTTACCATATGGTAGTTAAAATTGGTAGAATATACACCGTATATTTCTGTGATATTATTAGTGATCTTGTACATGTGTAATTATGGTAGTAATCTTTTGTATTAGAAAAATGTATATTTGATTTCCGTAATTATAGGTTAGGTTACTATTGTATATCATGTATATAAACCAATTACATTTATGAAAAGAATCAAAGGATTATTCTATTTCATGGTATCAACAGTTTAGGACATATTTTTCCTAACCCTAAGCTTCCTCCGCCGAGTCTCTTCCTTGGCATCCCACCCTTTCGTCGTCCTTCTCCACCGGTGAAATCCCTTCCGTCGCCCAAATATTCCCCTTTCTTCCTCCATCATGTCTAGCACAAAGAACACATTCCATCATGTTCTTGCAGTCACTAATATCAAGAACAACATCCCTATCATACTTGCAATGGAGAACGACCAATACGCGACGTGGGCGGAACTTTTTAAAATTCATGCTAGGTCTCATCGAGTCCTCCATCACATCATCAAACCGAAAAAGTCAAGGAGAATGTGCCTTTCACCGATAATGAAATAGATTTGTGAGCAATTCTTGATACTACGGTCCTCCAATGGATTTATTACACTATCTCTACGGACCTCTTATAGATAATTATAGAACCCGACGCCACGTCAATAGAAGCTTGGAATAGGTTCCGTGATATATTCCAAGATAACAAAAACTCTCGTGCCGTAACCCTTGAGTAAGAATTTTCTCACACAACTATGGAGGATTTTCCGAATGCCTCTACCTAATGTCAAATGCTCAAGGAGTTGTCAGATCAACTCAAAAACGTTGGCACACCGGTCACAAATGATCATCTTGTTCTTCAGATGGTTGCGGGTCTCTTCGAGGCATACAATGGGGTTGACACTTTTCTTCGCCAAAGCAATCCTCTCCCGCCATTTTATCAAGCACGCTCCATGCTCACCCTCGAAGAAACAGGGTTCGCTAAAGAGGTCACAACCGGAACACATTCTGCCATGATGGCGGCCACGTCATGCGACATTGATGACCCTCACCTCAAAAAATTCTAGCCAACACCGAAATAATGGTGGTGGCAGTGGCGGAGGACGGGATGGTGGCCAGCAGGGGCCTGGGCCGTAGAACCACTGGCAGCAGCCTTGGGTCAGTGCGCAGTGGCCGTGGGGCTTGACTAGTGGGTAGTAGTCCACTCCACCTTGTCCGTTTCCAGCAAATTATTGGGCCAGGCCCAATGGTCATCAGCAGCAGCCGGCTAGGCAGAACCAGGCCTGGCAGCAGCCTGGCCTGCTTGGGCCTCGGCCACAACATGCCTTCGTTGCTACGGGCCCAGCAGCAGCCCTGACCCATACGGATATCGGGGCAGCGATGCGTACACTTGGACTTAATCCTCCGAATACAAATAAATTGATACATCGACACCGGTGCTACTTCTCACATGACGTCCGCACCAGGTATTCTTTCATCTTATTTCAATTTGAGCAAAAATTGTGGCAGAATTGTTGGTAATGGTAATTCAATTCCAATTCATGGTTATGGTCATACAAAATTGTCTCCTCCGAACCCACCTTTAGCCTTGAAAAATGTCCTTTATGCTCTTCACTTAATTAAAAATTTAGTGTATGTTCGGAAATTTACAATTGATAACTCGGTTTCTGCTGACTTTGACCCTTTTGGATTTTCTGCGAAGGATTTCTAGAGGGGGATACCTCTAATGAGATGTGATAGTCGGGGCGAGCTCTATCCCATCACCACCACCACTAAACAAGCCACACTGTCAACGTTTGCCGATTTAGCACCTTCCCTATGTCATACACATTTGGGTCATCCGGGAGCGTCTGTGTTTTCCTCCCTTAAAAAAATAAATTTATTGAGTGTAATAGTGATCGTTGCACTAATATTTGTCCTTCTTGTCCGCTTGAAAAACATGTTAAATTGCCGTTTGTGGCTTCTAATTCTAGTATGTTGTTGCCATTTGATATTATTCATAGTGATCTTTGGACATCTCCCGTTTTAAGCTCTACCGGTCACCGGTATTATGTGTTATTTTTGGATGATTATTCTAATTTTTTGTGGACATTTCCGTTATCTAAAAAGTCTCAAGGTATACATGCATCAACCCTTGGATTTCAGGGACCCCTATCATCCTAACCATGTGTGTTTACTGAAGAAGTCATTATATGGGCTAAAACAGGCCCCTCGGGCCTGGTACAAAAGCTTTGCAGATTATGTGTTTACTCTTGGGTTCTCTCATAGCAGGTCTGATCATTCTCTGTTCATCTACCGTCACGGTACTTCTATGACATACATTCTGTTATATGTGGATGATATTATATTAACTGCTTCCTCTGACAAACTGCGCAAGTCTATCATATCTCTTCTCAGTTCCGAATTTGCTATGAAGGAATTGAGGCCGTTGAGTTATTTTTTGGGTATTGCTGTCACTCGTCATGCATGTGGTCTATTTCTCTCTCAGAGGAAATACGCAGCAGAGATTATTGATTAGGCTGACATGTCCTCTTGTAAGTCATCTCGTACTCCGATTGACACTATACCGAAGCTGAGTGCTACATCTAGAACACCTTACGAGGATCCCTCCCACTATCGTAGTCTTGTGGGGGATCTTCAATATCTTACGTTTACGAGGCTCGATATTAATTATGCAGTGCAGCAGGTGTGTTTATTCATACATGATCCGAGGGAAGAACACATGCACGCTCTCAAACGCATTGTGTGTTACCTTCAGGGCACTCTTGATTACGGTTTGCACTTATATCGATCATCAATATCTACTCTCATGTCTTATACAAATGCTGATTGGGGTGGATGTCCATATACCAGGCGTTCGACGTCTGGTTATTGTATGTTTCTTGGTGATAACTTGGTCTCTTCGTCGGCTAAATGCCAGACTACTTTGTCGCGATCCAGCGCGGAGGCCGAATATCGAGGGGTAGCTAATGTGGTGTCTGAGTCATGTTGGTTGCGTAACCTCCTCTTAGAGCTTCATTTTCCTATTCGGAAAGCTACCTTGGTCTACTTTGATAATGTTAGTGCGATATATCTCTCGGGGAATCCTGTCCAACATCAGCGCAATAAACATATCGAGATGGATATTCACTTTGTTCACGAAAAGGTAGCTCGTGGACGAGTACGTGTCTTGCATGTCCCCTCATGGTATCAAATTGTTGACTTATTTACTAAGGGTCTTGTCTTAGTTTTGTTTGAAGATTTTAGGGACGTCTCAGCATACGACAACCGTCCGTTATGACTGCGGGGATGTGATAGAATATACACCATATATTCTTGTGATATTATTAGTAATCTTGTACATATGTAAATATGGTAGTAATCTTCTGTATTAGAAAAATGTATATTTAATTTTCGTAATTATAGACTATATTTACTATTGTATATCATATATATAAACCAATTACATTAATAAAAATAATCAAGAGATTATTTTCTTTCAAAAATCTCTATTTGAAATATACGTAACATGACGAGGATTAGGGCATGGGGAAATGATTGTGAAAAACTAAGTTGGTGATTAGACATAAAAAGTGTGATATTTGAAAAGAAAATAGTATCTGAAAAAAGTCAAGAACATATATTTGGAAGTTGAAGTTGTATTTTAACATGTATTTTATTAAAATAAAATAGAAATATTGTGAGTAGAAAAATATTTTTACTTAAAAAACTAGTCAAAATTACGATTTCAAACTTGAAATTTATTTTCAATTCTTTTTCTCATAAATTCAGTCCAAAGTATAACCAAATAAAATTTTAAAAACTTTTTTTAAAAAAAAAAAAAGAAGAAAAAAAATCCATGTCCAAACGAGCTAAGTGAAAAATGAATCAACAGAAAAAACATTAGTCTGATTAAACTAGTCAAATATATACTACTCCCTCTGTTCATTTTACTTCTCATATTTTTTATTTGACACATCTATTAAGAAGCTAAAAATAGAACGATAATTTTACTATATCACTCCTAATTATTATTAAGTAACCTATGATTGAAATAAATTAAACATACTTTAGAAGTTGTGTAATCACTAAAAAAAAATTTAAATTTGTCAACTCAATAATAAATGATAAGGATAAAATAGATATGAAGTGGTAAATTATCTTTTGATTTTCTGAAGTAAATATGTAAAATTAAATAATTATTTTTAATATAGTGGATAAATAAAATTGAACGGAAAGAGTACAAAAATTGGTAACAGAATACGCAAAGAACCTGTCGCTGTTGTAGAGGTCCAATGTCGATCCTTTTCCGTTCAGACATATGGGTCAAACCTCTCAGAATACAAGGATTTAAATATACTCTTCTGTCTAATTGAAGATTTCGGTGAAAATGACATTAAAATATACTAAGTGATCTAATTATTAACTTATACATACATTAAGGGGAAGTTATTAACTTATACATATATTAAGGGGAAGTTTGTTGGCAGGGCTCTAACTTAATTTTTTTTAGGAGTTTAGACAAAACTTATTAAATATTAGGTGGCAAGATTCTTTTTTGGATTAACTGGAGAGAGATTATTGGGGCAAATAAGCCTCCAAATTTTAAAAAATATATTTTAGTCTAATGACTTAAAAAAATAAAAATAATAATAAAATAAATTATAATCATTCCAAGCTTTCAATCCAGCCCCCAAATTTTAAAAAATACACTATGATCCAAAGTAAAAAATAATAAAATAAATAAAAATAAAAATCTAAAAATATACCTTTCACCTTATAAAAAATATAGAATTATATTTTCCTCTTTCAATTCATTCCCAAATAATAAAATAAACCAAAAAAAAATCTTTTACCTTATAAAAAAGAATATAAAATTATATTCCCTCTCTCAATTTATTCCCACGTTTTTATTGTTACATCTAAAATATGCTCCATTGACAGCCATTGTTGGACCTTGAACTTAAAGCTTGAAAAAATGGGTTTTCGAAAGAGTAATTTATTTTACGTGAGTATTATCAAATTTTGTTAGAGATCTTTTGATGAGTTTAAATCTCAAATTTTAGAGAATTTTGAGAGGATTTAAGGTGATTTTGGATTAGATTTTGGATTTGAGCTTGAGTATAGTCATTATTAAAGCTTGAACTTCAAACTTGAAAAATGAATTTTATGAATGAGTGATTTATTTCAAGTGGGTGATATTGGGTTTTGTTGGTGAGGAGTCTAAATCTCAAATTTAAGGGAGGTTGGGGAAGATTTAAGGTGGTTTTACATAAATTTCATATTTGAGCTTGAAGTACAAAATGAACATTTTAGATTTGAGCTTGAGGTTTAAGATGAACATGGAGAAAAATGGGAAAAACATTGTTAAAAATGGGGATAAACGCACTGATAACTAAAAGTTCCGCGCATAGACACTAGACCTTATTTTATATTCTCCTAAGCGTTGTTAAAAATGGGGGAAAACGCATTGATAACTAAAAGTTCCACGTATAGACACTAGACCTTATTTTATATTCTACTAAGCTTTGTTGAAAAATAGGGAAAACGCACTGATATCTTAAAGTTCTGCGCATAGACACTAGACCTTATTTTATCTTCTACTAAGCGTTGTTGAAAAATGGGAAAAAATACATTGATAACTTAAAGTTCCGCGCATAGACACTAGACCTTAATATATCTTCTACTAAGCGTTGTTGAAAAATGAGAAAGTACGCATTAGTTCTTGAAAATTATATTGGTTGACATTTAAAAGTGTATTTAACGAATATATAACGTCATATTAATATAAACACCAATATTAATGGAAAAAAGGATTACTATGCACTGTTAACTGCCACACATAGGCACTAGACAAAATTGTATCTTCTACTAAACGTATTTGAAGTTGTTACATTAAATATGTAATTTATAGTTATGTCACCAATTTAAAGTTGTTATATATGATCATCACAATTAATATCAATGAAAATATCAATACCCAGCATCATATTAATATAAACACCAATATCAATGAAAATATATATGATATTCACATATAGTTATGTCACCAATTTATAGTTGTTACACATATGATCATCACAAAAGTGGGGAAAATATGCACATTAAATGGGTAAATTATAATTATGTCACTAAACGTATGCTGAGACGTCCCTAAAATCTTCAAACAAAACTAAGAGAAGACCCTTAGTAAATAAGTCATCAATTTGATACCTGAAAGGGACATGTAAGATGCGTACTTGCCCACGAGCTACCTTTTCGCGAACAAAATGGATGTCCATTTCAATATGTTTAGTGCGCTGATGTTGAACCGGATTGCCAGAAAGATATACTGCACTAACATTATCACAATAAACCAAGGCAGATTTTTGAATGGGAAAGTGAAGCTCTAAGAGAAGATTACGTAACCAACATGATTCAGAGACCACATTGGCCACCCCTCGATACTCGGCTTCTGCACTGGAGCAGGATAAGGTAGCCTGTCGTTTGGCAGACCATGAGACCAAGTTATCACCAAGAAACATACAGTAACCAGACGTAGAGCGTCTGGTGTCCGGACAGCCACCCCAACCAGCATCTGTATAAGAGACAAGTGTAGAGACCGACGATGGATATAGATGAAACTCATAATCGAGTGTGCCCTGTAAGTATCGGATGATGCGTTTGAGCGCATTCATGTGCTCAACTCTAGGATCATGCATAAACAAACACATTTGCTGGACGGCATAGGTAATATCAAGTCTCGTAAAGGTAAGATACTGAGGTGCTCCTGTAAGACTGTGATAGTAGATGGGATCCTCGTACGGTGAGCCATCCGTAACACCTAGCTTAGGTTTAGTGTCAACTGGAGTGGAAGGAGACTTACAAGAAGACATACCAGTGCGCTCAATAATCTCTACAACATACTTCATTTGAGACAAAATAGACCACCAGAGTGACGTGTGACTGCAATGCCCAATAAGTAACTCAAGGCCCCCAAGTCTTTCATAGCAAATTCAGAACTGAGAAGGGACATAATAGACTTGCGCAGAGTGTCAGACGAAGCAATCAATATAATATTATCTACGTACAATAAAATGTATACCAGAGAAGAACCACATCGATATATAAATAAAGAATGATCAGACCGGTTGTGAGAAACCCCAATCGATGAAACATAATCAGCAACTCTCTTATATCAGGCTCGCGGTGCCTGCGTAAGCCCATACAAGGAATTTTTCAATAAACAGACATGATGAGGATGATTGGGGTCTGGAAAACCCATAGGCTGATGCATATATACTGTCTCCTTAAGATCACCATGTAAGAAAACATTCTTGGCATCTAACTGATGAATAGGCCATGCTTTGGAGAGAGCCAAACTTAGAACAATGCGAATGGTAGCTGGTTTGACCACCGGACTAAATGTCTCACCACAATCTACGCCGACCTGCTGGGTTTTGCCATCACCTACGAGACGAGCCTTATGTCTCACAGAAGAACCGTCAGAATCTTCCTTATGAATAAAAATCCATATAGATCGAATAATGTTAACACCAGAGCATTAAATTCGTCATTCATAGCCAATTTCCAAAAATACCCCTTTGACTACGGGTAACCGGCCCTTGACTGGAGGAGGAAACAAGTGGAATTTGGGCAGTGGCGGGACTGGAGTTGGACCGGCCAGCAGGCAGTGGGCCTGCTGGCCCAATAACTGGAACAGTGGCAGCGGCAGAAACTGGGGCAGTGGGCTGGACCACTGGAACAGTTCCGAGAGCTGGACTGGACCATGTGTCTGGCCCACTGGACAGAGAAGACGAAGCAGTGGGGCCAGCGGGCTGTGGGCCTGCTGCGAATTTTGGGGGAGGGATAGGTCCAAAAAATGATGGATAATATATGGAGAGACGGCGTCGTCCAAAAAATTATACGAACTAGGCACGGGACTACTCACGTTAGCAAATGGAAATTGGGTTTCATAAAAATTAACATGACGACTAATGATGATTTTATTAGATGATAAATCAAAACATTTGTAACCACGATGATTAGACGGATAACCCAAAAACACATAAGGGGTAGAACATGCCTGAAGTTTATTAATTGTGGTGGACGGAAATAGTGGATAACACAAGCACCCAAAGACCCTAAGATGTGAATACGAATGAGTCTTATTATATAAGATTTGAAGAGGGGATGAATATGTCAAACCTTTGGTAGGAAGTATGTTAAGAAGATATGTAGTCATTTGTAGAGCATGATGCCAAAAGGAAGGGGGTACGGAAGCATGGAGCAATAAAGTTCGGACAATATTATTAATGGTACGAATTTTGCATTCGACTTTCCTATTTTGTGAGGACGTACGAGGACAAGAGAAACGAAAATTTATTCCATTAGTACCACAAAAATCCCGAAACAACCCATTATCATATTCTTTGTCATTATCACATTGAATATTTTTTATTTTCCGTTCGAAATGGGTATGGATGAATGCCCTAAAATTGATGAAAGTGAAAAATACTTGAGATTTTTTCGCTAACAGAAAAGTCCATAAAAAATTAGAATAATCATCCAAAAATAGAACATAATAACGATGACCCACAGAACTTAAAACTAGAGATGTCCATAATCGCTATGAATAATATCAAAAGGCATCAAAGTGTGAGAAGTAGAAGCTACAAAAGGCAATCTAACATGTTTTTCTAACGGACAAGAGGGACAAATTGCAGTACTACTCGTACCCTTACAATGAATAAAATTGTTTTTATTTAAAGATGACATAATGGACGACCTGGATGACCCAAACGTGCATGCCACAAGGAAGGAGCAAGAGCAGCAAAAATGGATGGCATGGCTGGACTGACGGAATTGACGGTGGTGATTGGATAAAGAGCGCCCCTACTATTGCATCTCATAAGAGGGATCCCCGTTTTGAAATCCTTCACAGAAAATAAAAAATGATCAAAATTAACAGAAACCCAATTATCAGTGGTCAATTTGCGAACAGACAACAAATTTTTAATTAAGTTAGGGGCATAAAGGGCATCTTTTAAGACAAGAGGCAGATGAGGAGGGGACAAAGTTTCACTACCATGACCATGAATTGGACTAGTATGACCATTACCAATAATAATACCATGATTGTTGCTCAAATTGTAATAAGACGAGAGAGTACCTGAGTCGGATGTCATGTGAGAAGTGGCTCCGGTGTCCATGTACCAATTTGCATCCAGAGGATCAATCCAAGTGTGTGCATCGCGGCTTCAATATCCCTCGAAGTGGGACCCATAACGTGATGGGCTTGAGCTGGCCAAGGCCCAAGCACACTGGCTTGCTACCCCGACCCAGAATGTGGTATCGGACTGTATTGCTGGCCCGAAAAACTGGGCCTTTTTGTGTGCGGAATGTGGGCAATAAGGGTCATTGGGCCAAGGACTGCTGGCCCAGTTCCAGGGCCACGGACCCTAGGGTTGTGGCCAGTATGTTTGCGGCCCATTACCTAGAGGCCCACCCCCGTTATTTCCACCTCGATTTCTGCCATTATTTTTCTGATTTTTACCATTTTTGTCGCTACCGTTGTTGCACTTTTAGCCTGAATTTTCGGAGAAGGATGGAGTAGCATCGGAAGTTGTCATCATGACGACTGGATTTGCACTAGTAACCACCTTTTTAGCCAAGCCGGCTTCCTCCAACGTAAGCATGGACCGGGCTTGATAGAACTGTGGGAGAGGATCACTTTGTCGAAAGAGAGTTCCAACGCCACTATAAGCCTTGGATAGGACAGCAACCATCTGGAGAAAAAGATGATTATTGCCAATGGGCGCACCAATGTTGCGGAGTTGGTCCGCCAGCTCTTTCAGCATTTAATAGGCTGAGACGTTCGAAAAATCCTCCATGTTAACATGAGAAAATTCCTGCTTAAGAGTAACAACACGGGAGTTTTTGTTATCTTGGAATATGTCACGCAGCCTATTCCAAGTTTCCATCGCCATAGCATCGGGTTCAAGAATCATTTGCAAGAGGTCCGTAGAGATAGTGGAATAAATCCACTGTAGAACGGTAGCATCAAGAGTACTCCATAATATTGGGTCAACTTCTGGGGTAGGCGCCTCGCCTGCGGCCAAGGGAATGATATGATGAAGAACTTGATGTGAATGTGCACGAATCTTGAAAAATTCCACCCACGTCGCATAGTGGACGTTTTCCATCTCATAGGGATTTGGTTCTTGAAGTTGGAAACAGTAAGGGCATGATGAAACATGTTCTTTGACGTAGACATAACGAAAGAACAATAGGTGAATTAGGGAAGAAAATTTGGAAAGAGAGAAGGAAGAAGAGCACGGAATCCGAGGAGAAGACCGGAAATCGTGGCAGCGAAAGGTTAATTTCGGACGAAGTGGGTGAAAACCTAGACTTCTGATACCATGAAAGAAATAATCCCTTGATTATTTTCATAAATGAATGAGTATATATACAATTTATAATTTTCCATAATAGTAAAATCCTATTCCTATTCTACTCCCAAAACCATATTCTAGTTGTACAAGAATTCTATAATTATGGTAAGTGTACAAGCCTAATTTAATACAATATTTACACTAAAATCGGACTCCAAAACCGTGATATACATGAGTTTGTATACCGTGTATACCACGGTTTCACACTTGGTAATTTGTCTTGTGAAATCGTGATATACATAGTATACAAACCCATGTATATCACGGGTATAACTAATACATATGATCATCACAATCAAAGACTTTCACTAGCATATTATTAACATTACTCAATTAGTGTCGTTGTTTAGATCATTATAATATTATTTCACTAATTACATGATGACTACATATTGTTTAGTAAAAAATATAGGTTTAAAATTTTAGAATTAGTTCAATTCTTATTTAATAAATATTTTTTGGTTGAAAAAACATGTGTCACATTGTATATTCTACTAAAGTTAATTTTTTAAATAAAATGTTATGGAAATATTATGAGATAAAACGTCTTTTAATAAACTTTAGGAAAGAAAATGAGATTATAATGGGTTTTCAAGATGAGATGTTAGCAACAAAACGAAGAAAAGATAAAACATATGAAAAAAAATAGAAAAATATTCTGAAAATGAGATAGAAGAGATTAGAACACACATAGAAGATGTTGTAGCAACATATAGAATGATAATAGAAATAAATACAAGAATAAATGAACAAAACATTATGATATTAGATTTAGAAGTAGATATACGAATGGAAATAGAACACTATGGATGAAAAAAGACTAATGGAACAACAAAATAAGTTAGAAGAACTTAGAATGATAGTAGATAAACCCCTTACATTTAATAGAGATATGAACCAACATATAGTAAATTGCAGAATAAGTATAGATCTAATAAAAGAAAAAGATCAACGTGTACAAGAAAATTCTAAACAAATATATGAACAGGAAGAAACTATTAAAGAATTAAGAAATAGAATAGCATTAAAAGGCGAAAAGTTGAGACAAAAGGAAGAATAAAATTTGAATCTGCTAGAGGAAAAATTAAGAGAAATAATCAGAAAAGATAATGAATTAAAAGATCTAAATGATATTATAGAAGAACACTATAAGTACATCAACCTATTAAAATATGGATAAAGGAAAAAAAATAGTAGAAGACTATAAAGAAACATATTATCAGATGAATACATATGAAGGAGGATCAACACAAACATTAAGCTTTAAGCCAGAAACATATCAGAAAATACAAGATGAAAAAAAGGAATTATCCATTAAAAAAATATTTAAAACAAAATGGTTTGAAAGAAATAAGATATATAGCACACAAGCATGAAAATATAATAGATACAATGAGTGTAAATGGAAGGACAAAAGTAAACTTGATAACGGATGAAGTAATAAAAAGAGAAGTTAGCAAGACTATCTACTAGAGAAGCTAGAAAATATAGAAACATATACTTTGGAGGAGTAGAATTTACTATAAAAGCATACTTTCAGAAAAACATAGATACACCTATACAAATATACATATTAGATGATAGGATACTAGGAAATTTACAAGATGCTTTAATATCAGTAATAAAAGGAAATTTAATATATCAAAAACTACAATTTATGGTACAACCAGACTTTAGTATATCATTAAAATATGAACACAAGGACTTAGCCTTAACACTATATCATAAACTAGATGGAATAACAATGCCACCAGGAAGTAAAGTTATAAGTATTGAAACAAAAATGATATATGCCCTAACCGGAAACCACCATGTAAAGAAACAACATGAAATGAATATATTAGTACCAAGAATGTACCAAGAAATATTAAAACAAATAGAATATAAAGAAAACTCCAAAATAACTATACCAGAAGAAATATATATGGATTTTAATATCAGAACCCTTACACCATCAAAAAGATTAATACCAAAAATAGAAGGATCTAGATTGAGTATTACAAGAGAACCAATAATGTCACGACATACTAGCGTTACACAACCTAGAATATTAGATTTAATAAATATAAACACAAATAGATTGAAGATTAAGGTAATAATATTTAAAAGCATGACAACAACTGATTGTATAGCTGAAATAAATACTGGAGCTATTAAAAGTTTTATATATATAAGTAAGATTAATGAAAATGATTGTGATTTAATAGACCCACAAACTTATAATTAGTCTGAAAATGAAAGAGAAATAATAATTACTAAAAGTATTAATTTAAGATTTAAAATCAAGATTTAGAATATAAGATAAATATAGAAGTAATAGAATATGACAGTTTCAATGAACTACTTTTAGGAAGTGACTTTTTAACCATGATAAATTATAAGATAAATAATAACGGAATTGAAATAAATGATCAAGGAAAAACAAGATTCGTAAATAAACTATGAATATACAAAGAGAAATAATAGCGAAAAAACAAAAATTAAAGGTAATAAGGACAACTTTATCAGAAGAGATATTTTTTCAACTAAAATACTTAAAATACAAGGCAAAAGAAATAAAATTAGAAGAAAAGATAAAACAATTAGAACAACAGTGTGATAGATTTGATAAAATATGGATAGATATGAGAAATGGGTGGAAAAAGAGAATAAATAATCCTGACTAATTCTAATGACAAAATTAATGTGTTATGGGAAGAAATAATAGTAAAAGAAAAACTGAAAAATACATTGATAATAATGGATGAAATAAAAGAAAATCAAACCCAAATACAACAAGTGATAAGAGAAGAATTGACTAACCTATGGAATGTATCTGAAATACCAACGTTTAAGATAATATTAGAAAAGCTTAATATGATAATAGAAGACAAAACAAAGGTAAACAAGTAGCAGGAGATAATGAACCAAGTACAAGTAAAGAAAATACAATAATTAGTACTACTACGCAACAACCAGAATTAGTACCAATTGATGCGTGGAGGAGAAGCAAAAACCCTATAATGATGGACATTAGTAAAATAAAACCAAAATTATCCAAAGAAGTAGAAAAAACATTGGATAGTCTAGCGATATTAAATAAAAAAGGACAATTTTAATGGAAAAACAAGAACCTAGTGTACCCAGTGTACTTACGTTTTTAAAAAACAATGGGAAAAAAATAATAGAAAAAGAAAGATACAAATATGAACTCATAAGGACAAGAACACCAAAAGAAGATAAAAATTCAAAAGAAGAAAACATTTACTTAAAGGACACAAAAAAAACAACATATGAATATTTAAACCTAAAACTAGATAAACAAGAACAACAAATATCTGAATTAAAAACAGAGAATACAAATTTGAGATCACATAATAACGAAGAATGGTATGATAAGTATAAAAATATAAACACAAATTTAAAGATACGAAGAAAATATTAAAGGAAACCAAAGTAGAAATAAAACAAACAAAAGAAGAATTAGATGAAACCAAAGCAGAATTAAAACAAACAAAAGAAGAATTAAATGAGGTAAAACAAGAATTAGAATTATTAAAAGAGGAAATACAGATCCTTAGAGAACAAATGAGAAAGTTAAAAGGAAAAAAGAAAGTGAGGAAAAATACTAAAACAAGTGATGAAAGTACAACTAGTAGTAACAAAAAAATTGATAGTGACTCAGACAAAGATAGCAACGATAAATTGACTAATCAAGAAATATAAGTAGTAGAATTTATAGAAGAAGTAGAGAACGAAGAAAACTCAAAAATAGTAAAAGAAAACAACCAGATAATAGAAGTTTTACAAAAAATGAAAAGAGTAAATGCAATCATAGAAGAAGAACCCGAAAATGATATAGAAGATGAATTTAACAGACCTTTAGAAATAGAAATAGAAACAGATGTAATAAACGAAGATGCAAATGATTATCCTGAAGAAGAATCAGTAGACCCTAATTTAGAAATAATAACAAGGAAACAGACTAGATTACCAAACCACATACCAGTAGGACAACAAGCCGAATTTAAAGAATTTGTAGGATCAATGGCACAAGGAGTAAACTACAATGGATATTTTCTAGATCTAGATAATGTTTATGATGAACAAGAAATAGGAAGAAGGATAACTGATTGAAATCTTGGAATGTATATAGCACTAATGAACTCTACACAAACAAAATACTTAGAATACATGTGTGAATTGATATATAAAACATTAATAGGAAAAGTAGCATATTGGATAGAATCTATAGCATACCAACTAAGAGGAGAAGTACATAGCCATGCAACAGATTGGAAATCTATGTTAATAATATTTGATATTATACTAAAAAGAGAATTTTTAGGAGAAAGATGGTTAGTAGCTAGAGAAAACGTACTTACAGAAAGAAAAATTGAAATAGTAATGAATTTGAATAATATGAAATGTTGTAAGATTAATAAATTACCAGAATATATAATTAGTTTTAGTAAGTTCTTTTATGAAGCAAGATTCTCACCAGAAGAAGGTCTAATATATCAACAACTTTATATGACCACTTGCCAACACCTTATAACACTGAAGTATCAAAAGAATATACCCAATTAGAACCAAAAGAAAACACATTAGGAAAAAGAATAAGAGTACTAAGAGCATACTTAATGCGAAGAATTTAGAATGCAACAAAAGATTTAAAAAGATAAGAAACTAGGATTAAGAGAAATATGTGGATTCACATAAAGAAGATTAGTATTTGGATGTGATGATAAAAGAAAAGAAAGGAAATATAAAAAAAGTAATAAAAAATATCAAACAAAGAAATATAGGAGAAATAACAATTATAAAAATTATAATAACAAACCAAATTATAATAACAAACCTTATAGGAAAAAGAGATTTAAAAGATATAAAAATACCCCTGAAATCAGAAAGAAATTTAAAACAAGATGAAAATCTCCAACAAAGATTAAGAGAAATGAGTGTCAGGCAAAATCCTAATACCTAATAAAATGGTAGCAATCTATATAGAAGTCATATAGAATATAAGCCTAATAAAATGATAAAACAAAAAATCTTTATTGATAGCGGAGCAGATTTATGCTTAGCGAGAAAAGATGTATTAGAATTACACAGGTGGAATAGAACCAGATCACATAGAGCAAGAGTATCAGGATTTAACGAACAATCAAAAGAATTAGATGTGGTAGCAAAAAACATGAGAATTGTATTAGAAAAAACAATATTGAGATTACCAATAATATATCAATTAGATAATATCAAACAACATGTATTATTAGGAAACAACTTCCTAGATTACTTTAAGAGACAAGTTATAGATAGCAACACTTTTAGCTTACAAACACCCTGTAATAAATAGATAGTATTAAAAAGAATATTACCAATACATACATTAAGATTATGTTCTATAAAAACTGATAGGAATAATAACATACAACTATTAAAAGAAAAATATATTAATATAATAAAAATGAACTTTGGAGAAAATCCAATTCAACTATGGGAAGAAGAAAAAATATATGCAGAAATCAAGATAATAAATGAAAATGATATAATTAGATCCAAACCTATTAGATATAGTCCAACAGATCAAAAAGAATTTGCAACCCAATTAAAAGAATTACTAGAATTAAAAATGATACAAGAAAGTAAAAGCGCATATAGTAGCCCAACCTTTTTAGTAAGGAAACATAGTGAACAAAAAAGAGAAAAAGCCAGAATGGTAATTGATTATAGAAAACTAAATAAAAGACAATATTTGATGGATAATTTTTACCATACAAAAGAAACATTATTAACATATTAGAAAATAAAAAATAGTTTAGTAAGTTTGATTGTAAAAGTGAATTTTGGCAAATAAAACTAACAAATGAATCAAAATCTTTAACAGCCTTTAGTGCCCCTCAAGGACACTATGAATGGAATGTACTACCATTTGGATTAAAAAATGCACCACAAATATTTCAAAGAAGAATGGATCAAGTATTTAGAAAATTAACAGAATTTTGTATAGTATATGTTGACGACTTATTAATATTTAGTGATAATCTAGACGATCATATAAAACATCTAAAAGAATTTATAGTAACTATAAAACAACACGGAATACTATTATCTGAAAAGAAATCTGAAATCTTTAAAAATAATATTGAATATTTAGGATATATTAAAGATAATGAAGGATTACAACTGAAAGAACACATAGTAACAAAAATAAAAAATTTCAAAGAAAAGGTAGAAAGTAAAAAAGGAGTACAACAGTTCTTAGGAGTTATAAATTATGCTTTAGACCATATAAAAGATTTACCACTCTTAAGAAAACCATTACAAAAATTAACAAAGAAAAACATAACCTTTGAATGGAAACAAGAACATACTAAAGCTATAAAAGACATCAAGGAAAAGGTAAAAACATTACCAAAATATAGAATACCAACAGAAAAAGATCAACTAGAACTTTTTACTGACGCTAGTGATATAGGATGGGGAGCAGTCCTCATAGCTTATGATAAAGGAGATATAGATAAACAAAAACCACTAATTTGTGGATATGGAGGAGGAACATGGAGATCAAATGAGAAAAATTATCATATTAATGAGAAAGAATTATTAGCAGTAAAATTTGGAATAAAGAGATTTCATTACCACTTATTACTAGTAAAATTTATTGTTAGAACTGACAACACACATGTAAGAGCTTTTATTACAAACAAGATAGATCCTTTACCGGAATTGAATACAAGGAGAAAATGACAATCATTTTTTTGTTGTTATGACTTTATTGTTAAGAATATATCTGGAACTAAATATGTTTTAGCTGATTTTCTTAGCAGATATAACAATATCGATCAACAATGATAACCTTGAAGAGTATAATACCAACTCCATGGATTCCATTATACAAACTAATGAAATTCTAATATCCAGATTACAAGAAAACACCAATCTTATAAACCAACTCAGAGAAGCCATACAAGACTTGATAACCCTGAAAACTTTACAAAATGAGACACAATCCAAATTACCTATCACTACACCTGAAAGACCAAAAAATCCTACTACTAAAACTTTGGCACCATTTGTATCAAAACTGGCAACTATACCATCTTCAATACCATCCTCTTCATCAACAGTATCAATGGCCGACAAACAGAAATATACACTTGAATATATCAGTGCTTATGAAAAGATCAATAAATTTTATGATTATAAGACTAGCCCTCATATTTTACGTAGTGCTAAACTAAGCAAGTATCCCAGATTCTTGTGCAGTGAACAAGCTAACCCGGAAATAACATCAAAATTATTCACTTAAGGTTTATTGATAAACTAATAGTGGATGAGAACATGTACAACATTGCCAGATTATCAAGTATTATTGTAGAATCTACAAAACTCATGATGGAATCATTCAGAAAAGGAGTATACGGAATACAAATATTTGACGCATCAATAGACCTAATAGGAAAGCCCATTGTGAAATGTCAAATATTCAATACTAGAAAAAATAGTACTATCAGCGGAGATGATGAAAATCTGAACATGAAAATATCGTGCACTTATGAGAAATTCCAAGAGTGGCTCAGTGCAAAAAGAACATTTGGATTATTAACCTTGAAAACCATAATAGAGGACATGTTACGAGCAAAGAAAACATGTATTATTGGCGACTCGAAAGGAGGAGCAGTGGAAGATATTATCACCTTGTATTACAACAATGACATTATGACACATGATACCATGAGACTCACAGAAATGCATGACAAAATTATAAACCTGAAATATAAACATGCAAAAGAAACGATTGACCAATACCAAAAGATAATTGGACAAAATAGAAAGCAAGTAATAAATACTAGACCTACTACTATTACTAATACAATAAAAAAAGAAGGGAATTCTGATCCTTTTGCATAAGGATGCGAGAAATTACTACTTTGATAGGGATCATGTAGTTTTGCTACTTGAAGCCCAATTTACTACTCTGATAGGGAGCCTGTTGTTTTACTACTTGCAGCCCAATTTACTACTATGATAGGGAGCCTATAGTTTTACTACTTGCAGCCCAATTTACTACCATGTATTACTATGTACTACCATGTATTACAAACCATGACAAGGAAGAAGATAGCAAAATAATCTGATAGAAATATCAACTCATGATAAGGTGATATTATCAAGAAGGACACCTGGAAAGCAACCGAAGAAAAAGGACAACAAAGACAAAAACTTTGAAAAAGATCAGGCAATCATAGCAGACAAACTGTAGCACTTTAGACTTTTGGAAAAGTAATTACTATTTACTTTATGACTTTTGAGAAAGAAATTTTGTCATCTTATCAGCCGAGGTTATCTATATAAAGAACCTCTTGTAACCATATTATTCATTCGAAAACTTTCTATACAAATCTTTGTTTGAAAACTCTCTATGTTGAGCTAAACCCCCTCCTTAGTCTATAATCCAGATCAATTATAATATCATAATACAAGAGATAAAATACTTTGAAAGATTATAATTAGAACCATATTAGTCTTTAAACCAACACATTGATAAGAATTTTAGAAGATAGTCTATTGAGAACTCCCAGTCACCTAGGCTAATTATCCCGCAATTTCAGTGAAAGAAGAAGGGAAGCAGGGCCAAGGGTGGATTGAGATCTCCAGTGATCTGAAGTTCTGATTAAGATGTATGATTTCTAGACTATGTGTTTTTAATTATAATTTTGATAAGTGTTAAACTCTGTAATTATGATGTTCATATTGGTTAAAGGTTATAGACTTTTATTTAAAAATGAATTTTGAGTTGATACTACCCGTTTACTTACTACATGCTTATTATTTGATAAACTTAGATATTTTGTAGGTGAATTATAAACTAAACGTCCAAAACTCGCAAACACATGTGTCACGTTATATATTCTACTAATATTTTGTAGGTGAATTCTAAACTAAACATTCAGAACTCGCAAAACATGTGTCACATTGTATATTCTACTAATCTTTTGTAGGATAATTAAACTACTCGTTCAGAACTCGCAGAACATGTGTCACATTGTATATTCTACTGATATTTTATATGTGAATTATAAACTAAACGTTCAGAACTCGCACATAACTCCAACTGTAACTTTTTTCAAACCCAACGTCCAAATAACAGTTTAGTTTAGTTTATAATTCACCTACAACAGATTAGTAGAATATACAATGTGACACATATTTTGCGAGTTCTGAACGTTTACATGACATGTAAACAAAACAACAAAAACAACATCCTTTTCACATGCCATGCAAAAACAAAAGTAAAAAAAAAAACAAAGGAGAAGTAGGAACCACAACTACTGGAGGTTATTGGAGGGAGCTAGAGGGGAATGTGGTGGTGAAGGAAGGGGAGTGAAGTAGAGTCAATGCAAAAGCTCAGTAAAAATTATAGAATGCTAATAAACCTATTTCAGACTTCTGCTATAAAGATTCTACTAGACTATTTATGGCAGTGTCATTTTCTTCCTTTTGGACGAGCAACTATTGTATTTGATAAAAAAACCCATGTCAAATCTTAACCAAACTGCTTTAAATCTCATATATGAGCTCCCCTACATGTTCTGGTTTTTTTGAGATATCACCCACATAAGATAGAGCTCAATTGCGGTAATCCAAAATTTCAACAATCATCTTCTTTAACCTTGAGAGTTCCTATAAAATCGATCCAAAATCATGTAAAATCTCAACGAAATTGCTTCAAATTTCATATATGAATTCTCCTCGACGTTTCAATTTTTTTGAGGCATTGACAGCTGCTACATGCCATATAACAATTAATTCTTTCAAGTTATTATATATATAGCCAACGCAAAAATTTAGTCTATTTTAGACCTGAATAAGAATTCTGCTAGACTATTTCTGACAGTGTCTTCTTCTTCCTTTTGGACAAACAACTGCTGTAATTTGATCCAAAATCATGTCAAATCTTAAACAAAATGCTTCAAATTTCATATATGAGCTCCCTCCACGTTCAGGTTCTTTTGGGATATCACCTACGTGAAATAGAGTTCGATTGCGGTAATCCAAAATTTAAACAATTATCTTCTTCAACCTTGAGAGTTGTTATAAAATCGATCCAAATCATGTCAAATTTCAACGTCATTTCTTCAAATTTCAGATATGAATTCTCCTCGACGTTTCAATTTTTTTGGGGTATCACTCACTCAAAACAGAGCTCATTTGCGGTAACCCACATTTTTTAATTAGAGCTTCAAAGTTTTCTTAATGGTAGTTAAAGGCTTCCAACTCCTTCTTCACGTTTTTTAGCAACCAAAATGTATATATACTTTAAGTTTAGCTTTCAACGATAATTACACACATAGAAGATGAAGGAATGAGTGAATTTGAGAGTAAAAGAATGATTTTCGGAGAAAAAGAACATGAAAGAAGAAAGAGAGAAAGAGAGAAAGAGAGAAAGAGAAATGGACTTTCTTGAAAAGTTTAAAACTTAACTTCAAAGTTTTTAAAAATACAAAAAGGCCCCATGTATTTGCTAATTCTATCATTAATAATTTCTGAAAAAAAAAGGACCCTGCCACTAAATTTGTTTTGAGGTCCTGCCAATTAAATCATTCATACATCAATGTTATTTAATTCATTATAGCAGGTTTTTCATTTCACTTATCATGTGCAATTACATATACTGTAATCTTTTACAATAAAAGTTAAATTCAATACTATTAAAATACCACTTGACAGAAATCAACTTTAGCGGAAGGCAGAGTATAAGAGAAAAAAAGAAGTATGTCTACTTTAGATTTCTAATCTTATGCTCCAGGTGATATTATTAACTCAATAAAGTATCTAAAAGAAGACTAACTCATTTTACAAAAAGGCACTATTAAATATGTTATATATATATTCCTTCAACTAGATGCAACATTATATTATTTGTAAACCTGTCCACTTTCTACTAGCACCTTTTGATTCTTGAAAGAGAAAAAATGGAGCTTACTCAACAGGATCTTTTAGAGGAATTACTAGCTCCAAGGAACACTTTTCCAAGTGGAGTGAATGAATTTTTTTCAAATGGATGGACTTTTGAATCACCTTTTTACCAAAATCCAGAATTTATAGCCTTAAATTCTTCACTTTTAGGCCTCATTTCACCCCCTACAAACAATTTTCAGTGTCCTGATTTCACTTCACAAGAATCTTATCAATTTCTTGATTCTTCTTTCACTGGTCCAGATAAAATTAATGAGACAGTGTTGCCAGTACTTGAAATACAAGATGAGTACAATCAGGAAGAACTTGGTGGGATAATTCCTAGTGATATTCATTGCCTGCAAGAAAACTTGAATAGCTTTGATACTAATAGTGATGTTAAAGTTGAAGAAGAAAATTCAAGAATAATGGGTGTTTGTTCTAATGTGGGAGAAAAGAAGAGTAAAGTTAAGAAGCTTGAAGGGCAGCCTTCAAAAAATTTAATGGCAGAGAGGAGAAGAAGAAAGAGACTCAATGATCGACTCTCTATGCTTAGATCCATTGTTCCTAAAATTAGTAAGGTAAATTTGCTCATTTGTTCTTTGAAACGTTCAAATTAATTAAATGTGTTTTACTTCTATTGTAAAATAAATTATATTATCAGATCACATAAAAAATAATATGTAACTATTTATAATAAGTGAGATTCGTAACTTGAAAAATAAGCTAGATAATCTGCTACAACATAAATTCTCCTATGTGAGCTTGCTTACGTTGTCGGTCCCAAGTCCGAATAGAAGAGAAGAATTGTTGTACGTTTGACAACCAACATAAAACTAGTCAATTTCATGGAGCTAAGGTGAAATTATTGTTATTGTAATCTACAGTCTACACAACGGGTCAAAATGCAATAATATTATAGCAATTTTTTTTTTAAAATTCTCGTAGTGTATATAAGCTGAATCTAATTAAAAATGACTGGAGTATCTGATTTTCTGTTTAATCAAGATGTGGGCGTTAGTATAGTTCTGCTTGTTCTTTTAATTGATAGATACTTTGATTGAGCAGATGGACAGAACATCTATACTTGGGGACGCAATTGATTACATAAAGGAACTGTTAGAAAAAATCCATACATTGCGTGAAGATGATAATGAGAAAGACGAAATTAAGGATATTAAATTCGTGGGGAACTTCAAGGAGCTAAAGCCAAATGAAGCACTTGTTAAAAAGCCTCCTAAGGTACAACATCTTACATTAGCCATCCCTGCCCCATAGTTAACTTTTTGTCAATAATCGTAACAGAATTAATTATGACTGTGTTTTATTAATGAGCTCTATTGACACTTAATTTCAGTTTGATGTAGAAAGGAGAAATGTGGACACCCGAATCGAGATCTGTTGTGCTGGAAAGCCAGGATTGTTGTTGTCGACAGTGAGCACCTTAGAAGCAGTTGGGCTTGATGTACAACAATGTGTTATCAGCTGTTTCAGTGACTTCTCATTGCAAGCTTCTTGTTCTGAGGTACTACTATCTTTGACCTCTGGTCGGTCTATTCCTAAGAAGCAACCAATTTTATGATGTCGTATGTTTCTTAGGACGAAGAACCTTAGGTGTAATGGTAAATTTGACATACTATGTTCGGAAGTCGTCATGCATTAATTAGTCTGTTGTGAAAATGCAAGATAAGACTATGTACAATAGGTCCAATGTAGTATGATGTCCCTTCCTCAGGGCATAGCATGAGCTTAGTACACCGAATTGACTTTTTACTACTATTAATTGTTATAGTAGTTTAGCCAAGTATATCCAACTCCAGATCCGTATAAAAAAGGAAAGTTGTGATAGGTTATTGGTCAGTGTTAAAAAAACTCAAATTGATGAGGGATCACTTGATTACTAAAACATTAACCTCAGCAGATAAAGCAGAGCTGATGCAAAAGATTCATATAACCGACCTTAATTAATTTTGAGATTGAGACATAGTTGATCGATTATTCACTCTAGCAATTGCTTTAAAATGTAGAATGATTGAGCATGTTAATTAATGATTTTTTTTTATCTCCGAATTTTATTAGGCAAGGGAGCATCGAACAATTTTGAGCTCGGAAGACGTAAAGCAAACATTGTTCAAAACAGCAGGTTACGGAGGAAGATGTCTTTAGAAGATGATATAGAGATATGGACAATAAGCCCCAACAAGGTCAAAGACATTCTGTCTGTTGTTTAAAGATTATTGCAACTTTTAGTAATGTCTGATCTTTCTCCAATGTAGTTTTCTTGATTCATTTATTAGTTCTGCTCTGCCATACTATTATTCAAAGGAAGTTAATATAATCCGTCTATCAATTGTCTCAAAATATTTAATAGGAATATTGATATTCGCGGGGTATGAATTTACGAGTCGAGTGTGAAATGTTTATTGTCGATATCGTAGAGGATAAGATTAATAGTTTTAAAACAACAAATTTCCAGCATATATATCCACAAACTGAGATTGTGTTCAAAGGATCAAGGATTGCTCTTTAAATTGCAAGGGCAACGGGGCAGAGCGTCACCTATGGGTTCACATTAAGTCAGTAACGATTGTCTGGAGTCTTTATATGTATTAAGAGATTACAAAATATTAATTAATATTTAATTGTGAATCTAATTATTATTATATATTAATTTTAAATTGTTATAAAAACTCATAAATTTGAAATTCTGAATCTGAAGAACAATAACTACTACTAACATTTATCAAGTTCATGTGCGGAAAGATGAGAGCTATGACCATACTAAGAATTCACATCTTGTGACAAATCCAGTCTTTAAGCTATAAACTTTAAATTGGGAACATGAAATATAAAGTATACGTCTGATTGTATCAATGTTTTAGTGATAAATATATCAAGACATGCTATTTAACCAGACACGTCACAAGTACAGATGAAATTTACAGTCAACCCCCAAATCAACCGTTGATAGCCTGACCAAAGACCGAAGGACTCTTGACTGTGTGAGCATTTGGTCCCGAGTCTACTTTGCCCACACTAGATAACGATGACCCCGAGTGACACGTCTGGAGGGTCCAAGGTTTTTGGACAGTCAAATTTTCAGGATACAACCAAACTCGAAGCAATTACAATTAACATTCAATTTAACCGTATTTAGTAGCCATGAAAATAACCTATTACAGAAATGCAGGGTAAGGTTGCGTATAATAGATCCTTGTGATCCAACTCCTCCACGGACCCCGCACACAGAGTGAGCTTAGTCCACAGAATTGGCCTTTAGTAACCATGATCTGATACCTATAATGTGCGGGAGGGATTTGTTGAAATCCACAACAATGTGGATCAAAGCAAGCATAGAAGGCAATAATGGAAGCTTAGTTCGAGACTTCCATGAAAATATCTCAAAACAGAGGAGAGAAAACTTGTAAAGGGAGAAATGCATTTGGGGAAATGAAAAAATCACTTCCATTTCATTACAAATGAAGTATATATACACAATACAATGAAACATGGAAAGATCTAGAAGCTAAGAACTAAAATATCTAAGCTAGTGTAACAAACTTGTAACTAAATCGACTAACTTTAACTAACTCTAACCAACTAATTAGTGGGACCCTAATCTAATTATAATTACAAGTTAATTAATTCTCAACACCCTCCCTCAAGTTGGAGGTGTGGAAGACACTCCAAAATTGTGAAGAATAGATGAATGTTTGATCTCTGTTAGTGCTTTGGTTAGGACATCTGCAATCTGATGGTTTGTGGCAATATGATGCAAAGATATCAGACCTTTTTGCAACTGATTCCTGACAAAGTGACAATCCACTTCAATGTATTTTGTTCTTTCATGGAACACAAGATTCCTAGCTATGTGTAATGCAGACTGACTGTCACAGAACACCTTGAATGGCACTGGAGAAGGGACTATTAGTTCTTCAAACAACCTGCTTAGACACACAAGCTCTCCTACCACCTTTCTAAGGGCCCTGTACTCTGCCTCTGCAGATGATAAGGAGATAGTTTCTTGCTTCTTAGATTTCCAACTCACAGGACTGTTCCCTAATAGTACAAGGTAACCACTCACTGATTTTCTTGAGTCTGGGCATGCAACCCAATCTGACTCACAGTAGGCTTGAACTTCAAAATCTGGATCTTTAGAAAATAATATCCCTAGTGTTGGATCACACTTGAGGTACTGTAAAAGATGTAATGCTTCTTTCATGTGGGGCTCTTTGGGGTCTTGCATAAACTGACTTAGGTGTTGTACACTATAGGATATATCCAGTCTTGTGTTGGTTAGAAAGCTTAATTTCCCAACTAGCTTCTTATATGCACTAGGATCCTTTAGAACAACACCCTCCTTAGCCCTTAGCTTGATTGCGGGATCAAGTAGAGAAGAAAATTGTGTTGGTTGATGCAATTGTACTCTTTGAGAAGATCAAGTAAGAACTTTCTTTGAGATATGATCAAGTCATCTTTCTTTTAGACAACTTCCAATCTTAGAAAGTAATGCAGCTTTCCCAAGTCTTTGATCTTGAATGTTGCATGTAGGAACTGTTTTAAATCTTCAATCTCCCTTAGATCAGTGCCAGTAAGTATAACATCATCCATACAGACAACAACATATACTGCAGAGTGGTCTATCTTTTTGTGGAACAAAGAGTAGTCATGCATGAAGTATGTGTAGCCTCTTAAATACAAAGCTTGAGTCAACTTTGCATACCACTGTCTACTTGCTTGTTTCAAGCCATACAGAGATTTATTTAACTTTCATACCAGTCTAGGTTTGTCAATTGCAAGGCCTGGAGGTAATTCCATGTATACCTCCTCATGTAAATCACAATGAAGGAAGGCATTATTCACATCTAGTTGGAATATATCCCATACCTTCTTTACAACAGTGGATAATAATACTATCACAGTTGTCATTTTAACAACTGGTTATTTTAGTATAATCTATCTCACCTTGTTGAGTGTACCCCTTAATTACTAACCTTGTCTTAAACCTTTCAATGCTTTCATAAGCCTTGTGTTTCACCTTATACACCCACTTACACCCTATTACTTGTTTCCCATATGGCAAGGGAACTAGATCCCAAGTGTGGTTTGTGTACAATGCTTCAAATTCCTGTGTCATAGAAGCTTGCCAAGCAGGATTCATAGATGTCTCCTCATATGAAGAAGGTTCACTGTCATTGTAGATATTACTCACAAGACTCAGACTCTTAGGATACATAATGTTAGATTATATGTGTTGGGAATGGGAAAACAGTGCATTGAGATTAAGAGATGCAGGCTTATCAGTTTTATCAGGTTTGAGATTAGAAAGGGAATGAATGTAGTCATGCAAATAATTGGGTGGTTTGTGATTTCTCTGGGACACTCTTGGATCTACAAGTTATTCTATAGGTACTGGAGATGTATGTACATCAGGTTGTTCAACTAGTGTTGTGGTTTCTGTGTTTGGTGTGTCTGAGTAATATTGTGCAGGACTATTAGGTGAATTAGTTAGTTATCAGATGACTAATGTGATAAGGTTGATGGAAATACGACTTGTGTTCTGCCAAGGGGATTAATTTCATATCATTCTTGAATAAATGAGCTAGAGTTGATTAATAAGAGAGAAACATGAAATCTCTTGAGTGTGAAGGTTAAAGTCATATTTTCAAAGTGAAACAGTGTTCTTGATAGTAGATTGTGTCGAAGCGTTACTGGATGGATATCATGGTTGAGTACATCAAGTATTAATGACGTGGGAGTAATTGTGTGTGGTAAGGCACATGTATTGCTCGGATTGCTACTTTTGAATTGGCTAAATACGTAAGGGTATTGCAATCAAAGATTCAATGGTTATGAAGGGGGAATACCAGGCTTCAGGCATTGCGTCAACGTATTCGGATTAGTGAACGAGTTAAGTGAAAGCACAAGAAGGAAGATTCGATGTATTCAGATTCTATAGAGTTATGTCAGATTTTCGTACCAATTGTGAGTTGAGAACAAGAAGATTTAAATTATAAGGTGTAGTTCCTCAGTACTAAGTTGATGACTTAGGTAGATTTCAGCTTTTAAAGTCAGGGACACCAGCGTGGCGTTGAACATTCATGAGCAATGGATTGGGATCGGTCACCACGGACCTATGAGAGTATTGTGATTGGTTGTTTAAAGGAATTGAGCAAGTTCGGGTGATATTTAAGGAGTGGTGCACCTTGCACCAGGGTAGGATCGTTCATGTATCACCGGGTGGCTTATGGTTATATTGTCATAAAGATTTATGGTTAGCCTAGTAGTCCATTTCAGAAGATTTGATAGATTTACAGTTTATAACAGAGATAAGGTAGAGTTACCGGGCTTTAGTTAGAGTTGCAAGTTGATTTGATGATATTTTTTTAATCACAACTATTTGCACAATCCTAATGGTCTATGAGATACCTAGTGATGGCTTGGGAAGGTGCAATGGATATGGAAACCCTTGGAATGATCAGATGATTTCCTACCGATTTGGCGAATCAAGATAGTCATTAGGATGATGCACATATTACTATATTTGGAGGTATAAGAGAAATGGGAAGATGAGAGTTAGCTCAATAGTTTCAGCTCGACAAAATGAAACTAACAGATTTGGAATTAGCGCAATTGGCCTTAGATAAGGTTAGTTTTGGATAGAAAAGTTGGGAGTTGGCTCAGAACAAGCATATTTCTTCTAACGAGAGATGGTCATGATTTAGACTCACAGCATATGACAACATGCTTTCTATGAATTTTTAGTACTAAATATGACTTTGGATGGTGCGGAATAAAGATAAGTGGAATTGGAGTATTTGACCGGTACAAGCTTGGTAATGGATTATGGCTACAACTAAAGGACTGAAGTATTCATGACAGAATTCGTGGAATCAATCAATTGCGTCTAGAGGTGTGGTTAGAATAAAAGTCAAAGGATTTGAGCGGAGACATTTCAAATGTAAGAAAATCAGCTGTGGAAGAAATTTTGGGTTTCTAAACTAAGTCAGGGAGAGTTCTGACTCGTAAAGCAAACAAGTAGTGCTATCAGTGTGATTTTTGCATGTGAAGTCGTTCATGAGGTTGATGACGTAGGTTCTCAAGCTACTCGACAACTTTGGTAATTTTCATTACCGTTCGAGGAATAACGTGTGTTTAAGTGGTAGATGATGTAACGACCTGTTTGGTCATTTTAAACTTTTAGACTCCTTTTCCCAAGAATGCCCTTCCCATAGCTTTATCTCAGCTTTTATGACTTATAGGGATAGATGGCATGACTCCCGAGGTAATCAGGTAGGTTTCAAACCCTTTTTGATAAGTTTGGAGATTCCTAAGTTAAGAGATTAGAAGAGTTTGACCCATAGTTGACTTTTGGGTAAACGTTCTCCGTTTGAAGTTTCAACGGTTCCATTAGCTCCGAGATGACATTTATGACTTAGTTGAGCCTTTGGTTCGGGTCTCGAGGCATCCTGGTGTGTTTTGGGGGTTAGATTGTAAAATTATAAAATTAGAACTTAAGTGTTGACTTTAGTCATGTCACGACCCGACCCGACGGGCCGCGACTAACTGCCCTAATGACGTCATTACACTAACCTGTCACACATAATCCAACTAACACTTAATGAGTCTGAAATCCGGCAACATAACGCTGCAATAACAACATATGTCAGGATAGGCAAGCCGACAAGGCTGCCTTTACCCCCGAATGTACCTGCCTCCTGAGGAGTCACAACTAGCCAACACAATACAACAGACAAGCCGACAAGGCTGCCACTAGATAATGTCATATATACACGGGGACACCCCAACACAGAGTACAATAGCATGACTGACCAAAACAGAGTTATAACCCTTACATAAGTACAACCCACAACTGTCTACAGACCTCTACAAGAAGGATAACGACATATGACGGGATAGGGCCCCGTCGTGCCCCTAAATATACAAAAGTCAAAATAATAGGGTTCTGTACCCAAAATGACAAAGCTCTGAATCAAAGGAGCTTCCCAACCTGCTGAGTAGGAACCTAGGCTTGAGGTTCACCAAACTGAAAACCTGTACCTGCGGGCATGAAACGCAGCCCCCAGAGGAAAAGGGGTCAGTACGAAATAATGTACTGAGTATGTAAAACATGAAGCTATAAAATAGATCATAAGTAGCCAACAGAAAATAGGAGATTAGTATAAAAAAATCAGGATCCAAATGCAACTGTGCCATAAACAATAAAAGTCAGTTGCCTTATAAAAATGAGAGTCAAGTCAAGAAAACATGAGTGCCTGTCCATATACATATATATCTGTAACGTAACCCGGCCCACTAGTGCGGGACTCGGTGGAATCATATCATAACCCGGCCCATGCTGGGACTCGGTAAAGTCATATCGTAACCCGGCCCATGCTGGGACTCGATAAAGTCATATCTCATCTATGGATCCATCCGACGTAACCCGACCCTCTAGTGAGGGTCTCGGTGAAGTAATGCAAGGCTGTGCACGAACATAACCCGGCTTGGGACTCGGTGAGGTGAAGTAGTAACACTTAGCACGAGTAGATATCATGAGTAACCATATGCAAGTAAAAATTATCATTTGATTCTCAATAAAATCATTATAATAATGTCATAATAAACTCTTTGCTGAAAAATCATAGGCACTTCTCATAACAATCCTCTTTAGGAATTAAACTGTATAAGAATCAAGTACGTCACTGCACTTTCATTAAATCATGCCAAAAGAAAGAGGTAAGGGTTTCACATACCTTTTAGACGAACTAATCCACCCAATATTAGAATATGCCTCGTTATAGAACTTCAACCTATAATAATGGTAATACGTTCGTCAATTATATGATTACTAGCATACTTTATATCGAATAACGACTTCTTATTCTATAAAAATTAGGCAAGACTTCCCATGTTTATACATGTTTCCACAACTTCCAAACGAGGCTAATAACATCAATAACCAAGCAACAATTAAGGGCACAACCAAAACAACAATAAAAGGAATTTACACACCTACTTCTCATGTAAATTTAGCATCTTAATCCACCTTAAAAACAGCCCACAAAACAGTCCATGTTCCAACAACAACTAGGGTAGAATGTGAAGCCTTTCTACATCTTTCTACACCCTTATTTCTTTAGGACTTACATTAGCAATTACCACACTTAAACATGCATAATGGTAACTAAAGTTTCAGCATTATAACACCACAAAACAGTCCCTAAAACAGTCCATATACATCACAACATGTCCAACAATTTCATGCAAGTTCTTGGCCACAACATGTCATAATTCCATAACTCTTATCTTAACTCCTAAAATTCAATTTCGTATTTCAATACTTCCATTTAACTAATTCCAACTAAATATTAATGTTTCATTTCAATTTCATCATGCAATTAGTGACAATAATAACAACAATAACCAACGAATCCAATAACACCAAAATCTGTCTCAAATTGACAACTAGCCCAAAATTGTCACATGCAACGCTTAAATTCCAATTTCTCCTTAACAAAAATTCATTACCTTAATTCTAACAACATGCATTCCAATTATATCATAGAAAGAAGAATTTTATACCTCAAATTCGTCCCAAAATAGTCCGCAATTTTCTGCCCACTGTTTGTCCGAAAATCCCCACTGTTTTCGTATTTCTTTCCCTTTTTTGTTCACTTCTTCAACTCCAATTGACATGCAAGTGTTCTACAATGTTAAGCCATCATCCCTACACATTTTTCTTCCAAAATTTCATCCCAAAAATTCAAAATTTCTTGACTACAGTTTCGGCCAGCAGTGGTTGTTTTTGCCACTGTTTTTGGTGTTGTTTTGCTTCTAATTTTTGGTGAAAAATGTAGTCTAGGAAGAGAAGATAAAAATCTTAAATTGGGTATGGGGTTGGGGGTGATTTTCGGCCAGCAAGGGGGGGTGGGTTTGGAGAAGAGAGGTGAGGTTTTTGGTTAAGTTTAGAATGAAGATGAAGAGGTGAGTGTAGGTATATAAAAAAAATTTGATTTTTCCTTTTTACACTTTGGCCCCCAAGTTCTTCAATTAATAAATCTTAAACCCACCTCTTATGATTCCCGAGAATTTCATAAGCCTCGTATCCTCAATGTCATAATTTTATAATACAATACTATTCCATAACTCCATTGGAATAAATTCAACTACTAGGATTAATTCTCATCGTCACGTGTATAGCACTAAATAAAAACTATTCCGGGATAACATCCGTTTATACACTAATTTCCCGTATTAACATATGTAAGCATTCCTTATATTCAATATCCGAATCTTACTTCCTTAATGACGTTTTTAATTATCGTCTTAATCTTACGAGGTGTAACATACACCCCCCCTCAGAAACATTCGTCCTCGAATGTTCATAATAAGTCTAATGCTAGAAAAATTTCGGCAGAGTCTCCTTTATAACTATGCCTATCCGCCTATATTTAGCAAACCAACAGATGCCACACAGGGCCACAATATATCACACATATGCAATTCACCAATTACAATAATCAAATGGGGAGTTGAATTGAATTACCTAGAGGCACAGGGAACAAATGAGGATACTTCTTCTTCATCTCATCCTCTGCCTCCCAAGTCATTTCCTCCCTATTGTGGTTCCTCCACAATACCTTGACGGAAGCCACATCCTTCGTCCGTAATCTCCTAACCTGACGATCAAGTATGGCTACGGGGCTTTCCTCGTAAAGCAGCTCCTCTGTCACCTGGACGTCATCTACTGGGAAGACTCTGGAAGGATCACCAATACACTTACGCAACATAGATACATGGAAGACTGGATGTACTGCTTCCAAATCAGGCGGTAGATCTAACTCATAGGCAACCTTGCCTATTCTACGAATGATCTGGTAAGGCCCGTTGTACCTTGGGCTAAGCTTCCCTTTCTTGCCAAACCTCATCACACCCTTCATGGGTGACACCTTTAGGAACACCCAATCATCCACCTAAAACTCTAAGTGTTAACGTCGATTATCAGCATATGACTTCTGTCGACTCTGTGCTGCTAATAACCTCTCCTGAATGAGTTTCACCTTATCAACAGCTTGCTGAACCATGTCTGGGCCGATCAACTTAGTCTCACATACATCAAACCAACCAATAGGTGACCTGCACTTCCTCCCATATAAAGCCTCATACGGTGCCATCTGGATGCTAGAATGGTAGCTGTTGTTATAAGCAAACTCAATGAGTGGTAAATGGTCATCCCAACTACCTCTGAAGTCAATAATACAGGCCCTCAGCATATCCTCTAATGTCTGAATAGTACGCTCTGCCTGCCCGTCCGTCTGAGGGTGAAATATTGTGCTGAGACTCACTTGTGTCCCCAATCCCTTCTGGAATGATCTCCAGAAGTTAGTTGTAAACTGAGCTCCTCGGTCTGATATAATAGATGTGGGAACCCCGTGTAATCTCACTATCTCCCTGATGTACAGCCTAACATAGTCCTCAGCTTAGTAAGTAGTTCTCACTGGAAGAAAATGGGCTGATTTCGTCAGCCTATCCACGATAACCCATATGGAATCACACTTCCGCTGAGTGCGAGGTAAGCCTGTAATGAAGTCCATATTGATCACTTCCCACTTCCAAGTCGGGATCTCAATCTCCTGTAATAATCCACCAGGCTTCTGATGTTCAACCTTAATCTGCTGATAATTCGGGCACTGGGCAACAAATTCTGCTATATCTCTTTTCATGCCATCCCACCAATACAAGCATACATCTTCGTCGACCCTAGATGAATGGAATAACGGGCATTGTGTGCCTCTCCCATAACCTGTTGTCGTAGCCCTGCAACATCAGGTACACATAATCTGCCCTCATACCTCAGCACATCATCAGGTGTAACCTCAAATAAAGTCTTTCCCTTTCGAAGAGCTGCATCTCTATACCGGGCCAGAACAGGATCCTCATACTGACGTTTCTTTACCTCTTTCACGATAAAGGACTCAGCAACATCCCGAATAAGAACCCCGCTATCTCCCGAATCCGTCAACCGGACTCCAAGACTCGCTAGCCTATGTATCTCACGAACCATCTTCCTTCTGTCTGGCTGCACATCCGTCAAGCTACCCATGGATCTACGGCTAAGAGCATTTGCCACAATATTGGCTTTTCTCGGGTGGTATAAGATATCAACATCATAGTCCTTTAGCAACTCTAACCACCGCCTCTGCCGTAGGTTCAACTCCTTATGTGTAAAGATATATTGGAGACTCTTATGATCCTTATAAATATTAACATGAATCTCATACAAATAATGTCTCCAAATCTTCAGGGCATGAATCACCGCTGCTAGCTCCAAATCATGAGTGGGATAATTATTTTCATGCTTTCTGAGCTGTCGGGAGGCATAAGCTAAAACTTTGCCATGCTGCATCAACACTCACAATAAATGACATAACCATCCGGTCCCTCAGGAAGAGTCAAAACTGGAGCCGTTGTCAACTTGTCCTTCAACAACTGGAAACTGTGCTCAGAAGCATCCGTCCATTGAAACTTAGCTGCCTTCTGGGTTAGCCTAGTCAAAGGCGCTGAGATCGCGGCAAACTTCTCCAGAAAACTGCGTACCTCAGTAAGTGTCGTATGGCTGGGCCAAGTCTTCACCGCCTCAATCTTCTGTGTATCCACCCGAATACCATCATCCCCGATAATATGCCCCAAGAATGTCACTGAAGTCAACCAGAACTCACACTTGGAAAACTTGGCATAGAACTGTTGGTGCTGGAGGACCCTAAGTACCGTCCTCAAATGGTCTGCATGCTCCTGCTCTGAACGGGAATAAACCAGGATATCATCAATGAATACAATGACGAACATGTCTAAGAACGGCCTGAATACCCGGTTCATCAAATCCATAAACACTGCTGGAGCATTGGTCAGTCCAAAAGACATCACCGTAAACTCATAATGTCTATATCGGGTTCTGAATGCTGTCTTTGGAATATCTGCCTCCCTTACCCGCACCTGATGATAACCTGACCACAAGTCTATCTTCGAGAAGCACTTAACACCCTGTAACTGGTCAAATAAATCATCAATCCTGGAAAGGGGGTACATGTTCTTGATGGTTACTTTGTTCAGCTGCCTATAATCCATACACATCCGCAGCGATCCATCTTTCTTCCTCACAAATAACACTGGTGCTCCCCATGGAGAGGTACTTGGCCTAATAAAGCCTTTCTCCAACAAGTCTCTCAGCTGCTCCTTCAACTCATTCAGCTCTGCAGATGCCATTCTATAAGGAGGAATGGATATAGGTTGGGTACCTGGCAATACATCTACACTGAAATCTATTTCCCGCTCTGGAGGGAGACCTGAAAGATCATCTGGGAATACATCCGGAAACTCACTAACTACCGGGACTGACAGAAGAGTCGGTACCTCCGCTTCTGTATCATGCACCCGAAGCAAATGATAGATACAACCTTTTCTGACCATTTTCCTTGCCTTGAGGTATGAAATAAACTTACCCCTCGGCGATGCTGCATTCCCTTTCCATTCTATAACTGGCTCGTCTGGAAACTAAAATCGAACCAACTTCTCCCTACAATCAACGTTGGCAAAACAAGAAGCCAACCAATCCATACCCATAATGACATCAAAGTTCGTCATATCCAGCTCTATCAAATCTGCTAAGGTATGACGGCTATATATCACCACCGAATAATTTTTATACACACGCTCAGTTATAACCGAATCTCCTACCGGTGTAGCTACCTCAAATGGTTCTATCCGCTCAGGTTCTATCCCTATTCTATTAGCAACAAGAGGGGATATGTAGGATAAGGTGGAACCTGGATCTATCAAAGCATATACATCACAGAAAAAGATCGATAATATACTTGTAACAACATCTGGTGACGCCTCTTGATCACGTCTACTGGCCAAAGCATATATGCGGTTCGAAGGACAGCCGGAACTAGAAACTCTGCCACGACCTCTACCACGGCCTGCTGGCGTCTGAATACCCCGCCCGGTGGGGCGCATCGCCATAGATGACGACGAACCAGCACCCGACCCCGTAGGCCGAGCCATCCCACCTGAACCACCCATGTTGGGACACTCTCTCATCATATGGCCTTGACGACCGCAAGAGAAGCAAGCACCTGTGGTCGAATAGCATTCCCCAATATGAAACTTACCACACTGAGAGCACCGAAGATAACGTGGTCTCAACTGACTAGAGCCCCTGTTCCTCTGAGAACCCGAAGCTCTGGAGCTCTGTCCAGCTCCTGAATACCCGGGGCGGTCGAACCTCCTGCCCGTAAACTGTAGAGGAGCACTCTGTGCTGGCTGAGATGAATATCTGACCTGCTGCTGGAACTGTCTGCCTCGAGACTCACCGGAATAAGCTGCCGACCTAGCCCTCTTATGCTGGTCCCTGTCATGACCTCTGTCTGGCTGTCGCCCTCTATGTCGGTCCTCAACCCTCTGTGCGTATGCCTGGATACGAGCAATATCCATACCCGGCTGAAGAGCCACCGCCATACAACCATCAATCAGATAATGGTCCAGCCCCATCACAAAGTGATGCACCCTGTCTGCCATATCTGTTACAATAGTGGGTGCGTATCTGGCCAATGAATCAAACTCCAGGCTATACTCACGAATGGTCATGCCACTCTGCCTCAACTGTAAGAATCTGTCCACTCTAGCTCTCCTCATCTCTGGAGGCAAGAAGTGACCAAGGAAGGCCTTTGTAAACTCATCCCATCTAGCTGTAGGAACATCCTCTCCCCTGGACAACTTCCAAGACTCATACTAGTTTGTAGCTATATCCCGCATCCTACACGAAGCCAACTCCACCGACTCAGTCTCCGAAGCCCTGATTACCCTCAAGGTACGTTGCATCTGTCGGATAAACTCCTGCGGGTCATCCTCGGGCCTTGACCCGAATAACTCTGGCGGGCTACAGCTCAAGAAATCACGGATCCTCAAACTATCAGCTCTGGGGCCAACTTCTGGTCCCTATCTGTAAGTCTGCCCTGCCACCAATCTAGTCAGCAGCTGAACTGCATCTCTCATGGCCCTATCCTCTGCCCCTGACTGAAGAACTGGAGGCTCAGGTGCTGGGGCCTCGGATACTGGTGATGTTGCCCCCTGAACTGGAGCCTCTGGTGGTGGCGACGAAGCAGAGCTCATCGACTGGGGCATAGTCTCCGGCATAGACTAAGTACGGGACCTGGTAACTCTCTGAATCCGACTAGTATCTCCCGCTATAGGCTTGCCCTTCTGGGCTGCTATCGCCTTCTTCGGAGGCATAGCTGTAAACATAGTAAGTCGTCCCAAAGGGATTATCCTAAGAACATAGCTCTATTGCACGATCTAAGAGATGAAAGAATAGAAACAAATCCTAAATTCCCTACAGCCTCCTGCGTATAAGTGTGGTGCAGAACATACCCATACAAAAGACTCTACTAGACACGGTCTGTAGACATTCCGAAGACTAACTGCTTTGATACCACTTTTGTCACGACCCGACTCGACGGGCCGCGACTAACCCCCCTAATGACGTCATTACACTAACTTGTCACACATAATCCAACTAACACTTAATGAGTCTGAAATCCGGCAGTATAATGCTGCAATAACAACATATGCCAGGGTAGGCAAGCCGACAAGGTCGCTTTACCCCGAATGTACCCGCTCCCGAGGAGTCACAACTAGCCAACACAATACAATGCATAAGCCGACAAGGCTGCCACTAGATAATATCATATATACACGGGGACACCCCAACACAGAGTACAATAGCATGACTGACCAAAACAGAGTTATAACCCTTACATAAGTACAACCCACAACTGTCTACAGACCTCTACAAGAAGGATAATGACATATGACGGGATAGGGCCCCGTCGTGCCCCTAAATATACAAAAGTCAAAATAATAGGGTTCTGTACCCAAAATGACAAAGCTCTGAATCAAAGGAGCTTCCCAACCTGCTGAGTAGAAAAGTTGGGAGTTGGCTCAGAACAAGCATATTTCTTCTAACGAGAGATGGTCATGATTTAGACTCACAGCATATGACAACATGCTTTCTATGAATTTTTAGTACTAAATATGACTTTGGATGGTGCGGAATAAAGATAAGTGGAATTGGAGTATTTGACCGGTACAAGCTTGGTAATGGATTATGGCTACAACTAAAGGACTGAAGTATTCATGACAGAATTCGTGGAATCAATCAATTGCGTCTAGAGGTGTGGTTAGAATAAAAGTCAAAGGATTTGAGCGGAGACATTTCAAATGTAAGAAAATCAGCTGTGGAAGAAATTTTGGGTTTCTAAACTAAGTCAGGGAGAGTTCTGACTCGTAAAGCAAACAAGTAGTGCTATCAGTGTGATTTTTGCATGTGAAGTCGTTCATGAGGTTGATGACGTAGGTTCTCAAGCTACTCGACAACTTTGGTAATTTTCATTACCGTTCGAGGAATAACGTGTGTTTAAGTGGTAGATGATGTAACGACCTGTTTGGTCATTTTAAACTTTTAGACTCCTTTTCCCAAGAATGCCCTTCCCATAGCTTTATCTCAGCTTTTATGACTTATAGGGATAGATGGCATGACTCCCGAGGTAATCAGGTAGGTTTCAAACCCTTTTTGATAAGTTTGGAGATTCCTAAGTTAAGAGATTAGAAGAGTTTGACCCATAGTTGACTTTTGGGTAAACGTTCTCCGTTTGAAGTTTCAACGGTTCCATTAGCTCCGAGATGACATTTATGACTTAGTTGAGCCTTTGGTTCTGGTCTCGAGGCATCCTGGTGTGTTTTGGGGGTTAGATTGTAAAATTATAAAATTAGAACTTAAGTGTTGACTTTAGTCATGTCACGACCCGACCCGACGGGCCGCGACTAACTGCCCTAATGACGTCATTACACTAACCTGTCACACGTAATTCAACTAACACTTAATGAGTCTGAAATCCGGCAACATAACGCTGCAATAACAACATATGTCAGGATAGGCAAGCCGACAAGGCTGCCTTTACCCCCGAATGTACCTGCCTCCTGAGGAGTCACAACTAGCCAACACAATACAAATGCATAAGCCGACAAGGTCGCCACTAGATAATGTCATATATACACGGGGACACCCCAACACAGAGTACAATAGCATGACTGACCAAAACAGAGTTATAACCCTTACATAAGTACAACCCACAACTGTCTACAGACCTCTACAAGAAGGATAACGACATATGACGGGATAGGGCCCCGTCGTGCCCCTAAATATACAAAAGTCAAAATAATAGGGTTCTGTACCCAAAATGACAAAGCTCTGAATCAAAGGAGCTTCCCAACCTGCTGAGTAGGAACCTAGGCTTGAGGTTCACCAAACTGAAAACTCAGACTGCGGGCATGAAACGCAAATTTCAGAGGAAAAGGGGTCAGTACGAAATAATGTACTGAGTATGTAAAACATGAAGCTATAAAATAGATCATAAGTAGCCAACAGAAAATAGGAGATTAGTATAAAAAAATCAGGATCCAAATGCAACTGTGCCATAAACAATAAAAGTCAGTTACCTTATAAAAATGAGAGTCAAGTCAAGAAAACATGAGTGCCTGTCCATATACATATATATATATCTGTAACGTAACCCGGCCCACTAGTGCGGGACTCGGTGGAATCATATCATAACCCGGCCCATGCTGGGACTCGGTAAAGTCATATCGTAACCCGGCCCATGCTGGGACTCGGTAAAGTCATATCTCATCTATGGATCCATCCGACGTAACCCGACCCTCTAGTGAGGGTCTCGGTGAAGTAATGCAAGGCTGTGCACGAACATAACCCGGCTTGGGACTCGGTGAGGTGAAGTAGTAACACTTAGCACGAGTAGATATCATGAGTAACCATATGCAAGTAAAAATTATCATTTGATTCTCAATAAAATCATTATAATAATGTCATAATAAACTCTTTGCTGAAAAATCATAGGCACTTCTCATAACAATCCTCTTTAGGAATTAAACTGTATAAGAATCAAGTACGTCCGCCGTACTTTCATTAAATCATGCCAAAAGAAAGAGGTAAGGGTTTCACATACCTTTTAGACGAACTAATCCACCCAATATTAGAATATGCCTCGTTATAGAACTTCAACCTATAATAATGGTAATACGTTCGTCAATTATATGATTACTAGCATACTTTATATCGAATAACGACTTCTTATTCTATAAAAATTCGGGCAGCACTTCCCATGTTTATACATGTTTCCACAACTTCCAAACGAGGCTAATAACATCAATAACCAAGCAACAATTAAGGGCACAACCAAAACAACAATAAAAGGAATTTACACACCTACTTCTCATGTAAATTTAGCATCTTAATCCACCTTAAAAACAGCCCACAAAACAGTCCATGTTCCAACAACAACGAGGGTAGAATGTGAAGCCTTTCTACATCTTTCTACACCCTTATTTCTTTAGGACTTACATTAGCAATTACCACACTTAAACATGCATAATGGTAACTAAAGTTTCAGCATTATAACACCACAAAACAGTCCCTAAAACAGTCCATATACATCACAACATGTCCAACAATTTCATGCAAGTTCTTGGCCACAACATGTCATAATTCCATAACTCTTATCTTAACTCCTAAAATTCAATTTCGTATTTCAATACTTCCATTTAACTAATTCCAACTAAATATTAATGTTTCATTTCAATTTCATCATGCAATTAGTGACAATAATAACAACAATAACCAACGAATCCAATAACACCAAAATCTGTCTCAAATTGACAACTAGCCCAAAATTGTCACATGCAACGCTTAAATTCCAATTTCTCCTTAACAAAAATTCATTACCTTAATTCTAACAACATGCATTCCAATTATATCATAGAAAGAAGAATTTTATACCTCAAATTGGTCCCAAAATAGTCCGCAATTTTCTGCCCACTGTTTGTCCCGAAAATCCCCACTGCTGTGATTTCTTTCCCTTTTTGTTCACTTCTTCAACTCCAATTGACATGCAAGTGTTCTACAATGTTAAGCCATCATCCCTACACATTTTTCTTCCAAAATTTCATCCCAAAATTCAAAATTTCTTGACTACAGCTTTAGCCAAGAAGTAGTTGTTTTTGCCACTGTTTTTGGTGTTGTTTTGCTTCTAATTTTTGGTGAAAAATGTAGTCTAGGAAGAGAAGATAAAAATCTTAAATTGGGTATGGGGTTGGGGGTGATTTTCGGCCAGCAAGGGGGGGGTGGGTTTGGAGAAGAGAGGTGAGGTTTTTGGTTAAGTTTAGAATGAAGATGAAGAGGTGAGTGTAGGTATATAAAAAAAATTTGATTTTTCCTTTTTACACTTTGGCCCCCAAGTTCTTCAATTAATAAATCTTAAACCCACCTCTTATGATTCCCGAGAATTTCATAAGCCTCGTATCCTCAATGTCATAATTTTATAATACAATACTATTCCATAACTCCATTGGAATAAATTCAACTACTAGGATTAATTCTCATCGTCACGTGTATAGCACTAAATAAAAACTATTCCGGGATAACATCCGTTTATACACTAATTTCCCGTATTAACATATGTAAGCATTCCTTATATTCAATATCCGAATCTTACTTCCTTAATGACGTTTTTAATTATCATCTTAATCTTACGAGGTGTAACAAGTCAAAACCGAGCCTTAGAGACCTTTTCCAGGAAATACGAGTGCGTGAGCAAGTATGGAATGTGTTTTCTGATATGGTAGCATATTTGGTTTGTGTCTGAGAGGTCTCGGGAGTGTTTCAGGTGGTTGACAGAAGAATTGATAAGTTTTGGCTGCTACTGGTTGCTGGTGTCCGCTCCGGCGAATAGGCGTTCGCCTCTGCGGGTCTGCCTCAACGGAGGTCAGGCTCGCCAAAGTGGGGTTGGATTGGGTGCTGAGAATCCGCCGCAACGGATGGGTTCTTTGTTGGGGCGTGTGCGCCTCAGTGGAGATAGCTTCCGCCCCAGTGAAAGTTTGGGATTAAGTGATTTTCATCCCAACGGATAGGGTTTTCGTCAGAGCGGGTCCCCAGCTAAATTGAGTCCACCGGAGCGGATCACTATGTAGATTTAATGTAAGTTTTAACCTAGAATTCATTTCATTCCCGGCATTTATTTTCTCTTGGTTCTACAGCTTGGGCAGTAAGTTGTTAGAGGTTTTAAGGGAAATTCTTCATTAAGATAATCTTCCACCCTTCTATTAATGTGTTCTAGTTATATTATGGAATAAGCTTGATTCTTAAATGGGGGAAATAAGATGAGGACCTTGTTCAAGAATAAGAGAGTTATGTTTGGGGATTGGGGCTTGGATGTTGGATTGTTGTTGTTGATATTGTAAACTAGTGATGTATTGGACTAGTAGATGGTATTTAATTAACCAATTGCATGTTATAAATCCTTTTGGAAATTTGGCGAAATTCTAGTGTTAGAATTGGAATTTTTGCCTATTCTTGATTTAAGGATCCTATTGGGCTTTGTTATTAAATTAACTTGAGATTATGACTATCTAGCATGTTATGGTACTATTTGGTTAATAAAGTTCGTGTCTTGATAATGTGGGTTCGGAATTCCTTTGTAAGTTCGACTTGGGGATTCTATATTTATTTGTCATTATGGGTACCGTTAGACCCGTAATCTTATATAATCGACATGATTGACCATAGTGGTCTCACAAGGAGACTCAACGAAAGGGGAAAGTTGCTGCGTGATTTCTTTGGCTTCAAATCAGGCAAGTTGAGACTTTCTAGACCTGAATATAGTATTTATGTGTTGGTTTAATAATTAATGGGAGTAATGGGGTATTGGGGGTCCCATACCGGTGAGGTGTTGAGCTTTAGTACGGGTACCGATGGACTTAGCTTGGTTAATCAATAAACTTGTTGGATATATCTTAAGGAGATTATATGTTTAGACTTCGGGCCGTGAACGCGGTGTATAATTCCGCTTAGGTTTGGTATGGTTGCTGATTATCTAGGCTCATAGCCATGTTTAATATTCTATTATTGATTTGACTTGTCATGCATTTATTACTCTACATCTTGTCTAAACACTTGAAAAGGAATTGGTAATATTGATTGTATTGATTATGCGTTTGCATGGTTTACACATATCCATATCATTCATACATATCATATTTGGCATTGAACTGTTGAGATACTGATGAAAGAGGCTTGGGAAGCCGGTTACTGGATTGGTACATGGTAAGAGAGTGATGATTGATGATGATACTATAGTCACACATCTGGGTCCGATAGGATTGGATGAATATAATTGAGTATGATATGACAGCCACAGAGCTGGTATTCGATGGGATCGGGTGGGTATATGAACCTCATGAGTCCCCCATGGGTCAAGTGATAGCTACTACATCAGCGTGTGTGTACCGAGTACATATAGCCAGTGCATACATATCATCTGCATTGCATTCATTCTTATTCTTTTTATATGTATTTATTGTTGTGTGTACTATATGGTGATTTCTGATGAATTATATGATCTTATAGCTTGATAGAAAGTAATATTGATACTTGGGACTTGTAATTGTTGTGAGACTTGATGGGACTAGACGTCCGATCATAGAGTTTAGGATGTTGACAATGCTTTGGAGGACTGTGATAAGACTTGTGAACCTGGATAATACTTGTGCACTGTTGAACTGTAGAACTAAAAGATTTAACCTTTAATGGCAAACTTACTATTTGGAGAAAAGACTAAATCTTGATAGTGTTTGTGCACTAATTCGTGAAAGGGTTGGACCCTTATGAGTAGAACTTATATAGTTAATGAAAAGGTGTAATCGTTGAGGATTTAGGTGCATTTTGGCAAAGGTTGGAGCTTATTACTATATTTGTCCTAATTGAGCTAACATTGGGAAACTTGGTGATGTCCCTTGACGAGCAATAGACTTTATGACCATGTATGGTCTTAGGATCTTTACTTATATGGTTAAATTATTTATAACTGTTTATTTAACTGACCAAGAAAGAAGAGAAGTATTGGGAGTACCAACCTTCGCCACCGCTATAGTTAGGATCGGTCGATGATGCTTCTAGGTACATGTGTTTCCCGTACTCACTCTACAATTTTGCACAATATGTGTATATACTGAGCCAGACGACGGAGGAGCAGGTGGAGCTTAGCTTGCTGGAGATTGCTTAGGGAGTCCAGGGTGAGCCGTTGATGCATTCCCGGCACTGGAACTCTCTTCTATATTTATGTTTCTGTTCATGCTACCTTCAGACAATATTTATAGTTCTTTATCAGGCTTGTACTCAATTTAGAGCTTTGTACTCATGACTACCAGATCTTTGGGGGTTTACTTCAAATTACGTAATAAGTCTTAAGATTTATTGATAGTTCTCTTATTATCTCTTTACTTTCCGCATTTACTTTCGTATAATCTTATGTTGCACGATTGGGATTCGCCTACGGATTAGGGTAGGTGTCCTCACAACACAATAGAATTTTGGATTGTGATAAAATATTGATTTTTTGACGAAAGGATAGTCTTTCTTGTCTTGCCATGGGACATATTCTACACATGAATGAATGGTTGTTTGGAAGGAAAAACACTGGGTATGGATTGAATATACTTCATTTTACCAAAAGGCACATGCCCAAGTCTATTGTACCACAAGATAGTCATATCATTTCCATGAGATTTATCAGAACTATCAGAACTAACACATTTTGCAGAACTACTGTGAGGCTTTTTATTAGAAACAACATGTGTATTTACATTGTGGGAAATACATCTGTTGACTGGAATGGAAGCACACTTTGTTCACATGAGATGTCAACCTCTTATTGCTATTTATAGGTAATGATATACATTCTTTACTAACATCAAAATACATATATTATCAGTCTGAGAGTGATATTTTGAGACATGAAGACTACATGTAGGATGAGCGAGTGAATCATCATGAATGTTGGTTGGATTGTTGTTCAGACATCTTGAACATAGGAAGTAGATACCATCTCTTGCTTTACCAATCACCTCAGACCTCCTCATTGAAGAGGCCTGCAGAAGACAAGATGAGTTGGTAAAAGCAACAATAATGTTAGTGTAATGAGAGGTAAATGAGTGAACTGAAATAAGGTTATATTTGAAGGAAGGAACAAAAAATACCCTATGCAAGTCAATATTAGGTGCAAGTATTACACTGCCAATTTGAGTAACTTTCACTTTGTATCCATTTGAAAGTATGACTAGCAAAGGTTGTGGTAAACTTATAGTGTTGGTAAGTAAGATTCTATTAAAGGTCATATGTTGTTTAGATACCCCAGAGTCTAGAATTCAAGAGTCAGGTCTGTTTGTAAAACAACTACATGACGGCTTACTAAAATCAATAGAGGAAGTGCACACTATTATATCTGTAAAGTTCACTGATCCATTTGCAAGAGTCTGAGCATGATTGTCACCTGCATTCTCATTTTTGAAAAATTGTAATAGACTTGCTAGATGAGTGTACTATTCCTTGGTCAAATTCATCTTTGAATTGTCACACTGTTCCATCAGTTCATTCCCTATCACAGACACTGCATCATTGCTTGGTCCTAATCCTTGCATATTAGCCATGATCCTTTGTCAAATTTGTTGTTTTGGTTTGAATTGTATTGGTTATTTTGATTATAACTTGATGATTGTGGGTATCCATGTAACTTGTAACACTTATCCTTGCTATGACCTGGCTTCTTACCAAACTCACACACCACTCGACTCATATTATTTCCATTGTAATTGTTATTGCGGCTTGAGCTTACACTATAGTTGTTATTTCCATGATTAGTATTGTTGTTTCCATAGTTATTACTTCCACCATAAGCATTGCCACCTGAGTAATTTATCCTAAAACTAGTCCCTCTAGCTGCATTGCCATGTAAAGATGTGGATTTCATACGCATGTAACTTCTAGGTTAATTTCTCTTTATTTTTCATTATGTATTAACAAAGAGAAAGCCCGAGCTAGAGATGGAAGAGGATTTATCATAAGAATGCTCCCTCGTATAACAGTGTAGACTTCATTCAAGCCCATAAGGAACTGGATTAATCTTCTGTCCTGCTCAGCTTTGTGCGAGTTTTCTTTTGCACCACATGTGCAGTTGTAGCTACATTGTATTCTGGCATGTAAGGTGTTTAGTTTTTCCCAAAGTTTCTTCATCTTAGTGTAGTAGGTGGTGATATCCACGATTCTTTATGAGAGTTCATTTATTTTCCTTTGAATTTGATAGAGTTTTGCCCCATTTGTTTGGTCATAATGATTATCAAGCTCTTTCCACAACTCATTCGAACTCTAGTTTTTGACAGATAAGGATCGCATTACTCCTCTCCTCCATGATCTATAACCTACTCCATCAAATACTACTTGAACCAACATTGGACCCGAATTATCTGAAGGATGCATATAGTAAGGAGAAGAAGTATCCAAAGTAGAGTGCTCATTATTCTGGTTAGTTTGCTCGTTTTTGTGGTTCGACTATTCTCCATATTCAACTGCCATTGAATGTTAGCAATTTGAGTGTGGAATAAGAGATTTGAAGTGAATCGAAGGCAGTTGAGTGTATGAAGAAGCAATTCGAAGTGAATCGAAGGTAATTGAGTGTAAGAAAAAAAGTTCTATGTGAAATTGAAGGCAATTTAGATGAATTCAGTACACAACTTGATGTATATGTGAAATTGAGACACTAACTCAAAGATTTAAACAAATTGAACACGATTTAGAAAACTTTAACACGATTTAGAACGAAATGAGCACGAATAAGAATGAATTAAATGTGCGACTGCAAAATATGAGTACGAAGCTCAGTTCCATATCATGAAGAATACAACAATAGCGGTGTGCAATTCAAGAGCTATATTGGCTCTGATACCATATTGAAATCCACAACAATGTGGATCAAAGAAAGAGTAGAAGGCAACAATGGAAGCTCAGTTTGAGCTTCCATGAAAATATCTCACAACAGTGGAGAGAAAACTTGTAGAGGGAGAAATGAATTTGGGAAAATGAAAAAATCACTTCCATTTCATTACAAATGAAGTATATATACAAAATACAATGAAACATAGAAAGATATAGAAGCTAAGAACTAATATATCCAAACTAGAGTAACAAACTTGTAACTAACTCAACTAACTTTAACTAACTATAACTAACTAATTAGTGGGACCCTAATCTAATTATCATTACAAGTTAATTGATTCTCAACCGGATTCACGGGGCGATTACAATTACCTTATCTTATAAGTACCCTTTTCCAGTCCTTGTAAATATATATATGATGATACACATTAGAAGTATATACTTGCTTTTCAGGTGAATCGCTCTTTATATTGTTGGTTTTCATCACTGTTCGCCGTCGACCTGCACGAAATACTTGATAAGACTAGTCAACTTAACCGCGCTTCTCGCGGTCATAAACAAAAATGATAAATTTATAATACTAATCTTGTTGTAAATTTAATCTAAATGTTAAACAATGTTGAATTTATAATATGATCTTTTCATAATTCTGAAACATTAAGAATAAACAAAAAGAACTTATATGCAACAGATTGACCAAGAAGCTACGTTGTTAAACTTAATTTTCTAAAAACCACTAAATATAATAAAACCATCATAAAAAATTTTGTTTTAGAAAAAAGAAATAAAAAATAATAATAATCGCGATGGAATCACAATAAAAAGCTTAAATAATTTTTTTTAAAAAGGATTCACCCCCTGACAATACATTTTTGTCACACTTCTATCTACGAATTCTTGAAAGTATAGTCAAACTGCCTTATAATTCAGCCTATAATATTTTTTGGCTATCTAATTAAGGGATATATTATGTGACATTAATATCATTTCCACATAAATAAAATTTTTTCATAAATAAAAAATTCAGAGAGCTAAAAGTGGTGCTTTGCCCACACAAAGAAAAAGAGAAAGATAACAAAAATTTTAAAGAAAAAATCAAAACAAATAAATTTGTTGTGCAAAATGAATAACACTTTTTTTTTACTTTCTTAGATTTAAACTAACCAACAAAGTAAGTACATGTGTTACATGAAAAAAAAATTGCATCTTAGACGTCTGATGCACTGTCGTTGTAGTTGGACAACGTATTTTGTTGTTGAACATGGAATCACAAAATTTATAATAAAAAAGAAGTAGAAAAAATAGAAATACGTAACTGAGTCCCGTTAAAACTTTCAAAGTCAGTAGAGTACATGAACAATATGGTTAATTATCTTGGCGCACCTGCTCAAAAACATAAAAAATCATTTCAGATAATGAAACACATAAAGTAATTTAAGAAATGTCAGAGGAAAAGAGTGTCTGATGAATAATAACCGTATTTAAACACATTTCATACATTCAACAGACAAATATGATTTATATCTAAGCATTGGGCAAGAACAACAGAATCAAATACTATGAAAATTGAAAAAGTGAGAGACGGGAAGCTAAGGCATGCTGCAGGTTTTTCCTATTTTTTCAATTATTTATACTACACTAGAAAAGAAATATAATACTGACTTTTGGTTTACTTGTGAGGCTTAGGGGTTTTATTAACAAAAAGAAACGGTTGTAGGAGTTGCTATAATAGAAGAAACGGCTATTCATAATTCATGCACTGAATACATTTCTCATGAGCAACTGTTGATACTTTTTTAACCATAATAATAGAGAACATAAATCTGCAATGATGTAGAGAATTAATGAGGTGATTTTTTTTTTAAATTATCACATAAATTCAAATAAAATGGATAAAAAGCCAAAAAAATGAGGTAAAAGATAAATAGAAATAATGATCATAGAGAGGTGTCACATCACCTTGTTTATGTCAAGCTTTATATTATATATATAGAGAGAGAGATTTACAATCTTTTTTTTTTGTTATTTCAATCTAATTAACCATTTATTATTATTTCTACATTAAATTCATTACATTCACACTATAAAGGCAGGGGCGAATTTATGTGTTAATTTTAAGGCATGTGGATCCGTGGCTTTCCGCAAAATTAGATATTTTTTGTATATATACTTTTAGAATTGATCTAATATCACACGTTGACACCGATACTACAAAAGGCTTAATAGTACACTTGAGTAAAAGCTTAGCTATTTACATAACGAAAAGATCAATTCCCACTTAATGCATTTTTCCTCTTTATTTTAGTAGTGCACTAATGTCCTAAATATCTTAGATTATCAAGGGATTAATTAGATTTGGGCTGATTATGTTATTTGTGACCTCAACCTTACAAATTTAATTGATTAACCTAATAAATGAATTTTTGACCTCTTAAACAATCAAATACTTGTTTACTCGCATATATAATGTTGCTGTCACATAGCTGAGGCAGTACAAGTTAAAAGTCTGATGATGTCTTAGGATGAGACGAACTTATCAACATTTAAGCCCTACATATGAAATGTGAATTAAGGAAAGAACAAAACTGTAAGAGAGGTAGCTCCTTATTGGAGATTGGACAATTGAAAGGGACAGCTCCCTTACACATTCACAAGGATGCAACGAAGTTTCACAAATTTAGTTTTGGAAATTTCCCATGCACAATTACGATGAAACCTTGTACTTTGAGCCATTCTTTCACAATAGCTTGCACATGTCAAACACTTGTCTCGACCCTTGCAACGAGAAAACCTAGTTCTTTGAGCCATTCTTTGCACAAAAAGTATTTGAATGCAAGAAATCAACGATGAATACGAGAAAATGACAGAAATTATGTCTTATGTTTGGGTAGATATAAATTGTCCTTTAAATACAGCCCTAAGGTTTGTCTATATAACAAATTCTTTTTGTTAGATTTAACAAGAATTATAAGAAAATTCAGAAACTTTAACACTAAAAGTTACATTAGACACTAGAAAAATAAAATAAAAATAGCAGAAACTGCATCTAAAATCATGTACCAGATATAAAAAGAGATGAAAATCGCAGAAATTAAAAAAACTGCACCTCCAAATATAAGTTTTTATTAAATATTTATTCCCAATTATAATTAAATCTAATCATGCGAGTTTGTTAAAAATTTGTCGGAGATAAAATATTTTTTTTTGATAAACTTAAAATACCAAAACTATTCGAAATTATATTGAACTATTTAAGACCAACTCTTAAGGCCCCGACATAAGGAATCATATTAGTCAGTTTCTCCATTAGAATCAGACAAATTCTATAGCCCCAGGGCCTGTTGATTAACACCGTTGCCTCTGCCGTACTTTATATTTGGGCTTCTGTAGCTCAATGCATGTATTGCCATGGGAAAAAACATGTGTAGCCAGCCCATTAGTGTTGATAACTTTTTGTAGCCATAAAAATAAGTTTATAAAAAATAACCCTAGCTAAAGAGAAAACCCCCAAATATGAAGCTAAAACGGATTTTGTAAATAGTTTAAATGAATTTCTCACTAAGTTTCATCCCAAGCAAACTCATGTCACGTCCCATCCCTTGCAGTGGTGGATACCCATCCAAAAAAATTAAAAACTGGCAAAAAAAACTCAAAAAAGGGGGAGAAGCAGAGATTAGATAATGAGAATAAAATTATGACTTTAAGACATTAAACAAAAAAATACGTTATTGTGTTTATACACTACATATACATTGTGTATATAGTTGAATATTATTTATACAGTTTAAATTTACTATTTATACAATATTTATACACTCTTATCATTGTATATATATATATATATATATATATAATGTATAAATATTTTAATAACGTGTATAAACATTGAATAATACGTATATAAATTGTGCATTGAAGAGCATTCACACACAGAACTTGACACCATGTCCTCCATTGATAAACACTTTTCTACACTATAATTTCCTCCTTCGTGATGCTAGAACATCATCTCCTTCATACTCGAGGATAAATCTCTCCCTCACTTTACTGCTTTCTCTAAAATAAACAAACTCAGAAAAGGAAAAACGATTTGGAGAAGATATTTTTTTATTTTCTTCCAAATCGATTAGTCCGAATATGTCCATTTGCGTCGATTTGGAGAATAGAGTGTAAGATTGTATTAATCTCCCTTGGAAAACATTTCTCATTAATACAAAATATATATGGTGTGTACAATGTGGGATCCTAATACAATAAAGATCCTATATATACCATACTTATACAACACTAAATATTATAAAATATATACCGAATATTTTATAATATCTGCTAATACACCCCTTCAGTCGGAGTGGGAGGAGTCCGAACGCTGAGACTGGATCTGAAGTCGAGGAATAGCTGTCTAGGTAGTCCTTTCGTGAAGATATTTGCATACCGATACGAAAAAGGCACATGCAACACCTTAACAAGACTGATAGCAACCTTCTCACGAACAAAGTGTATATCTATATCAATGTGCTTAGTTCACTGATGCTGAACCGGATTATGAGATAAATAGATGGCAGATATGTTATCACAGTAAACCAACGACGTCTTACGCAAGGGACACTGAAGCTCCAAAAGAAGGTTTCAGAGCCAGCAGATCTCAGCAACAACATTTGCAACGCCTTTATACTCTGCTTCTACACTCGAACGGGATAGAGTGGTCTGCCTCCTGACAGACCAAGAAATGAGATTATCCCCTAAGAACACACAGTAGCCGGAGGTGGAACGTCGCGTGTCCGGACAGCCTGCCCAATCAACATCTGTATATGACAACAACCTGTCGGTGCTGAGGGGTATAGGTGCAATCCATAATCAAGTGTGCCCTTAACGTATCGAATGATGCGTTTAAGAGTAGCAAAATGAGGCTCCCTAGGGGCATGCATGAATAAGCACACTTGTTGAACATCATAAGCAATATCAGGCCTGGTGAAAGTAAGATACTGAAGTGCACTTGCAAGACTCATGTAAAGAGTGGGATCGGACACTGGATCACCATCAACAACACTAAGCTTTGATTTAGAATCAATCGGAGTGGACATGATCTTGCAGTTCGCCATCTTAGCCCTATATACTATCTCATTGCATACTCACGCTGACACAAAAACATAATATTTGCAAATCTAGTCACTGATAACCCCAAAAAGTAACTCAACTTCCCCAAGTCAGTCATAGCAAATTCATTTTTAAGCAATGCAATGATCTCATTTTCAACACACCAGAGGAGGCAGTAAGCATGATGTCATCCACATATAACAATAAATAAGCAATGTTACTACCTCGATGAAAAATAAACAGAGAATTATCACATCTACTGCATACAAACTCAATCTGCATAATGTACTGTGCAAAGCGATCATACCACACTCTAGGGGCCTATTTCAAACCATAAAGTGACTTACGAAGACGACATACATATTGAGGGGTTGTTGGATGGACAAAACCAGGCGGCTGGTGCATGTAGACAGTTTCTTTCAAATCCCCATGTAGAAATTTATTTTTCACATCAAGCTGATAAATCGGCCAATGCTTACCCATAGCAATACGCGGAAATATGTGAATGGTAGCCGATTTAACAACCGGACTGAATGTATCACCACAATCAATACCTTTCTGTTGATTAGTGCCATTAGCCACAAGTCTCGCTTTATATCTCTCTAGATCACCACTGTCTCTGTATTTATGATGAAAAAGCCACATGCATTGGATAACATTCACCCCCTCCGGTCTAGGAACTAAATCCCAAGTGTGCTGTTTTGTTAAAATATTAAATTCCTCACGCATGGCCACATTCCAATTAGGATCAAGTTTGGCTAATTTTGGGTTTTGGGAAATTGGGGATATAGTTTGGGTGGATAGGTTAAAGTGTACTTTAGGTATAAAAATCTCATGTTGAGCACGAGTTTCCATTTTATGTGTGGGAACGGGGGCAGGTAGGGTACGGGTCAGGGACATGGACTGGCAGTGGGTGAAGTAGGTGGTGGATGGCGGACCAGTGGGTGTCGGGATAGTGGGTTCGATAGACGACTGGTTGGGTGACTTGACGGTGGTGGGTGGCTCGATGGTATTGGGTTGGGGTTGGGTGTGGTCAGGTGACTGGTGGTTGGTTGGAGGGATAGTTTGGTTGGGGTGGGGTTGACCTGGACCGGTGATTCGTGGGCTTGGGCTACCAACGATGTTGTGGGTTAACTGTGACAGTGGCGGTGGGGTCGTGGGATAGGGTTAATGATGTGACGTCGGTGTCGGGTTATTGCCGGTTACTGGGTTAGGGAGGGATGACAGAGAATGATCAAAATGAGGCGACGATGATGTGTGAGTGGCTGACGTAATGGGACTGATCGAAACCTGGGAGGGTATGGGGGTGACTGATGGTGCAGTGGCGGTAGATGGAACTGCCGGAATAGTGGTAGTGGTGGCAGTGGTTGTTGGTAGTGACTGAGAGGCGGGACCGGTGGTAGTGGTACGGTAGAGTTCGGTGAGTATGACGGGGGAGGTGTCGGACTCGTCTAGGAAAGTGTAATCCATTTTTCAAAACTTTTGGATGTTTGCGAAAGGAAAGATTGTCTCGTCAAACGTGATGTGATGAGAGACATGGATTTGACGAGTGGATAAGTCATAGCACAGATAGCCCCTATGATTAGATGAGAAACTTACGAAGACACACGGAGTGGTTCAGAGTGCTAATTTGTGATGGGCAGTGGAGGTCAGATTGGGGTAGCAAAGGCAACCGAAAATCCGAAGGTTATCATAGGATGGGATCCGACGGTATAAAATTTTGATTGGGGTCATGTTATGAAGAGTACTAGTGGGTAAAATATTAAGGATATATTCTACCATTTTGACTGCATAGACCCAAACAGATTGAGGGAGAGAGGCATGAAACAGGAAAGTACGAACCATGTTGCTTATGGTACGAGTGATTCGTTCTGCTTTGCCATTTTGAGGGGAGGTGTGGGGACACGAAAATTGAAAAACCATGCCATTATTTATGCAAATTTGTGAAATGTGGAATTATTAAATTGACTACCATTATCACACTGAAAAAATTTGATGGCTTTTTCAAATTGAGTTTTGATAAAAATACGAAATTCCAGAAAGTTGGCAAAAACTTTTGCCTTAAATTTTAGTGGGTAAATCCAAATAAAATGAGAGAAATCATCTAATAATACTAGATAATATTTGTGACCCAGTGAGCTAGTAATGGGAGATGTCCATAAATCAGCATAAACGATGTCAAAAGGAGAAAACGTAACACTTAAAGATGACTTAACGGAAGACGAACATGTTTTCCTAAATAGCAAGAAACACAATTTTGGGCAAGTTTCTCATTGGGTTCTGATAACATGTAAGATTGTATTAATCTCCCTTGGAGAGCCTTTCTCATTAATACAAAATATATATAGTGTGTACAATGTGGAATTCTAATACAATAAGGATCTTATATCTACCATAATTATACAACACTAAATATTACAAAATATATACCGAATATTTTAATATCTGCTAATATAGAGAGAACTTATTTTTATTGTTGGCTATCATTGGAGCACTATGGAAGATGACAAATGAGGTTTTCCAAAAGAAAAAGAGCGTTAGGGTTGGGGGTTAATAAAATAGACAAATAAGGTCGATCGACTACTATTTGAAACTAATAAAAAGTATGGTTATTTTTTGGGGGCATGGACACAAATGGCCAACCGGGTGAAACTATTGACACCCGGTGGTCCAAGAATTTTAAAATTCATTTTTAGCCTTTTTAAATTAATTTTATTTTCTAGCCATTTTGAACTAATTCCAGCAATGTATATAAACTGTATCATTGTTGTATAGAAGATGTATCATTACTATATATGTATAGAAAAAATGATACATTGTTGTATAATTTGCGTATAATAAATGTATATCAACGTATAATTTCGGTTTTGACAAATGTATATTTAATGTATACTTACTAATTATACACTATATAAGTAAAAATTGATGTATTATACATCATATAAGTAAAATATAAGTGTATCGGTAAATATCGACGTATAAAAACTATATAAATATCATATAAATTATGTATCCCTAAAGTATATGCATAGAAAATATATCATTATTGTATAATTTGTGTATAAATGTATATCAAAGTATAATTTTTGTTTTGATAAATGTATACTTACTAATATACACTATATAAGTAAAAATCGACGTATTATGCACTATATAAGTAAATATCAGTGTATAAGTAAATATCGACGTATAAAAACTATATAAATATCATATAAATTATGTATCCGTAAAGTATATGTATAGAAAATATATCATTATTGTATAATTTGTGTATAATAAATGTATATCAACGTATAATTTCTGTTTGGATAAATGTATATTTAATGTATACTTACTAATTATACATGTTTTAGGATATTTCTTGAAAGCTCAATAAAAGTATACTTAGTAATTATACAAATATTATACATATTTTGGATATTTTTTGAAGATTCAATATGATTTTATTCGTTGATCTTTAGTGGCGACTAAAGTCGCCTCAAATAGTCTTGTTTCGATCTTTTGTGGCGACTAAAGTCATCACAAATAGTCTGTTCTTTTGTGGCGACCTTTAGTCGCCACAAAAAGTCCTTTTTTATAGCATTGGGCTAACGCCTGAGAATGAAATGGGCCGAATGGCCAGCGTGGGTTTTTAATCCAAAATAGTTTTTTTGGGGGGATTTTATTTTTGGTGGTGGCCACACCACGTCCTTTTCACTATTTTGTTAAACATCTTAATGGGTTGCTCTTCTAGTTAATTTTTCTATTGCGCGATGGATCAGGCCCATCTACAATATATCACATTACGAAACATCAAAATCGACCCTAACATCAATATAGATCCAAAATTATTTTATCGAGACCACTTTAAAACATCAAAATATACCCACACAGATTTGATCCATAATTAGGAAACTACTATATATAGCTTGTCTAATTTTGTTTTACGACTTAGTTGAGTCTTTGTTTTGCTTTTCGAGGCATTCAGATATGTTTTGTATTCACTATTTGATAAATTGTGAAACACGACTTCTTCTAAGGCTAGAAGACCACTGGAAGACACCCACGACTATAGCATGTTGTGAAAGAAGCATTGAATATTTTGGGTGGTTTTGTAGAAAAGTGGGCCTTAGCTTGGTCGTATGGGAAATCCGAGTGTGTGAGCGAGTTTATAGCATTATTTACTCTTGGGTAGCATGTTTGATTTGTATCTAGGAGGTCTCGGGAGTTTTTCAGATGTTTGGTGAAAAGTTTGCAAATTGTTGTGGTTGCTGGTTTCTGGTGTGCCGCACAAGAGAACCAATAGTCGCTTCTGCGGAAGTTGGTCCGTAGATGCGAGGTTTGGGAATATTTGGAAAGTCTTCTTCTGTGGTGTTGGTTGCATAGAGGTGATCCGCCTCTGTGGTGTTTTCTCTGCTTTTGCGTACCTTGGGTGCATTAAGTTGGGCCGCTTCTGCAGCTGTTTTTCCTCAGAAGCGAGCTGCTTCGGTGAGGTCGATTTCGCCAAAGTGGGATCGCTATTTCAGACCTAGAAATTAAAACCACATTTCGAAATAACTTTCCTCATTTCATCTTTTAACACTTAAGCTCGGTGGAGAGGAGAAATTGAAGGGTTTCATCAATATTCATCTTTGGGGGTAAGTTTCTAACCTATTTCAATTACTTATTCATGTATGAAGCATTAAATCTAGGTTTTATTCTTTGTTTTGGATAGAATAAACCTAGGGTTATGTTAGATATTAAGAGGCTTAATATCATGTTGGAGGCTAAGATTGAATCTTTATGCTTTGATATTGTACTTATGAGTTGGGTATTGATAGTATGATCTATTACAATGTTCAATTTATTGATTTGATTCCTTGCAAAATTGAGTGAAAACCTAGGGTTTTTCTAATTGATTTTTTATTAGTTAATGAAATTGCCTAAAAGTATTTAGATTCTCAATCAACTTAAGAATATGACTGTTTAGATCGCTATAATGATTCTAGAACACTAAAGTTCCAATTTTACCGGATGTGGGCTCGGGGTTGATTTGGGAGTCGGATATTCATTTCTTTGAAAGGCTATGCCTTTGTATGCGTATTAGAATACTTTATTAATGTAGAATCTATGTGTTAGATTACGATCATTCGAAGGCGCTTCGCAAAGGCAAGGCCTTGACTGAGGATTAGAGGTTCATGGTACCTGTTCGGCTCCGAGGTAAGCTATGGTTTAATATTATTGGACTCCGATAGAATCATGTAGTTGATATAAATATTGAGGGGTATTGGGCGGCCGTTGTTACGGTTCACCTTTATACGGGTCATAAATGATACTTCATAATTCGTGAACTCTTGGATTTTTATTATTTATTTTAGAGTTGCCACCTAATTTATAAGGAAAACTTGGAAAACCAACTAGTTTAGGTTTTTTCAATTTTAAATGAAGTCCTAATAAACCATAGTTTGAGGTAAGGGTCTAGGTGATTCCCTAGGGAAGGTGTTAGACACTCCGGTATTATGAAGCCGCAGAATGCGGTTGACCTCAAATTTTAAAATAATGAAATTGCTTTTGTTTTCTTAAAATTATTTTAAAATATTGTATGGTAAAGTATGGTGATATTATAATCTTTCATAAGCTTCATCCATCTACGCTACCTAGAATTTAGATCTCTATGAGTGAATACATATTGTAGGCTGCAATAGTCGGTAAATACCCCGCTAGTCACTCTGTATCACACATCATAGAGATGGATATGCAAATAGTATGTCATATGAATCATAGATGTTTCGTTCCCATTCATCACTATCACGCCGATCACAAGTCATATCAATATATCATGGTAATGAGGATGAATGCAATGCAATGACAATATAAAGTATAACATATCAATCCCTCGTCGTGCCACACAAGGACACTTATCATAATAGCTTTATCATATCAACTCATTTCCTCTTTTCATAAACATGCCAAGATAAGTGAAATACATCTATATCACAAATGAGATATGGCATTATGTACAAGTCCAGTAACCACAAAGAGGAAACATATCCTAATTAGTCAACAATACTCGACCTATGTAATTCATCCCAACTTCATACTCAAAGGCTTACATGTTTTCTCCAATAGAATCTAACTACATATATGCTTCACTAACCGAAGTCTAACCAGAAGGTAAGCCGTAACCTACTTGGATGCCAAGCACAAGCCATACACAATGACAAAGAAGCATTGTCCTTCCGAGGATCACAATCATACTCGAAGTCTAATATTATCAAAGTCTAAGTTAGAACAAGTAATTCACAATACCCATAGCATCATACTAGTCCTTAGAATCTCAATTGAATAGGGAAGAAGGGTGAAAGGGCTTATAGTGGTAAAACGGTCAATTCGAAGGTGGAATATGAAATTCAACATTCTATGAGTCAAATCCTACTAACCAATAGCTAAATCAACTCAAGATTAGGCTAATTTCATCTTACAAGAAAAACCCTAAATTTTGGATATGAACCCTAGTCTTTGACATTCAATTTTATCAACAAAATGGATGATTCAAGCCTAACAAGTACAAAATAGTATTTCACTATGCTTAGATTAACAAAACCTACTACTTAATTCTCACTTTTAGGCTTAACAATTAAACCAACCCTAATTTGGTTAAACTCATATTCCCCAATTAGATTCTAGGTTATTCCAACCATTAAATCAACATAAAGAAGTTAAAGAAAGGTAAAATGTAGCTAAGGGAGCTTACCTCAAGAAGAAATCACTAGAAGTTGCTTGAAATCACCCTAGTGGTGCTTAGGACAAGTATTTTCGAAATGAGGGAAGGTAGGGTTTTAATGACACTTAAATGAATCTGAAAATTCTCGTCCGCTACAGCGGACCCGCACCCGTGCCTGTGGTCCATAGCCAAAATACAAGAATCTCGCTGCAGCGGAATGCCATCCGCTACAGCGGACCCATCCCGCTGGGGCAGGCCAGCAAACCAAAAAATCAAGTCTTGTGCAATTTCAACCCAAAATCTGACAATCACCCGAGACCTCCCCGACACAAACTAGATGTGTACACTATGTAAAAACGCGCTACTGATTCACTTGTAATCTCAAAATTTTTATCGGATTTCTAATTCTATGAGTCAACCCTCAACGGGCTAAACTAGTTTCCTAACCAATAGCCAAAATGCTCCGGAAGGCCTCAAGACCCGAACCAACTATCACACCAAGTCATAAATGACCCTCCGGACCTCCCAAAATCCAAAAAAGGTATGTTCACACAAAAGTCAACTTTTGGTCAACACTTTTATATTTTAAGGTTCTAATTTCACAACTTCTACTAGAATTATTCGAAAGTTCCAGGAATTGAGTCTACGGGGGTAAAATGGTCAAAATACATGTAACGATGAAATAGGACATTACATCATACATAGTGTGTAAGGTGCTATCAGGAGGAGGTGTAGTCCTTCCAGAATAGACGGCCAAGAGTGGCCCAAAACAGTCAACTCTGATGCAATCAAGAGATACTACGCATGAAGATACGTCTCTTCAATTTGTAATTGAATTTATTTACTTGTAATCACTACACAAGACCTATCTCTTATGGCAGAGATACGTAGAAAACTCCTCATCAAATTTGGTCTTCTTCTTTTGTAATAGAAAAACCAAATGACATTTTCCTGTAATATGAAATACGTGATGACCTGATTTTTTGAGGTGGGATACATAGGAAGTTTGTTTAGGACTCGGTCACACATTATTATAAAAGTCAACCATCTTTGTTCCAAACTACGTTTGACCTGATTCCTGCTACGACAGGATACGTAGGCGCTCTTTGAGCTCGGTCTCACCAAACAAAAAACCAAAGAAACACTTAGGAAGCCTCTGAGACACGAAGGTCCGGAGATTGCCTCGCGGAGTCCCTGTGTACTAAAACTTGCAACTGGGGAAGAATTTTTGAGATCTCAAAAATTCTACCGACGAATCCGGCACAAGAGTCAGTCGGTCTTGAACTAGCAACAAGGGCAGATTTTTTGAGAGGGTTTAAAAAATGCCACCGATAAATCCGGCATAAGAGTCAGCCGGTCTTGAACTAACAACTAGGAAGAATATTTGGAGGGTCTCAAAAATTCCACCAACAAATTCGGCACAAGAGTCAGCCGGCCTTAAATTTTCAACTCGGGCAAAAATTTTAGAGGACCTCAAAATTCCTCCACGACGAGTCAGCATAAGAAGTTCGTCGTAAGATAAAGGTCTCAAAAATTTCATCAGGGCAAACAAGGAGCACGCTCAGAACGCCAAGAACGGTCAAAGAACCTTGCTCGAGGCGTATATGTCATGATAATGAGATAATAGCTTCTCAATATGATAAAAATGTTTTAGTCAAAAATCATTTTATTATCAACATTTCCCAAAATACGTTTTCAAATTATAGTTTAAATATATCATAATACCGAGCCCGAGAGGGTCGACATTGTAAAGCATAGAAATGATGCAGCAGGAGCTGACGACATGAGTCGACCCCACAAAAACTAATAATTTTTCTGTGATTACAGGTTTTTGAAATACCGTCGGGAGGACAACGTTTTATTCGACTAACTTGTTTGTTCATAATGAAACAGGTACAACAAAGAAGAAACTCTGACACCAGAAGATGACAATCGATCCAAGAGAGCCACAAAGAGGACAAAGAACCACAAGGGAGGCATAATCCAGCCATGAGAGTCATGAAAAAATAAAAGCACCACAAGAGAGGCATAATCTGGACATAAGAGCCATGAAAAGAGCAAAGAGCCACAAGGACATCATAATCCGGCCGTGAGAGCCATGAAGAGAGCCAAGCACCACAAGGCGGCATAATCTGGCCATGAGAGCCACAAAGGGACAAAACGACCATTTGACGGAAATAGTCACAACCTACAAAAGGACAAAGAAAGATAATCTAGCCATAAGATTCATAAATGAGGAAACGACTATTTGACCGAGAGTGTCACAGTCGATGAAAGGATGAAAGAAAGATGATCCAGCCAAAAGGGCCATATTTTTCATTTGCATACCGAGAGGGACCTTTATACTAACTACCGAGAGGGCCATTTATACTGACTGCCGAGAGGGCCAATTATACTAACTACCGAGAGGGCCATTCATACTAACTATCGAGAGGGCCATTTATACAAATTGCTGAGATGGACATTCATACAAACTGCCGAGAAGGCCATTCATACAAATTGCATACGAGCTAGACGGTGTTGGAGGTGGAATCCGCTCAACAAAATTACGCATGAGCCAGATGATGTCGCAGTGGCATCCGCTCAACAAAAATACACACGAGCCAGACAATGTCGCAAGTGGCATCTGCTCACCAAAATACACATGAGCCAGACGATGTCGCAGGTGGCATCCGCTCAAAAAATTGCACACGATCCATACGGTGCCGAATGTGTCATCTGCTCAACAAATATAAACTGCATGCCAAGAGGGCCATTCATACAAAACTGCATATGAGCCAAATGATGTCTAAGGTGGCATCCACTCAAATAAATACACACGAGTCAAATGGTGCCAAAGGTGGCATCCGCTCTACAAATACATTGCACACAAGCCAGACGGTGTCACAATATTACTTATAACTACTAATAAATTTAGTGAAAAGATTAAAACTTACTCAAATCAAGTTAACCTCTCAAAATGATTATGTTAGGATGGCTTAGTCATTTTGGAAAAGTAAAAGTTAGTCAATTGGCTAAGAATTAACACAGCAGCTACTTGCCGTTTGTTTGCACGTCTTTTTCTTTTTCCTTGTTATTGTTTTGTTCATATAGGATAAATAGATTTCTAAAATTGATCACGAGTTAAGTTAATTTAATTATGATCTGCATTCTTTGCTGATACAGGATAACATTGTTTAAAAAGAAATTACTACGCCTAGACACTTTTGGAGCACCATTAATAAAGAAATCATTTTTTTTTGTTTTCAAGTTGTCTTTCTTGTTACTTCAAGTAACCACTAACCATTTTCAGACATACAAAATTTGTCTTTGAGTCATGCAGCTTTCCAATTTTAAGAACCTTTCAGAACCTGAAATAAAGCAACAAAGTATGAGCGGCCATTAGCATATAGAGTAATACATATTAAGGAGTGTGATATATTGGAAATCCTAATCATACTACTTTACAGTCTATAGGGTTTCCTAAAAATTAAAGAAATAAATTAGTGATAATTTAGTTATATTAATGTGCGCAACACTCGTCTGCCTAATTCCATCATTGGATATGCCTCACTAATTGAAATCGTAATCTATTGTGATTAACTTTTTGATTACTCAAGCAGCTATAATCAGTAGATTCTTAAACCTTAATTATTCGTACGTCCAATATATCAATGGACATATAATGACATACAAAATACATACAACATAATTGTATGTCAATTATATATTTTTACAAGATTGTATATATTTTGTAAAATGACTATTTTTTTTTGAAAAAGCAGGTTATTTGTGCAAGTTGATGACTTGAATATTATCAGAACTCTTGAAGAGTCTAGTAGATTATCTGCTAAAAGAAGTTGAAATGAAAAAAATAGATTAGTCCTGAAGTATCATATCTTTGTGCAATTGATGTATTTATACATCTTGCTATAACTATGAACATGATATAGCATTATTCCTTCATGGAGATATTAAAAGAAGATCAATTGCATATTCCAAATGGAACCTCTGATTGTGTTATCCTAACAAATATTTTCAACTTTTTCTTATTTAGGCAAATGCAGGACATTCGTCTGATCAACATACATGTTCGATCCAAGCCATGTTATCTATTCTCATGTAGGGTTACTATCACACTACATTGTTCTACATGACAATCAAATTATGCAAAGTTAGAAAGAGTTTATAAAGCAAGGCAAGAATGTACTTGAATGTGATTCCAGTGATATTATATGATAACTGTGCAACTTTACTAAAAGAAGGGAGATACAGATGATTAATCAGTTTGTCAAATGATCCAATATATAATAAGTTGATATACAAGATTGTAATGCGTCGTCTTCAAGATAACAAGTGATATTTCATCAGGGCGAGTAACATATGTGTTGTACTCTTTTTTCATTATCCAAGGTTTTGTCCGAATTGAGTTTTCCTAGTAAGATTTTAATGAGAACTAGAAATTTATAATATTAGATATGTGTACTTTTTTTCTTCACTAGAATTTTTTCCATTGAATTTTTTCTAGTAAGATTTTAACAAAGCACATTATCTATCAATAGACATCCAAGAGGGTGTTATAAAAAATATTTATTTATATTATGAATGTCTATTTGTTTTTTGTGAAAAGTTAGGATTAGTGACTTTGGGACTAAGTTAGTTTTTTCCTATAAATAGAGAAGTTCTCGTTCATTGTATTCTTATCCCTCAAGAGAAATATTATCTCTACCTTTCCCTACAATACTCTTCTACTGGATTTATTATTTTATACAGTATGCCAAATATATGTTTTTACCGGATTGTATATATCATTACTAAAATATCTCTATTTTTCCACTGGTTTCCCATTGAAAAATGTTCAATGGCTATTTCTCACTGAATGTCAGTGGAAAAAACCTAAATAATAGTGTTTTCACACAGAAAAATTATGAAGTTTTTCACTGTTTCAATGAGAATCTATTTTCCGCCATGCATTTTCCCATTGAACTGGGTTCTATTAGCATTAACTCTTTCCCACATTTTTTTTGTCCCACATTGGAAAAACACATTTGTATCTCATGTAATAGACCCTATATAAAGGGATTTACTTGCTTTTCTTTTACTTGCACTTTTAGCTCTCAAGAATAGTATTATTTTATTCTCTTGTTATTGCTTTGTAAGCATTCATGTTATGAATAAAAGACTTTCATGAATTCTATCATGGTATCAGAGCCAAGAGTGCAAGTTAATATTTTTAGCTCGGTCATGGATCCAACTCCGCGGTGAGTTAGTTGGGGGTTCGCATGCAGCACGCCCCTGGTATCAGTTAAATTTTTTTTGGCTTGGCTTGTTTTGGAAGCTCATGCTCATTTCGGCTTATTTTGGCTGCTCGTGCTCGTTCTGATCTTGGCTTTCACATTTGGGTTTCGTCTTCTTGGCTTCCGCATCTGATTGGTGAGATATGCCCTTTCTTATTTTGTTGCTTGTTATTTGGGATTGTTGCTTGTTATTTGGGATTTTTCTGTTTAAAATTCATAATGGCTGGAGGTGATGATTCTTTGCAAACTATTGGTGTTCGGTTAGATGGAAAAAATTATTCCTATTGGAGCTATGTCGTGGTAAATTTTCTGAAGGGAAAGGGGCTTTGGGATTATATGTCTGGAAAAAACAAATGCCCTAAAATTGGAGATGAAAATTTTGATGAATTATTTAGGACTTGGGAGACCAATAATTCAAAGATTATTACTTGGATTAATAACTCTGCTGAACAAAGAATTAGTGTTCAATTGGCTAAGTTTAAAACTGCTAAAGAGATTTGGGATTATCTGTCAAGATTGTTTGTGCAGAATAATTTTGCTGTTAAATATCAGTTACAATATGAAATTCGTGCACTAGTACAAAATGACTTGGACATTTAAGATTATTTCTGTGCAATGACCACTTTGTGGGATCAGTTAGCTATGACGGAATCTACTGAATTGCAAGCATGTGATGCTTATATTAAATGCAGAGATGAAGATCGTCTTGTTCAGCTATTAATGGGTCTTCGATCAGAATTTGAGAATTGTCGTTCAGGCTTGTTGCACCGCAAACCCTTACCATCTGTTGAAGATATGGTAAATGAACTTATGGCTGAAGAAACATATTTGAAGACTCTAAAAGAGGTACATAAGGCTTCTACTTTCGTACTGGCAACTCCTTCATCTGCACCGGTCCTTGCAACCCCTACACACCAGTATAGAACATCTATCATGGGTAATTGTAATTATTGCAAGAAACCATGACATTGGAAGAATCAATGTCCTGAGCTACGGAAGACGTCAGGTTCTAAGCCTCCACATTCGGGACAAGGACAGAAGCCTTCTCAACAGAAGCCATATTCTGGGGGTCAATTTCAGAACTAGTATCCACCGACTCATGCTGCCTTTGTTCCCTCTCTTGATCACCCAGCTTCAGGAGCCTCTGTGAGTCACAATACTGATTATATAGCTGACCAATTTCAGAATTTCCTCGCCTTCCAACAGTTTCAATAGAATTCTTAGTCTTATGCTCTTTCTGTTCCTTCTGGCTCATCACCATCTATTGATTCAGGTATCATTTCGTCTTCTTGGATCTTGGACTCTAGAGCTGGAAATCATATGTCTCCTGATTCTTCCGTCTTTGTATTTATGTCTTCTGACCCCCCCCTTCCACTTCTGTTGTGACTGCTGATAGCACACATATGCCATTGACATGCATTGGCACCATTCATACATCCACTATATCATTACCTGATGTTTATTGCATTCTAAAATTACAGATGAATCTTGCTTCTGCTGGTCAAATATGTGACTCCAGGTGTTTTATTGGACTCTTCTCTAATTCTTGTTATATGCGGGATCTAAAATCCAAGAGAGTGATTGGGACAGGGCATAGAAAGGGGAGAGGTCTCTATATTTTGGATGAGCTGCATCTTCCTTCTCATGTAGCAGCTATGCCTATTAATCTGTCTTCTTTTCATTTAACACATTCCTCTTCGAAGTTTTATTTGTGGCACTCTAGACTTGGTCATGTATCAGGTTCTCACCTGCGTTTTATGGGTGTACAAGATTAAGACAAAGTCTGATGGTTCTATTGAGCGATATAAAGCTTGTTTGGTTGCAAAGGGTTTTGCTCAAGAATATGGTATGGATTATGAAGAGACTTTTGCACCTGTTGCAAAGATGACATCTGTCCGGGTTCTTATTGCAGTGGCCTCTGTTCGTCATTGGCATATTTCACAAATGGATGTTAAAAATGCTTTTTTAAATGGGGATCTTCAAGAAGAAGTCTACATGGTCCCTCCACCTGGTGTTTCACATAGTCTAGGACAAGTGTGCAGGCGTAAGAAAGCTCTGTATGGTCTCAAACAAGCTCCAAGAGTTTGGTTCAACAAGTTCTCCACTGTAGTATCATCTCTTGGGTTTATTTCCAGCTTTCATGATTCGACATTATTTGTTAAATCATCCCCTGCAGGTTGTATTTTGCTTTTGTTGTATGTTGATGACATGATCATTACAGGTGATGATATTGATGGTATTGCAAACCTAAAATCTACTTTATCTCGCTGTTTTGAGATGAAAGATTTAGGTCATCTACGTTACTTTTTAGGCATTGAGGTAGCTTATTCTGAAAAGGGATATCTTCTCTCTCAGTCTAAGTACACTGCAGATATTCTTGAGCGGGCCCGTCTCACATATACTCGTATAGTTGACTCTCCTTTTGAGGTTAATGTTCGATATACACCTACTGACGGGGATCCTCTTCCTGATCCCACTTTATATCGTTCAGTTGTAGGGAGTCTGGTGTACCTCACCATTACTCGCCCTGACATTGCATATGTTGTTCACATTGCCAGTCATTTTGTTTGCTCTCCTACATCTGTACATTGGGCTGCAGTTATGCGTATTCTTCGCTATCTTCGAGGAATGATTTATCAGAGTCTCTTATTTCCATCGACCTCATCCTTGGAGCTTCGTGCACTTTCTGATGCAGATTGGGCTGGTGACCTAACTGATCGGAAATCAACTACTGGTTATTGTGTATTTTTAGGAGATTCACTCATCTCATGGAAAAGTAAGAAACAAGATGTGGTTTCTCGCTCTTCAACTGAGGCAGAGTATCGTGTTATGGCTTCTACTACGTGTGAGATTGTATGGTTACGTCGGTTATTGGTTGATATGGGTGTCTCTCTTTCTTCACCAACACCGATGTACTGTGATAATAAGAGTTCTATTCAGATTGCGCACAACACAGTCCTTCATGAACGTACCAAGCATATTGAGATTGATTGTCATATGTTTCATAGCACAAATTTCTCACTGAATGTCGGTGGGAAAAAACTTTGTTTCTAGTAGCGTATTTTGTAAAATAACTATTTCATTTTTGAAAAAACATGTTATTTCGCTAAACCGAATAATTTTTCCTCTAATTATGTATCTCTAAGAAAAAATCCTTTTTGAATCCAACGAGATTCTTGAAAGCTCGACAAGTAGTTTCAAGGCTTAAATGATCCGAATCTGCTGTGAGTCATAAGAGCAGCTTCGAAAAGTAATGGATAAGAGGGAGTGACGTACAAAAGGATACATTATGAACCAAACTTTATATGCAAGGACTTCCACCAAGTTGTATCCATGGAGAAATGGTATGCTAGCTAGCTACTTCATTATTATCCTTAACACTTGCCTAGTATAGGCTCCAATAATCTTAGTTTTAAAACATATGGCTGAGAAGTGTACTTTTGGCAAGAAGTTAGGCATATATATGTGAGATTGCGTGCACTTGTAGAGTTTTAACTTTCTTTTTCACTTATAATTTACTCCACCTTGGGCTAAATTTTGTTCTAGTTTTAATCAAACCAAACATTTCACTTTATTTTTCAAATGAAATTTTGATCTAGTTTCCCTAAACTAGATAATTTCATTTTTATTAAAAATATGTCTATGTATTAATTAAATATTTGGGGAAAATTAGATTTAAACAAATTTAGTTACTCTAGTACTCTTGCGGAGAACATGCAGATCGATGACAAAGTTACTAAGACCTCAAACACTTATAAAACCCCCCAAAACTGAAAAGAATAAATAAAATGAAACTCCCCATTACGTATCATGTCTTTTAATTACCCTTTATTCGATTTCCATGTTATTGAAACTTTTAGCTTAAAGCGCTAGAAATAACTATACTCCTCAACTCATGTAGTACACTAGGTTGTAGTTGAGTTTACGGAGGAACAAATTTGTTTTCCGGTGAAAAAGATTCTAATAAAAAATACAGTTAGAGATTTGTATTCAAAGGTTTAAAGACAAGTAGAATGTATTCGATTCGGAGACTCTCTTGAACGAGTTCCGAATTACTAACTAGGTTACGGATTTATGAGATAAAAAAGTAAGTAAACTATGAGAGTAAGCAAGTAAATTAAATGAATAAGCTAGATCAAAGAAGAGTAATGAATAATCTCAAAAATAAGAGTTGAGAGTAATGTATTTGCTTTCAGAGAGGTTTTTGTTACAAGTGTTGTCTTAGAGAGAATACAATGTGTCTTCCTTCTCTTCTAAGTCTTCTATATATAATACAAAATTTAGACTATTATGCCCCCCTAAAGCTATGACGACGTGAGCATACTGACGTCACCGTGTCCATGCACGCCGGAACACTCTAATCTAGAAAGGTTGATGTGAAAGGGGTTGTTAGGAGTGTAGGACAGCTATAGAAAGCTTTTTGGAGTCGTTGAGGTTTCCGGAACTATCAAGCTTCTTGTGTACGTTAACGCTTCCAGAGGTTTTTCTACCCAATATAGATAGTCCCTCACTTTTTGGGATCTTTGAACTCATGGGACGGGGAAGTGGAAGAGTTTTTCAACCACTATTTTTTGGCTTTTTAACACGACGTCTCTTGGGACTGGTGCATAGTTTTAGCTATATTTAGCTATATACCATCTTTCACATAAGGGTTCTCTTCTACTCCTCACAACCTTCTGAAGCTCTACTTTATCTAATCTTCAAGAAAGACTTTGTCCCTTTTTCTTCCTTAACCAAATCTACTTATCATGTCTTCGGATTCTTCAGTTGTTGGTAGTGCCACCACACATGTCCGGAGTCTAGATCGTAGTAACTCAGACGCCCTCATTCATAAGGTTCCCATAGTAGATTCCACGTCATCTACTAGTAGGACGTCAAAGAAGAAGATACTTCTTCTTCTAATTAGCAGGCTAACGCCTACCTTCCTAGAAACTGGTCTTCTCTAAAAGACTTCAAAAAGCGCCCAGTTTCCATCGATATAGAGCAATCCCGGCCGGCTAGCACTTACAAATCTTCAATTATTGCTCGTTACTTGATCCAGATGTAGGTGGCATACGGGTGGACCAATATAGAAGTGCTCCTTCATAGAAAATGAGAGAATATTACCTCCTACAGACAGGGATACTCCTTCGTATATACATACCCCTTTTCCTTGTGATTAGGCAAACTTATCAATCCCGTGATTCTGAAGTTCTACCGGAAGTACAAAGTGTCTCTGGCCCAGATCGGCCCAGCCTTTTGGAGGATGGTAGCGTGCCTCCGGTACCTTTCTTCTCAGGTGGGGGAGGATTACCCTAGCTCACTTAATTCACCTCTATTCCCCTAAAATTTTCAAAGTGGGGGTTATTTAGTTGTCCCGCCGTGGTCAGAACGCGTTGATTTCAAGTGTTGATGATAACTCCAACCATGGATGGATGGAGAGATATGTTGTCATCATGACAGGGGATCTAGCCAGGCCACTAGAGGCGCCTATCCTGGAGCGATGTAATTTTGACTGTGAGTATTCTGTTTATGATCACCTTTATTATTTTGTCTTTCTTGATTCATAATGATACCTATGAATTTCTTCCTACTTCCTCATTCCCTTGTCAGCCATAGCCTGGACTCTAGAACCCGTATCGGGTCTGCCGGATGGGTCCAAAATATTATGGATTACGCGCCCTCTCCCTTCCGGACATGGCTAGAGATCGCACCGAAGCATAACTGGAAGGGAAAAAATCATGGTATTCTGAAAGAAGCATCAGTCCGGGCGGCGAAGGTTTTCGAAGATCCAGACGCGGTCCTTCAGCAAATCAAGAAAGTTATTTCTAGACGCACTTGTTGGCCTTTTTAGAAGACAGTTTGTTTTGCAATATTGGTTTTGCCCATATTTTCAGGCTTTTTATTGAATACCATCTGGTGATAGTGTTTTTTTCTTGTCTTTTAATTGTCAATTTTTTATACAACATTGCCTAAGTCCCGAGCGGGAGGCGTTTGATCATTATTTGTCACTCTTGTTATATTGGTATGCTTTGTGGCCGGGTGTATGAATTATCTGATCCTTTGAAGTGGAGCGGTTCAACCATAGAGATCCTTCCACTCAAGGACCCCCTCATCAGGACTATGTTATTTGGCGAATTCAAACGTTTGTGTTTAAGTTCCACGATTTGCATATTTATTTCTTCGCAATGTGTGCAGAATTTCGAGCAATCGCTTCCCATAATTCAGGAATATTACTTCTGATGCAATCCAAGTTGCCTCAAAATCACCTGTGTGGAGTTGAGACCATGAACTCCAATCTTCATGAGGGTTGCACATGAATATGGACGTCCGAGAGTAGACTTTAGTGTAATCTCGAGGATTTCGAGTGTGGATGATTACATTGGAATAAAAAAGGCTAAGAATGGAAGGGGAGACACCACATGCGGGCCGTACTTTTTCTCACAGAATGAATCTGTGAGCTGCAATTTGAGCAAAGCAAACCGCAGAATAAGGCAACATCGTTTGTGGTTGTTTTTTCAAATAAAAAGTGTCACTTTTGGGCCTTATTTCTAATAACTTAGCCTAAGACTATAAATAGCTAGCTTAGGTCATTTCATTCCTTAGTTATTGTTGAATATTTATATTGAATACTCTTGTGAGAGTTTTGAGAGCTTGGTAAGCTATGTTGATCTTTTCTTAGGAAAAAAAAGGTTTTTTGGGATTGCTTGCAATTTCCTTGAGGTCTTCTTCATAGGTTTAGGTGCTTTTGTTTAGTTAATTCAATTGATGTTCTTAGTTTCATATACTTTGGGTTGCTTTTGATTCCATCTCTTGTGTCTACCTCTTTGTTCTTTAATTTGTTGTTGTTTTGTTTATCTTCCACATTTAATATTGCATAAATTGGTATCAGACCTTGATTAAAGGGTTGTTCCAACAATCTTTGTCTTGGGTTTTGTTACTACAAAAAAAATTGAAAATTTTCCAATAAAAATCGTAAACAATTTATATTTATTTTGTTGTTTTGACACTAGATTATTGTTCACTAATGTTTTTAGAGTCTAAATCCAAAGTTGCAAGTCAATCCGAGTCATATTGAGTCATCTACCATTATTGAGCTTGAAGCTTGAAGAACAAGCTTGTGGGTTTTGAAGATTTCAGGGGTGTTTGGGCTTAAAAGTTGCTAGGTTTTCATCTCTAAGTGTTAAGGGGTTGGAATCTGAATTTTGAAGAAATTTGGAGTTGTTTTGAGAAACCCACAATTGAATGACCTTCAAGTTTTTGAAGAACACAAGTGAGTCTTGTTGAAGAAGGTGAAAGTGAGTGTTGAAACCTATTGGGCTTTGTTCTCCATATCAAAGAGAACTTAGATATGAAATTTGAGCTAATTTGGAGTTGGTTTGGGTGTAGTTGGGTTTTTTAAATTGGTTAGATGTTCTTGAGATTGTTCATATCTTCAAGAGGAAGAAGACACCTAAAAGAGGCATTTGATCCAATTTTTTGGTGAAGAAAAGTTGGAAAAGTAATTTTAGGCTCAAAAATAGCAAAAATCTGATTCAAGTGGGTCCAGTTCATTAAAAATATAAGGAATAACCAAAATAAGGTCATACAAATGGGCCCCAATGAAGCAGTGACATAATTAGCATATTAGCTGCGGAGCACTATCAGCGAACCGCAAATAATGCTGTAAACAACACATGTGGTTCACAGATGAACCGCAAACCAAGATAGAAAACTTTGCTCAAAAGTTTGGAAATTTTTGTGATTCACAGATACAGCCGCACACATCATATGCGGTCCGCATACTTGTGCACAGGTAATTGACCTATTTGATTGTTAATTAGTTCTTGTGTCCATATTTTCTTTTGTGCTATTTCTTTTTGTTCTTTTATCATTTTACTTCGTAGTTAACTTTTGAATCAAATTTGTTAGTTTGAGTCGAATCGTCCTTCATCGAGTCTAAAAAATCTATTTCAGCCAATAGTAGCAACTAAATCCATTGTGACTAATCAAAATTAAACAAGTTACAATCATTGGCCAAGGCAATCAAAGGTGCACACAATTGAGTGATTGTGAGATTTATTTTCACTAACTTAACGTGTTTACTTGTTTTGTTGATTGTTCTTAATAGGTAACCATGGATTACGATTCACGTGACAATGATTTTGATGATTGTAATAATGAGGAATATGATTTTAACGATGAGAACTATGGCTACAATGATGAGTGTAGTGCTTCTAACGAGGGTTGTGAATATGATTACGGTCACTATAATGAAGAACATAAGGCAAGGAGCACTCATGAATCCTATGTGGAGGCTAATGACCCAGAAGAGCCTTATGATGACCATCATGACCTTGAATGTACTTCAATGTATAACCCTTACTCTTCTTATGATGAAGGTATTGGCCTTGAGTGTGATGATAGTGAAGTGTCAAGTACTTATGACAAATGTGAATCTCAAGGTCAAGAGCGGCCGACTTATAGCAATGCAATATTTGCCAGTGGTGGTTATTCTTTCCCGTCCTCAAGTGGTACCATTAAATGATCTTATTATGACGGCATAAGACCATACCTCACCAACCATCCTCAACGTGTTGTGAGAAGAACTCAACCGAAGGGCAACATGAGAATAGAGCCTAACAGAAGAGTCCATTCAATGTTGGTGGAAGTACATGATGAATGGGTAGTTCACTTTGAAATTAATGACCGCAATTATGGTTACTATATTTCTCCTCAAGCCGTACTCCAGCTAGGGTTACATCGGACTCGGAGAAAAGATCCTTATAGTAACAAAATGAGAGATTTGGACAGTATGGTGAATGTATCCTTCTTTTATGGAAGCTATTAAGATGAAGTGTGGTGTATAGTACTTTTCAGGGGAGCATGGAAATTGTGTTTCGGATATGCATAGTTTAAAGACCATGTGGTTTATTATGATCGTGATTGGTATAAGTATGTTATGGATAAAAGGGGACAACTTCTATTTCCACCTACACCACCTCCACCTACACCACCCAAGAAGCTTCCAAGTGTGAGGGTTAGAGAACCCAATGTGATATGGCCGACCTTATCTATAGAAGCTAGTGGCGAAGAGTATGACAAATGGGAACTCGCAATGAATGAAATCTTTGCTAGCTACAACTATTTACAAGAAAAGAAGATTGACTTGGCTCTTAGAACTTTTGAAGGGAAACTTGCCAAATATTGGGAGTATAATAGCAGAAAAGCAAGGAAGATGGTAAGTTCAATTGAGACTTGGGATGCATTGAAGAGGAACTTGAGGTACTATTATCCCGGGCCGCATGAAAAGGGGTATAATACCAAGGTCAATTCCCAAAAGAATAGCACCAAGGAAAATTCTCAAGTGAAGAAGCCAAATGAAGGGAAGCAAAATGCTCCTTGTGAAACCATTCAAGGCCTTCCATAAGGAGGGGAGATTATCGTACCCTTCCACTTGGTACAAAAGAAAAAGACTTCATATGGGACTAAGAGGTATAATGAACTCGAGAGACAAAAGATTGAGAGAAGTAAGGGAGTGCAAAGTGGAAACTCACGAGAGAAAAAAGGAGAGGACGTGTGAAGTAATGTGAGGGAGTTGCCACAAATTCAATCTAACCCTTCTACTTCTTCATCTTGTGAAGAAAATTCTTTTGTAGGTACTCAAGGAAGCGAATTGCTAAATGAGTCTTCCCGTGAAGAACTCCCGTGCTTGGAAGAGGGCATGAAGGATAAGACCATCTCTTTTATTGGTCAAGTGAGCTCTCCATTTGTAGTTTGTGGTAAAGAAGATTCTTCATATAAATGTTAAGGTACAATATCTAAACTCAACACTTTCAACTCTTTGAATGAACAAGTTTGTGATGTGAGTGTGAGTAGTAGCTTATCTTTGTGAGTTTAATAATCTTTTGCCATGTGATTATAATGTCATTGTGGAAAGTTCTTCTACACTAGTTGATCCTTTCGATGATCGAATTAATTCTTCTTACAAGATCGATTTGTGTCCACCTAGTGTTGACACTTGTGTTTTAAATGGAAATACATTATCATGTGATCAACTTGAGTGTATTGTTAGTCCACTAGTCGAGGAATTTTGTGATGTGATTAATAAACATCCGACTGGTGAAGATGTGGTTGTAGTTGATCATATGAATGAGTGTGACACCCCACTCTTGTTTGATAAATATGAAAATGAGTCTCTTGGTATTGTCCTTGTGTCAAGTGATGAGGTCCAAGGATGCGGTGGTAATGTGTGTTATGTAGAACCTCAGGTGGAGGAATGTTTTGAAAAAGAAGGTGATGCTTGTTTCCAGATTGCTACTTCTTTCTTAAGTGTCCCAAATCCTGGTAGGATGCTTGTTTTTGTCCTTGAACTTAATAGTGATTCTATATGTATGGACACCATAGATGAAGTCATTCTAAGTGACATCTTTCTTTACTATCTGTTTGCTTATGATGACATTCATATTTGTATTGAGGGTGCATCTTATGTTGGAAGGGATCTACATAGGGCATATAGTTGTGTTGTTGACCAAGATATGTGGGTAGTCTTCCTTTTCAACCTCAGTGGTGTTATCTATTTGTGTGATTTAATAATAATATTACTTCGGGGGTAGTATCACTTTGAAATTGAGGATCATTTGTGTGTCATATCTATTAGAACCAATTTGGTATTGTCTACTTGGTATTTTGAAACCATTGGTTCCTCTATGATATCCTCATTTCCTATTCTTAGGGATAGCCAAGTTCTTAGTGCTATAGGTGAGAGCTTGTTATTCATAATAATGGTTGATACTTGGTTATATCACAAGTGTGTGCATACTTGGCAGGTTAGTAGAGTAGGCTACTCTTACACTAATCATCATCATTTGAGGACCTTGTTATTGCTTGTCTTCCCTATGGTTTTGCAAGGTTTAGATTCGAGGATGAATCCATTTTAAAAAAGGGAGAATGATTGCAATCTAAGTTGCCTCAAAATTTCCTATGTAGATTCAAGACCATGATCTCCAAGCTTCACGAGGGTTGCACATGAAGATGGACGTCCAAGGTCATACTTTAGTGCAATTCAGAGGATTCCGAGTGTGGATGATTGCATGGGAAAACAAAAGGCTAAGAATGGAAGGGGAGACACCACATGCAGGCCATATTTTTCTTGCAGAATGAATCTGCGAGCCGCAATTTGAGCAAAACAGATCGTAAAATGAGGCAAAATCATTTTTGGTCATTTTTGCAAATGAGAAGTGTCACTTTTGAGCCTTCTTTGTAATAACTTAGCCTAAGACTATAAATAGCTAACTTAGATCATTTCATTCCTTAGTTATTTTTGCATATTGATATTGAATACTTTTGTCAGAGTTTTGAGAGCTTGGTAAGCTATGTTGATCTTTGCTTAGGAAAATGGGGTTGCTTATAATTTCTTGCAATTCCCTTGAGGTATTATTCATATGTTTAGGTTCTTTTTTTTGGTTAATTCAATTGAGGTCCGTAGTTTCATATATTTTGGGTTGCTTTCAATTCCATCTATTGTGTCTACCTCTCTATCCTTTAGTTTCTTATTGTTTTGTTTATCTTCCACATTTAATATTGCATCAACTTCCGGCCGCATATTTTATGATTGGAAATTAAGATCATCCATTTCATAATAAAAGAATGGGCCCCCTTTGTTCGGTGCCGATAAGGAGGACGTCTCATCCTCATCTTATATTGGCATAAGGTTATGTTTCCTTCACGCTCTGAGGCCAATAAGTCATGTTGTGTGTTTGAGATGGATATTATCGGGTCCGGGAGGAGGTGTTTGTACCAATAATGTTAGAGTGTAGGAAGCCGTATAGCAATCTTATTATTATATACTACGTTCGGTATTTAGACCTGAGTACATGCATGTTTTTTGACAACACCAATAAGTACAAAAAAGTGAAGGCCCGAGTAGCTAGGAGCAGATTATTTCCCCTTGTGCTAGTATCTCCATGAAGAGTCCTCCCAAGTAATATGCTTTTTAGTTGTTGCCCCGTTAAAAACCTACCGACAAAAACCTATTCGGGAAAAAATACGATCAAGAAAAAAAGCGCAACACGTATTTTCTGATCTTCACTTTTATGTCCTCTGGGTCCAAAATCTGTACAACCAGTCCAAGCCCTGATGCGATTCCCAGTCCTGATGCCAGTCCCAGTCTTGCGATCACAAAAGGTCATGAAAAAAGGGAAAGAAGACGAACTCGTACCTTGCAATTTTTAGGGTTTTATTGTGGGGATGAAATCGACCGCGAATTTTGGCAGGCTCGACATTTGTATCACTAGTCAGGGTTGATAGGTCAGATCATATTCACTTATCTCAACTAACTATTTTGATATATGTCTTGTGAGATTCTCCCTTTGCAGTAGGGCCTGCAGCGGGGCACCTGTTATGACGGTTATCATATGCCATTGGAAGTAAGGTCGTAGCTTTCACATAGCCATGATGACAGCTAGGGCCAGCTTTTCTACGTCCGGATATCGTGACTCTGCCCCGGTTAACGTCTTAATTTCATAATAAATGGGAAGATGCATTTCTCCTTCTTCTCGTACAAATGCAATGCTAACCGACACAGCTGAGACAGTCACATAGGTGAGCAATCTTTTTTTTTTTTAGGTTAGGCCATTACATGAGGTTTAGCTAAGTAAGCCTTGAGGTCCTGCAGTTTTTGGATGCACTCCTACATCTACTGGAAACGATGATCCTTCTTCATAAGTTTGAAAAATTCATGGCACCGATCGGTGGATTGTGATATGAATCTTCCCAAGGTCGCAACGTTTTTCGTCAATCATTGCACCATTTTGATATTGTTTAATGCATTTTTCATCTCCTGGATAGCCTTGACTTTGTTAGGGTTCATCTCGATGCCGCGATCGAAGACGTGAAAGTCCAAGAACTTCCTGAATCTGACCCCAAAGGCGCATTTTTCTAGGTTTAACTTCACGTCGTGGCATCGCAAGATGTCAAAGATTTTGGCTAAGGAGGCCAAGCGGGTCTCGGCTTATCGAAATTTGACCAACATGTCATCAATATATACCTCCATAGTGTGGTTGATTTATTTTTTGAACATTTTATTCACTTATCTCTGATAAGTGTCCCATGTATTCTTTATACCGAACGACATCACATAGCAAACATTATCATGATTGGTCATGAAAGAAGTTTTTTTCCTGATCTTCCGGGTGCAAACTGATCTAGTTGTATTTAAAGTATAGATCCAGGAAGTTGAGTAGCTCATGTACGTCTATCACGTCAATCGGTTGATCAATATGCGGAAAAGGAAATGAATCCTTAGGGAAGGCCTCGTTTAGGTCTTTAAAGTCTACATACATTTTGAATTTATTTAGCTTTTTATGGACCACTACCATGTTAGCCAGTTACGTGGGGTCCTCAACACTCTGTATCAACCCAATATTAAGTAAGCGCGTCACCTCTTCCTTCACTAATTGATCATTGACCGCAGATATCAGCCGCTTCCTTTATATCACTAGGGTATGGTTAGGATCAGTGCTCAACCGGTGAATAGCTATCTTCGGAGGGATCCCTGTTATATCAAGGTGAGATCAAGCAAAGCAATCTGAGTTAGTTGTTAAATAATATAAAAATGCACTCCTGAGCCCGGAAGAGAGCTCTGAGCCCATTTATACCTTCTTTTAGGGGTGTTCTTCAAAAAATGTCACACTTTCCAATTCTTCGATGGTCGAATCTATGGGATCCTTTTCCAGCGGCAAAACAAAGCCTTTCGGGATGATCAAATTCGAATGCCTTTCTTCCGTAAGTTGTTATCTCACTCTTTCGAGTGTCTTGCTTGATCCCAGCGACTATGATTTCTATTGATCTGCCGTTTGTTCCTACGTGATCGTTATTGCTATCGTATCCTCCGATTGGGGACAATCGTTGCTTCCTCTGATTTCTCCAATTCCCCAAGGTGTAGGGAACTTGACCTTCTTATGATAGGTTGAAAGAACTGCTTGCATTACGTGCAACTATGGCCACCCAAGTATTGCATTATACGTCATGTATCCAGATACAACGTCGAATATCGTGACCTATTTCACGCCATCAACATGAGCTATTAATTCAACTTCCCCATTTGTCAGCTCACTAGACATAATGACTTTTGCCAGTACCTTTGTTACGGGGGTAATTAACTTATCCATTTGCATTTTTTTAGGGCCCACAGCTAAATGATGTTATTTATTAATTTCTAAAGATATTGTCAGGGCCTCATTGTAAGGTGAGGGGAAGTATCCACGGTCATTGCTAGAAAATGTAATTTCCTGATCCTTCATGGGTTGATGTCTGTGGCGCGTGGTCGTGACAGAGGCTTTGGACTTTCTCATTGATGTGTACATGATCTTATTTTGATCACCTATGTTTGCAATATTATTGTTGTATTCCTTGCCCCTGCGCCTGAGAACCTCCGGCATCACACAATTTGTACCATCCCTCGTTTGCAATATTATTGTTGTATCCGTGACCCGGTCTTTTTGGGGGCGGCAACCTGTGTATGCTAACGTTATTACTCGCTGGTTTTCATCGATCTGCTTCTTGGCTATATACCTGAGATTTATTTCGCCTATGTTTTCGCCGGGAATTCCTAATTGAGGCTTTCTTTTAACTTTCTGGAGGCATTTGAACTATTCATGTTCAAGCCATCTGCAAACGCGGCTGCTGCCCAATCTTTTGAGATGGTTGGCAATAACATTCTCTCCCTTTGGAACCTGTCTACAAATCCTCGCAGTAATTCATCTGCCCGTTGCTTTATCGTAAATACATCATGCTTGTGTGTTTCTACCCTTCGGGCCCCTACGTGAGCCTTGACGAAAGTATCTGCAAGAGTAGCAAAGGAATCACAATAGAGTTTTCGGGTAAATGAGTATACCAAGAGAGTGCTCCCTTTCTGAGCATCTGGCTGAACTTCTTCAGCATGACAGATTCGATCTCGTGTTATCTCATCATGTCCAGTGACGAATGCTTCGAAGGTCACGGTGTACTTTTCTAGATTTGTGGTGCCATCGTATTTTGATATGTCAGGCATCTTGAACTTCTTTGGGATAAGGACGGAGACCGCGTTCTTCGAATACGGTAAGACACTGTATCTCCTGGCTCATGCGCCCTTTATGATAGGCGGTGCTCCGAGTATCTGGCTTATTCACTCGTTCATTTATTTTTTTCACCCGACGCAGTCCCTCTATGAACGCGTCCATCAGGTCATTCACGTCCGCTTCCCGCTTCCCGCTTTTAGCTGGATTTTTATGCGGCCTAGTTTTTCGCGGAATTTTGGTTTGATACCGGAGTCTCTTTCCTAGAATGGACAGCTATAGCGGCCACCGCTGCTTCCATGCGTAGCATCATCTCATTTTACGCTTTGAAGACAATTGCGATCGTTTTCTTGGTGAAAGACCCTCCCTTATCAGCGGGTCTGGGTTTGCCTGTTTGAGATTTGGCCGAACTCCTTCCTTCGGGCGTTGTCTTCCGGGCCTCTTCAGCCTTTTCATAATCCGGGGTTCCCTTGCTCCACTGTTGTTCGGGCCGCTCCTTTGACTCTTTGTGTAGTGTCTCCAATTGATTTGCCAGGCCCTGATGTTCAATGGGTACCTGTTCTTCCCTAAGTTCCTGTGATCCGTGAGCGCTGTTGTTTTGTCCTGACATGCTTCCTTTTTTCTCTTTGAGTGTAGTGTTTCTGTTTATATTTTTCAAGAAGATCATCTACAGATCGAGAGAAAATCACAATTTTCTATTCCCACAGATGACGCCAAACTATTTTTCGGTGAAAATAATTCTAACAAAAAATACAGTTAGAGATTTGTATTTAAGGGTTTAAAAATAAGTAGGTTGTATCCGATCCGGAGACCCTCTTGAACGAGTCCAAAATTACTAGCTAGGTTACAAATTTACGAGATAAAAAAGTAAGCAAACTATGAGAGTAAGCAAGTAAAATAAATGAATAATCTAGATCTAAAAAAGAGTAATGAATAATCTCAAAAACAAGAGCTGAGAGTAGTGTATTTGTTTTTAGAGAGATTTTTATTACCATTGTTGGCTTAGAGAGAATACAATGTGTCTTCCTTCTCTTTTAAGTCTTCTATATATAATACAAAATTTAGACTATTATGTCCCTCCCTAAAGCTATGACGACGTGAGCATACTGACGTCACCGTGCCCACGTGCGCCGCGACACTCTGATCTAGGAAGACTATTGTGACGGGAGTTGTTGGGAGTGGAGGACAACTGTAGAAAGCGTTTTGGAGCCGTTAAGGTTTCCGGAATCAAGCTTCTTGGGTATGCCAACAGCGTTTCTATCTAATACAAAATTAAAAGTAATATGCCAACTTTATTTTTCCCTGGTACGTTTATAAGTATGAAAGTTGAAAAATCCTTCAATTTCACTTTTTCCTGTTAATAGTCCATTAGCATTTCCTCCATAGACGCCCACATTACTTTATTTTCCAGAAGCAACATGCAGTTTTCCCATGTTCCATGGACCCAAAATATTAACTATTTATATATCATAGGATTTTGTACAAAATGGATAAAAGCTAATTTTAGTATTATTGAAAATAAGCTTCTTAATACTTAATTACTGTTGGTGAAAGCTAGATCTGTTAGATTATATTAATCTCCTTTGGGGAGTCTTTCTCATTAATATAAATATATATGATGTACAATGTGGAATCCTAGTACAATAAGGATCATATATCTACCATAATTATACATCACTAAATATTATATAATATATGAAATATATTCTAATTATGGTAATGGGTATGTACACGTTAATACACCCCCTCAGTCGGAGCGAGAGGAGGCTGGACGCTAAGACTGAATCTGAAGTCAAGGAAGAGTTGTCTAGGAAGGCCTTTCGTGAATATATCTGCATACTGATATGAAGAAGGTACATGCAACACCTTAACATGATCAAGAGCAACCTTCTCACGAACAAAGTGTATATCCATCTCAATGTGCTTGGTTCGCTGATGCTGAACCGGATTATGAGATAAATATATAGCGGATATGTTATCACAATAAACCAAAGACGCCTTGCGCAAAGGACACTGAAGCTCTAAAAGAAGGTTTCGGAGCCAGCAGATCTCAGCAACAACATTAGCAACGCCTATTTATTCTTCTTCTGCACTCGAGCGGGATAGTGTGGCTTGCCTCTTGGCAGACCAGGAAATGAGATTATCCCCTAAGAATACACAGTAGCCAGAAGTGGAGCGTTGCATGTCCGGACAACCTGCCCAATCCATAATCAAGTGTGCCCTTAACATATCGAAAGATACGCTTAAGGGTAGTAAAATGAGGCTCCCTGTGGGTATGTATGAATAAACACACCTGCTGAACAACATAAGCTATATCAGGCCTGATGAACGTAAGATACTGTAGTGCACCTACAAGACTCCTGTAAAGTGTGGGATCGGAAACTGGATTACCATCAACAACATTGAGCTTTGATTTAGAATCAACCGGAGTGGACATTATCTTGTAGTTTTCCATTTTGGCCCTGTACACTATCTCTTCTGCATACTTATGCTGACACAAAAACATAGAGTATGCAGATCTAGTCACTGATATCCCCAAAAAATAGCTCAACTTCCCCAAGTCAGTCATGGAAAATTCAATTTTAAGCAATGCAATGATCTCGTTTTTCAACAAATCATAGAAGCCGGTAAGCACAATGTCTTCCACATATAACAATAAATAAGCGATGCTACTACCTCGATGAAAAATGAAGAGAGAATTATCACACTTGCTACATACAAACCCAATCCGCATAATGTACTGTGCAAAGCGATCATACTACGCTCTAGGGGCTTATTTCAAACCATAAAGTGACTTACGGAGATGGCATACATACTGAGGGGCTACTGGATGGACAAAACCAGGTGACTAGTGCATGCAAACAGTTTCTTTCAAATCTCCATGTAGAAACGCATTCTTCACATCAAGTTGATGAATAGGTCAATGATTGCCCATAGATATACTCAGGACTGTGCGAATGGTAGCTGATTTAACAACCAGACTGAACGTCTCACCACAATCAATACCCTCATATTGATTAGTGTCATTAGCCAGAAGTCTCGCCTTATACCTCTCTAGATCACCATTATGTCTGTATTTGGGACAAAAAAACCACATACAACGGATCACATTTACCCCTTCTGGTCTAGGAACCAAATCCCACGTGTGATGTTTCATTAACGCATTAAATTTCTCACACATGGCCATATTCTAATTAGGGTCTAGTTTGGCTAATTTTGGGTTTTTGGGAATCAGGGAAATGGTTTGTGTTGATAAGTTAAACTGGACTTTGGGGTTGAAAATCCCGTGTTGGGCACGAGTTTCCATTGGGTGCGAGGGGGCAGTGGGTGGATAGGTATTTTATTGGGTTGGTGGTTTCTGGTCATTGGATGGGTGGGTGGTGTAGGGTTTTTGACAAGTGCAGTCGACGAAACAGGGCAGTGGGTGAGTTATGTCAGGGACTGTCAAAGGGTTTAATGGATGTGAAGATGGGTCGGGTAGGGTCGATGATATGGGTAGATCGATGTGGTGTGGGGTAAGCGATGTCGAGTATAGTGTCGGTGGTGGGTTAAGACTGTAGCAGTGGTGTGTCGGTGTGGTAGTGGTGGTCCGGGTACTGGGAGTTGTATGGGTCGAAGTTTCGATGACAGGTAGGGTTTCGGTAGAGGGGTGGATCACTTGTTTGTCAGCTACAGTGGTTGTTGGAGGCGGCGACATAGGTTGTGGTATTTGAGGGTTCCGATTGGTGGTAGGGTTGTTGACCGGTGGTGATACAGAGACTCTAGGCTGATTGCCGATGGCAATCAGTGATGATGGTGACTGAGACGGAGGTGGTGACACAGACGCAGAGACGTTGTCGGTGGTGTCAGCGGAAGGTGGCAGTGACGGTGTTACAGTAGCGAAACTTGGGAGAGGTGGAGCTACAGTAACTGACCGTGACGGAACAATACTATCACGTCGGATGAGAGAGCTGACGATGGGGGAGAGGTCTGACTCATTGAGAAATATGTAATCCGTATTTTGGAAAACCTACGAAGACACACGGAGCGGTGCGAGATGCTATTTATGGGGAGCAGTGGAGGCAAGATTTGGGTAGCACAGGCAACCAAAAATTCTAAGGTGGTCATAGGACAGGATCCGACGGTATAGAATTTCGGTGGGGCGTTTTGTTGGGAAGAGTACTGTTAGGTAAAATATTAAGGATATATGCTGCCATTTTGACTACATAGACCCAGAATAACGGTGGGAGAGACATGAAAAATAAGGGTACGAACCATGTTATTAATAGTAAGGATGATTCGTTCAGCCTTTCCGTTTTGGGGTGACGTATGGGGACACGAGAAACGAAAGACCATGCCATTCTTGGTGCAAAAATTATGAAACGCGGAATTATTAAACTGACGACCATTATCACATTGGAATGATTTAATAGATTTTTCAAATTGTGTTTTGATAAAGGTACGAAACTCAATAAATTTGGTAAAAACTTCACACTTGAATTTTAGAGGGAAAATCCAGAGAAAGTGAGAAAAGTCATCTAATAACACAAGATAGAAACTTCATGCAGATGTCCATAAATCTGCATGAACAATATCAAACGGAGAAAACGTAACACTTAAGGAAGACTAAAAAGGGAGGCAAACGTGTTTGCCTATAGGAAAAAAAAACATGGTTGGGAAGATTTTTCACTAGGACAACGAATTAAATTATTATTTCAAAGAAAATTAAAAACAAGAGCTCCTGGATGTCCAAATCTAGTGTGTCATGTTGACGGAGAGATTGTTGCTAAAGCGGTGCGAGGAGAGACTTGGGCATTTAGAGATGTGGGGGGGAGGGGTGTGTGACCCTGACAATGGATGTGGATAGGAAAGGATAGAGGTCCCCTCACTATTACATCTCGTAAGGAGTTTCCCGGTATGTAGGCCCGTTACGGAAAACCCAAACGAATCAAAATTGATTGTTACAAAATTATCCATGGCAAATTTTCTAAAGGATATTAGGTTCTTGATAATGTTTGGGGCATAGAAGACGTTATTTAGGGAGAAGTGGGGATGCGGTGGTGGGGTTAGTGTGTGGCCAAACCCTTGAATTGGATTGCGATGACCGCTTCCAACCATAATAGATTGTGGAGTATTTAAACTTTGAAGTTGAGGAAGATTGCCAGAATTGTTGGTGAGATGAGACATGACGCTTGTATCCATATACCATGCATTATCGGTATGTCGAGAAGTCAATGTGACGAAAGCCGGGCCTATATTGGATTGGGAGAGGCCTGGAGCGGACTGTTGGGCTCCAGAAAATAAGGTCAGATCGCTATGACCCAATGACTAGCCTGAAGCGAACTGGTAGGCTGCCATGAAAATATTTATATATTATGATTTTTTTCTCGGATAAAGGATAAAAAACAGAGAAGAAAAATAATGTGCTTTCTTCCAAGAGAAAACAAAAAGAAAGAAAAAATTTGTTTTCGAGGAAAAGAAAGCATTAATTTGGTTTTTGCTTTTTGGATGTTTCTCGGGTAGTGGAACGAAAGAAGACAAAAAAAATATAGAAGAAAGTGTGGTGCTTTGCTTCTAAGGGACTTGTTAGAAAAGAATAGAGGATGGCTTGGCTTCTGACAGGTTTGGTCGAACACAGGGACAACTCTGGTGTTCTGTTCGAGAAAAGCAGAGAGGACAGGCGCAACTTTCTGTTCTCGGGAAAGAAGAAATCGAGGGGAGGAAAAAAATAAAATAGGATTTAGATTTTGGCTTCTGATATCATGTTAGATTGTATTAATCTTCTTTGGGGAGTCTTTATCATTAATATAAATATATATAATGTACAATGTGGAATTCTAGTACAATAAAAATCATATATTTACCATAATTATATATCACTAAATATTACACAATATATGAAATATATTCTAATTATGTTAATGAGTATGTACAGGTTAATAATATCAACACACATTTCAAAAATAATAAAAGGGTACTTTAATTTTAGGATGGGATGTAAAATGTGATTTAGACGCTTAACCCAAATTTATGATTACAAGGAATTAAATTAGAATGAAACAAAAAGATAGCAAAGGTTACATCATCACCCAAATTAAAGCTAATTATTAAGATAAGATCATCACTAGTCACCCAACTAGCAGATGTCCCTCCCTCTACCATGTGATTCTTGCGCCAAAAGGGCCCTAACTGCTTTACTTATCATCCGTACTTTTTAAAATTCTACCTGCGTTTTAAGATAATATAAAAAATTGTAATACTAGAAAACTAATAGGAGTAGTAATAATTAATTGGGCAGCATATCTTATAATGGGCGTTTAGTGCATAAACAGACAAACTGATATGCTTCAGCATTAAAAAGGAATCAAGTTGGGCAGTTGGAATATCACTGCTTATCTTTTGATTAATTTGGATTTAAAAACACTTGAGACATATTTGGTTGAGTGGCATGAAGCTCTGGCATTACGGAAGCAAAAGCATAAGCATTAGCATTAGTTAATGATACGCACAAAAGTTTCCTTTTGCTAGTCCAACATTATGACGTTTCTATTGGAAATTAGCCTTTGGTGGGGAGATGCGTCCACCCATCTTTGATGAATTAAACACTAGTGTTCTGTATGTTGGAGACCTCGTCTCTTTACACATGCATGATCTACGAAGTGAGTAGATGACCGTAGGGCCAAGAATCGTCTAATTTCGTTGAGAAATGAAAGAGATATTGGTCCACGAAGTAAGGTGTTTGAGACATGAAAATGTGGTGTGGGACAAATCTACCACATCGGTGGGAATAGGAAGAATTGCTCTCTATATAAGTCTCAAATTGGTAAAGGGTTTGGGACCCCGGGTCCACGGGTCCACGGGTCCACGGGTCCACCGGTCCACCGGTCCACGGGTCCACGGGTCCACGGGCTGTGGGCTGTGGGCTGTGGGCTGTGGGCTGTGGGGCTGTTTTGGAGCATTAACCAGCCATTATTTGGCTGATTAATTCCTCCATTAACAGCCCATTACTTGGGCAGTGAACAGCCTCTTTCAATGGCCATTAACAGTCATTACTTGGCTGTTTTAATGCCCTCCTAATGGCCATTAACAGCCATGTTTTGGCAGTTGTACAGCCCCTTCTCCTTGCTATATATTGAGCCTTCTTTGGCTCAAATCAGCAGCAGAAAATAGCCAAAAACAACAGGCAGAAAATAGGCAGCAAACAGGCCAGAAAATACACGAAAAAGACAGCACAAAACCGCTGAAAACCAGGCAGAAAACAGCACTGGAAACACAACAAAATAGACGAAAATATAGTGAGAAACAGGCAGCAAACAGAGACGAAAAACAGCAAGTAACAGGCCCGAAAAACAGCCACAAAATAGCACAAAACAGTGAGTGACATTCAGCGAAAATCAGTGCAATTTTTGACTGAAAAATAGTGACCAAACCCTCACGTATACACAAGATATACACTATAGAGACACACTATATACACAGAGACAAAAGAGAAGAGTAAAGAGAAACTCTTCCTTCCTATTCCATATCTTCAGCAAGTCGGGTCATATTTGTTTTCTTCGCCAGACTCAACCTATTGGCTTTGTAGCGTTGAGATTATAGTATTGTTTTATCTTGGGAGACTATTGCCCGCTAACGTAAAAGCATATATACGGGGCAATCTTGTCTTAAGGATAGAGGGCTATCCTCGACTCAACACACAACGTTGTAACCATCCAGATTTAGTTGTTTCTTGATTTCAGGTTATCAAGATTCAAGACACAACAAACTTGTGGCAGTTCTCAACATTGGCTTTGCAAGGTGATCAAGATTCAAGACACAACACACATGCGGCAGTTTTGAACATTGACCATTTATTTATCCTTTCGAACATTTGTAATAGTTATTACTTCACGTACTGCTCTATAAAGTACCATAGAAATACCAACAATTTTAAGACAAGATTGTATTGTAATACTATTAGTGTTCGAAAGATGTCGGTCAAAAGTTGTGTGACCAAATCTGGATATGGCAATGGTTTTCTGGTAGAAGAGAGTGATGATGATGAACGTGTTCATGGTGTCACCGCTACCAAGATCAAGTTGGAACAAGCGCTCACGAGAGCTTGAGGATGTCAATCGGGACAAGAGGAGAAGATCAAGATGTACTTCTATCTTGCGTTAGAAGGCCTATATCTCATCCCTGCATAAAAGATCCGAATAATGGTAAGAAGGAAATGGACACTCGATCGATGAAGTGATCAAGTGAGCCGTAATCCGAAATTGGGATAAGTAGTTTTTCTTACTTGTCAAGAATAAAGATTAAATGAGGTCTGATTAAAAATTGATTAAAGTAAGGAGGAATATGAAAATAATTTATATTCCTTACGCTTTAAAAATCAGAAGTTTAATCTCATCTTCTTTTCCGTTTAAAGATTGGATTGTAAAGCAACTTAAATAGATCCGTTCTTTTAAGTGTAATTATTAAAAGTGAGTAAAGTATGTTCGCACATACGAGGGAGTAAGATCCATCGATCAGTAAAATCATTACCACTCTTAAGTAAGCGCCAAGAATTATCAGGGCACCAATCATAACGGAAGAAGTCTAAAAGTTAAAGACGTTGAGCATGTCATACTATTTGGCAGAAGATCCTTCATAGGATGATATTGAACACTCAGTCATATAAAGCCTCCGGGCGACTGGAGTGGGATAAAATTCCTTTGATATGATGATATTGGACACTCAGTCATATAAAGCCTCCGGGCGACTGGAGTGGGGCCAGAATTCATTTCATAGGAAAAGTAATGGACACCTAGCAAGGTGGGCCAGAGTGTCCAGGTCTTAATGATCTGAAGGCCTAAATAAAGACAGTAAAGAAATTGGACACTCAGTCTGCTAAAGCAACTAGAGTGGGCCAGAGTATCGAGATCACATATGATCCGGTTACGCCCTAACCATGGGCAAAAGGTTGTTTATGTGAAGCAACGCCACCTCTAAAATCAAAGGGGCTGGAGAGGTTGTCCTCAATAGGACTTCAAGGAATGGATCACTCTAAAAAGAGGTGATACATGTTTCTAACTTGGTTTAAGGGACGTTGTTGGTCAAGCTGGTTTGAGACTAGTCCAACAGGTCTGTAATAACTAAGAATGGTACAGTACGTCTGTAGCCAAATGAATAATATATTTGTAATTCGTGCATCTATGCCATCATAGATTAAGACACGTTAAATAGTAAGTCATTCAAAAGCTAACGATGTTGAGATTGTTGCCTTCTTTCGACATAAACCCTCAAAATGAATGTGAGGTAGATGAAAAGGCAAAATCACCTTTCCAAATTCCGTCAAAGGAAATAGCGAAAGAAGCACCGCTCCTCTAGAACTTAGTCACACCTACTTGGGTGATTTGAAGTTTATACAAAATAGAGGGGGGAGACAAGTACGTTGTGATCTTCATTGATGATGGTACAACGTATGGAATCCTTTGTTTGTTAAAAAGCAAAGATGAAGTTGTTGAAGCGGATAAGCGCTACAAAGCAGAAGTTGAAAATCAACTAAGCCTACGGATTGAGAAATTCGTAGTGATAGAGGGGGAGAAAGTGAAGCATCGTTCATTAAACGACTGTTCATTTCTCACCTCAGTCCAACGGTGTTAGCCAAGCGCAAAGCTCGTACGCCCAAATTATGTGGGGTGGCTTGGTAAGAGTTGGAATACTGAAACAGGTCAAGTTGTACCTAAGACTGTAGAGTGCATATCTGTCAGGATCTGCAAATAACAGTAGTGTTAATCGCCTCTTGGCATTAAAGAATGTTGAATTCTTTGGAGATAACTTTCCTTGAAAAAGGAAAAAGGAGTAATTGCTCTAGGTTAACAAGAACCCGCGAGGGCCTGACTGTCCGGAACTAGACGTTCCGTATCTACAGGATCATATAGAACCATACTTGTGTAATGGTTGATCTTCCTCCGGGAAAAGAACCTTTGGGTTGTAAGATGTGCTCCCATGTGAGTAGCTTCACATCCAGGGACATTGCAGTCTTGCGTGGCATGAATGTTGAAACAGCCTTTTCCAACCGGAGAGTTGGAAGAAGAGGATCAGAGTTGGTTTTCTGGACTGTTGGGCTTCTTCCTGAACTTTCATCTTGGTCCCTGAAATGTTTACATTTTGGTCCTGAAAGTTTCAGATAAAACAGAAACAATGAATCTGACCACAGAAACATTGACTATGAAATTAGAAAGCCAACAGTTGGAGAATCAACAGTCTGAAAGTAAAAGTCATATTGAAACAAAGTCTCGATATGAAAGATATGGATATCACAGATGGCATCTTAGGAATTGGATTTCTAAGACATCTAACGGACTGGTCGAGAGTTGACAGTCTCGTTGAAGCCACCTATGGATATGAATCATAGAACTGATTGGAATCATGGTGCACCCATAGACAAGGAGCGATATGCACAGATTATGTGTAGTTCAATGTATTGTACACACTACAGCCGACCTGGTATCGCCCTATTTAACAGATCAGTTGAACTAAGGTTCATCGATAATTTTAATACATGATCGGTAGAAGGCGTTAAATCGATATGACGATATCCGAGTTAATGCTTATCTACAGATTATAGTATTCTCGATGTCCAAATGTTACGGGAGAACACGGTGATGCAAACCGGACATCGATCTGAAGAACACCAAAGCCACAAGTAAATGTGTATGGTGGGTCTTGGAAAATCCTCTAAGCAAACTTGCATCGGCCGATTCATGATGGAATCGGAGTTTATCGCTTTATACAAAGCATGAAAGAAGTTGAGTAATTTCACGGCTCCTTAGAGGACGTCCCTTATTGGGAGATACCCGTGTCTTCAGCAGTTATACACTGTGGCTAGCCGGTCGGCTTCAGAAAGGACACGGATGACGGCGTCTGAACATATCTTTTAGGATCTGTCGAAGACATAAGACCGTATGGCAGTTGATCATCACGGATGTCACATCCTTGTTTACTAACTAAGGGACTACCCGGAGATCAAGTGTTCTGCCTGTCTAGGGGAATTGGCTTAAAACCCAAACAATACGAACCTTTGCAGTGGTAACCCAACCATACTGATTGGAGATCCCAAGAATTTGGTTCAATGGGAAAACTAAGCGGCAAAAGGTTCAGTTGAGCGCTTCGGTGGAAGCAAGAAGCACTTGGGATGATGATTTCTGTACGGAAACATGAGTCTAAAGCTGTTCCCGCGATAGACATTAAAGTGCTGCCTGCATGGTGGGTAAAGATTAAGCTTCCAAACCTTTTAAAAGATCCTCAAACGGTTGAGGTTAAGGTTGGGGAAACTTTTAATGATTCCTAACACTTGAGAAGTGGGTATAGCAGGATACCTTGTAGGAGATCACCTATTTAAGTGCGAGGATGGCCGCCTCAAATGAACGCACTTAAGAATCCAAGTGTGTCCATGGCCACAATGGACAGAAACGTAAGAAGGAAAATGAATAAGAAGAGTTATTGTGTTGATATCGTTGTCTTGGCTTACACTAAACACTGACGGTTCAAGACATCACGTTCACCGCGCAGTAAGTAAGTCCGATGGTATTCAACTAGGGAAGGTTCAAAGCGTAAGCTACTTATCCTGATGCAATATTCTTTCGCTGAAAGATTGCTGAAATGTAGGCACCTTGTGTGTGCGCCACAATCTCTCTTTCATAGAGGGGATTGTTGGAAATTAGCCTTTGGCGGGGAGATGCGTCCACCCATCTTTGATGAATTAAACACTAGTGTTCCGTATGTTGGAGATCTCGTCTCTTTACACATGCATGATCTACGAAGTGAGTAGATGACCGTAGGGCCAAGAATCGTCTAATTTCGTTGAGAAATGAAAGAGATATTGGTCCACGAAGTAAGGTGTTTGAGACATGGAAATGTGGTGTGGGACAAATCTACCACATCGGTGGGAATAGGAAGAATTGCTCTCTATATAAGTCTCAAATTGGTAAAGGGTTTGGGACCCCAAGGGGTATCACATGTGTTTAAAGGAGGAAAGACCTAGATGTGCTTGGGTTCAAGGCTAAGACCACACGCGCGCCGCCGCCGCCCGCCCGTCCCGTCCGGTTCTGGTTCCGGGTTCACGGGTCCACGGGTCGTGGGTCGTGGGCTGTGGGCTGTGGGGCTGTCTAATATTATCTTTTTGGACCAGAGAACTCTGCCAGATGTACAGTTTGATCCCTGAAGTTTCATATGTACAGTTTGGACCAGAATTCTTTTATATGTACAGTTTGGTCCCTGAAGTTTCAATATTTATAGTTTGGTCCCCAGAATTTCTGGAGACTTTTTTGCCTATCGTTGGACTGCGTTTTGGAGCATTAACCAGCCATTATTTGGCTGATTAATTCCTCCATTAACAGCCCATTACTTGGGCAGTGAACAGCCTCTTTCAATGGCCATTAACAGCCATTACTTGGCTGTTTTAATGCCCTCCTAATGGCCATTAACAGCCCTGTTTTGGGCGGTTACCTGACCCGCTTCTCCTTGCTATATATTGAGCCTTCTTTGGCTCAAATCGGCAGAAAATAGCCAAAAACAACATGCAGAAAATAAAGCAAACAGGCCAGAAAATACACGAAAAAGACAAGACAAAATCAATGAAAACCAGCAGAAAACAGACTGAAACACAACAAAATAGACGAAAATATAGTGAGAAACAAAAAGCAAACAGAGACGAAAAACAGCAAGTAACAGTTCTAAAACAGCCACAAAATAGCACAAAACAGTGAGTGACATTCAGCGAAAATCAGTGCAATTTTCGACTGAAAAATAGTGACCAAACCCTCACGTATACACAAGATATACACTATAGAGACACATTATATACACAGAGACAAAAGAGAAGAGTAAAGAGAAACTCTTCCTTCCTATTCCATATCTTCAGCAAGTCGAGTCATATTTGTTTTCTTCGCCAGGCTCAACCTATTGGCTTTGTAGCGTTGAGATTATAGTGTTGTTTTATCTTGGGAGACTATTGCCCGCTAACGTAAAAGCATATATACGGGGCAATCTTGTCTTAAGGATAGAGGGCTATCCTCGACTCAACACACAACGTTGTAACCATCCAGATTTAGTTGTTTCTTGATTTCAGGTTATCAAGATTCAAGACACAACAAACTTGTGGCAGTTCTCAACATTGGCTTTGCAAGGTGATCAAGATTCAAGACACAACACACATGCGGCAGTTTTGAACATTGACCATTTATTTATCCTTTCGAACATTTGTAATAGTTATTACTTCCCGTACTGCTCTATAAAGTACCATAGAAATACCAACAGTTTCTCCAACAGATGCCCAACTTAATCTCTCTTCTTCTTCGGTAATATAGGAAAGGGGCAGTTTCTTTGTGTATTTTTATCTGTTAAAAAATTAACATTTTCTAAAATTTTGAAACACTTTAATTTAAACATTTTATTTTATTGTTAGTGAGAAGTTTATGAAGCTATATAAATATTATAACATGTTTATTTTACAAATTTAAAAGTATTCATTTCTTCTTTCTTAGACTTGATAGTCAAAAAATGTCATATACATAAGTGATGTTGGCTATTGTAAAACAATACGTGAAGTAAATAAATATTACAAGTGTTCGAAAGGATAAACAAGTAGGCCAATGTTCAAAACTGCCAATTCCGCACCTCATAATAGACTTAAGAAAAAGAATTTGCAGATTCAGAAGGGTGGAAATTTTTGAAGAAAATCGAAGAAAAGAAAGAAGAGAGAGAATTATAGGAGAAGAAGTAGATTTTTGTGTTTCCAGATTAATTCCCCATTAATTGCTATCATTTACTACATATGTTTATTGCCTTCACTAATGCTTCAGCTCTTAGGTAATGCTGCCTAGATTATGATTCTTCATCTTATTGTCTTTACATGGGCTTTTTAATATGGAGTAGTCAATATAAAAATGATGAAAAAATGAAAAAATAAATAAATGTCAATGGAGGCAATTGAGAGGTGCCATGTACGATGATTATTGAAAGAGAATAATCTCTTGATTATTTTCATTAATGAAAATGTTTATATACATGATATACAATATGTAATTATGAAAAATAAATTTACATTTTTCTAATACAAGACTACTATATTTTTCTAATACAAGATTACTACCATAATTATACATGTACAAGAATTTTAATAATTATGGTAAGTATTATACAAATTTACATGGGCCATATACGGTCGATATACAAGACTATCGTGTATAGTCTTTCACACCCCGTAGTCATAGTTGGCGGTTGCCGTACTCTGAAACTATCCCTAAAATATTCAACAGAACTAAGGGAAGACCATTAGTAAAGATGTCAGCAATTTGGTAATCTAATAGGAGATTACGCAGCCAACAGGACTCAGACATCACATTGGCTACCCCTCGATACTCGGCCTCCGCACTAGATCACGATAAAGCAGCCTAGTGTTTAGCCGACCAAGTTATCACCAAGAAACATATAATAATCAGATGTCGGATGTCTGGTATCTGGACATCCACCCCAATCAGCATATGTATAAGACACCAGAGTAGATACGGAGGATGGATATAAGTGTAAACCATAATCAAGAATGCCCTGAATGCAACACACAATGCGTTTAAGAGCATGCATGCGCTCGTCCCTTGGATCATGCATAAATAAATATACATGATGCATTGCATAAGTAATATCGGATCTCATGAAAGTAAAATACTGAAGAGCCCCTGCAAGACTGCGATAGTGGGATGAATCCTTGTAAGGTGTGCTAGAATTAGCACTCAGCTTCGGTTTGGTATCAACCGGAGTAAGAGAGGACTTACAGGATGACATGTCAGCCTATTCAATAATCTCATTTGCATACTTCCTCTAGGATAGAAATAAACCACATGTATGACGAGTTACAGCTATACCCAAAAAATAACTCAACGACCCCAAGTCTTTCATAGCGAATTCGGAACTGAGAAGAGACATGATAGACTTGCGCAGTTTATCAGAAGAGGCAGTCAATATTATACCAGAGAAGTAGCACAATGATAGATGAACAGAGAATTAACAGCCCTCTCTAATGCCATTAACAGCCTTGTTTGGCAGTTGAGGAGTCCCTCCTCCATGCTATATATTGATGCCTCATTTGGCTCAATAACGTGACAGAAAAATAGCACTAACAGCCATGAAATAGTGACAAAAAAGATAGCAAAACAGTGTTGAAAAACAGTGAGGAAAGACACACATTTACACAAGATATACACAACAGAGACACACTATATACACAGAGACAAAATAGAAGAGAAAACAGAAACTCTTCCTTCATTTTCCATTTCTTCAGCAAGTCGATTCGTATTTGTTTTCTTAGTCAGACTCAACCTATTTTCTTTGTAGCGTTGAGATTAAAGTGTTGTTTTATCTTGGGAGACTATTGCCCGCTAACATAAAAGCATATATACGGGGCAATCTTGTCTTAAGGACAGAGTGCAGTCACTCGACTCAACACACAACGTTGTAACCATCCAGATTTAGTATTTCTTGATTTCAGGTTATCAAGATTCAAGACACAACAAGCTTTGCGGCAGTTTTTCAATATTGGCCTATTAGTTTATCCTTTCGAACACTTGTAATATTTATTTACTTTTCATACTGCTTTACAATAGTAATAAACAATTTAAGACAAGATTGTATTGTATTAGTATTAGTGTTCGAAAGATGTTGGTCAAACGTTGTGTGACCAAATATGGATATGGCTGTGGAGAATCTTGAAGAGAGTGATGATGATGTTGTTGAAGGTCAACGTGTTCGTGGTGTCACCGCTCCCAAGAGTGGTGGGAACATGCGCTCACGAGAGGCTGAGGATATCAACTGGGACAAAAGGAGAAGGCTGAAGATGTGGTTCTATCTTGCAGCAGAAGGTCTATATATGTCCCAAACAAAGGATCCGAATAATGGTAATGAGGAAATGGACACTCAGTCCAATGAAGTGACTGAAGTGGGCCAGAATCCGAAATTGGGATAAGTAGTTTTTCTTACTTGTCAAGAATAAAGATTAAATGATGTCTGATTAAAAATGGCTTAAAGTAAGGAGGAATATGAAAATATTTTCACAAAATAATTTATATTCCTTACGCTTTAAAATCAAAAGTTTAATCTCATCTCCATTCCCGTTTAAAGATTGGATTGAGTAAACGACTTAAAAAGATCTGTTCTTTTGAGTGTAATTATTAAAAGTGTGTAAAGTATGTTCGCACATACGAGGAAGAAAGATCCACTGACTGTGCGAAAACTGTTACCACTCTTAAGTAAGCGCCAACAATTGTCTGGGCACCAATCATAACGGAAGAAGACAAAAAGTTAAAGACGTTGAGTTTGTCACACTATCTCGCAGAAAATCATTCATAGAATGATATTGGACACTCAGTCATAAAAATCCTCCGGGCGACTGGAGTGGGCCAAAATTCCTTTGATATGATGATATTGGACACTCAGTCATACAAAGCCTACGGGCGACTGGAGTGGGGCCAGGATTTATTTCATAGGAATAGTAATGGACACCTAGTAAGGTGGGCCAGAGTTTTCAGGTCTTAAATGATCTGAACGCCTAAAGAATGGCAGAAAAGAAATTGGACACTCAGTCTGCCAAAGCAACTGGAGTGGGCCAGAGTATCCAGATCACATATGATCCGGTTACGCCCTAACCAAGGGCAATAGGTTGTTCATGTGAAGCAACGCCACCTCTAAAGTAGAAGAGGTTGGAGAGATTGTCCTCAATAAGACTTCAGAGAATGGAATCACTCTAAAATGAGGTGATACATGTCCCAAACTTGGTTTAAGAGACGATGTTGGTCAAGCTGGTTTGAGACTAGTCCAACATGTCTATAATAACTAAGAATGATACAGTATGTCTGTAGCTAAATGAATGATAAATTTGTAATCCGTGCATCTATGCCATCATAGATTAAGACACGTTAAATAGAAAGTCATTCAAAAGCTAACGAAGTTGAGATTGTTGCCTTCTGTCGACATAAACCCTCAAAATGAATGTGAGGTAGGCGAAGAGGCAAAATCACCTTTTCAAATTCCGTCAAAGAAATAGCGAAAGAAGCACCCTCCTCTAGAACTTAGTCATACCTTTATGGGTGATTTAAAGTTTATACAAAATAGAGGGGGGAGACAAGTACGTTGTAACCTTCATTGATAATGGTACAACGTATTGTATCCTTTGTTTGTTGAAAAACAAAGATGAAGTTGTTAAAGCGGATAAGTGCTACAAAGCAGAAGTTGAAAATCAACTAAGCATACGGATTGAGGAATTCATAGTGATAGAGGGGGAGAATGTGAAGCATCATTCATTAAACGACTGCTCATAACTCACCTCAGTCCAACGGTGTTAGCCAAGAGCAAAGCCGTACGCCCAAAATATGTGGGGCAAGGGAATCCTTACCGCTAATGCGATTCTCAATAGAAATACGCATAAGGATAAGGATAACTCTCCGTGTGAAACATGGAAAGAATCTCACATACAAATGTTGTGATGTGGGGTGGCTTGGTAAAAGTTAGAATATCAAAACAGGTCAAGTTAGACCTAAGACTGTAAATGCATATCCACTGGATCTGCAAATAACAGTAGTTTTTATCGCCTCTTGGTGTCAAAGAATGCTGAATTATTTAAAGATAACTTTCCTTGAAAAGGAAAAATAAGTGAATGCTCGAGGTTAGCAAGAACCCGCGAGGGCCTGACTGTCCGGAACTAGACATTTCGTATCTACAGGACTCGAAAGTTGCTAGCTATCCGGAACTTAATATTTCAGATCTGCAGAACTCAAGGATTCTAGATGTTGAACCGAGACGGAGCAAAGAAGGGGACAAAGACTTGTTCCAGTCCTTCTAGCGTGTATGGTTGAGAATGAACCATGGACAATTAACAAATAATTGTCATCTCCAGAAGCGCTGCTTTGGAAAGAAGCTAGAAAGAGAGAAATAGATTCCATCATATAGAACCATACTTGCGTAATGGTTGATCTTCCTCTGGGAAAAGAACCTTTGGGTTGTGAAAAATGATACTCAAAAGTAAGTACAAAGTAGATGGATCTAGTGACGAGTATAAGGCCTTGGCTACTTGTACATGTGCTCCCCTGTGTGTAGCTAAACATCCTGGGCCATTGCAGTATTGCGTGGCATGGATGTTGAAACAGCCTTCCTAACCGGAGAGTTGGAAGAAGAGGATCAAAGTTGGTTTGCTAGACTGTTGGGCTTCTTCCTGAACTTTCATTTTGGTCCCTGAAATATTTACATTTTGGTCCTGAAAGTTTCAGATAAAATAAAAATAATGAATCTGACCACAGAAACATTCACTCTGAAGTTAGAAAGCAAACGGTTGGAAAACCAACAGTCTGAGAGTGGAAATTATATCAAAACAAAAGATATGGGTATCTCAGATGACATCTTAGGAATTGGATTTCTAAGACATCTAACAGACTGGTCTAGCTCCAAACTCAGTTGTGAGATAATTGACAGTCTCGTTGAAGCCATCAATGGATATGAATCATAGAACTGATTGGAATCATGGTGCACCCATAGACAAGAAGCAATATGCACGGGTCACGTATAGTTCAATGTATTGTACACACTACAACCGACCTGGTATCGGCCTACAAATAGATCAGTTGAACTCAGGTTCACTGATGATCTTAATAAATGATCAATAGAAGGCGTTAAGTCGGATATGACGATATCTGAATTATTCGCTTATCTACGGATTATAGTATTCTGGATGTCCAGTGGTTCTGGGAGAACACAATGATACAAACTGGACATCAAATATGAAGAACACCAAAGCCACAAGTAAATGTGTATGGTGGGTCTTGGAAAATCCTCTAAGAAAACTTGTATCGATCGATTTATGATGGGATCGGAGTTTATCGCTTTATACAAAGCATGAAAGAAGTTAAGTAACTTCATGACTCCTTAGAGGACGTCCCTTATTGGGAGAAACCCGTTCCTTCAGCAGTTATACACTGTGGCTAGCCGGTCGGCTTTAGGAAGGACACGGATGACGGCGTCTGGACATATCTGTCAGGATCTGTCGGAGACATAAGACCGTATGACAGTTGATCATCACGCGTGTCACTTCCTTATTTACTAACTAAGGGACTACCCGGAGATCAAGTGTTCTGCCTATCTAAGGGAATGGACTTAAAACCCAAATAATACGAACCTTTGCGGTGGTAACCCAACCATACTGATTGGAGATCCCAATAATTTGGTTCAATGGAAAAACTAAGCTGCAAAAGGTTCAGTTGAGCGCTTTGTAGGAAGCAAGAAGCACTTCGGATGATGATTTATGTACGGAAACATGAATCCAAAGTTGTTCCCGCTATAGACATTAAGTGCTACCTGCATGATGGGTAAAGGTTAAGCTTTCAAACCTTTAACGATCCTCAAATGGTTGAGGTTAAGGTTGGGGAAACTCTAATGATTCCTAACACTTGTGAAGTGGGGTATAGCAGGATACCTTGTAGGAGATCACCTATTTAAGTGCGAGGACAGGCCGCCTCAAATGAATGCACTTAAGAATCCAAGTGTGTTCACCGCCACAACGGACAAAACCGTAAGAATGAAAACGAATAAGGAGAGTTATTGTGTTGGTATCATTGTCTTAGATTACACTAAACACTGACGGTTCAAGACACCACGTTCACCGCGCAGTAAGTAAGTCCGGTGGTATTCAACTAGGGAAGGTTCAAAGCGGAATCTACCTCTCCTGATGCAATATATTTTCGCTGAAAGATTACGGAAAGTAGGCACCTTGTGTGTGCGCCACAATCTCTCTTTCATAGAGGGGATTGTTGGAAATTTGCCTTTGGCGGGAAGGTGTGTCCACCCATATTTAATAAATTAAACACTAGTGTTCCGCGTGTTGGAGGCTTTGTCTCTTCTCACATGCATAATCTACTAAGTGAGTAGATGACCGTAGGGCCAAGAATCGTCAAATTTCGTTGAGAAATGAAAGAGATATTGGTCCACGAAGTAAGGTGTTTGAGGCATGGAAATATGGTGTGTGACAAATCTACCACATCGGTGGGAAAAGGAAGAATTGCTCTCTTTAAAAGTCTCTAAAATGTTTAAGGGTTTGGGACCCCAAGGGGTATCCCATGTGTTTAAAGGAGGGATGACCTAGATGTGCTTGGATTCAAGGTTAAGCCCACACGCGCGCCGCCGCCGTCCGTCCGTCCGGTCCGGTCACGGGCTGTGGGCTGTGGGGACTTTCTGATATTATCTTTTTAGATCCCAAATTGCTTAATATTTACAGTTTGGTCCCTAGTGTTTCTGAAAAGTTGATTTTGGGAGTGACGGAAGGCAGAAACTTTCTGCCTACCGTTTGGGCTATTTTCTGGAGCATTAACCAGCCATTACTTGGCTGTTAACTCCTCCATAAACAGCCCTCCTTCAATGACCATAATCAGCCCTCCTTCAAGGCCATGAACAACCTCACTAATGGCATTAAACCTGTCATTAACAGCCCTCTCTAATGCCATTAACAGCCTTGTTTGACAGTTGAGGAGTTCCTCCTCCATGCTATATATTGATGTCTCCTTTGGCTCAATAACGTGACAAAAAAATAGCACTAACAGCCACGAAATAGTGACAAAAAAGATAGCATAACAGTGTTGAAAAACAGTGAGGAAAGACACACATATACACAAGATATACACAACAGAGACACACTATATACACAGAGACAAAACAAAAGAGAAAACACAAACTCTTCCTTTCTTTTCCATTTCTTCAGCAAGTCGATTCATATTTGTTTTCTTCGTCAGACTCAACCTATTTGCTTTGTAGCGTTGAGATTAAAGTGTTGTTTTATCTTGGGAGATTATTGCCCGCTAACGTAAAAGCATATATACGGGGCAATCTTGTCTTAAGGACAGAGTGCAATCACTCGACTCAACACACAACGTTGTAACCATCCAGATTTAGTGTTTTTTGATTTCAGGTTATCAAGATTCAAGACACAACAAGCTTGCGGCAGTTCTCAACATTGGCCTATTAGTTTATCCTTTCGAACACTTGTAATATTTATTTACTTTCTGTACTGTTTTACAATAGTAACCAACACAATGTACTTCTAGGTGAAGAAAAGACACTGCACCTAATTGGGGAATATCTCTCTTTCACTTTCCTTTATTTTTCTTGATTTAGGGAAAACTAAAAAAGAGGAGAGGAAAAAAAAAGAAAGAACAATAAAAGACACTGTTTTCTCCCTAAATTGAAGGGTTGATTCGAAAGAGAAGTAAAGTAAACTATGCTGATGTAGAAAGGTGAAAAAGAAATTAAAAAGGTGAAACTGTACTGAAAGAAAAGAAGAAAAAGGGACAAAAACAAACAAATCATTTCGGACGATGGAACCAGTAGAACATGGATAAGTGGTGCGGGGAAGAGGGGACGGGGGGTGTTTGGTGGAACCGAAGAAAAAAGAATATATACATCAAAAAGTGGATTGGTATTTTCATTCTACAGAGAAATTAGGTCAGGGATAGAAATTAGTGGTGAAGAAACTCTTCATGGGTCTACTCTTTCTTTTTTCTTCATTTATTTTATATTATTTAGTTTAACTTAACTAAAACTAAAACAAAAATATGCATTTTTATCACCTAAAAGACAATTATTAACGATTTACTAATAACCTAAAATTTGTGTGACGTCTAATAAGTCATTCGAAAATCACCAATTCAGATCGATGTTCTGTCAGAATTTGACTTGTCGATAAGGAATATTTAACAGAAAGACTGTCAAATATATTATCGACGGTTGAATAAAGAGAAGGAACAATTAGGAATGAAAGAATTGTAATTTGATTCAATCACATGGTATTAGAGTTAAACTCATCCCAATTCTTTGTTCACCGATGTTGAACCTCCATATTATATTATTCACACTTCAATTAACGAGGTCTGAGCGTGCGTTGGAGTGTGAAGAGTCCCACATACAAAGGATATTTGTCTCCTTTATATGATCTTGGACAAACCTTACCCTATGAGGTAGCTTTTGGAGTTGAGTTTGGCTCAAGATCCATATCTTCAAGTCTTCGAGCCAAATTCGGACAAATTTTATCGGAAATTTGTGGCAAAAATAAGCAATCCTTCACACACGAAAATAACTATGACGAAACATTGACCGGTCGAGATCGAGTGATCTCAAAAGTTTGAGGGCATTTATGTAGATATTCATAAAAAATTATATTAATAACCTCAAAAATAATTACCTGCTATAATATATTAAAATAATTAATTATGTCATCAATAGTTTATACGCTATCAACATTACATGTTTGTTTCTAGTCCCTTTCCCTCAGATTTTTATCCGTATTGTAGTGCTGTGGTTTTCAATCGTTGCCTTGAAAACGCAGCTCACTTAGTCTCCTACTAGAACATTCACTTAAACAACTTTTCTTTTTCTTCTTGGTCCTCTAGTCCGATTCCATATAAGTTGTGTTTTTAGCTTATGCACGTCCTTTAAAAAATTATTTATTCTTACAAAATTATGAATATTTTTATTAACTTATCCCTAATTAATGTTTATAAAAAGAAAAATTATTTAATGATTCTTGATTACGTAAATAATGGTAATTTTAGAAGAATAATATCAATTTCTTCTTGAAATCTTAAAAAATCACTTATTTTGAAATAAAATAAAAAGTCTAAAATAGCATTTATTTAGATCACGAGGGAGTACCGGAGTAGGACAATTTGATCACTTTTCAATTCCAAACGGCAAAAGCAACACACGACACCTATTAAACAAGATCAAATCAAAGAATAAAATCTTACCAAAGATTCTTGTTTTTACCTTCATGTAATGGGCTGCGTCATTAACTCAAGCAGTTGTACATTGAAAACTGACTTGGGCGTGTAATTGCTTGCTTAAATGTGAATCAAGGAAGGAGAACGATGGAAATTGAATTCGCACTAATTTGGTGAGAGATCCATTCACTAAATTGTAAGCTTTGGTCATCGTCCTAATTAATGTGTAGTACTAAGTAGTGACACTAATAAAGGAGAAGCTGCGTTAAACACACGTCTAAATGTGCTTCTAATCCAATAGAGAGTAAGCTACGTTTGGTAAGAATTGATTTTCTCTTGGAAGTACTAATCTCCCTAACTAGAAGTTGTGCAAAACATAGCTACCTACAAGGAAAATCAAACACACGAAATTGTAAGCTGATTTTCCAACGTTCTTTTTATTAGCATCAAGTTCATTTTTGTTATGATTCTTTATACTACAGCCAAAATGCCACATTAATATTTGTCCTTTTTTTCTTTCATTTTGAGAAATTTTAGTTAATACTACTTGCAAGTTGCATCCCACGAACTTTATTCTGCTGAGGTTAAATACTTTTTTATACTTCCTTTGCCCCAATTTATGTACTCCCTCCGTCTAAATTTAAGTGTCTTAGTTTAATTTGACACAGAGTTTAAAAAATAAAAAGAGATTTTTGATGTGTGGGGTATTTTAAATCGTGTGGTCTTAAATTAATGATGTGTTGGGTCTTTTAAATTTTGTGGTCTTAAACTTGTCTTGAGATTGAAAAATTTACTAAATATAGAAAAGATACTCTTTTTGGGACATACCAAAAATAAAAGTAAGACACTTAAATTGGAACGGGGGGAATAATTTTTCCTCATGACATGATAGTAATACTTTTTATATAATTTTTTAATATCTAAATTCTTAATTTTTAAAATATTGAATTGAACTAATTCAATTTAATTTTAAAGATTAGTCAAATTAACTTTTGAAAAAAAAGTGTAACATAAATTTTGGATGGAGGGAGCAATATTTTTTTTTTCTTTTTAGTATGTTTGAAAATTATTACGCCTTCACATAATTGTGCAGTATTTTTTAAATTAAAACCTTTTATTTTATCCTTAATAATTGGAATGTCATAACATAATGTTTCAAACCTTGTTGTAAGAACACTTTTGATAGATAGATGAAGTATATACAATCCAGGGAACTGAAAATTTTCATTGGTACTATTTACAAATCAAAAGATTAGGGAAGGTTGAAATAAAATTAAATATATACACTCAGCTATACATACATCAACGAGCCAACTTCTCAAATGGGTAGTACTCCCTTTTACTAATACAAAGGTAATCCTACTACCATACGAACTGCCTTAGGAGGCGGCGGTTGCGGTGGCTTCTGCTCCTCTACAACCACATTTTCCGGTCGGAGAGGCTGACATGGACATGGCATTGCTATGAATTTTGGAACTTGATCACCTGGCATCAACACTGCAGGCATGCTTTGGCTTTCTTTCTGCTTTTCAATCTGTAAAACAGAGAATGGACAAATTTAATTTTAGCATATGACAGAACAAATTAATTATACGTGACTCCGTCTAGTTGAATAATTGATATGTTACCCACATAAATTAAGTAATTAAAAATGTTCCATGCTAAAATAAACAATTGGAACGAAATGACTTACGTGAACTAAATTAGGTATTCTATTCTTTCCAATTTATCTAATATCTTTCGGATTTTGAGATTCAAATGCGTTTTTTTTTTACCATCATCCTTTTATATATATTTTAAATTATTAATTATCATAATTTATAGTAATATTTATTTTATTTTATTTTCAAATATATAAATTTTATTTTAAAAATAAAAGATTTTATGTCCAAATTTAAAAATCTACGCTCAGGGCACCACATAAAATTGAAACAAAACACGTTAAATATTTTGAGTTTGAGTCTTAATCCTTTGGTATAAGACGAACCTCTGGAAGCTCTAACCGATCTATGGCAGCCATCAAAAAGGATTTCAAAAGGGTTATCACGCACAAACAAAAACAATTTCATGAATTCGAAACGTGCTGTAGAAACCCTGATCCCCCTTTTTAATTTTTATTTTTATTTTTGTGAAAAATCATTGTTTATTTGAAATAATGAACTTGAGCATTTATGAGCAAACGAAGATGTTACCATGTGGGTGTGTTTGGGTTTCAAGAATGACGGATCATCGCCGGCTTCGAGGTCTGCCGAAGATCGACGACGGAGGGAACGGATTTTTTCCCAGTGATAGCAGCAAGAAAACACACCACTCAAGCTGAAAATTACAAGCAAAAGAAGAGCAGTTCCAAGAGGAAATCCTAGAGACGGGCGAGATGATGAGTCTATCATTTGGGGCGGTGCATAATATTGAGGACTATCCATCACCTGTTCTTGAGCAACAACTTGATGAAGTATCCACTACTCCTCCCAACATTCAATGCACAAGAAAGAATTAATGGATCAGAAAGAGATATTGAGCTTCAAGTACGATAACTATAGGGATAGTGAAGGTGGATTTGGTTGAATTAAGACTTGTGAGACAGAGTAGTGAGAAGGGTGTCGGGGTTAAGAATTAATTTATAGAATTACTTGAGAGTAGATACCTAAAAGTGGGTACGTGTAAAGGTACACTCGAGGTACGGAAGAAAAAGTTGGTGGGGGCCCTACTTGCTTAGGTACCGAGCATGATTCCTCTATTTTTTTTTTTTTTTTATAATCCAGGTCTCCAGGCTTGCGTCTGACTACGTCCTGGAGGTAATAGCACCGGTCCTTCAACACTATTACCAGGTAAATCGCGGGATGTGCTCCAGGTGACCAGTTTTCTGGGAGCGTACAACTGATCAATGAGACAAGGTCAAATTCCCCAACATGCAGAGTTTCTTCGTGCTTGCGGGGAATCGAACCAACGCTGTCCCATGCCAGAGCGCCTTATAGCGCCCAGGCTTTGCCACTGGACTATGCCCCGGAGGACAAAAAACTAAGGTAGGGTAAACTTTTTAAAGTGACTGGTCCCACCGCATTACGGCCCCATACCCCAGAAAACCCCACCTCCGGCCTGGCCCTACGGATTAGTATACACCGCTTGGCCCTACGCGTATGGAGGGATTTTTGGGGAACACAGCCCACTCTCGCCGATCAAAGGACTCGAACACTAACCTCGAGGCATGATACCCTAATGTATTGGCCACTGGGCCAAACACTTTGGATAAAACTAAGGTAGGGTAAACTTTTTAAAGTGACTGGTCCCACCGCATTACGGCCCCATACCCCAGAAAACCCCACCTCCGGCCTGGCCCTACGGATTAGTATACACCGCTTGGCCTTACGCGTATGAATGGATTTTTTTGGGGGAACACAGTTCCTCTATTTCTTTTTTCCGTAGCATTATCCCTCTATGACCTACTTCGTTTTTGGTGCTGCAGTACTAACCATATCATATAAATCTCTACATTATGCATTCGTTTGATTGTTTGGTTAGAAATAAATCACACAATTCTAAGCTTTCACTTGGCCATAGATTTTGAAGTTAAAACTTGAAACTTGTGTTTACCTCAAAAAATGTATAATTGAATTTGTAAGTAATTTTCAGAATATGTGGATTGATTTATAAAGTAAGATGATAAATAATTAACAATAAGTAAGGAAAAGTAAATAGTAAGTAGCAGAACTAGCCTCGAATGCTGTAAATTTAGATGAATCCTCTCAGCAAGATTGGTTTGAGTCTTAGTTTGATTGCTTCGGTTAAGAGCAAAAAATGAGAGCTTAGTGAGTATAATTTCTATAAAACTCATTGTACAAGTGCAGGAAATGAGAATTGGATGTCCTTCCAACATAAAGGTTGGACTCATTTTATAGCTATGGAGTAAGACATTAATACCCGAGATTCCCTCTCAAATTAAATGCAATTAAAGCTAATAACGCCTCCTTAATGACAGAGGAGTAACGAATATACATTGGACGCCACCGGTTCTTCATCCGGTGTCAACTGACGCGGTCACTATCTGATCTCGTCCTGACTCTCGATTTACCCCGATGATACTTGTATCCGGTTTGGAACTCTACCGCCCACTTCGAACTTCGCACTAAAACCTAGCCACATGTCGCGCCAATTTTTACCATATACAGATAGTCCTCGCACTTTCCGGATCAAAGTTTACCGAAGTGACGAAAAGTGGAAATGATTTCTTCGTTATCTTGTCTTGTAAGTTTTCTCTTCAAATTACTTCGAAATAGGCGGGAAAATGAGAAGTTTCCTCTTCTCCAAACTTTGACTCACGTCCCATCTTCATGTACATCCGGACACGCGTCACCTTCTGATTGACCATCTATTCGATTCGTATACCAAAATGTCTCGCAATGATGACCGAGGCACTATAAATCCTTCATCTTCTTCTTCATTCAAATCATCTACGAAATCTCCTTCTTCTTATCTACTATACCATTTTTCTATTCAAATCTTCCAATCTTCATACCTTCAAACCTTCAAATCTTTAAATCTTTGTACCTTCAAACCTTCAAGTCTTTAAATCTTCTTCTATTCCAAACAACTATCATAGATTTCTTCTTTCTTCATCATTATGGCAAAAACCAACACCCGTTCTTCTTCAAGTCAATCCTCACAGTCACCTTTGACCCCGCCAAAGCCACCGACGTCGGTGATTCTCCTGAGGCTCAGGCTACCTCCTAGCCTAGAGCCTTTGGCATGATCTCATCTACTTTCCGTTTTGACAACGAGTTTGTCGCTCGCGCGGTCACTTTGAAATCTAACCGAGGTGAAATGACTAAAAATTATTCGACCTCTAAAAACCCTTCCACTCTTAACAAAGTTTGAAATGACAGTGGCTGGACTGGTCTCTCCGGGATTATTATACCTGACCCTGCTGATAATGTCACCACCTATATGTTCGGGTACTCCAATATTTACACGTACCTCTTCACCTTCAAGCTTGATCATGCGATCAATGACGTGATCCTCGAAATGTGCAGGACATATAATTTATGTCTTGCACAAATTAGTCTGTCCATCTGTAGGGTCGTTACTTGCCTCCGATTTTTTGCCAAGGAGGTCGATGAAATTTTCACCTTGGATTATTTGATCAACTTTACTAATACTAATAAATAAGGGGAAGGCCCAACATTTTCTATTCGATTATACGTTCCGAGGTTCTTCCGTGGTGATTGTCCAGATCTCCAAATGAGGAAAATTTCCTATTCTTTCTAGCATCGATGAAGATCGAAACCGAGGCTGGATGGAGCACTTCATTGTGGTTCCTACCGCTGAGATCATTCCGGAGAGGTTCATGCCTTTCCTAGAGAAATGGAATTTAAATCGTATGTATCAAAGCTCTTCTCCTTACTTTTGTATAATATCTTCACTTGATGATTTAGCCTAAACTTTATTTCATCACCTTTTCAGCTACCCGTTGGACTCCGGCCTATATCGAGACCTTTCATGCTTGGGTAGAAAAAAATCATAAGCGTTTGTCCACACAAAGATCGGATGTAGAAAGTACTTCTAAAAATCGATGGAAAGCTCAGAACCATGGTTAGCATCTTCTGAACTCCCTTTTTGTTATCATTTCTTCGCATACACATATCTTCACCATTTTTTTTATAACTAGGTTTGCCAAAAAGAACCTCATTCCCGAGGACAACTCTATCGGCCACATCGGTTCTCCCCAACCCGGTACTTAATCCGGCTACATCCGCTCACCGTATCGCCGAAGTACCGAAGAAAAAGAAAACTTCCAAACCTTCGAAGTCTCCCTCGACTTCTTTGAAGAGGAAAAAAACTCTGGAAGTAGGTGGCTCTTCCAGAGTAAAGAGCACAACAACTTAGGAAAAAATGTGTTCTACCAGACTCAAAGAAACCAAACCTGCGGAAGCCATCATGCCTCCCTCCGACACCGTGTCAACTACTACCACCGTGTTACCACTTATTGAATAAATGCCTGTCATCATCGAATATGATGATGAAGTAATGGACGAGGAACCGTTGGTAAAGAGGCAAAGAACTCCAACTCCTCCGCCTGAATCATCATTGAACCAGTCTGCCAGTTTCGAGCAAGAAGACTTTGATCGCATTTTCAATGAGGCCAGAACCTCTGCAAATCCGGCGCTGCCAATGAATATCTCCGAATTTACATACCTATCAATTCCTCAAAGGCTTTCCAAGACATCTCGCCCCCAAACAATTATGCCACCTCCCAATCGAAGCTTGTAGAAGTATTCCCAGCCCAAGCTTGGACCCAAGAAGGATGAGGACTGCAACTCTCTCATTTCCCGAAGACACAAACTTCTTATCTCGGCGAGTCAGGGTCGCAAGCTACCTTAGGTCTATGATTTCAGAGTCTGACAAGGAGAAGATGAAGAATGTCTCATGGCAATGCCTCTTCAACGAAGGCATGTATGCATCTAATTGGGTACATTCGCCAAACCTTTTCTTACTTATATCCATACCATTTTTTTATATTTTAATTCGAACTAAACATATGTTCTTGCAGTCCTCCGTTCTAGTTAGAGAAGGTTTCATCCGTTGCCTCGAGGAAAATGAAGATATTAAGGACCAAATGGATGCCCAAGAAAGAGAATTTCGGCATCTCAAAGAAATCCTTCAGCAAAAAGACGCTCAACTGTAGTTGGCCAGTGATTTGCCCGTTGTTAGAGCTGAATTGGACCGTGTTAGAGGTGACTATCTTCGGGCCATGAATGACCTCAAACTCATTCAAGAGAAGAACAAATCCTTAGATAAGGAGAATGACAATCTCTACCACGACCTCCAGATCCTCACCAAAGAATATAAAGAACAAGAAGAGGTCCGGGATTATCAAGCGCAGAAGGAAGACTTCATTAACGCCAAGATCGAACGCATTATCACCGAACTTACCGCAATTGACACGGAGCGAGTTGCTGAGCAGGAAGTTGCCATGAAAAGATTCGAACAAGACTTGAAGGCATCTCAAGACCAAGCCTGCCAACAAGCTCAAAGCACTGAACACCTGAGAGCCGAGCTCGAGATTGCTTCCCGGGGGAACACCGAGATTTTGACCCAACTGAACCAAGCCTTGTCTTAACGAGATCAAGATCTTGCCAATGTAGAGGCTGAAGCAGCCCGGACAATGCTTAAAACTGAGCACATAACCTAAAATGTCCGGACGTATACTCTAGAGCAGGCTCGAGATGGGATCCCGGAATTAAATGACAAAATTGATGAGGCAAAAGACCTCAAGTTCAGAGCCCTCCAAAACTTAAATGGCGGTAGCTTTAAAGAAGACCCTGAGGACTCTGACCCTGAATCTGATTGATCTACATGCTTTCATGCCTTTGAATATTTTTCCTTTTCGTGTATCTTTTGTTCTGGCCATTTTCCGGCCTCAATTATAAATGGATATATATATATATATATATATATATCAAACTCCCTTTTGTCATAATTGTAATTTCCCTAACTTTTCATATCCGTTATTGCTTTCTTGTTTTAATAACTTAACAAAAACAAACTTAATCCAATCTGGGCTAATTGCCTCTGACTTCAAAGGTTTACTTAAAATAAACCATCACTTACTTTGCTTTGATCCGGATAAATGTTCTCCCGGCCTTAAAAATAACTTAATCAATTTTGAATACAAACCTTTACTTTAGTTTGTTTTACACCGGACAAAAATTCTTCCGATTTTGTATGATTTGATGACCAAGTATAAGGATCTTATTTTTATGCTTATGAATAAGACATCTCCTATTTATTTCGGGAATGAATGTTGGAATTTTATTTATTCTCAACTTTTTAGAAAATTCAATTGTCTTTTAAATAGGCTAGATTCGTCTGATCTAGTGCCTTAGAAGCATACTTTAGAACATTACTCATTTTGTTCCAGATGCTTTTATTAACGACAGTCCTCAGTTAAGTACTAAGAAATTTTTTGACTCTTTAAGTTTTATTGATCTTGACAATAATCTGAAAAGAAAATATGAAACCAAATCTTCGAGACAAAATTGCGGAGTAAAATCTTGGAAGAAGAATATTCTTATTCATGCTTTGTTCGGATAAATAATTGGGCAAGATTCATTTGATCTTTAACCCTTACAAAATTTCAAAAACTCAAAAAAGCTTCGAATTTCTTCACTTCTAATCCGAGGGTATGGCAGTCCTCTAACCTTCTTGATATCTTTCGCTTCAACCCACTTAGAAAAATAGTCAGTCAAAAACAAAATAAATCATACCTTTCCGGGTGCCCAAGGAAGCGGACCTACAATGTCCATTTCCCACTTCATGAACGACCATGGTGACAAGACCAGATGCATTAATTCGACCGGTTTATGAATCAAAGGTGCATGCCTCTGACATTCATCAAATTTCTGAACAAAATCCTTGGCGTCTTCTTCCATTTGTACCCAGTAGTACCCGACTCTAATCAATTTTTAGACCAACAACTTCGCTCCTGAGTGATTGCCACAAGATCCTTCGTGAAATTTCGCATTACATAATCTGTTTCTCCGGGCCCTAAACATCTTGCTAAAGGACCATAGAAATACCTCCGGTGTAATTGACCATCAACCATGCAAATATCTAGTTGCCTTCACGTGAAGGGCCCTAGACTCCTTTAAATTGCTTGGTAACTTTCCATCCCAATGATAATTGATAAACTTATTCCGCTAATCCCAAGTTAAACTCGTGGATTTTACCTCGCCATATCCACGATCAATAGCGGAGTTCAAAGTTGTACCACTGTCCCAGAGTTAAATTCCTCTGCTTCCACAGAAGACCCCAAATTTGTCAATGCATCCGCTTCACTATTTTGCTCACGTGATACATGTTTTATTGCTCATGGATGGTCCCGCAACACAAGGTAATTCCTAATCTTTGTTTAAATTCTTGTTTACTTTAGTTTAATGTAGTATGTGGTTGTGTCTGTGGTGTTATTCTAAAGTATTATGGTTGTTCGCTGAATTGTCAAATGTCGCATTGGTGTGTTCAATATGAATGTTAATTCCTGAGAATCATGTTTATTTGATTAGTGCTATATTATGTTCATGATAGGTTAATCTGAGCTTAGAAAATGGACTCAAATGTGTTAACCCAAATAAATAAGAACTATGACTTATAGGCCATTGTTTAAGGTTGTATGATGATTCAAAGGTTTGTATGGTTAATATAAGACTTTAAAATGCTAGTTTGGAACTGATTGAATATGTGTAGACTGCTTTTGGCTAATTTAAAACTCAATACTTAGTCAGAACTTGTCTAACCCATGTAATCTGTTCAAATGGCCTAAAGTAGGTTAATATGTTAGCTTGGAGTTTGTTTTGAACTATGTGTAGACTGTTAGGTTGAAATCAATTTTGTTATGTGTGACTTACTTGGATTAAAACCATATCTAAGTATGTTTAGTTTAAAATCTACATTAGCTAATGGGATAGACTACTTGACATGATGTGGTGAAACATGATATCTGTCTTAATATGTGAGATGCACTTAAATGGAGAGTTGAGACATAAAAAATGGTTCTGCAAGAATGTAAAAGATTTTTAGGAAGGTAAGATATAACTTAAAAGAAGGACTGGATTATTGAAATATGAGGGTTACAATAATTGCAGGAAACGGGAAGTAAGTAAACATTACAAATGCTAGAAATGATAAACTAAAGATTGCAACAAACTAGAAATAAGAACGATTACAAAACTTCTTGTGGTTTGCTGAGTCGAGTGATGACACTTTGTCTTTAAGACAAGATTGCCCCGTATATATCCTTTTACGTTGTCGGGCAATAGTCTCCCAAGATACAACAATAACTTAACAAATGAGCAAAGGAAACTCAAGTGTTACTCTTGAAAAACTTTGAATATAAAAACTTGCTAGAGAGGAAGAAGAAGATTTCAGAAAATTTCTAAGTGTTGAACAATTGAGCCAAATGGCTCAATTTATAGGGTAAGGAAATGACCCCTCAACTAGCCAACTAATGACCTTCAATAGGCATGTAATGACACTTATTGAGGAGTTACATTCAGCCAAATAAAGGTTGAATGCATGTGCCAAATAATAGAGATTCAATGCTCAAAAACCAGCTCAAAAGTCAGAACTTTCCATCTTTCCGTCGCAACATTCTGCCTCCGAAGCGCCGTGGCTCTGCGAATTAGCGTCGCGGAGCCTCGGCTCCAGTAGCCCAGGCCACCATTTAGCGCCGCAGCGCTGCCATGGGGGCGCCACGGCTCCGACGATGTTGCGTCGCGGTCCTTCACGGCTTCACGGCAATTTCCGACTCGTTTCATCTTACACTTCGTATACTTCTTCCTTCGTTTATCGTGGAATACTTGTCATTTGGCCAATAACCGTCCATCATTCTATGTCTCAAACGTATTACTTGCGTACCAATATCTCTTTCACTAATGAAATTTGCGATACTTGGCCCACTTCGAACTTTGCACTAAAACCTAGTCACGTGTCGCGACGGTTTTTACCGTATACAACTTGAAAATTTAAGTTGTTGAAGTTGTAATTTTTGGAACCTGAAATTGTGTTTGGACATGCCTTTTACTTTTAAAAAAATTCAAAATTTTGTGAGTGAGACTTTTTGAAGACGGATTTACAAAATCTGCTCCAGAATCTATGGCCAAACAAATATTTGAAGCTAAAATTTTAAAATCTGATCCAAAATTTATGGCCAAACGCTAGCTAAGTATCAAACTCTAGTTATGTAGTAAACACAATTTAATTTTCACGTACTTAATCATGTAAAAATATTAATCCAGCACATGAGGAAATATGGTGAAACATAACTTAAGTACGTTATTAATAGTGTACTCCTCTTTTTTAAATTATGTAATCCAGCACATGAGGAAATATGGTGAAACATAACTTAAGTACGTTATTAATAGTGTACTTCTCTTTTTTAAATTATGTGGTCACACAATCCAACATCTGTTGGCATTCTTGTGGTACTTGAGGAAAAAGGTTGGTAAGAGTTAGGCACGTCAATTTGATGATTTTGCTCATATTTTAACAAGTTAAAATTGATTGAATGGTACATAAATGATGATTCAACTCAATCAAAGTTTGCAGCTTAGAGTAAATACTTATTTGTTATGCGAAGAAGGGCGTGAAATTTTTGTGCGTAGTATATATGCCTGCTTTTATTTTTTTGAAACATTTCTAGTCGTTAGAATTATAGTGACCTTAAAATTAAAATTAGTTTTTGATTTGTTTTATTTTTAAATTATAACTATGTAATTGAGTTGCTACATGTATATTCTAAAACCTTCTACTTACTCCATCCAACTCTCCCTATCCTCTCCCTTGATAAACTTCTTTTCTCTAATCGTTTTTCCTTTTATTTACAAGTTGAATATTTGAACTACTATATATTAAGTTTATTTAAATTGATCCACTTGTATCATGGATATATTTAATTTCGTGCACAATCCATCCAGATTAGAATGAACTGAGCGACTCACACTTTTGAGAGTCAAATTTAACACCCCTAAATTAAATAATGGAAAAGTGTAAGTTATAATGGCAACGACAACACAATAATACAATACTTACTAAAAAGTAATGATAATATGATGATGTCATAGCATAAAAATTAGACACGCCACAAAAAAATAGAACACTACTACTAAAAGTAATTATGAGATGGGAGAATTAAGAATTTTCCAAATTATGTTGAACTGACTTTAAAGTTTGCTGTGTGTGGAGAGTTAAAAATGGGAAAATACCATTCAGCTGGCGAAAACTGGAAAGCAATCTCCGTCCTTCAACTTGCGTTGTGCACTTTCTTACTCTTATAAGAAATTTATTTTTTCACTATATGTTATTACTAGTGTATGAACTCCTCCACAATTTTCAAAGTCAAACAAAAATCAAGTTCAACAAATATTAAATTTACACAAGAATACGTTGTAATATTTGAGAAAGAAGTAAACTATCAGACAAATCTGATTATGTGTACATTTTGGAGGCAAAGGGCAAGTGTTTAGAATTCCCTTGTACGTATGTTAAGACACAACTACCTTAACAGACATAATTCTTTTTCTAAACAGCACTTAATTATATTTAAAAATTAAAATGAAATGTTTAAATCAATAAATAATTAGTAAAAGATAAAAACTACATTAATCAATTTCGAGCTACCTTTTAGCTTGCCTTCTTTTGCTCTCTTCTCAATCGCTATGACAATCACTAACACTTTGATTCGTGTTAAAATAAAATGATTTGTTCTACTTTGATTCGTGTTAAAATAAAATGATTTTGTTATATTATTTTTTGAGTATCAGGATTCGATTATATGAGAGTCATTTTGTTGTGAGAGAATTGTCAAGTGTCTGTTTTGTTTTACTTCAGTTATTGTACTAATCTTTGAGATATATACGGACAATATTAAAAGAAAAATGATTGTACATTTTGTACTCCATTGAAGTCCATTATGCTAAGATAATTTATTTTTTGAGTAGTTGTCCAAACGCAGTACGTTGAAGAAGTAGTGTTTGGCCCAGTGGCCAATACATTAGGGTATTGCTGTCTGAGGTTCCGTGTTCGAGTCCTCTGATCAGCGAGAGTGGAACTGTGTTCCCCCAAAAAAATCCCTCCATACGCGTAGGGCCAAGCGGTGTATACTAATCCGTAGGGCCAGGTCGGAGGTGGGATTTTCTGGGGTATGGGGCCGTAATGCGGTGGGACCAGTCACTTTAAAAAGTTTACCCTACCTTAGTTTTAGTCCGCTTGGGCAGCTCAATTGGTTTCAAGGGGGATATTTGGAATAAGAGACCAAGGATCGAATCCCGTCAGCGGCAGTGTGGGGGTTTCTTCTTGAAATAAAGGAGGGCCCCTTGTGCGCAGCGTGGTACTGGTCTAACCTTTGAAATCAATTGAGTCACTATGATTTACTTCCTTCACAGACCTGTTGAACCGAAGTGTGGGGGCTCCTGGGATGGGAGATTCCACCTTTTGGAATAAGAAGTACCTCAGAATCATTCTCTGTGCTATCTTACTGACAATTGACAAAAGGTACATCCTATTTTCTTTTAAGTTGCAAATAGCATCTGTTGAATATATAGCAAATGGATTATACGTAGAAATTTGTTAGGTTCAAAACACATAAGTAAGGCATAACAGAAGTTTAAATTTTTGTTTTTTACTTAATCCAACAACTTATTCTGGTATGGTTATACAACAATCAAAACCTATAACATAAAACATAAAACTTACAGGTTATAGTATCTGAAATCTTTATCTACTATAGGGATGACACGCGGTTGCCCTTTCGATTGCAAGCGTCAAGCTTCAATGTATTTCTCTTTCAGAAAGCTATGAAATCCGGCAGAGGTTCGAGAGAGTATTTTAATTCTAAGTCTCTAAGGCTTAGAATGATAATCTGAAATTAGTGTGTAAATAATGAAGAAAATATCACTATTTATAGGTAAAAATTAGGTCAAATCGGATTAGGGTTTGACCTTGGTCCTGACCCAAAAATCAAGGCAGAAGCGTCGCGGCCTTAGGGTATGGGCGCCGCGGCGCTTGACGTGTTCCTGCACTGTCTCGATTTATTTTCTATACATTCTTAATTAAATCCAAAATCCAATTTTGACTTATTTAAAATAATCATTACTCATTTAAATATCTCGATTCTAAATCGAATATTTAATACTCCCTCAATACATCCTTAGATCGAAAGGACAATCGACATAGTGTGACCCTACAAGCCTTCACATATCGACATTAATCAAATTAAGGTCTACGTGGAACTCCTAGACGAACTCAATATGTGAAGTACGTTTACATGAATCCAGTAAACTTAACCTCTATGTGGTAAGATAAAATTCTTTCATTGACAACACACCCGATCAAGCTTAGGATTTGTCAAGTGTCTATCCAAATGGCTTAATCATTGTATCTCATCTATATTGGTTGACAACTAGACCATATTCTAAATATGTCTATTGCGTTGGCCAACGACTTAGTCAACCTAATATCACTGAGAATCCGAGTGTTCTCTCGAATATACATTCGAGGAATGAATCCTAATCTTGGATCAACTACCACCTTTAATCCACATCGTAATATACCTAATACAAGTCGTATCTCAACCTATAAGGCATTTGAGCTTAGGACATGATCAAAGTACATTACTTTGTAGACAAGGTGCGTATTGACCTCAAGTCTAAGGACTTCTATCTCCCACACGTTGATCATACTTTAGTCAAGTATAACAAAAATATATCAGCAGGGTATACCAATACTTCCAAAGTATCAATGTGTCCATCACGAGTATCCATTACTCGTAGCAGGTGAGACATACTACATCCTCTAAGGATGTGATGCAGACCACATGTCGACTTATCACATACATCGATATCACATTCTCGATGATCATTAGTCGAGGCTATTTTAAGAGTTACGTTATAATATTAATATCTCACACTATAAATAACAATGTAACCTCCAGGGATGCATATTATAGAATATTATAAACAATCAATTAATAATTCAATAATTGCAAATGCCAAAATATTAATCTCCATTAATAATAATACGAATGTGTATAAAGTACATTTGTCCTAATACAGATTGTCTCTAGGACATAAATATACTTTCAATCTCCCACTTGGCCTAGAGCCAATCTCCAATATATCTAATGCCCATATTCTCAAAATGACCATTATGCTTGACTAAGCTTAATGGTTTAGTGAATGGGTCAACTAGATTATCGTATGTGGGAACATAGTCTAATATAATCTCTTTAGTCTCCACCATCTCCCTGAGTATGTGGTACTTTCTTGATACATGCTTATTTCTGTTGGTTGATCTTGATTCCTTAGCTTGCGCAATTGCACCAGTGTTGTCACAATAAATCATTATCGGACAAGTGGCACTTGGAACAATCCCTAGTTCCTTCAGGAACTCAGAAATCACGACAGCTTCTTTACCAGCTTCCGATCCAGCAATGTACTCAACTTCTGTTGCCGCCTTGAAACCCTAGCAAACGCCGCGGCGCCAATGTTGCTAATAAATATACTGGGGCGAACACTAGAAAAAAATGCACTAATTGCGGAGGTTAAAATTTACGGTGGTTAAAACCCCCGCAATATGTTGTCCCGACGGTCTTCAAAACCTCTGCAATAATGTACACTGCTATCAGTTTGCGGAGATTGTTTTTCCGGCCGTCGTTATCGATTAGCAGCTGCTTAACCTTTGCAATTCAAAAATTCACTTATTTAAAAGTTTTCATAAAAAAAGGTTGTGAGAGTTAAAACCCCCACAATTAATTGTTTACTTAGCAGGGGTTACGACCTAAAATTTTAACAATATATATTTTTTTCGTAAATAATAGTTTTATTACTAAATTTGAATGTTCGTTACAAAGCAGGAAAAGCTGAGCTATGGACATAAGTCCCATAACTTCAGCCAGCATCAACAAGCAACATTATCAAAATGAAACAAGGCACTCAATTCTAAGAGATAATATCCCCTAAACATGGGAACTATCTAGGGTAAAAATTAAAAAAATTCAACCAATCTGCAATTTGTGGCTTCCTGTGTCCTCTAAAGTGCACCTCCTGGATAATTTTCTTAACGAAGCTATCCATTGATTGCTTCTTGTTCTGGGATATAAGAATGTATGAATCTTCTTTCAGGAGTCTTTCTCATTAATACAAATATATATAGTGTGTACAATATGAAATTCTAATACAATAGGGATCATATATCTACCATAATTATATATTACTAAATATTACAGAATATATGGAGATATATGGAGTATATTTATAATATACGTTAATACACCCCTCAGTCGGAGCGGGAGAAGGTCGGACGCTAAGACTGGATCTGAAGTCTAGAAATAGCTGTCTAGGAAGACCTTTTATGAAGATATCTGCATACTGATATGAAGACGGCACATGTAACACCTTAACGTGATCGAGAGCAACCTTCTCACAAACAAAGTGGATATCCATCTCAATATGCTTGGTTCGCAGATGCTGAATCGGATTATGAGATAAATATATGGCGGATATGTTATCACAGTAAACTAAAGACGCCTTACACAAGGGACACTGAAGCTCCAAAAGAAGGTTTCAGAGCTAACAGATCTCAGCAACTACATTTGCAGTGCCTCTATACTCTGTTTTTGCACTCGAACGGGATAATGTGGCTTGCCACTTGGCAGACCATGAGATGAGATTATCCTCTAAGAACACACAATAGCCGGAGGTGGAGCATCATGTGTCCGGACAACCTGCCCAATCAGCATTCATATATGATAACCATCTGGTCGGTGCTGAGGGGTATAGATGCAATCCATAATCAAGTGTGCTCTTAACATATCTAATGATACACTTAAGGGCAGTAAAATGAGGCTCTATGGGGGCATGCATGAATAAGCATACCTGCTAAACAACATAAGCAATATCAGGCCTGGTGAATGTAAGATACTGTAGTGCACCTGCAAGACTCCTATAAAGGGTGGGATCAGTCACTGGATTACCATCAATAGCACTAAGCTTTGATTTAGAGTCAACCGGAGTGAATATTATCTTGCAATTTACCCTTTTAGCCATGTATACTATCTCCTCTGCATACTTGCGCTGACACAAAAACATATTACTTGCAGACCTAGTTACTGATATCCCTAAAAAGTAACTAAACTTCCCCAAGTCGGTCATATCGAATTTGATTTTAAGCAATGTAGTAATTTTATTTTTCAACACACTATAGGAGGAACTAAGCACAATGTCATCCACATATAACAATAAATAAGCAATGTTACTACCATAGTGAAAAATAAATAGAGAATTATCACACTTACTGAATACAAACCCAATCCGCATAATGTATTGTGCAAAGCGATCATATCACGCTCTAGGGTCATGCTTCAAACCATAAAGTGAGTTACGGAGATAAAATACATACTAAGGGGTTGTCGGATGAACAAAATCAGGCGACTGGTCCATGTAGATAGTTTCTTTCAAATCCCCATATACAAATGCATTCTTTACATCAAGCTGGTGAATCAGCTGGTGCTTACCCATAACAATACTCAAAACTGTGTGAATGGTAGCCGGTTTGACAACCGGACTGAACGTCTCACCAGAATCAATACCCTCCTACTGATTAGTGTCATTAGCCATAAGTCTCGCCTTATATCTCTCAAGATCACCAATGTCTCTATATTTATGGCGAAAAAGCCACATGCAATGGATCATATTCACCCCATCTGGTCTAGGAACCAAATTCCAGGTGTGTTGTTTAGTTAAAGCATTAAATTCCTCACGCATAACCGCATTCCAATTAAGGTCTAGTTTGGCTAATTTTGGGCTTTTGGGAATTGGGGATATAGTTTGTGCGGATAGGTTAAACTGGGCTTTGGGTTTGAAAATACCACGTTGAGCACGGGTTTCCATATGATGTGTGGGGACGAGGGTGGGTCGGATACTATGGGACAGTGTCAGGGCAGGTGTTCCAGTGGTAGGAGTTGTGGCTGATGGGTATTAGGTGTGGTCAACAGAACACGGGGTATTCCAGAGAGTGTCGGGTGTTTAGACCTGGGTGTTTTAGGTCATGGAGTTGGTGCGATCAGCGGGGTTGCGGCTACGGGTCGACGGAGATGGAGACGTAGAATGGTGGGGGTCGACAGGGTTCTGGGTGTAGGCTTTGTTTGGTGGTTGGGTTGTCGGTATGGTGGTGGGGACACAGAGATTGGTTGGAACCGCGACATAGGGTGACAGTGACACTGAAGATATAAATAATGGTGGCCGGTAGGTGGTCGGGGTGGCGATCGATCGTGATAGTGGGACGATGGGCCGACTGCCGATGATGGATGTGGCAGTTGGTGATTGCAAGGACATGGACGAAGATGGCAAAGGAGAGACAAATAAGCTGCCAGAACCGGCGGCGATAGGTGACAGAGATGGTGGCGGAGGGTGGCCGAAAATAGTGATGGTGGTGGCAGTGGTATTTTGCAACAACGGGGATATAGGGACGGTGGTGGCTATTCGATAGAGTTCAGTGAGTATGACGGGTGAGGTGTCAGACTCGTCTAGAAAGATATAGTTCGTGTTTCGAAACTTTTGAATATTTGCAAAAGGGAAGATTGTTTCATTGAACGTGACATGACGAGACACAATAATTTTGCGGGAAGACACATCATAGCACAGATAACCCCTATGATTAGGCGGGAAACCTAAGAACACACAAGGAGTGGTGCAGAGTGCAAGTTTATGCGGGGCTGTGGAAGCAAGATTCGGGTAGCACAGGCAGTCGAAAATCCGTAGGTTCTCATAAGTTGGGATCCTACGGAATAGAATTTCGGTGGGTGTTCTATTTTGAAGGGTTTGGGTGGGCAAAACATTTAGAATATATTCGGCCATTTTAACAGCATAGACCTAAAAAGAGGGGGAGAGAGGCATGAAATAGGGTCGTACGAACCATGTTATTGATAGTGCGAATGATTTGTTCCGCCTTGCCATTCTAGGAGGAGGTGTGGGGACACGAGAATCAGAAAACCATGCCGTTAGTAGAGAAAAAATTATGAAACGTTGAATTATTGACCGTTATCGCACTGAAGCGATTTTATGTCTTTTTTGAATTATGTTTTGACATAGACACGGAATGTAAGAAACTTGACAAACACTTCAGACTTGAATTTAAGCAAATAGACCCAGACAAAATGAGAATAGTCATCCAATAAGATGAGATAAAATTTATGACCCAGTCAGCTAGTAATTGGAGATGTCCATAAATCTGCATGAACAATGTCAAATGGAGAATATGTAACACTTGAAGAAGACTGAAACGGAAGGCGAACATGTTTGCCTAAAGGACAAGAAAGACAATGTTGGGCAAATTTATCATTATTACAAAGAATTAAATTATTGTTTTTAAAAATCTGAAAACAGGGGCTCATGGGTGTCCAAGTCTATTGTACCAGGTTGATAGAGAGATTTTTGTTAAAGCGGTGGGAGGAGTGACATGGGCCGTTAGAGATGTAGGAGGGTTGACACTAGCAGCGGACATGGATATTAAAGGATAGAGATCACCCTCACTATTGCATCTCATAAGGAGTTTTCCGGTATGGAGGTCCGTAACGGAAAATCCAAATGGGTCACAGTTAATTGATACGAAATTATCGGTGGCAAATTTTCTAACAGATTTTAGGTTTTTGATAATGTTAGGAGCATATAAGACGTTATTCAGGGAGAAATGGGGATGTGGTGGTGGGATTAGTGTGTGACCAAACCCTTGAATTGGAATGCGATGATCGCTACCAATCATAATAGATTATGGAGTATTTAAACTTCGCAGTTGAGGAATATTAACAGAGTTGTTGGTGAGGTGAGACGTGACGCCCGTATCCATATACCACGCATTATCGGGCTGCCGAGGAGTCAATGTGATGAAAGGCGGACCCAAATTGGATTGGGAGAGGCCTGGAACAGATTGTTGGGATCCAAGAAATATGGTCGAATTACGGTAGCCCATTGACTGGCTTGGGGCGGACAGGTAGATTGCCTGAAATTGGGCCCAAAATTGATTTACAGAACTTGGGTTGTTAGGCTGCCTGATGTTGGGCCGCGACTGTAGCCCCAACTGTTGTTGGGCTGTGGCAACTGACTGCATATCCCTGAATGCTGGGTAGTACTGTGTCGACGATGCCATGAGAGCTTTTCGGAGGCTAGAATAAAATTGTTGCTTTTAGGCTGAGGAAGAACAGAAGCCGACAATAATTTTTTTTTAATCTCGGGTGAGGAGAAATGAGAGGAAACAGATGGCTAAAATAAAGCTGTCAACTCACTATTTCTCGGGCAATGAATAGAAAGCAAAAGGAAACAGAGGAAAAAGTTTGGTGACACAGTTTTGTGCTTTCTTGGGTACTGGAACGCGGACCACGGAAGAAACAGAAACAAAATTGTTGCTCTGGTCGAATGGAGAAACATAAAACAATTTTTTTGCTTTGGTCGAATAAAGAAATAGAAACAAAAATTGTTGCTTTGGTCGAAGGAATAGACAGAAAACAAGAATTGTTGTTTTCTGTAATTGATAGGCAGCCGTCAGCTGAGGAAGAATAAGAAATAGGGTTTAGGTTTTGGCTCTTGATACCATGTAAGAATGTATTAATCTCCCTTCAGGAGTCTTTCTCATTAATACAAATATATATATAGTGTGTACAATGTGAAATTCTAACACAATAGGGATCATATATCTACCATAATTATACATCACTAAATATTATAGAATATATGGAGATATATGGAGTATATTTATAATATACGTTAATATGGGATATTCACAGGTTTGGTTCCCTCTATATACATAAAGTATCTGGTTTTACAAAGAGACCATCGGTCCACATGTTCCAAAATTTGTATATAAAATTGCCTCAGCCGCCAGGGGTTCTGACGCCACGATGCTGGTTTAATTTGGTTGCATAGCTATGGCACTTCTGGTAAGTAAGTCTCTGAACCATCTTCGGAGCATCTCTATCTCTCTCTTCTAACCAGAGGCTCGTTACCTTATAGACTATAACTTTCTTTACACTCTGTTTGGATGGTTGTTACATATTATTTCATAATGTAATGTATTGTATTGTATTGTTTTGATTGATACAACATTTGTATAGATTGTATCGTTTCTCGTCGTCACGTAATCTCATACATCAGCAATTTGAAGGATAAACTTACAAGAAAAGTAGGGTATCGTATTGTATTGTTTTGATTGATACAACATTTGTATAGATTGTATCGTTTCTCGTCGTCACATAATCTCATACATCAGCAATTTGAAGGATAAACCTACAAGAAAAGTAGGGTAGGGATAGAGTTACCATAAAAAGGTAGGGTAAATGATAAAATAGTATTAGTAGATAATAAAAATGAGAAAAAAAGATAATGTAACGACGCGCTAACACCAAATCGATCGTTACATAAAATGGGACTTTTCATCATTATGTAACGATGGATTTCATGATACGATACATTAAAATTAAAGTAATAATCAAAATAAAAATTATATTTAAACCAACAACACAACACAATAAAATAGGTAACAATCATCCAAACAAGTTGTTAGATTAAAAAAACCCTCAATCAAATATGTGGCAAAAAAAATTTCATTAAAGATAAAATGAAGAATATATAATTAAATTAAATCTAGAAAGTGTCATTTTTCTTGAACGAACTAATAATAAAACAGTGTCATGTAGCTTAAAACAGAGGAAGTAGAAAAAAAAGATATTTTATTGCGTGTAGTCTCCTTCAGGAGTTGTGACCCTTTGGGTTCTTAAAGGACGGAACAGAAATTGGTGAAAAGATTAAATAACTGGGGCATGGTCGCATGGAACACGTCTTTTCGCAGACTACATTGTTTCTTGTCATATTACTTATCCATATTATTAAAAATATATGTCTCAAATTACTTATTAATTTATCAAATTAAAACATAATTAATTAAATTTTTCCCATTTTATTCTTAACTCAAGTATTCTTGAAAATAATCAATATTGATTATGATGTAATTAATTGGAGAGAAATAAGTGTAAGGTAGTAAAAATATGTTTTTCATTTATGATATCCTAAGAGACGTGTAAAGGAGAAAGTGGACAAGTAATATGAGACGGAGGGAGTACATTTGATAAGATGATTTATATAAACACAAATATATATTACTTGTTTTATATTATAAATTTCAAAAAAAAAATTCTTTCAATAAATTATGTGTCCAATCAGACCATTGCATAAATTAGGACGAAAGAAGTACATTAATTCTTTTCTCAAGGATTCCAAACTTACATTTTTGGAATTTTATGACTATAATGGTCCTTAAAGAATGGGAGTTCAATCAGTTTAAACCTTGATGTATACACTTTAACAATAATAGTCCTTAATGTATACAAAAAGTGAACACTTTTGGTCCTGAACCTTAAAACTAGCCATACAAGCCAAATATGTTAAACTTACCAACTTCACTAATGTGCAGCATCTCACTTGGGAAGTTCTAGTTAAGAGTTAAGACCTACAAAATGAATCACTTTGCCTTGCTGAATTCAATTGATATTAACAAATCAAAAGATTGAGAATTTGGTTGATCCACAATTTACTCCAATTAGCTGAGCCAGTTCTAAAATTAGTAGTAGTCCCCTATTACTAATACTACAAAGGTAGTCCCACTACCATACGAAACGGCTTAGGAGGCGACGGCGGCGGTGGCGTCTGCACCTCTACAACGACCTTTTCCGGTCGGAAAGGCTGACATGGACATGGCAATGCTATGAATTTTGGAACTTGATCACCTGGCATCAACACTGCAGGCAAGCTGGGGCTTTTGTTCTGCTTCTCACGCTGTAAAACAGAGGAAAGAACAAAGTTAGTTGTAGCCATAAGTAAATATAGACAGAACAATTAATTAGACGTGACTCCATCTGTTGGATGGATGTGTCACATAACAAGAGCATTTAAGACGTAAAATACACTCAATTTTTTTATAACAATATTGTTTGTCTGGATATACTTTTTACTGTTCTAACAAAATACTGTTATAGAAAACATATAATATAATAATAAATAAAAAGTTAGTTTCACAAAAGACATGAATGTTATATGAAATCTTACTATAAAAGACGATTGTTATAGGTATTTGATTGTATAGGTTTTAAATTATAATATTAATAGTGTAAAGATTTTTTTTTTTTACAATAATGATATAATTTTAACATATAATAGTAAGTTAGTTATCATTTAATCGGATATTCAATATATATCTATCACAAACATTTATCCTTATAAATAATATGATCATGTAAACACTATTAAACTCTAGAATATATATTAAGTTCAATTATGTTAGGTAACTTTTTTACACCATCAAATTAACATGACCTACAACAAGAAGTAACTCTCAGTTAGTTAAAATCAATTAAAATGTAAAAATAGTTAGTACTGTGGGTGGTTTATATAAGTTAAATCCAAATATATCAATGAAAAATATTGGTGCCTCTAATAATTTAAAATTATTAAATGAAATGTTACACAGTACACACTATAAAAAATTGAAATTAGCTACAAACTTTATTCCTTATTCATCGCTAAATTTCTTGTAACTAACATAATATGTCCCTAATTCCGCTACTAAATAGAATTAACGACGAATTTTGTTGTTTAGCATGAAAATTGTCCGTCACTAATTTTTATTATTTTTAGTAGTGACAGTTGATTAAATGAAAATTCGTTACCGTGTAAGTGAGTTTAGATTTGAAGGACGCAGGATCATCACCGGCTTCGAGGTCTGTGGCTCGACGGAGGGAGCGGATTCTATTCCAGTGATAGAAGCAAGAAAAGATGCCACTCAAGCTGAATATGGCTACCAAAAGAAAGGCAGTGCCAAGAGGAAATCCTAGAGATGGCCTAGATGATGAGTCTCCAATACGGTGCGGTGGATAGTACTGAGGATGCTCCATCATTAATTAAATTTGATTCTGAATGCAAAGAGAAGAAAAAATAAGTATGAAGAACAAAAAATTAGCTTTAAAATACTGGTTTAGGAGCAAAAAATGGGGAAGGAGATTGGATGTTAGTTGAGTTGTGAGGGGGATAGAGGGGGTAAGAATTTATAAACTTGAAAGTATGTTACGTGTAAAAGTACGGTTGCTGTCCGGGCTAAAGGTACGGAAGAAATAAAAGATGGGGGCCTACTTGCTTCATTATTTATTCGTTGTCCAACTATGAGTCTAGAGACTCTGACTATGGACATGCTTTGCCATTTTTTTTTATATCCAGCTTTTTGACTTATGTCAGACTATTTCTGAAAATAGTAGTCCCAATCCCTCAGCATTACTATCAGTAAATCGCGGGATGTGCCTGAATGATCAGGATTTGAGGACAGAGCAACTGATATCACCTACAAGGTCCTACTCCAGAAGAAAGTAAATTGCTCCCACCAGGATTCGAACTCACGCTGCAGGCCTCCAGCTGGATTTTAAATTCCCCTCCTTTGCCTTTCAGCTATATCCCAGGGGACTCCTTTGCGATTCTTTTTTCCAGTAATAAAAGACTCTTTATATATACTCTCTCCTAAGGGTGGCCAGTGGGCCGGGACGGCCAGCCAGGCCTCGAGCCCGCCGGTCGCCCGATCCGCGTAAGCGGTGGCGGGACTCGAACTCGGGACGGGACAATGTCTCGTCCCGCCAGACCCGAGCCCGCCCCAGGCCAGCCTGACCCGAGCCTGCCCCGAGCCCTCTCCGAGCCCGTCCCGACCCCGACCCCGACCCTGACCCCGCCTGAGTTCTCCCCCTTTGCAAATATAGCCGTTGCACCAACGACCATTTTAGATTTTGGCCGTTGGGCAACGGCCATTTTAGGCCTCCCTCTCCCGCAACACCCCCTACCCCTTAATATTTAATTTTAACCCATAAGTTATTATATTTACACTTTAATCCAATTTTTCAACTATAAATAACTCATTTTCTCTTCATCTTTTTCACAAATCTTCCTACAATCTCTCTAATCTTTCAATATATCTCTCTACAAGTCTACATTGTTTGCTAAATATTCAATTTTATTTATTCATTTGGGAATTGGGAGTGAAGTTGGCAACTAGCTTGAGGATCTTCCATCGAGCAAAATTTCAATTTTCAACCTCTCGATTACACGTCGACGTTACGTCGGCGTTTGGTACATTCGTTCCTTCATTAAATTATTATTGTTTATTTATTTTATTTAGCGCACTTAATTTTATTATCTTTAATTATTTATTATCATAATTAAAATGGAAGGATTAAGAGGTATGTTTAAGGGTAAGAGTAAGGGTGCTTCTTCTAGTAGGGGCAACCAGGGCAAGAGTACTTCTTCTAGTCATCTTATTCCTACACAGGATGATTTTGTTGATACTCAACATTTTCCTACAATACCATTAGATTTAGACGATGAGCTATTTTCTGGAACTCAAGAAGACTTTAATTTAGACGATGATCTAGATGATACACCCACTAATGTTGATGACAACACACCCACTAGTGCACCTTCAACTGAAATACCTCATATTCCCCCTAGTATGAGACGAGGTCCAGCAAAACGACCATTAAAATCAGATGCATGGACATTTTTTGATAGGGACGTAGAGAATCAAGTAGCTATATGTAAAATTTGTAAAAATGTTTTAAAATTTAAAATTGGAAAAGGTCACGGTGGGACGGGGAGTTTAATTAGACACGTAGTAAGTGCTCATCCAACTAGGTATGCCCAATACCAGGCTTCAAAATCGGGTGCGCAAACGTCCGCTCCATCGGGACAAGGTTCACATCGACATCGTCTGGACCAAGTACAGGGTCAAATTAACCCTATGACGGGGGGGAATTGTAGGCCCTAAATACAATAAACATAGAGATAGGGAAGCAATATCAAAATTAGTTGTTGTGGAGGGTTTGCCTTTTTCATTTCCTTCATCTCCCGGTTTTATTCATTACATTAGAGATATATATAATCCTGCTTTTAACGGTTTTCCTAGATCAACTGTTAAGAGAGATGTATTTAAATTCGCGCATGAATATAAACAGTATTTACGTTATTCATTATATCATTTTAATGGCAAAGTATCTATCACGTCTGATATAGGTCGTAGTACTAACGGCCATGATTATTTAACTGTAACTTGTCATTGGATAGATTATAAATGGTCTACGCAAAAACGTATTTTAGCGTATAGATATATAGATGATAGGCACACTGGTACTTTTATTGCAGATAATATTTATTAAGTGTGCCATTATTACGGAATAACCGATAAAATTATGACTATTACATTAGATAACGCTTCTTCTAACAATTACGCAATTACAATTTTAAAAAATAGTTTAATTCCATCTTTTCCAGATCATTTTCATATAAAATGCGTGTGCCATATATATAACTTAATTGTAAAGGATGGTCTATCACTTTTTGAAGACATTCTTAGTAAAATACAATTTGCTATAAACTTTATTTTTAAAAGTAATAAAGTACAACGTAGAAAAGAATATAAAAAAACTTGTCACGATTGTGGACTACCTTATAGAAAAATTCCACAAGAAGTATCCACAAGGTGGAATTCTTTATACGAGCAACTACTTGTTGCTTATGACTATAGAATACCTATAACTTTATTTTTTAACTCTCATAATAAAAATCCAGCTGATATGATTTTAGATAGTGATTGGTAAAAATTTCCGAACTTATTGTATTTTTAGAGAAATTTTTTCAAGCAACAAAATAATTTTCCGGTATATATTATCCTACTATTTCAACTATGTTGTTTTATATAATTCTAATATTTTTATTACTTAGTGAATATATAGAAAAACCAGCTTATAAGGCAGCTATTAAAAAATGTTTGTCAAAATAAAAAAATATTTTATTCATATTCTCACTATTTATATTATTGGTTCTGTATTAAATCCTACTATTAAAATAGACGGTACTAAATCACTAATTGAAACTATTTACGATTGTATAGAAGTACTACCACCTCCAAGTCCCAAAAATCTAAATCACCCACCACCTATTGAACAAACTAAAGAAGAAGTGTTGTCTAGCGTAGAACACCAATGCAAAAAAATATATAGATTTTATCAACAAGAAAATGCTAGTAACTTACCGGCTTCCATACCATCTTCTTCATCTTCAACACAACCTCACAAAAGACATGATGTTTCTATGGCTAGTATTGAAAGCCTCAGAAATAGAATGTGCGACCGTACCTCTACTACTAACCAAATTAGCGAGTTGGATATTTTTGTTTTGCAGGATTCTGTACCGTATCAAGAAGTTATCAATGAAGATGGACATGAAAACTTGCTGAAATACTGGAGGGGGAATGAGAAGACCTTTCCGACACTTTCATTGATGGCCCGAGATGTTTTGAACATTCAAGCGTCATCAACTGCGTCTGAAAGAGTTTTTTCTACCGGCAGATATCAAATAATGTTCCCATGTCTTTTATACTAGGATACAAATACAAAATAAAATAACCAAAGTAAATAAAATGCGGAAAGTTTATGTTGGATCCGTGTCTCATGTGAACTGGGTCTGTAGAAGTGTCAACTGAAGTGGGCTTCTTTGGTCAACAGGCGGATATATGATTTGAATTACCATTTTCATTAAATTTAATGGGTTCATAATCTATCACTATTTGTATAAATTTAGAGATTTCTTCACACATATACATAGTCTAAGCTAAAACGTATGGGTTCAAATGAACGCATAGCTTATTCATTACCCCAGGTTCTAAGTTGAAAAATGTCATTACTTCTGATATTTAATTTGACATAACATTTTTCTTTAGTTTATTTTAAAAAGAATAATATATTTTAATATTTTGAAACTCGTTAATTATAAACTTCACATTTATTCTTAAAAAGATACTATGCTTTTCCAACTATATAAATAATGGTATGAGGTATTTAAAAACAAGTTCTAATGTAGGTAGCAAAAGTCATTCCTATTTTTATTAATAAACTCGTATCAAGTCAAATATTATCAAAGCAAAGGGAGTAACAAATTGAGATTAGGCTAAGCAAAAACATGAAAAAGCTAAAGGGAGTTTAACACCTCTATATATAAAAAATAATTTTAACCATATATAAATAGTGTAATTTTTCCGCTGAAGAAAGTTCGAATGAACCCCTTGACCCTACTTGGCTCCGCCCTGCAGCTGGTGGAAACTCGCCACACAATATAGACATCAACTTGGGCACTGTACTGTCCATTTGCAGTAGAACTTAGGTTAGCTTACTTTCTTGTCTAGCACTTTGTTCTCAAGATCTGTTACACTGGTGGGGTGTCCTCCTCGAAACTTCATTTTCCTACTATGTTTCTTTTTGAAACTTCACTGCGTTTCCTTTTCTGTCCTGTTTTGCTCTTACAATTTGCTTTATTTCATTCTATTAAGACTACTTAAAATATTCGGTTTTGTGGGAAATTGTTTCTTTTATGTGATAGAACTAATCTATTCATGTTTTGATTTGTTCCGTTTTAATTAGAAAATAGAACTACTACACAACAGAACAAACGATATATGCTAAAATAGTACTACTACTAAAGTTTCAATTCATGTAACATTATTTTTTGTTCATTATAAAAAGAACGACACATATTCAAGTTTACGATTATTCATACAAATGTTATACTAACATTTTTAACACCAAAATCCTAAACACTTTATAACCACACATACCTGTTATATATGTCGTGTTAAAGATTATAAATTTTAATTTTTTTTTAATTAAATTTTGTGTCAAACAATATCATATAAATTGAAATGGATAGATTATATATTATATTTGGATTTTGTTTCGTTGTCCAAACGGCAGTTAGATCAAAGGACCTCAACTTTATTCCCCGATGTCTCACCGACAAAGGTGTACAGTGTTTCCTTCTTTTCAATTGCAAATTATAAGTGTTCGACATATAGCAAATTCAACAAGAAACATGTACAACTGCATACAAATTCTTGATAAATGTAAACATTATCTGATGTAATTATCATGGCAAATTGGCTTTGCATGTAGGTACGACTAACTTGTAGTTGAAAGGAGTCCTTTCTATATTTGATTCTTTTATTCTTCAGGAGATGCTTTTATAACTATAAAAATATGTGGATAAAAGTCTTTACTTTTTATTAAATACATATTCAGTCAAATATTATCATATAAAATAAAGAAAAGAGTATATAGGTTAAGATTAGGAGAAGATTTTTTTTCCAATTAAGTTGAATTATCACGGTAGAGGACAATGCCATTAAATTTAAAAGTTGTGGCCAATTCAATATATGTAGCCTGCAGTGCAATTTAGTTAGGTTACTTGTCCTATACATACTTATCACATTACTTCTTTGAAAGACAGGACCTCAAAATTTCTCGCCTCACCGACAGAAGGATACACACAGGGTCGTTTGGTTGAATTATTAATATATTAAAATTAGTATAAGTATACAATTTTTGGGTATAAAAATGGAGAAAAATAATTAATCTCCACATAGAATCTAGCATAAGTTACAATGTTTGGTAGGTTCCCCCTACCAATCCCAAATAAAACAACATTGCTAATACAATGTTTGCTTCACGTTTTTCTTTTCCGCATAACTAATACTCCTATGTCCCAATTTTTTTTGACATTTTTGTTTTTCGAGAGTCAAATTTCTTAATTTTGATCGTGTGTTTGAACATATAATCTTTAATTTTTAAAAATAAAATTTACATATTTGAAAACTACGTAAAAAGTACTATAAGCCACCATAATTAATACATCTTTCGTCCCAATTAATATGATGTAGTTTGACTGGGCACGGAGTTTAAGAAATAAATGAAGACTTTTGAATCTTGTGGTTTAAAATAAGTCAAAGATATTTATGTGGTTATAGATCATCTCGTTAAACGCAAAATGTAAAATGTAAAGTTAAATTGTTTCAAGTAAGAAAATGTGTCTTTTTTTTGGACTGACTAAAAAGAAAAGTGTGTCATATAATTAATTGGGACAAATTGAGTAATTTAAAATATCCAAAAAGCATATGAAAAATCTATGGTCAAAGAACAACTCATTTGACTCTCAAAAGCAAAAAGTGTCAAACAAATCGGGACGAAGAGAGTATACATGTATAAGTTATGAGTAAATCTATGTATTATTTTATATGAATTAGAAGATGAAATGACTAACTAAACAGTGCTAGCAGCACACAAAAAATCACCAGCAGCGTCTCTATAACTCATTCATGCATTAACTCTAACCAGCAACCAAACTTACTCCACAACATTTTGCACCTTTTTAATTAATGGCAATATGTATTTAACATATATATAGAAAAGCGAACAAGAAGAAAAGCTGCATACAAAGTCTTGATGAATGTATATAATCTGATGTAATTACCATTAAAAATTGCTTTTACTTGGAGATATGATTAACTTGTAGTTGAAACTTGAAAGAATACTGATCAGGCTTCTGTTAGGACATAGAAGGAAAGTAGTCCCCGAGGCATAGCTGGATGGCAAATGAGGTAAACTTAAAATCCAGTTGGAGGCCTGCAGCGTGTGTTCGAATCCTGGTAGGAGCAATTTGCTCTCTTGTGGGGTAGGACCTTGTAGGTGATATCAGTTGTTCTGTTCTCAAACCCTGGTCATTCAGGCACATCCTACGATTTACTGGTAGTAGTGCTGAGAGACCGGGACTATTATCTTCAGGAATAATCTGGCGTAAGCCGGGAAAATGAATATAAAAAAAAGGACAGTTTATTGCTTGTGTCTCCTTCGAGAATTGTGACCCTTTGGGTTCTTAAAGGCCACAACAGAATTTGAATTTGCTTGCATGCATTAATTTGATCTTCTTGACTACAACGAAAATATTAAAGAACTGGGGCATGTAACACGTCTTTTCTTTGACTACTTTGCTTCTCTTACAATTGGATTTAGGACTCTATGACATTATTTATGTTCAACGACAAAAAAATTAAAGAGACTTTAGCTAAAGCCAGTAGGGACCCTGCTGTGTGTATCTCATGATGTAAAAGACAAAGTGAAACTTGAGTTGTTTAGTGGAGTTTGCTTTAAAGTCTGCAAAAATCGAGTTTGAGTTGACACACAGTTTATTGGTTTGAGCTATTTTTCCAGTAAGGTCTTTCTTTAAGATTTTAAAATTCTATTTAGTTGTGGTTTTGAAAAACTAAATATGTGTTTGGCCATATGTCTCAAATATTTATGAAGTTGGAGTTGAAAATAGAATTGTATTTGGTTATACTTTTTACAAAAGAGAGCATTTTATTTGGAATGATAAAGATAGTATTAGAAAACAAATTATAAGCTCTTTTTCAAATTTGGAATCCAACTTCAAGTTGAATTTGAAATTTTCATGGCCAAACAATGATTTTAAAATAAAGTGAAAAGTTATTCCAGAGTGTATTGGGTGAAAATGCTCCCGGGATATCTGATGCCTTCGGGAACTCCAACGACCCGAGTCTCTATACAAATGTCTCCCACTCCCAACAACCCCATCACATCAGCCCTCCTAGAACAGAATGGAAACACTGCACTCGAAAAGAAACATGTCAGGACGGAACAACATTGCTCACGGATCGCAGGAACCCAGAGGGGAGCAGGTACCCATTGAACTCCGGAACCTGGTGGATCGTTTGGAAACACTACGAACGGAGTTGGACCATTCAAAAATGCTGTGAACAGAGTAGGAGGAAACGATAGCCCCCCCCCCTAAAGCAAAACCTAACAAACCCTTAGATGAGGAGGACGTTCGAAGCCACTCGACTGAAAGCTATGAAGCACAATCCAAAGAGCGATACCCCAAGAAAAGAAAAAGACACCTGCACTCCAAAGTGGAGGGGATGTTCAAAGAAGAGGGAACCCCCTCGGAAGCTGCCTTAGATACGGTATTGGCCGCTAATAGTGCCATAATGGAGCACATTAAAAAGTTTTTCAACTCTTTATCCGGGGCAGCGCCGGATAGTCATCCGACAGACGACACGGAAGCCACTAGAGCACCCGACGCGTCTGCAGCAAACACGGAGAGAGCGAGGCTTACAGCGCTGGAGATAGACTTGGTGAGACTCGTTGCGCTAGAAAAGGAGCTCCATGAGTGGATGAGCCAAATACCAGGGGCCCTCTGTGTTGAAAGAGGTCGGGGTGAGGAAATACGAGAAGATACTGTATAGGGGGGCAGCGGCTCCAGAGCCCATCCCGAAGAAGTTCAGAATGCCTAACATACCCAAGTATGACAGCACCACGTACCCAGATAAGCACATCATGACCTTTGAGGCCGCAGTCACCGGGCATCATTTGCAGTAACACCAGATTGAATTTGTCATGTTGAAAAAAATCAGCCAAACGCTCACAAAGGGAGCGCTTTCTTGGTATACTCCCTTACCTAAAAACTCTATTGATTTCTTTACTGCTCTTGCAGATGCATTCATAAAAGCCCATGTTGGGATTAGAGGATCAACACCCAGAAGGAAGATATATTCATCGTAAAGCAGAGGAAGGACGAGCTACTCCGCAGCTTTGTGGAACATTTCCAATGGGAGAGGATGATGTTGCCAATAATCTCTGAGGATTGGAATGCCGCAACATTTACTGACAGCCTGAACGTCAATAGTTCTGAGTCATTAAGAAAGCTAAAGGAAAGTTTGAGGGAGTTCCAGGCCAAGTCCTAGAATGAAGTAAATAACAGATATACCGCTAAAATAAGGATAGAGGCTGATCATAGGGCCTACACAGAATTCAGAGGAGAACAACAGGGGAAATCTCAAAACACTTCCCCATACAGACGAAGGGACTCGAGATGGGCTCCTACAACTTTAACGTAGAGGTCGTGGATCTGGTCATGGAAATAAAGAATATGAAGGAAGTCTGGTTCCCGATAGCAGTTCGGTCCAACTTGAACAAATGGGGTGTGGACATAGAGTTCTGGTGTGAGTTCCCCGGGATCTTGGACCACTCAATGAAGAATTGCAATCACTTAAGGTATGAGGTGGAAGACCTGCTGAGAAGGGGGTATTTGAAGGAGTTATTTAGTAGTCGGTCTAAATACACCAGGGAAACAGGGACTGCGACTTCACAGGAATCCCCAGCGCATCAAAGAGAGATCAACATGATCGCTGAAGAAAGAATAATATGGCCAGTGTCTTAGATGCAGTAGCCCGAGGGGCTTAAATCCATGCTTCTGAGAAAATTTAGTTACATTTTTTAATAACAATATTGGCAGCTTCACATGGTCAAAGTTAGATATCACAGGCGTAGCCCCAGAAATGTCTCTTCACAAGATGAACATCGACCCAAACCCATTATGAAAAAAAAACGTTAGGTATCAATAGAGCGGAGTGAATTCGTCAAAGAAGAAGTGGCCCGACTCATTCAGTCATGAGCAATTTGAGAGGTAAAATACCTAGACTAGCTGGAAAACTTGGTGGTACTTCCTAAGAAACCTAAAATTTTCCAAATGTTTTTTTAGATTTAAAAGATTTAAACAAAGCATGACTGAGGAGCTCGTTCCCAATGCCTCCCCTAGATCATGTTGTCGACGCGGTGGCCAAACATGAGCTGCTCAGTTTTTTGGACATATCCATAGGGTTTGACCAGATAAGGTTGGACCCATTGGACCAGGAAAAGACTTCGTTCATAGTAGAGCATGGAACGTACTGTTATACTATTATGCCACTCGGCTTAAAAATGTAGTGACCACTTTCAGCCAACTAACCCAACGGATGTTCTAACATTAGCTGGGTCAGAGTGTGGATATTTACTTAGATGACATAATTATTAACTCCCTGGAAACAAAGGAACATATTAGACATTTGCAGGAAGTATTTTAGATTCTCCACAAGTATAACCTCAAGCTCAATCTGGAAAGGTGCACTTTCAGAGTAGGCTCGAGAAAGTTCCTGGGATTCGTGGTGTTAAACAGGGGCATTGAGGTCAACCTAGATCATATTCGGGCAATAGAGCAAATATCGAAGGTACTCAATAATGCTCGAGAGGTGCAACGCCTGACCGGGAGGATAACGACATTAAGGAGATTCATATCAAGGTCGTCTGAGCAATGTCAGAAATTATTTGGCCTGCTGAAGAAAAATAAATACTTTCAATGACCTTGGAATGCCAGCAAGCACTGAAGGATTTGAAGAGATACTTGACAAACCCATCCCTGCTCGCAAAGCTGAATGAAGAAGCACTCATGTTGATTTATCTCGCTGTATCCAAAGCCGTTATAAGTGTTTTGCTCGTTCAGGAAGAAAAAGGTACACATTCTCCTATTTACTATACTATCAAGGCTTTAACCGAGGCCAAATCCCGTTACATTCACCTCGAGAAGTTGGCTTTGGCCCTGGTAGTTGCGTCTCGTAAGCTGAGGTCATATTTTCGATGTCACCCCATATGTGTGGTCACCACTTTCCCTTTAAGAAATATATTGCACAAACTCGAACTCTCAGGCAGGCTAGGAAGTCGGTCAATCAAAATCTACAGGTACGATATCACCTATCGACCTCGGACCACTATTAAGTCTCAGGCCTTAGCTGACTTCATAACTGATTACAGTCTAGGCATGATGCGTCATGCTCATACGGAGGCAGTTTGAGAAATTGAATAGGCGTCTGGGGAATGGGTCTTATATACAGACGAGGACACAAGCATGAAGGGTACTGGGCTAGGAATTGTCCCGATTGCTCCGTCAGGGGCTTTCATGAGGAAATCCATTAAATGTATTTCTTTAACTGATAATGAGGCCGAGTATGAGGCTGCAATTGCAGGTTTGGAGATAGCCCGGGGAATCGGAGACAAAAATATCAAACTCAAATGTGATTTGCAGTTGATTATTAGTCAAATACTGGGCAAATACGAGGCCAAAGATAGTCGAATGCAAGAATACTTAAGTAGAGTCGCCGCTTTATTAGCTCAGTTCATGAAGTGGAAAGTGATGCAAATCCCTCAAGAAATTAACTTTAAAGTTGACGCCTTGGCTAACCTAGGCTCGTCATCTGAGGAAACTAAGGGAGAGCCAGAGTCCATAGTTCATCTCTTATACTCCATCCTAGACTCTGGCATACACGAAGTAAATTTTACCAGCCTAACTTGGGACTGACGAAATGATATTATCAATTATTTGTAGACATGGACTCTCCTAGAAGATAGTAAGGAGGCTCAGGTATTGAGAACCAATGAAGCCAGAGATTGCATGCACAAGGAAGAATTGTACAGAAGATCCTACATCGTGCCCTTGGCTAAATACTTAGGACTAGCGGAAGATGAGTACATGATAAAGGAGGTACACGAGGAAATTTGTGGAAATCATTTTGGGTATGACTCATTGGTAATGAAGATAAAGAGGGCTAGATACTACTAGTATCGGATGGACGAAGATGCCAAAGCCTATGTTAAAAAATGTGAGAAGTGTCAGCAGTATTCCCCTATGATACATCAACCTGCCGAACCACTCCACTCGGTGGTGGTCCTGTGGCCATTCATGAAATGTGGAATGGACATCGTGAGCCTATTTCCAAGAGATGTGGGAAGGGTAAGGTTCATGTTGATCTTAATAAACTATTTCTCGAAGTCGGTGGAGGGCAAAGCATACAAAAAGGTTCACGAAAAATAGGTCATATACTTCATTTGGGATCACATCATTTGCAAGTTTGGAATACCAAAAGAAATTGCTTATGACAAGGGTCGGCAGTTCATGGGAAAGAAAGTTATCGAATTCTTGGAGGGATTGAACATCAAAAGAGTCACGTCATCGCCTTATCATCCGTGCGCTGATGGAAAAGTTGAGTCGACTAACAAAAAAATCATCCAAAGCATTAAGAAGAGGCTGGAAAGATCAAAAGAAAAGTGGCCAGAAGAGTTACCAGGGGTGTTGTGGACCTACAGGACGACGACCAAAACAAACACCGAGGAAACCCCTTTTCCACGGTCTATGTAGCTGAAGCCTTGATATCCGTGGAGGTTGGAGAACCCAACTTCTGATACACTCAGGCCACTGAAGAATCTAACAAAGAAATCGTGGCGGTGGGGCTGGAATTATTGGAAGAGCGCAGAAAGTTGGCTTTTGTGCGTTTGGTTGCGCAGAAGCAAAGAGTAGAAATATACTTCAACATGAACACAAATTTGAGGCATTTTAAAATCGGGGACTACGTCCTCCGAAAATTCACCCTTGCAACGAGGGATCGGAATGTGGGTAAGCTGCAAGCTAATTGGGAAGGACCGTATCAAATAATGGGAATCGCGAGAAAAGGATCCTACTAGATGAAAGATGAGTCCAAAAAATAATTAAAGAACAACTGGAACGTTAGTCATCTGAAGAAATTCTACCTTTGAAAAGAAACATGTATATTTTGTCTCCAAAAATCCTTTATTTTCGGTTAATTATCCCTTTCCTTGACAGAGACTGCCCATGAAAAAAGAATCCCCACCCCAGAGGGGACGGACACGTGTTGCACTCTTTTCCTTGGCCGAGGTTTTGTCCCAATTGGATTTTCATGAAAAGGTTTTTAATGAGGCAACCACTCAAAAGCTCATCAATCTTAGTGTGTGACATCCCGAAACCCGACTTCTCGGGACCTCGCACTCGAGTTTCGGGGGAGAGGATGAATCTGCTTAATCATAAAGAGATCTCTTCAATGACGAACTTTCTCAAACTGGGACTGCTGGCAGTCACTGCACTCGCCTGATTTCTTTTTTGTAATTCTTGTAAAAGCCCCAAAAAGGTATCATGTACTAACAGGACGAGTCATCCCTCATAATGTTGAAAGAAAGAAATAAAAAGCTTTAACTCATTCTCCATTTAGGTTGTACAAGTGAAAAAATATTTGGGGAAAAACCAAACTCAAACGCCATACAACCCCGTAAAACCACTTCATACAACACGACACGGCTATAGAGCCTTCGCACATGCAGGTCCTTTAAACCTTTGTGCCTTTACATGGGGTTGAGATGTCTTCCCTATCAACACCGAAAATAAAGTATCTTCATTTATTTTGAAATTGGATATCTAAATCCCAATTTCTCACTAGCATTCTCGGATCTGACGTTTCCGGATTGGGTCAAGGCAAGATGACCTCAAATACAAAACGCAAAAATTACATAAGCGTTCATCGGTCATCAAACCCTGGTTTAAACAATAAGTGTTCAAATATTAGTATAGTTCCGATAGACGGGCGCAACGATCATGCCCCGATGGTTAAGTTCAACTTAAAAAGCCAGCAAGTCTATATACGATCACAATTATTACAAAAAACAAAGCACATGTCAAAGTGTGAAAAAGCAAAATAGAAGGCAAACTAGCAGTTATCATTTATACTAGGGGAGCGTGAAATGCTCATACAAATATTAAGGGGGCATGCAGGCCCCAAAAAATGTGAAGTTTCAGGAACATAAATTTTGACAAGCTCAGTGGTCCTGCAAGCAATTACGTACGAGATGATTTGTTAACCTATAGGCTATATATATAGTTTGGCCTAACATAGATGCCTGGAATGAGACAGTGAACAAACATTCAACAAAATATCCAAAGCAATTAGGGACCATGCCGATCGAGGGTAATGACAATTAATGTGAAAAATTGACCATGAGGAACCATCCAGTTTCCAATACAATACAAACATTTGAATTTTCCAGAACAAATATAATATTACTCCGTAACAAGTTCATTGGTCTAGTGAACAATTCTGAGGTGATAAATTTAACTAGTCTGGCCTATCCATAATGCTATTGAAGGAGACGGTGGAAGTTCCACCAGTTGTGAAAAAATAAAATTTTAGAAGATGATGGCAACTGCGGATATCAAGCTTGGAAGTCTAGACAAAATTAATGCTGGCCAGTGGGCCGGGTCGGCCCGATCCCACCCCGCCCCGTCCCGATACCCGCCCCGCCTTGATCCCCCCTTAAAAAAAATTCAGTGTCGGATTTCGAACTCGGGACGGGGCCTAGGCTCATCCCGCCCGTCCCGATCCCGATAAAACCTAACCCTGTCCCGCCCTGCCAGCCCCCTCTCCCTTTGCAAAAATAGTCGTTGCAACAACGGCCAAATTTTGATTTTGGCTATTGTGCAACGCTATAACGGCCATTTTTTGCCCCCACCCCATAAATCCCCCTACCCCCTTAATATTTATTTTAACCCTTAAGTTAGTATATTTACACTTTAACCCTATTTTTCAACTATAAATACCTCACTTTCCTCTTCATTTTTCTCACAAATCTTCCTAGCATCTCTCTAATCTCTCAATTTATCTCTTTGCAATTCTACATTGCCTACTAAATATTTTTTTTTTTGCTCATTTATATTAAAGTTCAAAAATTGGGAGTGAAGTTGGCAACTAGCTTGAGTATCATCCATCGAGCAAAGTTTCAATTTTCAACTTCGATTACACGTTGTTCCCGTCCAAAATGTTTGTCATTTTATCGGCTGACGAAACAGGATGACAAATTGATTCCTTAACTAAACGATTTGGGCTGAAAGCGGAACTCTAACTTTCAGCAATGGGTTCCCCAACTACTCCAGAAAGCGTAGGGATGGTGATTGAGTAAACTAAGTGGTAAAAAACATAAATACAAATAGAGTACAATAAATGCGATAAAAATAGAATGAAGATATGTAAAAATATGTTTTCTGATTGATTGTGTTGTTTTTATTCTTTACAAGTGATCTTACATTTATACTATAAGAAATAAGACGTGATCCCCCTATGTTAGCCACTAAGTTACCCATTAAATTCACTAGCCAACTATGAGGAGGTGGTGCCGATTTTTGCTCATTTTTTTCCTCTTGCACGACCGACGGCACTTCCTTCTAGTTGTTGATGGTTTGTTTCTGTTTCTTGGGGTCTAGAAGGTGTTGTGACTTGATATTTGAGGCGTCCAAATATGTGTGGGTCCAAGTTATTCATTGGACTTGTGATTCGGCCATGTTACCAAAATAGTCGATGGAGCTTTTCTAGCCGAGGGCTAAAATAAATAGATTCGGCTACGAGTCAGTTCGGTTATCGGCTTAGAATTCTGTTACCTGCTTATTTTGAGATTTCCACCTTCAGCTGCTACTTGATTCGGCTAAACACTAAAAGTATTTTTGAGTGTTAACAATTGCCCCCTACATTAACTCGAGTGCAACTGTTGAGTTGATGTATTAAAAAATTGTCGTCATTTCGTGTGGCAGCCGCGAGTGTCATTTCAATCACTTTTGCCCTAAATGCGCGAAATGATGAATTTCTCTGAATTCTTTTAAATCGAGGTGTCTTGGCTGCCACAAATAAATTCTGACGCATTTCAGCCGCATGTTTGAAAGAAATGAGTCCTAATATGTGTCAGCCACATCTTCCAAAAGGACAAGGGATATTTAAGGGGAGACGTCTTCCCAGGGGTTTCTCACTTAGCCATCAGCCGTTCCCAAATTCCTTTGCGCCTCCAAAAAATCCTATTTTTCTCAATCATAGAACCATGTCTTCATCTTCTTCTCTATCTTAGGGATCAGATAATGCCGATTTGGCTGCTGGTGACCTAACCCCTATCTTTGCCTTTATCGATGAACAGTTGGTTCTTACCCCTTATGGTACATCTGAACAGGGCGACCTCCTTCTTTCTCGACATCTTAGCCCAGCAAACTATGATCTTCCTATTACTTGTGATTGGTTCACCGGTGATCGTTGTCCGGCTAGCCTACGTACCTGGCCGGCCAAGATTGCCAACTATTCTAGTTGGTTGGAACGAGTGAAGTCGGCTAAAGAGGCCGAATGGAGATGCATGGGTCTTTATGATACCATTGCGCTGTCGGGGTTTGACATCCCCTATAACATTGGTCTCGTATATGCTTTCCTTGGTTATTGGTCGACCACTGCCAACGCCTTTGTTTTCCCTTGGGTGATGATGGCCCCCATACTGCTTGACGTGATGGCGATACTTGGCCTTCCGATACTGGGAGCTGAAGCCCCTGTCTTAGGCGATATAAATATTGTCGACTTGGGCATCAAGGTTTCAAAGACTTCTTCTGGCTATGGCCACTTCATGGCCAACAATAGTTGAGTATCGTCTCTCCTAGTCGACGATGCTGAGCATCATGCTTTCCTACTTTTTTAGTTCATCCGATATTTTTTCTGCACAGGATCTTGTGCAGTCATGAAGGAACTAGAAATTTATGCGGTGTTAGCCATTTCGGGGGAAGATGTCAGATGAGCATCTCTCTTCCTGACTTATCTTTATATGGCTCTTGGCGATGCCCAAGCAAGGTTAAGGGACTCCAGAAATTTGGATACCTTAGCCGGTCCCCTGTGGTTCCTTCAGCTGTGGATCACCTTGTATTTTCCAGAGTTTATTCCTGATAGTTTTGATGACCGTCGTTTTCCATTAAACCCGTTGGTGCTAGTCGATACTCTTCGAAAAACACCTTTAGTGTATCAGGATATTTTTACTGCAGTCTCCACCCTGCATGGTCCATCTCGAGATCATTATACAGATTGGCAACCGGTCCTTGAAAGATGGGCCACCCCCGATTGGGTCCGTCAAGTAGCCGATGACGACCTTACATTATCCCAGCGTAGAATTATGACCCACTCATGGGGGGGTATTCTTATGGCTAGGGATCTTTTGGGTGGCTTGAAGCCCACTTCTAGAAATAATAAGTTGACCACGGAGCCCTATCGACCAAATTTTATGGCAAGGCAATTTGGTCTTACTCAGCACGTACCATGGCCCTACCACAGTATTGTATGTTCAACCCAACATTGTATTCTTGATGCAAAACATGAGAAGGAGATCGCCGATCACAATCTTGAGAGGCTCGCCCTATTTGACTGACAGTTGTTTCCCCCGAGAGTAAATATTACAGTTGCTTTTGACGATTGGTGGAACACGGCCAATGAGAAATTTTCCAGTCTCCTTTAGATGTCTATTGTGATCAGCTGGTTTTGTCAAAGACGAAAAAGACCGAAGAAACTTCTACATCGCGGGTGAAAGAGGCCCCTTTGAAAACTGCTCCCTCTAAATCGTCTAGACCTGCTAGCTCAAGGTGTTCCGTCAGGTTGCAGCAAATGAAGAGAAAAGGTAAATTGTTTTCTACCTATGTGTTGGCCAGATTATTCTTGTGAATTTTTGGCTAACATCTTTCATGTGTCTTTCAGCAACTCAATCCCCCCAGCGTTTGTCGATTTTGAGACCACATCCAACAATGAATCCCCATCACCCAGGAAATCTGTTCCCAAGCAACTAGACAAAGCGGAGGGGTTGTCATCCGAGATCATAGTGAGGAAGGCCCCCATAGAACCAGAGTTCCTATGTCAGCCGAATAAGAGGAGGAAATTGAGGTATATCCCTTGTCTAGCTCAAATACCTTTGTATCAGCTATCTTTCAGTATTCATGTTTTCTGTTTTCCCTTCAAGGACCACAACTCATAAGACGCAGACGGTCGCAGACAGTGTTCAGTGCCCCTCTTCATATTAGATCATCCTTCTCGGTTCATGCTCCCATGCATCTACCGAATCCATTATCGGCTATCCCCAAGGCCAAAATTTCTCATGTTGAGGTAGCCGAAGATTTTTATGCTGATGCAGCCATAGAGGTATATCATTTCTCTTATGTTTGGTCCTTCACGGTTTCCAAACCCTTGCCTCTATTCTGAACCTGCCCTTTTCGTACAGGATATGGCTAGAGATAATCCCCCGACTGAAGCTAATCCGGCTGATGACTCAGAAGTGCCAGTCGAGATCGTCTTTGAAGACATATTTCTGTAATATTTTGGATCAGTCGATATTGCAACCTGCACCATCTTCGCCTGTTGGCCTTCATCGGGAGCGAGTCGAGGAGTCTATTGCCAAGGGGATTTTGACCAGCAAAGAAGAGTTCTATGCTTTGAGTTCTTCTCTGTTCAGACTGTCAAAAGAAACAAATGGTTCTCCCATTTTGGCAACCTCCTATAATAACATGGCCTTGTCTCTAAATGACTTATTTGCTTTACACAAAACGGCCAAAGATAGTCATGATAAGACGGTCATTGCTCTACAATATTTGGGGTCTCTTCGGTAAGAGAAGAAATACATTTATACTTCTTTCAATGAGGTGAATGCAGAAAGGCAGCAGAATGTCAGCCGAAGGAATGAATTGCAAGAGCAATTATCAAAATTGAAAGCCGAGTTGGAGAGGATCCAGGCAAAGATAAAGGTTATTACTCCGGCCATAGGTGCCTTGGAGTCGACTATTAAGGCTCAAGATTCTTCCCGCTCTTCTTTGTTTTGGTAGGGCATTCATTTGGATGATAAGATCCGGGAACTCGGTAATCAATAGGTAGTCTGGGAATTGGATCAGAAAGAGGGCAGTGAACGGCTGGCCCAACTGGAGAATGAGTGGACTGTGTGGAAAAATATACTAACTCAAGCAACACCAACACTCTCTGCTAGTTTTTCCGAAGTAGCATCCGAGGGAACTTATTCTTTAGTTATGGATACTCCTTTGCCGGTTGATCCCGTTACTCAATTGTCAGCCGACATCCTTATGGACTTGCAGTCCGAAGGCATTGTTGCTTCTGTTATTCAAGAAGTATTTCCAGCAGCCGAACAACAGCAAGAGGACATTCAAGTTGCCAACACTCAAGCTTTTTCTGAGATCCCATCAGTGGTGGTGGTTGAGCCTTTGTTGGATGTGGAAAAAGGGTTTCCTGAAGTAGTAAGAGGAGATGAGGTAATAGCCGTTGGTGGGGATGAGGATGAGAAAGAGACTGCGGCTATCCAAGGTGACCAAACAGCGGTAGATTCGGCTATTCCTGAGACCCCTGTGACTAATGATGTAGTGCAACCCCTAGCTGGTGACATGTCAACCAACTTGCCTTCCTAGTTTTATTGACCCCAAATCGAATGGTCTGTTTTTGTGACCAAGCAGTCGTGGATTTGGCTAATCATGAGATTTCTGTAACTGATAATATAGCGCAACCCCCCAGCTAGCAAAACGCCAACCAACTTGGCTTCTTAGTTTTATTGACCCCAAATGGAAGGGTCTGTTTTTGTGACCAGGCAACCGGTCTGTGGCTGTCGGTTACTCTTACATTCCCCAAATCGAAGGAAAGTACTTCTCGCCTTTTTATGTGATTGTGACCAGGCCACCGGCTTGTGGCTATCACACATTCATGTATTCCCCAAATCGAAGAGAATTAGTTTCTTTTGTGTAGCTAGGCAGCCAGTCTGTCACTGTTGCTTACTCATGCATTCCCAAATCAAAGGGTAATACATTTTTAAGTACTTTCCAGTTACGTTTCTGTCAAGCTTCTCATCATATTGTCTATTAGTCGGTACGCATTGCTAGCAATCCGTTGGCTTACTACGAAGGGTCCTTCCCAATTTGGCGACCATTTGCCAAATTTACGATCTTTCATTCCAAGTGGCAATAGGATTTTTCAAACCAAGTCTCCTTCGGTGAACCTCTTGGGCTTAACATGCTTGTTGTATGCTTTAGCCATTTTTCGTTTACCGACTTCGATTCTTTCCAGGGCCATCAGTCGATCTTCATTTAGTTGATCTAACTCTATTGGCATGGCCTGCTGATATTCTTCCAAGCTTAAAGAATTATGTTTGGCCACCCGTAATGACTACATTAATTTCCAAGGGTAACACTGCATCTTGGCCATATGTTAGCCGATAAGGTGTTGTCCCCATAGCAGTAGACTTAGAGTTTCTGATTTCCCAAATATCTTCATCCAAAGTGAGATGCCACACTGCTGGTCTTAGGGGTGGGCAAAAAATCCGGGGAACCGAAAAAACCGAACCGAACCGAATTTCGGTTCGGTTTTTTCTCGGTTTTTAAAAAAAAAAAAAACCGATTTTTCAAAAAACCGAACCGAATCAGGATTTAGTGATTCGGTTCGGTTTTTTTATTTTGGATACAAACCGAACCGAAAAACCAAAATTTTAATATTTTTTTTTATTTTTTTTATTTTTATTTTATTTTAGGCTACTACTATCTCTTGAATCATACTTATTGAAGCTAATCTATGTTATGAAAGTCGCATGCGGTATGAACTTGATTAACATATCACGGAAACATTGACATAAAATGTATGGAGAAAAAATAGTTGTAAATTGATAAAACTTTAAATGGTCATAACTATGTGCTCGAATGTCCGTTTTACCCGATTTTTTTTATTTTGCGTATTTTTTCGAGACAGGGCCGGTCAAATCGCCTTATGGCGGTTTGGCACAGCCAATTTTTAGAAATACGTATGTTTTTCCAATCAATTTGTGTTTTCCCCCAAATCGATTTCTAATTTTCTTTTTTCTTTAGTAAAAATCTCACGATACACAATAGATTTCAACGTAGAAATTTCATGATAGTGTAGGTGTGAATGTAAATTTCAGTTTTGGAAATTCAATTTTTTTTTTAAAAAAAAAAACGACCCGGCCCGGCACACTAGAAAAAACCGATACAAACCGATACATCCGGCAATATAAACCGATATATCGGTTTTTTTTTAAAAAAAAGTTGTATTCGGTTTTTTTTAAAAAAAACCGATTTTTATTCGGTTCATATTTTTCGGATACAAAACCGATATAAACCGATATACGCCCACCCCTAGCTGGTCTATCCTCCATATTTTTACTAATTATTTCCACAATAAGCTTGTTAGCTGCCTCGACTTGTCCATTCGCCTGTGCATAATAAGGCGAAGATGTAATCATCTTGATCCCAAACTTCTCAGCAAAGGCTGCCACCTTAGAACCAGTGAACAATGTCCCTTGATCGATTGTAATTATCTCAGGAATACCATATCTATATATGATCTGGTGTTGGATAAACTGAATGACATATGTCTGATGAACCCTCTTCATCGGCTGTGCCTCTACCTATTTAGTGAAGTAATCGGTAGCCACAATAATAAAATTATGTCCTTTAGCCGATTGTGGGTGAATCTTGCCGATGAAGTCTATAGCCCATCCTCTGAAAGGCCAGGGCTTCACGATCCGGTGCAAAAACTCGGCTGGTACCTGTTGGATAGGTCCATGTCTCTGACACTCTTTACAACCTTTTGCGTATTGAAAGCAATCGGCCGTAATGGTAGGCCAATAATAGCCATGGCGATAAATTGACCATTTCATCATTGGCCCGGCTCTGTGTGATCCATAAATTCCTTTATGAACTTCTCCCATGACTCTTAAGGCCTCTGTCTTATCAATGCACTTGAGTAACACTCCATTTACGCTCCTTTTGTAAAGATCATCATCAATGAGCACATACTTCAAGGCTTTCCTCTTAACCTTAAGGTTCTTGCAAGTGGAACGATCTTTTAAGTAGCCGATTAACACTTGCTTCCACAAGTCGATCTGGTCCATGGCTCACTTCAGCTGGCAACTCATCATACTCTAGAGTGAGTAGAGACTTCCTAAAGCCAGAAGCTTCTTGTGCTAAGTTGTTAGCCTCAACATTCATGCCCTTGGGAACATCACTTAACGTAGACAATACGAACCTACTAAGTAACCTGCTAGCCATTTCATAACGGGCCAACAAATTTGGATCTTTGCAATCATATTTCCCATCCAGCTGCTTGATAACCAACTAGAGTCTCCATGAATCTTGATGCACTTTGCTTTCATGGAAACTAGGAGTTTGAGTCCTATGATGAGAGCATCGCATTTACCTTGGTTATTTGTCAAGTCAGAATCTAACCTATAAGAGAACCTCCACGTTTCATCTCCAGGATCGGTTATCGGTATTCCGACTCCGAATCCCTTCTGGGTTCTTGACCCATCAAAAGTTAGCGTCCAATGGATGACGTCCATACATGCAGTAGAGGGGGGTGCATGTGTTCTCTTCATCTATACAAGGGTGGTCTGCCAAGAAATCGGCTAGCGCTGACCTTTGACATCCCTGAGTGGCATGTACTCGAGAGAGAACGCAGTGAGCTTGATTTTCCATTTCATTAGTCGTCCTTGCAAAATAGGTCTATTCAATAAGTACCGAATGATGTCAATTTTGCACAAAATGTGAACCACATGTGGCATTAAATAATGCTCAAGTTTTGTACAAGCATAGAATAAGGACAAACAAAGCTTCTCTATAAGGGTATATATGTAGTTTCCACCTCATTGAGCACTCGGCTAAGGTAGTAAACTGCCCTTTCGGTTCCATCATCAGTATCATGTGCTAACATGCAGCCAATAGACAAATCTGCAGCCGAGATGTACAACTTCAACGGTTTCCCTAGCATGAGAGGCACCAGCATGAGAGGAGTTTCTAATGCCTTTTTAATTTGGTCGAATGCCTCTTGCTGTTCCGGACCCCATACTAGCTCTTCCGACTCTTTAATCCTAAGTCAAGGTGAGAAAGCCTTCATTTTGCCAGCTGAATTAGATATGAACCTCCTTAGGAAGTTGATCTTCCCTAACATGCTTTGTAGCTCCTTCTTTGTTCTGAGTGGTGCAGATTCCATTATTGTTCGGGCTTTGTTATGATCTATCTCAATACCTTTCTTATGTACCAAGAAGCCTAGGAAGTTGCAAGCCGATACTCCGAACATGCACTTGGCTGGATTCATTTTAAGAATATGAATCCTCATTCTTTTTAGCGCTTGTTCGAGATCGGCTAAATGATCTTTGAAGTCTTTAGATCTCACCATCACATCATCAATATAGACCTCCACAGTCTTACCGATCAAATCATGGAAAATGGTATTCATTGCCCTCTGATAAGTAGCCCAGCATTCTTCAGACCAAACGGCATAACTACCCCCTCGTAAATGTCCAAGGCTCCTGGACACCTAAAAGCAATCTTATGAATGTCCTTTCCGACTACTGCTATCTGATTATAGCCAGAGTATCCGTCCATGAATGTCAACACACCATTAGCAGCTATCGAATCGACTAACATATCGGCTATAGGCATGACGTATTAATCTTTGGAAGTGGATAGATTTAGGTTCATGTAGTCCATACATACCCGAACCTTGCCATTTTTCTTCTTGACTGGCATAATATCTGCCAACCATTTCACATACGTAGTCGTTCTGATGAACTCGGCCTTCAGCAACCGTTCAATCTCAGCTTTAATTTGAGGCATCAGTTGAGGGTGATATCTTCTGGGCAGTTATTTATGAGGTGTGAAACCCTACTTGATTGGCAGTCTATGCTCTACTAAAGTACGTGTCAGTCCGGGTATCTCATGATAATCTCATGCGAAGCAGTCCTTATACTGCAGTAGAAGAGCCATTATGCTTTATTTATCCTCCTCCTTCAGCAAGCCACTAATATGTGTTAGCCGAGGGACTTCCTCAGTACCCAAGTTGATATCTTCCAAGGGATTCTGAGATTCAAAACTAGGCATAGCCCTTTTTATGGATGATTCAAGTTCCATCGGCAACTCAATGTCATCGGCTGCCAGTGTTAGTTCATTGTCGTAGTCCCCTACCTGTGATGCCTTGTCTATACTGGGTTCAGAGCTTAAAGCAGTCAGTCGATGCCATAGATCACGTATGATTTTAGTCTCCTCAATCATCTAACTCTTCCAAGGTAAGCCGTGGTTCGGCTAATGGTTTTATTTCAAAACCTCATGGACTAAGATTGTAGTATTCCCAAGACCCTTCTTCATATTGCTCTGCGACAGCTATGTGAGCCACATAGGGTGAATAAAAGACATCCTCCAAGTTCTTAACCCCTGCTTGAAATGGGTTATCGTCGGCTGGAATAATTTTTATCTTGTCTCCTTCCTATAAAATAAACTATTGATGCATGGTGGAAGGACGGCATCGACTGGTGTGAATCCAGTCTCTGCCCAACAGGATGGTGTAGGACGGCTTACTGTCTATCACAAAGAAGGCAGATCTAACCGTTTTAGGACCTATGGTGATTTTTGCTACTAAGATCCCCAAAGCTTCAGAGGCCTCTCCCATAAAGCTAGTCATTTTCATGTTAGTTGGGATGAGATCCTCCCTGGTTTTGTTGAGGCTTTTCAAAGTAAGTAGTGGCATCATATTCAGCACAGCCCCATTATCGACGAACACTCGGCTGAAAGCTTTGCCGTTAATGTAAGTCTTAACATAGAGAGGTTTGAGGTGTTTAACCATCTCTTTCATAGGTGCACCAAATACAGTGCTCAAAGCGTCCCTAGCCATGATATTGGCTAATGTCGCTCATTCAGTGTCTTCCACACACACATCGCATTATAGGTTATCCAGCTTAGAGCGACCGGCCCAGAACTCACATGGAATCAGGCTGACCATTTCAATGGCTACCCAAATCTCATTAACTAAATCATGCTTAAATAAATCACGGATGGAGTCTCTTCCCTCGTCCAATTCGGTTGACGAGAAGCTAATATCTTTCATCTCCTAGAGGCATATAGGAATCGACTGTGGTTCTAATGCCTGGATCTTTTGTGCGACCTGTGGAACCGTCTTGGCTAGGGATTCCTTCAGAATATTAGTCTCTGGTTGCTCCATAGCTTCTCCTTCATGCAGCACTGTCTCTGAAGAGGTTGAGCTGAATACCCGCTCGATAGCCTCAACTACGGTAGACTCAGGAATTTACTTTATCGACTGCCTCAGCGCTGTATATTATGTACAACGTTAGGTTCATTTTGCGCAAGGCTTTGGCACGCTGCATCTTTTTTTCCGTGTCCTGGACATGACACCCGGGGGTGCCTCTTTCTTTCCAGAAGCCTGATTGACGAACAACTTTCCTTCCTCTATATTGGCGGTTGGCTTAATCATCCTCTGGGTCTTAGTTCACCTTCATTCCTCACTGTGATACGCAAGGAAGAAACGCCTTTCTTCAGGTTAAACTCAGCCACCCTCTGTTTAGCCGTGGGTAGTGGTTCCTCGCCTATTTGGGGCATGCTCGGCTTCTCATCGACTGGCAGCCATGCTTGCCCCCCAAGCCTGCTCCTGAGGTCTACTGGATCCTTTTTGAATACCGGGTACTGTTTATGAAGTTCTTAAGCAATATGCTCTGGTTTATAAGGGTGGCCACGAAAACTGCTTTTAGCTGGATGTTTGTCCGTGTCCTCATAGATGTCACGTAAGCTGCCTAGCCGATCAAACACAGAGGTCTTGGTGAGCCCCTCCTTACCAGTGGGCTTCTTTGGATCCCATATGGTTTTCATCAGCTTTTTCCCCTTGACGTCCTTTGATTGATCTGGCTTGGCAAAGGATACCATAGATATCGGTACTGCGAGGAAGGGGTTATTATCAACAGACATTTTAGTTATGCTTTTATCGGCTAGCTTGAACCTGCCTTCCTTGATGCTCTTTTGAATTTCCTTCCTGAAGACCACACAATTAGAAGTAGCGTGGCTATATGAATTGTGCCACTTACAGTACTTCTTATCCTTGAGTTCTTCGGCAGACGGAATCCTATGGCCATCCAGCAGCCGAATTTGTTTATCTTTAAGCAGATGATCAAAGATCTGATCTGCCTTTCTAATGTCAAATGAGTAACCGATCCTGTCATCAATCAAACTCGTCTTATTGCCCTTCGTAGCTTTCAAGGCTGGGAAATAGTAAACCTTACCCCTGACAATCTCAGCTACCATTGCGTCTACCGTGTAATCAGTTGACTCTTAGTTAGACTCATCTGCCTCAATAATGGATACCAAATGGGAACCTCAATTTCGGTTAGCTCTTTTTTTCTCCTTCTCCTAGATATACTGCTCTATTTGGCTAGCCTTCTCGGCTAACTGGCTTAAGTCAGAGCATGATTGTTCCACTAATTTCTCCTTTAGCTGAGTATGCATGTTGTTGATTATCATGTGGGCTCATTCCGATTTAGGGAAGTGTACAGTGTATTTCCCAACATTCCTTCTAAATCTCTCGATATAATCGGTAGCCGTCTTATCGACATGTTGCTTGAGATTCGTCAGGTCGGTTACAGTGACCTAAGGTTGGGGCCAATAAAATCTATCATGGAAATAACGCTCCATGTCTACCCAGCTCTGTATGGAATCGGGGGTCAAAGATGAGTACTGGGAAAATGTTGTTCCAGTTAGAGAAATGGGGAATAATTGCAGCTTGTGATACTCGTTCTAGCCAACTTCGCCACATTGGGCGGTAAATCTGCTAATGAAAGTGGTGAAATCAAGCATTTTGAAGCCTCTCGGTAATGGTGTTATCCGATATACCCAATCGGGGTAGGGCTTCCTGTAAACAGGCTTGTCCAAGGGCTTCAGTTGGATGCTAAAGTACCTCTTCATGGTATTCGCGATAGTTTCAGGGTTCATCAGCTGTGAAGTCCCCTGCTGATTCTCAGTTGGAACCGCCTGGTAGGCGTTCTGAACTAGAGGCCTCCATTCTACACCTTGTTGAACATGGTTTTGAAAGTTGTAGGTATTCTGCTGGCCATTACCAACAGGTGGGGTATATCCCCATTGCTGTTGTCGGACATAGCCACCAAAGCCTGAAACCTGAGCTTCTGGAAAAACCGATGAAACTTAAGAATAAGGTGGAACAGTGTTCCATGTCTACTCTCCCCCGACATCAGCCGTTCCTAGAAAGTTTGCGCTTCCTGGATGGTATGGATTAGGTACCGGTTGTGACTGCTGTAATGGTGTCCTGTTATAGACAGCTTCACCAGATAGCCTAGTAGGGTCATAGCCGGGGGCCATCGGCTGCCAATTCGGCTGGCCAACATTAGTTGCATATACCATAAGGCCATTTGCATGAGCGTACGGTATAACGGGCGGCAAACCAAAGTGTTCGGATGCCTGAACTGGTCTCCGAGCCATATTGATCTGTCCATACTGTAGATTCGCTTGATCGAGTTGTATGGTTTTCCACCCAGCGTTTGCTGGCAACCATACAGTAGACTAGTTGCCAAGTGACTGGGCTTGTGCTTATAAGTGTGTTGTCGGCTGTACCTGAGTAGGTACTGACTGATACACATTCGGCTGAGGAACAACACCTGGAGTCACAATTGCATGTTGCACAGCACCACTCGTTAGAGGGATGGTAGAACTAGCCGAACCTTCTCCTGGATGCAGACGATTAGCTTCCAGTTCCCTCACCTGCTGAACCTCATTATGGACTATTGGCCTGACAATGTCAGCCAACTGTTTGGAAATTTGGTACATAATATCGTGGATGCCTAAGTCAATCTTTTGTCTAATGAATGACGTGGTCATGACAGTTGGACCTTCAGGTTGACTAAGTTCACCCACAGCTTGGGTTGATGGAGGAAGTGGAGGGGTATCAACTGATGTAGGCATACCCGAAGAAAGTGGTGGCTCGTTGTTCCTTCTGGGAGGATTCTGTTTAGGATGTAGACTGGACTCTAGGTTCATTTTCTTACCAGACCTTAGGCACATGCACCAAGCGTGATCCTGACCGGGAGAATCAGACTTCGCTGTGAGATCACCTATGGTCCCACTAGGCGTGCCAAATTTGTTCTCATCCGAAATGTTTGTCATTTTATCGGATGACAAATTGATTCCATAACTAAGCGATTTGGGCTGAAAGCGGAACTCTAACTTCCAGCAATAAGTTTTCCAACTACTCCAGAAAGCGTTAGGATAGTCATTAAGTATACTAAGTGGTAAGAAACATAAATACAGCTAGAGTACAATAAAGGCGATAAAGATAGAATGAAGATATGTAAAAATCAATTTTTTGATTGATTGCGTTATTTTTATTCTGTATAAGTGAGCTTACATTTAAACTACAAGAAATAAGACGTGATCCCCTATGTTAGCCACTAAATTACCCACTAAATCCACTAGCCAACTATGAGGAGGTGGTGCTGATTTTTGCTCCTTGTTTTCCTTTTGCACGATCGACGGCACTTCCTTCTAGCTGTTAATGGTTTGTTTCTATTTCTTAGGGTCTAGAAGGTGCTTTGATTTGGCCTTCGAGGGGTCCAAATATGTGTGGGTCCCAGTTATTCATTGGACTTGTGAGTCGAGCAGGTTACCGAAATAGTCGATGAAGCTTTTCTAGCCGAGGGCTAAGACTAATAGATTCGGCTACAAGTCAGTTCGGTTATCGGCTTAGAATTCTATTGCCTGCTTATTTTGACATTTCCAAATTCGGCTATCACTTGATTCGGCTAAACACTAAAAGTATTTTTGAGTGTTAACACACGTCGACGTTGCGTCGGCATTTGGTACCTTCTTTAAATTATTATTGTTACTTAATTTTAATTATCATAATTAATTTTATTTACTTTAATTATTTATTTGCATAATTATAATGGAACACCTTGGACGTATAATTAATGGTAAGGGTGTTTCTTCTAGTACGGGTAACAAGGGTAAGGGTACTATTCTAGTAATCATATTCCTAGTCCTGATGATTTAATTGATTTCACTCGTATAGATGTTTTTTTTTTTAATTATATACCATTAGATGATGAGGTATATTCTGTATCTGAACCAGACTTTAATTTTGACGATAATGTAGATGACACACCCACTAGTGCACCTCAACCTCAACCTCAAACTGAGTCTTAGCCTCAAACTGAAACTAAAATGCCTCATATTCCCCCTAGTATGAGTCAAGGCCCCAAACAACGAAAATTAAAATCAATTGCATGAGATTTTTTTGATAGGGACAAAGAGAATCAAGTAGTTAGATGTAAAATTTGTAAAAATATTTATAAATTTAAAATCGGAAAAGGTCAAGGTGGGACAGGAGGTTTATTGAGACATGTAAAAGGCGAGCACACAACTAGGTGGAATCAATACCAGGCTAAAAAAATCGGGTGTGTCAATGCCCTCTTAGTCGGGACAAAGTTCACATAGTGTCTTCGACCAAGTACATGGTCAAATTAACCCGACGACGGGGGGAATTAAAGTAGACGGTTGTAAAATACTTGTTGAAATGATTTATGATTGTATAGAAGTACTTCCAACATACCCAACTGAAGAACCAACTCACGAACCAACTAAAAAATAAGTTATGTCTAGCATACACAATGAATGCAAAACAAATATATGTATTACCAACAAGAAAGTGTAAATAATCAACCGTCTTTGGTACCATATTCTTCTACTTCACTGCAACCTAATAAAATACATGTGGTTTATGCTGCTAGTATTCAAGGCCTTAGAGATATAATGTTTAGTGGTTCAACTTCTTCACAAGTTAGTGAATTTGATGTTTATATTTTGCAGGGTGTTGTACCGTATGAATTAATTGTCAATGATGAAGGATATGAAGACTTGCTGAAATAATTGAGGAACAATGAGAAGACATTTCCGACACTAGCAAAGATGGCTCGAGATGTGTTGAACATTCAAGCATCATCAACAGCGTCTGAAAGCTCTTTTTCTACGGGAAGATTTCAAATAGGAGAGCACAAACATGTATTGGCCTGAGACACGTTAGAGATTGCAGTTCTATTCAGAGATTGGATTCGAGACGAGCATAGAAGGTGCAGTCAACCGGAGATCAACGAAGAAGAAGACTACAACTACAACGAAATCTTGTCCGAGGGAACAAGAAGCGACGTCGAATAATTTGACCAACAACTTCCAATTCCAACCGAAGATCCTCAAGACATTGTGAGGAAATTAGAAAAAGTATGGTTAACTATGTAATTTTTTTAATTGCAATTTTACTATGTGATTTGTAACTTTTGAACAACACCACAAAGTTACAATTTTGAAATTGTATTACAAAAAAATTATATTTCTATTAAATAATAGAAGAGGCACAAAAACAGTCTTGGGATATTTTTATTACACTATCTTATTCAATTATTGAAGTGTTTATATATATATATATATATATATATATATATATATATATAAAATTAAGTGTCTACAAAAAATGAAATCCCCTACCGACCCGACCCCACCCATCCCCCCAATTCTTTGTTCACCGATGTTGGGCCCCCAAACTATAATGTCCACGCTCCAGTTAACGAGGTGTGGGCATGCGAGGGAGTGTTAAGAGTCCCACATCATAAATGAAATGGAAACATGGACTCCTTATATGGACTTGGACAATCCTCACCCTACAAGCTAGCTTTTGGGGTTGAGTTAGGCCCAAGATCCATTCTCTACAGTCTTTTTATTTTTAATTAATGAGATAATCAATTGAGATTTTAAAATTAACAAGATATTATCTTCGTTTATAGCATAAAAAGTATAGAAAAAATAATTCTTTGCATACTTTCGTTTATAACAGTTAAATGAGATCTAAACATCAAATGCTAGTATACATTTATAACAGCACCTCACTATAGCGGCCATGAAATTCTCAGACAAACACTGTTATTATAGAGAGGTTTGACTGTATTTGATTTCAAAATTGATGAGTCGCCCTGCTAGTAAGAATAATATTGTTGACAAGTGAGGGTTGGTAAAGTTCCTCCACCCACGATTGGTAGGTCTAGGTTCGAGTCACTCTAGAAGGAAAGTGTGAAAACACTATTGATCCTCTAATTTTTTTTTAAAAGAGAATTATATTGTTGAAATTTAATTTCAGCTTATAAATATTACACCATAATTCTCATCGAAAAATGTTGCTCAAAAGAATTATCTTTCTCATTCAAAAGGTGAAAATAGTATTGATTTCCAACCACCATTAAGATTAGGGGTGGTTTGAGGCATAAGAAATTATAAATTCGGAATTAAATTGGGGATTAGCTTATATCATGTTTTGTCTAATGAACTAAACACTTAATAATAAAAATATATCCATTGAATTAAACTCGTTATTATTAATCCCAGTATTATAATTTTATCATTAAATAATCTGGAGATAATTTATTCATCAACCAACCGACCCCTAAGGAGTTCAAATGAAATTTACTCTTTTAAAAAAAATGGGCTAATAAGAAAATAGAGCCATATAAATGAACAAAGAGAATAATATAAAAAGTAGTGAACTATTAAAATCCATCTAACCATTTGAAGTTGAAACTGAGAAATCACAATCTAGATGAACAATACTTTTTAAATGATTGAGAAAAAGCAAGAGACCGGCCAGTAAAAGATTATGTGGCTAAGATGTCCAACGACCTACAACTAAAAAATAAATACTATGACTCTCACTATATTTAATAAAAAGAAATAATAACTATGCCTTATTTGAGGTTTGCTATATGAATATATTCTCACTATTCCATTCAGGGTTATGTTTGGTTTGAAGATTAATTAGGTTGAGATTAGTAATGGTGAAATTAGTTGTACTGATATTATTTCTTGTAGATTGTTTGATTTGTTATATTAAAATAACATACATTGCAATCAGAATTTGTACCGAATATGGTGTATAAGTAATAGTACTGATATTGTTAATGTCATGGTTTACTATATATAAAAATACTAAAAGAAATAATCCTCTTGATTATTTTCATTAATTGAAAAGTATATATACAAATTACATATTTCCATAATAGGAGAATCCTATTCCTATTCTACTCCTAAAACCTTATTCTACCATAATTCTAACTATACAATTATGGTAAGTGTATAAGACTAATTAAGGTAACCTTTACACTACAATATTACATCAATATACACTCCTAATATACTACAACCAACACTGCCCGTGATGGGCTTCCGTGACTGCCGAGATGGGCTTCAGCTTCTGCCCCTGATGGGCTGACTTATTCCTAATGTACTTGTGGTATACACTATATATACCAAGTGTATATCACGGGTATATATACATTGTTTAACACACCCCGCAGTCATAGCGGGCAGTCTTCGAACGCTGAGACTGTCCCTAATATCTTCAAAAAGGACCGCGGGCAGACCCTTTGTAAAGATATCTGCAATTTGATATCGGGACGGGACATGGCATGCGCGAACGTGGCCCCGAGCAACCTTTTCACGGACAAAGTGAATGTTCATTTCGATATGTTTAGTGCGTTGGTGCTGAACCGGATTACCTGAAAGGTAGATGACACTAATATTATCGCAATATACTAAGGTTGCCTTCTGGATGGAACAATGAAGCTCTAAGAGCAAATTACGTAACCAACATGATTCTGAGATCACATTAGCTACCCCCCGATATTTAGCCTCAGCACTTGAGCGAGATAGAGTTGCCTGACGCTTTGCAGACCAGGAGACCAAGTTGTTGCCGAGGAACATACAATAGCCAGAAGTCGACCGTCTGGTGTCTGGATAACCACCCCAATCAACATTTGTGTATGAGACAAGTGTGGACGGCGATGAAGGATATACATGCAAACCATAGTCCAGTGTACCCTGAATATACCGAATAATGCGTTTAATTGCATTCATGTGCTCAATTCTGGGATCATGCATGAATAAACACACATGCTAGACGGCATACGTAATATCCGATCTTGTAAAAGTAAGATACTGAAGGGCCCCTGCAAGACTGCGATAGCGGGTCGGATCCTCGTATGGTGTGTCGGTCGCGGCACTAAGCTTGTGCTTTGTATCAACTGGAGTGGAAGTGGACTTACAGGATGGCATCTCAGCCCTCTCGATGATCTCAGCTGCATACTTTCGTTGAGACAAAAACAAACCATCTGAATGACGCTTGACGGCAATCCCCAAAAAGTAACTCAAGGGCCCTAAGTCTTTCATAGCAAACTCAGAGCTGAGCATGGTCATAACAGACTGGCGTAAGGCATCGGAAGAGGCCGTCAAAATGATATCATCCACATACAACAGAATGTAGGCCAAGGACGAACCACGACGGTAGATGAACAAGGAATTATCTAACCTGTTGTGAGTGAACCCAATTGTCGAAACATAGTCAGCAAACCTTGTATACCAGGCCCGTGGAGACTGCTTAAGCCCATATAAGGACTTCTTCAACAAACAGACATGATGAGGATGGTGGGGATCCCTGAACCCCAACGGCTGATGCATATTTACTGTTTCATTGAGATCACCATGTAGGAAAGCATTATTGACATCCAACTGATGAATAGGCCATGCCTTCGAAAGAGCCAAGCTAAGCACAGTGCGAATGGGAGCCGGCTTGACCACCGGACTAAACGTCTCCCCATAATCTATCCCAACCTGCTGAGTCTTATGAAGCCGCGCCTTATGTCGAGCAAAGGACCCATCTGAATTCTCCTTATGAGCAAAAATCCACATAGACCTTATAACATTAATACCAGATGGACAGGGCACCAACTCCCACGTCTTATTATCAATAAGAGCATTATATTCATCAGTCATAACAATTTTCCAATTCGGGTCATTTAAGGCAGACACAGGATTACGGGGCAAGGGGATTTAGAGACATTAGAATGTAAACTAAAATGTCTTTTAGGTGTAAAAATATCCCGCTGACTACGAGTGACCGGTCTATGACTCGAGGAAGAATTGAGTGAATTTTGGTAATTTGTTGGGCTCAGGATGGACTGGCCAACTGGCCCAAATCGGCAAACTGGAGCAGCAACTGGACCAGTTTCGGAATTGGGCTGGACTAGCCCAATCGCTGGAACTGATCTAGTGACTGGTAATTGCGATGGAACAGTTGGGCCAGCGAGCAGTGGGCCCGCTGGAGGATTTTAGGTGCGGGATATGTCCGATAAAATGGTGAGTAATATACGGGGATATACCATCATCCAAAAAATTATATGAACTAGGCTCGAGAGTATGAACTTTAGTAAATGGAAATTGTGTTTCATAAAAAATTACATGGCGATTAATTATGATTTTCTTGGAGGATAAATCAAAGCATTTGTAACCACATTGATTGGACGGATAACCCAAAAACACACACGGAGTAGACCGAGCCTGAAGTTTATTAATTGTAGTGGATGGGAATAACGGATAACATAAGCACCCAAAAACTCGAAGATGAGAATAAGATGGATTTTTATTATATAAAATTTGGAGGGGGAAAAAATATGTCAGACCTTTGAAAGGAATTATATTAAGGAGATATGTCGCCATTTGAAGTGCATGATGCCAAAAATATGGGGGGTACGGAAGCATGAATTAAGAGAGTGCGGACAATGTTATTTATGAAACGAATTTTACGTTCGGCTTTCCCATTTTGTGAAGATGTATGAGGACACGAAAAATGTAAATTGTTCCCATTATTAGCACAAAACTCCCGAAACACCCTATTGTCATACTCTTTTCTATTATCACACTAAATATTTTTTATTTCTCTTTCGAATTATGTTCTAATGAATGCTATAAATTTTATGAAGACGGAAAACACTTGAGATTTATTCGCAATTGAAAACGTCCACAAATATTTAGAATAATCATCCAAAAAAAGAACATAATACCGATGACCCAACGAACTTAGAATAGGAGATGTCCATAGGTCGCTATGAATAATATCAAATGACATTAAAGTATTAGAATTTGAGTCTACAAATGGTAACTTAACAATTTTTCCTAACGAACAAGATTGACAAAGTGGAGTACGACTCGTACCCTTACAAGAAATAAAATTATTTTTATCTAAAACAGATAAAATAGAGGATCCCGGATGACCAAGGCGAACATGCCATAAGGAAGGAGAAATAGCTGCAAAGGCTGATGGCAAGGCTTGACTCGATGAACTGAAATCGGGTGTGATAGGATAAAGATCTCCCTACTATCACACCTCATGAGAGGACTCCCCATCTTTAAATCCTTCACAAAGAAACCAAAAGGATCAAATTCAACAGAAACGGAATTGTCAGAGGTGAATTTTCGGACAGACACTAAGTTTTTAATCAATTTGGGGGCATGTAAAGTATTTTTCAAGATAAGGGGAGGATTGGGGGAAGATAGGGTTTTATGACCATAACCATGAATTGGAATAGAGTTACCATTACCGACAATTATACCGCGAGGGTTGCTCAAATTGGAATAAGATAAGAGAGTACCTGAATCGGATGTCATATGGGTAGTGGCACCGGTGTCCATATACCAATTTAGGTCCGATTGAGTCAAACCCAGTGTGTGCATCGCGGCCTCGATATCTGTCTGAGTGGGGCCTGCTGCGTGGTGAGCTTGCGGAGGATGGGGCCCAACAATTCCAGAACTAGGTTGTCCTGGGCCGTAACTACTGGAATTACTGGGCCAGTGGGCAGTGGGTCGTGACTGTTGGTTGTTGGGCTTAAAAGTGGACTATCCATCCCACTGGCTGCCTAAAGCTGCTGGAAAATATGGGTTGCTGGCCCATGGCCCATTGCCCCAGCCCCACTGCCATGGGCCCCATTGCTGGGACCAGTAGGGAGGAGGCCCATCGCTGATCGGATTCGGCCCACCGCCGCCCGCCGACCACCGGAACCGCCGCGTTTGCCCCCGCGGTTTTTGTTATTATTCTTACGATTATTTTTGCCGCCACCATGAGTACGATTTTGGCCCGAATTATCAACAAAACCTGAAGAATTTGTGGAGGACGTCATTAGGACGACGGGGCTTGCTCCGGTAGCCGTATTTTTAGCCAAACCGGCTTCTTCCAAAGTAAACATGGAGCGGGCTTGATAAAAAGAGGGAAGTAGGTTGCTTTGACGAAGGAGAGTCCCAACGCCATTACAGGCCTCAGAAAGACCGGCAATCAGTTGTAGAACCAGATGATTATTTATTACAGGTGCACTAACGTTACGGAGTTGGTCCGCCAACTCCGTAACGTTTCTTGCAATATGCAGATACGTTTGGAAATTCTTTCATGCGAACTACAGAGAATTCCTGCTCGAGTGTGACGACACGTGAATGTTGGTTATCTTGGAATATATCACGCAATCTATTTCAGGTAGCCATAGCCGTGGTATCCGACTCAATAATCGTCTGTAAGAGGTTAACCGAAATAGTGGAATAAATCCACTGGAGAACGGTAGCATCAAGAGTAATCCATAACTGAGGATACTCTGCGGGAATAGGTGCAACAGGAGGAATTATGTGATGAATAACTTGATGGGAGATAGCGTGAATTTTAAACAATTCTGCCCACGTCGCATATTGGACGTTTTCCATCTCAAGCACAATAGGGATGTTGTTCTTGACGTTAGAAACCATGAGGGCAGGATGAAAATTGTTCTTAGACATATTGAAAGAACAAAGAAGGAGGGGAAATTTGGGAATAGTAAGAGAGATTTGGAGAGCGGAAGACTAATTTTGGAGAAGAAACCCGAGGGGGGGGGGGGGTTCGGCCGAGAAGGACACACAATTTGGGAGAGAAAAATTTCGTTAGACCTAGTCTCTTGATACCATAAAAGAAATAATCCCCTTGATTATTTTCATTAATTGAAAAGTATATATACAAGTTACATGTTTCCATAATAGGAGAATCCTATTCCTATTCTACTCCTAAAACCTTATTCTTCCGTAATTCTAACTATACAATTATGGTAAGTGTATAAGACTAATTAAGGTAACCTTTACACTACAATATTACGTCAATATACACTCCTAATATACTACAACCAACACTGCCCGTGATGGGCTTCCATGACTGCCGAGATGGGCTTCAGCTTCTGCCCGTGATGGACTGACTTATTCCTAATGTACCCGTGGTATAAACTATGTATACCAAGTGTATATCACGGGTATATATACCTTGTTTAACAAGTACTATTGAATAGAGTGTATAAATAATATCTGATATTAGTTGCACATAGGTACAATTAAAGTTCAGAAATTTGAAACGTCAATTTTTACGATAAATATTTGCAAACATAACAGGCTTGCTCATATTCACTTATAAACTATTAATGAAGTATCAAAAAATAAGAAATCTGTCAAGTTGAATATTTGATATATTAAAAAATTGCACAAGGAAAAGTTATACCAGTTCAGTCACAATTAAGTCATCCAAATAGACTCATTATTCATCAATAATTCAGCTTATCTTTTTTTATTTAAAATTTTAATTACTCATTATGCACATATTATATTGTTATCTATATCATTTAAAAAAGTCTATCTTAATTGCTATGAACGCACTTACAACGGACATCCAGAAACTAGTTATATATCAATGTGCTTAGAGAAGACGAACGCATAGAAGCAAATTATTTTTTTTGTGTGATTTTTTATGTTAAGAAAGAACCAAAATACCTGGCAATTTCATTGTTTTCCTCCTAGCTTCTTTTTCCAGGGTTTTCCTCCTAGTTAACGTGACTAACTATTGTAGACAAGATTTCTAGATTTCTAGCTATAGGTGATAGCAAACTTTAACTAGAACTTAAAAGGGTTGGTACGTTTAAGCAATCAGCCACGTTCTCATATATTTACTTTTAACTTTTGACCATCTCGAAGGGCTCATTGATTGGGAAATAAGTTATTTCTGAATAAATAATCTCACTAATTTTGAGATTAGTTATTTTATTTTTAATATGGAATAAAATAACACTATAATTTTGGAATAACTAATTTCGATATTAGTTATTCAGGATTTTTATTTCAACCAAACATAGGATGAAGTACTTAAATTTTATCCCAAGATTATTTTTGCTTATCCATCATATCAAACGACCCCGAAGAGTTTTATGACGGGACCAAAAAAAAGATCTCAAAGAGTTTTAGGTCAATTTTTAAAAAATTCTTATTGAAATTATCACCGCTCATTTTACATAGTCGAATTGTACTAAAGATAATGAATTTTTTTAAAATGATTAGATTTCTAAAAAAATAAGTAAAAACAGAATGAAAGACACGCAATGCAGGATATTTATCAAAGGAATATGAGAATTTACCTCTATTTTCAATTGATGGGTAATTTACATATGGTTACAAGCTTCTGGTACCAAGCTAAGAGAAACATCTTTCTTCATTGACTGCTCGGACATTTGTTTTTTGCCACAAAAGATAAAGCTTATGCACATATTACCGTGTCATAACTCATCAATTTTAGTAAATATAGTCCCTTTCAAGTCTAAAGTAAAACATTCTTACTTAATAAAAAATGGAAAGGTTGTCCCCGGGCATAGCTGGATGGCAAAGGAGGGGAATTTAAAATCCAGCTGGAGGCCTGCAGCGTGGGTTCGAACCCTGATGGGAGCAATTTGCTCTTTTCTGGGGTATGACCTTGTAGGTGATATCAATTGCGCTGTTCTCAAACCCTGGTCATTCAGGCACATCCCGCGATTTACTGATAGTAGTGCTGAGGGATCGAGACTACTATCTTCAGGAATAGTCTGGCGTAAGCCGGGAAGCTGGATATAAAAAAAATGGAAAGGTAAATTAAAAAGCAAAAAAGAACTTCTTGTCGATTGTGCATGGTTGCATGTTGCCCATTTTATTCCACATGAGACGTCAGCCATGATATCCACATAGAACTAGATGTCCCCCGGGGCATAGCTGAATGGCAAAGGAGGAGAACTTAAAATACAGTTGTAGGTCTGCAGCGTGGGTTCGAACCCTGGTGGGAGCAATTTGCTCTCTTCTGGGGTAAGACGTTGTAGGTGATATCAATTGCTCTGTTCTCAAACTCTGGTCATTCAGGCACATCCCGCGATTTACTGATAGTAGTGCTGAGGGACCGGGACTATTATCTCCAGGAATAGTCTGGCGTAAGTCGGGAAGCTGGATTAAAAAAAATACAACTAGATAATTTGTCTTGATCTATTCACATGTTGTCGACTAGATTGTTCTTTTTCAAATGAAAAGGATTAAGACACTATTATCCTTGAATTATACACGAAGTTGTTACGACATACCATATCTTTGCGGAGGTTTTATTACCTCTTTAAACTTTTTTTTAAAATTTTTTTTGCACCTTATGTGCTGACGTGGAGGAGGGCATAAGAACACCTCCTTCAAGAGCGTGAGAACATAAAAATGACTCTAACCTATACGAAATGGACATGTGTCAGTTCCAAAATTGATTTTCATGAGCTCTTCGTCTCCATTTTATCATCCATTTTCCAAAGCTCCAAATCTAATTTTCGGTCTCAAAATTCAACAAAACTTCAGCTAAATCCTCACCAATCAAGCTCAATTTTTAACTACAACTTCACAACAACATCACAACAACATCATCACCAAACCCCAGTAATCAATTTGACCAAAAATCAAGAATTTTGACAAACTCAGTTTTTTGTTCTTCAAATTTTTCAAGGTTCACAATGGTGGATTCAGAATTCTTTCTTTATTTTCAAATCTCATCAACAACTAAGGATTTAGAATGAGTTTAACATTCTCAACTTTAAACTACAACAATCTTCAAATATGCTCAACACCTCTAATTCTTTTTAAAGTTCATACAAAAATAATAACAATAACAATTATCCTTTTCATTTTTTAAATATAAAATAATATTTCCATTACATTTCAGAATTAAAAAGAAAATATAAAAGAAGTAAATGAAATAAATTTAAAAAAAAATTAAAAAGGAATTATAAAATTACATGTTGCAGCGCGTGTATTTTACTGTCTGTCAAATGTTTAGTTCTCTATGCCACATCAATACTTAGGGTGTCATTTATTACACTCTAAAATAGTTTTGGGGGATAATAGACCTCCACAAAGGTAAGATATGTCGTAATAACTTTGGGTATAGTTCAGGGAGATAATAATGTCTTATCCCAATGAAAAATAATAACTACTGTAGAAATTCTGATGACGTATTATCTTTATTAAAATAATAATGAAATACTATTATAATCTCTCGTCTTTTCTGTCCAAAGATGATCATGATTTATGATTTACCCGATTTGTTTTTCAAACTATTGAAACCATCAAATCGTTATTCGTATATCACTAGCAAGTTAATGATCAGAGAGGTACGGGGGGATTAGTGAAACATTTAGGGTTCGTTTGATTACAAGAATAAAGAATAATGATCTCGGAATAAGGGTATTAAATTATTTTGTGTATAATTAAAAAATTGTTCTAATATAGCAAACCCATGATTATTTATACCACTTGTGGAGTGGTGGTATTATTTTATATCACACTCAATGTAGGATAATAATCAGGAAATTATTTATCCAGAAATAAAATGACAATGACAAAGATGCCCTTCCTCAAAATTCTCTTTCTAAAATCTTTTACAAAATTAAGGTCAAAATTGAAAATAAAAATTTAACCAAATTTATCTAGCGTAAAATCAAACACATATTTTATATTATACCCATTTTTTTAGTCTAATAAACTAAAATATTTTCTCATAAAAGTATTCACTCTGTCATTATTTAATTACAGTACTATAATTCCCGTATTATAATTTCAGATTTCCAGTATATCTTATTTACAAATCAAGCGACCCCTTATTATTACTAGTGGTCTTGAAATTATTGAAATGCTTTTTCATCAGTGAATTTTTCTGATTCGAATTACATTAAGCGAGTTAGTAAATTTCAAACTTCGCACTGATAAAAAATTTAGTTTATCGTTAAGATTTCAATTGCATTACTAGTCAATTATTGTCCAAATATAGTAATATTGGGGAATCAACTTCGACCACTAGCATAATTGAGAGAAATGAGATTTCTTGTCCATTTATAAATTGAATAAAAAAAATCTTTTAAATATCTTATGTGTAAAAATAAATATCTCTTGCAAAAAAACTATAAAACTAAATTTTTTTTATAAAAGATTATAAAATCAATTCTCTCAAAACCTCAATATAAATATCTAATATCAAGTGAAAATGAACACGACATTCTAAAAATGCTCTGAATCATTGTTCTCCTACTGGTCCATCAATTTATATGTCTCGCTCTGACGATGAAGTTGTCAATATGTTTATATCATTCCAATTTCTAATTCTTCAAGAAAATCAATATCCCGATCTAACCTCACTCATTTATTATAGGCTGGACATACTGCGTGCCTACTTTTCGCCCAGTGATACTATATATATAAGTTGTAAATAATTATTAGTAAGAATACTAGTATAAAACTAGTAATTTTGAGGTAAAGATGATTATTCACTCATAAAGTAGTCACATTAAACTTTCTTAATATGTAATTAAGCACATATGTTTTTAATAATTTGAATCTTTGGATGAGTTTATAACATAATTTAATACGTATGATATTAGAGCAAAAAACTTTTTATATTCGAAATCATTGCTATCTTATTTTTAAATAGGATTTTCACATATTTAAACTATGAAAAAGTTACACTCACGTACATGAGAAGACGGGTTGAACATATAATTAAGTATAACAAATAAAAGTTTATACTCTCTAACCGATAGATTTGTTCTCAGTCAATATTTATTAAGTACTAAATAAAATTGTGAATCTCCCTCAATATCGAAACTTATGTTTTTGTATTACAGAAATGTTATATCATCTTTAAGATTACAAGTTTAAAGAAAAAAAAAATCTTATGACTATATTGTTTTCAGTTCCCTCCCTTTTAATAAATGTGTAGGAATTTAACTTGACATGAAGAGAAAATAAATTAATCTTATAATCTTAAACATGACTTGATATTTTTTTAATATAAATTTGCTACTAATAAAATAATACAAATTTTAAAATTAAATCATTTTCAAATATAAAAAATACTTATTATTTTCAAAAGAACCGACAAATAAAGAAATACAGTAATACCCACTAAAATGGAAATACTAATCATAAAACGGTAACCACAAAAGACCGGTTGGAAGCTTAATTATTTCATTAGCATATCTATATGGAGGGACCTCAATAGTGGGTTGCTCTCCGCCATCACATTGGACAGGAAGACTCATGAGGTCCACCTTATATAAAACCGAAGTCATCAACTTACAACCTTATTTATTTTTTAATTTTTTTTGATATTCAGATTATTCACAGTAATAACGTGTCAAATAAATTATGTGGGCTTGAATGACCAGTGATTTGAGCATCTAAAATATATGTACGCCTAGTAAACAGACTAGTAGTAAATATTATGGCGATGGAGGAGCCGCTGGTGGTTAATCTGGATAAAGAAGATGTGGCGGTGACACGGAAAGTGTTTGTTGAAGAGTTGAAAGAGGCGAGTAGCATAGCTATGCCGATGATAGTTGTGACAGTATCACAGTACCTTTTGCGGGTTTCACCAATGATAATGTTGGGTCACCTTGGTGAACTTTCACTTTCTAGTGCTTCTATTGCTACTTCACTTTCCAATGTTACCGGCTACAGTCTTCTCGTAAGTCTCCTAATTATCTCTTCGTCTAGCTTCCAGTCGTGCAAGTTTTCGCTTCCAATCATTGATTTAGAGGTTACGCATACATAAAATTAAGAGTTAACGGTCAAAAACACATGTCTAAGTATCATTTTTTTTAGTTTTCTACCTGAATTATTTGGTGCCAGAGAAAGTGAACAAATGATAACCGGGGCGTGTTTTACTAACTAGTTGATGATAGTGTAAAAAATGTATTTTGGGCCTAATTCAATCCAAAAGCTAGCTTACAGTGTGAGGATTGTCGAAGTTCATATAAGGAGTCCATGTTTCCATTTCATTTCCGATGTGGGGCTCTTAACACTCCCCGCACGCCCAGACCTCATTTAATGGAGCGTGGAAAATATAATTTGGAGGCCCAACATCGACGAACAAATAATTGGAATGAGTCTGACTCTGATATCATGTAAAAAATGGATCTTGGGTCTAATTCAACCCCAAAAGTTAGCTTGTAGGATGAGGATTGTTCATGTTTCCATTCCATTTCCGATGTAGGACTCTTAACACTTCCCGCACGCCCAGACCTTGTTAACTGGAGCGTGTATAATATAATTTGGGTTCAACATCAGTGAACAAAGAATTGGAATGTGTCTGGCTCTGATATCATGTAAAGAATGAATCTTTGGCCTAACTCAACCCCAAAAGCTCCATTCTTTATAGAGAGTTTAGGTAGGAAATTCTCACACCTGATAGTTCAGGTAGAAAACTAAAAAAAAGTAATGCTTGAGGTGTGTTTTTGACCTTTTAACTCTAAAATTATTTTTTGTATTATGTGTGAATTAATCAGGAAATACAAATGACCCAAAGGTTTGACCTTCGGGTGCAATTCACACATGACTCAGTTACTTTAATATGACAAAGTAGTTTTTGCAACGTAACTTTAGTACTGTTGTAAAATTAATTTCATCTGTGAAATTACTCTTTGATGTAGTGGTTGTTTAGTAGGGATATTAGTAACATAGTCAATAGTTGCTTATATATGTTGAGTAAAATTAGATGTGATTCTGTCGCAATAACAAGAAACATTATAGTCTTCCTTTGTTATGTTAATTGTTAGTTCACGCATAACCTAGTAAATTTGAGATATTTTCTGGCCGGACCGTAACGTGATAATGAAAGAAAGTAGGAATTTTGAAAGCATTAGTTGCTAATATCTTTGATATTCTTAGTTCATTCAGGTCATTAAGATTTATACTTAATATATGTTGACAACTATATGTCCTCTTGGCAAAAAAAAGTTGTCGCTTGACATATTCATTGATCGAGTTTGTTAGCTCAATTAGCTTTCTTTATTCAAGAACATATTTCTTGGTATTATTCTGTTCCGCGGGATCAGTAAGAAATCCATCTTTGTTCTAAATAGTAGAGGTGCGACAACGCTTTAGTAGTGACTGGAAATGGGATGGCTCTCTTCTCTGACAATTTGGGGTGGCTTAGATGGTTTGACACACTTAACGTTCGATTAAGAAACAGGAGAATTTGTGAAAAGGGACTTATTGTGCCCCATGTTTGCTTATTAAAAAAAAAGGCAGGACCTTATTAGCACAAATGACTTGCTTGGATACCTTTTTTATCCTTTGTATAGATGAAGAATGTTTATGAAGAATCATCATGGATTTAATTTTGTGGAACAGTTTGGAATGTCTAGTGCGCTGGAGACTCTATGTGGGCAGGCCTATGGAGCAGGACAATATCGAAAACTTGGAACGTTTACTTATAGTGCTATTATTAGTCTATTTCTGGTATGCATACCAGTCTCACTTCTATGGATCTTCACGGATAAACTTCTTATATTGATGGGCCAAGATCCTTCAATCGCAACTGACGCTGGAAAATACACGATTTGGCTCATTCCTACACTATTTCCATATGCTATTCTTCAGTCACTCGTCCGGTACCTTCAGGCACAGAGTTTAATCCTACCAATGCTTTTGAGTGCAGTTGTATCTTTATGCTTCCAAGTGCCGATTTGTTGGGCTTTTGTATTCAAATTGAATTTAGGGAATGCTGGAGCAGCGTTGTCAATTGGTTTAGCCTATTGGTTGAATGTGATCTTGCTTATGCTTTATGTGAAGTACTCATCGGCTTGTGAAAAGACTCGAGCTTCATTCTCTAGGGATGTTTTCCTGACTATAGGGGACTTCTTCCGCTTTGCTATCCCATCTACTGTAATGGTTTGGTAATCTCAATAGCACAACATCCATATATTCTTTGTCATTGAGTTTACACATGATTCTTGTCTCTTGATCCTTAATGTATCATTCAACTTTTTTTATGAACATGGTTATAGCTTGGAATGGTGGTCATTTGAGCTAATCATTCTGCTATCTGGTCTGTTGCCAAATCCGATGCTAGAAACTTCCGTTCTATCCATATGGTATACTTCCTACTCTACTTGTTATTCGTTTGTTTGTTTGTTTTCCTTTGGATGTTTGAAATGATCATCTACTGATCCACTGTCATGGTCTAATTTTCTTGGGGAACAGCTTTACAACCACTTCTGTGCACTACCATATACCTTATTCTTTCGGTGCTGCAGCAAGGTTTGCTCCATTTATCTATACTGTAGATGTATAGAGATAAACATGCAAATTTTCAAGTAATTAATATTGTATTTAGTACTCGGGTTTCAAATGAGCTTGGAGCTGGGAGGCCACATGCAGCAAAAATTGCTCTCGCTGCTGTGATAGTTCTTTCTGTCACAGAGGTTGTTCTTGCAAGTACTACTTTATTTGCGGTCCGCCATGTATGGGGCTATGCGTTTACTTATGAGAAAGAAGTAGTTACTTATGTCGCAGAAATTACTCCTATTCTTTGCATATCAATCATCATGGACGGCGCCCAAGCTGTACTATCAGGTTATCTTTTTGACCAACCTCATTTGTTTTATTTGCAGATTGCAAATTATATTGAGATCAAAAGAGATAATCCAGCTTTTAGTTTCTGAAATACCAAAAAACGAAATTGATGAACGAGAAAACAAGAGTTGTCTTCTCATGCCTTTTAGTGTTGCTTGCTCTGAAAACGAGTACAAATATATGTTTTGAACCCAATTTTTTCAAGAATTTAAATCCTGGATTTACCTCTGATCAGGAGTTGCCAGAGGAAGCGGGTGGCAACATATTGGAGCCTATGTGAACCTTGGAGCATATTATTTGGTTGGAATTCCCGCGGCTCTATTACTTGGATTTGTCTTGCATCTAAATGGCAAGGGCTTATGGAGTGGATTGGTGTCTGGAGCTACTGTGCAATCTATTTCACTCTCCCTTGTCACATGCCTCACCAATTGGGAAAAACAGGTTCATAACTATTCAACACTTGATTTGTAATTGGTGTCAACACTTTGCTTTGGTTATTGTTAGTTGTCCTGTATTAGACGAGAGAAAGGAAAGTTTGTCTCCTTATATGATCTTTGTGCAATACTCACCTCATGCCTAGCAAGCTTTTTCTTCGTATATAGAAGCTACCTTATGGGACTTACCAATCGCTCTTTTGGATTTTACAGGCCATTGAAGCAAGACACAGAATTTTTAGTGAAAAGCTTCTTGGTGAAAATCAGTTCATTGAATGACAGGACGTGCAGATTGCCACAATAGAGTGAAATAAAGCTTTAACTTGCTAAAATTTAGTGACGATCAGCCCTCATCATAGTACCGATTGGACAATTTTGGAAGGGATACGTCTCTCAGGTGTTAATTTGTTGTTATTTTTCCTGCTTTAGATGAACAGATTAGTTATTTCATTCCAGGAGAGAATTTTTTCTGAATTGCCTACTTCCTTTATTTTGTAATGGATGATCGATGTTCATTTACAACTTCGTCAAATAGAGGATTGGACAATTGGAAAAAAATAAAAGAGAAAAGATTGGACCATGATCTGTACATTTATTCAGTATTTTCACCCACTAAAATTTGATCGAACACATGCATTTGACACCCTTAATTGTCAGGCTAAATATTTCTCTTCAACTTGTACCCTTTGTGGGAGAAGGAGGGGGAGCTAGCCTCCTCCTCTCCTTTTTCCCTTTCACAGTTATCGTGTAGTATCTTTGTTGCACTTATTTTATATTTCCTTTGTTATAATCCTGCATCAATTACTTTTCTTTTGAGTCGGGTCTTTCGGAAACAACTCTCTACCCCCCACAAAAGTAGAGTAAAGTCTGTGTACATCCTATTCTTTCCAAAACCTACTTATAAGACTACACTAAGTATGTTGTTGTTGTACCCTTTTGGCAAAGATACAAACAGTTTACTGTTGAAGTTGGTTCTCCTTTTGGCCTCTAATATTTTTATATTAGAGATCTAGATCAGGAAATATATTTTCAAGGCAAATCCATGAAATTAGAGATATCAATATTCAAACAATAAAAAGAAACAAATATTATGTTCTCTCTATTTTACTCTAGCAATCTCAATACCAGTGGCAAATCACATCACAAGGGCTTATAGTAGACACAACACGCTATAAATACTCCTTAGATTATACTCATTCTGAATCCGCTGATTTTAAATTTTATATTCGCCTCTGAGACAAAACCCGTAACACTTGGCTAGTTGTTAGTATGTGGTGGACCTGGTGGTGGTGGTGGAGGACGTACAAAAATTGGTCGACCAGGATGATAAGCAGCTAGTTCAGGAGGTAGCTGTCCAAAGTGTACGGGTATAATAGATGGATGTGCAGAGGGTGGTCCTGGAGGTGGCTGTGTAAAAAATGGTGGTACAATAGGATGAAAACTATACAAGTCATCAGGTGGAGGGGGATTAAAACGAAAAGGAGGCGAAGGCCGAGATGGCGGCGGAGCAGAGGTGGTCGGGAGCGGTGGTGGTCGGGGTGAATGTCTTCGGGGGTATCCCGGCATTGTGAGGTGGTGTGAATTGGAAAAGGGGTAATTAGGATGATCACATGTAAATTAATTACGTAATTAAATAGAGAGAAAGGTTGAAACGGGTTTTCAATGGGATGATAATTGAGATATTGGATCATTCTAGAAGAAAGATAGTTTTATAAGGGAAATAACAAAGTCATGAGTAAGGATGACAGGTGAGTACAATTTTGCGGATTTCGCACCGCACTCGCCTCAGTTGGGGCGGATATGGGTATAACTTTGGCGGGTAGTAGGCGGGTATGGGTATTGAAAATGTATCTGCCACGCGTGGCGAGTAGGTGGTGGATTTGCAGTTATATCCGCCTCCCCCGCCCGCATCCAACCGCCCGCCTACCCGCCCCATAATCCCAGTAATAATTGTAGCAGTCCATAAGCTCAATGCCAATAATAAGTGAGTAGGCAAAACCCTACTCACATACACTTAGTCCTTACTCAAGTTCAGCATCCTTCACTCTTCGGTCTTCACGCCTCCCTCTCTCGTTCACTCTTTAGTCTATGCCGACTGTCGTCTCTCCTACCTCTCTCGTCTCCGTCACGCCGCCATCAGCCTTCACGCCTCCCTGTCCCTGAGACCCTACAGCATGTATTGATTAAGAGGACCTACTACTCTGAGAATAAAATGTTTGATTTTGTTTTCATTTGTGATAAAATTTAGAAAAGCATTTTTGGTTTACAAACTATATGTTCTGGTTTTATAACTGTGAACCAAATCAACTACTCTAAGCTGGTTGATTTTCAAACTGAACATGTCTTTGGGTTCTTTTAAGAAAACAAATAATCAATTATGTTTGGATAGTTATTTTCAAAGGAAAAAAGTTCATATTTTGTTAAAATCAGTGTGCTTACATGCAATGCCCACCACTAAAGATGTGTCAACATCCTTCTAAAAAATCCATCCCTTTTGTTTTTCTTGGTGCAAGTTTATCATGAATTTATGTTTTGTATTATCTGAATATATTTAGGGCCTACGTGATAGTTGTATTATTATTTGAAAATATTTTGTATGGTGCTTTGGCCATGCCTAACTTTTTAAAAATGTAATTGAATTTTGTGATGTTTTCTTCTAAACGACACCCATCACTAATTACTGACTGGAAAAGTACATTGTCGAAATGTAAATACAAAAGCACACCCATCACTAATTGTTGTTTTAAGTGCTTGAGATAATTTGTACAAATATCCACCACTTAGTGAATATTAGGATAAGGTTGTGAAAATATGTGAACTATTGAAAGTGTTTAATGATATTACACATCAATTCTCTGCCTCGGCGTATCCTACTGCCAATATTTATTTCCCTAGAATTTATGAGATTAGAATCTTATTAACCAACTGGTTGTCCTCACCTACCATTTATATAGGAAAAATGGTCGAGGTAATGCTAGAGAAATACAATAAGTATTGATTAGATGTTAATGGTCTTATGGGTGTGGCAACTATACTTGATCCTAGGTTCAAGATGGCTCTCATTCGGTTTTACTTTGCTAAAATTTATGATGCGCTTGATGTTGATGTTGAGGTAAAAATGATTTATGATTTTCTAAAGGAATTGGTGGATGAGTATGTGTACAAAAATGGTAATAATTCAGCTAGTAGTAGCAACATGTCTTCAACTGATGTTACAAGTAGTATGGGAATGGGGTACATGCAAGAGTTTGCACAATTTGTGTCACAAGACAATAGTAACGTTGGACTAAAATCTGATTTGGAGAAGTACTTGAAAGCTGAAACTGTACCACTTGTGGATGATTTCGATATTCTTAATTGGTGAAAAACAAATGGAAATAATTATCCTGTTCTCCAACAAATAGCAAGGGATATATTGAGCATTCCAGTTTCTACCGTCCCATCGGAATCTGTATTTAGCACTACTGGACGTGTACTTGATCCTTATCGTAGTCGACTTCTTCCGGAAACGGTGGAGGCATATTAAAGACTTGGTAGCATTTATCAAGACAATGTATTAATAAGGTGAATAACATCCCTGAAATTACACCATACATTAAGTGTAAGTTTAGTTATATTATTAAATTGTGTTTTTACATTATTACATTGACTATTTATAGACACTACATTACAGTCCTTTTTCATGTAGAATACTATATACAAATCCTATTCCTATTCTAGCACTCCCCTTCAAACTGGTGCATCAAATCATATGTACCGAGCTTGTTACAGATGTAACTAATACGAGGACCACTAAGTGATTTGGTGAAAATATTTGCAAGTTGATCACTCGACTTCACTGACAAAGTGACAGTCAATCTCCATGTGCTTAGTCCTATAATGAAATACTAGATTTGATGTGATATGAAGAACCGCTTTGTTATCACACACAAGTTCCATCTGATCTCCAAATTTTAGTTCTTTGAGCAACTGCTTAACCCAAACTAGCTCACAAGTTTCTACAACCATTGCTCGATATTCTGATTCATCACTAGATCGAGCAATGACACTTTGTTTCTTACTCTTCCAGGACACCTAATTACATCCTATTAACACACACTATCCGGATGTAGAACGTCTATCAGTGGATGATCCTGCATAATCAGTGTTTGTATATCCAACGATCTGCTCATGGCCGCGATATTCGAAAAGTAGTCCTTTACCTGGGGCTAACTTAATATATCGCAAAATGCGGGCAACTGCATCCCAATGATTATCACATGGAGAATACATAAATTGACTTACAACACTCACATGAAAGAAAATGTCAGGTCTAGTCACTGTGAGATAATTCAACTTACCAACCAACCGTCTATATCTTCCAGGATCACTGAGTGGCTCCCCCAGTCCTGGCAGAAGTTTAGCATTCGGATCAATAGGAATGTTAATGGATCTACATCCCATCATTTATGTCTCCTCAAGAATGTCTAAGGCATACTTGCGTTGAGAAATAACAATACCTGATTTGGATTGAGCGATCTCAATACTTAGAAAAAACTTTAATATGTCGAGGCCTTTAGTCTGAAAATACTGAAAGAGATGTTGCTTAAAATTAATGATACCATCCTGATCATTGCCAGTAATAATGATATCATCAACATTAACCACCAAATAAATACACAGATTTAGAGCGGAATGCTGATAAAACACTATGTGATCAGCTTCACTATGAGTCATGTCAAACTCCTGAAGTACTGTGATGAACTTTCCAAACCAGTCTCGAAGGGATTATTTCAGGCCGTAAAGTGACCGACACAACACACCAGACTAGACTCCCCCTTAGCAACAAACCTAGGTGGTTGCTCCATATAAATTTTCTCTGCAAGGTCACCATGGAGAAAAACAATCTTAATATCCAATTGATAAAGAGGTCAATGGCGGACAACATCCATGGATAAAAAAATACGGACAAACGCTATTGTAGCCATGAGAGAAAGTATCACTATAATCAAGCCCAAAGATCTGAGTGTACCCGTTGTCAACAAGACGAGCCTTAAGTCGATCAACTGGATCGTCTGGACCAATTTTAACTGCATAAACCCAACAATAGATTTACCTGAAGGAAGAGGAATAAACTCCCAAGTACCACTTGCATGTAAATTAGACATCTCATCAATCATAGTGTGTTGCCATCCGGAATGATAAAGGGCTTCACTTGTAGACTTAGGAATGGATACAAAGGACAATGAAGATATAAAGGCATACTGGGATGATGATAGACGATGATAACTTAAAAGGGTATAATGTAGTAGTATTACGAGTGGACCATATACCTTTTCGAAGTGCAATCGACTGATCAGAAGGAGATAAGTCCGCAGTAGGTGCAGGGTCTCAACATGACATGAATCATCTGGACCTGATATTGGGTCTGATGATGGACGCGATCGACGATGATAAGTAAAAAGTGATAGCACTGTGACGGAATACATAGTAGTAACTTTAGATCCTCAAAAGTCGATCTATGTAAAATCTGAGGTATAGGTAATAATTCAAAGATATTTGAATGATCAGAAGGAGATATAAAGTAAGGTTGAGACTCAATAAAATGTGACATCAACAGACATAAGATATCGACGGAGATCAGATGAGTAGCAACGATACCCCTTTTGAATCCGAGAATAACTAATAAAGACACATTTAAGAGCACAATGGTATAATTTATATGTTCCCGGAGCTATGTTATGAACAAAGCATGTTCTCCCAAAGACACGAGGGGAAAATGAATATAGCGATGACCGAGGATACACTACGAAATATGGAATATGATTTTAAATGGAAGATGCGGGCATTTGATTAATTAAGTAACAAGACGTGAGGACTGCATCACCCTTAAAACGCAGCGAAATATTAGATTCAATTAGAAGGTGCGAACAGTCTCAATGAGATGCTTATCCTTCCTTTATGCTACCCCGTTCTACTGAGGGGTGTAGGGACAAGATGTCTGATGAATAATTCCTTAGTGAGTCATAAACTGCTGAAACTGGGAGGATAAGTATCCTAAGACATTATCACTATGAAAAGTACGAATAGAAACACCAAACTGATTTTGTATTTCAGCACAAAAACTCTTAAATATAGAGAATAACTTAGAACGATCTTTCATTAAGAAAATCCAAGTACATGTGGAAAAATCGTCAATGAAACTAACAAAATAACGAAATCCTAAGGTTGAACTAACTTCATTAGGACCCCAAACATCAGGATGAACTAATGAAAAAGTAGACTCTGCACGACTCTCAGTACTACGTGAAAAGGTAGTGGGGGTGTGTTTTTCAAATTGAAACGACTCACAATCTAATATGGATAGACTAGACAAACTAGGCACCATCTTCCGTAGTTTGAATAAAATCGGATGTCCCAAACGTCTGTGTATTAGGTATGGAGGATCTGTAATGGAACATACTGTGGAGGAATTAGGTGAGAAAGATAGTAGAGGCCTCGTGATTCATGCCATGCGCCAATCATTTGTCCCATACTGCGGTCCTGCATAGCAAAGAAATCATCAAGAAATATTATGGCACAATTTAGGGCACATGTCAAACGACTAACAAATGCAAGATTAAAAGGACAATCATGGATCATCAACCACAATAGTCTTTTGCGTTAAGTGATCTTGAACACCTTGACCCTTGCACCACAACTCAACCGAGAAAGCTCAAGCTAAATAGTTTAAACTTTTCATTAACGGTTCGGAAGTAATAATAGGGCTTCAAGTGTTGATTCCCGTATTTTTGAAGCCAAAAATATCATATCCGAGAGACATGGCTCAAAACTTCAAGAAAGACACCAAAACAGGGACAAAACTGAGTTGTTGATGCTAAGAAAACAGAGATCTAGAAGCTACCAGAAATTAGCCGCCGAAAAATTAAAAGTGATCGGAAGTCAGAAATAACTTTTGGGTAGGTGAGGAATTGCTGACATACCAGATTAGGAAAAACATTTGTCAAAAAAGTGGCTGGAAAAATGCAGATCTGTCGGAAATAGTGCAGTAGTCGCCGGAACCCTAATTTTGATACTGAAATCTTCCACACACTGATGTAAAGTGCTCTGAAGACCTGTGCGACCTCAACTGAAGAGAAACAGATCGAAAACAATGTTGTATCGCCGGAAAAATAGTGTTGTACTGCCAGAAAAATTTATTCTGGTGATAATATTCTATTATAGATACAATGAACAAAATTATGAGAAAAAATATTATTGAATTATGTTTCTACATAATTACACTGAGTTCAATTTATAGACACTACATTACAATCTTTTTTCATGTTGGATATTATATACAAATACTATTCCTATTTCTATTTTAACCTATCTTAAGACAAAAAAAGTAAAGAATTATGTCTAGGATAAACAGGGAAGCTTCATATACATTATGTAAAACTAAGGAATCTGGAAACAAAAAAAAATACACTTAATTAATATGCCATGTTCAAACTTTTAGAAAATAATTGAAAGTATCAAAGGAAGTACAATAATCAATGACTCTATACATCAAGAAGAAGAAAAAAAGAACTGAAAAGGCAATTCAATGTGCATAAAAGTTGGTAATAAAGTAAAGAATCTCAAATGACACTTTATTTTTGCAATTTACAAGGGAAAGAAAAATACTGCATTGGCACTCAAGATCAACAAAGCTTCTCATATTTATTTGTCTAGAATTAACTAAGAAGAGTAATATGACCACTGTTATAATATCCAACTTAGTAAAAATATGTGAAAAGAAAAATCTAATGCCTCCAATCTCTTGCTAAAATTTACAAAAAAAAATAAATATATATATATATCGTATAGTATAGTACTGTAATATTGTACTGTATTATTTTGATAAATATAACGTTTATATTTGGATAAATTGTATCATATTCCGTCTTTACATAAAATTATGCATCAATAATATGAAGAATAAACTTACAATACTATAAAGAAAAACTGGATAAATGAATTTAACAATATGATACAATAAAATTTAAGTAACAATAAAAAATAAACATAATATTATTTAAATTAACAATAACAAATAACCATCCAAACAAGTATAAGATGTATCCGTGCTCCAGAAAGCAAGCTACAAAAATTACCCAAAAAGTTAAGTGGCCTTTTGTGTTTTGATTTAAATTTTATATTGGGTATCTAGTATTCTTCACTGTAAATTATAAGTGATGGTTACATTCCATACATATTATTGGGTGATAAAGTTTAACAATATGAATCCAAGAAAGAGAAAGGAGATGTCCAATAATTTATAATTGAATAAGAAAAACATATGACAAAGCAATTTGGAGAAAAAAGTAAAGTTTGTCCAATTGCTTACCTTGATTTTGAGAGGGTGAAGATGAGAATAGTTGATTGTTGATCATCTGCTTCTACTAAAGAACAATAAGTTGTCACTGAAAATTTTGATAGGAGTATTACATAATATTAATTAATTAGGACACCTCATTAATGAGAGAGTAAAAAAATTATTTTGCCCTTCTAGTGACCGGTCAAATAATTTAAAGCTGTCGGTCAATGATCGGATTTTGGTAGAAGGGGGCAGATGTCTATTGTTGGAGGTAGGGGGAGGTTAATTTTTAAAGCAAACTTATTGGGGTGGGGGGGGCTAGGTGAGGGTGAGGGTGAGGGTGAGGGGAATGATTTTCACCCTAATAGACTAGGGGAATGGGGACTAACTTAGCCTTAAAATTAGGGGGAACTTCAGAATTGCCGCCCAAGTTCATATGATGGAGGTCACCGGTCCGCTCTTTTATTAATGTGGGATTCTAAGTCACTCTAACATCTATTAAAGGTGATTACATATTGAAACTCGAACCCAAAATATTAATTAAAAATTAAAAAATTACTCGTTATCCAACCATAATATTTGATGGAAATGGAGAAAATATACTTATGCTGGTAGAGCCATCCAATTAATGCAAACTTCAAGTCCAATAAGATCTACTAATTAGTATTGAAGCAAATTATATTTTGCAACTCAAACTTCAACTTGTTTCTTGTAACCAAGATTTGAATTTTAGAGATATTAAATTCTAAAATATCAACATTAGGTGTTTGTAACTGAAGTTTCAATTTAATTTTATTCATATTTATAAAATTTTCGGAAACATCAGCTCTACCTACCAAGGTGGAAGTAATGCTTGTGTACACTCTACCCTCCCCAAATCCCACGGTGTGGGATTTCACTAGATATGTTGTTGTTGTTATAGAATTTCTTAATATAAATATAAGGTATGAGCCGAACTGCATGTAACATTTTTACTCAGTCCCTGATAACAGACAATTATGATAAACACTTTAATTAACAATTAAAATTCTATAGATTTATAACATTTTATAATTGAAAAATCACAGAAAATCAATTATTCACATTTCACAGTCCCCGGAAATAATTTTAGAAAAGAGGGATTCCTCTAAATTACTTGTAATTCTTAGAGAAAAATCGACAAATTTATTGAGTATCCTGGCTACAACATTGTACGTATTTAAATCTACTTTTTTTTTTAACTCAAAGTTAGTTTTGCGAAAATCAATAATTTGTCTCTTTTTTAAATATTTGGTGCGGGTTAAATATCACAGAGGCAGAAATTAATTACTTAGAATATGTAAGATAGTTGTATTCATATTATTTTGATGATTACCGTTATATTTTAATTTCTGTTAGTACATCAAAGAACACTTCACCTACTTTTTGGAGGGAAGGAGGGATACTCTCAGGACTCATTATAAAACGAGATAACCTCTAATTGCTATAGGCCATCATTGGGGAACATTCCGGTGCACTAAACTCTCGTTACGTGCGTGGCTCGAGAAAGGGCCGGACCACAAGGATTTATTGTACGCATATGTTGTTTTACCATTGGGGCAGTGTTGACTCTATATTAATCGATTTTCCTAATTGTTGCAGCATCATCTGTTCGTGGAGGTCATGGTTATGCAATGGTCTCTAGCACATAGAGCTCAACACCACAAAGATCATACAAAATTAACCCAACAAATCAGTATATGAGAATGGATCATCTAGAGCGGTTTGAATTAGCATACTTGACATAATTCACAGCTATTAATGTTCATCTACTGTGAATTGAGACATTACAGATTCACAGGGATATGATAATACCACCAACTATCCATACATAAAGAGGAAAATATCAACTTACACGCAGTAATAACCTACACAAACATGATGGACAATTTCATTTGACAACCAGCATCAGCAACTGAAGCCACTCGCTCCAAATTTTCCAAATCACATATATATAATGAGGAACACAAATCAGACAAAGATAAGTAGCAAATTAAACTACTCATCTAAAATGACTTGTGTACTTCACTATGAATGAAACTACTCATCTAAAATGACTAAACTGACAGAGGCAACTAACCTCAGCACTCAGCAGTATTCAACTTCCTATAAAAAATTAAATAAGGAAATAATTAGTTATATAAAAGAAGAAAACCAACTGAGGAGACCAAGAAGTATAGAGTACCATTATTACCAATATGTGAAATAGGGGAAAATGATATCCTGTGTTGGTCATAAGCTTTATTCATAGGCAGTTGCAAATACTATTTTAGGAAGGAATCAGTATAGAAAAAGCAACTTCATCTGCCATGGATGATAGAGGAATTTTTTTCACTAACAAAACCACGCACCGATTATGGAAAGTTTCAGCAGGACGGCTAAATAAAAGAGAGATGACTGGAATTTATTATTGTTCATGTGTCTAAAGTGAGTCACCTTATACAACCTCATGACCAGAAGAGTCAAAGTAAATGTGAATCAAGTTATGTTGATTGACCAAACCACAAGGAAAATGTTGAAAATAGAGCACGAGCAATTTTAGAAAAATCCGTGCTCTATATTATCGGCATCAAATTATAGCATTAAACTCAATAAAAGTAGAATTGTTGATTGACCAAACCACAAGGAAAATGTTGAAAATAGAGCACGAGCAATTTTAGAAAAATCCATGCTCTATAGTCTATATTATCGGCATCAAATTATAGCATTAAACTCAATAAAAGTAGAATCCTGCTAAGTTTCAGTATTTATAAACTCAAGGCAGAAGAACAATAAAATATGCGATGTTGGTTCAAAGACTAAAGAATCTGCAATTGAACAATGCAGAAGCAATAATGCAGAAATTAGGCATGCCATCAAAGGTGCTAACTGTGAATTAATCTCCAGAGACTAAATAAAACATGTTTACCTTGACACTGTGAAGATCTCTCCAAGACCACTTCTGTCTTTTAAAAACCAATTGGTTGGACAATGGTGTTGTTGGAGTCGCTATTGGTCACATCATCGATGTGGAGGACAAACCTCCATTATCCTACATCTTCCGAGATGATTTTGTTCACTCACAGATGCAGATCCATGGTGGGCAGTTCATATACGAGCAACGGGCAATATCCCAGATTTAACAACACTCCTAGACATGTTTTTGCCCAATTTTCCAGCTACCATGTAACTCGCCTTCTATGAGTCACTTGGAAGTTAACTAATGTTAGCTTTTATAAAAAATATGAAACAGTCAAAGATCAAGGAATCTTCTTAAATAAAAACTTGGAAAAGAAGTCAGAAAGTCTGAAAAGCATTTCATCAAACACTTGGATGCAACATATATTCCCAAATCAACATTGGTGGATAATTGGATAAAAAGAACATAAAACACAACCGAAAGAGTGATAATAAAATCGCAAACATGAAGTCAGAAACACCGGACAGATTCAGTACCACCATATAAAGAACAATAGTCAGTTTCCAATCACCACATTTGGCTAGCATTTAATATAGGGAAAGTAAAATCAAACATGAAATAGGTACGCATATTTCGTTCCCCATTAAGGATCACAACTCACAGCTAAGCAACCACAGAAAGGTTTTATTTTTGCAAGACACACCTCTCAGGTCTCAAGCTTGTGGAAGAGGGACGTAAATAGAGATAGATTAGTTGGATAACCTTGTGATGGTGGCTGGTAATGGTGCAACAGAGATGAGTCGGGAGCGGCAGTTGGGCAGCAACCATGAAAGTTTTCTAAGTTCGTGATTTACAGAGAACAAAAATTGCAGGGAATAGCTGAATAGGTAAATATTACACAAAGAATTCGGAGGAAAGATAAAAAAAATTGGCTTCAATTAGTATTTTTAGTGGTCTCTTCTTTATTGCCGGTAAACAATTATGTTTACTGGACAATGCTCATTTGCCGTAATATTTAGTTTTAAAAGAATGAGTTAGCGGCAACTAGATTATTGCCCCTAAATAATTGCCATTAAAGGATTTTTTAATTGTAGTGACAATCATGATGTCATGACACACAACTCATACCTACCTCCTAAACATGGTTTCTAAAGTACGAGGATTCTGAAAAGCACATCAGACTTAGAGAACGTACCTGATAGCTTCCATACAGAATGCTTAGAGCATTCGAGCAATCCAGAAACAAGTAAATGTAAAGCAAAAGAAACTCTACACAACCACATAGGAATTGAAATTACCTTGATAAGAGACGAACTAACCAGTTGAAGATAGAGGCAGATTAATAATAAGAAAGCCAAAAGATTCTTGCTTCAATAGCAATTAATAGTATCAGCAGGAGAAACTTGAATAATAGCAACGAACGAACACCCAAACCCCGACAAGTCAAGATCACAAGAACCTGTAGGGTTCCAAGCAATGCTCGTGTCGAGTGGGATAGGCAAAATCATTTATTGGCTTTCATCCGACAGAGAATAACAGTATCGAATGTTCTAAAGTATTTAAGATGTGTAGGAGAGATGAGTGCTTGAAAGTTTGATATGCAAAGCCAAGACTGGTATTTATAATACAGAACTCAATAATAAGGTTTTTTAAGAGCTCAGGCTATTAATTTCAGCCCTTTCCTTTCATACAAACACTCCAGAACTTTACAGTACATCTCATAGCCATCGTACACCAAGAAAGGGAAAAACTATCATGGAACTAGACAAGTGTTAAAATTCGATTAGGGCAACACCTTAACTGGCTTTAAGGGCCCATATACATCCTCTAAGCTATTACCTAGCTTTAAACGCATACATATATCCTCTAAGTTTCCGCACTTCTTCAGATGATACATTTAGTAAATGGTCTACGTAAATGCAGATTCCAGCTCCACTAAGGGGTCCTAACGGTAGCCACAGAGTATCCCATCTAAACTTTGCCAACCTTAGCATGTGATGCAACCAAAACACTGCCACTATCAAGCCAATGCAGCACGAAGTCCATAGCCACCTCTTATGATATTTTGATTCATGCAATAAGCCCTTTATGGTGATTAAGCACACCAAAATAGCTGCCCAATCTGCAGCAATGATGGTCCACGCGTCAACTTCATACATGAAGTAAGCATGATATCGCAATTCCCAGGGATAATAGGCCTGTTGATAGATTGAGTATACGAGAAAAGCCACATAACACAAGAGTAGCCCCGAGAACACACCCCTCCAGAGAAGAGATTGCTGAGTTTGAACTTTCTCCAAAGAGCGAACCAATTCCTCTTGTTCTTGGGAATCAATGGGACGATTATCATCGCGAGTTGGCAAAGAGAATTTATCGTCCTCGTCATAATGAGATTCTCGTTGAGATTTTCTCCATGTTCTGGTTAGCTTCTGCATTACAATGATTAAAACAATAAGATGCATAACAACAACAACATACCAAGTCCCACAACGTGGGGTCTGGGGAGGGTAGAGTGTACGCAGACCTTACCTAACAATAAGATGCATAAATTAAATGAAAGCTGTGTCTAGAGAAGGCAACTGGATATTCAAAATTAAGGAAAAACACAATTTAGAGACTTACAGCATGTTTGGATGGTTGTTACCTATTGTATTGTATTGTTAGTTTAAATACAATGTTTGTAATGTTTGTTTTGATTGTTTCTTAAATTTATTGTATCGTACCGTAAAATCCATCACTATGTAAAGACGAAAAGTCCCATTTTGTGTAATGACCGATTTGGTGTGATCGCATCGTTACCTTTTTTCAGATTTTGTCTTTACTTATTATCTACTAATCTTATTTTATCCTTTATCCTCCCTTTTTATAGGAGCTTTAACCCGTACCCAACTTTTCTTGTAGGTTTATCCTTCAAATTGTTGTAACAACGGGAACGATATAATATATCCGAACATTGTATTCATCAAAACAATACAGTACGATATGATACAACACAACACAAATATAATATAATAAGATATTGTATGAAACAATATGTAACAACCATCCAAACAAAGTGTACTAGGGGTTAAATTAGGTTCCAGCAGACAAATTAATTACCATTCTAAAAGAGATTTGAAAATCAATAAGGTTTCTTGAGAAAAAAAATCATAAATTGCAAAAGACCAAATTAGGGTTCGAATTTGGGAAAAAACAAAAAAAATATGCAAAAAAAGTGATCTTTTGAAATCAAATATGGTCACAGATATACAGATTCAAACCTAAAGGAAAAGGGAGAGGGGAAATTGGCGCAAATCTGGACGAGATATCCAAGAAAAAAATCATAAAATAATAAAGGGGCATTACCATATTCTCATATACTGTTTTAGATCCGCTCCAGTGCTTCTTGCTCCTGTAATGCTCAGTGCAGCTTTACATGGATGACTCGTTTCTTTGTATATTTTAGAGGTTAGAATTTATTTTGAGTTTATTGGCTTAGCTGTTTAATTTAATACTAAAATTTTAAATTTTTAAAAATATTTTTTTATTATTTATGTCTTATAGACATCTCATATAGGTATATATTTATATGTTCATTATTTTTATGTATTAATGAAGAATAATATTCTAAATGTACTCCATCCGTCTCATATTATTAAAAATATATGTCCCAAATTACTTGTTAATTTACAAAATCAAGATAGAAATAATTAAATGTTTCTCATCTTACCCTCTCTTTTTTTTAACTAACTTATAGTTTATTAAGGCTGTCTAGTGGGACGGGACGGCCCGTCCCGGTACCCGCCCTGACCCCCTTTTAAAATACGGGATAAAAAATATCGATAGCGGGGTTTGAACTAGGGACGGGACTAGGGCTCGTCCCGCCCATCCCAATCCCGCCCCATCCCGACCCGTCTCACCCTCTTTGCAGAAACTAACCGTTTCACATTATGCATTGTATCATTTTAATTGCAAAGTGGCTATCACTTCTGACATATATCGTAGTACTAATGGTAATGATTATTTAACTGTTACATGTCATTGGATATATCACAATTGGTCTATGCAAAAACGTATATTAGCATATAGATATATTGATGAAAGGCATACTGGAGTTTTTTTTCAAAAAATATTCATGAAATTAGTGAATATTATGAAATTACTGATAAAACTATGACTATTAATTAGATAATGTTACTTCTAATGATTATGCTGTAAAAAAAATTAAAACTCGATTGACTCTATCTTTTCTCCATATTTTTCATGTTAGATGTGCATGTCATATTTATAATTTAGTTGTAAATGATGACCTAAAACTTTTTAAAAACATCCTTGATAAAGTACAATTTACTATCAATTTTATTTTTAAAGGTAATAAAATACAAAAACGCAAAGAATATAAAAAAACTTGTCATGATTGTGGATTACCTTATAGGAAAATTTCAGAAGAAATTTCGACTAGGAGAAATTATTTATATGAACACTTACTTGTTGCTCACGAGTATAGAAGACCTATAACTTTATTATTTAACACACATAATCAAAATCCAACGGATATGCTTGTAGATGATGATTGAGATAAATTTTTGAAACTTATTGTATTCTTAGAGAAATTTTTTCTATCTACTAAGAAATTTTCTAGTATTTATTATCCTACTATTTCATCTATGTTATTTTATATAGCTCTAATATTTTTATTATTTAATGAATATATGAAAAAACCAACTTACGCTCCAGCTATTGCAAAAATGTTTGTAAAATTTAAAAAATATTTTTTATCTATTCCCACGATTGGTATTGTATTAAATCCTACTATTAAAGTAGACGGTTGTAATGCCCTTATTGAAACGATTTATGAATGTTTAGAAATACTTCTAATAGACCCAACTGAAGAACCAATTTACGAACCAACTAAAGAAGAAGTTATGTCTAGCATACAAACACAATGCAAAAATATGTGTATGTATTACCAAGAGCAAAGTGCAACTAATCAACCGACTTTTATACCATCTTCTTCTACTTCACTTCAACCTTATAAAAACACATGTGGTTTCTGCTTCAAGTATTCAAGGCCTTCGAAATAGAATGTATAGTTGTTCAAGTTCTTCAAAAATTAGTGGGTTTGATGTTTGATGTTTATGTTTTGCAGGGTGTTGTACCGTTCGGAACAATTGCCAACGAAAATGGACGTGAAAACTTGCTAAATTATTGGAGGGAGAATGAGAAGACATTTCCGACTCTATCAAAGATAGCCCGAGATGTGTTGAATATTCAAGCGTCATCAACAACTTCTTAAAGCGCTTTTTTTGCTGGAAGATTTCAAATAAGAGAGCACATACACTCATTGACGGGAGACAGTTTGGAAATTGCAGTTTTATTTAGAGATTGGATTAGAGCGAATCGTAGAAGGTGCTGTCAAACATAGATCAATGAAGTAAACGACTACAACTACAACGAAATTTATCAAAGGGAGCAGGAAGCGATGTTGAACAATTTGACCAACAACTTCCAATTCCAATAGAAGATCCTCAAGAGATTGTCAGAAAATTAGAAAAAGTATGGTTGAATATGTAATTTTTTTAATGACAATTTTACTATGTGATTTGCAATTTTTGAACTACGAAACAAAGTTGGAATTTTGAAATTGTATTACAAAACAAATCATACTTCTATTAAATAATATAAGAGACAATTAGCCTTGGGATGTTTTTTCACTATCTTGTTCAATTATTTAAGTGTTTAAATATAACTTTTTTTAAAAATTAAGTGTCTAGAAAAAAAATTGAAGTCCCACCAAATCTCCTTACCCGACCCGACCCGTTCCGTCCCCTCTGCCGGCGGGATGTGGGACGGGATGAGACCTCTTCCCGTCCCCTATATCCCGGCCCGCTCTGTCCCGCCAAACCCGATCCTGACCCCACCCCATCCCCCAAATCCCGTCTCATCCCGTCCTACTGGCCACCCATAATATTTTATTAAGGGAAGATTTCTTGTGACTTCAACAAGCGCCTAGCCGTTTATTAATAAACAATTTGTAGCCTAAACCCCAAATCTAAGGAATCTTTCCAAATCCATCGACAATCTGATTAAAAGTTGAATTCCTCTGTCATCATTGATACTTCTCCACCATAGCCACTAACCTTCACCATTATACCACAGAAAATTAAAAAGAAATGGACAGAACAACTAAGTATTTTTTGTTATTGAAATTTTCAAAATGTACAAGCAATTGAATATACACATTTTATACATGGTTATCATACAATGTATAACTAGTGGATATATACTTATATAACAGTGTATAAAGTATGTTACTGGTAGTATACAACCGTTATACAATATAGATACATCTTTTATACAGTGAATACACTTTATTTTTCGAACCCATTTCCTCAAACAAATGTAATCCCTAGTATCACAATCAAAAGGGATCAAGTTTCATTCCTGAAGAACAATGTGAATAAATTTGATTGTATTCTAATAGAATTTGAACAAACAAAATAGATGAAAACGTGCGATTAATAATGGTGTTGATTGGAGATAAGAACGGCGCGCGGGGGGGTGCGCTTAGTAAAATAGATAAAGAAGATCCTGATGGTTACTATATGTAACTGATAAAAAAATATGGTTAGTTTGAGTTTATTACTATAATGTGGTGTTAATTGGGTTAATTACTCTTTTATTAATCACCAAAGTGAACAATACATAACCACATCTAGTTGTCTCAGAGCGAAATTTCACAAAAAACTAAAATTTGCCAGGGAAAAATAGCAGTTCTAAGCCCACCTCCTAGGGTGGGTATCTCAAAACTTGCACCCAAGGCAAAGAACCATTCGACTAAAAACAAACTAACTTTACTAGATTAATACTACCACAGCTAGAAGGAGCATAGTTGCTACATTTTCTTTATTCCAAGATTATCTCTCACATTGCTAGCAAAAGCCACATCTTTAGCAATATTCTCCACTGTTCTGCTCTTAGCTTCAAAGATTCTCTGATTTCTTTCCAACCATATAGCATGAACTCCTTCAGTGTATACCAATATGAAGACCTGAGCTTTCAGAGTTTTCCATGTCAAAGTGTTGATTCCAATTCCCTGTATTGTAAACTTGATTCTGCAGCCATTGCATCAACCTTGTCCAGACTTGTCTAGCAAACACACATTCAGCAAATAAATGATCTCTAGTCTCTAGGAAGGTTGTGCAAAACACACAACCATCATCTATATCCATATCCCAGTTCAGCAATTTATCTTCTGTAGGTAACTTGTCTCTGAAGTGCAACCATAAAGTAAAAATAGCCTTAGCTCTGTCTACATTTTTTAACATAAAGGATTTCCAAGGAACTCTTGTAGTATACTTAATCAACTGGAGATAAGTTTGTCTGATGATACTCTTACCATGCAACACAATGTTGAAGTTGAGAGGTTGTGACTCTTGCCACTATGATTTTCCTCACCATCTAACTAGCTTGCTTAGGGATTGGAATGTCTTCCAGGAGTTGGTTAACGGTATGCACCCATTTAATCCACATCTTATCCTGTTTGTGAGATAAATCCCAGTAACTTTTAGATAATGCTACTTTGTTCCACAATTTCAAATTAATGAGATTAAGCCCACCTACACATATAAGGCAGCATAACTTGTCATATGATATTAAAGCTCTTTTTATGATGATATTGGTACCTGACCATATATAGCTCCTACAATGAGCTTTTATAAGCTTCAGCACTTTAGAGGGGATTTGAAATAGTTGAGACCAATAGGCTTGGATGCCAAACAACACTGTCTGCGCCAACTGAACTCTACCTACATATGGAAGTTATTTTGCCGTCCAAGATGTAATTCTAGCCACCATCTTCTCTATCAAGGGTTTCCATTGAATTAGTGAAAGCTTCTTAGTTGCTAAGGGTACTCCCAAATTTTGAATGGGAGATCTCCTTGCACATAGCCCAATTGTCCCAGTATAAGCTCTCTCTTCCCTTGATCAAGCCCACCAAAATAGACTGAACTTTTATCCATATTTTCCTGTAGGCTTGAAGCAGCAGAAAACTTGACAAAACATTGATGAATATAAGCAACATAATTAGCATCACCTTTTGTAAATAGTAACAAATCATCAGCAAAACTAAGATGAGTAATTCCAGCTTAGCACATCTAGGGTGATATCTAAAGTCTTTGACTGTTTTCAAGTTATCCAACTGTCTGCTTAAAAACTCCATAGTTATGGCTAATAGGAAAGGAAATATATGATCACCTTGCCTAAGCCTTTTAGCAGCATCAAAGGGTTTTGTAAGTTCTCCATTAACCACTACAGAATAGTTAACAGTTTTAACATATTCCATGATCTAGTTAGTAAACTTTGCAGGAAATCCAATCCCTTCCATCACCTCGGCAAAATATATCCACTCAACTGAATCATAGGCCTTCTTTAGATCCACCTTAATCATACACCTAGGTGAGATGGTCTTTCTAGTGTATCCTTTGACAAGCTCATGAGCTAATATGATATTATCAACAATCTTTCTTCCCGGAATAAAACCAGCCTGGGCTTGACAAATAATTGAAGGCATGACTGCTTGTAATCGACCAGCCAGGACTTTAGAGATGATCTTATATATAACAGTGCAGCAAGCTATTGGTCAATATTCTTTGATAGTAGTAGGACATGCAACCTTTGGTACTAGGGTGATAGAGGCACAATTTACTTCTTTGTACAGCTTACCAGAGAAAAAAATTTATTTGACAACCTATATAACATCACCCTGGATATTTGGCCAAGCCTTCTTGAAGAAACAAGCAATAAATTCATCTACGCCAGGAGATTTATCTTCCCCTATACCCCATAATCCCTCTTTGATCTCAGCATCAGTGACCTTTCTTGTGAGTAACAACTTATGTTCATGAGTGAGTTGGTGTCCTTGTTGTATAATAATTCTATCAACAGCAGGTAAAGAATATGTTGTAGTCCCCATGAGTTCTTTGTAAAATAGGATAATTTCATTTGGGATTGCCTTTGGGTCAGTCAGCTTTGTACCATCCAATTCTCTAAGTCCTTGGATGTGCTTTCTTTGTGCTCTTTCCTTTACAACAGTTGTAAAATACTTGGTGTTAGAATCTCCTAGACTCATCCACTATACCCTGGATTTTTCATCACTCTCCTCAATAGGGGACCATTTCTCTAATTGCATTAGTGCAATCTTCTCTTGATTCAAGATAACATCTGAGTATTGAGAGTTTAAGCTTTCTTGAATAGCTTGCAGGGTCCCTCTCGCTTGAATAATTTTCTGGCCAATACCTTTGAATTCATCTACATTGAGCTATTTAAATTTTGGCCTCAGTGCTTTGAGTTTATCCCATATAACTTTCATAGATCTCCCATTAAACTTCTGCTTCCAGACAGACTCAACAATAGGGAGAAAGTCATCATGATTAGCCCACACATTAAAAAACCTAAATGGTGTTTTAGGAGATCATCTTGGTTGTTGTATATTTAACTTCATACGTGAGTGATCTGAAATAGAAGAAAGATCATACTCAGTATGTAGATGTCCCCATTGCATCATCCAAAGATCATTTCCAAAACATCTATCAAGTCTACTATAAACTATGTCATCTCCTTTCTGTTTATTAGTCCAAGTATAAATCTCCCCTTTCCAAGGCAATTCATTGAGCAATAAGGTGTGAATGCAATCAAAGAATTCTTTAATTTCAGCATTAGTAATAGGACTCCCAAATAACCTATCTTGAGGGCTCAACACAGCATTTAAGTCTCCACTAATCAACCAAGAAAGATTGATATTCATTGTTATCTTTGTCAGTTCAGCCCATAAAGTTCTTTGGATAGAAGTGTTGTAACCATAAATGATAGTTACCAAATATTCAAACCCATCCCCTCTCCCTTTAATCTTAACATGAATAAACTGGGCATCTGTTTGCAACACATCTACTATATAAGTATCAGCATCCCACAGTAGCCAAATTTTACAATTAGGAGCATGTTGATAGTTGTGAACTCCTTCCCATCTAGGTGCAAGTTGTTTCATAACTCTAATAGCTTTATACTCTTTAACTCTTGTCTCCAAGAGGCCAAACACTTTGATATGTCTCTGATGCAGGTAACTTTTCAATTCCCTTTGCTTATACCTCTTGTTTACCCCCTTATGTTCCACACCAACCAAGTCATAGAGATTTTGAAGCACCTTCCTTAGTTATGGAGGTTGTTGTACTAACACTCTGACCTCTTCTCTTCTCTGGCAGGTTTTGTTGTTTCTTAGTGCTACTACTCAGCATTGGAAACTCAAAAGGACATCCAAGAGCAGGACGCATGCTCACTAGATTACTTTGAATGTTAGTCAGGGTCACCTGCTGATTATGATCTGTATGTGCTTTGGAGTTACTCATATCACTTAATGCACAAGTGGGAGCCATAGTATTACCCTTCAAGGTATCATTACAAACATCATTTGACTCCACAACACTACTCCTAGTGGGAGCCTGCTTTCTCATACCACTAGATACAAGATTAATACTGATATTTGGATTAGTATCTTTCTCTTGTGATATTCCAACTGGATTAGTATATTTCTTTGCAGTTTTAGGTGGTATAGGATGGGTCTGCCCTAGTTCATTAGAATTTTCCACCTCCTTGCTAGTACCATCCTTTGATTTCTAGATCTGTTCAAATCTGTTTTGCATAGGAGCTCGTGGTGGGACACCTTATTGGTTTCTTGGAGGAGCTCTAGCTCTCCTCATTCTTCTTGGTTGCACAAACTGTTGTCTGTCCTCTTCTATTTGATCCTTTTAGATATGCCCAATCTTTTGACATTTCTCACAGAATCCCGGCTTTCAATCACATTCTATGGTCTGCTCAAATTCCCTTCCATCAGGAGTAATAAAAACACTCTCACCAGGGAGAGGCTTGGTAACATTAGGTTGAATCAACATTTGAGCAAACGATATTCTAGTCCTTTTGGTGGTGCATTCATCAACATAAAGAGGTGTACCTATAGCACTTGCTATTCTGCTCAATGAATTACAACTCCAACAGCTTATAGGAAATTTCACCCAAAGGGGAATTTCAGCTAGGAATTCAGCATCCAACTCAAAATTAGGGGTTCAAGGTTTATTATCAGTGGTCGATTGTTGATAGAGTAAGGTCTAGCATATAATACGTTATTCATATTAGTTTTACATTGAAATTTCACAATTTAGTAGCCCTCTTCATGTAGATATATATCAGGTTCAGCTACATCTGCCCATGTTTGAGCTACAAATCGCCTCATATAATTATACCCTGGGATTTCCCCTAGCACATACACAATCAATGCCTTACTCCATATCTCAATTTCCTTATCAACCTCCGCTTGTTACAGTCGAACTTTCACTGTTTCATCAATAATCATAGAAGGAATATAAGAAAGAACCATACCATTGTCAGCACATCGATTACCAGAAAAGAGTTTAGTCCAAGTTCTAGTCGGTTTCTCAGCACCATCATCTACTACTCCATCATCTACGACTCCTGGATCTAGATCTGGTATCTGCTCCTCTCCATCTCCGTTAACTGGTATCGTCGACACAATGGTGTTACTAGGTTTCACTATTTGTGTCACACCCCAACCTTGGGGGGGCACCCGGCACCTGAACGGTCCGAGCGTACCACCTGAGTATCATTACGTGAACGTATAACTGTCTGGGCCGATAAGGCCTCAGAATGATAACTATAAAACAACACGACATCATATCCTGCAAATACAATAATCCAATCTATGCATATATACACACTAAGGCCGACAAGGCCAACAAAATCTCTAACCAACATCCAAGCCTACAGAGCCGTACTGAACAAACTGTACAACACATGATATGTCTACAAAGCCTCTAAGAGAATGTCGGCATAATACATAAGTCAGGACAGGGCCTCCGACATACCTAAAGTATCAAAGGGATATAAACACCACCCTGACTCGGCGATACTCCAGGAGGAAAGGGAGCTCACCAACAAAAACTGATATCTGAACGCGATATACAAGGGCGGGTCCTCTCCTCGCCTATCTAAACATGTGTGGCATTAAACACAGCATCCCCAGGCAAAGGGACATCAGTACGAATAATGTACTGAATATGTAAGGCGAAAATAAAACATAATATTACATAATCATAAAAGAAAGGGATATGTGTCAACCCGAACCTCTGAAATACCCCTGACAGCCACAACATACATATTGGACATTCTTATATTACAACCTTGTTCTATGCCGCTATATTAACGTTGTAGGTCTATCTGTTCATCTACCCAACTGATCGGTGGTAAATAATGCGCCTGTCCAACTGATGGTAAATAATGATATATAATTGCCCAACCGATGGTAATTGCTCGACCGATCATAGCCCAATGGTAAATAACGTGTCTACCCCACCTGTGGAAAATAAAGATACATAACTGCCCAATTCGTGGTAACTGTCCGACCAGTCGTAGCCCGGTGGTAAATAACGTGCCTGCCCAACCAGGGGTAAATAACGATACATAACTGCCCAGCTGGTGGTAATTGTCTGACCGGTCGTAGTTCGGTGGTAAATAGAACTACATAGTCATGCTGTTATAGGTACTGCATATGCGTATATAATGCCATTACTCGTTTACCTATGTACAAACAATGCACGAAAATCCTTTTAGGATCATTAGAAGGAGTGACCTATAGTCGTTCATCCTCCGATTACATTATGAATATTAACATCTTTCCCATATGATTTAATAGGGACTTAGGAACATATTTAGACATGATTTAAAATAAATTTCACAGGAATGAATAACATTGACATCCTTAACTAATAAAAGTAGAACCGTTTATGGGATAACATTACGTTTACGTTTCGTTACTTTGGATCATGCCAAAAGAAGAAAGGATAGCCTCACATACATTTAGTGTCGAACCTCTAATAACGATACCGACCAGCTTCCTCTACACGTTGATCTCAATCACAAAGCGAACCAACTCACTCTTGCTTGAACTTATAGGAATCGAAGAATTACTACAACAACGAAAGAGAGAAAAATAAGGGCCCGTGAATCCGAAGGAGGGTAGGAGGTGGAATGTAGCTACAAATTACATTGAAATGAATTACAAGATTGTTAAATAGGGTTCCTCCTAGTTAGTTGCTGGATTTTTCATTTAAGGAACTATCAAGTTTAAGAAATAGTTTTACCATAACGTTCTGCCACCTCAAGTGTACTTGTACACAAATTCACCATAATTAATTTTGCTAGATAAGACCCAATGTACTTATAATTGAATAACCAAAAGAGGATATGTATTTCCCACTTAGTGGCAATGGGGTCCACATTCTAAGAACATTCTTTAAATAGTTATTTGCGCTAAGATGCCACCTCCACATTAATGCATAGTCACTAAATATTCATCTTTCATGGCTACCCACGTGGAAAAAGTATACTAAAACGTATCCCTTGCTAACTAACTAAATCATTTTGTCTCCCACTTAATTAGATTTGTCCCATAAATAATTCCATGTCCCTCCACTAAATTTCAACAATTAACTAATTGCCAAATAATTATTTTTTTATTCTCAAATCACTTAAATATTAAATCACTTTTAACACACTTCATATATTCATTATCATGGTCATGTGATATGACACTAGTCCGTAGCATCTTTTGGCATACACATAATATCGATTCGTTTAATTTCTAAACCTTCTAATACTTACCAATCATGATCATAAACATTTATAGCCTTTGGATGAACATGCTTAAACTCTTACAACCCCAAAGATAATCTCACTCCCGAACTTACGTCAAACATATTTACAACACAACTTTAATATATGAAAATACGGGATATGACATCATCCCCCATAGGAACATTCCTCCTCGAATGTTGGGCTTACTCGCGTTACTACTCTCATGACTCGTCGGTGAACATCTGAAGCTATTTGTGTGATTCACCTTAGGAAGAATACAATATCTCAATAACGATATTCTATAATATATCAACATGATTCATCTTATGGGAGGTATTCTAATCCCATTTAATACTTGAAATCCTTTTTCAGTGAATCGTTATTTAAATGATAGACTATATTCTTAAATGTTATCCTCTTATCATTTATCATTTTACTCACTTATTCAACTATCAAGGCGGCGTTGCACCTCTTTAAGTTCTTCTAATCTTAAACTCTTCTGATTTCATTCAGGCTATGCTGACTTATCTATAACTTACGAAAATCATTAACTTACGTGTTTTAATGGGCTTAATCCCAAGGTCTACCTATCCTTGTCACTTTCTCACTCACTTTATCTTACTCTTACTTCTATCAATCTACAAATGTTGTCTTACTACTACACTTTGGCTTATGACTTACACTTATCTGTTTATAACTATTAGTAACCTTCTACTTAACTTGCTAGAATCATGGACTTTCTTATATTATTCTAGAACTTAGGTGAGACATCACACCGCTTTTAACTTATCCTTACTCTCGTAACTAAATCTCATTAATCTGAAAATAATAAGCTGGAAAGTATACTATTAACAGTACCACTATCATTTCTGAATATCGAATCATGGCACTTTTGGTCCTCTACCTGAATTCTGGACTATTTACAATACTCTGTACTTGGGTATCTCGTACCTCTTTTACCGCTACCTCTTTTACATCTGAGCCTCATAGCTTATCCTCCAATACTTTCATAACTATCCTCCCGCATAGGTAGGATTAACATCCATGCCATAAGGCTCCAATTCAATACTTGTACTCTTGGTGCATACATAATCTGGTAGAAAATTCATATTGACTTATCACAAGCATGAGTCGAAGTCAAGTTCTTATGACTCAGCTCTATTGCATGATCTGAAATATTGGGTAACCAATCCTAAATGCCCTATAGCCTCCTATTTATAAGTGTGGTGCACAATACACCCATAAGCAAGACTCTACTAGACACGACTTTATAGACTCTCAAGGACACGACTTACTCTGATACCAAGTTTGTCACACCCCAACCTTGGGGGGGGGGGGTCGGCACCCGACACCTGAACGGTTCGAGCGTACCACCTAAGTATCATCACGCGAACGTATAACCATCTGGACTGACAAAACCTCACAACGATAACAATAAAGCAACACAACATAATATCCTACAAACAGAAGAATCTAACCTATGCATATATACATACTAAGGCTGACAAGGCCAACAAAATCTCTAACCAACATCCAAGCCTACACAGCCGTACTGAACAAATTGTACAACACAAAATATATCTACAAAGCCTCTAAAAGAATGTCATCATAATACATAAGTTAGGACAGGGCCTCCGACATACCAAAAGGATATAAACACCACCTTGACTCGGCGATACTCTAGGAGGAAATGGAGATCACCAACAAAAGATGATATTTGAACACGATATACAAAGACGAGTCCTCTCCTCGCCTATATGAACTTGCGTGGCATGAAATACAGCGTCACCAGGCAAAAGGACATCAGTACAAGTAATGTACTGAATATGTAAGACAGAAATAAAATATAATATTACATAATAATAAAAGAAAAGGATACGAGTCAATTGGAACCTCTGAAATACCCCTGAGGGCCACAACATACATAATGGACGTTCTTATATTACAACCTTGTTCTATGCCGCTATATTAATGTTGTAAGTCTATCTGTTCGTCTGCCCAACTGATCAGTGGTAACTGCCCAACCGGCCATAGCTCGGTGGTAAATAATGTGAATGCCCAACCGGTGATAACTAACGATATATAACTGCCCAATAATTGCCCGATCGATCATAGCCCGATGGTAAATAACGTATCTGCCATACCAGTGGTAAATAACGATACATAACTGCCCAATTAGTGATAACTGCATGATCGATCGTAGTTCGGTGGTAAATAACATATCTGTCCAACCAGTGGTAATTAATGATACATAACTGCCCAACAGGTGGTGACTGCCCGACTGATCGTAGTCCGGTGGTAAATAAAACTACATAATCATGCTCTTATAGGTACTGTATATGCGTATATAATGCCATTACTCGTTTACCTATGTACATACAATGCACGAAAAGCCTTTTAGGATTATTAGAACATCTTTCAAAGTGACCTATAGTCGTTTACCCTCCGATTATGTTATGAATATTAACATCTTTTTCATATGCTTTAATAGAACTTAGGAACATATTTAGACATGATTTAAAATAAATTTCATAGGAATGAATAACATGGACATCCTTAACTAATAAGAGTAGAATCATTTATAGGATAACATTACGTTTACGTTTCGTTACTTGGATCATGTCAAAAGAAGAAAGGATAGACTCACATACCTTTAGTGTTGAACCTCTAATAACGATACCGACCAGCTTTCTCTACACGTTAATCTCAACCACAAAGAGAACCAGCCCACTCTTGCTGGAACTTATAGGAATCGAAGAAATACTACAATAACGAAATACAGAAAGATAATGGTCCGTGAATCCGAAGGAGGGTGGGAGGTGGAATTTAGCTACAAATTACGCTGAAATGAATTACAAGATTGTTAAATAGGGTTCCTCCTAGTTAGTTGTTGGCTTCTTCATTTAAGGAACTATCAAGTTTAAGAAATAGCTTTGCCATAACGTTCTGCCGCCTCAAGTGTACTTGTAAACAAATTCACTATAATCAATTTTGCTAGACAATACACAATGTACTTATAATTGAATAACAAAAGGAGGATATGTATTTTCTCACTTAGTGGACCATGGGGTCCACATTCTAAGCACATTCTTTAAATAGTTGATTTGTGCTAAGATACCACCTCCACATTAATGCATAGTCACTAAATATTCATCTTCCATGGCTACCCATGTGGAAAGGTATACTAAAACTTATCCCTTGCTAACTAACTAAATCATTTTGTCTCCCACTTAATTAGATTTGTCCAATAAATAATTCTATGTCCTTCCACTAAATCTCAATAATTAATTAATTATCAAATAATTAATTTTTTGTTCTCAGATCACTTAAATACTAAATCACTTTTAACACACTTCATATATTCATTATCATGATCATGTGATGTGACACTAGTTCGTAACATCTTTTGGCATACACATAATATTGTTTCCATTCATCGTTGTTGTACTTTAGAATCTCAAATTATTTCGGGACTTCATTCTTTTATACAATGAACTCTTTATTTACATACCTAAATATGATAAAAAATCTCCGGGGTTCGGGTCTACTTTCATGTGTCGAGCGGTTCAAACCATAGCCCAGAGGTACCGATATCACATTGATGAAACTTATACTTTTCGACTCGTTTAATCTCTAAACCTTCTAATATTTACCAATCATGATCATACACATTTATAGCCTTCGGATGAACATGCTTAAACTCTTACAACCTCAAAGATAATCTCACTCCCAAACTTGCGCCGACAGACTTACAAAACAATTTTAATGTATGAAAATACGGGATATGACAGCTTGGTTACTCTACAGAATCAAGGTTCTCACCACACTAGAGAAGCTCCCTGATTTCACTATTGTCTTATGTTGCATGAATTGGTTGCTCGAACCCCCAATTTCCAATGGTCGACACTGTTCCATTGGTGGAATATGGGTTGTTTCCGCTCGATTTTTCGATTTACCTTGTAATTTCCTACTAACTGAAGCATGACTATGTACAGAACTCCTAAATGCCGTAAGGGGTTCTTTGCGAGGTCCTCCTCTTCCTCTTCCTCTTTCTCTTCCTTTGCCCTTGGCCATGGCCACACACAAGGGCGCATATTTTCTCATCTTACCCTTAGTATTAAACATTTTTGAAAATAATTAATATTGATTAGAGTGTAATTTATTGAAAAGAAATAAAGGTAAGATGATAAAAAATATATCTTTTATTTATGATTTTTTAAAGAACGGGTAAAAAGAGAAAGTATACAAGTAATATGAGACTGAGAGTACTAATTAATTACTCCCTCCGTCTCAACTTATTAGTCATTTTTTTTAAATTTTACATGCCTCTTAAAAATTATTAATTAGAAAAGGTATTTGACTACTTTACCCTTATTTATATCTAAATTATAATCTCTCTCAATTACTAAATATTTAGTCTATTTATGTGTCCATCTCAATTAATGACAAAATTCTACTAGAAATAAAATGGTGAAAAATAATTAATTGTGTCTTGAACTTCTAAAATAATAAATAATTTAAGACAACTTTTTTTAGTAACCACGATAAATAATTTGAGATGGGTAGAATAGTTTACTACTTTACTTAACTAGTAGTATAGTTTTTAAATATTGTGTTTAAGTTTCCTTTTCAATTAACTTTTGTTTATTTATGAGTGTAATGTTTAACATAGATGTGATAAGTATCTTTAGATTGAATTGGATTGTAGGTGACTGAACAAATAGTATAAATTGATAAAGTAAAAAATTAATATATATTTTCGTATTAAAAGTTAGTAATTATATAGCGAATAAACTCAAAAAATATAAAGACACATGTCGGCCATCTAAAATTGCATTGATTCCAAAATCATAAACCACGTCAAAATCTCATCATTTTTCTTGATTTTGCTACGTTTTTCCAGATTGGAGAAGTGGATGACATAAAGGAAAAAAATCTCGTGTTGGCGGCGCAATCGCCAGAAAATGAGAGTGCGAGAGGATGTGAGCAGCGAAAAAAGTAATTGAAAAATGAGGGTTTAGAAATCTTAATTTGAGTATATATATATATATATATATAAAAGTTTGATCGGACGACCAATGGTACACGCATATGTGACCGTGTATATGGGTGTTCGCGCGAAGTCGCTTGCTCAGGCGATGGCACATGGCTGGTTGGAGTGTTTTTGAATTCGGGTTTTGGGCTGTATCTGGGTATAGCTAATTTTGGATTAAACTTGGGCTCAAATTTAGGCTAATTACTAGGTCATTAAATTAGATTAGGTGATTAAAATTAAATAGTTATTTAATTTTAAATATCATAATAAATAGTAATATAATATAATGAATTTAGTCACAAAAGATGTAACAATAGAATACAAAATTAAAATATTAATGATATAGAAAATGTTATTTTGAGCTGATTAAATATGAAATGAGGCTTAGTAAAATAAGTAGGGTATAACAAGGATAAAATTGGATGTCAACAATAGTCACATATTTTAACAAATATATGTTTTAAATATTTAGATGAGATTATCGTACACTTCGACATCTACATTTACGGCTTGAAAAATGTTTTCGGTGAAAATAGTTCTAACAAGAAAATCAATTAGAAATTTATTTTATAGGGTTTGAAGACAAGTGAGTTGTATCATGTTAAATATGATATAATTAGGTAGTGTAGTAGATATATCATTATATATATTTAGATAGATATGAGAAGATATATGGTATAATTAGATAGATATGAGAATATTTTCCAAATCAGATTGTGTAATATTCTTATTTACATTCCATGTAACAACTATTTAATCCAATTTTCTTCGGGGAATAATCAAGCAATTGATTTTCAAGTTCTCTTCTCTTATGCTTCTAATTTCTCATGATATCAGAACCTCCTCTGTATAATCATTTTTTCCTCTTTCTATTTCTCAAAAACATATTCTTTTCTGATCAAGAAAGCATATTCTCCTACGCAGAATCACATAAAAGGGGCAAATATAGGCTCATAAATCTGGTCCGATAATTTTCAGATAGTTTCATAATATTTTTCAGCGAGAGTATACTTTTCGACAAATTGTTGGTACGATTTCCATCATACTTTTATTCCTCTAATATGTGATATCTATTTATCTACTTGTGCTTCTCTATTTTTGCTCAGATATTTTAATCCCTTTTTTTCTCTTTTTGCTTCTAATTTCTCTATTTTTCCCTCATAAAAATGGGTGATAAAACATAATGAAAATCAGATTGTTGCAAAGGCAACCTTTTCTACAATTACTACAATAAAATTTGATGGTAGTGGGAATTATAACTCTTAGGCAACTTCTGTAGAATTGTGGTTTATAGGTAAAGGATATGAAGATCGCTTGACCAAAAATAACACCAACATCGAATCATCTAATATACCAACTTGGGTGAAAATAGATGCACAATTATGTAGTATTTTATGGAATTCACTTGGTCCAAAACTACTCAGTATATTTCAATCATGTAAGATGTGTTTTAGAGTTTGGAATAAGGCCAAAACTTTGTACACAAATGACATACAACTCACTTACAAAGTTGTGTCAGATATTGTTCATCTTCAGCAGAGTCAATAAGACATGGCCAGTTATTTGGGTCAGGTAGAATCCTTGAAGGATAAATTTGATTCTCTTATGCCTTTTACTAACAAATTGGATGATCATGAGAAACAAATAGACATTTTCTTTATGGTTTTGGCTTTGATTGAGTCGTGAGCAGATCTTACCTCAGTTCGTGATCAAATTCTTTCTAGCCAATCTGTTCCATCCTTGGAAGAAGTATTTTCTAGATTACTATGCATCACATCTGCACCACCAGAGGTAAATCCCTATGATACATCTAGCATGGTCGCCCAAACTAACAATTTTCAATGTGGATACAGAAAAGGATAATGGAGAAACAATAAATATTGCACTCATTATAATAAGGGAGGTCATGGAAAAGAGGAATGTTGGCTTCTTCTTTTACATTGAACTCATTGTAATAAGGGAGGACATGTAAGAGAAGAATGTCGACTCATTCATGGTAAGCCTTTACGTAATAATGATCGCCCTTGACATGCAATAAATATGGCTCATCAGGGAGATGGTATTTTGCCCACACTTGATCTCAGGTATGGATTATCTCAATCTATCACTTTAATTGGAGCAGACTATAATGACTACATTTAGTACCAAGCATTTAGGCAATAATCATCAACTTCATCAGCTGCTTGCATAGTGCAACCTGGTAACTCATTTGCTGATGTCGCACAGTCTTTATCTTAGGAATAATGAATTCTTGATTTTGGAGCTTCAGACCATATTTTTGGTAACAAAAATACTCGCTCTACTCCTACTACCCCTTCTACCCTCTATACTGTTACTTCGACTAATAGATCAAAGACTATTGTAAAAGGGATAGATATAGCTCACCCTCTGCCTTCCATACCATTAAAATTAGTCCTACTTGTACCTGAATGTCCATATAATCTTATTTCCATTAGCAAATTAAAAAAAAACCTAAATTATGTTGTAACCTTCCTTGATGATTCTGTTCTTCTGCAGGATTGAAGTACATGACAAATGATTAGAAAAGGACATGAGTCTCAGTGATTGTGCCAGCTATCCATCCCAACACCACATGTTGCTTTCACTTCCGATGCTTCATCTAAATTGCTCCATAGTCAACTGGGTCATCTGAGTCTCTTGAAACTGCAAAATATAGTTCCTAATTTATCTAGTTTATCTATGTTATAATGTGAGTCGTGTCAGCTTGTGAAGAAAACTCGTTCCTCTTTTCCAAAGCGCGTCAATAATAGGTCCACTTTTATGTTTGAAATTGTTCATTCGGATATATGGGGTCCAAGTTGTGTCAGTTCTTTCTTAGGCTTTCATTATTTCGTGACTTCTATTGATGACTATTCTCGGCGCACATGGTTATTTTTAATGAAAAATAGATATGAATTATTCTCTATCTTTCAGAAATTTTGAGCTGAAATTCGCAATGAATTTGGTATTTCCATTAAGAAGTTAATCAGTGATAATGCTCGAGAATATTTCTATACTTTTCTCTCTCTCTTTTTATGTCATCCCAAGGCATATTGCACATGTCTTCTTGTGCACATACTCCTAAAAAAAATGGAGTTGCTGAGCGAAAGAACATACATCTAATTGAAACAACTCGGACATTGCTCATTCACTATCATGTCCCTTTATGTTTTTGGGGTGACGCCGTTATTACTGCCTGCTATTTAATCAATCGTATGCCTTCATCTGTTTTGCAGTACAAGAATCCACACTCAGTCCTCTATCCGAACCATAATTTGTTCCCCCCTTCTCCACGTGTATTTGGTTGCACCTGTTTTGTTCATAACCTTAATCCTGGAAAAGACAAACTTCAGCACAAGGCTTTTAAATGTATCTTTCTTGGGTATTCTCGTCTACAAAAAAGGTTACAAATGATTTAATCCCTCTACCAATTAGTACTTGATCTCCACATATGTTACCCTTTTTGAGACTTTCTCAGATTTTTTACCTAATACGGAAAATGAGAAAGCCATATCAATAGTCCTTCCAATTTCAATTATTCCACCCCCAGCTCCACCTCCGTCTCGTAAGGTCTATTCTCGATGACCTCAACCTCCTTCTGAGCCTACTAATCCATTTAGTATTTCTAACACTGATATAGGTACACAAAGCACTCCTAGTGACTCATTACCTGTTCCAACAATGTCTCACTTCGGTCGAGCGCTCATCATATGATTTTCCATTGATCTTCGCAAAGGTAATAGAGCTACTGCCAATCAAACTCCTATTTATACTTATTTAAGTTATCATCGTCTGTCACCTTCATATTATGCCTTCATTACTAGCTTATCCACTGTCAAAATTCCCAAGATTGTGGTAGAAGCCCTGGTTCATCCAAGTTGGCATCAAACTATGATTGAGGAGATGACTTCTTTGCATGATAATGGTACTTGGGAGCTTGTTCCTTTACCTAAAGGCAAAATAAATGTTGGTTGTCATTAGGTATTCACAGTTAAGGTAGGTTCAAATGGAGCTATTGATCGTCTTAAAGCGAGACTAGTTGCTAAGAGATACACTCAGATTTATGGCATTGACTATGAAGATACTTTCTCACCAGTTGCGAAGATGTCTTCTGTCCATCTTCTCATTCCTATGGCAGTAATAAATCATTGGCCCCTTTTTCAACTGGACATCAAAAATGCATTCCTTCATAGAGAACTTGCTGAAGAAGTTTATATGGAGCAACCACCAGGGTTTGTTACTTAGGGGGAGTCTGGACTAGTCTGTAGACTTCATCGATCTCTTTATGGTCTCAAGCAGTCTCTTAGAGCATGATTTGGTCATTTTTGAGTTGTTGTCCAACAATTTGGAATGATCCGAATAGAAGCTGATCACTCCGTATTCTATAGACATTCATCTCATGGCAAACATATCTTATGTTGATGTTATTGTTATCACATGTGATGATCATGAATGTATTGCTCAACTCAAAAAATACCTTTCAAGTCACTTTCAAACTAAGGATTTAGGCAAGCTGAAATACTTTCTAGACAATAAAGTGGCACAGTCTGGAAATGATATTGCTATTACACAAAGGAAATATGCCTTAGACATTTCGAAAGATGTTCATATATTGGACTTCAAATATGTGGACACTCCCATGGATCCAAATACTAAGATTATTCTAGGACATGAGGATCCTCTAAAAGATCCTAGCAGATATCAGAGACTAGTTGGAAAACTCAACTACCTTACGATCACACGACCAGACATCTCATTTGTTGTTAGTGTAGTTAGCCAGTTTTTGCAATTACCTTGTGATAGTCACTGGAATGCAGTAATTCACCTTCTACGATATATCAAAAGCTCTCCAGGACAAGGTTTATTGTATGAAGAGAAGGGACACTCTCACATTGTTGGGTATTCTGATGCAAATTGGGCAAGATCTTCTTCTGATAGGCTGTCCACTTTAGGTTATTGTGTTCTAATATGAGGCAATCTAATATCCTGGTAAAGTAAAAAGAAAGATGTCATGGCTAGATCAAGCGCATAGGCGAAGTACCGAGCTATGGCATTGGCTACGTGTGAGCTTATATGGTTGAGGCAACTTCTCCAAGAATTGAATATGGAAGGAGTTGAACCGATGAAATTAATTTGTGATAACCAAGTTGCACTGCATATCGCTTCTAATACTGTGTTTCATGAAAGAACGAAACATATTGAGATAGATTGTTACTTCATTTGAGAGAAGATTGAGTCTGGATACATTGTCACGAGTTTTGTCAACTCAAAAGATCAACTGGCATATATTTTCACAAAATCACTCAGAGGATCCAGAATTGACTATATTTATGGCAAGATGGGAGCATATGACTTACACACTCCAACTTGCGGGGGAGTGTTAAATATGATATAATTAAGTAGTGTAGATATAAGAATATATATATGGTATAATTAGATAGATATGGGAAGATATGAGAAGATATATGGTATAATTAGATAGATATGGAAATATTTCCCAAATCAGATTGTGTAATATCCTTACTTACATTCCCTGTAACAACTATGTAATCCCATTTGCTTGAGGGAATAATCAAGCAATTGATTCTCAAGTTCTTTTCTCCTTCTAATTTCTCATATCCGATTTGGGAAACTCCTTAATGAGTTCGGTTAAAGCGGTAAAAACTAAATACGTATGACTGATAAATAAGACAAAATAATGAACAATGCTATAATTCAAGTAAAAATAAGTGAATAGACAATGGATCTCAGTGTATATTTCTTTTACTGAGAAATAATATTGCTTTGGAGAAAACATTAATGTTAGGGTTACAAAGTTAGCAAGATGATGTTTCTTCCTTCATAAGCTTTACATATATAAGCCAATGTTAGACTTTTTAGCCCTAAAGCAGAGATGATGTGATCCTACTGACGTCCAACGTCCATGCGCGTCGCGACACTCTGATCGATACTAACGGATATGACATGAGTTGGTGGGAGTGGTGAACAATTGTAGGGCTTTCCCGGATCCTCTCAGCCTTCTTCTTATGTACATCCAATTCTCTTTCTGATCTAACAACCTTCTAACAATGTCTTTTTTATCTTATTTGACTTTTCCTTATCCAATGAACTTTCCATTGCCCATATTAGGGAACAATTGGGCAGTGCCTCCGCGGTCTCCTCTCGCCGTCGGGCCAAAACCTCATCTGCAACTCAGGAGATAGACCTGAGCTCTACGACCACCTATATCATTTCGGTTAACTCCAATTATGATAGGGACTTTCATGCCAGTCATCAGTACGAATCTGTTGAGGGGATAACCTCTCTAATTGACGAGTTTATAATCCATCTGGTTCGCATTGATTGCAAATGGGGACATGAGATTGATGTGTTGCCCCCTTATGCTAATGTCAGTATTTCTTGGCATGTTTCGGCAATGTCGATGATTTATACTTACCCTTTTATCGTCAGTTTTGACCTCCTCATTCACGAAGTGATAGAGGCCTTCTGTCGTTGTTACGACGTCTGTTTGGGGCGGTTGGCCCCCCAAAAATAGAGAGTTGTTTGTGGCCTACAATTTTTAGCGGAACTTCCAGGGCTTCCTTTTACCTTGGATCACTTTATTTATCTTTACTCCCCTCATGTGTTCTATGATGGGTATGATTAATTTAGTTATTTGAGGCTCTCGAGGCCTCATCACCAGTGTTAAGGACGATCACGACTAGGGGTGGTATGATAATTTTATAATGATATGTACTAGCCGCCTCCACAATGTCATTCTTGGTCGGTATTTGGAGCAATGGAATAGCACCTGTATTTTTTCTTTCTGCATTATCTCATCTTTTCACTACCGAGCATTACTTCTAACTTTCTCATCTATGTTTTTTCGGCAGCCTCAATTCAACCGGAACCCTTACCCGGTGTCAATGGCTGGGTAATGGTCATTTTGCATGTATCCCGAAATATCGAGAGGACATGGAGAGATATCTCTATAGACAGGTGGAGGGGCAGAAGTCATGGTAAGTGTCTCTTTTCCCCAACATCACTTTTTTGCTAGCCATACCATTTTTGACAAGATTTTTAATTTATTATACACCTGTAAGGCTTTCATGTTTTAGGGTCTTTTGATAGGAGAGCTCCCTCTAAGGAGGATTCCATTGCTCGTATGTCCCAGAAGGCCACTGAGGCCAGGAATAGCAAGAAGTGTGGGTCCCCAAGTGATGTTTGTGCATCCTCCTCCATGGGGATCGACTTTCGCTTGAGAATGCGTCACTGATTCACTAGTTACTGAAGGGAGTTGATGTAGGGGTGGTGAACGTCGATGATTATGAATGAGAAGTTGTTGATGCTAGGACACGAACATCTCTTCTACTGATGCCATCATGGGTCTGGGGGACCTTCTAGTGTCTGATTCCCCAAGGGACAGTGAGGTCCGGCCCGAGGGTGTGGGCTGTGGTGAGGCTTTACTTGATAATGCAGGATCTGGCCCTTCGGTTCCACCGCCACCTGCTAATTGCCCTGACCTTGTCCTGGAGGCTTCCCTGTCCCATTTGGCCAATATGTTCCTTCAGGTAAGCCGAATTCCCTTTTACTTGCCATAGTAATTTCTTCGTAGTGAGATAGCATACTAAGACTATTTGTTTTATTTCCTTCTTTCTTAGGGTCATGCTGTCGCTTCCTCCACCATTGAGCTGGTGAATAATATGCCTTGTCTTTCTCTCGCGATGTGGAGAAGCTGACGGCTGAAAACCAGCTCCTCTGAGACAACCTCTCTATGATCTGATTAAAGAACATAGATCTTCAGGCCTTGAGGGTCTTTTTACTCTATAGTGGGAGAAGGCCAAGTAGACCTTGGAAGATAGGGAAGACACTTTTTGGCACATAACCATAACTCACCAATTACTGCAGGAGAGGCTAGCTTGGGTGGAAGCAGATCATGATACTATCTGGGATGGGTGCAACCATCGCCTAGGGATTTGCTGGGTGGCTGACCAGCATAGGGCGACATTGATATGTGATTATGTTGTTCTTTATACCCGCCATGAGGTTATCCTAGGGGTGAACGAGCGACGGATCAACGTTTCCTCAGCTTTGATAGATGCAGAGGTGGACTTGGGTGCAGATGAGATGGGTATGGATGACCTCCGTAATGAGACGTTCTCTCTTCCAAAGCCTTTGCCGATTCCTAGAATGATGAAGATGCTTCCCCTTGCTTAGCCATGTTAATTTATTGCGAACCTGTGTGCCCTTTTTAGATATTTTATTTCGGCCTAGTGTGCCATTTTTTAATTAGATATTTGGGGTCTGCGTGCCCTTTTGATTTGTCTTATTGGAGCCTTTGCTCTCTTTTTGTTGGCTCTTCAGGGCATGTGTGCCCTTCTAATATTTTGAGCCTTCATGTAGTCATTTATTTCGATTGGTTAATAGTATCTGTCTGTTTCTTCCCAACCTTGATTTCTTGTTTCTACGTTTTGACATGCGCTTTGTTTTTGTAATAATTGAGGTTATAAATAACCTGTTAGATTTTTATTTAGCACTTAACCGTCAGGGTGTGACCGTTATACCCGTCTATCAGAACTATGTTCATCTTCGAGTGTTCGATGTTTAAGTTGAGATATGATGACCTATGCACGCTTGTTTCTTTTTGCATTTTATGTTTGAGGTCATCATTCTTAACCAAATCCGAGCATGTCACTTCCGAAAATACTTTTTGTGATTTTGGGAATTAAACATCCAATTCGCAATAAATGAGAGCCTTTTGATTTTGGTGCTGATGAAGAGGACGTCTCGACCTTATTTAATGGTACAAAGATTCATGAAACCTGCATGTTCGGATGCTCTAAGGTTGTGTTGTATATTATAAGCAGTTTTGCGGGGCTATATGACTTTCAAGTCCGGTTTTGCCCCAGACGTTTTTAATTAAAAGATGTCTTATTGACAATAGTCAAGGATTACGTGAAGAATCTTATTTCATCTTTGAAGTTTTGAGGGATGACTCATCATATGGATACATAGGCCCTTTCGGGATTTTTACAAAATCTTAACAAGATGTTGATAAGAGAGGCGTATGCACTGACTGTCGGCAGTCCTAGTCAGTATAAGCATGTCTTTGAGAGGATTCTATGTTTGACAACCTCACTTTTTTGCACGGACTCATCCTTCTCCCCCCAACACTCGAATGTGAGGTCCCGATGAGGCTAGTTTCGGGTCATAATCTTTCAGTTGGTTCAGGTGCGATGCTTGTTGGATGTGATACACTTTTGAATAATTTCCTCGTTAAAAACTTCGCCAGGAAAACCCATTTAGGGAAAAACCTTGGTCAAGAAAAAAAGTGCAATGCGTATCTTCAGTTTCCTCCCCCTCCCCCCCAGTGATAAGGATTTTGATCCTCCGGGGGCAGTCCTTATTAGGGAGAGAAAGCAAGTTAACCAAGGTTAAATGATGTAGAGATATGATCATACATGTTACCCTTTTAGAGGTAAAATTTTTTCAAGTGGATGACATTCCAGCTATTTTGTACCTCTTTTCTGTATCCGTCTTTGATCCGATAAGATCCCTTACCTGCGATCCCCACTACCTGGGATGGACCCTTCCAGTTAGCCCTTAACTTGCTTGCACATGCATCCTGAGTTACGAGCGTTACCTTCCAAAAGACGTAATCTCCGATCTTGAAATGCCTTAAGTTTGTTTTCTGTTGAAATACCTTTCGACCTTTTGTTTTGTGCCACCATCCGTATGAGGGCCAACTCTTTGCGTTCTTCCAACAGCTCCAGCTCTACTGCTATTGCTTTGTTATTGGATTTCTCCGTGATCTGGGTGTATCGGAGGCTACGCTCCCTGATATCTATAGGTATTAGGGTTTCAACCCCGTACACTAGGAAAAATAGAGTTTCTTCTATTCTTATCTTAGTCGTAGTTCTGTAGGCCCATAAGACTCTTGGTAATTCCTCCGGCCATTTTCCCTTGGCGCTCTCCAACTTTTTCTTGATGTTCTGGATTAGTGTTTTGTTGGTCAACTCTGATTTTCCGTTCTCGCATATGGTAAAGAAGTTATTCTCTTGATTTTCAACCATTCCAGGAACTTGGTAACCTTTGCTCAAACGAACTGCTACCATTATCACAAGCTATCTCTTTTGGCACCCCGAACCTGCATATGATGTGAACCCAGATGAAATCTATCACCTAATTCTCTCAGATCTTTTTGTATGCTTTAGCCTCTATCAATTTTCAGAAATAATATGTTAAGACCAACATGAACCTTACCTTTCACACAACTTTAGGTAGTGGTCCCACAATATCCATTCTCCATTTTAGAAATGGCTATGGGGCCACCATCGAGTGGAGTAATTTGGCAAGATAATACCGCATGGGAGAGTGTCGTTGACACTTGTCTCACTTTTGAACGAAAGCTTTGGCGTCCTCCTCCATCCGGAACCAATAATATCCAACCCTTATTATCTTTCTAACCAGTGAGCCATACCCAGAATGGTTTTTGCAACTACCTTCATGTATTTTTCATCACGTACTCAACTTCTGTTGGTCCAAAACACTTAGCTAGGGCACCAAGGTAAGATCTTTGATACAATTCTCCTTCATGTACGCAGTATTGTATGAATTTTACCCTTAAGGATCGCACGACTTAGCTATCTTCAGGAAGATCTGGTGCTGTAAATAATTAACGATGTCGTTTCGCTAGTCCCATGTTAAACTGGTGGAGTTTACTTCATGCAAGCTGGGGTCCAGGACAGAATGCAGGAGGTGGACTATGGATTTTGACTCCCCTCTATCATCCTAGAGAAGAACCCAAATTAGCTAGAGCATCCGTTTCAATGTTCATCTCTCGAGGAATCTGTGTGACCATCCATTGTCTTAAGTTAGCCAATAAGATCCTGACTTTGTTTAAACACTCCTGCATCCGATTATCTTTAGCCTCATATTTCCCGAGAATGTGATTAATGACTAGTTGAGTGTCATTTTTCAATTCTACATTCTCAGCTCTGAGCCCTCGAGCTAAATCCAAACCTACAATTGCAGCCTTATACTCGGCCTCATTATTAGTCAAAGACACACATTTAATAGATTGTCTGATTGTCGTCCTCGATGAGGTAACCAGAACAATCCTCAACCCGGTGCCCTTCAGATTTGCGGCCCCATCCGTATACATGACCCATTCCCTGGATGGGGTATCGAATTCCCAGACCGCTTCTTTTTAGGTACGGGGCATCATGCCCAGACTGTAGACAACCACGAAGTCTGCCAAGGCTTGTGACTTGATGGCAGTCCGGGGTCGATAAGTAATATCATACCCGCATATTTTGAGTTGACCAATTTTTTAGCCTGCCCAAAAGTTTGGGTTTGTGCAAGATGTTCCTCAAGCGGAAGGTTGATATAACACGTATGAGATGGCATTGAAAGTACAGTCTCGATTTTCGGGCCGCGACTACCACAGCCAGGGCCAGTTTTTCATGACAGGGGTAACGGATTTCAGCCTCAAACAGAGGCTTACTTATTTAATAGATAGGTTATTACGTACCTTTATCCTCTCGGACAAGCACATCACCTACCGCGGTCTCGAAGACCGCTAAATAAATCAGTAGGGGTTCTTCTACCTCTGGCCTTGCGAGCAACGGTGGATTTGATAAGTACTTTTTCAAATCTCTCATTGTCTGTTGACATTCCGGGGTCCTCTCAAAGTCTTTTTTCCTTTTTAGCACACTGAAGAATTTTTGGCATCATTCGGACGGTCGTGATATAAATTTCCCAGTGATGTTATTCTCCCTGTCAGTCATTGTACCTCTCTAGTATTATTAAGTACGTCCGGTGTTTTCTCGATGACTCAGATGTGATCTGGGTTGGGCTCAATACCCCTATTTGATACTATGAACCCCAAAAATTTCCCTGAGCCTACTCCGAAGACGCATTTCTCCGGGTTCAGCTTGAGGTTGTATTTTACAGAGAATCTCAAACGTTTCTTGTAAATGTCTTATGTGTTCCTCTATTTTCAAGGACTTAACAATTATGTCATCTAAATAAACCTCCATATTCTGACCCAACTGATGTTGGAACATCCGGTTGGTCTGCTGGTGGAAGGTGGTCCCTTTATTCTTCAAGTCAAAAGGCATGACATTTTAGTAGTAGGTTACACGCTTTGTGATGAACAAAGTCTTTTCCTGGTCCGCCTGGTCTAGTCGAATTTGGTCAAACCCTGAGAAAACATCCAGGAAATTGAGCAACTTATGCCCGGCCACCGCGTCAATAGTTTTGTCCAAGCGGGGAATGGGGTACGAGTTCCTCAACATTCCTTATTCAGGTATTTCAAATCTAAACACATTTGGCAAGTATTAGAATTTTAGGAAGTACCACCAAATTAGCTAGCCCGTTAGGATATTTCACCTCTTAAACCGCTCTCAATTTGATGAGCTGAGCCACTTCATCTTTGATTAATTGGCTACGTTCAACCGATATTGGATGCCTTTTTTTAATGGGATGACAATCCAGATTCACGCTAAGCTTATGAATGACTAACTCCGATGGAACACCTGAATATCTAGCCCCGACCAAATGAAGCTATTTATGTTATCCATTAGAAATTTAAGTAATTTCCCCTAAACTCAGGATCTAGGCCCGAGCTCTGGTAAAATTGTTCCTTAGAAAGGTCAAGATGACAAACGGTAAACTCGAGATCCTCCGCTGTGGTTCTTTCTGCATCCACTTCTTCTAGTGCGACAAATTCCATGGGTATCCAATCTAGCAGTTCCTCTGGGATTGGTTTTCTGTTTGTTCTCCTTTGTGTTCGGTCGTTGGTTTGATACTGGGGTCGGACACCAGTAATTGGTAGCTGTCACTTTTGTCCAACTTGTCTTTCGTGGCCACTAGGGTCATGCTCTTCTGATCGAGTTCTGATCTCCCCGGATTTCAACGATTACCCATAGCGGTGGGAACTTCACGACCCGATGAAAAGTAGGCAGGATCGCCTTCATGGTGTGCAGCCAAGGTCTCCAATCGCTAAATTGTAGGGCATTTCTCGTTCGAGAAATTCGAACAAGGCCTTCAAAGAGACCCACTCTATATGAATGGTCAGCTTGATTTGTCCCTGGTTGTTTTGTTGGACAAGTTGAATCTGGTTAAGATCTTGATTACTGGGATCACCCGTTCAGTCAGCTACATCTCCTTGAGAACGCAGAGTTCTACTATGTTTACAATGCTACCTGGATCAACAAGCACACACTTAACATTAAAATTAATGATTTGGATATATATTACCAGTGCATCGGCATACGAGCCCTCGATGCTTCACTTCTCCATTTCACTGAATGTGATGGGATCTTTAGGATGTTCCCTTTCTTTTTTCTAGAGGGGAAGGGTTCCCCGTCTTTCGGCCCTTGAGATACCGCTCTAATTACTTCCCCTTCGGTGATTATGTTGATCACGCCCGGTTGTGTCAGATGTTCCCGCGAAGTCCCAGTTCCCTTTTCTCAGGCATATTTGGATCGGCTGCTAAAGAATTTTTTCAGGTGTCTTCTTCTTAACAGGTCCACCACCTCGTAGTGCAGATGCTTGCAGTCTTCGGTCAAATGCCCCATAATCCCGTGAAACTCACACTAAAATTCCACGTCCCCCTTATTTGGGTTGGATCATGTTGCCACTGGAAATATTGTTTCCTTCATGTTTTCTATTGCCATGACCAACTCCCCAACCTCCATATTACAATTGTGAGACACCACCCTCGGTGGACCCGACCCATTTGTTGACTTTCTTTATGACATCTCCCTATCTTTCGTAGGTTGACTTTGGTCATATCGCGACCTATTTGTCCTACCTTCATTTCTCGGAGGTGGGCGAGCTGAGTATGGCTCGTACAAACCCCTCGGGTCTCTCTTTCTGAACGGGTAAGTATTTTTGGGTTTATCTTGTGGCCCACCTCTGACTTCTATCAGGGTGTCAGCCCTGAGGTCATATTCTATCCTCATTTTGGTCGTGTACCTATTGTTCACTTCATTCAAGGACTTGACCAGGAAATTCCTCAAGCTTTCTTTCAACTTTCTTGAGGCATCCGAGCTATTTGCATTCAAACCATCTGTGAATGGTGCGTCAGCCCAATCTTCAGGGATATTAGGCAGCATCATTCTTTCCCACTTGAATCGTTCCACATAGCTGTGTAGGAGCTCATATTTCATTTTCTTTATGGTATATATGTCTTCTTTGTGTGTTTTGACCATTCGGGCAATTGCATGGGCCTTCATGAATGTATCTACAAGAGAAATAAAAGAATTAATAGACTTTTTAGGTAAAAGAGTATACCAAAAGGGTGCTCACTTTGTGAGCGTCCCACTGAATTTCGGTAGCATGACTGATTCGATTTCATGCTGCTTTAGGTCATGTCCAGTGACGACTTTTTCAAAGGTTACAATGTGCTCCTCCGGGTCAGTGGTTCTGTCGTATTTTGGTATGTCAGGCATTTTGAACTTTTTTGGGATGGACTCGTGAGCCACATTCAACTTGTAGGGTATTTCCCATACTTCCTCGCTCCGACTCCCTTTAAGATAGGAGGGGCCTCTAGTATCTGGCCATTCGCTTGTGGAGATCCTTTTCTAGAACGACAATTCTTACTATGTTCGTATCTGGTATGACTGGTTCCGCCTCTGTCTTTCTCATATTTACTACGGAAGTTCCAGGAACTTTGACAACCTCCGAGTTGTTCGATGGGCAGCTATTCAGTGTTGCCCCTGATAGGGAGTTTATGAGCTTTTCCATGCGCTCCATCATTGCGTTGTTTAATGCCAAGATCGCAGTCAAATCCATATCCGAATGAGATCTTTCTTCTTTGAACATCCCCTCCACCTTAGAGTGAGGGTGTCTCTTTCTTTTCTTGGAGTAACGCCCTTTGGGTCGTATCTCCCTGCTTTCTACCAAATGATTTTATTCGTTTTCCTCATTCAGGAGGTTGTTGGGGACCTCCCCTGGGGGCGTTGCTGCCTCTGTTGTTTCTTCTCGAGCATCCAACTCCAGGTGGTTCTCTCCGTTAGAGCTTCACAGATCTGTTGGTCGTGATCCCTATAGGTCCCTTGTTTCTAATGGAACGCTGCTCGCCGATGTGTTGTTAGTTGGTTCAACCATTATTGGGAGTTATGTAATGGGATAGTTTTGTACCAACGCAAGTTTGAGAGTTTCGGGCGACGATTCCGGACAACACCACAACTCTATCCCCACAGACGGTGCCAAACTATTTTCCGGTGAAAATGATTCTAACAAGAAAATTAATTAGAGATTTGTTTTATAGGATTTGAAGACAAGTGAGTTGTATCCGATCCGAAAAACTCCTTAACGATTCCGGTTAAAATGGTAAAAATAAATATGTATGAGTGATAAATAAGACACAATAATGAACAAGCTATGATTCAAGTAAAAATATAAGTGAATAGACAATAGATCTCAGGGTATATTGCTTTGAGAGAGAAATAATATTGCTTTGGAGAAAATAATAATGCTAGGGTTACAAAGTGAGCAAGATGATGTTTCTTCCTTCATAAGTTTTACATATATAAGCCAATGTTAGACTTTTTTAGCCCTAAAGCAGAGATGATGTGACCCTGTTGATGTCCCAACGTCCATGCGCGCCGCGACACTCTGATCAAGACTGGCGGATGTGACATGTGTTGGTGGGAGTGGGGAACAACTGTAGGGCTTTCCCGGATCCTCTGAGCCTTCGAATATGTCGATCCCCCGGGTACACTTTACACCCAATACAAAAAATATCTTGAAGTTCTTCGTCAAGGCAATAGATTAAAGGAACACGAGCTTTTTAAACTAATATAAAAGGAAAAAATGTAACAGTATAAACATGTTAAAAATTATAAGATGGGAGGGATTGAGGATGATGACAAAAGAACAAAGAGCACAAAGGAGGATAAAAACATACCTGCACTAAATGTTTACGTCAAATTAATGAAATTTATCATGATTAAGTAATTTAATGAAGTAAAAATACATAAAGGAATGAGATGCAAATAATTTTCATGCACTTCATCATGTGTGCTCTCTATCATATATCAATAACATCTCCCACTGCTTCCTCCTTTAATAAAGCAATATGGATGACTTGCGTGAAAATTGTACTAAATAGTGTTATACGGCCTGCGTTCCAATTTAAGTATTTTAATTTGATTAGGCATGAAGTTTAAGAAATAAAGAAAGATTTTTGAATTTTATGGTCTTTGATTAAAGATCTGTGAGGTCCTTTCAATCTTGTGATCGCAAATTTGCCAAAACTTACTAAATGTATAAAGAGACACTCTTGTTGGGACAAACCAAAAAGGAAAATAAGACACTTAAATTGGGACGGAGAGAGTAGTTAATACATAACAATTTAACCTTTTATTTTCTATTGTCACACATAAATATGTATACTTCTGATCACACACTTTAACAAATACATTGTATGTCTGACAAATCTTGAAGTTCTTTTTCAGTCAAATTACAGTTAGCGGTAGAATGTGTGATATGAAAATACGTTATATGTAACAATATAAACACATTGAAAATTTAAAGTATAGAGGAGTTGATGATGATGACAGAAGAATAAAAAACACAAAAGAGTGAGGTGCAGATAATTTCCATGTACTTCATCATTTCTGCGCTCTCTCTTCTGTCAACATCTCCCATTGGCTTCTTGTAACACTTCATTTTTACGAGAAGTCGAGGCACTTAATGAGCCACTACTTCTTAGGCGAACTTCTTCAAAACATTATTTATTTCAATAAGTTTTAAGTGAATTGACCATTTTGTAAAAGAAAGAATCAAGTCTAGAAGGTAGAAGTAAGTCTGAAAATATTTAATCGAAGGAAAGTAGTTTAAATGTGTGGAAGTAATATAAATGAAAAATCTGATACAAGTTTTTCAAAATAAAAAATGGAATCAAAATCGGCCTAAATCGCAACTCCTACTAGTTATGGAGCACCAACAAATTTTTAAAGTACAACCATGAAAGTAAATTGTAATATGTAAAGATAGATTGTGAGCATTTGAAGTTACTTCGTAAACGTAAGGCCCCTTTGTGATTTCGTTTGCTCTAATTTGAGGTTGGTTAAGGCTTTCATAGACTTCATTTCAGGGATGTTTTTCGATAATAACTTAATAACAATGTTAATAATAAGGGGTGAAGTAGAAAGAAGAGGGTTTTGTAGTCGTGATATGATGGACATTGATACGAGTACCGGTGCAATGTATGGAAAATAACGTAATTTGTGTAGTTACGAATTGTAATTCGAGAATGTCAAAGCATTTGAACATTAGCTAATAGCTATTTGACATGTTTGTTTGTTTATGTGCACTCATCACTTTATTTTGTTGGAAATTTGCCTTTGGTGGGGAGGTGCGTCCACCCGTATTTAATGACTTAAACACTAGGGTTCCGTATGTTGGAGGCTTTGTCTCTTCATACATGCATAATCTACTAAGTGAGTAGATGACCGTAGGGCCAAGTATCGTCAAATTTCATTGAGAAATGAAAGAGATATTGGTCCACGAAGTAAGGTGTTTGAGGCATGAAAATATGGTGTGGGACAAATCTACCACATCGGTGGGAAAAGGAAGAATTGTTCTCTTTATAAGTCCCAAAATTGGCTAAGGGTTTGGGACCCCAAGGGGTAACCATATGTTTGAAGGAGGGAGGACCTAGATGTTCTTGGGTTCAAGGCTAAGTCCACACGCGCGCCGCCACCGCCCGCCCGTCCCGTCCCGTCCGGACTTGGGACTTGGGCTTCTTCTGATATTATCTCTTTGGACCCCAAATTACTTAATATTTATAGTTTGGTCCTTGGGTTTCTGGAAAGCTGAAATTGGGAACGGCGAGCGTTAAAACTTCATTAATCTGCACCTTAACTCCTCCCTAACAACCCTTTTATGTTGCACATTAAATCATCCATTACTTGGCTGATTAACTCCCTCACTAATGGTCATAAACTGCCATTACTTGACAGTTGAAGAGTCCATTCCCTTATGCTATATATTGGTGTCTTTTGGCACAATTGTAGAGACGACAATATACTACACAAAGACAAAACAGAAGAGTAAAACACAGAAATTCAGTCCAAAACGTGAGCAAAAACTTTGGGACAAAAACAGAAAACTCTTCCTTCCTTTTCTATTCTTCAGCAAGTCATTTCGTGTTTGTTTGATTCGTCAGAATCAACCTATTTGCTTTGTAATGTTGATTAAAGACAGAGAGCCATCTCTCGATTCAGCCACAGTTGTAACAATCCAGATTTAGTGTTTCTTGATTTCAGGTTATCAAGATTCAAGACTCAATAACCTTGCGGCAGTTCTGAATATTGGCTTGTTTGTTTATCCTTTCGAACACTTGTAATATTTATTTACTTCTCATATTGCTTTACATATCCAACATATTTAACCTAGATACTTGTGATAATCGAGCTAGTTGAGTAATTCTGCACTGTACATGGTTATAATTGAGATGCATTTGATACTCATGCATCCTTAAAAGTGAAAAAGAGGACATGTTTGTTACTCTCTCACTCTAATAAATTTTGACATATCATACACTGATATGTGATTTAATATGAGTATAAATTTGAGCACATGGAGATTTTCTGTACTGCCACGTAGAGACCGTTCATGCCGAGTATAAGAATCTCGCGAGTTTCTGTTGGAAATTTTCCTTTGGCGGGGAGGTGCGTCCACCCATATTTAATGAATTAAACACTATTGTTCCGTATGTTGAAGGCTTTGTCTCTTCTCACATGCATAATCTACTAAGTGAGTAGATGACCGTAGGGCCAAGAATCATCAAATTTCGTTGAGAAATGAAAGAGATATTGGTCCACAAAGTAAGGTGTTTGAGGCATGGAAATATGGTGTGGGACAAATCTACCACATTGATGGGAAAAGGAAGAATTGCTCTCTTTATAAGTCTCTAAAGTGGTAAAGGGTTTGGGACCCCAAGGGGTATCCCATGTGTTTAAAGGAGGGAGGACCTAGATGTGCTTCGGTTCAAGACTAAGCCCACACGCGCGCCGCCGCCGCCCGTCCGGTCCGATCTCGGAATAAGAGTTTTTGGAAAGTTGATTTTGGGAGTGACGGAAGGCAGAAACTTTCTGCCTACCGTTTGGACTATTTTTGGAGCATTAACCAGTCATTACTTAGATGTTAACTACTCCATAAACAACCCTCCTTCAATGACCATAATCAGCCCTACTTCAAGGCCATGAACAGCCTTACTAATGGCATTAAACCTGCCATTAACAGCCCTCTCTAATGCCATTAACAACCTTGTTTGGCAGTTGAGGAGTCCCTCCTCCATGCTATATATTGATGCCTCCTTTGGCTCAATAACGTGACAGAAAATTAGCACAAACAGTGACGAAAAAGATAGCAAAACAGTGTTGAAAAACAGTGAGGAAAAATACACATAAACATAAGATATACACAACAGAGACACACTATATACACAGAGACAAAACATAAGAGAAAACAGAAACTCTTCCTTCCTTTTCCATTTCTTCAGCAAGTCGATTCATATTTGTTTTCTTCATCAGACTCAACCTATTGGCTTTGTAGTGTTGATATTAAAGTGTTGTTTTATCTTGGGAGACTATTGCCCGCTAACGTAAAGGCTTATATACGGGGCAATCTTGTCTTAAGGACAGAGTGCAATCACTCGACTCAACACACAACATTGTAACCATCCAGATTTAGTTGTTTCTTGATTCAGGTTATCAAGATTCAAGACATAACAAGCTTGCGGCAGTTTTGAAGATTAACCATTTATTTATCCTTTCGAACACTTGTAATAGTTATTTACTTCCCGTACTGCTTTATACAATAGTACCCAACAGTTTCTATAGAGCATGTCTCTCGTACAATATTTATGCATTCTTGTCTTTACATTTTATTTCAGACAGTGTATTAGTGATTTCAGACTTGTACTTATTGCCTTAGTGGCTCTTGTACACATGACACCAGTCTTGGATGGTATTTTATTATTTTCGCACTTTAGTCATTAGTAAGGACTTGATTATATGTGTTATGACTTTACTTTCCTCTTAAGTAATTTAATTAATGGTTGATAATCGATTCAGACTTACTTATCAAGTGGAGTAGGTACCTTCACGCACATAAAGATGGTACTAGCTGGTGTTATAGTTGATACATAACAGTGAATTTTTTTAGGTGAGATTGTGATACACATATTTTAAGTTTTTAGTGAAGTGATCACACACGTAAATAGATCTACTTTATAGTTGAAAGCATCTTAACAGAATAATGATATGAGTTAATGTAAAATGAAGAAATATATAACATGTAAGAGCGACAAAAAATGAGGGGTTGGGAATTGTGATAGAAGAATAGAGAGCACAACGGAGATGTAGATAATGTTCATGCATTTCATCGCACAACGGAGATGTAGATAATGCGGATCTTTTCATCATCTAATAACCCTAAAGAGGGTAGGAATATAGATGGTAGGTTGATAAAGTATTCTCAGAGTTTATCAAATTCATCAAATTTATCAAATAATAAGCAGGTAATAGGGTAGTGCGTAATCTTAACTCAAATTTCATTTTTTGAAATAAAGTATATAATCTCTAATCAGTATGAGCATCATAATTGCAGAGACTAACATTTATCTAGATAATAATTAAAAGCATACTAGTCTAGAAAACATACCTCTTAGTTAAAGTTTCAGATCACCGGAGATATCGACCTCACCCTGGCTCTGCCTCCCTTCTCCTTCCTCGGACTTGCGGGATCTTTGGCCTAGGTGCCTGGGAATTATCGACGGAATATCCTTTGAGATTCTTACTAAGGTGTTAGCTTATAGACTGATATGGTAATAATTATAATCTCTCAAAGTATTTTCTTCTCTGGTATTATGATAATCTCACTGATCTTAGACTATAGACAATAAAAGAGTTTAGCTAGACATATGATTTCTTAATCGAGGAGTTGTATTGAAGTTCTCTCTAAATTTTCGAATGACCTTTCAATTTACAAAGAGGCTCTTTATATATATAACCTCGGCTATTCACTATTCATTACTTTTTTAAAGTAAACATTAGTTACTTTTCAAAAGTCGTAAAGTAAACAATAGTAAATAGTAATTGCTACAGTTTGTCGGCTGCTTTTCCAAAAGTTGTTTTGTCTTTTTCTTCTTTTTCAAAAGATGGTTGTCTTCTTCTGCTTTTGTTTTTCCGTTTTTTCAAAAGGTTATTTGTCTTCTTCTTCTTTGCTTTACAGGTGTCTCTTTCGGATAATGTTTTCTGCTAATAATGTTTTCTGCTTTCTAGGTGTCTTCTTTTGATAATATTCTTCATGTGCCTGAGTTTTTTCACCAGATCGTTTATTCAAAGTAATCATTTGTTGGGCTGCAAGTAGTGAGAACTACAGGCTCCCTGCTCAAGATATTCGTTTTTGGGCTGCAAGTAGTAAATACTACAGGCTCCCTATTTAGAGTAATCATTTTTTGGGCTGCAAGTAGTGAGAACTACAGGCTCCCTGCTCAAGATATTCGTTTTTGGGCTGCAAGTAGTAAATACTACAGGCTCCCAATGATGTTGGATATCACATAGTGGACTATATGATTCCTGTATTCAGATAGTCAATAGGATTTCACGTAATAAATTACATGTTCCAGATATTCAGATAATTAATAGGATTTCACGTAATAAATTACATGTTCCTGATATTCAGATAATCAATATGATCCTTATAGAAATGGATCAGAATTTTCTCCCTTTTTTGTCACATTTGCTGGAATGTTCGGCCTGGTGCTTATCACATGTCTTTTATTTTGTTCGATTATCTTTTGATATTGCTCGATTGTTTCTTTTGCATGTTTATATTTTATATTCACTATGTTGTCATGCATAGTATTCAGTCTTGTGGTATCCTGAGTCATAATGTCATTGTCATAGTACAGGGTAATAATTTCTTCGACTTCTCCTCCTCTGGAATCTCCAATTATACATGCCTTTTTTTCTCTCAGCATGTCCTCTATTCTGGTTTTCAGTGTTATTAATTCGAAAGTCCTCTTTGCACTTAACCATTCTTGGAATTTTTCTAAGGTGCAAGGGATCTTTTTGTTCAGATTTTCATCGTCGCCGCTGATTGTACTATTTTTTTCTGTCTTGAATATTTGACAGATTATAATCGGTTTTCCAGTTAGATCAAAAGAAGCACCAAATACCTGTACTCCGTATACTCCTTTTCTGAATGACTCCATCATTAATCTGGTGGATTCCACAATAATACTTGGTAATCTGGCGATGTTGCTCATGTTTTCATCGATTATTAATTTGTCAATAAATCCATAAGTAAATAGTTTTGACACTATTCCTGGATTTGCTTGTTCGCTACATATGAACCTTGGGTACCTGCTCATTTTTGCACTTATGATAATATGAGGGTTAGTCTTATAATCATAAAATGTGTTGATCTTCTCATAAGTTGTGATGTACTCAGGTGTGTATCTCAGTTTGTCTGTCATGGATATGGGTGATGAAGAGGATGGTATATTTGATGGCATGGTTGCTAACTTTGATATGAATGGTGTGAGGTTTTCTGGTTTTTTCAGCGTGGTAGGAGGTGTTGGATGATGATGTTGTGTCACTTTGTATATTTTTCACAGTTATCAAGTCTTTTATGGCTTCCATGAGTTGGTTGACAGTGTTGGTATTTTCTTGTAATCTGGCTGTTAGGATTTCATTTGTTTGTATAATGAATTGAAAGGCTTTGGTAATATATTCTTCTATTTTGTCACTGTTGTTCGACATTGTATCTGCTAAGAAAGTCAGCTAAAACATTTTTAGCCCCAGATATATTCTTAACAATAAAGTCATAACAACAAAAGAAAGATTGTCATTTTCTCCTTTTATTCAGTTCTGGTAAGGGATCTATTTTGTTTGTAATAAAAGACTTTACCTGTGTGTTATCAGTTCTAACAATGAATTTTATCGGTAGTAAGTGGTAATGAAATCTCTTTATTTCCAAATTTTACTGCTAATAATTCTTTCTCATTTATGTGATAATTCTTCTCATTTGGTTTCCATGTTCCTCCTCCGTGTCCACAAATAAGTGGCTTTTCTTTATCTATATCTTCTTTGTCATAGGCTATGAGAACTGCTCCCCATCCTATGTCACTCGCATTAGTAAAAAGTTATAGTTGATCCTTTTCAGTAGGTATTCTATGCTTTGGTAACGATTTTACCCTTTCTTTGATGTTTTTTATAGCCTCAGTATGTTCTTGTTTCCATTCAAAGGTTACATTTTTCTTTATCAGTTCTTGTAGTGGTTTCCTCAAGAGTGGTAAATCTTTTATATGATCCGAAGCATAATTTATTATTCCTAAAAACTGTTGTACTTCTTTTTTACTTTCTAATTTTTCCTTAGAGTTCTTTATCTTTGTTACTATGTGCTCTTGTAGTTGTAATCCTTGGTTATCTATGATATATCCCAGATATTCAATACTATTTTTAAATATTTCAGATTTCTTTTCTGATAATAGTATACCGTGTTGTTTTATGGTTACTATAAATTTTTCTAGGTGTTTTATATGATCATTTAGATTATCACTAAATATTAATATGTCATCGACATATACTATACAAAAATCTATTAGTGTTCTAAATACCTGATCCATTCTTCTCTGGAATATCTGTGGTGCATTCTTTAATCCAAATGGTAATACATTCCATTCGTAGTGTCCTTGTGGGGCACTAAAGGCTGTTAAGGGTTTTGATTCCTTAGTCATTTTTATCTGCCAAAAACCGCTTTTACAATCAAACTTGCTAAACCATTTTTTATTCCCTAATCTGTTAATGAGGTTTCTTTTGTACGGTAAAAAATATCCGTCAAATATAGTTTTCTTGTTTAGTTCTCTGTAATCTATTACTATTCTGGCTTTTCCTCTCTTTTGTTCGCTATGTTTCCTTACTAAAAAGGTTGGGCTACTATGTGGGCTTTTGCTCTCTTGTATTAGTTTTAAATCTAATAATTCTTTCAGTTGGGCTTTAAATTCCTCTTGGTCTGTTGGGCTGTATCTGATTGGTTTTGATCTTACTATTTCATTTTCGTCTATCAGTTTTATTTCTGCATATATTTTTTCTTTCTCCCATAATTGGATTGGATTTTCTCCAAAGTTTGTTTTTAAGGTATTCAGATATTTTTCCTTTAATAATTGAAGGTTATTATTTCTATCACTCTTTATAGTACATAATCTTAATGTATGTATTGGTAATATTCTTTTTAATACTATCCATTTATTACAAGGTGTTTGTAAGCTAAAAGTGTTACTATCTATAACTTGTGTTTTAAAGTAATCTAGGAAGTTGTTTCCTAACAACACTTGTTGTTTCATATTATCCAATTGATATATTATTGGTAATCTAAATATGGTTTTTCCTAATATTATTCTCATGTTTTCTGCTATTATATCTAATTCTTTTGATTGCTCATTGAATCCTGATACTTTAGCTCGATGTGTTCTGGTTCTTTTCCATCTGTGTGATTCTAATACTTCTTTTCTAGCTAAGCACAAGTCTGCTCCGCTATCAATAAAGATTTTTTGTTTTATCATTTTATTAGGCTTGTATTCTATATGGGCTTCTCTATAGATTGCTACCATTTATCTGATATTCATATCTCTTAACCTCTGTTGGAGGTTTTCATCTTGTTCATATTCTCTTACTTCTTGACTAATGTCTTCATTGGTCATAAGTATTTGTATCTGTCTTCTTATCTCAATAAGTTTCCAGTTTATTTCATTTATTCTTTCCATTATTCTTCCAAGGTTCTTTCTAACCTTTTATGTCTATCCAAATAGTATTTGCTTCCTGTTTCACTCGTAGTTGAAGTCATAATCAACTTGTAACTATTGTGTTGGTCGCATTGTATCCAATAATCTCTTTCTTCTAATAACTTGATTTTCTCTCTTTCTAATACATTCATTTTATTCAGAAGAATTTTCACTTTCTGATTGTTGGTTAATGAATTGGACATCTAAGTCTGATTCATTTTCCTCATCTGTTTGACTTACATAAAAGTCTTCGTATTCATACCATTTATTATTGTCTTCTTTAATCTGTCGTAGACTCATTATAAATTGTGTGGTATTCACCTATTTTATTCCTTTTTTCTTTAGTTTTGGACATTTATTCGCATAATGACCCTTTTCATTGCAATTCCAGCATATACATTCTTTTGCTTTTTCTGTATTAATAGGTTTTACGAATCTTCTCTTTTTGAATTTTCGCTTATACCTAAATTTCTTCCTCGTTTCTGGGGTATTCTTATATCTTTTAAATCTCTTTTTCCTATACGGTTTGTAATAAGGCTTGTTGTTATAATCTTGTCTATTATTATAGTTTTTATAACTATTTTTCTTATACCTTTTGGTTTTATATCTTTTGCTATGCTTTTTATACTTCTTCTCCTTTCTTTTGTCATCGCATCCAAACACTAATCTTTTTTCTGTAAATCCACATATTTTCCTTAATCCTAATTTCTTATCTTTTTAAATTTTTTGTTGCGTCCTAAATTCTTCGCATTTTCTCATTAGATAAGCTCGTAATACTCGTATTCTTTCTCCTAAAGTATTTTCTTTTGGTTCTAGTTAGGTATATTCTTTTGTTATATCCGTATTATAAGGTGTTGGTAAGTGGTCATAATAAAGTTGTTGGTATATTAATCCTTCTTCTGGTAGGAATCTAGCTTCATAAAAGAATTTACTAAAGCTAATCGTGTATTCTGGTAATTTATTAATCTTACAACACTTCATATTGTTTAAACTCATTATTATTTCAATTTTTCTTTCCGCAAATACGTTCTATCTGGCTACTAGCCATTTTTCTCCTAAAAATTCTCTTTTTAGTATAATATCAAATATCATTAGCATGGATTTCCAATCCGTTGCATGGCTCATTACTTCTCCTCTTAGTTGATATGCTATGGACTCTATCCAATATGCTACTTTTCCTATTAATGATCTTGATATTAATTCGTACATGTATTCTAGATTTTCCGTGTGTGCAGAGTTCATTATTGCTATATACATTCCTAGGTTTCAATCTGTTATTCTTCTTCCTATTTCCTGTTCATCGTAGACGTTGTCTATGTCTAGAAAATATCCATTGTAATTTACTCCTTGTGCCATTGATCCTACAAATTCTCTAAATTCTGCTTGTTGTCCTACTGGTATATGGTTTGGTAATCTAGTTCATCTCCTTTCACTTCTAGATTAGGATCTACTAGTTCTTCTTCAGGGTAATCATTTGCATCTTCATTTATTATATCTTCTGATTCTATTTCCGTTTCTTCGGATTGGTTATACTCTTCTTTTATATCACTTTCAGGTTCTTCTTCTATAATAGCATTTACTCTTTTTGCTTTTTGTAGAGCTTCTACTATCTGGTTATTTTCTTTTATTATTTCTGATTCATCTTCTACTTCTTCTATGAATTCTACTACTCGTATTTCTAGTTTATCGCTATCGCTGTTAGTCTCATTACTACTTGTACTTTCACCGCTAGTGCTTTTTCTTACCTTCTTCTTTCCTTTTAACCTTCTTACCTGTTCTCTAAGTATCTGCATTTCTTCTTTCAAGTCTTCTAATTCTTTCTTTGTTTCTTCCATTTTTTCTAATTTCTTGTTAGTTTCTTGTAATTCATTTATTATTTCTTTTATTTCTACCTTTGTTTCTTTTAAAATCTTTTTCGTATCTCTGAACTTGTGTTTATATTTTTTGTACTTATCATACCATTCCTCATTGCTATGTAATTTCAGTTTAGTGTTTTCCGTTTTTAATTCATATATCTCTTGTTCTTGTTTATCTAACCTTAGGTTTAGGTATTCGTAGGTTGTTTTTTCTACATTCTTTAGATAAATATTTTCTTCTTTCAAAGCTGTATCCTGTTTTGGTGTACCTATTTTTATAGGTTCATATTTATATCTTTCCTTTTCTATCATTTTCTTTCCATTATTCCGTAAAAACGTAAGCACGCTAGGTATACTTGGTTCTTGTTTTTCCATTAAAATTCTCCTTTTTTACTCAATATCGTTAGTGCTTTTAATGCTTTTTCTACTTGATCTGTTAACCTTGGTTTCATTCTACTAATATCTACCATTACGGATTTTTTATTTCTTCTCCACGCATCTATTGGTACTATTTCAGGTTTCCTGTCGTTGGTTTTTACTATTGTATTTCCTCTACTTGTGCTAGGTTCATTATCTCTTGCTATTTCTTTACCTTTGTTTTTGTCTTCTAATATCATATTAAGTTTTTCTAATATTATTTTAAACGTTGGTATTTCAGATACATTCCATAGATTTGTTAGTTCTTCTCGCATCATCTGTTGTGTACGTGTTTGGTTTTCTTTTATTTCATCCATCATTGTTATCGTACTTTTTAGTTTTTCTTTTACTATTATCTCTTCCCATAGTTCATTTATTTTTTCGTTATTATTAGCCAGGATTATTAACTCTTTTCATCCATCCATTTCCCATATCTTATCAAACTTATCACATTGTTGTTCTAGTATTTCTATTTTTTCTTCTAGTCTTATTTTTTTTCCTTGTATTTTAGATATTTTAACTGGGAATATATTTCTTCTGATAAGATTTTCCTTATTTTCTTTAGATTTTCCTTATAATTTATCATTGTCAAAAAATCACTTCCTAAAAGTAGTTCGTTGAAACTATCATATTCTATTACTCCTATGTTTATTTTATATTCTAGATCGTGGATTTTGAATCTTAAATTAATGCTCCTAGTAATTATTATTTCTCTATCATTCTCACGATAATTATAAGTCTGTGGGTCTATTAAATTGCAATCATTTTCATTAATTTTACTTATATGTATAAAACTTTTAATAACTCCAGTGTTTATATCTGCTACGCAATCAGTTGTTATTATTCCTTTGAATATTATTACCTTAATCTTTAATCTACTAGTATTTATGTTTATTAAATCTAGTATTCTAGACTGTTGTAACTTATTTTGATCTCTTGTGATTCTCAATCTAGATCCTTCTATCCTTTGTATTAACCTCTTTGATGGTGTATTTGTTTTGGTATTAAAGTCCATATATATTTCTTCTGGTATAGTTATTTTGGAGTTTTCCTTATGTTCTATTAGTTCTAATATTTCTTGGTACATCCTTGGTACTACTATATTCATTTCTTGTTGTCTCTTTACATGGTGATTACTTGTTAAGGCATATATCATTTTAGTCTCAATACTTATTACCTTGCTACCTGGTGGCATGGTTATTCCATCTAATTTATAATATAGTGTTAAAGCTAAGTCTTTGTGCTCATCTTTTAACGATATACTAAAGTCTGGTTGTACAGTAAATTTCAGTTTCTGATATATTAAATTTCCTTTTACTACAGATATTAATGCATCCTGTAGATTTTCTAGTATTCGGTCGTCTAATATATATATCTGGATGGGTGTATTTATGTTTTTTCTAGAAGTATGCCTTTATAGTAAATTCTACTCCTCCGAAGTATATGTTCCTGTATTTTCTGGCTTCTCTAGTAGATAATCTAGTTAATTCTCTTTTTATTACCTCGTCTGTTATCAGGTTAATCTTGGTTCTTCCATTTACACTCGGTGTATCTATTATGTTTTCATGCTTATGTGCAATATATCTTGTTTCTTTGTTTCTTTCAAACCATTTGGTTTTAAATATTTTCTTTATAGATAGTTCTTCTTTTTCATCTTGTATTTTCTGGTAAATTTCTGGTTTGAAGCTTAGTGTTTGGGTTGATCCTCCTTCATACGTATTCATTTGATAGTATGTATCTATAGAATCTTCTACTATTTCCTTTCCTTTATCCATATTTCAGTAGGTCTATGTACTTGTACTGTTCTTTTATTATATCATTTAAATCTTTTAATTCACTATCTTTCCTAATTATCTCTCCTAATTTACTTTTCAGTAGTTTTACATTTTCCTCTTCTTTTTGCCTCAGCAATTCATCTTTTAATGCTAATCTATTTCTTAATTCTTTAATAATCTCCTTCTGATTTTCTATTTGTTCGGAATTCTCTTGTAGTCTTTGATCTCTATCTTCTATTAGATCTATGCTTATCCTGCAACTTATAATGTGCTGATTTATATCTCTATTATATCTAAGTGGTTTTTCTGCTACTATTCTGAGTTCTTCTAACTTATAATGATTTTCCATTATTTTCTGTTCATCCATAATGTTCTATCTCCATTCTTATATCTGTTTTTAACTCATTTATTAAATCATTCTGTTCTCTTATTCTAGTGTTAATTTCTATCATTCTCCTATATGTTACCTTAAAATCTTCTAAGTGTATCCTATACTCACTTTCAAAACTTTTTTCATGCGGTAAATCTGTTATTCATCTTATAGCTAATATTGCTTCTTCGATTCTTAATAATCTATCATTTTCGTCTCTATATTTCATCAAAACGTCTCTAATCTCACGTCTCTTCCATAGCAGTTTGTTCATCCTATTAACATTTCTAAACGCATAATTTATTTTCATTTCCCATATCTAATCCTTTTACAAGCTCTGATACCAATTTACCAAACCATATACCAGCAGGACAACAAGCAGAATTTAGAGAATTTGTAGGATCAATGGCACATTTCATCTGCTCTCTATCTTTTGTCAACAACATCTCTCATCGCCTACTTTTTTTTTACAAAATAATATAGATGACTCGTGGTTAGATGGTGTTATAGTTGATACAATAGTTAATTTTTTTTGAAATGAGATTGTCATACGTCTCAAAAGATATATATATATATATATATATATATATATATATATATATATATCTTAAAGTTCTTCATCTATCAAATTATAGTTGAAAATACAATAACGATGTGAGATAATACATAAGGTAAGAAATATATAACACATAAATACAATAAAAATGAGGGATTGACGACAGTTATAAAAGAATAAAGAGAACAAAGGATAAGGTGCAGAGAATATTTATGCACTTTATCATATATGCTCTCTATTTTTTGTCAACGTTAATAGAATATTTCCCAATAATATTTCATTAATTGTATATCTCTTATTTTATGTAGAATTATAATTCTTTTGTAATTAGGTTAATTAGTTACCTAGTTTGTATCAAAGAAAATATTCTTGTAACATTATATATATTGTAAATGATTCATCAATAAAGATCAAGGAACATATTCATTTTTGGTGTCAGCAGCTTAAAACTACAAACCCTACCCTAGCTGCCGATACACCTTCTCGGCTGCTACCTTTTTTCCACGTCGGAACCCTAGCTGCTGACCTCTCTCGGCCGCCCACCCCCTCTTTTCCCCACGACGGAACCTAGTTTTTCCGTCCATTCTCCCTCCGTCTTCCTCCTAAATTTCCTCTTCCATGGCTGACAAAACCAAATTCCATCATGCACTTGCCGTAAAAAATATTAAAAATGCCATCCATGTGACTCTTGAGATGGAAAAGGGTTAATACTCTTCGTGGGTGGAGCTTTTTAAGATCCATTGTCGTGTTTACGAAGTTATCGACCACATCATCCCTCCCACGCGGAAGTCCACAGACATACCATCGGCTTCGACTTCTGATGATGCACTCTGGTGTCGTTCAGCCGTCCTCCAGTGGATATACGGCACGATATCTAATGATCTGTTGCACACCATAATTAGGACCGATGTCACTACCCGCCAAACGTGGGAACGTTTTGAAAGAATTTTCCATGACAACAAAACTCAACGAGCGTTATACCTTGAAAATCAGTTCAAGGACGTTCATCAGGATAATTTCTCAAACGTGTCTGCTTATTGTCAAGAACTCAAGATGCTTGCTGACCAACTCTCCAACGTCGGCGTACCAGTCACTAATCAACTATTGATCATGCAACTTATTATAGGTTTGAACGAATCTTATGATGGCATTGCCACTATCCTTCAGCAATGCACGTCATTACCTTCATTTTATGAGGCCCGTTTGAAGCTCATCCTTGAGGAAATCCAAAAAATCAAGCGCAGCACTACTCGGGCCAGCATTGTCAACGCTGACCTCACCACTACCGTTGGGCCCTCCGCCAATGGCAGGGCTTCCTGTTCCAGCAACCAGAATCGTCAATCAGAAGATCCACAACAGTCCGTTTCCTCCTGTAACAACCGATGGAGCAGGCAATCCGGCAAGGGCCGCAGCGGAAGAAAATCCAGCAACAATGGCGACGGGAAGGGGCAGTCCCCGCCGGCCAAAAACAGCCAACAACAATTGTGGCAGTGGCAGCAGCTTCCGTCGTGGGCCGCGTGTGCCCTACCATCTTGAGCCTTCCCTCATTGCCCGTATCCGACATCCTCATGAACTCCACCTCAGAACTGACAGTCCTAACCTAGCATACTTGGCCACGTACACAACATGCCTACACAGCACAGGCCCTCCCGCCATCGACTTATGCACCGACTCTAGACGAAAATTGGTATATGGACACATGCACCACATCTCAAATGACGGCACATCAAGGTACTCTCTCATCTTATTCCAATTTGAGTAATTTAAATCGGAATATTATTATTGGTAGTGGAGAAGGCATTCCCATTTGCGGTTTTGGTCATTCATCCTTATCCATACCACATCTACCACTAATCTTAAAAAATGTCCTCCATGCCCATAAACTCATTAAGAATCTAATCTCTGTGCGACGTTTCACAACTGATTATAATGTTTTCCTTGACTTTGATCCTTTTGGTTTTTATATGAAGGATTTTACGATAGGGAGACGAATAATGAGATGTGACAGCATCAGAGATCTCTACCCTATTTCAAACGTCGTCAATAATCCATCCTCAGTTCCATCAACCTTTGCTGCTATTTCGTCTTCCTTATAGAATTCTAGATTAGGACATCTGGGAGATTCTATTTTACGCTTCCTTAGGAAAAATAATTTTATTAATTGCAACTGTATTTCTAGGACTCCTATATGTGAATCCTGCATTTTTGGAAAATATGTTAAATTATCATTTTCTGCATCCACAAATTATACTTTACTACCTTTCGATATCATACATAGTGATTTGTAGACGTCTCCTATTTTAAGTACAGCTGACCATCGATATTATGTATTTTTTGTGGACGATTATTCCAAGTTTCTATGGACTTTTCCAATTGGCAATAAATCCTAGGTCAACCCATTTTTTCCTCATTTAGTATTTTCGTAAAAACACAATTTGAAAAGAGTATTAAATATTTTCAATGTGACAATGTCAGGGAATTCAATAATAATCAATTCAAACAGTTTTGCTCCAAAAATGGTCTTACCTTTCATTTTTCCTGTCTTCACACCTCCTCCCAAAATGGTAAAGCCGAATGGAAAATTTTGACCATAAACAACCTAATTTGTGCCCTACTTGCTCACACCTCAATTCCCCCTCAATTATAGCATTACGCACTCTCCATGGCCACTTATCTCCTAAACATAATCTCATACAAGTGTATAGCTCAACGATCGCCCACTCAAGTTCTGTTTCGTAGGAACCCTTCCTACAAAAACTTACGTATATTTGGATGTCTTTGTTATCCTCTCCATCCGACCACTCACAAACTCCAACCCCAGTCTTCCCCATGTGTGTTTCTGAGTTACCCCGCCAATCATCGTGGTTACTTGTTCTATGACTTGTCGAGCCATAAAATTATTATTTCACGTCATGTCCTATTTGATGAGTCTCAATTCCCATTTGCTTCCCTAAACTCGCCACCTCGACATTCCTACGACTTTCTAGATGATGGCCTGAACCCTCTTCTAATTCATAATTTACATAGTCCGTCGTCCCAGACCTCGGCACCCACCCCTACCTCAGACAGTCTGGGACACACTGCCCACCCGGTTCTATCGAGGGTGGCCTAGAACAGCTCGCCTCAGGGTGATTCCGCAGCGACCTCTCAAAAACCGAGCATCGGACAGCCTGTCTTGCCACATCTACCCTTCTTCCTCTTCTACGTAGTCCCGCAGCACATCCCCCTCTCATCCCAAGACACACTCTCAGACCATGGAAAACCGTGTCATGCACGAAATTCATAAACCTAAACTGTTGTTTAACCTATCCATTTCAATTGTCCATTCCTCTATCCCTCGAAATCCAAAGGATGCCTTGTCCGACCCTAATTGAAAAGCCACAATGATTGATGAATATAATGCTCTTATAAGTGGGACCTAGTACCACATCCACCTGATGCTAACATTATTCGTTCTATATGGATTTTTAGACATAAAAAGAACTTTGATGGTTCTTTTAAGAGGTACAAGGCTCATCTTGTTGGTGATGGCATGTCTCAACAGGTGAGAGTGGACTGTGATGAACGTTCAGCCTGGTCGTAAAGCCCGCAACCATTTGGACTGTCTTCAGCATTTCCATAACCAAGTCTTGGCCCATTCATCAGCTTGATATCAAGAATGCCTTCTTACATGAAGATCTTCATAAAACGGTATATATGCATCAACCTATGGGTTTCAGGTATCCTATTCATCTGGATTATGTGTGTATGTTGGGGAAATTGCTCTATAGACTGAAACATGCTCCTCGAGCATGGTACCAGCGGTTCGCCAATTATGTCTCCTCTATTGTTTTTTCACACAGCAAATCTTATCATTCCATGTTCATCTACAACAAGGGTACAAATATGTCTTACCTATTATATGTTGATGACATCATCCTCACCACATCATCTGATGCTCTCGCCGATCTATTATGTCTCTCACTTTCTCTGAGTTTGCTATGAAAGATCTGGGGCCCTTGAGTTATTTCTTGGGCATCTCTGTCACTCGATATTCTGGCAGCCTATTTCTATGTCAGAAGAAGTACGCCGAAGAGATCCTTGACCGTGCAGGCATGACATCTTGCAAACCATCTCACACACCTGTAGACACCAATTCCAAGCTCAGTGCTGATTCAGGCCCTTCATATTCAAACTCGACTCATTATCGTTACTTAGATGGGGCCCTGCAGTACCTCACATTCATGAGATCAGACATATCCTATGTCGTGCAATAAATCTGCTCGCAAATGCACAGTCTGACGGAAGCACACATGCATTCCCTCAAACATATTTTACGATACGTCCAAGGTACACTTCACTTCAGAATACATCTATACAGGTCTTCGCTCACTGGTCTCACTGCTTATTCTGATGCTGACTGGGGTGGATGTCTTGACACCCGACGCTCCACATCTGGTTATTGCGTTTTCCTCGGAGATAACCTATTGTCTTGTCTTCCAAAAGGCAACCTACACTATCCAGATCCAGTGCAGAATCAAAGTACAGAGGTGTCGTCAACGTCGTCTCTGAGTCTTGTTGGATCCGTAACCTTCTACTTGAGCTTCACTACCCGATTCAAAAGGCAACACTGGTCTACTGCAATAATATTAGTGCGATATATCTTTTTGGAAATCCCGTCCAACATCAGCGCACTAAACACATTGAGATGGACATTCATTTCGTTTGCGAAAAAGTGGCTCGTGGTCAAGTTCGTGTCCTTCATGTTCCTTTCAGATATCAGATTGCCGACATCTTCACCAAAGGACTTACGTGCATACTATTTGATGATTTTCGAGCCAGTCTCAGTGTTCGTGAACCTCCCGCTTCGAATGTGGGGGTGTAATAGAATATTTCCCAATATTCTTTCATTAATTGTATTAATTGTATATCTCCTATTTTAGGTAGAATTGTAATCTTTTTGATAATTAGGTTAATTAGTTACCTAGTTTGTATCAAAGTAAATATTTTTGTAACCTTATATATATATATATTGTAAATCATTCATTAATAAAGATCAAGGAACATATTCCTTTAATCGTCTTTCATCGTTTACTCCTTTACAAAAATAATACAGATGAGTAGTATAAAGATGATACTAGCTGGTATTATAGTTGATGAATAATATATCCCTATGGCTTCTATCTGCTTCTAGCTTCTATCCTTGAAGGAGAGGTTACGAAGTAGCTCGAACAACGGGAGAGGTCAAAAAACGGTTTTTTCTTAGGCGCATGCCAGCTTTAATCGAACTCAGGTTCAGCTAAAGAAGATCTTATTGTACACTTTAATAGATATATTTTAAATTTTTAGATGAAATAATTACTCATTTCAACACATATATTTTATATTCTGAAAACATCTTAAATTTCTTTCATCAATCAAATTATAATTGAAAATAGAATAGTCCTATGAATTAATATAAAATAAATAAATATATAACAATATAAACACAATAAAAATAAGGGTCGGAGAATGGCGACAGAAGAATAGAGAGCACAAAAGATTGGGTGCAAACAATTTTCATGCACTTCTTCATACGTGCTCTCTATGTTCTATCAACAACATCTTCCACCATCTCCTCTTTCAACAAAATAATACAGACGACTCATAGGAAGGTGATACTAGTTGGTATTATAGTTGATGCACAATACTTTAAATTTTTAGATGATATCGTTATAGACCTTAATACATAAATTTTAAAATTTTAGATTAAATAATTACACACTTCAACATATATATATTTTTGACCTAAAAGTATCTTGAAGTTCTTTGTCATTAAAATTACAAGAATAACAGTATGAGTTAATATAAAATAAGAAAATATATAAAAATATAAAGATAATAAAAATGAGAGATTGAGGATGATGGCAGAAGAATAGAGAGCACAAAGGAGTGAAGTGCAAACAATTTTCATGCACTTCATCATATGTGCTCTCTATCTTCTGTCAACATCTCCCATCGCCTCCTCTTTTAACAAAATAATATAGACGACTCATAGAAATATGGTACTAGCGGATATTATAGTTGATGGATAATAGTTTAAATTTCTTAGCTGAGATTATTATATAACTAATAGATATAAATTTAATTTTTTAGATAAAGTGATTACACACTTCAACAAATATAAAAAATTTCCTATAACTATCTTAAAGTTCTTCATCAATTAAATTACAGTTGAAAATAGAATAGTACTATGTAAGATAAAATAAAAAAAATATAACAATATAAACATAATAAAAAATCGAGAGGTTGAAGATGATGGCAGAAGAATAGAGAGCACAAAGGAGTGTGGTGCAAATAATTTTCATGCACTTCATCATCTGTGCTCTCTATCTTCTGTCAACAACATCTCCCATCGCTTCCTCTTTTATCAAAATAATATGGACTACTTGCAAGAAGATGGTAGTAGCTGGTATTATAGTTGATGTACAATATAAATTTTTTAGATGATACTGGTACAGACCTTTATAGATATATTTTAAGTTTTAGATAAATTATTTATACATTTCAATAGATATAATTTTTACCTAAACATATCTTAAAGTTCTTTATCATTCAAATTACAACTGAAAATAGATTAGAGATATAACTTAATATAAAATAAAAAAATATACAACAAGATAAACATAATGAAAACGAGAGATTGAGGATGATGACAAAAGAATAGGGAGCACAAAGGAGTGAGGTGCAAATAATTTTCATGTGCTTCATCATCTGTGCTCTCTATCTTCTGTCAACATTTTACATCACCTCCTATTTTTTTCAAAATAATGTACACGACTCATAGGAAGATGGTACTAGCTGGTATTTGTTGGAAATTGTAATATCCAACAGTATTATAGTTGATATACAATACATTAAATTTTTAGACGACATTGTTATACAACTTAATATATATATTTTTAGGTTTTAGATATGATTACCCACTTCAACAAATGTATCTTTTACCTAAAAATGTCTTAAACTTCACTGTCAATCAAATTACTATTGAAAATAAAATAGCGCTATGTGTTCATATAAAATCATATATAACAATATAAATATAATAAAAACAAGGGATTGAAGATGATGGCAGAAGAATAGAGAGCACAAAGCAGTGAGGTGCAAACATTTTTATGCACTTCATTATCTGTGCTCTCTATCTTCTGTCAACAACATCTACCGTCGCCTCCTCTTTTAACAAAATAATATGAACTACAAGCAAGAAGATGGTAGTAGCAGGTATTATAATTGCTACATAATAATTTGAATTTAGATGACATTGTTATGTAGATATAATTCAAAAATTTAGATGAAATAATCACATACTTCAATAGATATATTTTATAGCTGAAAACATCTTAAAGTTCATCGTCAGTCAAATTACACTTCAAAATGAATAATGATATGAGTTAATGTAAAATGAAGAAATATGTAATAATATAAACACGATAAAATTAGGGGTTGATGGTGATGATTGAACTTAGAAGAATAAAAAGCTTAAAGGAGTGTGGTGCAAACAATTTTCATGCACTTCATATAGATAGTGAGACTTACCTCGCTTAGATTTGGAGCGATATAGCACACCACATATACGATAAAACACACCCCTCAATCGATAGTTCAAAGGCAGAAACATAGTATCCGTGACATTTTTAATTTTTTAATCAAATCGAGATCTTTTTTCACATAATAGTATCAATCAAAGATCGGAGCATTTTAGCAAGAGAAATCCCTAATTAATAATTTTGTTTCTTAAAAATTATTTAACAATCTCCAAATATTATTTTTTATTTATAACAAAATATTAGGAAAGACTCCCGGGAAGCCGGTACTAGTAGTGTTAGAGTTGATAGATAATTTCCAAGTGTAGCCGCGTGTATAGCTGTAGAATAGCACTAGCTAGACCCGAAAATAAGTCGTACTTAAAATGAGCTGAAGGGATAACATAAGAGTAAATTAGGAACACAAACTATGCAAATTAAAGAAGAATTATTATACGTATGGAGACATTGGTTTTTTTTTTCTTTGTTTTTGGGGGAGGAATATAGCTATCCAAGGATCTTGTAGCTAGCTTTGGATGATATTGAGGGGTTTCTAGCACTTCTATTTATAGATGTGATGAAGTGGTATACTCGTGACATATGCTTTTTTCTTGCCTAATTAAAGTATTCAGAAGACGATAACCTAAAAAGTTTTAAAATCACATACTCCGTTATTCTTTATAGGTGTAATCTATGTGGATAAAAAACTCAGAAAAGAACATATGTAATCTGTTTCTCGCCATCAAATTCCCCTTTTAGTGTGAAAACTATTGAGATTCTCAGTGTAAAAATTATTTACATTGTTCAAATTAATATATAATACTACTAACTTAAATCGTGTTTTCTCCGTTCTATTTTATTTGACACTCTTTTCTTCTTAATATGCTTCAAAATAAAGCGTCATATTTGTATATTTGAAAATAAAATAACTTTAAACTTTCTATTTTTTCCTTAGTAACACGATTTCATAGTCACATAATTTTCATGATATGTTTAATATCATAAGTTTCAAAAAATTCCTTCCTTTGTTAAATTTTGCACCTAGTCAAACCGTGTCACTTAAAAGTGAAATGGGAGGGACATTTTACCTAGTGAAAAAAATTAATTGCAGTTTTTCAGTTAAAATTTATAAAATACAAGACATGTGTTACTGTGTATAATTTTTGTATTAGTTAACTACAATTAAATGATATGTTTTTTTTTAATTTGAAAATTTTAAAATTAAATTATTTGATTCGATATGAAAGGTCATAACATCCCGTACGTCTTTCATTTCATCTTATGTCTTAGTTTAACTTAGCACAAAGTTTAAAAATGTAAAAAAGATTTTTGAATCTTATGATCTTAAATTAAAGATGTGCATAACATACGAAAAATACTCTTTAAATCATGTGATTTTACACCTGTCAAGACATTCATATAAAGGAGTGTAATTAGGGGTACAATTGAAATGTTGGAATTATAAAAATACTAAATATAAAAATATGATATATTTTTTAAAAAGACTAAAAATATGATATATTTTTTAAAAAGATTAAAAATATGATATATTTTTTTTTAAGACTAAAAATAAAATTAAGACGTATTAATTGAAATAGATGGAGTAATAGTTTGAAGAATTGTTGTTGAATTGACACAAAAAAGATTTAACATTGGTATTTTTCATTAACGGCAACAAAAATAGTATTATTAAGGCAGAATATCTAATGACTTCTCTAAACTTGGCGTGTTTTATTCAAATTCCCTTTAAAATATACTTGGTTCTAATTACTCCATCTACTTGACTTTTCTATAATCGTTACCCTTCAAACAATAATTGATCCTACATACTCCCCTATATTTAGCTTTTCTATAATTGTTACCCATTTTAAAGAAAAATGATAAAAGAAGGAAAAAATGAGTTGTATTTTAATGAAGGAATAGAAAGGACATATAAAACGAGATAAGAAAATAGTCGTGGAATGACTAAACATAAAAGAAAATAATATTTTAGATTTTCTTTAAACATCAAATTAATATGATGTGACTGTTATTTTACACTGTCACACGTTATCTGAAATTACTTGAATTATAAAAAAAATCAAGTATATGGATGTAATTAGGACTAATTTTTATTTGAAAGGGTAATAATTATACAAAAGTCAAGTACATGAAATAATTAGGATCAAACATAATTTAAGAAAAATTTAAATAAAATACGTTAAATTTAGGAATGTCCTTAGATATCCTGCGTAGTAGGGGTGGGCAAAAAACCCGGAGAATCGAAAAAATCGAACCGAACCAAAATTTGGTTCGGTTTTTATTCATTTTTAAAAAAATGATTTTTTGGAAAACCAAACCGAATCAGGATTTAGTGATTCGGTTCGATTTTTAATTTTGGATACGAACTGAACCGAAAAAAACCGAATTAAATATATAATTATTCTTCTTTTTTATTTTAGGCTACTATTATCTCTTGAATCATAGCCATTGAAGTCAATCTATGAAGCTTTTATGGAAGTCGAATGCAGCATGAACTTGATTAACATATCACGAAAGCATTGATATAAAATGTATGGAGGGAAAGTAGTTGTAAATTGGTGAAACTTTAAATGGTCATAACTTTGCGCTCGGATGTCCTTTTTACCCGATTTTTTTTTGTATTTTTTCGAGACGAGGCCGGCAAAAACGGCCAGAAGGTGGTATGACGCACCCAATTTTTAGAAAAACGTTCGTTTTCCCAATCAATTTGTATTTTCTCCCAAATCGATTTCTAATTTTTCTTTTTCTTTTTCTTTAGTAAACATCTCACGATACACAATAGATTTCAACATCGAAATTTTGTGGTAGTGTAGGTGTGAATGTCAATTTCAGTTTTGAAAATTTAATTTTTTAAAAAATAAAAAATTTCCCGACCCGACTCGGCCCGGCCCACTAGAAAAAACCAATATAATCCGATACGTTCGGCGATATAAACTGAACATATCATTTTTATTTTTTTTAAAGTTGTATTTCATTTTTTTTTAAATCGATTTTATTCGGTTAATATTTTTCGAATACAAAATGAACCGAATCGATATACGTCCACCCTACGGTGTAGTAGTACTAATTAAACATGGATTTATGAGTTCATCATGAAGTGGAGAATCTCCCAATCGTACTGAAGGGAAGGGGAAAGCGTGCAATTCCCAAAAGAGTAAGTCCAAGAATTGGTACCTTTTTCCTCAACTAGCTTTGATTCCATTTCAAAATTGGTACCTTTTTCCTCAACTAGCTTTGATTCCATTTCGAAATTGGTACCTTTTTCCTCAACTAGCTTTGATTCCATTTCAAAATCCGCTTATTCGACACATGGTTTGACTTTTCCACTCATGCTTATGAGATTATATTTTGTACTCTCTATTTAAATTCATGTGAGCATATTTTTATAAACTTATGTAAAAACGAATGACTTTTTAATTTAAAAATGATTTTATTTAAATTTATGATTTACTTTTAATAACAAATATTTATAACCATACTCCCTCCGTGTCAAAATATTTGTCATGTTTTTATTTTTAAAAATCGATTCGACTAAATTTCAAAGCTAGATTAGATTAGATTAGATTAGATTAGATTAAATTAATATTTTAAAATTTAAATTTAAATATTCAAAAATTATACGAAAGTACTATAAGTTGCAATTCTTCTCATATTAATATGATAAAAAATATAGCTTAAATTGTTGATCAAAGTTCATATAGTTTGACTCTTGAAAAGCGTAATGCGACAAGTATTTTGGGACAATGAGAGTACAAACACCGATGATTCTTATCCACTTAATAAATGAAGGGAGACTGAAGCAAGACTTTGTAAGCATAGCCATATCTAGAATTCTAAAAATGGATTCACGTGCACCATAATTTAGGCACTAAATTCGCTCCGGTTAACGAGCTTTATAAGGTCGATCACTAAGAGATGGATCCAAATTTAAAAAAATGATGCACTATTACAAAGAACTAGGTTTAGAATTTACATTTGGTGGGTTCAACCTTTAGGATTTTAGCATGAACTCGTCATACTTTTGGAATTATATATTCAATTTTTTTTGCAATTTTAATAATTTTTCACATACATATTTATATTTTGTATCGAAAATATTGGGATCAATTTGAACGCACTGATTATATGCTACATCATGTACTACTACTATAGACATTCGATTTGTTTATACAAAATTTAATGACGATGACAAAAGAAAAATAGGGGTTTCGATGTGTCAAACTGGGGGATTTCAAAAAAGAATAAATCAATGAAAGAAAAAAGTACTTAATTAAAATGCAAGAAGGAGACACAAGTAAAAAATAACAAGACAAATATGAAATTTTGAACACTGGGGTCAATTATAGAAAAAAATGAAAAAGAACGACAAGATAGACGTAGGAGTGAAATTTCATTTGTAAAGATGCACCCACCCATCAACTTTTTATATATCGGCTTTGTATCCGAAAAAAGATAGACGTAGGGCGTATATCGGTTCGGTTCGGTTTGTATCCGAAAAATATGAACCGAATAAAAATTGGTTTTTTTAAAAAAAATAGAATACAACTTTTTTTTAAAAAAAATCGATATGTTTGGTTTATATCGCCGAATGTATCGGATTATATCAATTTTTTCTAGTGGGCAGGGTCGGGGAATTTTTTATTTTTTTTAGAAAATTGAATTTCCGAAACTGAAATTGACATTCACACCTACACTATCATGAAATTTCGACGTTGAAATCTATTGTGTATCGTGAGATGTTTACTAAAGAAAAAGGAAAATTAGAAATCGATTTGGGGGGAAACACAAATTGATTGGAAAAACAGACGTTTTTCTAAAAATTGGCTGTACCATACCACCTTCTGGCCGTTTGGGCCGGCCCCGTCTAAAAAAATACGCAAAAGAAAAACAAAAATTGGGTAAAACGGACATACGAGCGCAGAGTTATGACCATTTAAAATTTTACCAATTTACAACTACTTTCTCTCCCTACATTTTATGACAATGCTTCCGTGATATGTTAATCAAGTTCATGTTGTATGCGACTTCCATAAAAGCTTCATAGATTGACTTCAATGACTATGATTCAAGAAATAATAGTAGTCTAAAATAAAAAAAATAAAAAAATATATTTAATTCGGTTTTTCGGTTCGGTTCGTATCCAAAATTAAAAAATCGAACCGAATCACTAAATCCTGACTCGGTTCGGTTTTTCAAAAAACCGAGAAAAAACCGAACTGAAATTCGGTTCGATTTTTTCGATTCTTCGGGTTTTTTGCCCACCCTAACTACAAGACTCTTTGAGCTTGGATGCGCGCTCGCCCACGCCCACAAATATATAAGTAATTTAAAAAATATATAATATTGTTATATATATATAATCTAGGGTGAAATCAAGCCCCAACCTATAAATACACCCTGTAATGAACCACTACACAAGTTATTGGTGAAGAAAGCTCAAAAACTTCCCTTCATTCATTATTATGTCAAGATCTCAGTTCTCTGAGACAATTAATGCTTTTTTGAAGACTCCCGCATGTTTTAAGAGCATAAATTTCGAAAGTTCATAGTCATAGAAATGTAATGATATATTTAAAATCATAAATTTTAAAAATACTATCCGTTTTTTACATGTCTTTTAAGAAATATTAATTAGGAGAGATATTTGACTAACTTTATCTTATTTATGTCCAAGTAATCTCTCCCCATTAAATGTTACTTTATTTATGTGTCATCTCCATTAACGACAAAATTCTACTAAAGATAAAATGGGGATAAATAATTAATTGTGCCTTGAACTTTTAAAATGACAAATAATTTGAGATAACCATTTTTAGTGATCACGATATATAATTTAAAACGGAGGGAATACATTTCTTTAGTAAATTTAGTGTTTAATCAAACACGATCAAATAAATTGAAACAAAGAGACCAATCACAGCTCAGGAAGAGATCGTTGAACCAATTTTTTTGCATATTAACTTGGAGTTAACATATCGCAGTGTTGTGCGTGTATTGTAATTTGTATATGGATAACATTTTATATTTAACTTAAAAGGAAACTCCCTCTCTAGTTACGAGCTAAATCTGGCTAGTTTCATCAACAAGAAAAGAATAATTTCTAAGAAATTTGAGATATACTGGTCATAGTGACGTCCTATTTTTTTTAATCTGTTAAAAAAAAACTATTTCAGCATTCAATAATTCTTTAGCTATTGACTTTCTATTTTACAATGGGAAAAGGGTTATATTTGCCATCCAACTTTCAAAAAAGGGTCATATTTATCTTCCGTTAAAGTATGGGGTCAAAAATGCTCTTTCTGTTAGCAAAGTTGTTATATTTGCCCTTTGTTGACGGAAATCCTGTTGGAAATTTATTAATGTGAAATTAAGTTTATCCCATTATTTATGACTCGAACAATTGGGGCCCGCACGTCGGAAACGTCGTTTCCACACACGTGCACACGTAGAGCCAAGTATCGCAAATTTCATTAGTGAAAGAGATATTGGTACGTAAGTAATACGTTTGAGACATAGAATGATGGACGGTTATTGACCAAATGACAAGTATTCCACGTTGTTAAAAGAAGGAAGAAGTGTAAGATGAAACGAGTCGGAAATTGCCACGGAGCCGTGAAGGGCCGCGGCGCAACACCGTCGGAGCCGTGGTCCCATGGCAGCGCCGCGGCGTTAAATGGTGGCTTGGGCTACTGGAGTCGAGGCGCTAATTCGCAGAGTCGCAACACTTCGGAGGCAGAATGCTGCGACGGAAGATGGAAAGTTCTGACTTTTGGGCTGGTTTTGGAGTATTGAATCTCCATTATTTGGCACATGAATTCAGTCATTATTTGGATGAATGTAACCCCTCAATAAGTGTCATTACATGGCTATTGAAGGCCATTAGTTGGCTAGTTGATGGGTCATTTTCTTACACTATAAATTGAGGACTTTGGCTCAATTGTTCAACACTTAGAAATTTTCTGAAATCTTATTCTTCCTCTCTAGCAAGTTTTCTATATTCAAAGTTCTTCAAGAGTAACACTTGAGTTTCCTTTGTTAAGTTGTTGTTGTATCTTGGGAGACTATTGCTCGACACCGTAAAAGGATATATACGGGGCAATCTTGTCTTAAAGATAGAGTGTCATCACTCGACTCAGCAAATCACTAGGAGTTTGTAATCGTTCTTATTTTCAGTTTGTTGTAATCTTGAGTAGTTTATCCTTTCTAGCATTTGTAGTATTTACTTACTTCTCATTTCCTGCAATTGTTGTAACCCACAATTTTAAGACAAGACTATTGTAAGTGCTTAGAAAGATGACTGGAAGAGCATAAGTCGCTTCTGATACTGTTGCTGCTACTCAAGGGAACGTTACAGTTCTTCCACCCTCTAGATTCCACCATGAACGCCTAGAAAAGTTCATGGGCTCCAACTTCAAGTGATGGCAGCAGAAGATGTTGTTTTATTTGACTGTTATGGGAATGGCTCATTTCCTAACAGAAGATCCTCCACAAGCTGGAGATGAAGTAGACCTCAGCCTAATGAAACGGCTAAAGGGGGCTAAGGTATCCATGTCGTTAATGGCATGAAAATGATTCTTGATACATGGAGTCATAGTGACTTCATGTGTAAGAACTATATTTTGAACTGTCTGTCAGACCCACTCTACACGGGGTATTGCACCGTAGGCACCGACAAAGAGTTATAAAACTACAGAAGAAGTACAACGCATAAGATGCTGGTACGAAGAAATTCATCGTTGGGAAATTCCTAAAATTTCAAATGGTGGATAGCAAAACTGTGATGTCCCAAGTACAGGAATTCCAAATGATTCTACATCACCTGAATTTGAAAGGTATGAAACCAAATGAGCAATTTTTGGTTGCATCACTAATTGAGAAGTTACCTCCCTCATGGAATGAGTTTATGAGTTACTTAAAACTCAAGACAAAGAAAATGACATTTAAGGAACATATTGTCAAACTCCAGATTCAGGAAGATAATAAGAAGGTCTTGCCTAGGGGAAAACAACCCACTGAGGCAAAGGCAAATCTGCCTGAGACAAAAGGGAACCCAAGAAAGAAGCGCAAGTTCCAGAAAGACGGCAAGACCCAGGCGGCGGAGAAGTTCAAGGGGAACTGTCACCACTGTGGGAAACCTGGTCATATGATTAAGGATTGTCGCAAGCTCAAGACTGAGCAACAAGAGAAGGTCAAGGCCAAAGGCAAGGCACAGGATAACGTCGTCAAAGACACGCTTCTTGACGACATGATTGAGGAGTTCTCGGCGGTAGTGCTTGAAGTAAACCTTGTTGAGAATCTCATGCAAAGGTGGATGGACACGGGTGCTACCAGACACATCTGTTCCAATAGAGATGCCTTCTCCACATATACACCAGTTACAGATAAGAAGTTGTTTATGGGTAACAACGCTTCCTCTGACGTGCTGGGGTAGGAAAGGTAGTCCTGAAGATGAATTCTGGAAAGGAGCTTACTCTGAAGGAGGTGATGCATGTCCTTAAAATTAGGAGGAATTTAATTTCAGGTCATTTATTGGTCAATGCTGGTTTTAGGCTAGTATTTGAGTCCAATAAATTTGTAATCACCAAGAATTTAACTTTTGTGGGAAGAGGCTTCATTTGTGAAGGCCTCTTCAAAGTTAATGCTATGTCTGTAATATGTCCAAGCAATAAAATTGAAGTTTCTTCTTACTTGCTTGAGTCTTCTAAGTTATGGCATCATAGATTAGGACATGTTAACTACAAGTCCATCCAAAGTTTGGTGAAGTTGGAGTTGTTGTCATCTATCGACATAAACCCTCAACATAAGTGTGAGGTGTGCGTAGAGGAAAAACTCACAAAGATTCATTTTCAATCCGTCGAAAGGAATACCGCTCCTCTAGAACTTACTCACACAAATATATGTGATTTGAAGTTTGCACAAACTAGGGGGAACAAGTACTTTGTGACATTCATTGATGATAGCACAATGTATTGTTACCTTTACTTGTTGAAAAGTAAATATGAAGCCTTTGAAGCGTTCCAACACTATAAAGCAGAAGTTGAAAACCAACTAAGCATACAGATTAAATCTATTCGTAGCGATAAAGAGGGAGAATACGTAGCGCCATTTGAGGAATATTATGTCGAATCGGGCATTGTTCATCAAACGACGGCTCCATACTCACCTTAGTCGAACGGTGTTGCTGAACGCAAGAACCGTACATTGAAGGAAATAATGAATGCATTGCTCATCAATTCTGGTCTTCCCCAAAATATGTGGGGAGAAGCCGTCCTTACCGCTAATACGATTCTTAATAAATTCCCACATAAGGGTAAGGACAAAACTCCATATGAATCATGGAAGGGAAAGAAACCCACCTATAAATATTTAAAGGTGTGGGGTTGTTTGGCAAAGGTCGAAGTGCCAAAGCCAAACAAGGTCAAAATTGTGCCTAAGACTGTAGATTGTATTTTCATCGGATATGCAAATAATAGTAGTGCTTATCGCTTCTTAGTGCATAAGTCAGATATTTCAGATATCCACGGAGGTACAATTATGGAATTAAGGAATGCTCAATTCTTTAAGGATACTTTTCCTAGAAAGGAAAAGACATAACCTCTAGCAAACGAAGTTATGAACAAAGCTCTCAAGAACCATGAGTCATTGACTGCCCGGATCTAGATGGTTCAGATCTAGTGGACTTCGAAGTGGCTGAATATTCGGAATCTAGTGTTCCAGATTCTCAGAACTTGTCAACTCCAGAGATGGAACCGATGTGAAGTAAAAGGGCCAGGAAGGATAAATCCTTCGGTCCTGACTTTGTAGCTTAAATGGTTGATGACGAACCAAGGACAATTGCTGAATCATTGTCAACTCTAGAGGCACCGCTCTGGAAAGAAGCTATTGATGGTGAAATAGACTACATCCTGCATAACCATACTTGGGACTTGGTTGATCTTCCTCCGGGAAACAAACCGTTGGGGTGTAAATGGATACTCAAACAGAAGTATAAAGAAGATGGGTCTATAGATAAGTATAAGGTCAGGTTGGTAGTCAAGGGCTATCGGCAGAAGGAAGGCCTTAACTATTTTGACACGTACTCCCCGGTGTCTAGGATGATGTCCATACGAGTATTCATTGCGATCGCAGCATTGCGTAACCTTGAGATACATCAAATGGATGTCAAGACAGCCTTCATAAATAGTGATTTGGAAGAAGAAATTTTTATGGAACAACCTAAGGGGTATGTGGTTCCAGGGTAAGAGAAAAAAGTCTGTCGACTTGTCAAATCTCTGTACGGGCTAAAACAAGCCCCGAAGCAATGACACAAAAAAATTGATAGTACTCTACTATCGAAGGGTTTCTCCATTAATGAGTGTGACAAATGTGTCTATACGAAAGTTAACTTTGACTCATTCGTCATGATATGCTTGTACCTAGATGACATGTTGATCACATGGAGCAGTCCTAGCTTGATCATAGAGACTAAGAACATGTTGAAACAATGCTTGGACATGAAGGATATGAGTATCACAAATGTCATCTTAGGGATACAGATCTCTAAGACATCTGACGGACTGGTCTTATCTCAGTCTCACTACATCGATGATGTGTTGAGAAAGTTCGAGATGTTTGACAGTTCGCCTATGAAGTCGCCACTAGATAGAAATCAAAAGCTTGATAAAAATCGCGGTGCACCCATATGCCATGAGCAATATGCACAGGTGATTAGGAGTTTGATGTACATAACAAACTGCACCTGACCTGATATTGCTTATGCAGTTAACAAGTTGGCTAGGTTTATCCGTAATCCGAGTAATGATCATTGGAAGACGTTGAATCAGATACTACGATACCTGAAATACACGCTAACTTACGGGTTGCATTATTCGAGATATCCAGCTGTACTAGAGGGGTACAGTGATGCAAACTGGATATCAGATATAGAGAACACCAAGTCCACCAGTGGGTATATAATTAAAATTGGTGGTGGGGCTGTGTCTTGAAAATCCTCTAAGAAAACTTGCATCGCCCAATCCAAGATAGAATCAGAGTTTATTGCTTTAGACAGAGCAGGAGAAAAAGCTGAGTGGCTTTACGACTTCTTAGAGGATGTCCCTTATTGGGACAAACTCGTACCTTCTATAATGATCCACTCCGATAGCCAGTCAGTTATCGGAAGGGCACGGAGTTCTATGTACAACGATAACTCTCGTCATATTCGACGGAGACATAAGACCGTTAGACAGCCGATCACCATGGGTATAATATACATTGATTACATAAAATTAAAGGATAACATAGTGGACCCACTGACAAAGGGCTTACCCAAAGATCAGATGTTCTGCCTGTTTATGGGAATGAACTTAAAACCCAAGCTATAAGGACCAATACGGTGGTAACCCAACCTTACTGACTGGAGATCCCAAGAATTAGGTTCAAAGGAAAAACTAAGTTGTAAAGGTTTAGTTGAGCACTTCAGTGGAAGCATGAACACTTCGGATAATGATTTTTGTAAAGAAACATCAATCCAAAGTCGTTCCCGCGATATACATTAAGTGTTATCTGCAGTGTGGGTAAAGATTAAGTTTCCAAAACCTTTAGTGATCCTCAACGGTTGAGGTTAGGTTTGGAAAAACTTTTAATGGTTCCTAACACTTGTAAAGTGGGGTATAACAGGATACCTTGTAGGAGACCACCTATTTAAGTACGAGGATAGGCTGCCTCAAATGAACGCACTTAAGAATCCAAGAAGTGTCCACGGCCACAACAGATAAAACATTATGAAGAATAGAGTAAGGGAAGTTGTTGTGTTGGTACCGTTGACTTGGCTTACACTAAACACTGACGGTTTAAGACATCGCGTTCACCGCGCAGTAAGTAAGTCTGATGGTATTCAACTATGGAAGGTTCAAAGCGGAAGCTACCTATCCAGATACAACATCTATCCGCTGATAGATTGCTGTAAATGACACTATGTATGTGCGCCAAAATCTCTTTCAAGAGGGGATTATTGGAAATTTACTAATGTGGAATTAAGTTTATCCCATTATTTATGACTCGAACAATTGGGGTCCCGCACATCGAAAACATCATTTCCACACACGTGCACACGTAGTGCCAAGTATCGCAAATTTTATTAGTGAAAGAGATATTGGTACGTAATTAATATGTTTGATACATAGAATGATGTATAGTTATTGGCCAAATGACAAGTATTCCATGTTGGTAAATGAAGAAAGAAGTGTAAGATGAAACGAGTCAGAAATCGCTGCGAAGACTTGAAGGGCCGCGGCGCAACACCGTCGGAGCTGCGGCGTCCGAGCGCCGCGACGCTAAATGGTGTCTTGGGATACTAGAGCCGAGGCTCCGCGGTGGTAATTCGCATAGCCACGGTGCTTCAGAGGCAGAATGCTGCGACGGGAAGATGGAAAGTTCTGACTTTTGGGCTGGTTTTGGAGCATTGAATCTCCATTATTTGGCACATGAATTCAACCATTATTTGGCCTAATGTAACCCCTCAATAAGTGCCCTTACATGGATATTGAAGGCCATTAGTTGGCTAGTTGAGGGGTCATTTTTCTTACACTATAAATGGAGGAATTTGGCTCAACCGCTCAATATTTCAACACTTAGAAATTTTCTGAAATCTTCTTCTTCCTGTCTAGCAAGTTTTCTATATTCAAAGTTCCTCAAGAGTAACACTTGAGTTTCCTTTGCTCATTTGTTAAGTTGTTGTTGTATCTTGGGAGACTATTGCCCGACACCATAAAAGGATATATACGGGGCAATCTTGTCTTAAAGACAGAGTGTTATCACTCGACTCAGCAAATCACAAGGAGTTTGTAATCGTTCTTATTTACAGTTTGTTATAACTTGAGTAGTTTATCCTTTCTAGCATTTGTAATATTTATTTACTTCCCGTTTCCTGGAATTGTTGTAACCCACAAATCCCACGTGGATGCCAAATGTGACCCACGTGGATGCCACATGAGATCCACGTAGAGGGTGGGACCCATCTTCGTCTTCAACAACCGCCATCGCGGTCGCCTCCACCGCCTGAGCTTCGATTACAGGCTCCGGCGAACCCGTCACTGCCTCACCCCTTTCTCCTTCTAATCCCTCCGTTCTTCTCACCCACTGCTCCGGTGAATTAGAGCAGTCACAAACAACACCTAACAACCCTTCTATCCTGCCACTCTTAGCGCTAGCCAAACCACCGACAAATCACACCACCAGTCCTTCCCCCACTCTGCTCTCTCGTCTCCAGTCAGCACTACCTGATCCGATGTCCTCACCACCGCTCCACGACCTCTGCTTATCTTCGTCTTCTTCGACAAACCACACCACTGGAGTTTGGTTGTTGGTTACAGATCTGACTTTCATTTTAATAGAATTTTTTTTATGAACAAGAATTTGCCATTGATAAAAGAAATTTTGTGAATTTTCTATCGATTCTTTGTATCTATTGAAATAAAAGGAATTGGCAGCCATAGTGACTTTTATCACTAGTGAAAAAAGATTGTTCAAATATAATTTTGTCCATAGATCTGTTTTATAATTTCAAAGAGAAAGAAATAAGTCAATTACATGATAATAACATAAAATGGTGAGTGATTCTTAGTTTTAATTTTGAAGCAATACCTCCATTTCTGATTTCTTGGAGATTGTTAGGGATAGAAGGGTTGTTTGGTGTTGTTTGTGACTGCTCCGGTTCACCGAAGTTGGAGCTCCTTGCCGGAGTAGTGGGGGAGGAGAACAGAGGGAGTAGAAGGAGAAAGGGGTGAGGCAGTGACGGGTTCGTCGGAGCCTGTGATTGAAGCTTCGGCGGTGGAGATGCCGGCGGTGGCGGCGTCGGTTGTTGAAGATGAAGCTGGGTCCCACCCTCCACGTGGATCCCATGTGGCATCCACGTGGGTCACATGTCACATCCACGTGAGATTTCCATCAACAAAGGGCAAATATAATATCTTTGCTAACGAAAAGGGCATATTTGATCTCATACTTTAACGGAGGACAAATATAACCCTTTTTCAAAAGTTGGATGACAAATATGACCCTTTTCCCTTTTACGGTTAATAACATGATGTTTTAGCCCTATCGTGATTTATTTAGGTCCATGAATTTTCACTTTTTTCCAAATTTTTTCTTCACTTTATTTGAAAAATAATGTTTGACCGTGAAAATTCCAAATACAACTTGAAGTTGTATTTGGAATTTGGGAAACACCTAAAATGTTATTCTCATTTTTTTATTTTCAATACATTCAAACAATCAAATATTCTTTGCAAAAATTATAACCAGACACGACTCCATTCTCAACACCAACTTTAAAATTCCAAATAAAATAAAAAATATTTGATTTTCATGATCAAACGCGTACTTAAAATCACAAATTCTAAATATATTTTTGCTTGATAATAAAAAAAATTATTTTTTTCTTTATTAAATTATGCCCCCGGATCAAACACAACAAAACTAACAAGTTCCATAATAATAATAATAAAAAAAAACATAATGTATTCTTGAGGCTTCTGATTAAGCATAAAAAAAATTATATTCTAGAGAATATATGGGAGAATATTTGAAAATGGTAGAAAAATAACTCAAGCTTATGGGGTAAGGACAGGTGTAAAGATTATCAGACCATTTTTGCAAACAGGAAAAAGAAAGGAAAATTTATATGGCATAAACTAATAGTAACTAATTACATTTAGTAACTATAATTTATTTTAATTACATTCTATAGCTAAAAATTATATGTTAATTATTATTTATAGGTATATCAAAATAGATTATGTTTATGACTAATATTTATCACTCACTTTTATCTTCTTCCTCACCTCTCTCTGCCCGCCCGACAGCCAGAGCTCCGGCGACGACCACGAATACAACACCGTTGATGGAGGTGCGCTATTGCTCTGTTTTTTAACTATCATATTTTTAATTGTAAGATAGTCAATTTCCAGTTTGAAATTTCTGAAACCATTGTCGAAGCACCAGTCGACACCCCATTGCAAAGCCTTCGATTATGCAACCATGATTCCATTAGAATTAGCAGGGAAAGCATAAGCCAAGATGATATCCCCCTTATCATTGCGCAGAATTCTGCCGAAAGCTCAGATCTACTCGGTATCATTGTTGCCGCCATATCTCCTTCTCCGTCTCAGATCTCAATGTATTATTTTTCTAGTATTTCTCAGATTCTGTTGCCGCAGACGTCATCTCCTTCTCGTTACCGCCTCTGTCATCTTGTATTCATCTTTTTCATTTGTATTTTATTTCTTGTATTCATATTTGAATGTATTCGTTAATTTTTTAGTGTCAAATCAAGTGTTTGTTGATGTGTTTTATTTCTTGTATTCAGTTTTTGTGTGTATTCGTACAATTTATTCGCTTGTATTTCAAAAGAGATCCTTTTGTATATAAATGAATACAATGCATTTTAAGTGTATTTATTTTTTTCTAGTGTAAAAAAAATATTTTTTCGTTATGTATTTTATTTATTATATTCAGTTTTTGAGTGTATTCGTAAATTTTTAATGTAAAATCACAAATAAATAAGGTATATTTGAATATAACTTTTTAATATAATAAATTGAATACAGTGTAAAAGTAACTACAAATGAATACATTTGAGTTGAATACATATGACTTGAATACAACTGAGTTGAATACAAAACAGATTTTTACTCGATCTATTCATGAATACAACGATGCATTTTATGAATACAACGATGTCGTTTTATGAATACAACAAATTGTCGCAATTAAAAAATAGTTACGCTTTATAAATATTAAAATTATAACTATGACAAATTTAAAATTTTTAAACTATAGTCATTTGGGTAAATTTCACAAAATAAAAAATAGAACATTTTGATATTGGGCAAAAGTGGGATAAGGAAGTTGTGGTGGGGGAATGAGGATTCTCCAACTTTGCTTTATTCTCCATGCTTCTTGGCCACTTGCATGCTTTCCTTTTTTAGTTATCACTAGGTAATCCAAAGTAGGCGAATTTAGGATTTCAACTTCATAAATTTAAATTTTAAAATGGTAATTATAAATGTTAATAATTGAATTCTAAGCTTAATATTCATATACCCAATCGTGCGTTCTATACCGTATAATTGCCACTTAATACTAGAGGTTGTTTCTTCTATATCTCCTACTATTATTCTTTCTTGAATTATTCTAGATAATACCGTACGTTCTATAGTTAATAATTGAGGTTCTAACTCCTTGCTAAAATGTTCTTCTAGTAATTTAAATTTTTGTACTGGAGATATGGATTTGAATTCTAAAATGTCTAAACAAGTACTTAAGGCTCTCGCAGCTCTTATATACTCGTTCTTTCTTTTAATATCTCTATAAATAATATTATTTTTTGTTCTAATTTCTTTAGCAATAGGAAGTGTTCTCATACGTATGCTAACCTAGTGGGAAATATTCTAGTATTTTTTGTTTCTTTTTATATTGATAGTCTAGCCAACTTTCTGCGTAATCTACGTCGCTCTGTATTCCTTCTATAGTCCAATGTATATCTAATAGAGTACTTTTATCTATAGTTAATAAAAATATGCTTTCTTCTATACTATTGGAGGAACGATCGTATTCTATTTCTAATAAATGAGGTTTAACGTTAAGTCTGAAGTATTCTAACAATCCTACTTGACTTAGTGTTCTTCTTTCTAGTTCTTTTACTAAACCTATTAGTTCTTCTGGCTACTACGTGTTTATTTTTTCTTACTACTTCTCTTTTTATAATCCAAGTAATAAAGTGAAGTCTTTCTACGAATCTCAAATGTTGCATTAATAAGGCTTAAATCGTCTAGAGTTCTTTTTATTTTTTAAATATGTTACTAACTTATATTCTAAAGCGGATATTATATTTTTAAGTTCTAAAAGTCTAGACTGATTATCTTTAGTCTTACTTAAATGTATATATTCTGGATAAAGGGTCTTCAAACTCTTTTTTACTTCTAAATATGATTCTAAGTTATAGTCTGTCATACGAGTCTTGAAACGTATTATTATCTTCAGAGTATTTGTCCGAAAATCTTTATACGCTCTGATACCAATATGGAGGGGGGTTTGTATTTCAATAAGTCTTTCAATAAAGCGGTTGTAAACAAGGTTGTGTAGTCCTACTCAGTACTCCCTTCCCGTTGTAAATCTCCTTATGTTAGTTCTTTCAGTCAAATAACTATCTCTGGTAAAATAATAAATTTCATTTTTTTTAATCTGGACTCTGTCCAGTCACTAATCCTTAATTACTATTCATCATCTCTGTCATTCATCTTTGGTTACTGTTATGTTCTTGACTACTCTATGCTTTTTATTTCTCCTTCTGAACAGTTCATCTCTTCTTTTAGACCTTACCCCTATCACGACAGTCGTCTTTAGCTACACCCAATTTTCAGGCCAAAACAGTCCTTCAGCGGACATCAACAGGCCAATAATCAACCACCGTTGACATAGGAATTTACAAGCTAATCCATTGAGGTCATGACGGAGTCCAAAGATAACCATATACTAAGTTCAGAAGATAGTCATATCCAAGCATATTGTAGTTAAGATTACAACAGTAATTTCTAGATTTTATGACATGATTTATAACAGTAACAAAAGATTCATGATGAAAATAACAACATTATATTAACATACTGGTTCCTGTATTTCTACAGGATTTCATAACAAACATAAAACATAATATACATGGTGGAGATAACTACTGAAAGAAAACACTTACATAATTTGAAGTACGGGGAGGTTTCCCTTTCGGGAGTCCCGGAAACTACTGCACACTAATGAAAAGCTTGCTCCAAAATAACTATCTTACATATGGTGGTTTATACAGTGAGGGGGAGAGAGAGGGTTTGCATTTTGGGAGTGGAGTTCTATGTTTTTCTCGCTCTCATTCTTTTTGTTCTTCGCTCTGTCTAACTTTATCCCAAGGGTCTGATATTTATACTGTCTTCCGGACTTCAACTCCGGACTTCAAAATGTAAAGGAATCTTTAAAGTTTCGGCCGGGTGCGCTGTGGGGCCCCATCGTCGCTTTAGCTTTGAAGATTTTTTCTTTTCATTTTGTCATCTTGTGTTGCTGGCATCTGCTTTTCTTAAAGTCTTTCTTTTTCTTTTTTATATGTTGTCCTTGCTGTCTATCCTGTCTGCTACTTTCGGCTGCTTTTGGCCAGGCTCTTTCTTTCTTTTTATATAGCCTTCTGCACCGTTCTTTATTTTCTGTCGTAGTCTCTGATTTATGTATCTAAATTGTGTAGAGCCACTGAATCAAAACTCATGCCTGAATCGTCGTTTTCATTTGGATCCTGAGCATAATTGGATTCTAGAAACTCATTGTCTGAAACTGTATTGGATACATGATCTACGCTATTTTCGTCTGAATTATTTTCTGTGTCTTGTTCTTGAGTCCTGGATGTTTCTGGATTTATATGTTTATCCGTGCTCAAGGTGTCTGTTTTTTCTCTAAATATATTTTATAGAGTTTCTTTTATGATCTGTTCTATTTTTTTGTTTTGTCTGTGTACTGGTCTGCTCCTTGTTTGGGATGTAGATCCTGTCAAAGTTCGAGGGAGCTTGCGTCTGTTCTTTGAGGATTTTTCTTCCCCGTTTTTACTTTTTGGCAAAGTGACAGCCATTAACGGATTTGATAAGTCTTTACCGGCAACCGTTTGCACCGGACTAGTTGAACCTATACCTGGTACAATAGTTTTCTTAGCATTCATAAGGGAACGCTCACCTATCTTATCCATTTTTGAAGGAGATGGAGAACTCTGAGTCTGTCTGATTTGGAGTTCTAATTTAGAGACTTGTTCTAGGAGATGTATGTTTTGTATTTGGAGTTCTTCTTTTGTCTGGTTAAGTCTTTTGAAGGCTTCGGTCATTGTACTACAATGATCGCAAAAGATTATTTTGTCTGTGTCTTTTTATATTTTGTACTGAGGAGTCTGGGCTTGGGTATATCTTAGGGCTGGTGATATGTAGTAGTTGGGCCCAAGGGTTCCTCGAGCATAGTCTAGAGCTTCGGTAAAAACATTGAAGCCTTTGAACAAAGGAGTCTTGAAATCTTTTATAGAATCTACTACTTCAAGGCAAGTCTGAAAAATACCATTTGTTTTTCCATGGACAACAATGTAAAATTTGAATTTTTTGTCCAGGTTCTTTTTTCATTTAAATAAAAACAAGTACTATTTAATATAGCCACAAAGTGACTGGCGTCTTTACGGTTGTGGGCTATCCACAAGTTGTCCATCAGGCATCTCTGCTGTCTGTCTAACACATAATCTGGCAAAACTTTAAACGTTAAGTTAGATTGAGGGAAAGATACTAAATTATTCTTACCAAAGTAAAGTCTTTCTAATGTTGGTGTCTCATGAGCAGTTATGGGCCTGAAATTCAGGTTACCCAATACTTTTTGTCTATAATCGTCTTGGGGTTTGGCTGGGCCTTTCCCCTTGTCTTTTGGATTAGTCTTTGACGAACTCATTCTGCTAAGAGATAGATAAACTGATTAGTTCGTTGTAATCTTTAGTCTACTAAGTTGATCTGCTAAGCTGTTATCCTTACCCTTTATATGTTCGAACACTAAATTATAAATTGATATAGTGTTTAGGAAGTTAAGCCATCGTCTCCGACTACTATTCTTATCATTTATTTTTTGGTTAAATTTAACTATGGCTTCACAATCTGCTCTAATTGGGGTCTCTGGTTTGTTTAGAATGTATAATCTAAAAGCATTTAGACTGTATACTACTGCTAGTATTTCTGCGTCTATGCTACTCATATTTCCTTTTTCTCTATACTTACCGCTTTGGTAAGCGCAAATCTTTTCTGAGGTTTTACTACTATATTTATTTGTTCTAGCTTTTAATACTGCACCCCAGCCTTCAAAACTACCATCTGTTTCTATGATTAAGTAGTCTGTTTCTAAAGGCATACTTAGATCAGGGATGTTTTGGATCCGCTGTTTTAGTAGTTTTACTATCTTAATGTCTTCTGCATTGAAATGTTTTTGTCCTGTGGAACCTGTCTTAGAATACAATGGTCCCGCTATCTTTCCTAAGTCTTTGATAAAAGTTCTAGCGTAATTTAGGATTCCTAAAAACTTTTGTAAATCTTTAGTGTTGTCTAGCTTATCTGGCATTTCTAATGCTTTCTTCACTATATGAGGCTGTAACTTAACTTTACCTTCTCCTATAGTTACTCCTAGGAAGTTTATATATTTTTTACATAACTCCATTTTTTTCTTGCTAATTATAATTCCGTTACTTACAAATAGTCTAAAAACTGTCTGTAGATGTCCTAAATGTTCAGTCATATTATTACTGAAAATTAATATGTCGTCTACGTATACTATTACGAATTTTTTGTAATCTCCAAAGATCTCATCCATTTTCTTTTGAAAAATGGGTGGAGCAGTCTTCAGGCTGAATGGCATAACCAACCATTCAAAATGCCCTTCTGGACAAGTGAATGTTGTCTATTCAATACTGGCTGGATGCATTTTTACCTGCCAATATCCTGATTTACAATCAATTTTACTAAATATAGTCTTTCCTTGTATTCTATTAATTAATTCGGATTTGTCTGGCAGCTTATAACCATTACTTCTTGTATTATCGTTTAGTCTCTTATAATTTATTACCATTCGGGCTTTTCCTCTAACTATCTCCGAATGATTTCTGACTATAAAGGCTGCTGACCTGTGTTTTGACGTTGACCGTCTTATAATTTCTAAGTCCATTAATTCTTTAATCTGTAGTTTAAAATCTTCTATGTCTTTGTTAGTTGCTTCTATTGAAGCTGTTCTTATAATATATTCTGGATTTATAATCTCTAATTCACATAATATTTTATTGTTATTCCAGTGTCTAAGTGGTTTTTCTCCTATAATTTCTAATTCATCTAGAATTTTTACTATATTATCTAAATCTGTTTTATCTTTTATTATTCCTATTTTTTCTATTTCATTTTTAAAATTATAAAATTCTGTTTCTAAGTCTATTAACGTGTAATTTTTTTCTAAAATCTCATAGTCTTCTTCTAGGATTTCTTCTAGCATTAGGCTTTTATTGCTATTTTGACAGCAATATTTGTCTCCATTGCTGCAATCTTTACAACAACTGTCTTCTTTATCTTTTAAGTTTATAGGGGAAATCTGTATTATTTTAGTCTCAGTCTTTTGAGTTTGTACTGGCGTATAAGTACTATTTTTCTGGAATAGTATTCCATCTCTAGTGATGATACAACTTCCATTATTATCTAATAAGAAATCTAAACCTATTATAAAATCTGTATTTATATTTAATTCTCTCACTAATATCTTATTCATGCTATAACTAGGATTATAAAATTTTGCACAAGTATTCATAAAACTAATTGTTGCTTCTTGTAGGTAATACTTATAGAAGTTATGGGTTCCATCCATCTGCATTGCTGAAGATGGCTTTTCTAGTGCTTTTACTAGATAGTTAGGAACAATTTTCTTATTTAAAATACTTCTTGTACAACCTGTATCTACTAGTGCTAGCGTAGTAATCTCGTAGTCTTTAATTTTAATCTTTGTTAATAATCTTAGTGAGCTAAACTTTTTATCTTCGTTACATATTAGAGTGTTTTCTTCTGAATTCATTAGTTATGAGGCTACTTCTGTAATTAATTCTCTTTCTAATTGGTCTTCTTCGAAAATCTGATCGTTTTCTATATCTTTCTGTTTTCCTTTTTCTAGCTGAGCTAATCTCATTTCTAAAACATTTATTCTGGTTTCTAGTGTAATTAATCTTATTGCTATGGTTGTATCCTCTTGAATCTGTTTTAACGGTTCTTTATATCCTATAGTAATTCCTAATTCTTTCTGGAGGCAATTTATACAACCTTCCATGTAGCATTTTTTACACTTGGCCCTTTTGCTTCTGCTAGGGAACCACTTGAAAATGCAACATGACGTGCTATCTAGACCTTTATTTCTTTCAAATAAATGGTCGCATTCTACTACTGTATTGACTAGATTATTTAAATCTTCATTTATATCTAATTGTTCTATTCCTATTTCGTTAATAAATTCGTCTGCTTCTGAGTCTGAAGAGTCTAATTTATTATTTTCTCCTGTATCTATACTTACTATGGAGTATATACTTTCTGTATCTGACATATATTCATCTACATTTATTAACGTCTCTTGGAAGTCTTCTATTAACTGAGAATTTCTAGTATTATTATTAATTCTCTTCGGACATGTATTAGCTAGGTGTTCTATGCTACCGCAAGTAAAACATTCTAATTTATTTTTATATGTCCTATCATTTCTATATTTTCTTATATGCTTATTTCTATCTAAATATGGTTTTCTGGCTGATGATTTTCTAAGGTAGTATCTTTTCTTCTTATACTTATCATAGTTCTGATAACCATATTTCTTATTTTTTCTTTTATAGCTTTTATTTCTCTGGGGGTCTTTATCGTAACTCTGTGTGGTATATATTACGCTTTTACAGAAATTCAACTCATTCTGTTTAAGTTGTTTTTGTATTTGCAGATGAGTACATTTCTCTTGTAATATTTCCATCACATGTTGTATTCTATGTCCTATAGACCATCTAGCGTTTGGGTTTTGTAAAATCCCATCACGCTTGTTCCAGCGTTCTTCGATTTCTCTACCTAAAGCTCCTGGTAATTTATTAAAAAGCTTTTTACCTAAGTCTTGATCAAACGAATTACCGCTGATCGTACAATAATAAAAGAAATCATTTAAAAATTTCTTTATGTATACCCAATTGCTAATACTTAATTGTTCTAACTTAATTAGTGCATTTCTTTGTAATACTACTAGTCCACTATTTGGGTCTTCTCCTGTAATTAGCGTATGTATTTTATTGGTGAAATTGTATGAGTTTGACCCCATAGACACCAATTGGTGGAATTCTTCTGGAAAATCTGTTTTATAAGCTTCCCATAAAGCCTTAGTAGATTCTCCTAAGAAAGTTTCTAAGTATTTATACATTGTCTCAGGGTTTGTTTCTACATAATTTTGTATATAGTCTGCTACCACTATTCCCTTCCATAAATCTATTATGGAGTTCCATCTTTGTGGATCGTGGGCGGCTATATTTAAAATCTTTCCTCTATTCCCTCCTTCTTGGAGAGTTATAGGTTCTTCTAACCGCATCCTTCTTCCTGAAGGTTTAACATTTTCTACAGGTTCTCCTGCAGTTCTAAATACTCTTCGTCTAGGTATATTGCATGTACTAGTGTCTACTATAATATGTTCTCCTGTAGTTCTCTGGAAAGGGCTGGAGCTAGATGTGCTAGCTTCCATAAGTTCTTTCTGACTAACTTCGGAGTTTGTCTCAAATTCTTCTTCATTATTTAATGCGAAATCTTTCCATAATTCTTCAAACATTGCTGTTTTTTCTTTGGAAAGCTTTTCTTCTTTATATCCCGCATTATCTGTTCTAATCTCACATGTTTTAAAATGTTCTATTGTTTCTTCTAATTCCATATTGTCTTTTTTACAACCCTTGCATCTGAATAACATCCATGGTTTTTCTTTTTTCAGGTTTCTAGCCTTTTCTATGGCGATGTCTACTTCATAGCCTTCTTGGATTATTTCTATGTTCATAAGATTAATTTCTTCTTCTTCTATTGTACTTTCTTCTTCACAGTTCGTCTGTGGAGTATAATTATAATCTGTAAATCTTATAGAAGTTTCTCCTTTAAGATTTGTATATTCTAAGTGTGCGGTTGGCTGTAATACTTTCTTTTTATTATGGAAGTCTTCTAATTTCCATTCTAAATCTGCGTATTCTTCAGGTTGGATTTTTGTAGGTTTTATTAAATTTATGCCTTTATTACTCATTAATTCTACTACATCATTTATCTTTATTTTAAACTTTGTATTACTATTGGTTGTCATCTTTCCAAGAAATCCTAAACATAACAGTAAGTTATTGCCGCTATGCATTTCTTCGTATCCTTTAGTCTGGATTCCTATTTTAATATGTGTACCAAATTCTGCTAAGTTCATTAAGAAATCTGGACTAATGTAGAATATTCCTCCATTATCTGTCATATCTATTTCTGTCATACCGATAATGGATTTCTTCATATCTGTCCATCTGTCATCATATATAACTATGAGGACTTTGCTACCTAAATTCTTTCTAGTTAATCCTTTAATTCCTATAACTATTAATCCCATGTGCATGAGAGTTTTAGTTGTCTTTTTTACGTGTTTAAAAGATTCTCTATTTATTAAACTAATATTTCTTGCTGTATTTCCTAATACCGATAGTTGTTCTTCTCTATAATGTCTATATAGCTGAGCTGTAGACGAGAAACGTCCAGCGTTGTATAAAGTCTTAGGGTTTAATAAATTCAATTGATTTTGTTGAAAAATACTTATGTCTTTATCTACATTTATAACTTCGCTAAGTTGTCTGTTTTCTTCTTCAGGTGTCTTTCTGTTTAAAATTCTAGAAATAAAGTTATTTCCTATTCTATTTTCTGAGCAGCTTATTCTTTGCTCTTCGTCTTCTCTTCCCTGTCTAGTTGTAAAAAGGTCCATTTTTTGGGTTTTCTTACTATTTTGGCTTTTTCTTTTTGCGAAGTTAATTCTATTTTATTTAACTGATCTATTAAATTAACTATTTGTTGGTTTGCTTGTTTTTCTTTATCTTTTTCTCGAGCTATCTGATCTCTTTCGTTGGCTATTTGAAGAATGTGTTCACTTAATTTGTCTACTCTAGTTGCTACTGTATCTATTTTTCTATGTAGATCTAGTATTAACGTTGCTAATACTATATTTTGTTGTATGATTACTTGGTCTGCTTTTTGACTAGGTATATATTCTTTGTAATCAGCTGGTAAAGGAATAGTTTTTTTTATTAATTTTGCAACTTGTTCTTGAGCACTTACTATTCTGCTCATGAAAGGATTGCTACTTTTAATTCTTTAACTGATTCTTCTAGTTTTAAAAATCTTTCAACAAGCTCCTTTTTAATTTTTAAGTTTTCCTGGCTAACTTTCAACTCAATATCTATTAAATTGTCTTTTAGTACTTTTTCTACGTCTTGTTTTGTAGATAATTTTTTGAAGTCACAGGTGGTTACTAAATTATTTATATATTCTATATTTTGTTCTGATCTTTTAAAGATTCTTTCTTGTTTCTTAAGTATATCTTCTAATTTTTGCAAGTTATTTGTATAACTATTATTACTTTCTTTTACCTTTTCGCTTAAGTTTATTATTAAGTCTACTATAGTATTTAGCTGTTTTTCTTCGCTATGGAGCGTATGTTCTCCTATACTAAAGTTACACTTAATAATACTTTGGTCTGGTAAAATTCTAAATTTCTTTTCTGGTAGTATTCTTAAGTCTAAGTAATCTAGATGCTTTAAATGAGCTATTTTTAACCTTATATATATATATATAATAAATTTTTTAACACAAATATATTATTTGAGCAAAAGTTACTAGATTTAGCCAAACCAGTATACGAGCTTCTAGCTCTGCCCCTGCGTGCCGGTACAATATATCTTTCCATTTAGCGGTTTGTCCATGGAAATTGTTCTTTTTTCAAAATAACATTTCGTTATAAATATGATTAATTTTTTGGTTTTTTTTGAAGATGAGTATCAAGTTTGAAAAAGTTGTTTTGACCAATTTTTCAAGTGAAAAATCTTTTTCACTCACAAAATTTTAACTTTTTAAAAAAAATTAAATGCATATCCGAAGACAATTTCAATTTTCAAATACATTTTTTCAATTTAACTTCAAACACTTTTTATGTCCAAATGACTACTTTTTTGTAACCCGCTTGAAAAAGTTGATACATTACTGATCATTTGTCCGTGGAATTGTGCTCAAACTTCCCTTAATTTTACCTATGTGCCAGATGTTATGTCCCTTTAGATTTCTTTTCTGGACTAAATTTTATTTTAAAAATCTGGTTTAGAGCTCATAAGTGGTAAATTTGCTTTCTATAGGTGCCCCTCTCTTTACTTTCAAGATTATATGATCAGAAATTAGAGCAGTCAAGCCCACCTCTCGTAAATAAAAAATGAAAATACAAAAGATCTCCTTCGTTGGGTTTATCACATCAAGAAGAAGAAGACGAAGAGATGATTCTCTTGAAATTTATTGTTTGCTTTGGAAAATAAAGCTTTTGAAAAAGAGAAGATAGCATGTCAACTTTGTGTCATTAACCACACAGATATCCGGTTTTGCACCTTACACGTCCCGTTGATAGAAGCCGTGTCATGATATACACGGACAAAGCCCAAAGCCGTGTATATCAAAGGAATGAATTTTGTATATTAACTTACCGTAATCGTAGAATTTTTATATAAGTGTAATTATGATATTAGCCTTGTATTAGGAAAAACTATTAGAATTATAGTAGAAAAATATAAATTTATTTTCTATATTTAGATATTGTATATTTATATATATACATCTTTTAATAATGAAAATAATCAAGAGATTATTCTCTTTCTTTGTATAAGAAGTCTAGGGCAAAAATACCTTCTCCCAAACACCTTCCGCAACCCTCTTTTTCTCGGCAATCGAGAAGTCCGGCCAACGGCCAAGACTGTTTTTTTCTCTCAATTTTTTCTTCCGAATCCCTCTTTTTCCTCTTGTTCTTTCATCATGTCTACCTCAAAGAATACGTTTCATCCTGCCCTTACCTATTGTTCTTAAGATGGAAAACGTCCAATACGCGACGTGGGTGGAATTATTTAAAGTTCACGCACGCTCGTATCAAGTCCTTCATCACATCATCCCCTTGGTAACGGGCAAGGAGAAGGTGCCTACCCCCGAGGATGACCCTATGTTATGGATGACTCTTAATGCTACCGTTCTCCAGTGGATTTATTCCACTATCTTTACGGACCTCTTGCAGACTATTATTGAACCCGATGCCACGGCGATGAAAACTTGGAATAGGGTGCGTGATATCTTCCAAGATAACAAAAATTCCCGTGCCGTCACTCTTGAACAGGAATTTTCCCATGTCAATATCTACTAGGCCCGTTCCACGCTCGAGGAGGCTGGTTTGGCCAAAAAGGTGGCTACTAGAGCTAATTCCGTCATGATGATGACCACATCCGATGACCCTCACTCGTTCTTAGATAATTGTAGTCAAAACCGTACCAACGGTGGCGGCCAAAAGGGTCAAAATCAAAAAAATAATAGCAAGAACCGCGACAGTGGCGGATGTGGTGGCAATGGGTCGGCTGGGCCACAGCACCACTGGCCGCAACCTTGGGCCCATGCAAATTGGTTGTTGGGATGCTGGGCCAGTGGCCCAACTCAGCTATTCCTTTTAATCCATGCTTTCCAAATGAATGGGCGATGGCGATAGAGGCCCGATTCGTCGATCCGATTTTCACCAGCAAAGAAGTGGCCTGCTTGGACCTCGACCTCAGCAAGCCTTCACTACTGCAAGCCTAATATTTGGTCTGACACTTACGGATATTGAGGCCGCGATGCATACATTTGGATTAAATCTCCCGGATGCAAATTGGTACATGGACACCGGAGCCACTTCTCATATGAAGCCCACACAAGGTAATATCTCGTCTTATTCTAATTTGAGCAATAATCATGGCATAATTATTGATAATGACAATTCAATTTCAATTTGTGGTTATGGTCACACAAATTTGCCCCCCCCCACATCTATCTCTAGTCCTTAAAAATGTCCTTCATGACCCTCACTTAATTAAAATTTGGTGTCTGTCCGAAAATTCACAATTGATAATTGAGTTTCTGTTAACTTTGACCCTCTTGGATTTTCTGTGAAGGATTTCAAGTCGGGGATACCTCTAATGAGATGTAATAGCCGGGGAGAGCTTTATCCAACACCACCACCACCATTTCCACGAGTCAAATCACACCTTCAACGTTTGCCGCTCTTTCTCCTTCTTTATAGCATGCACGTTTGGATCATCTGGGGTCGTCTATTATTTTTTCTCTTAAAAATAATAATTTTATTGATTGTAAGAGTAAGCGCAATACTCATATTTGTCCTTCTTGTCCGGTAGGAAAACATGTTAGATTACCGTTTGTAGCCTCTACTTCTAGTACATCGATGCCTTTTGACATTATTCATAGTGATTTATGGACATCTCCCATTTTTAGTTCTTTGGGCCATCAGTATTATGTTCTATATTTGGATGATTATTCTAATTTTTTGTGGACTTTTTCATTGTCTAAAAAGTCTCAAGTTTTTTCCATATTTTTAAAATTTAGAGCTTTCATCCATACCCAATTTGAACGGAAAATAAAAAACATTCAATGTGATAATGGTAGAGAATATGATAATGGGTCTTTTCGGGAATTTTATGACACTCATGGCATATCTTTTCGGTTTTCTTGTCCTCATACGTCCTCACAAAATGAGAAGGCCGAAAGAAAAATTCGTACCATTAATAATATTGTCTGAACCTTACTAGCCCATGCTTCATTACCTCCATCTTTTTGCACCATTCGTTACAATGACTACCTACCTCCTTAACATACACCATAGCAAAGGTTTAGCATATCGATCACCCCTAAAAATTCTTTATAATAAGGATCCCTCGTATTCTCATCTTAGGATGTTTGGGTGTTTGTGCTATCCACTTTTTCCGCCTACTATAATTAATAAACTATAAGCCCGGTCTACCGCTTGTGTATTTTTGGGTTATCCATCTAATCATCGTTGTTACAAATATTTTGATTTATCTGCTAATAAAATCATAATTAGTTACTATGTCATTTTTTTATGAAACCCAATTTCCGTTTGCTAAATTGTATAATTCTGTGTCTAGTTCGTATAATTTTTTGGATGATGGGCTCTCACCGTATATTATCCACCATTTATCCGAGCTATCCCGTGACCAAAATCCGCCAGCAGGCCCACTGCCTGCTGTCCCAAATATTACTAATACAATCACTGTTTCTCGTCCAGCAGGCCCACTGCCTGCTGGTCCAAATTCACCCCTGGTCCAGTAACGTCTCGGCCTGCCAGTCTCGATCCAGTTTCCCCTTTCGTCACACGGTCTAATTTTGGCCCAGTTTCTGGCCCAAGTAACACTTCCCCATCTCCACTATTTCATCAACTCGAATTCGGGCCAACCTGCCTGCTGGCCAGTCCACTACCGACCCGCCAATTTCCCAAATTTCGTCTGTTTTTGTCTCGAGTCAAGGGCCCCTTACTCGTAGTCAATGGGGATATTTTTAAATCAAAATAATATTTTAATCTTAATTTTATGTCAGCAAATCACCCCTACCACGTAATCCAGTGTCTGCCCTTCATGACCCGAATTGGAAAATGGCCATGAATGACGAATATAATGCTCTTATTGACAATAAGATGTGTAAATTGATGCCCCGTCCACCTGGTGTCAATATTATTTGTTCTATGTTGATTTTTACTCTTAAAGAAAATTATGACAATTCTTTTTGAGAGGCATAAGGCCCGTCTTGTAGGTGATGGTAAAACATAATAGGTTGGCGTGATTGTGGAGAGACATTTAGTCTTGTGGTCAAACCGGCAACCATTCACATTGTGCTTAGTCTGACTCTCTCGAAATCATGGCCCATTCATCAACTGGATGTGAAAAATGCTTTCTTACACAGAGATCTTAAGGAGACAGTATACATGGATCAACCCTTGGGTTTTAAGGACCCCAGTTATCCTCACAATGTCTGTTTCCTGAAGAAGTCCTTATATGGGCTTAAGTAGGCCCCACGAGCTTGATATAAGTGGTTTGCAGATTATGTGTCTACTATTAATTTTTCTCACAAAAAGTCTGATCATTCTCTGTTCATCTATCGTCGTAGTACTTCTCTAGCATACATTCTCTTATATGTGGATGATATAATTTTGACTGCCTCATCTGATAATTTGCGCAAGTCTATCATGTCCCTTCTCAGTTCAGAATTTGCTAAGAAAGAGTTGTGGCCCTTGAGTTATTTTTTTGGCATAACTGTCACTCGTCATGCATGTGGTCTATTTTTATCCCAGAAGAAGTATGCAGCTGAGATTCTTAAGAGAGCTAGCATGTCATCTTGCAAGTCCTCTTCCACTTCGGTTGATACCAAACCGAAGCTGAGTGCTACTTCTAGCACACCATATGAAGATACCACCCTCTATCGTAGTCTTGTAGGAGCTCTTCAATATCTTACTTTCACGAGACCAGATATTATTTATGCAGTTCGGTAGGTGTGTTTATTTATGCATGATCCGCGGATTGAGCACATGCATACGCTAAAATGAATTATACGATACATACAAAGCAAACTTGATTATGGATTGCATTTATATCCATCCTTCGTGTCTACTCTCGTGTCATATACAGATGTTGATTGGGGTGAATGTCCAGATACCAGACGTTCAACATCTGGTTATTGTATGTTTCTAGGTGATAACTTGGTCTCTTGGTTTGCAAAATGTCAGACCACTTTATCGCGATCCAGTGCGGAGGTCGGGTATCGAGAAGTAGCCAATGTGGTGTCTAAGTTGTGTTGGTTGCATAATCTTTTATTAGAGCTTCACTTTCCTATTCAGAAAGCTATCTTGGTCTATTGTGATAATGTTAGTGCCGTCTATCTCTTTGGGAATCTGGTCCAATATCAGCGCACGAAACATATCGAGATGGATATTCACTTTGTTCGCGAAAAGGTAGCTCGTGGATAAGTACATGTCTTGCATGTCCATTCAAGGTACCAAATTGCTGACATCTTTACTAAGGGTCTTTCCTTAGTTCTGTTTGAAGATTTTAGGGATAGTCTCAGCGTACGACAACCGCCCGATATGACTGCGGGGGTGTGATAGAAGCCGTCTCATGATATACACGGACAAAGGCCAAAGTCCTGTATATCATAGGAATGAATTTTGTATATTAACTTACCATAGTTGTAGAATTCTTGTACAAGTGTAATTATGATATTAGTCTTGTATTATTTAAAGCTATTAAAATTATAGTAGGAAAAGATAGATTTATTTTCCATATTTAGATATTGTATATTTATATATATACCTCTTTCATTAATGAAAATAATCAATGAATTATTCTCTTTCCTAACCATTGTGATATGCAATACATATTATTCACGCCATAAAGGAATATGATTCATTAAAAAGGGAGGACTTCCTATCATAAAATTTCCATTCTCAATATTCAAATTCGAATTCTCTTATTAAGGACGGAGAATTCCATTGAATCCCACCGTCCTTTATCGTTGGCCATAAATTTTATTCTCCCCGTTCTAATTTATATGATGTAGTTTGACTAAGCACGAAATTTAATAAATAAAGAGAAACTTTTAAATTTTGTGGTCTAAAACAAGCCAAAAATACTTGTATGGTTATAGATCATCTTGTTAAACGTAAAAGATAAAGTTTAAAGTTAAATTGTTGTCAAATAAAAAAATGTGTCATTCTTTTGGGGACTGACTAAAAAGGAAAGTGTGTCATATAAATTGGGACAAATGGAGTACCTAATCTGAGACCGATTCTTATTTTTCTAACTTAAACAATAGGAAAATAAGGCTTTGCATGACGCATGTAAGAATGCAAATTATAAGAGAAAATAACAAAAATGGGTCAATTATGTTACGTGGGTTCAAAGTAGTTCCTTAAATATATTTTAAAGCAATTTTTGTTCGTTAAGCTTGAGAATAGTGAGCACTTTTGCACCAATTGCTCTACCTTAAGAATATGTCTTCCACATCAATCATATATTTTTCACGACGTTTTTTTATATTGTCATATTTAAGATCTTTTATCTCTGTTGTTTGATTCATGACGTAACATATACAATATTTACTCATAGTAATAACTACATTTTGTTGCATCCAATGTCGTATAACTAGAGTCAGTACTTGGGTGTGGCAGCATTTAGTAAATTATACTTCAACTGTTCCACAGTAAACTTGCTGAAAAATAGGCATATCGACTTCATTTGGAAATCATGAATGGGAATTATAATTGGTAAAAATTATTCATATTTAGTGTTTATACCAAACTAATAAATACATAATATGTGTATATACATACGCATCTATCACTTAATCATGATTAATTAATACACATTTTCACTATATTAATTCACTTCACAATGATACTTTAAATTGATTTGATATGAAAGAAATAATCCATTGATTATTTTCATTAATGAATGAGTATATATACAATTTACAATTTTCATAATATGAAAAATCCTACTCCTATTCTACTCCCAAAACCCTATTCTATTTGTACAAAAATTCTACAATTATGATAAATGTACAATGCTAATTACATACAAAAATATATTACCAAACATAGAGATAAACACGGCTGTGTATACCTTGTATATCACAGTCTCCCACTTGTCATGGGTTTCCATGATATACACGATATACACAAGGCATTGGATATGCCGTGTATATCCTATATACTTTTACACCCCCGCAGTCATAGCGGGCGGTCGTCGTACGCTAAGACTGTCCCTAAAATCATCAAATAGAACTGAGGGAAGACCCTTAGTAAAGATGTATGCGATTTGGTACCTAGAAGGGACATGTAAGACGCGTACTTGTCCAGGAGCTATCTTTTCTCGGACAAAGTGGATATCCATCTCGATGTGTTTAGTGCGCTGATGTTGAACCGGATTACCAGAAAGATAGAATGCACTAATGTTATCACAATACACCAATGTAGCTTTCCAAATGAGACAATGAAGTTCTAAGAGAAGATTACATAACCAACATGATTCAGATATCACATTGGCTACCCCTCGATACTCGGCCTCTACACTGGAGCGTGATAATGTAGACTGGCGCTTTGCTGACCATGAGACCAAGTTTATGACCAAGAAATATATAATAACTAGACGTGGAGCATCTGGTATATGGACATCCATCCCAATCAGCATCTGTATACGAGACAAGTGTAGAGGCCATCGATGGATATAGATGAAAGCCATAGTCACGTGTTCCCTGGATGTATCGGATAATGCGTTTGAGCGCATTCATGTGCTCAACCCTAGTATTATACATAAACAAACATACATGATGTACGACGTATGTAATAATCGGTCTCGTGAAAGTAAGTTACTGAAGAGCTCCAGCAAGACTGCGATAGTGGGTGAGATCCTCGTAAGGTGAGCCAGCCACAACACCCAGCTTGGGTTTAATATCAACTGGAGTGGAAGTAGACTTACACAAGGACATACCAGCTCGCTCAATTATCTCAGTGGCATACTTCCTTTGGGATAAGAATAACCCACCTGCATGATGAGTGACAGCAATCCCCAAAAAGTAACTCAAGGGCCCCAAGTCTTTTACAGCAAACTCAGAACTGAGTAGTGTCATGATAGACTTGCGTAAATCATCAGAAGAAGCTGTCAAGATAATATCATCCACATATAATAGAATATATGCCAAGGAAGTACCACGACGATAAATGAATAGAGAATTATCAGACCTGTTGTGAGAAAACCCAATAGTAGATACATAGTCTGCAAATCGCTTATACCAGACATGTGGGGCCTACTTAAGCCCATACAAGGACTTCTTCAATAAAAAGACATGATGAGGATATTTGGGATCTAGAAAACCCAATGGCTGATGCATGTAAACTGTTTCCTTAAGATCACCATGTAAGAAAACATTCTTCACATCGAGCTGATGAATGGCCATGCTTTCGAAAGATCCAAACTGAGAACAATGCGAATGGTAGCCAGTTTGACCATCAGACTAAATGTCTCACCACAATCCACGCCAACCTGTTGAGTTTTATCATCACCTACAAGACGCGCCTTATGTCGCGCAAAAGAACCATCAAAATTATCTTTATGAGAAAAAATCGACATCAACCGAATAATATTAACACCCAAAGGACGGGGTACCAATTCCCACATCTTATTGTCAATAAGAGCATTATATTCGTCGTTCATAGCCAATTTCCAATTCGGGTCATTTAAGGCAGACACTGGGTTACGGGGTAGTGGGGATTTAAGAACATTAGAATTTAGATTAAAATGTCTTTTTGGTTTAAAAATACCCCACTGACTGCAAGTGATAGGTCTGTGACTCGGGGGAGAATTTGGTGGATTATGGGAAAAATACGGATGGGTGACGGACTGGCCAGCAGGTAGTGGGCCTACTGGCCCAACACTGGAAACTGGACACGATAGGGAAGCAGAAATCGGGGCTGAAGCACTCTCGATATTGGGCTGGACTATCGGCCAAATAGTTGGACCTGGGATGGGGAAATGATGGGCAGTGGGTATTTGCGGGCCAGCAGGCAGTGGGCATGCTAACGTTTTGTGGTCACTGGATCGGCCCATTAAGTGGTGCATAATGTATGGTGAGACTTTGTCATCTAAAATATTATACGAACTAGGCACGGGACTACGCGCTTTAGCAAACGAAAATTGGGTTTCATACAAAAAAACATGGCGACTAATTATAATTTTATTAGATGATAAATCAAAACATTTATAACCACGATGATTAGACGGATAACTCAGAAACACACAAGCGGTAGAACGGGCTTGAAGTTTGTTAATTGTAGTTGATGGAAATAGTGGATAACATAAACACCCAAAGACTCTAAGATGTGAATATGAAAGATTCTTATTAAATAGGATTTAAAAAGGAGATGAATATGCCAACCCTTTGGTAGGAAGTGTGTTAAGGAGATAATCAGTCATTTGTAGAGCATGATGCCTAAAGGAAGGGGGTACGAAAGTATAAACCAATAAAGTTCGGATAATATTATTAATGGTACGAATTTTTCGTTCGACTTTCCCATTTTGTGAGGACGTATGAGGAAAAGATAAACGAAAAAATATGCCATTAGCATCACAAAATTCCCGAAACAACCCGTTATCATATTCTTTGCCATTATCACATTGAATATTTTTTATTTCAGGTTCGAATTGGGTACGAATGAATGCTCTAAATTTTAATAATGTGGAAAAAACTTGAGATTTCTTCGTTAACGGAAATGTCCATAAAAATTAGGATAATCATTCAAAAATAGAACATAATAATGATGGCCCACATAACTTAGAACGGGAGAAGTGAAAAGGCATCAAAGTACGAGAAGTAGAGGCTACAAATGGTAATCTAACATGTTTTCCTAATGGACAGGAATGACAAATTGGAGTACTACGCGTACCCTTACAAGAAATAAAATTATTTTTATGCAAGGAAGAAACAATTGACTATCCAGGGTAACCCAAACGTGTATGCCACAAGGAAGGAACTAGAGCTGCAAATGTTGATGGCATGGTTTGACTCGAGAAACTGGTGGCGGGCGTGATTGGATAAAGATCTCCCCTACTATTGCATCTCATGAGAGTAGGGATGACAACGGATCGGATCTGGACCGGATCCTACCAGATCCAGATCCGTTTTTCATACCTGGATCCAGATCCATCGGGTCCATAAAATCAGATCCAAATCCGGATCCATGAGATCCACCGGATCCACGGATCGGATCTGAATCTACGTGTAAAAATGTTTGCCTTGAATAATATTCCCATTCTCAAATAATCACAGAATCAAAAATAGGACTGTCAAAGATATCCAAACACAACCTGATTAATGAACTCGGGGCAGTCCTTTTTCAGTAGAATATTTGAAAACAATGTTAATGTTGATCTGTAAACCACAAAAGCTTTAATTAGCAGCTAACTTATAAGTCTTGACTTAGACTAACTGTCAGGAAAAAATATAAGATAGTTCAATTAGAACACATTAACAGCTAATGCCAAACAATCATTCATATAATACTTGATTACAAATCTGCCTACTGATTAAGCTTCCATTTATATTAACATAAAACTAACCATAATGAAAATTCAAAGCTAAGGTATACTAACAGCTACACAGACAATGAACACCACACACATTCATTCCCCATATTTAAGTTGCAACAATATTAATCTAATTTAATCTGAGCAATTTAAAGAAACATACCGAGAAATAAATAATTCACATTTTTACATAACATAAAGAACATAAATTATGAGGAAGGGACTTGAAGGTTACCTTTTTGCGTGCAGCGACAGGGGCGATGAGAGTTGAATTAGTAAGGGACTTGAAAGTCCAAACATGAATGTAAAATACAGAAATTATGAAAATTTTTAAGAAAATACTTATAAAATTACATTCTAGGTTATGAATATATTTAATAAAAAATGGATCCACGGGTGCGATGAGAGTTGAATTAATAAGGGACTTGAAAGTCCAAACATGAATGTAAAATACAGAAATTATGAAACTTTTAAGAAAATACTTATAAAATTACATTTTAGGTTATGAATATATTTAATAAAAAATAGATCAACGGGTCGGATCTGGACCAAATACGAATCTCAAATACAAGATCCAGATCTAGATCCAATCCGTCAGAAACGGATCCGGGTTCGATCCGGATCTGTCAGGTCCAAAATTTGAAGACCTATATCCTATAAAATGGATCTGGATCCACCGGATCCGGATCGGGTCCAGGATCCACTGCCATCTCTACATGAGAGGTATCCCCGATTTGAAATCATTCACAGAAAACCCAAATGGATTAAAATTAATAGAAACTCAATTATCAGTGGTGAATTTCGGACAGACACCAATGTTTTAATTAAGTTAGGGGCATGGAGAGTATTTTTCAAGACAAGAGGCGGATGTGGGGGAGACAAGGTAGTATTACCGTGACCACGAATTGGAATTGTATTGCCATCACCAACAATAATGCCACGATTTTTGCTCAAATTGAAATAAGGCGAGAGAGTACCTTGGTCGGCCGTCATGTGAGAAGTTGCGCCGGTGTCCATGTACCAATTCACGTATGGTGAATTTAATCCAAGTGTATGTATGGCGGCCTCAATATCGGTGGGTGTCGGGGTCAGATTCGGGCCCGTAGCAGTGAAGGCCTGTGGGGACCGAGGCCCAAGCAGACCTCTCTGCTGACCCGACCCAGATCATTACTGGGTGTTGCCGTAAGGACCTGAAAAATTGGGCCTATTATTAGGCTGGACCGGGGCCCAATTTCCTGGGAAATAACTGGGCAGGCAATAGGCTATACTAGGCCACTGGCCGCTGGTCCAGGCCCACTGCCAAGGGCCCAGGACAGAGACCAGACGGACTGGGGCCCAGTACCCCGAGGCCCACTGCCGGCGTTGCTATTGTTCCGTCCGCCGCTGTTGTTGCCGCCGCGATTTTTGCCATTATTTTTACTATTTTGACCCTTCTTGCCTCCATCGTTGTTGCAGTTTTGGCCCGAATTGTCAACAAAATCGTAAGGATTATCGGATGAAGTCATCATCGCCACGGAACTTGGCCGGTAGCCGCCTTTTTTGTCAAGCTGGCTTCTTCTAACGTGAGCATTGAACGAGCTTGATAAAAAGGGGGAAGCGAATTACTTTGTCGGAGTACAGTCCCAACTCCATTATAGGCCTCTGATATGCTTGCAACCATTTGGAGAATAAGACGATTATTGGTAACAGGCACTCATTGTCAACAAAATCGTGAGGATTATCGGATGAAGTCATCATCTCCACGGAACTTGGCCGGTAGCAACCTTTTTTGTCAAGCCGGCTTCTTCTAACGTGAGCATTGAACGAGCTTGATAAAAAGGGGGAAGCGAATTACTTTGTTGGAGTAGAGTCCCAACTCCATTATAGGCCTCAAATATGCCTGCAGCCATTTGGAGAACAAGACGATTATTGGTAACAGGCGCTCCAACGTTACGAAGTTGGTCCACCAATTCCTTGAGCCATTTACAATAAGCTAAAATATTCGGGAAATTTTCCATCCTGACTTGCGAAAATTCTTGCTCAAGAGTGACAACTCGGGAATGTTGGTTATCATGGAATATATCACGTAATCTATTACAGGTAGCCATAGCCGTATTATCTTGTTCAATGATCATCTGTAAGAGGTCGGTAGAAATAGTGGAGTAAATCCACCGAATGACGGTAACATCAAGAGTGATCAACAACTGAGGATCCTCTGCGGGTGTAGGGACAGCGAGAGGAATTATGTGATGAAGGACTTGATATGAGATTGCGTGAATTTTGAACAATTCTGCCCACGTCGCATGTTGGACGTTTTCCATCTCAAGAACAATAGGGATGTGGTTCTTGATGTTGGAAATAGTAAGGGCAGGATGAAACATGTTCTTTGACATAAACATAACGAAAGAACAATAGGTGAATGAGGGATTTGGAAGAAAAATTGGGAAGAGAGAAGGTAAGGTGCACAAATTTCGAGAAGGGAAGAGAGGAAAAATCGGTAGAAGCAAGTGAGACCTAGACTTATGATACCATGAAAGAAATAATCCCTTGATTATTTTCATTAATGAATGAGTATATAAACAATTTACAATATCCATAATATGAAAAATCATATTCCTATTCTATTCCCAAAACCCTATTCTATTTGTATAAGAATTCTACAATTATGGCATGGGTACAATGCTAATTACATACAAAAATATATTACCAAACATAGATATATACACGACTATGTATATCACTGTCTCCCACTTGTCATAGGCTTCCGTGATATACATGATATACATAAGGTATTAAATATGTCGGGTAGATATAAATATTTGATACAGATAAGTATTTACCATTATATTATAACTTTGTCAACTAACGTTAGAAGAATTGAGAAGCATCAAATTTACTTGGATTTTGGGCATCTTTCTTCCAACCAATCTCTTTTAGTTTAGACGTTGTCGTCATTTGCTTGGTCGCTTTAGAGTATAATATGTGGGGTTGTGAATAATTAGGAAATCGTTTGACTTAATAATTTGTGAAATATACACTTGAATAATTGCTTCATGTTAAGTGGGCAGGTCGTCACTCAATCCTCCTCTTGATTAGATATCTATTTTGATGAAGCCATATATATATGGACTATGGTTAGCGAATAAAATATAATCCATGAGATTTTATTAGCATCTTGAAATTGGAGGAAATATTCTTCACGCCATCGACTCCTTTAGGCGTGCACCTTTGCTTCTCTAAGTTCTCTTTGGATATGTAAAGAAATACGGGAAGTAAATAAATATTACAAGTGTTCAAAAGGATAAACAAACAGTCAATATTCAGAACTGCCGCAAGCTTGTTGAATGTTGAATCTTGATAACCTGAAATCAAGAAACACAAAATCTGAATTGTTACAACTGTGGCTGAGTCGAGAGATGATTCTCTGTCTTTAAGACAAGATTATCCCATATATATGCTTTTACGTTAACGGACAATAGTCTCCCAAGATAAAACAACAACTAATCAACACTACAAAGCAAATAGGTTGATTCTGAAGAAGAAAACAAACACGAAACGACTTGCTGAAGAATGAAAAAGGAAGGAAGAGTTTTCTGTTTTCGTCCACTGTTTCTGCTCATGTTTTGGACAGAATTTGTGTTGTTCTCTCTTCTGTTTGTCTCTGTGTAGTATATAGTGTAGTCTCAACAATTGAGCCAAAAGACTTAAATATATAGCATAAGGGGAGAGACTTCTCAACTGCCAAGTAATGACTGTTTATGACCATTAGTAAGGGGGTTAATCAGCCAAGTAATGGCTGATTTAATGTGCAACATAAAGGAGCTCTTAGGGAGGAGATTAAGTGCAGATTAATGGAGTTTTAACGCTTCAAAAATTGTTCCCAATTTCATCTTTTCAGAAACTCCAGGAACCAAACTGTAAATATTAAACAATTTGGGGGTCCATCAGAAGAAGCCCAAGGCCCACGACCCAGACCGGACGGGCAGGCGGCGGCGGCGTGCGTGTAGACTTATCCTTGAACCCAAGCACATCTAGGTCCTCCTCCTTCAAACACATGAGTTACCCTTTGAGGTCCCAAACTCTTAGCCAATTTTGAGATTTATAAAGAGAACAATTCTTCATTTTCCCACCGATGTGGTAGATTTGTCCCACACCATATTTTCATGCCTCAAACACCTTATTTCGTGGACCAATATCTCTTTCATTTCTCAACGAAATTTGACGATTCTTGGCCCTACGGTCATCTACTCACTTAGTAGATTATGCACGTGTGAAGAGACAAAGCCTCCAACATGCGGAATCCTAGTGTTTAAGTCATTAAATATGGGTGAACGCACCTCTCTACCAAAAGCAAATTTCCAACACTCTTTTATACGTTGCGGCTTCTTCTTGTGTTTACCCTGCTATAAAAATGGATTAAACTTACATATGACAGGGTAACAATTTTTACAAAATCAATGTAATTTACCTCTTGTAACTGCTGCATTTTTTACTCCGTTATTTCCATTTTCAGTTTTGAGATATATTGTACATGGTTGAACTCAATATTTGACCAGTAGCTTCTAGACTCTACATTACTAGTTGAATGCAAATATAATTTAGTACTTACCTTTTAACCGTGTTATACTGAAGGAGGGGATAGCTGGGTATATACGCTAAACTTTTGTTCTATCCGTTTCTTATTCTTTTTCAACATGACAATTGGAATTTTGGGTGGAGGGTCCTAATTTTTAGCTATGGGTTATCCTAGGGTAATTTTATATTTTTAAGAAATATCTCTGTTACATTAGGGAATTTGGGTAGGGGGAGGGATCGTGAGAATTGAAGGTTAATTCACACAAATACCCCTATTATGGGGTGGTTTTAATTTTACCCATCAAATTGCAGGCCTTTAATTTTTTTCCTTCCGCATTTTAAGTAACAAAAAATGGTGAAAAATACTTCTGACATTGAAAAAATAAAAAAGAAATTCGGATCTATGACCTAATTTCGCAAGACCATGTTTTGATAGAAACTATGCTTATTCGCGAAAAGGTACATAAAAACTATGCCTTGTCCGACATAGTTTCTATGAAAACTTGCCTTGCGAATTAATACTACATAACTATGTTGGATAAGACATAGTTTCTAGGTACCTTTTCGCGACTAGGTATAGTTTCTATCATAACTTTGTCATGCGAAATTAATTTTTTTTACTCTGCTGGGGATCCAACCCGATATATCTGATTTTGTAGACAGCAAATAAGGTTATATTAACCCACAAATTTTTATTAAATGAGAAGTAGGGACAAATTAAAGATCAGTGATTTAAGGGGGAAAATTAAAGACCAACCTTTTTGAAGGGAAAACCGTGCAATTTTTTGGAATTGAAAACTTATTATGTGAAAAAATTTCACCCATATCACTAGAGTATAAGCCTCTTTAGTAGTTTTTTTTCTATTCATCACAATAATGCCAAATTTTTGGAGGGAGGAGGGGGAAGTGAGAGGGGTGTTTTTTTTTCTTTTCAAAATGGACCTCACTTAACGATACAATGGATAAAGTAAGTTCTATATAAGTTCACTTGCTCGTCGATTGGGCCGGATCGTAGAGATTTGGGTTAGTAAGACCCTAAGGGGAAGTTTGATAGAGTGCATTAGAGAAAATAATGTATACATTAGCTTTGTGTATTATTAATACATTGTTTGATACACTTTTTCAACTTATATATAACTAATACTTGCATTAGTTATACACCCTATTTGGTATTATGCTATGTATAGCTAATACATAGCAAATCATGGTATTAGTAATACCAAGGTTATAATACATGCATAAGCTTTGGTAAAGACAAATTGCCCTTCAAATTTTGTGCTTGATTAAAATATGTTATTAGTATATTAATGCAAGTTTGATGGAATAATGCACCTGTAAATGTAATCACCTCATTTTCTTTTTATTTTTTTAATTCAAACTTTATTTGTCTGTTACTTTGTATATTAAATTGCACAAATAATAAAATACTAGTAAATCTACTCGCGTTTCAAGCGATATAATAAACATAAGTAAATTTTATAAAACATTTGAAAGCTTATTATATATAATAAATTCAGATACTACCTTTTTTTGTGATAAAAAAACACCTAAAAAAGTAACTAACACATTTTAAGGTCAATTCATAAAATTACTTCACGTAGCACATATACTTTTCTATGTAATTTATAGTTAATATATATTTTACTAATAATGAAGCTTGTGGAAACTTTATCTAATTGAGAAAGAAAAATTTTAAAAATCAAAAATACAAAATCTCATCTTAAAACTATTAATTAGACAAAACACATTTTTATAAATTTTTAATTACACAAAACACATTTAAATTACTAGTATTAGTTATATATTGAGAAGATGAAATTCTATATAAATAAAATACAAACCTTTTGATTAGCAATTAAAATCATCAGGGAAACGCCACCTCTTACCCTCGCAACACAAATTTCAAATATAATGTTAGCTGCAGAGTCAATGATCAAATGTATGCTAAAGTCTTGTTGTAGGAGGTATTACTTTGTGTTGTAAATAAAAAAAAACAAATGCCAAAATAGGCAGCAAAAGATATCTAGATTATATATTACGTAGAATATAAAATTTAAGCATACAATATAAATTGAAGTAGTGAGATATTCTTTATCGCCTAATAATCCAAGAAAGTGGAAAATTAAATTATATCCCTGAAATATAGATAAATACTTCGCATATTTCTTTTTTTACAAATAAATATTCAGTTCAATACTACATAGGTAGACAAATTAAATAATTTTTTAAACCTTTTTCATATAAAAACATTCGTTAGCATATGCATCTTTTAAAAAGATAAAGGAATGGACGGATTATGAAGGTATTTTTGTAAATAAACAAGTATTTTAGAAATTATACAATGTTTTAATATACCAAATCAAAGATAACAAATAAATCAACATTACTAATACCATCATTACTAATATATTCTATTCAATACTATTCTTATACACCCTACCAAACGGTCTCTAAGAATAATTGGGCTAATACTCTAAGTGCGCCGGTTCTCACATTTAGGACCGGTATTTAAAAGATATCAAGCATTTGCAAAATATGTAAAACATAGCCGCAACTAATTTGAGTTGCAAACAATGTTTAAAAAGGCGGGGATATAAGACGGGACATTTTGATGCAATCTAAAGAAGAAAAATAAGAAATAGACGTAAAGAGTGAATAAAACAATGGATGGAAAACTGCTCCTTTCATTAAGAACATCAAGCCTATATAAAGGCAAATCCTTAACAGAATATTCCACTAAAATAGGACACATATTAGTCCACGACATGCATAAATCAGTTAACTACTAAAACAGAATACATGACTCCTAAAAGAAACAAACCACGTTACTACACTAGTCCCTATAAAACAGAACAACCTGGACATACTCAAACTAAAAATAACTCCTAAAAACTAGGTCAACTAGTAAATTAGAAAAACCAGACTAATATTCCAACAGTCCCCCCTTAAACATATCTTTGATTGTGCAGACGCCTAGCAGCCTTCTAAGTTTCATCAATGACTCTATCTTCAGGGCTTTGGTGAAAAAATCGGCAACCTGATCTTCACTCCTACAGTAGATCAAATCAATTGTTTCATCATTACTAAGATCTCGTAAGAAATAAAACTTCACATCGATGTGCTTGCTTCTTCCATGTAGCACTAGATTCTTGGATAGTTTGATTGCTAAATTGTTGTTACAAAAGATCTTGGTAGCTCCTGGTTGCTTTAATTTCAACTCCTCCAGGACTCTCCTCAACCAAATAGCTTGACAAGCGCATGCAGGTACCGCAACAAAATCGGCTTTTATACTAGGCAAAGTGACAATAGGTTGCTTCTTAGCTGACCATGAAATAACACTAGAACTGAACATAAAGAATAGTCTGAAGTGCTTTTCCTGTCATCTTGATCACCAACATAATCACTATCTATATACCCGATAAAATTAAACTTTTATCTCTTTTTTGTAAAATAACCCAATGTCTCTCATTCCTTCCAAGTAACGGAGAATTCTCTTGGCTGCCGACAAATGCATCTCTATGGGATTCTCCATGTACCTGCTGATTAAACTCAGAGTACATTATATCGGGCCTTGTTATAGTACGATACATTAAACTGCCAACAATTTATTTGTAAAGTGTGCTATCAACCTTCTTCGCAATATATTCTTTGTGTAACTTCAAACCAAGCTCAGAAGGAGTGTTAGCAGGATTACAATCCGTCATCTTAAATCTGTCCAAAATTTGTCCTATACATTTCTTCTGAGAAATAAAGATCCCGTTATCAAATTGCACTACTTCTATGATTCTGATCTTTCTAGTGGCATATTTTTGGTACTGCTTCTTGGAGATCGGACATTTCAAACTCATCCATCATTGACTTTTTGAATTCTTCAATGATGAAACCACAATTTCCAGTAAATATAAGATCATCAACATACAAGCAAATAATGAGCATTTTCTGTTCATGTCCAATCTTAACGAAAAGTGTATGCTCATAAAGACATTTCGAAAAACCAACTTTTAGAAAGTACCCTTTAATACGACTATATCATGCCCGAGGAGCTTGTTTTAATCTATAAAGGGCTTTTTTCAGTTTGTAAACCTTATGCTCATTTTCGATTTAGGCATAATCAGGGGATTGTTCAACAAATACCTTTTCCTCCAAGTATCCGTGTAAGAACGCCGACTTGACGTCTAGCTGAAAAATAGGCCAAAACTTCTGAGTTGCCAATACGATAACCAATCTGATTGTATCATGCCTAGCAACTGGAGAAAATACTTCTATATAATTGATCCCCTATTGTTGCTTGTATACCTTAGCCACTAGACGTTCCTTGTACTTGTCAACTTCACCATTTTCCTTCAACTTTGTTTTGAAGATCCACTTTAGTCCAATGGTTTTCTATCCATTTGGAAGATCAGACAGCTCCCAAGTATCATTTCGTTCAATGGAATCAATTTCATCATTCATCACTTTTCTCTATTTTTCTTCCTTCACGGCACTCTCAAAAGATGTCGGATTGCAATCTGAAAACAAAGCAAAGTAAGTAATTGGATCTTGAATTCCAGTTACCTTATAATCTTTCATCCAAGCAGGCCTTATTCTAACACGCCCGACAGACTGAGTTGTTTCTTCATTTGCTACAATAACTGATGAAGTTGTAGTGGCTGAATCTAATGAATTTTCCAGCATGCAAGGTGCTGAAAATTGCTCATATTCGAAATAACTATTGTAGAGGACTTGGATAGGCTGCTGCATATTCCAATATCAAAGTGTTCTCCTCATAAAAAATAACATCCCTGCTGATAATAATATTTTTTGTCCTAGGATTGAACAATTTATATGCTTTGGAAGATTCACTTATATCAAGAAAAATATATTTTCAGCCTTGTCATCAAGTTTCTTCCTCCTCTCATCTAGAACATGAGCATATGCAATGCATCCGAAAATTCTAAAATGATTTACTATTGATTTTCTCCCATTTCATGCCTCCTCTGGTGTCATATTTTGAACAGAAAAAGTTGGGGTTCTGTTTTAAATATGTGTACTCCAATTTACTGCCTCTGGCCAGAAAGTTTTTGGAATGCTTCCTCTTGCTAACAAACTTCTCACCATGTTCAGGATGGTTCTATTTTTTCTCTCCGATACATCATTCTGTTGTGGTGTATACGCAGCTGTAAGCTCTCTCCGAATGCCATGCTATACACAAAACCTTCAAATTCTTTTGAATAATATGTGCCACTACGATCTGTTCGGAGAGTCTTAATATTTTTTCCTGCTTCATTTTCCACACGAACTTTGAAGCTTTTAAATGTAGAAAAGGTTTCAGATTTCTAAATAAACCCAAGTTTTCCTTAAAAAATCATCAGAGTGATTAAATATCTTTCACCTCTATAAGATAGAATAATTTCCCTTAGGGATTCCTTTCATTATTCACAATATATATAGTTGTACAAAGGTTGATTCCTAATACAGTACGAATCCTAACTTACCTTAAATGGTTGATTCCTAATACAATAAGAATCCTAAGTTACCTTACATATACATCTATCATAATTACAAATTATACGGTGAATATTCGGAGAATATTCGCTAATACTCCCCCTCAGACGGAGCGGGAGGAGGCCGAACGCTAAGGCTGGATCGGAAGTCGGTGAAGAGCTGTCTCGGTAGTCCCTTTGTGAAAATGTCTGCATACTGATAAGAGGAAGGCACGTGTAATATTTTGACCTGACCATGGGCAACCTTCTCTCGCACAACGTGGATATCCATCTCAATATGCTTAGTCCGCTGATGTTGGACCGGATTATGAGACATATAGATGGCATATATGTTGTCACAATAGACTATAGACGCCTTTCGTAGTGGACACTGGAGCTCCAAAAGAATATTTCGGAGCCAACAGATCTCAGCAACGACATTAGCAACTTCGCGATATTCTGCTTCAGCACTCGACCGGGATAGCGTGGCCTGCCGCTTGGCGGACCATGAGATAAGATTATCCCCAAGAAATACACAGTACCTTGAGGTGGAGCGACGTGTGTCGGGGCATCCTGCGCAATCTGCATTCGTGTAGGCGAGTAACTTAGTTGGGGCAGAGGGGTAGAGATGTAATCCAAAGTCTAGTGTGCCCTTAACGTATCTGATAATGCGTTTGAGGGCGAAAAAATGGGACTCTCGGAGGTCGTGCATAAACAGAAACACCTGCTGAACGGCATATGTAATATCAGACCTAGTGAATGTAAGATACTGAAGGGCACCTGCAAGACTCCGATATAGAGTGGAATCAGAAACTGGCGCACCGTCATTGTCACTAAGCTTGGATTTGGAGTCCACCGGATTTGGCATATTTTTACAATTTGCCATCTTAGCCCTGTACACTATCTCTTCTGCATACTTATGCTGACATAAGAACATAGTGGCTGCAGATCTGGTCACTGATATACCCAAAAAATAACTCTGCTTGCCCAAGTCAGTCATATCAAATTCAATTTTGAGTAGAGCAATGATTTCATTCTTCAAACCGTCAGATGAGGCAGTAAGAACAATGTCATCGATATATAATAGCAAATAAGCAGTGCTGCTACCTCGGTGAAAAGTGAAGAAAGAGTTATCACACCTGCTACATATAAAACCAATCTGCAGAAGGTACCTGGCAAAACGATCATACCAAGCGCGGGGTGCCTGTTTCAAGCCATACAATGACTTCCTAAAATGACATACAAATTGCAGAACTGCCGGATGAACAAAACTAGGGGGCTGATGCATGTACACAGTTTCTTTCAAATCCCTATGAAGAAATGCATTCTTAGCATCAAACTGATGAATCGGCCAATGCATGCCCATAACAATACTGAGAATAGTCCGAATAGTGGTCGGTTTAACAACTGGACTGAATGTCTCACCACAATCAATACCCTCCTGCTAATTAGTGCCATTGACAACTAGTCATGCCTTATACCTCTCCAAGTCACCACTGTCTCTGAACTTGTGACGAAATAGCCACATACACCGGATAACATTCACACTGTTTGGTCTAGGTACCAAATCGCAAGTGTTCTGCTTGGTTAAAACGTTAAACTCCTCGCACATGGCCGCATTCCAATTAAGGTCCAGTTTTGCTAATTTTGGATTTTTTGGAATGTGTGATAAGGTTTGTGTGGAGAGATTGAAGTGAACCTTGGGTTTGAAGATCCCGTGTTGTGCTTGAGTCTTCATGCGATGGGAGGGTAGCAGTGGAGGTCGGGACTGGGAGGTTGCAGGTCTACTGGTTCTGGACTGGTAGGCAGCAGGGTTGCGGGACTGGTAGGCTGTGGGCTTATGGTGTCTGGACTGGGGGCAGCAGTGCTGCTGGGGGTGGAGGAGACACGGCTGGATGCAGCAGGGGTGTTGTTGGGGTGTTTGACCTAGAGCAGGGATCTGTTTAGGTGGTGCCGGACAGTGTTCAAATATTCACTGTATATTTTGTAATTATGATAGATGTATATGTAAGATAGAATAATTTCCCTTCGGGATTCCTTTCATTATTCACAATATATATAGTTGTACAAAGGTTGATTCCTAATACAGTACGAATCCTAACTTACCTTAAATCGTTGATTCCTAATACAATAAGAATCCTAAGTTACCTTACATATACATCTATCAAAATTATAAAATATACGGTGAATATTCGGAGAATATTCGCTAATATAGAATATAATCAAATATTAAAAGTATTTCTATCTAACAACTTAAGCTTTTAGATCAGATGGTCACACACTTTAATAACCTCCATTAGACGTTGGGTTTATCAGACCACAAAGATTTGAATGCACCAACTCCAAAACATCATTTGCTCTCCATGACTTTCCTTTGGAAAATTGAGAGTGAGGTTGTTTGCTAACCACACATTACTCACATATTTTGGAAGGAATAATGATTTGAGGAAGCCTTGTGATCATGTTTTTCTGTTAGAGTGTCTTCAAGCCTCCAAAACTCAAGTGACCGTAACGAAAATGCCACAGCCACGAGGAATTTTTTACTTCAGCCATCAAACAAGATTGATTACTATCAATATTTAGCAGAAATAATCTGTTGGAGCTCATTTGAACTACTGCAATAGCTCCTCTCACATCATCATAAATTTCACACTCACCCTTCTTAATAGTGATGACATAACCCTTCTCTTGCAACTGACCAACACTAAGTAAGTTGCTTTTCAAGTATGGAACATACAACACATTAGAGATAGATTCCACAAAACCATTCTTAGTTTGAATCTTGATATCACCCTTCTCCATCACTTTCATAGTTGAAAAATCACCAAAGGTCACATTGGGATGAAAATTTTCATTTAGAGATGAAATTTTTTTTTTACTTTTACACATGTGGTTACTGCATCCAATATTTATATATCAAATATCTGACTCTGTAAGATTGTATTAATCTCCCCTGTGAGTCTTTCTTATTAATATAAATATATATAGTGTGTACAATGTGAATCTCTAATACAATACTGATCATATATCTACTATAATTATACAACACTAAATATTACAAAATATATGAAGTATATTTGGTGAATATACATTAATACACCCCCTCAGTCAGAGCGGGATGAGGCCGGACGCTAAGACTAGATCTGAAGTCGAGGAATAGCTGTCTAGAAAGACCTTTCCTGAAGATATTCACATACTGATACGAAGAAGGCACATGCAACATCTTAACATGACCAAGAGCAACCTTCTCACGAACAAAATGTATACCCATTTCAATGTGTTTGGTTCGCTGATGCTGAACAGGACTATGAGATAGATATATAGCGGATATATTATCACAGTAAACCAAAGATGCCTTACGCAAAGGACACTGAATCTCCAAAATAATGTTTCAGAGCCAACAGATCTCAGCAACAACATTTGCAATGCCACTATACTGTGCTTTTGTACTTGAACGGGATAAGGTGTCTTGCCTCTTGGCAGACCAAGAAATGAGATTATCCACTAAGAACACACAATAATTAAAGGTGGAGCATCGCGTTTCCGGACAGCCAGCTCAATCAGCATTCATATATGATAACAACCTGGTCGGTGCTGAGGGGTATAAATGTAAACCATAATCAAGTGTGCCCTTAACGTATCGAATGATACGTTTAAGAGCAATAAAATGAGGCTCCCTAGGGCATGCATGAATAAGCACAACTGCTGAACTGCAAAAGCAATATCAGGCCTGGTAAAAGTAAGATACTGAAGTGCTCCTGCAAGACTCCGGTAGAGAGTAGGATCGGACACCGGATCACCATCAACAACACTAAGCTTTGATTTAAAATCAATCGGAGTGGACATGATCTTGTAGTTCGCCTTTTTAGCCCTGTACACTATCTCCTATCCATACTTACGCTGACACAAAAACATAGTCTCTGCAGATCTAGTCACTGATATTCCCAAGAAATAACTCAACTTCCCTAAGTCTGTCATAGCAAATTCAATTTTAAGCAATGCAATGATCTTATTTTTCAGCAAATCAGAGGAGGCAGTAAGCACAATGTCATCCACATATAATAATAAATAAGCAATGTTACTACCTATATGAAAAATAAATAGAGAATTATCACATTTGTTGCATACGAACCCAATCTGCATAATGTACTGAGCAAAGCGATCATACCACGCTCGAGGGGCCTGTTTCAAACCATAAAATGACTTACGAAGAACACATACATACTGAGTGGCTGCTGGATGGACAAAACCAGACGACTGGTGCACGTAAACAGTTTCTTTCAAATCCTCGTGTACAAATGCATTTTTACATCAAGCTAATGAATCGACAAATGCTTACCCATAGCAATACTCAGAATTGTGCGAATAGTAGTCGGTTTAACAACCGGACTGCATGTCTCACCACAATCAATACCCTTCTGCTGATTAGTGCCATTAGACACAAGTCTCGCCTTATACCTCTCTAGCTCACCACTGTTTCTGTATTTGTGACGAAAACGCCACATGCATCGGATCACATTCACCGCATCCGGTATAGGAACCAAATCCCAAGTGTTCTATTTTGTTAAAGTATTAATTTCCTCACGCATGACCGCATTCCAATTAGAGTCTTGTTTGGCTAATTTTGGATTTTTGGGAATTGGGGATATGATTTGTGTAGACGGGTTAAAATGGACTTTGGGTTTGAAAATTCCGTGTTGGGCACAGGTTTTCATATGGTGAGTGGTGCAGGGGTAGGATGGGTTGTCAGTTCCGGGTTACAGGATATGGTGATTGAGTCGGGATGGTTTTCGATTTGGGTGATAGGGCATGGTACATATACAGTAATATTTGGTGAGGGCAGGGTATGGGTTACCAAAGTCGGTGACAAGTTTTAGGTGTCGATTAGGAATGATGTTAGGGTGATGGGTCGACGATGGTATGATGACGGCGATAGGTGGTGAGTATCGGTTGATGTCGGGGATGGTTTCCAGGATGTATATGTTGCCGGAGATGGTGGCGGGTCATGGGTTCGATGGTGGGATGGGTTGGTGTCTGTGTTAGTTCTGGGTTTTGACTCGAGGCAATGAAAGGTGGGTGACAGTATTGGGTCTGGGCTGGTCCTGGTGATGGGAACGACGATGATTGATGGACGGGACATAGAAGACGGTGGTTCGATCGGAGGGACGTTGGGAACGATATGATGGCTAAGTGACTGAGACTGACCGGACATAGTGACAGTGGTAGGTGGCAGAGGTGCGTTTACTGTAGCAGTGATGGTGGCACGAGCGAGCTCGGTGAGTATGCCTGGGAGGTGTCAGACTTGTTTAGAAAAGTATAGTCCGTGTTGCGAAATTTTTGAATATTTGCGAAGGGAAAATTCGTCTCGTCGAACGTAACATGAAGAGAGACGTGGATTTGAAGAGTGGATAAGTCATAGCACAAATAGACCCTATGATTAGACGAAAAACCTACGAAGACACACAGAGTGATTCAGGGTACTAATTTATGAGGGGTGGTGGATGCAAGGTTCAGATAACAAAGGCAACTAAAAATCCGAAGGTGATCATAAGAGGGAATCCGACGGTATAATATTTAGGTTGGGGGTCATGTTATGGAGAGTGCTTGTTGGTAAAATATTAGTGACATATTCTACCACTTTGACTGCATAAACCCAAAAGGATGGAGGGAGAGAGGCATGAAACAAAAAGTACGAACCATGTTATTTATGGTGCGAATGATTCATTCTGCTTTGTCATTCTGAGGAGCGGAGCGAGGACACGAAAATCGAAAAATCATTCTATTATTTTTGCAAAATTTGTGAAATGTAGAATTATTAAATTCACGACCATTATCACATTGAAAAGATTTAATGGCTTTCTCAAATTGCGTTTTGATAAAAATGCAAATTCAAGAAATTTGGCAAAAACTTTTGACTTGAACTTTAAAGGGTAAATTCAAATAAAGTGAGAATAATCATCTAATAAGAGTAGATAATATTTATGACCTAGAGAGCTAGTAATGGGAGATGTTCATAAATCAACATGAATAATATCAAACGGAGCAAACATAACACTAAGAGATGACTTAAAGGAAAGGCGAACATGTTTTCCTAACTGACAAGAAACACAATTTTGGGCAAGTTTCCCATTATTACTACGAATAAAACTATTGCTTCTAAGAAATTTAAAAGCTGGAGCTCCTGGGTATCCAAGCCTATTGTGCCAGGTTGACGGAGATATAGCAACGAGTGAGGTGTGTAAGCAAGAATTGGAAGCGGAGGTGGATGGAAAAGGATAGAGATCCCCTGCGCTATTGCATCTCGTAAGATGTGCCCCCATATGAAAATCCTTCACAGTGAAATCATAAGGGTCAAAGTCAACAGAGACAGAATTATTACGAGTAAATTTTCGGATAGATATTAAGTTTTTAATAATGTTATGAGCACACAAGACATTATTTATGGAGAAGGGTGGGTGAGGCGATTGGGTGTAGGTTGTACCATATCCCTGAATTAGAATGCGATTGCCATTACCAACAGTAATATATTGAGGATACTGTAAATGAAATAGTTTGGGAAGATTACCTGCAGAGCGGGTGAGGTGAGACGTGACCCCCGTATCCATGTACCAATTTTCATCGGATTGCTACATATTCAAGGAGCTGAAGGCCTGGCCCAAATCAGTAGGGCCCATGCCCATTGGAAGATGCGGATGCTGGGCTGAAAAATGGGCCTGCTGATTTTCGCTTGCAGTGTTTCGGTAGGCTGGACATGGGCCGAGCAGACCTGGTTGCCAAGGACCAGTCTGTTGGGCTGGAAATTGTGAAACCGGGTATGGAACCCAGCCAAGGTAATTGGGCCAGACGCTTGGAGCGACCCAGTTTCTGGGCTAATTTGGAAGTTGGTGAAAATCACTAGGAGCCTACCCAGACTCCTTACCCGCGGCCCTTACCCCCTTTTCCGTTACAACGGCCTTTGCCACCGCGGTTGTCCCGGGGTTGGTTCTCCGGTGGTGGTGGCAGTGTGGTGGGGGCGGTGTTTGTTGTCGGATGGTGAACCGCCAACGCTTTTTGATTATGTTCGTCCTGTTTAGCGCGTCTGGTTTCCTCCAAAAGCAATTGGGAGCGTGCCTTATTAAAACTAGGTAGTGGGTCGGTTTGTTGAATCATGGTTGCGAGAGTATCATATTCACCTTTTGGTAAGCCCGCAACAAGTTGTATGACCATCTTAGTTTCGGAAACTGGCGTCCCCACGTTGGATGATTGGTCTGCAACTAGTTTCAGCCCACTGTTTCAGCTTCAGTCCTTTGATATATATGTGATATACACTGCTGTATATTCAGTGTATATCACATGTATATTGCTCTGTTTAACACACCCCCGCAGTCATAGCGGGCGATTTTCGAACGCTGAGACTGTCCCTAAAATCTTCAAAGAGAACTGTTGGTAGACCCTTTGTAAAGATGTCTGCAATTTGATAACGAGACGGGACATGACATACGCGAACGTGACCCTTTGCAACCTTTTCACGGACAAAGTGAATGTCCATTTCGATATGTTTGGTGCGTTGGTGTTGAACCGGGTTACCGGAAAGGTAGATGGCACTAATGTTATCGCAATATACCAAGGTTGCCTTCTGAATGAGACAATGAAGCTCCAAAAGCAAATTACGTAGCCAACATGATTCGGAGACCACATTCGCTACCCCTCGATATTCTGCCTCTGCACTGGAGCGTGATAGAGTTGCTTGACGCTTTGCCGATCATGAGACCAAGTTATTGCCAAGGAACATACAGTAGCCAGAAGTCGACCGTCTGGTGTCGGGACAACCACCCCAATCCGCATCCGTGTAAGAGACAAGTGTGGATGTAGATGAAGGATACAAGTGCAACCCATAGTCCAGTGTTCCCTGAATATACCGAATGATGCGTTTTATTGCATTCATGTGCTCAACTCTGGGATCATGCATGAATAAACACACCTGCTGAACCGCATATGTAATATCCGGTCTGGTAAATGTAAGATACTGGAGTGCCCCTGCAAGACTGCGATAGCGGGTCGGGTCCTCATATGGTGCACCTGCTGCGGCACTTAGCTTGGGGTTTGCATCAACTGGCGTGGAAGTGGACTTACAGGATGACATCCCAGCCCTTTCTATGATCTCAGCAGCATACTTTCGTTTAGACAAAAATAAGCCACCTGAATGACGCTTGACGACAATCTCTAAAAAATAACTCAAAGGACCTAAGTCTTTCATAGCAAACTCAGAACTGAGCATGGTCATGATAGACTGGCGCAAGGCATCGAAAAAGGCAGTCAAGATGATATCATCCACATACAACAGAATGTAGGCCAAAGACGAACCACGACGGTAGATGAACAAGGAATTATCTGACCTGCTGTGAGTGAACCCAATAGTTGAAACAAAGTCAGCAAACCTCGTGTACCAGGCCCTTGGAGACTGCTTAAGCCCATATAAGGACTTTTTGAACAAACATACATGATGAGTACGGTTTGGATCCCTGAAACCCTAAGGCTGATGCATATAGACTGTTTTCTTGAGGTCACCGTGTAGGAACGCATTCTTGACATCCAACTGATTAATTGGCCAAGTCTTTGAAAGAGCCAAGCTAAGCACAGTGTGAATAGTAGCCAGTTTGACCACCGGACTAAACGTCTCACCACAATCAATACCAACCTATTGAGTCTTACCATCACCAACAAGTCGCGCCTTATGTCGAGAAAATGACCCATCTGAATTCTCCTTATGAGCAAAAATCCAGATAGACCTGATAATATTAAGACCATATGGACGGGGCACCAACTCCCACGTCTTATTATCAATAAGAGCATTATATTCATCAGTCATAACAATTTTCCAATTAGGGTCATTTAATGCGAACACAGGATTGCGGGGCAAGGGGGATTTAGAGACATTAGAATGTAAATTAAAATGTCTTTTAGGTGTAAAAATACCCCGCTGACTACGAGTGACCGGTCTATGACTCGAGGAAGAATTGAGGGAATTTTGGAAATTTTCTGGGCTCGGACGGACTGGCCAACAGGAAGTGGGCCTGCTGGCCCAAATCGGTAAATGCTGGGCTCGGTTTCTGGACCAGTTCCAGTGGGGGCGAGGCCCAATTCTTTGGGAATTGTTCGATGGCGGCTTCTTGGTTGTGGCGGTACTGTGGGGCCAGCGGGTAGTGGGCTCACTGGAGGATTTTGGGTACGGGAGATGTCCGAAAAATTCTGAATAATATACGGGGATATTTGGTCTTCCAAAAAATTATACGACTTAGGTTCGGGAGTATGGACTTTCGTAAATGGAATTGAGTTTCACCAAAAATGACATGGCGATTGATTATGATTTTCTTGGAGGATAAATCAAAACACTTATAACCACGATGATTCGACGGATAACCCAAAAACACACACGGGGTAGACCGAGCCTGAAGTTTGTTAATTGTGGTGGATGGGAATAACGGATAACACAAGCACCCAAAAATCCGAAGGTGAGAATAAGATGGGTTTTTATTATACATGATTTTTAGGGGGGACGAATATGTCAGACCTTTAGAAGGAATTATGTTAAGAAGATATGTAGCAATTTGTAGAGCATGATGCCAAAAATATGGAGGTATGGAGGCATGTATTAGGAGAGTTCGGACAATGTTATTTATGGAACGAATTTTGCGTTCGGCTTTCCCATTTTGTGAAGATGTATGAGGACATGAAAAATGAAAATTTATCTCATTAGTAGCACAAAATTCCCGAAACTCCCTATTGTCATACTCTTTCCCATTATCACATTGAATATTTTTTATTTCTCTTTCGAATTGAGTACAAATGAACGCTCTAAATTTGATGAAGACGGAAAACACTTGTGATTTATTCGCAATTGAAAACGTCCACAAAAATATAGAATAATCATCTGAACATAATATCGATGACCCATTGAACTAAGAACAGGAGATGTCCATAAGTCGCTATGAATAATGTCAAATGGCATAGAAGTATGAGAATTGGAGTCTACAAATGACAACTTAACAATTTTTCCTAATGAACAAGACTGACAAATTGGAGTACGACTCGTACTCTTACAAGAAATATAGCTATTTTTATCTAAAGCTGATAAAATAGAAGATCCCGGATGACCCAGTCGAGCATGCCACATGGAAGGAGAGATGGCTGCAAAAGCTGAAGGCAAGGCTGGACTCGATGGACTGAAACTGGGCATGATAGGATACAGATCCCCCCTACTATCACACCTCATGAGATGACTCCCCGTCTTGAAATCCTTCACAGAGAAACCGAAAGGATCAAATTCAACAGAAACAGAATTGTCATTTGTGAACTTTCGGACAGACACTAAATTTTTAATCAATTTAGGAGCATGTAAAGTATTTTTCAAGAGGAGGGGTGGATTGGGGGGAGACAACGTTTTCTGACCATACCCTAGAATTGGAATAGAACTGCCATTACCAACAATTATTCCCCGAGGGGTGCTCAAATTGGAATAAGATGAGAGAGTACCTGATTCGGAAGTCATGTGAGTAGTGGCCCCGGTGTCCATGTACCAATTTGGGTCCGGTTGAGTCAATCCCAACGTGTGCATCGCGGCCTCAATATCGGTCTGAGTAGGGCCTGCTGTATGATGGGCTTGCGGAGGTCTGGGCCCAAGGACTCCTAGCCGTCTTTGGAGCGGGTCAGCTTCGTGGTTGCCGTTCTTTGGGCGGCTGGCGATGGGCGCCAATCTTTGGGTATTGGGCCTGGGTGTTGGCGACCAGCGGCCGAAGCTTCTTCTTTGGAGAATGCAGGTGCCACTGCCATTGGCCCCACTGCTGGGCCCACGATGGTGGTGGGCCACTGTACCCTGGATGGGACCTACCGCCTGATTGTTGATCACCGGAACCGCCGCCAGAATCGCCTCGTTTGCCCCTGCGGTTTTTGTTATTTTTGCGATTATTCTTGCCGCCACCATTATTATGGTTTTGGCCCGAATTATTAACAAAAGCCGAAGGACTAGGAGAGGATGCCACCATGACAACTGGGCTTGCTCCGGTAGCCGCCTTTTTAGCCAAACCGGCTTCTTCCAACGTCAGCATGGAGCTGGTTTGATGAAAGTCTGGAAGAGGGTTGCTTTGGCGAAGGAGAGTTCCAACACCATTATAGGCCTTCGAAAGACCGGCAACCAACTGTAGAACTAGACGATTATTTGTTACCGATGTGCCAACATTACGGAGTTGATCCGCCAACTCCTTTAGTTTTTTGCAATATGCAGAAACGTTCGGAAATACGTCCATTCGAACGAGAGGGAATTCCTGCTCGAGTGTGACGACACGGGAATGTTGGTTGTCTTGGAATATGTCACGCAATCTATTCCATGCAGCCATGGCCGTGGCATCTGGCTCCATAATCGTCTGTAGAAGGTCCACTGAAATAGTGGCGTATATCCACCGAAGAACGGTAGCATCAAGTGTAATCCATAACTCAGGATCCTCCGTAGGAAGGGGTCTAGCGGGAGGAAGGATGTGATGAAGAACTTGATAAGATATAGCGTGAATTTTAAACAACTCCGCCCACGTTGCATATTGAACGTTTTTCATCTCAAGGACAATAGGGACACTTAGCTTGATATTGAAAATCGTGAGGGCAGGGTGAAAATTGTTCTTAGACATATTGAAAGAAAAAAGGAGGAGGTTAAATTTAAGAGAGGTTTTTGAGAGCGGAAGACAAAATTTTGGAGAGAAAAACCCGAAGGGGGGGGGGGGGGTTCTCGGCCACAAGGCAAAAGTTGAGAGAAAACTTTTGTGTAGACCTAGTCTCTTGATACCATGAAAGAAATAATCCCCTTGATTATTTTCATTGATTGAATAGATATATATACAAGTTACAAACCTTCTTCTACCATAATTCTAACTATACAATATGGTAAGTGTATATCCTAATTATGGTAAGTGTATATCCTAATCTAGGTAACAAATATACTACAATATACACACAATATACTTTCCTTAATATACAAGGTTTTTCCACTGATTTTCTACCCTTTGTAACGTGATGGACTGGGCTGGTCTGCTCCTTAATATACTGCTGCACTTACTGCCGAGAGGCCCAACAGCCCACTGCTTCAGCTTCAGTCCTTTGATATTTATGTGATATACACTGCTGTATATTCAGTGTATATCACATGTATATTTTGCTCTGTTTAACGGTACCTTCTGCTGGCTGCTGAATTCCAGATTCAATTACCTACCAATACTCCTAGGACCACATAAAATTTTCCATTGACATGTTCCAATAATCATAGTGACCATCAAAGCGTGGAATAACAGCTTGCACGAAATTATTTTCTGTAGCCATTGGATAATGTCAAAAGAAATATGTGACTGCCTCACTTGTTTTCACTCTCGCAATAACCTAGCTCTTGATATCACTGATGCAATCTAAAGAAGAAAAATAAGAGATAGACAAAGAATGAAGAAAACAATGGCTGAAAAATTGCTCCTTTCATTAAGAACAGTCTATACAAAGGCAAATACTTAACATAATATTCCACTAAAATAGGACACAGATTAGTCCACGATATGCATAAACCAGTTAACTCCCAAAACAGAATACATGACTCCTAAAAGAAACAAAACACGTTACTCCACTAGTCCCAATAAATCAGAACAACCTGGACAGACTCAAATTAAATATAACTCTTAAATACTAGGTCAACTAGTAGATAAAAAAAATCAGACTAATATTCCAACACGTTTTTATTTGCAGGCTTAAGCCCTATAAATCTGTAACTTTTTACTTTATAATGTAATAAAATAAAATAAAATTATAAAAAATATATTAATAATTTTAAAAAAATAAAAATATGATTAATGAAACTCATAGAAAACAAAACTTCTAATATGCTTTTACAAGTATAATAATGCATTGATATAAAATCAATTCTGAGATGCAAATCAACTCTAACATCTTAACTTTCAAATAATAAAAGAATCACAATTTCTTAAAATATTTTACTCTCATACTATGTAGTTTACCTCACTAAAAATCAATAAACTTTATCAGTATTATAATTAAAATATCATTAATTCATGAATAAAAATAAAATTATTTTAAATAGCTAAGTAATAAAATATAATAATAATTTTGAGACAGGACAAAAACACGAATACCAATGACAAGTGAAGATGTAAGATTTGACAACGTATTTTTAAAAGAAATGTTAAGTGATATTCACACTCACAGTGTTCTCAAATAGTAAATATGCAATACTATGACTTGTTATTTGAGTTACTCTTATCTATTAAGAATCATTGATTATTAAAGAATTATGAGGGTCGACAGTGTTAACTAAGGAATTTGATACATAATTTATGGAAGAACTGTTAGGCAAGTCTTGGACGTTGGGTGTTAGACGTGTTTAGAGTGTAAAATCAGACTTTTAAGGCGTAAATCTCACAGAACTAAGCTTCACACGTGAACCTCAAAAAGTTTTGCCAGTGCCCCCCCTCCAGAAAAGTCCCAAAACAAGTCTCAAAACTACCTTTTAAAACACCGGTGGCAAAGATACATTTTTTTAGGCTCAAACTTCAGGACACATTACGTTGTTCAGGTAGAGCTACATTTCTAAGCCAAGTTAACCATCATGTTGGCATTGGCATTCTTAAACTTGCTCCAAAACATCAATGGAATTTCAATCTCAATTTTGTCTAATTTTTCAAGTTATTAATCTACTTTTCATGATTAGACTTGTAATTATTTTAAATAATCATACATTGAACAGATTCTTTTAGGCAGAAAAGTTAAACTCATAACTTACTGTTAAGAGTCTCACATCGGATATGAAATAGGAACATGAACTCCTTATATGGATTTAGACAATCCTCACACTATAAGCTAGCTTTTGGAGTTGAGTTAGGCCCAATATCCACTCTTTACATGATATCAGAGCTAGACTCATTTCAATTCTTTGTTCACCGGTGTTGGGCCCCTAAATTATATTATCCACGCTCCAGTTAACAAGGGTTGGGCGTGCGGAGGAGTGTTAACAGTCCCACATCCGATATAGAATGGGAACATGAACTCCTTATATGGATTTGGACAAACCTCACCCTACAAGCTAGCTTTTGGGGTTGAGTTACAAAGAATGGATCTTGGGCCTAACTCAACCCCAAAAGCTAGCTTGTAGGATGAGGATTGTCCAAATCCATACAAGGAGTCCATATTCCCATTCCATATCCGATGTAGGACTCTTAACATGTAAAGAATGAGTCTTGAGCCTAACTCAACCCCAAAAGCTAGCTTGTAGGGTGAGGATTGTCCAAATCCATATAAGGAATCCATGTTCCATTCCATATCCGATGTGGGACTCTTAACATGTAAAGAATGAATATTGGGCCTAACTCAACCTCAAAAGCTATCTTGTAGGGTGAGATTTGTCCAAATCCATATAAGGAGTCCATGTTCCCATTCCATATCATGTGAGACTCTTAACACTTATATTTAAAAGATAAAAGTTACAGGGAAAGTTGTAATTTTATGTTTTTTTTAAAAATATTTCTAGGTTTTTTCTTACCTTTTATTATATCCAGCTTCCTTATATATGCCAGATTATTTCTGGATATAGTTGTCTCGGTCTCTCAGCACTGCTACCAGTAAATCGTGGGATGTGCTTTAATGACCAGAGTTTGAAAACATAGCAACTGATATCAACTACAAGGTCCTACCCAGAAGGAGTTTTTTCTTACCTTGTAGGTACTATTGATAGTATTTCATACACACACTTGCTTGTTCAGCTAAAATCAATAGATAATCTCAATTAGATTATTCTTATACTCTATTGTTTTATTTATTTGCAACGTGAAAAAACAAAACTAATAAAATCATTATATGTAAATGTGAGTTTTATTATTGTTTTACACTCTACAATGCAGATGGTATTTAAAGGGAAAAAGGATTTCTGAAATTAGTGATCGCAAATATGGCACAATAAGTATGATGTGGCTACCAGACTTTTCAAACTTATGCTATTAAATATGTCATAACATCTATTTGATAATAAAAACTTATTATCAAAAGTAAAACTAATTGTTAAATATACAATATACACACAATATACATGTGTATATTGTATATTAAAGTCTCAGATCTGCCCAGCTGTAGCTCTCGGTTTTGAGTATATTTTAGGTAATATAGTTATGGTAAATAGACAATGTAAGAATATTGTATATTAGGAAAATATATGTATAGTATATTGTAATGTATTTGTTACCTAAATTTAGGATTATATACTACCATAATTGTAGAGTTAGAATTATGGTAGAATAAGATTTTAGGAATATGATTCTCCTATTTTGTAACTTGTATATATATCTATTCAAGTAATGAAAATAATCAAGGGGATTATTTCTTTCATGGTATCAAGAGACTAGGTCTTACAAAAAAATTTCTCTCCCAAATTTTGTTCATTCTCGGCCGAAACCCCCCCTCCCCCTCGGGTTTTCTCTTCCGAAATTAGTCTTCCGCTCTCAAAATCTCTCTTACTTTTTCACAAATTTCCCCTCCTTCTTTGTTCTTTCAATATGTCTAAGAACAATTATCATCCTACCCTTATGGTTTCTAACGTCAAGAACAATATCCCTATTGTACTTGAGATGGAAAACGTCCAATATGCGACGTGGGCAGAATTGTTTAAAATTCACGCTATCTCCCATCAAGTTATTCATCACATCATTCCTCCCTCTACACCTCTTTCCGCGGAGGATCCTCAGTTATGGATTACTCTTGATGCTACTGTTCTCCAGTGGATCTATTCCACTATTTCGATTGACCTTCTACAGATGATTATTGAGCCGGATACCACGGCTATGGCTGCCTGGAATAGATTGTGTGACATATTCCAAGATAACCAACATTCACGTATCGTCACACTCGAGCAGGAATTCTCTCTAGTTCGCATGGAAGAATTTCTAAACTTCTTTGCATATTGCAAATAACTCAAGGAGTTGGCGGATCAACTCCATAATGTTGGCGCACCTGTAACAAATAATCGTCTGGTTCTACAATCGGTTGCCGGCCATTCGGAGGCCTATAATGATGTTGGAACTCTCCTTCATCAAAGCAACCCTCTTCTCGCTTTTTATCAAGCCCGTTCCATGCTTACTTTGGAAGAAGCCGATTTGGCTAAAAAGAAGGCTACCGGAGCAAGCCCCTTCGTCATGATGGCGTCCTCTCCAAGTTCTTCGGGTTTTGTTAATAATTCGGGCCAAAACCATAATCATGGTGGCGGCAAAAATAATCGTAAGAATAATAACAAAAACCGCAGGGGCAAACGCGGTAGTTCCGGTGGTCAGCAAGCAGGCAGTGGGCCCCGTCCAATGAACAATGGCCCACCACCCCCTGGTCCCAGCAGTGGGGCCCATAGTAGTAGGGCTGGGGAAGTGGGTCGTGGGCCAGCAACCCCTACCTTCCAGCAAATCCCAGCAGCCAGTGGGTTGGCCAGCCTTTTAGGCCCAGTAACCAGCAGTGGCGGTCCACTGGCCAGTGGCTTAGCAGCGCCACTTCCAGCAGCTACGGCCCAGGTCAGTCCCATCCTGGAATACTTGGGCCCAGACCTCCGCAAGCCCATCACGCAGCAGGCCCCACTCAGACCGTTATCGAGGCCGCGATGCACACGTTGGGGTTGACTCAACCGGACCCAAATTGGTACATGGACACCGGGGCGACTACTCACATGACTTCCGAATCAGGTACTCTCTCCTCTTATTCCAATTTGAGCACCCCTCGGGGTATAATTGTTGGTAATGACAACTCTATTCCAATTCAGGGTTATGGTCAGAAAACGTTGTCTCCCCCCAATCCACCCCTTATCTTGAAAAATACTTTACATGCCCCCAAATTGATTAAAAACTTAGTGTCTGTCCGAAAGTTCACCACTGACAATTCTGTTTTTGTTGAATTTGATCCTTTTGGTTTCTATGTGAAGGATTTCAAGACGGGGAGTCATCTCATGAGGTGTGATAGTAGGGGAGATCTATATCCTATCAGTTTCGGTTTCAGTCCATCGAGTCAAGCCTTGCCGTCAGCTTTTGCAACCATTTCTCCTTCCTTGTGGCATGCTCGCATTGGTCATCCGGGATCTTCTATTTTATCAGTTTTAGATAAAAATAGCTTTATTTCTTGTAAGGGTAGGAGTCGTACTAAAATTTGTCAATCTTGTTCATTAGGAAAAATTGTTAAGTTCCATTTGTGGACTCAAATTCTCATACTTCAAAGCCATTTGATATTATTCATAGCGACCTATGGACGTCTCCTGTTCTAAGTTCGTTAGGTCATCGATATTATGTTCTTTTTTTGGATGATTATTCTAAATTTTTGTGGACGTTTCCAATTGCCAATAAATTTTAAGTGTTTTCTGTCTTCATAAAATTTAGAGCATTCATTAGAATACAATTCGAAAGAGAAATAAAAAATATGCAGTGTGATAATGGGAAAGAGTATGACAATAGGGTGTTTCGGGAGTTCTGTGATAATAATGGGATTAATTTTCGATTTTCGTGCTCTCATACATCGTCTCAAAATGGGAAAGCCGAACGCAAAATTCATTCCATAAATAACATTGTCTGCACCCTCTTACTCCATGCTTCCGTACCCCCATATTTTTGACATCATGCTCTGCAAATGGCAACATATCTCCTTAACATAATTTCGTCCAAAGGTCTGACATATTCTTCCCCCTCCAAATCCTATATAATAAGAACCCTTCTTATTATCATCTTCGAGTTTTTGGGTGCTTATGTTATCCGTTATTCCCATCCACCACAATTAATAAACTTCAGGCCCGGTCTACTCCGTGTGTGTTTTTGGGTTATCCGTCCAATCATCGGGGTTACAAATGCTTTGATTTATCCTCCAAGAAAATCATAATTAATCGTCATGTGATTTTCGATGAAACCCAATTTCCATTTACGAAAGTTCAGACTTCCGAGCCTAGTTCGTATAATTTTTTGGATGATGGTATATCCCTGTATACTACTTACCATTTTTCGGACATATCCCGCACCTAATATTCTCAAGCGGGCCCACTGTCCCGAGTCCAATTTCAGCCGCTGGAACAGTTCCAGCAATTGGGCCAATCCAGCCCAATTCTGGAACTGGTCCAGTTCCCGCCACAGATTCCCGATTTGGGCCAGCAAGCCCACTGCCTGCTGGCCAGTCCGTCCCGAGCCCAGCGAATTTCCAAAATTCACTCAATTCTTTCTCGAGTCATAGACCGATCACTCGTAGTCAGTGGGGTATTTTTACACCTAAGAGACATTTTAATTTACATTCTAATATCTCTAAATCCCCATTGCCCGTAATCCTGTGTCTGCCTTAAATGACCCGAATTGGAAAATTGCTATGACCGATGAATATAATGCTCTTATTGATAATAAGACGTGGGAGTTGGTGCCCCGTCCATCTGGTATTAATGTTATCAGGTCTATGTGGATTTTTGCTCATAAGGAGAATTCAGATTGGTCATTTGCTCAACATAAGGCGCGGCTTGTGGGTGATGGTAAGACTCAGCAGGTTGGGATAGATTGTGGTGAGACGTTTAGTCCGGTGGTCAAACCGACTACCATTCGCACTGTGCTTAGCTTGGCTCTTTAAAAGACTTGGTCTATTCATCAGTTGGATGTCAAGAATGCTTTCCTACATGGTGATCTCAAGGAAACAATCTATATGCATCAGCCATTGAGTTTCAGGGATCCCAACCGTCCTCATCATGTCTGTTTGTTGAAGAAGTCATTATATGGGCTTAAGCAGTCTCAACGGGCCTGGTATACAAGGTTTGCTGACTATGTTTCCAACATTGGGTTCAGTCACAGCAGGTCAGACAATTCTTTGTTCATCTACCGACATGGTTCATCCTTGGCCTACATCCTGTTGTATGTGGATGATATCATTCTGACTGCCTCTTCCAATGCCTTACGTCAGTCTATCATAACCATGCTCAGTTCTGAGTTTGCTATGAAAGACTTAGGGCCTTTGAGTTACTTTTTGGGGATTGTTGTCAGGCGTCATTCAGATGGATTGTTTTTGTCTCAATGAAAGTATGCTACTGAGATCATAGAGAGGGCTGGGATGTCATCTTGTAAGTCCATTTCCACTCCAGTTGATGCAAAACCCAAGCTTAGTGCCGCGATAGGTGCACCATACGAGGACCCGACCCGCTATCGCAGTCTTGCAGGGGCCCTTCAGTATCTGACCTTTACTAGACCGGATATTACGTATGCTGTTTAGCAGGTGTGTTTATTCATGCATGATCCCAGGGTTGAGCACATGAATGCAATTAAACGCATCATTCGATATATTCAGGGGACACTGGACTATGGTTTGCACTTATATCCTTCATCTACATCCACATTGGTCTCATACACAGATGGTGATTGAGGTGGTTGTCCCCGACACCAGACGGTCGACGTCTGGCTACTGTATGTACCTTGGCAACAACTTGGTCTCATGGTCAGCGAAGCGTCAGGCAACTCTATCACGCTCAAGTGCAGAGGCCGAATATCGAGGGGTAGCGAATGTGGTCTCCGAATCATGTTGGCTACGTAATTTGTTTTTGGAGCTTCATTGTCCCATTCATAAGGCAACCTTGGTATAATGCGATAACATTAGTGCCATCTACCTGTCAGGTAACTCGGTTCAGCATCAGCGCACTAAGCATATCGAAATGGACATTCATTTTATCCGTGAAAAGGTTGCTAGGGGTCACGTTCGTGTATGCCATGTCCCGTCTCGTTATCAAATTGCAGACATCTTTACAAAGGATCTTCCCTCGGTCCTTTTTGAAGATTTTAGGGACAATCTCAGCGTTCGAAGACCGCCTGCTATGACTGCGGGGGTGTGTTAAATATACAATATACACACAATATACATGTATATATTGTATATTAAAGTCTCGGATCTGCCCAGCTGTAGCTCTCGGTTTTGAGTATATTTTAGGTAATATAGTTATGGTAAATAGACAATGTAAGAATATTGTATATTAGGAAAATATATGTATAGTATATTGTAATGTATTTGTTACCTACATTAGGATTATATACTACCATAATTGTAGAGTTAGAATTATGGTAGAATAAGATTTTAGGAATAGAATAGGAATAGGATTCTCCTATTTTATAACTTGTATATATATCTATTCAAGTAATGAAAATAATCAAGGGGATTATTTCTTTCACTAATATTTAAATTAAATTACTTCCAAATTTGCAAGAAATTATTTTCTCAAACAAAATAAAAAAATTGGATCAAATAAACTGAAATAACACGTGCACTATAACATAAATTGTTGGGCCCGAGCTAGCAACATTTTTTATGTTCATGCATAAAGTTTTTGTAGCTTAAGCGAACAAAATAATAAAGACTTAATTATAGTAACATTAGATATAGAACGTACAAACTAAGATATTGGGCCCATGCATAGCACGAACAACATCCTACTAGTTATTGTTAAGACTTAAGAGTCCCACATCGAAAATGAAATGGGAACATGGACTTTTATATGGACTTGGACAATTCTCACCCTACAAGCTATCTTTTGGGGTTGAGTTAGGCCCAAGATCTATTCTTTACATGGTATCAGAGCCAGATCAATTCCAATAATTTGTTCACCGATATTGGACCCCCAAATTATATTGTCCACACTTCAGTTAACGAGGTCTGGGCGTGCGGGTGTGTGTGTTAGGTAGATTTTAGTACTGTTTAGAGTGTGTTTTAGGGAGTCTTTTGTTTGTCTTTTAGTTATTTTGTGCAGTATTATGCGTGTGTTGTGTGTTTTCAGGTTTTAAGCGATTCAGAAAGGAATAAAGCGAATCGAAAGGAAATAGGCGGCTATTAAGGACAAAAATGCATAGATGGTCACAAGAAATGAGCCAAAGAAGCCCCGGAAAGCGTGAAAAGCAGTCTAAACGAATTCCGGACGACGAAGGCTAAAGAGCCGCGATGCAACAAGCAGAAGAGTCGCGGCACAACAGTGCCGCGGCGCCCAACATTAGCGCCGCGGTGCCCCATTGGCAGTGAGCAAGGATGTTTCAGCATCGAATTAGTGCCGCGATGCTTTAATAGCTGAACTGCGGCGTCGACGACGTCAGTACAACGAAAAACCTAAATTTAACAAGGGCAAAAAGGTCAATTTTGGGGTTTTTTCATGATATATATTTGAGGAGACGTTTTTCTGAAAAGGAAGAACACTTTGGAGACGAGAAACAAGAGAACAAGGAGCCATTAGAGACATCTATTGTTCAAGTTCTTTTCCTTTTATTTGTTTAAATTCAGTTTATGTTGGATATTAAATTGATTAGTTCTTAGCATGTCTATGAGCTAATTACTTTTATTATGGTTTTCCGTTGAATCACTTGAAACTCTATTATGATTTAATGCATCGTTAATGTTCTTCTTCATCTATTAAAATCTATTCAACTTGCGTTTATTGAATGATAATTAATTGGCCATTAGTTTTCATTATCTATATGAGTTCAAATCGAGATCTGAAAAGGGAGATTTGAATATGCTATAGTTGATTACACGTAGGTTTAATCTTGAACGAAAGTATCACGACTTCCTATGTAGCGTTTTAGGTTATTGATCTTAATCCTCCTATGTGGTCGAGCTTATCATACAACTATAGAAAGTTCTCACTTAGGTTGAGTTTTTATATATCCTAACCGGAATATAGAACATCTAAGTTAACCTGCTATCTTAATAAGAAGAAGAATTGTTAGTCTTGCATTAATGAATGATAGAGTGGAAAGTTGAAGAGATTGGAAACCCTAATTCCTTCATTACTGAATTAAACTTCGTGTGTTTTCATTGCTATTTTATTCTATAAATTCATGTTAGTTTGTTAATTCTTTAGTTAGAAATCATCACTTATATTCGTTAGCCAAATAGAAACTAAAGATTAGTTAATTGACACTTGATAAATCAGTCTTTGTGGACGATACTCGGTCTTACTGAAATTTATTACAAATTGCGATACGTACACTTGCGTAGCATCTAGAAATACCGCAAACAGAGTGTTAAGAGTCCCACATCGGAAATGGAATGGGAACATGGACTTCTTATATGGACTTGGACAATCCTCACCCTATAAGCTAGCTTTTGGGGTTGAGTTAGACCCAAGATTCATTCTTTACAGTTATTACATAGGGGTATGGATAATGGAAATGTAGAGGGTATTACAACGTAGGGATTCGAATCATCACCAACAAGGTGAACGTTAATGTAGTCAATCAACTGAGCTACTAGATGACTACATAATCTTGTGTTTATACTGTCTACCATCGATCAAAATTACCTAGCAGCAGAATACTCCTAGCAGCGCCACTGCGCCAAACCACAACCATCTTTGTACTATTAGTTATGATGACATCCTTTTATGTGGCATTAACAGAACGAATCCTGCAACATAGGCCCATTTCTTTCTTCAGTATGGGTTTGTCCAAGTTGATTGAAATAACTCTTGTTATAATTTTCTTCCTCTATTCAATAACTAGTCCACAAATTTCTCATATGCTTTAGAAGAAGGTTTCTTCTTTTAATTTCTTGCAATGTTCTTGGTTGTAACGTTGGTTTCCCTAGGGGAACTTCAGGCTACCTAGGCAGTGACATGCAGTGCCTCGGAGCTGAGCATATTGGGGCGATCAGGTCATCACAATAGATTTTACCGACGATCATTTCCGCTGGTAATTAATTTACTAATTATTGGATTGTAAACGAATTTGAAACAATTTTCATAAAAAAAATCAATAACACATTACAAACTGTTTGCCAAATAAACTTTACCAACCGAAAGTTCAGTTAGTAGATATCACGGTGAAATATAAAAATGTAATTAGCAACAGAAATCTGATAGATTTCCAACCCATAATCAGTGCCGGCTCTATAGCTAGGCAAATAAGGCATATGCCTTAGGCCCCCAAATTTTCTCAAGAATAAATTATGTTTTAAATTTTAAATGTAAAATTGATTATTTATGATAAAAGTATCATTTTGTGTAAATTTATATTATTTTGTTCTCTTTAACCTTTATTCAAGTAGAAGAAATAAAGAAAACATTATTTTGCACTTCTCACCTTCTGACCGCTAACACTTAACCTTATTTTACTCTCTTTCACTGTTTTTGTACTCTCTTTCTTAGGATTTCTGATAAATTAGAATAATATTCTGTCAAAAATAAGAGTTAATAATCGAAAAATGAATTGCAAATTCTTTTTTTTTTGTTTCTCTTAGGTTATCAAGTAGTGTGGCAAGCATATTAAAGTGGAGTATAACAAGTTATCAAATTTTTGAATTAGATTTAATCGTTCTAACTCTATTATTTTTATCTAAAATTTGTCAAACTTATTACTTATAGTATTATAACCATTTCTCTAATGATTGCCTCAGCAGTAGAACTTTTTCAACATCAAAATTGTTAAATTTTTAACTAAAATAAAAAATTCAAAAAGAAATTATTCGAAGAAATAAATTATAAAAAATTATTAAGTAATAATTTAGCATCTAATAAAGTTAGAAAAATAGGTTTCGAATAAATATAAGTATATGAAGTTTTTTTAGGTTTTAGGCCTCTAATTAAAGTTTTTCTTTAGGCCCCCGATTATGTTAAGCCGCTCCTTCACATTACAAGCAGAACTCATTTATGTTGGTAAATATTGCGAGAAAAAAATAGCAAATAATTTAAGAAAATATTACCGACGGATTACTAACTACTTATACTAAAGGATTCTATTTCTGATGGTAATTTACCAATGAAGAATATCCGTTTATAAATTTGCTTACAAAATGGGTTTGGTAAATTTGCCAACGAATTCCAATCCCATTAGTAAATTTTGTGAACAGATTTCATGTCCATTCATAAATTACCAATTGAATGTGAATCTATTGGTAAATCCTGCCGACGGATTCCATAATTATCCCATTAGCTAACATTTCTTTTATTCCGATCACACCCTGTCAGCGTCACTCCGGCCTAACCCCACTCCCGGAAACTACCAGTCACCGACAACATACCGACATCACCATCCCACGACCAGGACCCCCCACCCCACAAACATCTTCTCTGCAAAGAGAGAACGTGCAACCTTCTCTGCTCCCACTAGCCTTGCACGCCGGCGCCGCCACATCATTGACGCCGCCACGAGCCACTGCATCAGGCAGTGTCCGGCGGTCTCTCTCTCCTTTTTTTCTTCTGCAGATATCACTAGATCTGCGACGTCGTCTGGCAGCGAACAATAGTTTCCGGTAGGAACAATGATTTTAGGAAGTGAATAGTGTTTTTCGGCACGTGATAAGCAATTTCCGGCGTGTGAACAGGTTTTATCAGCCTGAAGTTGGTACCTCCAGTTGTCTGTACTCAGTATTTGTTCTTATCTGTGTTGTTCAATTTTGCGTGTTGCGTTTTATTAAATTTGGACTTTACATTCTTGCATGTATTCTTGTTGCCCTTTGTTTTATCATTCAGATCTGTAGTAGCCTGACTTACCTCTATATTCTTGCTAACTTGTGCTCTAGTATTGAGTCCCGTGTGTGTTGGCGTTAACTTTGGATTAGTATTTTTTGTGTCTTTGCTCTAGTGGCTTTAGTGAATGATGGTAGACTAGGGTCATGTTTTCGGTCGGGGACGGGGGCAAAGGGTAGGGGGTAAGTGGGGTAAGGGAGATGCTAGGCTGAGAATAGGGTCTTGGAATATTGGAACTTTAACGGGAAAGGCCATAGAGCTAGTTAAGATTCTTAAGAAGAGGAAGATTAATATAGCATTTGTCCAAGAGAACAAATGGGTAGAACCTAAGGCTAAAGATGTAGACGGATATAAGTTATGGTTCTACGGTAGGTCGAAGTATAGGGATGGGGTAGGCATTTTGGTAGACAGCGAATTAAGGGATCAGGTGGTAGAGGTGAGGAGGGTCAATGACAGGACGATGGCGATTAAGTTGGTAGTTGGAGGTTCACTATGAACATTATTAGTGTTTAGGCACTACAAGCGGGCCTAGACGAGGAGGAGAAGAAACGCCTTTGGGAGGATTTAAAAGAAGTGGTGGGAGGTATACTATCCACTGATAAGTTATTTGTAGGAGGGGATTTCAATGGATATATTGGGTCACGTCCAGGAGTTATGACAACGTGCATGGAGGATTTGGACTTGGAGTCAGGAATAGGGGAGGCGTCTCATTTTTGAAGTTCGCTAGAGCTTGTGGGATGGTGATAGCCAATTTTAGATTCTTGAAGAAGGAGGAACACTTGGTGACTTTCCGTAGTTCGGTGGCTAAGACTCAGATAGACTTTTTGCTCCTTAGGAAGGTTGTCAAAGGTCTTTGTAAAGACTGTAAGGTTATTTCGAAGGAGGATCTTACAACTCGACATAACTTTTGGTGATGGATTTGGAGATCAAGTTGGAGAAGAAGAAGAGGGTTGTGGATGACAGGTTAAGAATCAAATGAGGGAGTTTGACCATGGCTAGTGAAAAAGATACGGGGGAGAGGTTGATGGCCAAGGGGGCTTGGGGGAGTAGTGGGGATGCAACCGGCATGTGGGATAGGACAGTCAGTTACATTCGGGAGGTATCCAGAGAAGTGCTAGGAGTCTTGTGGTGTTATCGTGGTGGACATCGAGAGGACTGGTGGTGGGATGACGAAGTTCAAGAAAAAGTGGAAGCGAAGAAAGCGGCGTATGTGAAATTGGTAGAAAGCAAATATGAGGTGGATAAGTGGACGAATAGAGAACTGTTTAAGATAGCGAGGAATGAGGCAAAGATAGAGGTTACATCGGTGAAAACGGCGGCTTTCGAACGCCTGTATGTGGAATTAGAGGAGAAATGAGGGGATAAGAAGTTATACAGACTAGCCAAGACAAGGGAGAGAAGGGCCCGTGACTTGGATCAAGTGAGGTGCATTAAGGACGAGGACGACAAAGTACGGGTGGAAGAAGTGCATATTAGGCGGAGGTGGCAGTCTTACTTCCACAAACTCTTGAACAAAAAAGGAGATGGAGACATTGTGCTGGGAGATCTAGAGAATTCTGGTAGGCACATGGATTTTAGGTGTTGTAGAAGCATTAAGGTTGAGGAGGTTACGGGTGTTATTCGCTAGATACGCAGAGCCGAGCGACCGAGCCTGATGAGATCCAATTGAATTTTGGAAGAGCGCAGGCAGGGATGGTTTGGAATGGAGAACTGAGTTGTTTAACGTCATTTTTAAGATGGCAAGAATGCCCGAAGAATGGAGGTGGTGTACAATGATTCCCTTGTACAAAAATAAAAGTGATATCCAGAGTTGCAACAACTATAGGGGTATCAAGCTGTTGAGCCACTCTATGAAAGTTTGGAAAAGAGTCGTGGAGACGAGGGTGAGAAGAGGCATGTCTATTTCCGAGAACCAGTTTGGATTAATGCCGGGACGTTCGACTATCGAAGCCATTTATCTTATTAGGAGGTTGGTGGAGCAGTATAAAGAGATAAATAAATACTTACTTATGGTTTTCATCGACCTCGAGAAGGCATCCTAGGGAGGTTCTATGGAGATGTTTGGAGGTTAGAGGTGTACCTGTGGCATACACTAGGGCGATCAAGGATATCTATGATGGAGCCAAGACTAGAGTACAGACAGTAGGAGGAGACTCGGAGCACTTCCCAGTAATGATGGGGCTGCACTAGGGATCAGCTCTTAGCCCATTCCTATTTGCCTTGGTGATGGACGGTCTGACGTGATAAATTCAAGGGGAGGTACTATGGCGTATGTTATTCGTAGATGACATAGTCTTGATTGATGAGACTCGCAGCGGAGTGAATGCCAAGCTGGAGGTTTGGAGATAGATTTTGGAGTTTAAAGGGTTCAGGTTGAGTAGGACCAAGACAGAATATTTGGAGTGAACTCAGAAACGAGAGTGACCCTGAGACAAGCGTGGAGGTAAGGATTGATACTCAGGTCATTCCGAAGAAAGGAAGCTTCAAGTACCTAGGATCTATTATCCAAGGAAATGGAGAGATTAATAACGATGTCACACATCGTATTGGGGCAGGGTGGATGAAATGAAGGCTCGCATCTGGAGTCTTGTGCGACAAAAAGGTGCCACCAAAACTTAAAGGTAAGTTCTATAGGGTGGTGGTTAGACCGACTATGTTGTATAGGGCGGAGTGTTGGCCAGTCAAGGCTTCGCACATACAAAAGATGAAAGTCGCGGAGATGAGGATGCTGAGATGGATATGTGGGCATACAAAGAGAGATATAATTAGAAATAATGATATCCGGGAGAAAGTGGGAGTGGCATCGGTGGATGATAATATGTGGAAAGCGAGGTTGAGATGGTTCGGGCATGTGCAGAGGAGAGACACAGATGCCCCAGTGCAGAGGTGTGAGAAGTTGGCTATGGACGGATTCAGGAGGGGTAGAGGTAGGCCGAAAAAGTATTGTGGAGAGGTGATTAGACGGGATATGGTGCAGGTGCAACTTACTGAGGACATGACCTTAGATAGGGGGTTGTGGAGGACACGAATTAGGGTAGAAGAGTAGTTGGTACTCGAGCGTAGTCGTACTTATGCTTACAAATTGATAGTTGTAGTGCTATTACTGTAGGCCCGATTAGCCTATCACACTTATAGGCACATTATTGCTTTCTAATCCACTGTAGTTTGATTTCTGCTGCTATGTTGTTAGCTATTGCTCCATTTTGTTTGAATGCACTTTATATTGTTTTAATTCCTTATCTGAGTCTGACCGTTTCTCTTGCTTTACTCTTTACTATTATTTTACTCGCGCTTTGTTTTGATTGTCTTGCTTGTGATTATGCTTTTTCTTGAGCCGAGGGTCTCCCGAAAACAGCCGCTCTACCTACCAAGGTGGAGGTAAGGTATGTGTACACTCTAACCTCCCCAGACCTCACGGTATGAGATTTCCGTTGGTAAAACTAATGTTAATTCTTGTTCGTTAGTAAAATACTGAAGGATTGAGAATCAATTGGTAAATTTGCCATGTTTCCATTCTGTTGGTGCTAACGGATTTTCATATTTGTTGATAATTTGCCAACCAAATTGCTATCCACGGGTGTTTTACTGACTAGGTCCTACTATGGATGTGTTTGCATACCCCGAAAACTAGAACGACCAGTCAAAACCATAAAATCTAAACCTCAAATTGCCAAATAGTTTATAAATTGAAATTTGTACACTGCTATGCCATTGTCAAATTTCAATTTGTTCTGGGTGTTAAGTTAAGAACCATAAAGATCGATTCAAGAAATAGTGGAGCAATTAGAATTATGGCTTCTCTTTAAATCTTGTATAATTTCATCACAAGTGGACCTGCATTGCTTGGGCAACAGAGAAGTCCTCGCTAATTGTGGTAACTTGTCCAATATGAGCTTCCCATCCAAAGCCAATATTCTGCCACATGCATTGAATCGTATAACAGACAAAAATCAGTGCATGTATATACACTTTTCAGCAAACCAAAGATCATTTTACCTAGTACTCTTGAAGTAGCCAACTTAATACAACTATATAACTATGTACTATTATATATATTTTAAAAAATATATACATACAATTCCAATAAAAGATACTGATGAGATAGTCTAGATGTGCTGGCCAGCATGTAGATCCGCCAATGCCCAGCCACGCCCCAAAATAACATAGGAAAGGAGTGGATAAAAGGATTAAAGTTATACACATTGCGTGTCAATGATATTTGTAATATATATCCATATAATTTAATATATTATATCAAGTTATTAATCTATTTTCTAGAATATGACATTGCGTTTGCAATTAAAAGTTACTTATTATTGTAGATCAAAAATTTATCCGATGATATAAAAATTTCAATTACAAGTGCGTAAAATGTATACTCCATTGCGAATATGTTCATTAAACATATTCAAAACTAATCTGGTCAAATATGAAGTGCTCATTCAATATGGGTCCCAAATCTAGACTCAAAGATTTATGAAATGCAAAATTTGTCAAGAATGATCATCAATAATCAATATTCAATAATATAAAAAATCTTATTCCTACTCTACTCCCAAAACCCTATTCTATTTGTACAAAAATTCTACAATTATGGTAAGTGTACAATGCTAATTAAATACAACAACATATTACCAAACATAGCTCCAAACCGTTATATACTCGTCTATGTATACCATGTATATCACGGTCTCCAAATTGTCTTGTGTTTCCGTGATATACACGGTATACACAAGACAGTGTATATACCGTGTATACTGTGTATATAACGGTATACTTTCAACCGTGATATACATGGTATACATAGCCGAGTATATCACGATTTGGAGCTATATTTGGTAATATGTTGTTGTATTTAATTAGCATTGTACACTTACCATAATTGTAGAATTCTTGTACAAATAGAATAGGTTTTTGGGAGTAGAATAGGAATATGATTTTCCATATTATGAATATTGTAAATTGTATATATACTCATTCATTAATGAAAATAATCAAGGAATTATTTCTTTCATGGTATCAGAAGTTTAGGTCTAACTTGCTTCAACCGATTTCCTCTCTTCCGTTGCCTCGGTTTCTGTGTCCATTCTCGGAATCCGTGCAACATTACCTCCTCTCTTCCCAAATTTTCTTCCAAATCCCTCGTTCACCTATTGTTCTTTCGTTAAGTCTACGTCAAAGAACATGTTTCATCCTACCCTTACTGTTTCCAACATCAAGAACCACATCCCTATTGTTCTTGAGATAGAAACCGTTCAATATGCGACGTGGCCAGAATTGTTCAAAATTCACGCAATTTCACATCAAATCCTCAATCACATAATTCCTCCCACCGTCCCTACACCTGTGGAGGATCCTCAGTTATGGATCACTCTTGATACTACTGTCCTTCAGTGGATTTACTCAATTATTTTTATCGACCTTTTACAGAAGATCATTGAACCAGACACTACGGTTATGGCTACCTGGAATAGATTGCGTGATATATTCCAGGATAACCAACATTCTCGAGTTTTCACCCTTGAGCAAGAATTTTCACAAGTCAGCATGGAAGATTTCCCGAATGTTTTGGCTTATTGTAAACGGCTCAAGGAATTGGCGGACCAACTCCGTAACATTGGAGCGCCTGTTACAAATAATCGTCTTGTTCTACAAATGGTTGCAAGCCTATCTGAGGCCTATAATGGAGTTGAGACTCATCTCCGTCGAAGTAATCCACTTCCACCTTTTTATCAAGCCCGTTCGATGCTCACGTTAGAAGAAGCCGACTTGGCGAAAAATGAGGCTACCAGTGCAAGTTCTATGGCGATGATGACTTCATCCGATAACTCTTACGGTTTTGTTGACAATTCAGGCCAAAACCGCAAGAAAGGTCAAAATTGTAAAAATAATGGCAAAAATCGCGGCGGCAACAATAACGGCGGGCGGAACAGTGGCAACGCCGAAAGTGGGCCTCGGGTTACTGGGCCCAGCCAGCCTGGTCTCAGCCCTGGGCCCCTTGGCAGTGGGCCTGGACAACAGTTAGTGGCCCAGTCCGCCTACTTCCCTCCCCGTTATTTCCCGAGTAATTGAGCTCCGGTCCAGCCCAATCACAGGCCCAGTTTCTCGGGTCCTTATGGCATCAACCAGCAGTGTTCCAGGTCGGGTCGGGTCAGGTCAGCATGCCGGTCTGCTTGGGCCTCAACCCCCGCAGGCCTTTACTGTTGCGAGCCTGAATTCGATTCCGACACCTATCGATATTGAGGCTGTCATGCATAGACTTGGATTAAATCCTCCAGACCCAAATTGGTACATGGATACTAACGCAACTTCTCACATGACGTCCGACCGAGGTACTCTCTCATCTTATTTCAATTTGAGCAAAAATCGTGGCATTATTATTGGTAATGACAACTCAATTCCAATTCGTGGTTACGGTCATACAACTTTGTCTCCCCCACATCCACCTCTTGTCTTGAAAAATACCCTTCATGCCCCTAACTTAATTAAAAATTTGGTGTCTGTCCGAAAATTAACTACTGCTAATTGGGTTTCTGTTAATTTTGATCCATTTGAATTTTCTGTGAAGGATTTCAAAACGGGGATACCTCTCATGAGATGCAATAGTAGGGGAGATATTTATCCACTCACGACCGACACCAGTTTCTTGAGTCAAGCCATGTCATCGACATTTGCAGCTCTAACTTCTTCCTTGTGGCATGCACGTTTGGGTGACCCTGGGTCGTCTATTATTTTTTTTTTGCATAAAAATAATTTTATTTCTTGTAAGGGTACGCGTAGTACTCCAATTTGTCATTCATGTCCGTTAGGAAAACATGTTAGATTACCATTTGTAGCCTCTACTTCTCATACTTTGACGCCTTTTGACATTATACATAGCGATTTATGGACATCTCTCATTCTAAGCTCTTTGGGCCATCGTTATTATATTTTATTTTTGGATAATTATTCTAATTTTTTATGGACCTTTCCGTTAGCGAAAAATCTCAAGTGTTTTCCATATTCTTAAAATTTAGAGCATTCATCCGTACCCAATTCGAACGGAAATAAAAAATATTCAATATGATGATGGCAAAGAATATGATAATGGGTTATTTCGAAAATTTTGTGATACTAATGACATAGTTTTTCATTTCTCGTGTCCTCATATGTCCTCACAAAATGGGAAAGCTGAATGGAAAATTCGTAGCATTAATAAATTGTCCGAACTTTATTGGCCCATGCTTTCGTACCTCTTTCTTTTTGGCTTCATGCTCTACAAAGGACTACTTACCTCTTTAACATACTTCCTACCAAAGGGTTAGCATATGCATCTCCCCTTAAAATTCTCTATAATAAGAATCAATCGTATTCACATCTTAGGGTCTTTGGGTGTTTATGCTATCCACTATTTCCGTCAACTACAATTAACAAACTTCAAGCCCGTTCTACCGCTTGTGTATTTTTTGGTTATCCATGTAATCATCGTGGTCACAAATGTTTTGATTTATCGTCTAATGAAATCATACTTAGTCGCCATGTTATTTTTTTATGAAACTCAATTTTTGTTTTCTAAAGTGAGTAGTCTCGTGCCTAGTTCGTATAATTTTTTAAATGATGAGATCTCACCATATATTATCTACTATTTATCAGACTTATCCCGTGACCAAAATATGCCAGCAGGCCCACCAATTCCCGTTGTTCCATCGCCTCTGCCTAGTGGGCCAGAACTACGGTCCAATACTGATCTCGGTACTATTCTAGTTGTCCAATCCACTAGTTTCGCCCTTGTTTCAGTTGTTGGGCCAGCAGGCCCACTGCCTGTTGGCCGGTCCATCACCAGCCCACCCACTACCCAAAATCGACCCAATTCTACCTCAAGTCATGGGCCCGTTACTCGTAGTCAAATGGGTATTTTTAAATCAAAACAACATTTTAATCTCAATTCTAATGTCTCTAAATCCTCACTACCACTTAATCTTGTGTCTGCACTACATGACCCGAATAAGAAATTGGATATGACTGACGAATATAATGCTCTTATTAAAAATAAGACGTGGGAGTTAGTACCCCGTCCCTCTAGTATTAATATTATTCGGTCTATGTGGATTTTTCTCATAAAGAAAATTTTGAGGGTTCCTTTGAGAGGCATAAGGCTCGTCTTGTAGGTGATAGTAAGACTCAACAGGTTGACGTGGATTGTGGTGAGACGTTTAGTCCGGTGGTCAAATCGGCTACCATTCACACTGTCCTTAGTTTGGCTCTCTCCAAAGCATGACATATTCATCAGTTAGATGTAAAAAATATTTTCTTACACGGTGATCTTAAGGAGACAGTTTATATGCATCAGCCCTTGGGTTTTCGAGATCCCAATCGTCCTCATCATGTATGTTTGCTGAAGAAGTCCTTGTATGGGCTTAAGTAGGCCCCGCAGGCTTGGTATAAGCAGTTTGCAGATTATGTATCCACTATTGGGTTTTTTCACAGCTGGTCTGATCATTCTCTTTTTATATATCATCGTGGTACTTCTCTGGCATATATTTTATTGTACGTAGATGATATTATATTGACTGCTTGTGATAATATGCGCAAGTCTATCATGTCACTTCTCATTTCTGAATTTGCCATGAAAGACTTGGGACCTTTGAGTTATTCTTGGGCATTGATGTCACAAGTCATTCAGGTAGTCTATTTTTAAAGGAAGTATGTTGTAGAGATTATTGAGAGAGCTGGTATGTCATCTTGTAATTCTACTTCTACTCCGGTGGATACTAAATCGAAGTTAAGTACTGCGGCTGGCTCACTTTACGAGGATCCCACACACTATCGCAGTCTTGCAGGGGCCCTTCAGTATCTTACTTTCACAAGACCTGACATTACTTATGTCGTTCAACAGGTGTGTTTGTTTATGCATGATCCTCGAATTGAGCACATGAATGCGCTCAAACGCATTATACAATACATCCATGGAACACTTGACTATGGATTGCATCTATACCATCGTCGGTCTCTACACTTGTCTCATATACAAATGTTGATTGGGGTGGCTGTCCGGATATTATACGCTCCACATCTGGTTACTGTATGTTTCTTGGTGATAACTTGGTCTCATGGTCTGCAAAGCGACAGTCTACATTGTCACGCTCCAGTGCAGAGGCGGAGTATCGAGGGGTAGCCAATGTGGTCTCTGAATCATGTTGGTTATGTAATCTTCTCTTAGAACTTCACTGTCCCATTCAGAAAGCTACCTTAGTTTATTGTGATAATATTAGTGCAGTCTATCTTTCTGGTAATCCAGTTTACATCAGCGCACTAAACAAATCGAAATGGATATCCACTTCGTTCGAGAAAAGGTAGCTCGTGGACAAGTACGCGTCTTACATGTCCCTTCTAGGTATCAAATTGCAGACATCTTTACTAAGGGTCTTCCCTCGGTTCTCTTTGAAGATTTTAGGGACATTCTCAGCGTACGAAGACCGTCTACTATCATTGTGAGGGTGTGAAAGTATACCGTGATATACACGGTATACACGGCATATACACTGCCTTGTGTATACCGTGTATGTCACGGAAACACAAGCCAATTTGGAGACCTTGATATACATGGTATACATAGCTGAGTATATCACGGTTTGGAGCTATATTTTGTAATATGTTGTTGTATTTAATTAGCATTGTACACTTACATAATTGTAGAATTCTTGTACAAATAGAATATGATTTTGAGAGTAGAGTAGGAATAAGATTTTTCATATTATTGATATTATAAATTATATATATACTCATTCATTAATGAAAATATTCAAGAAATTTTTTCTTTCAAATATCATGACTTTTAGTTAACACGTTCACATACCCGTTGAGTTTGCAGGCGAGGTAAGACTCCACAAATTGTTGAGTGCTCCTTAGGCTCAAACTTTCACAAAGCCTATAATGCTTCTGCAAATAATACTTCTGATGTTGGTTCTCGGCAAGAAAAAATCCACAATTAATTTCTTTCGAGAACGGAGTTATTTTTGTAAGAATCCTCCTATTAAGTTTCATTTGCCGCCTTATCTTTGACTGTTGCGCCTGTTTCCTCTCTTCTTCTGTTGAACAGAATATAGCAGATCTCAGGTGTGTAGTTAACCCGAAATTCTGCATAATAACATGCCTCACGTTAGCACTTATCACTGATAATAAACTTCTACTTCCTTTGTTCAATTTATATGACAGTATTAGATTGAACAACGTGTACTAAATAAAGAAGACTTTTATATCAAAGAATACTTTTTGAATTTGAGGTCTTAAATTCATGAGTAATCTCTATAGTTATAAAAGCGTACAATGGAAATTTTAAATTAGAAAATTTTCAAATATAAAGATGTGTCGTTCTTTGTAAACGACTAAAACAGTTTATATGGTCATAAAGAGTACTCCCTCTATTTCAATTTGTTTAAGTTTGACTCCGCATGGAGTTTAAGCAAATTAAAGAAACTTTGGAATGTTGTGGTCTTAAATTAAAGATGTGTGCACTGTACCAAAATACCCTTTGAATCTTGTGATCACGAATATTTCATATAGGATGTTGGGGGTAAAGAGTTACTCTAAATACAATATTCTTTTTTAAAGAGACTAAAAAAGAAAATAAGACAAACAAATTAAAACGGAAGAAGTGTATTGTAACTTTAGGACTTAGGAGGAGATTGAGACACTAACAAGGAAATTTTTATTGGTTGGATCATGAGTTTCCCAGAAAATATCACAAAGAGATGTGTAAGAAACGACTCTCTTGTCATAGGTAATCTTCACTGCTTCAGTATGTCCTGTTGCTCCTTCAGACACCTCTTTGTAGGATGGTTTCCTTATAGTTCCTCCACAGTACCCTGTTGCAGTTCTCACAACTCCTTCTACTCGACCATATGCAGCTTCAACATCATGAAATCTATCTACAATTTTTTACCTAATTAATTGCAAGGTTAAAAAAGACATGTACGTGTGTATATATTAATTGCTCTGAAATAGATAGAAATTAAAGAGAGAAACAGAGTATGTACCTCCAGCAAAAATTGCATGACATAGGTATTCTGCCGGAATATTGTTATCAGTATTTACTGACTTGGAATTGTCTGAATCTTGAGTTTTGCTCCGTCCTAGTAACTTGTAGTAATGCATAATTCAAAAAATTCTATAATTTGTCTGAAAAGGAAATATGTGGGATGGCTTCTAATTTATGTGGAATGTGCCTTAGTCTTAAAGAAAAGAGGGATGATGTATGTATATAATAAACCAAACAATCCTTCCAAAAAAGCTGCGTCGTATGAACTAGTATCTGATATATATATATATATATATAGAACACCACTTTGAATACTGCCTAGTTTAGAAAATCGTGTGGTTGGTCAATGACGGAATACCTTTTTTAATAGGTGTCATCCATTCTATTTCGGAAACAGAAAAAAAGTGCGTAAATAATATATTTTCTGAAAATATACTTTATATATACAATGACCATACACACAGGTTGAAAATAATTCAAATTACTTAACTATTAATTTGACATAACTGAAGTCTTAAATGAATCATAGTGTCATTTTCAAATTCATTTATAAGTCGAATTGTAACAAATGCTGCAAGATGTTTTACTTTTTCATAGATATATATATGTTTTAATAGGGCGGCCAACATCACTTGTAGTAAAATCTTTAGCAAAAGGTTTCATCTAATATTGCTTTGCAAAAGTTTTTCTTATGTGTGCAAAAAATTGAATTATTTAAAAATAATATGCATATCAATAGACAGACATGATTTGAAAATAATATAAATTAGTAAATATCAATTTAGAGATAACATGTAGAGTCTTAAAACAATTATAGGGACAAATTCATTCATAAATCAGAATTGTAACAAAAGACGAGGTTCACTTGCTTAAATAAAATGTTGCATTCCTATTGCTTGTGGGTTTGTGGCGACGGAGTGAGAAAAGAAGCGTGAGTGTATGGAAAAATTCTTGGCTTCTTTGGTAACGGACACCCTGCACGCTGTATGAATTCAAATAAAATTGAGCTACAACGTAGATATCGGACACTGCATGAAAAAAAATAAGAAACATAAGTGTATTAATTGACAAATGCAATGTATGGCTGATGTAATCTGACAACCGTGTTGAATGGTAGTCGTAGGAACATGACTACATATCTAATGCGGCTAAGGTAACAAGGCGGTACATGTTTGATTTTCTTTGGACGGTGATGCTGTCTAGCCTCGGTCGGATGATGTCTCGTTCTTGGCAAATCAAGCCACAATATGAAATTATATGTAACTTCTTATTCATCGGTTTTCGAATTTATAGACTGTACTTTAATTGTTTCTCTTATCACTAAAAGAACTTAATTCACCATTCTTCTGTTATTTCTCAAATAATCTCAACGGTGTTATAGTAATCACGATTTTAATTGTTAAATCTTACGTAGTTAAGAATTTTTGTCAAGTACCGGATCATCTCAATTCTTTCGTAGTTTAATTGCTATATACCGATAATGAAAAATATTATACTCTCAGATCACCTAAATAATAAAGAAGATCAGTATCCCTCAGCATGAAGAAACAATGCAACACCCGTTTCTTACTGGAGAATTTGTTGCTTCCATTTGGAATTATTACACAAGTGCACTTGATATTCTTGGTCCTTTGGTATAGATTCATCAGACTGTTGTGATATGATGGCATGTCAAATGTTCTCTAAAACTGAAGCCTGTCATTCAAGCAATTCAAACATTCATTTGTTGGAAATTATGAAAGAGGAGAAATGCAAGATTACATGATGGTTCAATGAGTAGAGCTAAGGTTATATGTTGTATCAATCAGAATATCCATCACTTTGCAGTTACAAGGTACCTTTGGTTGAAACAAATGCCACAAGACTGACCACAATTGGTGCAGTTCTTGGAAGGATATAGGCCAGTAATGAGAAATATGATGGTTCAATGGAGATGTCCTTCAACAGGTTGGTATAAGTGCAATACAGATGGTGCTTCAAGGGGAAATTCAGGCTTAAGTTCAGCAACTTATTGTATTAGAAATGTAGAAGGAGACTTGGTGCTTGCTAGCTCTAGGAAATTAGTAGATACTGCAAATATATGTGATGAGGCTACAACTATTCATGATGGTATTAAATACTGCATCAACAATCATTTACAAATTGTTCTCATTGAAACTGATTCTTTAATAATGGTAAACATTTTGGAGGGGAGATGGGATATTCCATGGAAAATCAGGTTGGAGGGGAGATGGGATATTCCATGGAAAATCAGGTTGGTGATGAGAAGGATACAACACTGGAGGAATATAGGTTATATGCAGGTTGCTCACATCCTTAGGGAAGGCAATGCACTGTCAGATTTTTTAGCTAACATGATTTTTGGTTTTGCAGGTACAATACAAATAAACAGTTTTTAGGAATTACCAAGCCAAGCAAGGACGATTCTAAACAGTGATAAAAGTATGAGACCTCATTTCAGGTACTCAGCTTACAGGAATAGAGAGCCAGATTGATGCATATTCTGCAGATCATCAGAATTCATTAAGCAGTCAAAACTGTTTGATGAACAAGATACAAGCAGAACAAGTTATTCACATGAGATAACCACTATATAATCATCTAAAAGTATCCTATCTAATGTGTGGTATTAACAGAAATATTCAACTCGTTAAAAGGATATCATTAGATGATGAATACAGTCATTACAAGAAGATCAAATACCAGATGACCGAGGAGTACAATGACTACATACTTACAGCAGCAGGATCACTCTAAAGGAATATAAAAAATTCTGCTACAACAACTTAGAACAAAATGCTACTACATTCTGCTTGATTTATCAGTTGGATTTGATTTCATAGCACCTGGTGAGAGCTTAGAGGTGACTGATAGTGACATCAATCCAAAACAGATGTTTGTTCCAGCATTTAGTTCTAGGTTGTTTGCATTAGCTTCTGATTCAAGGTTAACTAACTAGATTTTCTTTCTAGAGTAGGTTCTTTTTGTTTTTCTGTTTTGTTTTTCCACTTTCTTGTGTACCTACTTTTTGGATTATGAAATAAAACACCATAAGCATACTGCTTGTGGTTTTTCTTTAAAAAATAGATTAAAATTATATTGAGCGTAAATTTTTATCTGTCAATACATATGATAAAATCATTCTCTTCCCCTCACTCACACGATAAAAGATTAATAGGGTGTTTGAATTGGCTTATTTTAAGTGCTTATTAGTTTTTAAGCTTTTTTCTATTTTTTGTGGTGCTTGGATAAAATAAAAAGTGCTTTTAAGCACTTACTTTTAGGAAAAAAATATAAAATAAGTCAAAAGCCAAAAGTTGGGTATTATCAACTTTTAGCTTTGAGCTCTTAAACTGCTTTTAAAAAGTCAATACAAACACCCTGTGTGTGAAATATATCCAGAATTAACAAGCAAAGTAAATTTGTGTTCATGCCACCATATATTTGATAGCGAATATATTACCATATATTCGTCGTATATTCTGTAACTAATATTAGTGTGTAATTATGTAAAATAGAGATCCTCATTCAATTAGGATTCATCTTGTACACACTATATATATTTTTATTAATGAGAAAGACTCCCCAAGAAAGATTAATACAATCTAACATGGTATCAAGAGTCAAACCCTAAAAACACCTAAACCTAAGTCTTTTCCCAATGACTGTCGCCCCCTACTCCTCGGTCGACGACTTCCCCCACCACCATTCAGCCCCTTTAATGTATTCCATGGCTACTCCCACCTCTCCCACGACTTCTTCCTCCTTCCCAGTCATCACCCACAACCCTACCACTCCCTCATCTACTTCTTCTTTCCATCCGGCATTTTCCGTCACCAATATCAAGAACTTCATTCCCTTAGTTCTTGATCAAGAAGATGGTCAATATTCTTCGTGGGTTGAACTCTTTCACATACATGAATGTTCTTAGAACGTGCTTGATCATATTGACGACTCCTTCCCTCTCCCTATCGAGGTCGCCGAAATGGTATCGCACCGACTTGCCGCTATCGTCAAGCAGTAGATTTTTGGCACCATATCTTATGACTTGCTTCATACAATAATGAAAATTGGAGCCTCAGCTCGTGAGTTATGGATACGATTGGAGGAGATATTTCAGGACAACAAGAACACACGTACCGTATACGTGGAGGAACAATTTAATAATACATCTCTCGAGAATTTTGCCAACATGTCCGAGTATTGTAAACAATTGAAGTTAGTTGCAGACCAATTATCCAATGCGGGGACACCAATTTCCAAAACAAAAATGGTTCTACAACTAGTTTTTGGATTACCGAAGGGTGAATACGATACTCTAGCGACTATGATCCAACAAGCCGATCCACTACCCAGTTTCAATAGGGCCCATTCACAATTACTATTGGAAGAAACCCGACATGCCAAACATGACGAACATAATCAAAAGGTGTTAGCAATTGAAACTCCGGTGACAAACACCACACCTGACGGCTAGCCACTACGGCCAGACAACCAACAACTGCGTGGCAGCTGCGATAGTGGCAGAGGCGACAAAGGTCGCGACAATGGCAGAGCCGACAGAGGCCGCAGGCGTGGGGGACGAGCAGGCCAACAGTCCCATGCCAGCCAGAATTTCTAGTGGGCTGACCCAAGCCACTGGCTGAACCCAGGCAACTGGGCCTCGCCCCCTACCCTTTTCCTACAGCAGCAGCGACCCAGTACCAGGCCAACTGGCAGTCTGGCATTTGGGGCTCATCACCAGCCCCACGTCAGGAGACCCACTTGGCCCAGCATGCACATCTCATGACGGCCCTGCAACAGTAGACCGCGTACGTCTTAGCCCCCACTGATTTGGGCCAGGCCTTCAACTTATTAAATCTACAGCAACCCGATAAAAATTGGTACATGGATACGAGAGCCATTTCTCATCTCACCCGTTCCTCAGGTAATCTCTCCTAACTATTTTGTTTGAACTACCTTCAATTTATTACGGTCAGTAATGGTCATCACATTCCAATTCAAGATTATGGTACCACCCACACAAAATTACCTCACCCACCCTTCTCCCTAAATAACGTCCTCTATTCTCCTAACATCATTATAAACTTAATATATGTTAGGAAATTTACTCGTAACAATTCGGTATCTGTTGAGTTTGACCCCTTTGGTTTTTATGTGAAGGATCTACTTACGGGGACACCTCTTACGAGATGCAATAGTGTGAGGGACCTCTATCCGTTCTCATCCACTTCCGCCGCCAGACCCCGATCATATACCTCTCTCACTATAATCTCTCCGTCAACTTGGCACAATAGACTTGGACACGCAGGCGATCCTGTTTTTAATTTTTTTAGAAGCAATAATTTCATTCGATGTAATAATGGGAACCTTGCCCAAAATTGTTATTCTTCCCCTTTAGGCAAACATGTTTGCCTTCCTTTTAAGTCATTTTTTGGTGTTACTTTTTCTCCCTTTGACATTAGTCATGCGGACTTATAGACATCTCACATTACTAGTTCACTGGGTCATAAATATTATCTCATTTTATTAGATGATTTTTTTCACTTTCTCTGGGTTTACCCACTTAAATTCAAGTCTAAGATTTTTGCCAAGTTTCTTGAATTTCGTATCTATATCAAAACACAATTTGAAAGAGCCATCAAATTGTTTCAATGTGATAATGATCATGAGTTTAATAATTCCACGTTTCATAAATTTTGCACAAATAATAGCATGGTTTTTCATTTTTCGTGTCCCCACACCTCCCCCCAAAATGGTAAAGCCAAACGAATCATCCGCACTATCAATAACATGGTTCGTACGATCCTTTTTCATTCCTCTCCCCCCTTCCTTTTGGGTTTATACCATTAAAATGGTAGAATACATTCTTAATATATTACCTACCCGCACTCTTCACAATAAAACACCCACTGAAATTCTATTCCGTCGGATCCCCTCCTATGATCACCTTCGGATTTTCGGTTGCCTTTGCTACCCGAATCTTGCCTCCGCGGCCCCTCATAAACTAGTATCTCACACCACTCCATATATCTTCTTAGGCTTTCCGTCCAATCATATGTGTATTTATGCTATGACTTGTCTACACGTAAGATCCTTGTCTCTCGCCATATCACGTTTGATGAATCAATTTTCCCATTTGCAAACATCCAAAAAAATTGGAACACGGATTACATCTTTCTCGATGACTCCAGTGTCTCCCCTATTTTCCAGACCCTACTCCGTCGTGATACCGTCCCTACTATTCTGTCACTACCCAACCCCACCGCTGCCACCCCTATCCCGTCAAAATTCCCTCCACCAGCGTCGATCCAAACCGCCACTATCTCCCCCACCTACTGGCAAACCAATCCGACAACCACCCTCCCGCCGAATATCTACGAGGTCAATTAATAAGTGTTCTACTCTTGAAATAATGTAGCTAGAATAACGATGTGAATTTGAAAGTTTAAGGAATCGTACTTTGAGTTGTAGGTTCTCTTATTACTTTCTCTACTTTTGAATGCAAAAAAGACGTTTAAAATATAGGGACAACTCGCTTGATGCTACGACAAGTACAAGGGAAAAAAGGGGTAATAGGTGCCAACAAAGTTTTCTAAGATCGCTTAATACAAAATATTCTTACACACCATATGAACTTTTGCATAATTGACCACATTAGTTAGGAAATAAAAGTCATAAACCTAGATAACAAAAGAGTCATGTACCTAATGACTTAATATATATCCTAACTGTTGCACGAATAATACAAATCATGGACCTAGTCAGCGGGCTTGTACCAATCCTTGCTGACAAAGTCAGTGAAGTCGACAAGCTGCTACAAATCCTTCGACCCTCTTCCAACCTACTAGTAGCGTCTTCAAACCTATTCTTCCGATCCTCTTCAAACCTACTAACAGTTCCTTCAACTTCAAGCTTATTCCTCCGGCCCTCTTCAAATCTATTAGTACGTCCTCCAAAGCTATTCCTCGGCCCTCTTCAAATCTACTAATAACGTCCTCCAAAGCTAATCATCCTACCCTTTTCAAACCTGATACTAGTTCCTTCAATTTTACCCTCATAGCAGAAGTCCACGGTGTGCCCAGATTTGTGGCAATAGCTGCAAAATTTATCTGTATGAGAAGTTCTAGTGCCGCGATGATCATGATCGTACAAACGTGTATTAGTGACGGGCGGTGGTTCCCCTGATTTACCTCTCCTACGTCTTTCATCATCTTGGAGAATCGAATAGACTTTCTCTAAAGAAGGCAACGGATTCAAACCTAACATATTGGTGGGAGGGTTGCGTCCACCCATATTTAATGACTTAAACACTAGGGTTCCGCATGTTGGAGACTTTGTTTCTTCACACGTGCATAATCTACTAAGTGAGTAGATGACCGTAGGGCCAAGGATCGCCAAATTACGTTAAGAAATGAAAGAGATATTGGTCCACGAAGTAAGGTGTTTGAGGCATGAAAATATGGTGTGGGACAAATCTACCACATCAGTGAAAAAATGAAGAATAGTTTATTTTATAAGCCTAAAAATGGATAAGGGTTTGGGACCCCAAGGGGTAACCCATGTGTTTGAAGGAGGGAGGGCCTAGGTGTGCTTGGATTCGAGGCTAAGCCCACACGCGCGCCTCCCGTCCACTCCCGTCCAGTTCGGGTCGTGGGTCTCAAGTCTCGGGCTACTGCTGATATTATCTTTTGAAGAGACAAAGCCTGTTGGCTTTCTGGCTGCTGACAACATTCCTAAAACTTCAGGGACCAAATTGTTTAGTAGATGACCGTAGGGCCAACGATCGTCAAATTTCGTTAAGAAATGAAAGAGATATTGGTCCACGAAGTAAGGTGTTTGAGGCATGAAAATATGGTGTGGGACAAATCTACCACATCGGTGGGAAAATGAAGAATTGTTCTTTTTATAAGCCTAAAAAATGGATAAGGGTTTGGGACCCCAAGGGGTAACCCATGTGTTTGAAGGAGGAGGACCTAGGTGTGCTTGGGTTCGAGGCTAAGCCCACACGCGCGCCGCCGCCCGTCCCGTTCAATTCAGGTCTCGGGTCTCGGGTCGTGGGTCTCGGGCTACTGCTGATATTATCTTTTGGACCCCAAACTGTTTAGTATTTACAGTTTGTTCCCTAGAGTTTCAGAAATGCTGTCAGTAGCCAGAAAGCCAACAGTTTATGGCATTAACCATCTGAAATATTTTGCACTTACTACAAAACGTTTCAGGCCATGACTACACCTCTTAAAGGACCTCTTAACATCTCTCCTCCTCCTAGACACTATATATTAAGATATGAAACAGATTTGAGGCAGAGAATAAAAAAAAAGGAGAAAGATACAGAAACAATAGAAAGAAAAGAACAGAAACTCTTCCTTTTTCATTCTTCAGCAAGTCGTTTCATGTTTGTTTTCTTCGTCAGAATCAACCTATTTGCTTTGAAGTGTTGATTAGTTGTTGTTTTATCTTGGGAGACTATTGCCCGCTAACGTAAAAACATATATACGGGGCAATCTTGTCTTAAAGACAGAGAGTCATCTCTCGACTCAGCCACAGTTATAACAATCCATATTTAGTGTTTCTTGATTTCAGGTTATCAAGATTCAAGACTCAACAAGCTTGCGGCAATTATAATTTTGGATGTTAGTTTATCCTTTCGAACACTTGTAATATTTATTTACTTCTCGTACTGAAATTATATCCAACACATATATTTCGACTTTCAGTATAGAAATCTCATAGACCTTTCAGAAACTAAATCACTAAAACTTCTTCTATTTTGTGCATATATTCTTTTCCGCTGCACCGACAGGGGCAGGTGCACTTCCTCTATGGATTAAAACAATCAAATTTATGCAGCAGGATTTCAGCTTTGTCTAAGTATTGATTGAGATTCGAGCCCCTTGATTTAGGGTAATGCCGCCGTTTCTCCATGTATGTACTGATTCCGAATTGCTAAAATTATTGATAGAATATATGCAAATATATTCTTTGGATATAATTAGTAATTTTATATATATGTAATTATTGTAGTAATATTTTATATTAGTTAGGTGAATATTTAATTTTCGTAATTATAGCGTAGGATTAATATTGTATATCATGTATTTAAACCATCTACATTAATGAAATCAGCAAGGGATTATTCTCTTTCATGATATTAGCAGTCTAGGGCAAACATTTTCCTTCTCCACACATCTTCCGCCGCCCTTGGTCTCTCGGCCATCCCTTCCTTTTTTTCTCGAAACCCTAATTCTCCTCTCGTTCCTCAATCATGTCTACCACAAAGAATATATTTCATCCTGCCCTTGCAGTCTCCAACATCAAGAACAACACCCCTATCGTCCTTTAAATGGAGAAGGTCCAATACGCGATGTGGGCAGAACTTTTTAAAATTCACGCAAGGTCTCATAGAGTCCTCCATCACATCGTCAAACCGGATAAAGGCAAGTAGAATGTGCCTTTCACCGATGATGAAATAGAGTTATAGCCAACTCTTGATGCTAGGGTCCTCCAATGGATTTATTTCACTATCTCTACGGACCTCTTATAGACAATTATCGAACTCAACGCCACAGCAATGGAAGCTTAGAATAAGTTGTGTGATATATTACAAGATAACAAAAATTCTCGTACTGTGACCCTTGAGCAAGAATTCTCTCACACAAATATAGAGGATTTTCTGAATGTCTCAGTCTATTGTCAAACGCTCAAGGAGTTGTCGGATCAACTCAAGAACGTCGGCGTATTGTCACAGATGATCGTCTCATTCTTTAGATGAATGCAGACCTCTCTGAGGCGTATAATAGGGTTGGAACTCTTCTTCATCAAAGCAATCCTCTCTCGCCGTTCTACCAAGCACGTTCTGTGCTCACCTTAGAAGAAGTAGTGTTGGATAAAAAAGCGGCAACCGGAGCTAATTCTGCCATGATGGTGGCCACGTCCCGCGAAACCGATGACTCTTAATCATTCTCCAAAAATTATGGTAAAAACCGTAACAATGGGGGTGATAAAAAGGATCAAAACAGTGGGAAAAATTACAGTGGGGGACGTGGAGGCGGCAGTGGAGGTAAGTAGGGGGCCGGGCCACAGCACCCCTGACAGAAGGCCTGGGCCTCAGGGCAGTGGCCATGGGGCCTGCCTTGGGCCAGTGGGCAGTGGCCCATGCCGCCCTGCCCGTATCCATCGCAAAACTGGGCCAGACCCAGTGGATGGCAACGACAGCATGCCCATAATGGGCTTGGGCCTCGCAATTACATGGCCTGGCAGCAGCCTGGCCTGCTTGGGCCTCAGCCACAGCATGATTTCGTTGCTGCGGGCCCATTCGGATCTCCGACACCCACAAATATCGAGGCAGAAATGCATACACTTGGGCTAAATCATCCGGATGTAAATTGGTACATGGACACCGGTGCTACTTCTCATATGACATCTGCGCCAGGTAATCTCTCGTCTTATTTCAATTTAAGCAAAAATTGTGGCATAATTGTTGGTAATGGTAATTCAATTCCAATTTGTGATTATGGTCACACAAATTTGTCCCCCCTCCCGCAAACCCACCTTTAGCCTTGAAAAATATCCTTCATGCTCCTCACTTAATTAAAAATTTGGTGTTTGTTTGGAAATTTACAACTGATAACTCAGTTTCTGTTGACTTTGACCCTTTTGGATTTTATGTGAAGGATTTTTGGACGGGGATACCTCTAATGAGATGTGATAGTCGGAGCGAGTTCTATCCCATCACCACCACCACCACTAAACAAGCCACATCGTCAACATTTTCCGCTTTAGCACCTTCCATATGGCATGCGTGTTTGGGTCATCCGGGAGCGTCTGTTTTTTCCTCCCTTAAAAATAATAAATTTATTGAATGTAATAGTGCTCGTAGTACTAATGTTTGTCCTTATTGTCCGCTTGAGAAACATGTTAAATTGTCGTTTGTTGCCACAAATTCTAGTACTTTGTTGTCATTTGATATTATTCATAGTGATCTTTGGACATCTCCTGTTTTGAGCTCTTTGGGCTACCATTATTATGTGTTATTTTTGGATGATTATTCAAATTTTTTTTGCACATTTCCGTTATCTAAAAAGTCTCAAGTTTATTTCATATTTCCATCATTTAAAGCATTCATCTGTACTCAATTTGAACGGAAAATTAAGAACATTCAATGTGATAATGGACCATTTAGAGAATTTTGTAAGGTTAATGGTATATCTTTTCGGTTTTCTTATCCACATATGTCATCACAAAATGGGAGAGCCGAGAGAAAAATCTACACCATTAATATTATTGTTCGGACATTACTAGCCCATGCTTCATTACCATTTTCATTTTGGCATCATGCATTATAAATGGCTACTTACCTTCTTAACATACTCCCTAGCAAAGGATTAGCATGCCAATCTCCACTCAAAATTCTTTATCACAAAGATCCTTCATATTCTCATCTTAGGGTGTTTGGGTGTTTATGCTATCCTCTATTCTCCTCCACTACAATAAACAAACTTCAAGCTCGCTCTACCACTTGTGTATTTTTGGGTTACCCGTCTAATCATCGTGGTTACAAATGTTATGATTTATCCTCTAATAAAATCATAATTAGTCTCCATGTCATTTTTTATGAAACCCAATTTCCATTTGCTAAGTTGCATAATTCTATGTCCAATTCTTATAATTTTTTGAATGATGGGCTCTCACCGTATGTGGTCCACCATTTGGTCCAGCCCACAACTCAACTTCTGGACCAGTAGACACCGGCAGGCCCACTGCCTGCTGGCCCAATTTCTGCTAACCCACCACTTCTGCCAACAGGACCACTACCTGCTGGCCCAACCCAGTCCAACCATTACCCAACCCAGGTCCTCCCAACTCCTATCCAGCCCACTTCTATTCCGGGACAAGGGCCCGTTACTCGTAGCCAACGGAGTATTTTTAGACCAAAACGACATTTTAATCTCAACTCTAATGGCACTAAATCCCCTCTACCACGTAACCCCGTGTCTGTCCTTCGTGACCTGAATTAGAAAATGACCATGGATAATGAATATAATACTCTTATTAAAAATAAGATATGAGAGTTGGTGCCCCATCCGCCTGGTGTCAATGTGATTCATTCTATGTGATTTTTACTCATAAGGAAAAATCTGATGATTATTTTGAGAGGCATAAGACCCGTCTTGTATGTGATGGCAAAACTCAATAGGTTGACGTGGATTGTGGAGAGACATTTAGTCTGGTGGTCAAACCGGCAACTATACACAATGTTCTCAGTCTAGCTCTCTCAAAAGCATGCCACATTCATCAGATGGATGTGAAAATGCGTTCTTACACGACGAACTCAAGAAAACTGTATACATGCATCAACCCTTGGGTTTCAGGGACCCCGATCATCCTAACCATGTGTGTTTGCTGAAGAAGTCCTTATATGGGCTCAAACAGGCTCCTCGGGCCTGGTACAAAAGATTTGCAGATTATGTGTCTACTCTTTGGTTTTCTCATAGCAAGTTTGATTATTCTCTGTTCATCTACCATCGTGGTACTTCTCTGGAATGCATTATGTTATATGTGGATGATATTATATTGACTACTTCATCTCATAAACTGCGCAAGTCTATCATATCTCTTCTCATCTCCGAATTTGCTATGAAAAACTTTGGGCCTTTGAGTTATTTTTTGGGTATAGCTGTAACTCGTCATGCAAGTAGTCCATTTCTATCTTAGAGGAAGTATTCATTAGAGATTATTGAACGGGATGACATGTCATTCTATAAGTCATCTCCTACTCCGGTTGACAGTAAACCGAAGATGAGTGCTACTTCTAGCACACCTTACGAGGATCCCTCCCACTATCGTAGTCTTGCGGGGGCTCTTCAATATCTTACGTTTACGAGGCCCGATATTACTTATGCGGTGCAGCAGATGTGTTTATTTATGCATGATCCGAGGGAAGAACACATGCATGCTCTCAAACGCATTGTGTGTTACATTCATGGCACTCTTGATTATGATTTACACTTATATCCATCATCGGTATCTACTCTCATGACTTATACAGATGTTGATTGGATTGGATGTCCAGATACCTGACGTTCGACATCTGGTTATTGTATGTTTCTTAGTGATAACTTGGTCTCTTGGTCGGCTAAACGGCAGACTACTTTGTCCCGTTCCAGCGCGGAGGCCGAATATCGATGGGTAGCCAATGTGGTGTCTGAGTCCTGTTGGTTGCGTAACCTCCTCTTAGAGCTTTATTTTCCTATTCGGAAAGCTACCTTGGTCTACTGCGATAATGTTAGTGCAATGTATCTCTCTGGGAATCCTATCCAACATCAGCACATTAAACATATCGAGATGAATATTCACTTTGTTCGCGAAAAGGTAGCTCGTGGACAAGTACGTATCTTGCATGTCCCTTCACGGTATCAAATTGCCGACATATTTACTAAGGGTCTTCCCTTAGTTCTGTTTGAAGATTTTAGGGACAGTCTTAGCGTCCGAAGACCGCCCGCTACGACTGCGTGGGTGTGATAGAATATATGCAAATATATTCTTTTGATATAATTAGTAATTTTGTATATCTGTAATTATTGTAGCAATATTTTATATTAGTTAGGTGAATATTTAATTTCCGTAATTGTAGCATAGAATTACTATTGTTTATCATGTATATAAACCATTTATATTAATGAAATCAGCAAGGGATTATTCTCTTTCAATTATCTTCTAAGTAAATCCAGACATCCCTTGTCTGAGTTATATCACTTGACACAATGTCATTGTTTAAGACGTTCATTAACCACCATCGTACCAAATTGTTTCACTTTTGCCAAAGGTTCTGCAGAAAAGGATTTTCTAACGTCGGAACACTACTGTTGACAAATCTAGTTTTATTTTTCTCTAATAGTACAATGTAGTTATGTAGATCTCTTTTTTCCATTAGAAGTAGGAGGATCCATCAAAAACTCGGTTAATAAGCCTCATTGGATCAGAATAACAGGAGAAAAGCCGGTAGCTAATCAGTCAGAAGGTTGAAGAAAGGGAGAAAAAGGAGAGATTGGATTTGTAATTCAAATTATGTTTTAGCAATTCATTCTCAAAAACGTGTATCAACAGTATCCTAGTTTCGAAAGTACAATTACATAATTAAAGTATCACTTTCATTGTCCAAGATATTACTTTATTTGAATTACTTTTGGGCAAATTGCTACTAAGAGCGACTAAAAAGCAGTCATAGATAATAGTTTATCCCAAATTTAACATATTATAATATCATAGATATGGATCGACTTGAGTTCAGAATTTACTGGCTCTGTGGAAAGCCACAAAGCTGAGGTATTTTTCCGATTGCGACCCTATTCCCAAATAGAATTTCCTTTCTCTTTAAAACTAGGATCTCTTGCTTTTTGTTCTTTCCATAATAGCTCAAGTACATCAATCTGAATATCTCGTTGGTGCTCTAGAGACCGCCATACAGTTAACAGTTTTCTAAGAATTGTAGTTCTCAATCTAGTCCTGTCGAGGTAGGAGATGAACATATATTCTCAAAGACAAGAAATAAATCCAATTGAGTTGCTAGAAAAACTAGTTCAAAAAGTTGCATTCTGAGGTAGTGGTTAGGATATCTACCGAATAATTGATGGTTAATTATGCAAGACCAAAAAAAAAAACTGTAAGGAAAAAACATCTCAAGACCTACACATTTTTTTTCCTGCATAATTATTTTCTGTTTAAACATTGAAAAAACACATAATTTACATCCATGAAATGCACACGCGACAAACTCTAAATGAAGTACCAACCACTTGGCAGCCTAACAACTAGGGCAATGAATAACGAGAACGTTGGTTACAGAGATGAATGTTACATTTTCTTGACTTCATCTTCAACAGGATTACGAAGAGTTCCAAACATCCAATCCATCCATATTGTGTAGTGACCATAATTATGGCGGTATGTAGTATGGTGGATGGTATGGTAGCCAGCACCCATCACAGGCCAAACCTTTGCATGTATGCAGTCATGGATATTTGCCGTCCATATGGCTTCAATAAATAAGAGAGCTATGTGTGTGGTAAAATGCACAGGCAACAGGAAAAGAGCTACAACGTGTGGCACTGCCTGCAGTATTCCATCTAATGGGTGGAACGCCAAACCTGATTTCCAAAGCAACAAGTCATTCGTGTTAGCGATTAACTTGGAATAGAACTCCTGAATTAAGATACATTATAAGAGAAACTTGGACAATTGAATATCATACAAGCTTGAGAGCAAATATCGTACAAATAAAATATAGAGAAAACCTATCAATTACTAAATTGGACTAAATTAATGTGTGAGATTGCAATTTGGTGAAGATTTGACAACCAATTTCCTCAAACATGTAAGCTTTGAAAATAGGTAAGACACTTCCTCATGTCAGAAGATCCTAGCATGGTTACAACAGGAATATCAGTCTCGTGATGTATCAATATTTAATCTCAATGCCAGGCAGTTGGATTTTATAAGTCATTGAGATGGTGATGAGATCTATGAAGCAAGTCAAGCTTTTTGAAACTAGATTTTATCTCGGAAAAAAAAAGATAGTGATGAAGAAATTCCAATAAACTTTTTTCTTCCGATGCTCTCTAATTCAGAATAGCATGAGTTCATTCGAAGACTCTTTTATTTTCAGTCATACAGGAAAATATCGAAGCACAATTAGCAACAAGTTATTGATAAAGCAAGAGCACAAAGCCTACCTAATGGGGCAGCTACAAGTTGTTTTCGAAATAGACCAGTCATGAATTGAAACTTACCAGCAAATGGGGAGAGTGTATTTTGCTTGTTGTAAATATGATGTGTAGCATGGAGATATTTGTACAGAGGTTTTATGTCATGCAACTCGCGATGCATCCAATAGATACCAAATTCTACTATTACCAGATAAACTACCACATAGATTAGGTACGAAAGCCATCCAACGTCGCTTATTCTTGAGAAACATTTTGTCCATCCACTTTCAATCATGTACTCGGAAAGTGATGGAAGGGCACAATACCATGGCATAGCTTTCATGGCAACTCCTATTTGCAAGAGCATAGCTTTATTTGAAGGGATGGCATCTGCAATGACAATGTTCATGTGGCTGAAAATTTCGCACTTCCTTCCATACCAATGGGAATATTTGGAGCAATATGCAAATTTACTTTTTATCAAAGCATACAATAAAATATAGTAGCCATATTCATTGAGAAATTGATGTTGATGTTGTGGGATTTCACTGGGTATGTTGTTGTATTCATTGAGAAATTGATGGCTTAGAACTGAAAGCGCTCATCAATCAATATGAATTGCTATATCAAAGTTTTCCCATCCACACAAAAAATTAAGTTCACCTAGCATGTTATAGAAGAATGATATTAACTTTACAGCAGTGCCAAAGATTTTTCTTAGAAATCAAAACAAAAGACTCGTAAGTGTGCATTCATTTCAGCACCTACAACAGGTATTTTTTCTTTTGACTGTGGTTTTGGGTCAGCTTGCATGTACCTCGATTAATTTGTACGAGATAACTCTATCCACCCAGACTTGTACATATGGGAAGAAACCACCTAGTGATTTTTGCCTCCGTTGAGAATTGAACCAGAAAGCTCATAGTTCTCAACCCACTTCATTGACCACTAGACTACACCCTTGGGTGCAGAATACATAACAAAAATCAACCATTAACCTGTCTACTATAGAACAGTTCTATTGCCTTACATACAAGACAAGTTATGTCACATCTTCAATCTGTGAAAATTTTATTCTCCTGTCATGCTCATCTTGTCAATGTTAAGGTGTCATAACCTAAACTTGGATCCAATTAATCTTCACTATTAACCAAGTGTTTAGCTTTAGCAATGAACGAAAATTGACATTAGACAAATTCCCTCTATCTCTATTTTTGGCAATTAGCATCAGGTAGGGACTAGGGAGAGGGGGCAGGTGGTTGGCTCAGATCTGGCTAGCTAAAAAAGGTCCTTTTCTTTTACAAATTAGAGGATAAGAACTAAAACCTCATTTAGCAAATTTTAATTCATTTCAATTCCCCAAAATTGGCTTTTAAAATCTACACCTAATTGATCAAAAGAAATTTCATCAGAGAATATTATAAAAGATGGTACCTTTAGGGAGATAAACATTGCGCTTCAAGTAATAGATGTAGAAGCACCAAAGAAAACCAGAAATAAAGTAAAGCAACACTCCACCAATGTAGTTCCTGAGCCATCCTTGAAACCAATGAGGGAGTGGGCCCCACCATGATTCCGGCAAGAATGTTCCGAGAACAATCCTATTGTAAAACGATGTCTCCTCCACAAACAAATTCAAGTAGTCGTCCATCTATAAAAGGGGTTTAGCAGATTCCGATGGGGATGGTCGGAGAAGGAAGAGAAGGAGGACAGAGTGGAGACAAGGACAAAGCCTTTTCGTGGACCAAAGTGTGTGTGTTCTGTCAAGTGTGTTGTTTTATGTACATGTGCGCATCAATGTATTTAGATTCCTTTTGACTTGTCAAGTGTCTGTGATGCGTAGAATCATACCATGTGTGAATAACTGGGAGTTGAGATTTTACTATCGGATTGATTTGCCCCAGAATGAATAAGCCTATTTGTCAATTGCTTTGGCTGTCTAGCTGGCCTGCAGTGATTTGGGTGTCAAATATGCTCTGCTGGAGTGATTAAAATGCCTCTAAACTTAGCGTTATTTGCAACTTTAGTCCTCAATCTATATTGGCACACTTGAAGACACTCCTTATTCCAAAAGGTGGAATCTCCCACCCCAGGAGCCCCCACACTCCGGTTCCGACAGGTCTGTGAAGGAGGTAAATCATGGTGACTCAATTGATTTCAAAGGTTAGACCAGTACCACGCTGCGCACAAGGGGCCCTCCTTTATTTCAAGAAGAAACCCTCACACTGCCGCTGACGGGATTCGATCCTTGGTCTCTTATTCCAAATATCCCCTTGAAACCAATCGAGTCGCCTGCCCAAGCGGACTAAAACTAAGGTAGGGTAAACTTTTTAAAGTGATCGTCCCACCGCATTACGCCCATACCCCGAAAATCCCACCTCCTACCGCCCTACTGATTAGTATACACCGCTGGCCCTACGCCAGATGAAGGGTTTTTTTGGGGGAACACAGCTTCACTCTCACGATCGTAGGACTCGAACACGGAACCTCAGGCAAGAATACCTAATGTATTGGCCATCGGGCCAAACACTTTGGATAAAACTAAGGTAGGGTAAACTTTTTAAAGTGATCGTCCCACCGCATTACGCCCATACCCCGTAAAAACCCCACCTCGGCATGGCCCTACTGATTAGTATACACCGCTTGGCCCACGCTGCAGATGGAGGGATTTTTTGGGAACACAGCCCACTCTCACGATCGGAGGACTCGAACACGGAACCTCAGACAAGAATACCCTGAATGTATCGCCATCGGGCCAAACACTTTGGATAAAACGTGGTAGGGTAAACTTTTTAAAGTGATCGGTCCCACCGCATTACGGCCCCATACCCCGTGAAAATCCCACCTCCGCCTAGCCCTACTGATTAATATACACCGCCGCCCTACGCTGTATGGAGGATTTTTTGGGAACACAGCTTCACTCGCCGATCGTAGGACTCGAACACTAACCTCAGGCAAAGAATACCTAATGTATTGCCATCGGGCCAAACACTTTGGATAAAACTAAGGTAGGGTAAACTTTTTAAAGTGATCGTCCCACCGCACATTACGCCCATACCCCGTAAAACCCCACCTCCGCCTGCCCTACGGACAGTATACACCGCTGGGCCCTACGCGTATGAAGGGGTTTTTGGGGAACACAGTTTCACTCTCGCCGATCGAGAGGACTCGAACACGGAACCTCAGACAAGAATACCTAATGTATCGCCATCGGGCCAAACACTTTGGATAAAACTAAGGTAGGGTAAACTTTTTAAAGTGATCGTCCCACCGCATTACGGCCCCATATCCCGTAAAACCCCACCTCCTACCGGCCCTACTGATTAGTATACACCGCAGCCTCGCCGTATGGAGGGATTTTTTGGGGGAACACAGTTCACTCACGATCGAGGACTCGAACACGGAACCTCAGGCAAAGAATACCCTAATGTATTGCCATCGGGCCAAACACTTTGGATAAAACTAAGGTAGGGTAAACTTTTTAAAGTGATCGGTCCCACCGTGACACGCCCCATACCCCGTAAAACCCCACCTCCTACTGGCCTACGGATTAGTATACACCGCCGCCCTACGCGTATGGAGAGATTTTTTTGGGGAACACAGTTCCACTCTCGCCGATCGTAGGACTCGAACACGGAACCTCAGGCAAAGAATACCTAATGTATTGGCCATCGGGCCAAACACTTTGGATAAAACTAAGGTAGGGTAAACTTTTTAAAGTGATCGTCCCACCGCATTACGCCCCATACCCCGAAAACCCCACCTCCTACTGCCCTACTGGACAGTATACACCGCCTTGGCCCACGCGTATGGAGGGATTTTTTTTGGGGAACACAGCTCCACTCTCACGATCGTAGGACTCGAACACGGAACCTCGCAGGCAAAGAATACCCTAATGTATCGCCACCGGGCCAAACACTTTGGATAAAACTAAGGTAGGGTAAACTTTTTAAAGTGGATCGATCCCACCGCATTCTACCCCATACCCCAGAAAACCCCACCTCCTCATGGCCCTACTGATTAGTATACACCGCAGCCCTACGCGTATGGAGAGGATTTTTTGGGAACACGATTCCACTCGCCGATCGGAGGACTCGAACACCAACCTCAGGCAAAGAATACCCTAATGTATTGCCACCGGGCCAAACACTTTGGATAAAACTAAGGTAGGGTAAACTTTTAAAGTGACTGGTCCCACCGCATTACGCCCATACCCCGTAAACCCCACCTCCTACTGGCCCTACGGATTAGTATACACCGCTTGGCCCTACGCGTATGGAGGGATTTTTTTGGGGGAACACAGTTCCACTCTTGCTGATCAGAGGACTCGAACACGGAACCTCAGACAGCAATACCCTAGTGTATTGGCCACTGGGCCAAACACTTTGGATAAAACTTGGCATAGTAAATTTTAAAACACACTCGAGCTCGTAAACATCTGTACGTGTATCCACTCGCATTCCAGCTGGAAATGCCAGCCCACATGGCTTCCACGTGGATAATATGACCGGTAAATATTAAAAAGAAATTATAATCGGGTTATTAACCCGATCCGTTAACCCACCATGCAATTAAATTGCCCAAATACCTCTAGAACCATTCATTGCACACAAACGACTGTCCATCTCTCTCAAAACTCTCCCTTTGATTTTCATGGAAATTTTAGGGTTTTAGGCTTCAAATCTCGGTAAAAACTAGTTGTAAGGGTTATAATCTATTGATTGTTGGGTGTGGGTGGCTTCAAGTTCGTCGATTAGGATTCTGGTGGGGCTCTGTGTTCGTCGCTTAGGGTTCCAGTGAGGCTCCTTTGCACAAACTTCGTTTCTGCTCCGATCGATCGTGTTTTCAGTTGTCTTCTTCAAAGGTTAGTGATTTCAACCCTCTCCTTTTCCGATTAGGGTTTATGAACATCTATTACGCTTCAAAGGTTACGATTAGGGTTTCTGAACATATCTAATGTTTCAATTTCTAAAGAACATGAGTTTATGGCTACTGAAATTCAACGTTAAGGACTCGATTTCCATGCATGTCTTTATGCATTTTTGTAATTATTTGAAAATTTTAGGACTTTTCTGATTTTTGGTTCTATGCAAGCATGTATTTATGTATTTTGTAATAACTGTAATCTTTTAGGGTTTTTCGGATTGTTACGGTTAAATTTTTCTGTAATAATTGAAAATTTTAGGGCTTTTTTTATTTTTATACTAAGTGTTGTATACAAGCAAGTGTTTATTGGGTTTTGTTATATTTTAGTTAGGTGGTGGATTATTTTATGTAAAAGTGATGTCTTTTTTTGTATGCAAGTATGATTTTTGTGGTATTTTGATTATATTAAAGTTAGGTGATGGAATATTCTATATAAAGGTCATGCCCTTTTCTGTACAAGTATGATTTTATGTATGTTGTTGTTTTATATTACTTTTCTTTTTATGTGATTTATTTTTAATGTTTATGACAATTAGTAGATGTATTTCATTATTTTACTGAAATCTTGAACGGTTAAAACATTTGTAGGATTTTTAATGGCCACTAAGTATTTTCATTTTAGATGAAAAATTAATGGTATCTTGGTGAGTGAAGTAGAGCCTATATATGTTGGGGGTAGGACTGAACATTCTTCCAACATTAATTTTGATCATTTGTCTATTCCTGAACTGGTTGATATTGCTAAAGAATTTGGGGTTAATAGGTTAGAGACCACTTATGTTGCACCCAAGGGAGGTCCTTTGGTAAAATTAACAAAAGACAGATTTATTAGACCTAGGAGTAATGTTGAATGATAGGAATACAATACAGATTTGTGTGTGAAATGACTACTTTTGAAGATGTGGGCCTTATTTTGAAGCATGTGACTGGTGGGGTTTGTGATTATTTATCTATGTCAAATGGGGATAGAAAATCTGTCAGCTTATTTATTCCATATCCACCACTACTTAATACAACACCAACTATAGATCTAAATCTAGAAAATCATTCTCCTTCAAACACTTCTGAAGAAAGCATAAGAGAGGAGCAAGAGGAAAATGATAGTGGTGATTTTGTTGTTGATAATCCCATTGGTGATGTAGAAAATTCATCTGAAGAAGATGGAGTCAATGGTCAAATTTTGTACTGTCTGGTGATTATGAAAGTGATGTTCATGAAGAACTTAGGGTGGTGAGAGAAGATCTTAGAGAATACAACAAAAATAAAGCTAATAAGGTAGCTACTAAAGATAGATCAGATGGGTTTCTAGGTCAGGCTGGAACATATGAAGGGTATGAAGACATTGATAAATGGAGAACAAAGCTGAGAAATAAATTGGGAGGTGATGATGATGAGTCATAATATGACTCATCAGATGTAGATAGTTTTGATAGTGAATCTGAAGGTGAAGTTGTTAGTGATAACGAACAAATAGAGGGGGGACTGAATTAAGAAAAAAAAGAAAGACTAATAGGATTGTGTATGATCCAGATTGTGAGAAAGTTATCTGGCAAATTGATCAAGTATTTGAAAACATAAAAGAATTTAAGGAAGCTTTGACCAAATATGCATTGAAGAAATGTGTCCAACTGGACAAGAAGAATAATGACACAAAGAGGGTTAGGGTAATCTGTAAAGCAGGTTGCCCTTGAATGATATATGCTAGCAAAGAAATTAGGAGTATAAGTGCAATTACAAATTTCTATTCAAGCATTATTATAAGGAGAGAATCACGTCTCAACCTATAATTAAAGGGTGAAAAATACAAAAGTTGATTAGGAAAGATTTTGGTATATGTATGAGTAAGTCAGTCTGTTTGAAGACAAGAAAGAATTTTTTGAAAGAAGTTATAAGAGATCATATTGCTGAATTTGGGAGACTGTTTGACTACAGGAATATGCTGCTACAAACTAATCCTTGCAGTGCATGTGTTGTTAATGTTATAGAGAAGGATGATGGTAAGAGGGATTTCAAAAATTTCTACATTTGTTTTTCTTCTATGAAGTTAGGGTTCATGGATGGTTGTAGGAAGTGTATAGGCTTATATGATTGTTTTCTTAAGGGATATGCAAAGGCTAATTACTGATAGCAGTTACCAAATATGGAAACAATCAAATATTTCCAATAGCATGAGCTGTTACTGGAACAGAGATAAAGAATACATGGAGATGGTTTATGAGAATCCTACAAGCTAACCTTCAACTTGGAGATGGGACTGAGGTCACAATAATGAGTGACATGCAAAAGGTACTATTTTTCTCACTTTTTAGTTGTATTTACTGTTTTTCTCAATTTTTAGTTGTATTTACTGTTTTTCTCAATTTTTAGTTGTATTTACTGTTTTTCTCAATTTTTAGTTGTATTTACTGTTTTTCTCAATTTTTAGTTGTATTTACTGTTTTTCTCAATTTTTAGTTGTATTTACTATTTCATATTATGACTTATATATTATGTTTCTATTTTTGCAGGGTTTGATTAGTGCTACTAAAGAAGTGTTTACTGCTTGTGAGCACAGAATGTGTGCTAGACACATTCTGTCAAACTGGGTACAAAATTGGAGATATATTGAGAGGAGGAAGAAGTTCTGCAAGTGTGTTAGGTCAACATTTGAGTCTGAACTACAAAAAAAAGACTTGATGAGTTAAATCAATTGGGTAGGATTATTATTAAAGACCTTATTTCATACAACAAATAGAAGTGGTGCAAAGTCTACTTCAAAGAATTTTCAAAATGTGATAGTGTGGACAACAATATGGCAGAAAATTTTATGTTTGGATATTGTCAGCTAGACACAAGATAATTGTGTCAATGCTAGAGGAGATTAGGATTAAGGTGAGGAATATGATATCAAAAATGAGAGCTTTTGCTGAAATTTGGGTAGATGGGATATCCCCAATGACACTAAAAGTGTACAATGCTAATTTTGAGAGATCAATGGACTGTACACTACATTGGAATGAAGACTTTAATTTTAAAATCAAAGAGGGTTTGAATACTCATATTGTTCACCTGGCAAGGGAGTATTGTAGTTGCAGGTCATGGCAACTAAAGGGTATCCCTTGTGCACATGCCATAGCAGCTACGCACTATATGAGAATTGATGTAGCTGAGTGTATTGTGCATTGGTACATAAAAGACACATACTTACAAGCTTATTCCCACTTCATACAATCTGTTCCAAGCATGAATATGTGGCCATAAAGTTTAAATTCAAAGATAGAGCCTCTTGAAGTCAAAAAGATGCCTGACAGGCCAAGAATGTGTAGAAGAAATGAGATAGGAGAGGTGAGAAGGGCTGGAAAGTTGATAAAAAAGAGAATAGCCATGATATGCTCTAGTTGCAAGTCCAGCACACATAACATAAGAAGTTGTTCTTCAAGGCCTAGAACCACAACAAGAGCATCAACTGCTGCTCCAAAACCAGGCTCTTCAAGGAGAAAGTAATCACAACCACCAACAGCTAAAGGACAAGCAGCAGTAAGAACATCAAGAGCAATTGTTCCAGAAAATGCATCAACACCACCAACTGCACCAACTGCTCCAGCAAATGCACCAACTGCTGCAGGCCTTATAGGAGAAAATACACTAAGCCATCAGTCCCTTCAAAGTCTAAAGCAACTACAAAGGTAACTCTAATACACTTTGCTTTGCTTACCATTAATTGATCAAATATTTACTTGTTATCTGTTAGGTTAATGTTTTTCAACAGTCCTCAATTGGAAGTACAAGAAAGAGTAGTGTCTTTGACACACAAGAAGCATCTACAAGTATGGGAGGGAGCAGGAGTAAGTACAAGAGGTCAAGAGTTGTTGGACAAAGTGTATTTGTGGTTGAGTCTGAATATAGAATTATTAATGTAAGTTTAACTAAATCACTTTGGTGTTGCTATATTTTTATCCATTTTATGACACTAACCAATTTAAATTGCAGCAAGGAATGCCTAGCAACAGATTGGTATCCACCTATGACACTAAATTTAACAGTGGTGACATGTGATATTGGATACAAAACCAGCAAGGGATTAAAGTGAAAAGGAAAGCAAGTAATGACACAGACAACTTCAAGAGCAAAGTGCTAACAAAAGAATCAAAACAAGATCAAAGGCTCTTGGAGTTCAAACAAGATCAAGAACTGGAAAATCTCCAATCAAAAAGTAGTCTTATGTTTAAGCTAGCTATTTTTGGTGAACCTTGGATATGTAAGAAAACTATGTAGCTTTGTAATTTTTGTCTATAGTTGTTGCTACTGTCCAGTTATTTTGTGCATGACAATGACCCTTAGTGTCACTTAATTGCATATGACAATGTCCTTCAATAGTACTTTCTATTTTTGTGCAGCTTTGAATTGAATTGTACTTGGTATTTTATGTTCAAATTTTGCTTTTAATGTAGTTGGAGTTTTGCATTGAATGTAGTTGGTTTTTTGCATTGAATGTAGTTGGTGATATGTCCAGATTTTGCACCCCTTTTACTTGCTATTTTTATGGAGATTTAAACTATTACATAATGTGTTTCTATCCTAATTTTGCATTGAATGGTATTTGGTGTTTCTGTCCAGATTTGCATTGAAATGGTATTCGTTGTTTCTGTCCAGAATTGCATTGAAATGTTACTTGTTTTATTGCCAGATTTTGCACACTTCTATTTTGTGTTTCTTTCCGGATTTTGTTAGTGTCAAGACGGAATAAATGTTGCTTAACATTAGAGAAATACATTGAACAAAATCATTATAATCATATTACTATTCGCTAACCAAAATCATATTACATTGTTAATCATCATAACACTTCATACATAAGTAGGAAGTTCAACCTAATTAGAACCAGATTGTGTTACAATATAAAAGAGTACATTAATTAACACACAAATACAAAGTAAAATCTTCAACATTCTTGACCATTTCAACTCTTGCTCATATTTATTCGTCTTCTTCCATGCGAATTTGAGAGAATTCCTGCTCAAGTGTGATAACACGTGAATGTTGGTTATCTTGGAATATGTCACGCAATCTATTCCAGGTAGCCATAGCCATAGTGTCCGGCTCAATGATCATCTGTAAGAGGTCAACCGAAATAGTGGAATAAATCCACTGGAGAACGGTAGCATCAAGAGTAATCCATAACTGAGGATCCTCCGCGGGAATAGGTGCAGCGGGAGGAATTATGTGATGGATGACTTGATGGGAGATAGCGTAAATTTTAAATAATTCTGCCCACGTCGCATATTGGACGTTTTTCATCTCAAGATCAATAGGGATGTTGTTCTTGATGTTAGAAACCATGAGGGCAAGATGAAAATTGTTCTTAGACATGACGAAAGAACAAAGGGAGAGGAGGGGAAATTTGGGAAGAGTGGAGGTAAATAATATCGCGAATTTCGGTGAAGGGGGACGGAAAATGGAGACGGTTGTGGCCGAGAAAGGCATAAAAAACTGAGAGCAAAGGCGGAAGCAAGACCTAGTCTTTTGATACCATGAAATAAATAATCTCCTTGATTATTTTCATTAATTGAAAGACTATATATACAAGTTACATATTTTTCATAATAGGAGAATCATATTCATATTCTACTCCTAAAACCTTATTCTACTTGGATACTAAATATACAATTATGGTAAGTGTACAAGTCTAATTAAGGTAACCTTTATACTATAATATTACATCAATATACACACATAATATAACGCTTCTTCCCGTGATGGGTCAATGGACTATTCCCAGAGATGGGTACAGTCTGCCCGTGACATTCTTAAAGGACCTGTGATATACACCATGTATACCAAGTGTATATCACGGGTATACACCTTGTTTAACACACACCCGCAGTCATAGCGGGCGGTCTTCGAACGCTGAGACTATCGCTAAAATCTTCAAAAAGGACCGCGGGAAAACCCTTTGTAAAGATGTCTGCAATTTGATATCTTGACGGGACATGACATACGCGTACCTGACCACGAGCAACCTTTTCACGGATAAAGTAAATGTCCATCTCGATATGTTTAGTGCGTTGGTGCTGAACCGGATTACCAGAAAGGTAGATGGCACTAATATTATCGCAATACACCAAGGTTGCTTTCTGAATAGGACAATGAAGCTCCAAAAGCAAATTACGTAACCAACATGATTCTGATACCACATTAGTCACTCCGTGATATTCAGCCTCGGCACTTGATCGGGATAGAGTCGACTGACGCTTCACTGACCAGGAGACCAAGTTGTTGCCAAGAAACATACAATAGCCCGACATAGATCGTCTGGTGTCGGGACAACTACCCCAATCAGCATTCGTATACGAGACAAGTGTGGACGTCGAGGAAGGATATAAATGCAACCCATAGTCAAGGGTACCCTGAATATACCGAATGATGCGTTTGAGTGCATTCATGTGCTCAACTCTGGGATCATGCATGAACAAACACACCTACTGGACAACATACGTAATATCTGGTCGCATAAAGGTAAGATATTGAAGGGCCCCTGCAACACTGCGATAGCGGGTCGAATCATCATAGGGTACGCCGGCCGCTGCACTAAGCTTGGACTTTGTATCAACTGGAGTGGAAGTGGACTTACAGGATGACATCCCAGCCCTCTCGATGATCTCAACTGCATACTTCCGTTGAGACAAGAACAATCCATTGGAATGACGAGTGACGGCAATCCCCAAAAAGTAACTCAAGGGCCCTAAGTCTTTCATGGCAAACTCATAGTTGAGCATGGTCATAATAGACTGGCGTAAGGCATCGGAAGAGGCAGTCAAAATGATATCATCCACATACAACAAAATGTAGGCCAAGGACGAACCACGACAGTAGATGAACAAGGAATTATCGGACCTGCTGTGAGTGAGCCCAATAGTCGAAACATAGTCAGCAAACCTTGTATACCAGGCCCGTGGAGACTTCTTAAGCCCATATAAGGACTTCTTCAATAAACATACATGATGATGATGTTTGGGATCCCTGAATCCCAACGGCTGATGCATATAAACTGTTTTTTTGAGATCACCATGTAGGAAAGCATTCTTTATATCTAACTGATGAATAGGCCATGCTTTCCAAAGAGCCAAGCTGAGTACAGTGCGAATGGTAGCCGGTTTAACCACCAGACTAAATGTCTCACCACAATCCACCCCAACCTGCTGAGTCTTACCATCCCCCACAAGCCGTGCCTTATGTCGTGCAAATGAACCATCTGAATTTTTCTTGTGAGCAAAAATCCACATAGACCTAATAATATTAATACCAGAAGGACGGGGTACCAACTCCCACGTCTTATTATAAATAAGAGCATTATATTCATCGGTCATAATAATTTTCCAATTTGGGTCATTTAACGCAGACCCAGGAGTACGGGGTAAGGGTGATTTGAGAACATTAGAATTTAAATTAAAATGTCTCTTTGGTTTAAAAATACCCCGTTGACTACGAGTGACCGGTCTATGACTTGAGGAAGAAGTGGGCGGATTTTGGGAATTTTCTGGGCTCGGGATGGACTGGTCAGTAGGCAGTGGGCCTGCTGGCCCAAGACGATAATCTGGCGCTAGAACTGGACCAGTTCCAGAATTGGGATGGACTGTCCCAAATGCTAGAACTGATCCAGTGACGGAAGTATGCGACGGACCAGTGGGGCCAGTAGGCAGTGGGCTCGCTCGAGAATTTTGGGTGCGGGACACGTCCGAAAAATGGTGAATAATATACGGGGATATACTATCATCCAAAAAATTATACGAACTAGGCACGGGAGTATTAACTTTAGCAAATAGAAATTGGGTTTCATAAAAAATTACATGGCGATTAATGATGATTTTATTGGAGGATAAGTCAAAGTATTTGTAACCATGATGATTAGACGGAAAATCCAAAAATACACACGGAGTAGACCGGACCTGAAGTTTGTTAATTGTGGTGGACGGGAATAATGGATAACACAAGCACCCAAAGACCCGAAGATGAGAATAAGAAGGAGTTTTATTATATAAAATTTGAAGAGGGGAAGAATATGTCAGACTTTTGGTAGGAATTATATTAAGGAGATATGTAGCCATTTGAAGAGCATGATGCCAAAAATATGGGGGTACAGAAGCGTGAATTAAAAGAGTGCGAACAATGTTATTTATGGAACGAATTTTGCGTTCGGCTTTCCCATTTTGTGAAGACGTATGAGGACAAGAAAAATGAAAATTGATCCCATTATTAGCACAGAATTCCCGAAACACTCCATTATCATATTATTTGCCATTATCACACTGAATATTTTTTATTTCTCGTTCGAATTGGGTTCTAATGAATGCTCTAAATTTTAAGAAGACGGAAAAAACTTGATATTTATTCGCAATCGAAAACGTCCATAAGAACTTAGAATAATCATCCAAAAAGAGAACATAATACCGATGACCCAAAGAACTAAGAACAGGAGACGTCCATAAGTCGCTATGAATAATATCAAATGGTATTAAAGTATGAGAATTTGAGTTTACAAATGGCAACCTAACAATTTTTCCTAAAGCACAAGACTGACAATTTGGAGTATTATTCGTACCCTTACATGAAATAAAATTATTTTATGTAATGACGACAAAATAGAAAATCCTGGATGACCAAGACGAGCATGACACAAGGAAGGAGCAAGGGCTGCAAACGCTGATGGCAAGGCTTGACTCGATGGACTGAAACCGGGTGTGATAGGATAAAGATCTCCCCTATTATCACACCTCATGAGAGGACTCCCCATCTTGAAATCCTTCACAAAGAAACTAAAAGCATCGAATTCAACAAAAACGGAATTGTCAATGGTGAACTTTCGGACATACACTAAGTTTTTAATCAATTTAGGGGCATGTAAAGTATTTTTCAAGATAAGGGGTGGATTGGAGGGAGACAAAGTTTTATGACCATAACCCTGAATTGGAATAGAGTTACCATTACCGACAGTTATACTACGAGGGTTGCTCAAATTGGAATAAGACAAGAGAGTACATTGATCGGATGTCATGTGTGTCGTCACGCCGGTGTCCATGTATCAATTCGGATTCAGTTGCATCAACCCAAGCGTGTGCATTGCAGCCTCAATGTCGGTGTGAGTAGGTGTGGGGCCTACTGCCGAGAATGCTTGTGTGGGCCGAGGCCCTAGCAGTCCATCCTGCTGCCCCAACCCAGTGCTGTACCGAGAAGATGAAGGCTGATTGTTGGGCCTGAATTAGGGCTGTCCAGCCCACTGTCCGTTGGAAGGCCCTGGAAAATAGGGGTTATTGGGCCACGGCCCATTGCCTCAGCCCCACGACTGGGACCAGTAGGGAGAAGGCCCACTGTTGACTGGACGGGGCCCAATACCGGACTGTTGACCACTAGAACCACCACCGGAACCACCACCGAAACCGCCGCGTTTGCCCCTACAGTTTTTGCTATTATTCTTACGGTTATTTTTGCTGCCACCATGATCACGGTTTTGGCCCGAATTATCAATAAAACCCGAAGAATTTGTGGAGGACGTCATCATGACTACGGGGCTTGCTCCGGTAGCCGCCTTCTTAGCCAAATCGGCTTCTTCCAAAGTAAGCATGAAACAGGCTTGATAAAAAGCGGGAAGTGGATTGCTTTGACGAAGGAGAGTCCCAACGCCATTATAGGCCTCAGAAAGGCCGGCAACCAATTGTATAACCAGACGATTATTTGTCACAGGTACGTCAACGTTACGGAGTTAGTCCGCCAACTCCTTGAGTTTCTTGCAATATGTAGACACGTTTGGAAATTCTTCCATGCGAACTTGAGAGAATTCATGCTCGAGTGTGACAACACGTGAATGTTGGTTATCTTGGAATATGTCACACAATCTATTCCAGGTAGCCATAGCTGTAGTGTCCGGCTCAACGATCGTCTGTAAGAGGTCAACCGAAATAGTGGAATAAATCCACTGGAGAACGGTAGCATCAAGAGTAATCCATAACTGAGGATCCTTCGCGGGAATAGGTGCAGCGGGAGGAACTATGTGATGGATGACTTGATGGGAGATAGCGCAAATTTTAACTAATTCTGCCAACGTCGCATATTGGACGTTTTCCATCTCAAGAACAATAGGGATGTTGTTCTTGATGTTAGAAACCATGAGGGCATGATGAAAATTGTTCTTAGACATAACGAAATAACAAAGAGAGAGGATGGGAAATTTGGGAAGAGTGGAGGTAAATTATATCTCGAATTCCGGTGAAGGGGGACGAAAAACGGAGACGGTTGTGGCCGAGAAAGGCACAAAAAACTGAGAGCAAAGGCGGAAGCAAGACCTAGTCTCTTGATACCATGAAAGAAATAATCCCCTTGATTATTTTCATTAATTGAAAGGCTATATATACAAGTTACATATTTTCATAATAGGAGAATCCTATTCCTATTCTACTCCTAAAACCTTATTCTACTTGGATACTAAATATACAATTATGGTAAGTGTACAAGTCTAATTAAGGTAACCTTTATACTACAATATTACATCAATATACACACATAATATACTGCCCTTCCCGTGATGGGCCATTCCCGAGATGGGCTGGTCTGCCCGTGACATTCCTAAAGGACCCGTGATATACACCATGTATACCAAATGTATATCACGGGTATATACCTTGTTTAACAGAAACCATAGAATTAACTATAAAAAAGAGCATATTTCAAGTATATGAAGCAACCTTAACGTTTATTTCTAAAAGAAGCCTGAAGGAAAAGGAGGATTATATTAACTTGCTCATGATTTTTTTTTATCATTCAATGCAATCACATATTAATTAAAAAAAAAAAGTTCCATGTGATCGGACTTTGTAAAGGAAAAAATGTTTCCGTTGAGAGGTTCCAACTTGAATATGAAAACTCTAATTTAAACCACTTTTGAATAATTTTTTTCAGTACATGCTACTATTTTATTTTAATTATATTCTTAATTAGAAAATATATAACAAATTGTTTTTAACTCATTCTTAGCCAATAGTACTATCATGTATGAAAAAAATAAGAAATGTATATATCACTAATACATCACTAATTCACCTATAACTGAATCTTGCATCAAAATCCCTACATTACTAATTTTTGCATTACAGTTCTTACTAATACATATAATGTTTATCCCTATATAACTTGTTAGTTTCACTCTTGTTATAAATGAACAATACTAAAAGCATATTTATGAGTATAAGATTTTGGTGTGGTAATAAAATGTGAAATACATTGAATTTTGTTAGTTAATTTTTTTCGACATGAAATTAAAAAAAAAAATCTGCTATCAAATACACAACTAAAAGAAGCCCAAAAATATTATGCATGTTCAGAAGTAAAAAGAGATGGTTAGGACAAAAATGGAATAAGTTGAAATTTCATGGTTTTTTGGTAAGTTCACATTTACCAGAAGCTGCTCTCATTCTCTCTTATTCATAGTAGCAATATGAAATTATTTATGTTTTGAAGAAATAGAATGCGTAATTTTTATGACTAAAAAAGGGAAAGTATTTAATTTTGTCCTTCATTAGACTTTAATCCAATCATATTCATGTCATAATAATTAAACCGCCTCATATTTATTTTATTATTAATAAAATCCCAATGGAAAGTAAGTGGACTCTACTTTTTATAACCACAAATATATTATGACATGGTTGTGACCATATCCCTTTTCAATTTTTGATAAGGTTTAAAAAAACTTCATGTTGAAGCTTTGTTAATCGTTAAGGATAAAATAAACTTGTTGATAATAATTTGAAAAGATTAGAGAATAGTTTGTAAGGAAATAAAATTGGGAAAAGGATCCTACATGACCTTTATGGAATACATAAAATAAATTTTAGGTATAATGATCCGAATTGAACCCTAAGAGCAAATTAATGACAATATCTAGCCATTTTTTTCATTCTTTCTCTCTCCAATTTTCTCTCCTCTTTGTTTTCTCGAAGCATGCCGGAAAAATGCCATCGCCGGCGACCACGACACCGACACCCCATGTTTTCTGTTTTGATGTTCTCCATCTTCTTTTTTTACAGGTTACCGATCTAGAAAACATGGCAATGCTCCACGAAATATTAAAAAATCTGACATCTCCGTCAACGAGCTAAAAAACTAGATTTCCATATCGTTGTTGCTAGTTCGTCACTATCACTGTAAAAAAATTTACACGGCGAACCTCTTTTTGTTTTTTTAATGTTATAACGTCATTATTGTTGGAAATTTGCCTTTGGCGGGAGTTGCGTCCGACCAACTTTAACGGCTTAAACACTAGTGTTCCGCATGTTGGAGAATCCGGTTCTCCACACGTACATAATCTACTAAGTACGTAGGGCCAAGAATCGTCAAATTTCATTGAGAAATGAAAGAGATATTGGTTCAAGAATTGAGGTGTTTGAAGCATGAAAAAGTGTGGTATTGTGATCAATTCTCCCTCATCGGTGGAGGAAGAATGAATGAATTGTTTTGTTTATAAGTCTCAAAGTTGGTTTGGGGTTTGGGACCCCAAGGGTATCCCATGTGTTTAAAGGAGGGAGGACCTAGATGTGCTTCGGTTCAAGGAAAGGCCACACGCGCGCCGTCGTCGCCCTCCCGTCCCGTCCGGTTCCGGGTCCGGGTCGCACTCAATTCAGCCATTTATTTTGGTTGAATTACTCCTCCTAAATGGTCAATCCGTTGCACATCTTCACCATTTATTTTGGTGGTATTACTACCTCCATAATGGTCATTACTTGGCCAGTAATGGCACTTATGGAGGCAGTTCATCAGCCCCTCCTTCTACTATAAAAAGACCCCCTTGTCACCATTGTTGAGGTACACAGAAACAAATTTCAGTTCTTCCTACAACTTCCAACATCATTTCATTACTCAAAATTCTTCATGGTAACACTTGAGTTTCCTTTGCTCAATTGTTCATTTGTTGTTTTCTCTTGAGAGACAATTGTCCAGAACGTACAAAGGATACATACGGGGCAATATTGTCTTAAAGACAGAGTGCAAACACTCGACTCAGCATACATCAAAGAATCAGTTCCAGTTTCTTGTTATACATTATTGTAATTTCAGTTTGTTGTTGAATTGTAATTTCAGTTCTTGTATCACTTAGCAGTTACTTGTAATTTTCGTTTCCTGCATCCTTTGTAAACAACAAGTTTAAGACAATATTTGCTTACTGTAACTGCTGTAACATGGCTGGAAATATGACCGATGTTGCTGCTACTGCTGCTGCCACTCAAGGCAATGTTGCTACCTTCCCCGCTAATGCCGCTACTGGCCAAGGCAACAACTCTGCTGCCTTCACTGCTGCAACCGCTACTGCTCAAGGCAGCAACTCTGATGCCTTCCCGACTGTTGGTGCTCCACCTTCTGCCTCCCATCATGATCGCCCTGAAAAATTCATGGGCTCCGATTTTAAGAGATGGCAGCAAAAGATGTTGTTCTACTTAACAGTTATGGGTGAAGGGGGCCTTGGTATCCATGTCGTTAACGGCATGAAGATGGTTCGTGATGCATGGAATCATAGCGATTTCATGTGCAAGAATTACAGACTGAACTTCTTAGCAGACCCTCTCTACACGGTCTATTACACCGTTGGCACTGCCAAAGAGCTGTGAGAAAAAATTGCAAAAGAAGTACAACGCACAAGATGCGGGTACTAAGAAGTTCATCGTTGGGAAATTTCTAAAATTCCAAATAGTGGATAGCAAGACAGTGATGTCCCAAGTCCAGGAATTCCAAATGATGATACATCACCTGGATTTGGAAGGATTGAAACCAAACGAGCAGTTTTTTGTTGCATCGTTGATTAAAAAGTTACCTCCTTCATGGAATGAGTTTATGAGTTACTTAAAATTCAAGACAAAGGAGATGACATTTGAAGAGCTTGTTATCAAACTCCAAATCCAGGAAGATAACAAGAAGGCCTTACCTAGGAGTAAACAACCTGTTGAGGCAAAGACAAATCTGGCTGAGGCCAAAGGGAACCCAAGCAAGAAGCGAAAGTTCCAGAAAGACGGCAAGGCCCATGCAGCGGAGACGTTCAGAGGTAACTGTCACCACTGTGGAAAACCTGGTCATAGGATCAAGGAATGACGCAAGCTCAAGACTGAGCAATAACAGAAAGCCAAGTCTAAGGGCAAGACGCATGCTAATATCGTCAAGGACACGCTCCTGGATGACATGATTGAGGAATTATCAGCAGTGGTGCTAGAAGCCAACCTGGTTGAGAATCCGATGTAGTGGTGGATGGACACAGGTGCTACAAGATATATCTGTTCCAACAAAGATGCCTTCTCCACGTACACACCGGTCACCGACAAGAAGCTGTTCATGGGCAACAACGCTTCCTCTGACGTGCTGGGGGTAGGAAAGGTGGTCCTGAAGATGACTTCCGGAAAGGAGCTCACTCTGAAGGAAGTGATGCACGTCCCAGAGATTAGAAGAAATTTAATTTCTGGACCTTTATTGGTTAATGCTGGTTTTAGACTAGTGTTTAAATCCAATAAGTTTGTATTCACTAAGAATGACACATTTGTAGGGAGAGGCTTCGTCTGTGAAGGCCTCTTCAAAGTGAATGCCAAGTCTGTATTGCGTCCAAGTAATAAAGTTGAACCTTCTTCTTATTTGCTTGAGTCTTCTGATTTATGGCATCATAGATTAGGACACGTTAACTACAAGTCTATTCAAAGGCTGATAAAGATGGAGTTGTTGTCGTCTGTCGACGTAAACCCTCAACGTAAGTGTGAGGTGTGCGTAGAGGCAAAACTCACCAAGCTTCCTTTTCGATCCGTCGAAAGGAATATCGCTTCTCTAGAACTTATTCACATAGATATATGTGATTTGAAGTTCGCACAAACTAGGGGGGACAAGTACTTTGTGATATTCATTGACGATAGCACAAGGTATTGTTACCTTTACTTGTTAAAAAGTAAGGATGAAGCCTTTGAAGCATTCCGACGTTACAAAGCAGAAGTTGAGAACCAACTAAACCTACGGATTAAATCCATTCGTAGCGATAGAGGGGGAGAATACGTAGCGCCATTTGAGGAATATTGTGCCCAAGAAGGCATTGTTCATCAAACGACGGCTCCATACTCACCTTAGTCAAACGGTGTGGCGGAATGTAAGAACCGCACATTGAAGAAAATGATGAATGCCTTGCTATCAATACCGGTCTTCCCCAAAACATGTGGGGAGAAGCCGTCCTTACCGCTAATACGATTCTTAACAGAGTCCCACATAAGGGTAAGGACAAAACTCCATATGAATCACGGAAGGGAAAGAAACCCACCTACAAATATTTTAAGGTGTGGGGTTCTTTGGCAAATGTTGAAGTACCCAAGCCAAAACAGGTCAAGATTGGGCCTAAGACTGTAGATTGCATATTCATCGAATATGCAAATAACAGTAGTGCATATCGCTTCTTAGTGCATAAGTCAGATATTCCAGATATCCACCAGGGTACAATCATGGAATCAAGGAATGCTCGATTCTTTGGAGGTGCCTTTCCTAGAAAGGAAAAAGACATAACCTCTCGCAAACGAAGTTACGCACAAAGCTCTCAAGAACCGGGAGTCCTTGACTGCCCGGATCTAGATAGTTCAGATCTAGCGAATCTCGAGGTGGCTAAACATCCGAAATCTAGTGTTCCAGATTCTCAGAACTTGGAGACTCCAGAGATGGATCTAAGGCGAAGTAAAAGGGCCAGGAAGGATAAATCCTTCGGTCCTGACTTTGTAGCTTATATGGTTAATGATGAACCAAGGACAATTGCTAAGGCATTGTCAACTCCAGAAGCACCGCTCTGGAAAGAAGCTATTGAGAGTGAAATAGGCTTCATTCTGCATAACCATACTTGGGAATTGGTTGATCTTCCTCCAGAAAATAAATCGTTGGGTTGTAAATGGATACTCAAATGGAAATATAAGGCAGATGGGTCTATAGACAAGTAATAGGCCAGGTTGGTAGTCAAGGGCTATCGGCAGACAGAAGGTCTTGATTACTTTGACGCATACTCCCCGGTATCCCGTATGACATCCATACGGGTATTTATTGCGATCGCAACCTTGCGTGACCTTGAGATACATCAAATGGATGTCAAGACAGCCTTCCTAAACGGTGATTTGGAAGAAGAAATTTATATGGACCAACCCGAGGGGTATGTGGTTCAAGGGCAAGAGAAGAAAGTCTATCGGCTTGTCAAATCTTTGTACGGGCTGAAACAAGCCCCGAAGCAATGGCACAAAAAATTTGATAGTACTCTACTATCGAAGGGTTTCGCCATTAATGAGTGTGATAAATGTGTCTACACGAAAGGTAACTCTGACTCATTTGTTATGATATGCCTGTATGTAGACGACATGTTGATCATAAGAAGCAGTCCTAGGGTAATCCTAGAGACTAAGAACATGTTGAAACAATGCTTCGACATGAAGGATATGGGTATCGCAGATGTCATCTTAAGGATAAAAGTCTCTAAGACGTCTGACAGACTGGTCTTATCTCAGTCTCACTACATCGAGGATGTTTTGAGAAAGTTCGAGATGTTAGACAGTTCACCGATAAAGTCACCAATAGATACAAATCAAAAGCTTGATAAAAATCTTGGTGCACCTGTATACTAGGAGCGATATGCACAGGTGATCGGTAGTTTGATGTATATAACAAATTGCACCCGACCTGATATTGCTTATGCAGTCAATAAGTTGGCTAGGTTCACCCGTAATCCGAGTGATAATCACTGGAAGGCGTTGAATCGGGTATTATAATACCTGAAATACACGTTAACTTTTGGGTTACACTATTCGAGATATCTAGCTGTACTAGAGGGGTACAGTGATGCAAACTGGATATCTGATATAGAGAACACTAAGTCCACCAGTGGGTATGTATTTACAATTGGTGGTGGGGCTGTGTCGTGGAAATCCTCTAAGCAAACTTGCATCGCCCGATCCACAATGGAATCGGAGTTTATCGCTTTAGACAAAGCAGGAGAAGATGTTGAGTGACTTCATGACTTCTTAGAGGATGTTCCTTGTTGGAACAAACCCGTACCTTCGATAATGATCCACTACGACAGCCAGTCGACTCTAGGAAGGGCACAGAATGCTATGTACAACGGCAAGTCTCGTCATATTCGACGGAGGCATAAGACCGTTAGGAAACTGATCACCACGGGTATAATATTCATTGATTACATTAAGTCAAAGGATAATGTAGCAGACCCATTGACAAAGGGCTTACCCAAGGATCAGATGGCTTGCCTGTCTAGGGGAATGGGCTTAAAACCCAAAATATAAGGACCAATACAGTGGTAACCCAACCTTACTAACTGGAGATCCTAGTAATTTGGTTCAATGGGAAAACTAAGCTGTAAAAGTTCAGTTGATCGCTTCAGTGGAAGCATGAGCACTTCGGATAGTGATTTCTGTAAAGAAACACCAAATCCAAAGTCGTTCCCGCGATAGACGTTAAGTGTTATCTGCTGTATGGGTAAATGTTAAGTTTTAAAAACCTTTAATGATCCTCAACAGTTGAGGTTAGGTTTGGAGAAACTTTTAATGGTTCCTAACACTTGTGAAGTGGGGTAAACCAGGATACCTTGTAGGAGACCACCTATTTAAGTGCGAGGATGGGCCACCTCAAATGAACGCACTTAAGAATCCAAGAAGTTGTCCATGGCCAAAACGGATAAAACAATACGAAGAAGAGAGTAAGGGAATTTGTTGTGTTGGTACTATTGACTTGGCTTACAATAAACACTGACGGTTCAAGACATCACGTTCACCGCGCAGTAAGTAAGTCTGATGGTATTTAACTATGGAAGGTTCAAAGCTGAAGCTACCTCTCCTTATGCAACATCGGTCCGCTGAAATATTGCTGGAAATGAAAAGGCACCATGTGAGTGCGCCAAAATCTCTTTCAAGAGGGGATTGTTGGAAATTTGCCTTTGGCGGGAGTTGCGTCCGACCAACTTTAACAACTTAAATACTAGTGTTCCGCATGTTAGAGAATTCGGTTCTCCACACATGCATAATCTACTAAGTACGTAGATAACCGTAGAGACAAGAATCGTCAAATTTCATTGAGAAATGAAAGAGATATTGGTTCACGAAGTGAGGTGTTTGAAGCATGGAAAAGTGTGGTATTGTGATCAATTCTCCCTCATCGGTGGAGGAAGAATGAATTGTTTTGTTTATAAGTCTCAAAGTTGGTTTGGGGTTTGGGACCCCAAGGGGTATCCCATGTGTTTAAAGAAGGGAGGACCTAGATGTGCTTCGGTTCAAGGAAAGGCCACACGGGCGCCGCCGCTGCCCGCCCTTCCCGTCCGATTTCGGGTTCTCGGGCTGTGGGCTGTGCTTCTTCTGATATTATCTTTTTGGACCAGAGAACTTTGCCATATGTGAGGTACACGAAAATACATAAACAGAATTGAGTTTTCTTTGCTCAATTGTTCATTTGTTGTTTTATCTTGGGAGACAATTGTCCAGGACGTACAAATGATACATACGGGGCACTTAAAAACAGAGAGCAAACACTCAACTCAGCATACACCAAAGAATCAGTTCCAGTTTCTTGTTATACATTATTGTAATTTTAGTTTGTTGTTGAATTGTAATTTCAGTTCTTGTATCACTTAGCATTTACTTGTAATTTTCGTTTCCGTATCCTTTGTAAATAACAATTATTAGACGGTGTTTGCTTTCACCGTATATTTTGACCCCACCAGAGTTCATGTAATGTGGCCTGATCATTCACCTCATCGGAGTTCACGTTCTATAACCACCGATGGCCCTCCAAAATCGTAGTTGGCTCACAAGTTTAACCGTCAGATGACATGATCTTCGAACTCCGATCCGGCCAGAGCTGTGTCGCTTGGGTTTTGCTATTTCGTCAGATAATGTGTTTTCGTCGGAGTTCACGTAAACGTTGTGAAATCATCAGATCTATGGTTGTTTGGTACAGATCTGGCCGAAAAAACTTTTCCGCCAGTCTCCATTATTTCTCCGATAGTCCTTTTTATGCGTATGAATAGTGTATAATAATTGTATAATATATGTATCATTAGTGTGTATACATTATACACTGATTATACATTAATTATATATTTATTATACACAAATTATATAACAATGATACATTTTCTGTACATATACAGTCGTGATACATATTTTATACAACAATGATACAGTTTCTATATATATGCTGAAATTAGTTAAAATATGACTAAAATGAAATTATTTTAAAAATGCTAAAAAATATCATAAATTTTTTAGGCCAATCTGTGTCAATAGTTTCACCCGGATGACCATTTATCCATAAAATTGCTCAATTTCAAATAATACATAGGCAAATCAACCATTTCCCCCTCGTATTAAAGTTTATAATTATAAAAGGAAAAGAAAGGCACTGTTTTTTTTAATTATAATGGCGGGTGTTAATTAAGTCATTTTGAGCACATTTCAACTAATCCATGTATCGACCTACTATAGTTTACAAGAAAATGTATTGGATATATTTTCTAGCCAAGATTGAAGTTGGTGCACTCACATTAAAGTTGACGGAAAAAAGAAGAGAAACTTGTAGAAATAATTACATTTTGTATGCTTCTAACCAATTATAGTTATCTTTATCATAATTACGATTCGTAGTTGATTTTTGGGTATTTCACATGTATTTTAGTGTATCTAAATACATCATTCCAAAAATACAGTCAGTCAAAATATAGCTATATTCGCGTGTATTCGGTGTATTCAACTATACAGTCAGCCAAATATATATGTATATATATATCAGTCAAACAACACATACAATCAAATACATATGTATATATATTAGTCAATCAACACACACAGTAAATACACTATATTTACACTTAAATCCAATCAAATCTTCGACGAAAATACAAAATACAGTCAAATTCGATGAGATCTCCGGCGAAAATGCAAAATATACTGCATTAAAAAAATGAAGAATACAATCAAATACAGTTAGATCTCTAACGAAATACAAAATGCACTATATGTATACAATAATTTTCTGGCGTGAAAGACAGTGGATGAGAAAGAGACGACTCCTTTTTCCGGCGTGAAAAGCAATGGTGGAGGAAGAAGTTTCTGGCCAGACGAGTGGCTCCTTTTTCCGCGCGTGAAAAGCAGTGGTGGAGGAAGAAGTTTTCAGCCAGACGAATACACTCAGATCTGAGATACAAAGAAGGAGAAGAAGTCATGGATTCCGGCATCTCCGTCAAATCCAGATTCGGTGACGCTTCCGATCTTCCTCCTCCATCGTTTTCTCCGCTGGTAATCCATTACCGACAATTGATCGTAACTTCGTAATTTCATATCTGGATCTGACGAAGGAGACCTCCCTGACCTAGGAGGTGCTGGAGGAGAACTCCTTCTCGCCGTCGATAACAGTGAAGAACCAGAAGGAGGAGATGGGGTGGTCGATGGCGGCGAAGGAGTTGGATGGCGCCGCCGATGGAGAAGAGAGGGGGAAAAGGAGAGAGAGTTGAGGGAGAAGAGAGGGAGGGGTGAAGGAGAAGTTTGAGAGAGAGGGGTGAGAGAAAAGCTTGATACAGTGGAATAACTCTATGTGTTTGGTATAACTACGATAGGTAAATTAAAAATTCGTTGTTGCCATAAAAAATAATTAAATTAAAAGATAGTTATTATCCATAAATAACTCTTAAAATTAGCAATGTCAGATAAATTTTTCAAAAAAAAAAAAAGAAACATGGAGTTTTGACTTTTGAACACCGATTCAAAATGAATCTCCAAATTATTGCTCCTGTGTCCCAACCACGCAGTTATCCCTTCAAGACAAAAATAAAATAAAAGAAAAAAAACAATACGTTTCTTTTTACAGTCCAAAATCTTATAGCCCCATTTGTGAATACTGAATTACTCCATTCACTTACAAAATGTCATTTGGACTGCGAGCGAAAACTCAATTTAATTTTCTTTTTTTGGCCTCAAATCTTATTTTATGTTCAATCAATAATCACGTGTCTGATAAATCAGTTCAACAAAATCATACTGAATCTCTTGGTGAAGATTTAAGGCATTAAAGGAGCTGGTGCCTCAGATTTGTTAATCTCATCTTTTATCATAATGTACTGTAAATTGTAATATTCTTTTGCCTAAAAAAATGAGCTGTTCATTGATTGTTTCAGAATGCTAGTTAAAGAATTCTGAGACTCTTGAAGAAAAGGTGCGGCAGATCAGTTGCAGGATATATAATAGTTCAGTTGGTTAATTATCCGAATTTTCATTTTGTTGATAAGGGTTTGAATTCCCACATTATAATTCCTTCTCCATTTCTCCTTTTCCTACCCCCTATGTAATAAAAAAATTAAAAAAAAATCACTAGATGTCAAGCGAACCATAGCAAAATAAAATATAAAAATTAGTAATGTAGAGATTATATAATGTTGTGACTATTTTTTGTTGAATATTTAGTTTGGTGTATTACATATTAGTATGCAATGTATAATTTAAAATATTTATTTACTTTTTAAATAAAATATCTTTTTTTCTTACTACTATGAGGATTTGTTTGGTCATTTATCATTGTATTACCTAATACTCATATTTTTATTGCTAGTATCTATAAATGTGTTTTGCACGATATTCCATATCAGCTTCGATCAAAATGTTAGGTAATATTATTTGTAATTATATATATTAATTTAATAACAAAATGTTATCATAGTATAAGATTATATTCACTAAATATTTCTTTGAGAATGATGTTCTTGATGTATATGCCTTTCTCCTTTTCCCCCACATGGGATGCATGTTACGATTAAGATAATCTAATATTAAGAATTAAGTGATAATAAATTTGACATTGGTACTGAAAATCATTACTAAGAGAAATTAAATTATAAGAATATCTTTCAATTTTTGAAATATTTAGTTATTTCTTTTTAAATAAATTTAAGTTTTCACAAAAGTGAATTATAACATTTTTTCCAAAAAAAATTAAGTCCTCCCGTCGCTGTAAATTTTCATGATGAAATGTTTATATGAAGAAACAATTTCAATTATTTACTTTCTTCAACATAAACATTTATATCTACCGATTTACAAAAATAATCAATTAATTTTACAATAACTATTCTTATTTTTTCTCATCCTCCTATTTTATTTAAGCATATTTGTATTAATTTGCACATTAATATTCTAACTGATGGTCATTTATCACAAAAAGTCACTTTTCTATTTTTTTGTAACTAAAATCATCCAACTTAAAGTATATCACAAAAAAATAAATACTTTTTCTATTTTTTGTTATGTAAAAGTCCATTTCTAACATTCCTATCTTAAATATTAAATCAACAACAACATAACCAGTGAAATCCCACAACGTGGGTGTGGGAAGGGTAGAGTGTTTCCGGGAGACCCTCGGCTCAAGACAAAGCATAATCACAAGCAAAGCAAAACAAGAAAAACGATCAGATCTAGACAAGAAATTAAAGTAGTATGAACATGCTGATAACAAAATCGAATACGCCATGGTAGCGCATTCTAACAAAAGGACTAACGCAAATAAATAAGATAAACATAGTACACTAAAGAACACATAGCAGCAAAAATCAAACTACAGAGGACTATAAAGCAATACTGTGCCTATAAGTGTGATAGGCTAATCGGGCCTACAGTAATAACACTACAACTATCATTTTGTAAGCGTAAGTATGACTACGTTCAACTATCTACTACCCTTCTACCCTAATCCATGTCCTCCACCCCTATCCAAGGTTATGTCCTCAGTAAGTTGCACCTGCGCCATATCCCGTCTAATCACCTCTCCCCAATATTTTTCCGGCTTACCTCTACCCCTCCTGAATCCGTCTATAGCCAACCTCTAACACATCCACAATGGGGCATCTGTGTCTCTCATCTGCACATGCACGAACCATCTCAATCTCGCTTCCCGTATCTTAACATCCACCGAGGTCACTCCCACTCTGTCCCGGATATCATCATTTCTAATCCTATCTCTCCTTGTATGCCCACACATCCATCTCAATATCCTCATCTCCGTAACTTTCATCTTTTGGATGTGTGAAGTCTTGACTGACCAACACTCCGCCCCATACAACATAGTCTATCTAACCACCACCCTATAGAACTTGCCTTTAAGTTTCTGTGGCACATTTTTGTCGCACAAGACTCCTTATGCGAGCCTCCATTTCATCCACCCTGCCCCAATACGATGTGTGACATCGTCATCAATCTCTCAATTCCTTTGGATAATAGACCCGAGGTACTTGAAGCTTCCTTTCTTTAGAATGACTTGAGTACCAAGCCTCACCTCAACGCCTATCTCAGGGTCGCTCCCGCTGAACTTACACTCCAAATATTTTGTCTTGGTCCTACTCAACCTGAGCCCTTTATATTCCAGTCTATCTCCAAACCTCCAGCTTGGCATTCACTCCGCTGCGAGTCTCATCAATCAAGACTATGTCATATTCGAATAACATATACCATGGAAACTCCTCTTGAATTTATCGCGTCAGTCTGTCCATCACCAAGGCAAATAGGAATGGGCTAAGAGCCGATCCCTAGTGCAGCTCCATCATCACTGGAAAGTGTTTCGAGTCTCCTCCTACTGTCCGTACCCTAGTCTTGGCTCCATCATACATATCATTGATCGCCCTAGTGTACGCCACATGTACATCTCTAATCTCCAAACATTTCCATGTAACCTCCATTGGGACTTTGTCGTATGCCTTGTAGAGGTCGATGAAAACTATATGCAAGTCTCTCTTCCTCTCCCTATACTGCTCCACCAACCTCATAATAAGATGAATGGCTTCAGTAGTCAAACGCCCCGGCATGAATCCAAGCTGGTTTTCGGAAATAGATACGCCTCTCCTTACCCTCATCTCCACGAACCTTTTCCAAACTTTCATAGTGTGGCTCAGCAACTTGATACCCCTATAGTTGTTGCAACTCTGGATATCACCTTTATTTTTGTACAAGGAAATCATTGTACTCCACCTCCATTATTCGGGCATTCTTGCCATCTTAAAATGATGTTAAATAACTCAGTCAGCCACTCCAAACCTGCCCTGCCCTGCCAGCGCTCTTCCGGAATTCAACTGGAATCTCATCAGGCCCGGTCACTCGTCCCCTGCGCATCATGCGAACATCATCCTTAACCTCCTCAACTTTAATGCTTCTACAATACCCAAAATATTGATACCTACCAGAATGCTCCAGATCTCCCAGCACAATGTCTCCATTTTTTTTTCCGTTCAAGAGTTTATGGAAGTAAGACTACTACCTCCGCCTAATATGCGCGTCCTCCACCAGTACTTTGTCGTCCTCATCCTTGATGCACCTCACGTGATCCAAGTCATAGGCCCTCATCTCCCTTGCCTTGGCTAGTCTGTACAACTTCTTATCCCCGTCTTTCTCCTCTAATTCCACATACATGCATTCAAAAGCCGCCGTTTTCGCCTCCGTAATCGCTAGCTTTGCCTCATTCCTCGCCATCTTATACAGTTCCCTATTCGTCCACTTGTCCATCTCATCCACACTTTCTACCAATTTCGCATACGTTGCTTTCTTTGCTTCCACCTTCTCTCGAACTTTACTATTCCAGCACCAGCCCCCTTGATGCCCACTACGGTTACCCCGCGAGGCCCCTATCACTTCTCTAGCTACCTCCCCAATGCAACTAGTCGTCCTGTCCCACATACCGGTCGCATCCCCACTACTCCCCAAAGCCCCATTGGCCGTCAACATCTTCCCCATCTCCTTTGCAATAGCCATTATCAAACTCCCCCATTTGATTTTTAACCTATCATCCACAACCCTCTTCTTCTTCTCCATCTTGATCTCCAAATCCATCACCAAAAGCTTATGTCGGATTGTAAGATCCTCCATCGGAATAATCTTGCAGTATTTACAAAGACTTTTGTCAACCTTTCTAAGGAGCAAAAAGTCTATCTGAGTCTTAGCCACCGAACTACGGAAAGTCACCAAGTGTTCCTCCTTCTTAAGTGGAACCTCGAATTGGCTATCACCATCTCACAAGCTCTAGCGAACTCCAAAAGTGAGACGCCTCCCCCGTTCCTGTCCCCAAGTCCAAAGCCTCTATGCACGTCATCATAAACCCCTAAAAGTGACCCGATATGTCCATTGAAATCCCCTCCTACAAATAACTTCTCAGTGGGTGGTATGCCTCCCACCACTTCATCCAAATCCTCCCAAAAATGTCTCTTCTCTTCATCTTCCAAGCCCATATGCGGTGCATAAGCACTAATAACGTTCATAGTGAACCCTCCAACTACCAACTTAATCTCCAACATCTTGTCATTGACCCTCCTTACCTCTACCACCTGATCCCTTAGCTCGTTATCGACCAAAATGCCTACCCCATTCCTATACTTCGACCTAACCGAGAATCATAACTTATATCCGTCTACATCCTTAGCCTTAGGTCCTACCCATTTGGTCTCCTGGACACATGCTATATTAATCCTCCTCTTCTTACGAATCTTAACTAGCTCTATGGACTTCCCCGTTAAAGTCCCAATGTTCCAAGACCATATTCTCAACCTAGCATCTCTCTTACCCTACTTATCCCCCTAACCCTCGATGATGTTCCCGACCGAGAACATGACCCTAGTCTACCATCAGTCACCAAAGTTACTACAACGGATATAAACTAATAGGCTAATCAAAGGTTTACACCTAAAATAGGAATGCCAAGAATGCTATAACTAAAGGCAAGAAGAGTAAATGTAAGAGCGTATTATACTAAATGAAAAATGAAAAAGTAACAAATATCAAAGCAGGAAGCAACAAAGCAAGACCCAGGAAAGCAGATACTTAAAGAAATTAAATTATTTCAACCTAATAGTAACTGGGAATATCCGAACAAGATAGATAGAATTACTATACAAAAATGACAAATACCAGATAAATACCAGAGCAGGAGCGATAGAACCTGGACTACATACGACACTGTTCACCGACGGAATTGTTGTTCTCGCCGGCAACGGATCAACTTAGTAAAAGGAGAAACATAGAAGAGTAGAAGAAGAGGAGGAGGAAAAGGGAAGAGAAGCAGAGGTAAAAGGAAGGATGTTGGACAAGTCGTCGGCGTAGTAATCCGGCGGCGTTACCTAGTCGCCGGACGGAGTGGGTTACCTGGTCGTCGGGTGGTTACCGTCGGGGTAGGGAGGTGGGGATGGAGATTTGGCTTGTTCACCGCCAGGGTACTGTTCACCGACATTGTTCACCACCGGCGTTGATGTTCTCACCGATGCCAGATCTGCTTAGTAAAAGAAGAGAGAAACAGAGAAGAATGGAAGAAGAAGAGGAAAAGAGAAGAGAAACCGAGGTAAAGAAGAGAATATGCCGGAAAAGGTCATCGGCGTAGTAGTCCGGCGATGTTACCTGGTTGCCGTCCGGAGTGAGTTACCTGGTCGCCGGATGGTGCTGTCAGCGATGGAAAGATTGCTTGTTATCGTTAGAAGTGAGAGTTGGGGGGGGGGGGAGAGGAGAAATGAGAGATGAGAGAAGAGAAAATTTTGGAAATAAAAAAATTAATTAAGATACTTTATGTATTCGTCCAATACCTAACTCCTTATCCAACTCTAAATATCATTTCTTGAAATTTTGTCCTAAAATTAGGGGCGGACGTATATCGGTTCTTATCGATTTTGTATCCGAAAAATATGAACCGAATAAAAATTAGTTTTAAAAAAAATTGAATCCAACTTCAAAAAAAAACCGATATGTTCGGTTTATATCGCCGAACGTATCGGATTATATCGATTTTTTCTAGTGGGCCGGGGCAGGTCGGGTCAGGGAATTTTTTTTTTTAAAATTGAGTTTCCAACACTGAAATTGGCATTCACACCTACATTACCACGAATTTTCGACGTTAGAATGTATTGTGTACCGTGAGATGTTTACTAAAAAAAAAAGAAAATTAGAAACCGATTTGGGGGAAAACACAAATTGATTGAAAAAACGGACGTTTTTCTAAAAATTGGCTACGGCAGTTTTCCCGGCACCGTCTCGAAACAATACGCAAAATCAAAAAACAAATCGAGTAAAACGGACATCCGAGCGCAGAGTTATGACCATTTAAAGTTTCACCAATTTACAACTACTTTCTCTCCCTACATTTTATGTCAATGCTTCCGTGATATGTTAATCAAGTTCATGCCGCATTCGACTTTCATAAAAGCTTCATAGATTGGTTTCAGTGGCTATGATTCAAGAGATAGTAGTAGCATAAAATAAAAAATAAGATTAATTACATATTTAATTCGGTTTTTTGGTTCGGTTCGTATCCAAAATTAAAAACCGAACTGACTCACTAAATCCTGATTCGGTTCGGTTTTTCAAAAAATCGGTTTTTTTAAAAAACCGAATAAAAACCGAACCGAACAACAGGTTCGGTTCGATTTTTTCGGTTCTCCAGATTTTTTGCCCACCCCTACCTAAAATATAGGCTTTTGTACCGGCCTAAAAGTACAAAAACAATATTATTGTTAGTTGAATTCAAAGTTTAAGAGATTGAATTCTTAAACATCAAAATCAGAGGAAATCTGCTTTCTTAATTTTTCCTTCGAGTATACTGATAATAAAAATAAACTATCTTAACTAAGTTTTAAAGTAGAAGAATTTCATATTACGTTGTCTACTGTTATTGTCCAAGTTGAATTTGTATAGCATTAATTGGTTGTCCTCAAAATCCTAGTTACGTTTTAAGTAAAAGATTATGTAATGTATAATTTTGTCCAACATATTTTACGTCATTAAAGTAATTTGGCCTTTTGAAGATTATTAAAATCTTTTAATATTTTAAGACTATTTTGATCAATCAACATTTATATTTATGCTTTTAAAATTATATATATATATATTCAAAAATTATGTAGATATTATTTATAAAGAAAAACGTAAAAGAACATTCAAACATTATATTAATTAATGCTAATTTATTTGTCCAGAGTTACCTAGGACAGAACCATCAGTGTTAAGTTTGTAGCAGTTTCTGTTAAGAGGTTCCCATTTGATGTTAATAGAATGACTTATTTTAGGGGGTTTGCTGGTGTTAGTAAACACGTGGAATTCAGTAGCACCATGGATGGTGTGGTCAACTGAAATGATATCTTTTCTCTTATTGAAAACATTATTATTTCTAGACAGCCAGATTTGGCAAAAACAGAAGGATAGGAGGACTTTCCAAGGGATGTGGTTTCTGAACTCTTTTCCTCGTAGGGAGTCCCAAGTGTTAGTTCAATTAGACTCATTCAAAGAAAGCCCATTGGGAGGGAGAAAGCAGAATTTCTCTGGTTTATGGTGTTTCAATATTGAATGAATTTGGGACAGTGGATGAGAATATGGGGCAGAGTTTCACTAGGGGCATCACAATAGGTACATTGGGGTTTATGTTGAGCCCAATGTGGTGAAGGTAGCTGCCAGTAGGCAATATTTTATGATGGAGTAACCAGATAAAGTGCTTGACCTTGTTAGTGCTATTGAGCTTCCAGAACCAGCTAAAGGAGAAGTTGTTGGGGTTGAAATCCTTTTCATCTTGTAAGGAAATAAGCTGGTAAGCAGATTTTGTGGTGAAGCATCCATTATCAGTGAGCCTCCATATCAAAGTGTCAATATTGTTGGATGATCCAGGGAGGAAGAAAATACCAATCTTTTCTTTCAGTTCTTTATGAAGGTCAAAAGAGAGGGAGCTAAGATCCCAGACTCCATTGTCACAGAGGGTGGAGATTTTAGTTTTGTCCTCCTCAAGCCCTAGAGGCCCAGTGATAAGGTTTATGATAGGGCCAGAATGGGGAAACCAGTTATCCATGAAGAAATTGACTCTATTGCCATTATGAATGGACCAGATAGAGGCTTCAGAATAGATTTTCCAGCCATTGAGAATGCATTGCCAGGTTCTAGAGGTGTTATGCTTAGGTCTAGTATTAGGCTTGCAATGTGTATGGAATAATGTTTAGACCCAGAGTTATTGTGGTACATTCTCCAAGCAAGTCCAGAGTGGATAGCTTTGTTCTTTTGCTCAGCTTTTTAAATTTCTAAGCCTCATTTCATTTTGGGCTTGGTGATAGTATCCCAGCCCACCAGATGAAGCTTCCTTTTGACATTAATAGTGCTCCAGACAAAGTCCCTTTGGATTTTATTGATGTGCTTAGTGACATAGCTGGGCAACTTGATGTATTGCATAACATGGGAAGGAATGCTACTGAGATAGGCCTTTGCAAGGGTGGTTCTTCCAGTCATGTTGAGGAAACTTGTTTTCCATCCAACAAGCTTGGTATGCATGTTATCCAGAATGAACTGGAAATCAGCATTTGTGGGTCTGTTATGGAAAATGGGAAAGCCAAGATACTTTCCAAAGTTATGGCTTGCTCTAATGGAGAGAATGTTAGAGAATTGAGTTCTGCACTCAGGCTGACAGTTAAAGGAGAAGATGACTTTAGACTTAGTGAGGTTAACTTTCTGATCAGAGTTGTTGTTGAAGTCATTTAAGACTTGCATGATGGTGTAGCAGTTCTTATCATTAGCTTTGGCAAAAAGAATAAGGTCATCAGCAAAGAAGAGGTGGGAGATTTTAGGACCTTGATGACTGATTTTGATGGGGTTCCATGTGGAGTTCTGAACATGGTGATCAATTTTCCTGGATAGCACTTCCATGCAAAGCATAAAAATGTAAGGATACATAGAATCTCCTTGTCTGGTACCTTTAGAATGGCTGAAGAATTCATTTTTCCACCATTTACCAACACATAAATAGTACTGGTGAAAAGATAGGACAGGATAAAAGCAGTTATTTTAGGGGGGGAATGGAGAAGATTTAGGGCATGTCTCACAAATGACCACTCAAGTCTATTAAAGGATTTTCAAGATCAATTTTTAAGATCATATGACTTGTTTGCCCTTCATTTTTTCAAAATGGGAGATATATTCCTGGACTATTATAGTATTGTCAGATGCCTTCCTATTAGAAAGAAAATTAGCCTGAGAGGGACCAATGATAGAAGGGAGGAAAGGCTTGATTCTATTAATAATGATCTTAGTGATAATATTATAAGAGGTATCGCAGAGACCAATAGGTCTGAAGTTCTTTAGACTAGTGGCATTTACATAATTAGGGATTAAGCACAAATATGTGATGTTCATACTGGGATCCATAGACTGGGAGGTAAAGACATCCCTGCAAAAGTTGATAACATGTGCTTTCACTATAGACCAGTACTTTTGGTAGAAAAGAGGATGTAGGCCATCAGGTCCAGAAGCTTTATTGTCATGGAAGGAATTGACAATAATCTGGAATATCTTAAGGGTGCATCTAACACTACTTGGGCAACATTAGAGAGATAATGGTTGGTAGATTCAGTTTGTAGAAAAGTTATGAGAGAGGAAGAAAGCCCTATGGAGTAGATTTTAGAGAAGTATTGGAGGATGCTACTTTTGATCTATTCAGGCTCAAGCAAAGTATTTCCAGAGTAAGAATTTTGTTCCTTCTCCTTCTGTTGATGGTGGAAGTGTGAAATAATCTGGTGTTGGCGTCCCTATTATTGAGCAGTTGATCCTAGACTTGAGTTTCCAGAAGTCCTCTTCTTGCTGGAGGATCAGAGAAAATTCCTATTGAAGGAATTTTTCCAGATTATGAAGGAAGCTGCTAAAAGGATAGCTGTTAGATTTTTGGATACCTCCAAGCCTGGATAGGATAATTTTCTTTCTAATAAAGATGTTGCCAAAAGTCTCTTTGTTCCAAATAATAGCATTATTCTAAAAAACATTGATGGCTCTTTTGAGACCAAGGTTCTCAGAGAAGCAGTGGGTTACAAGGTCAGGAAAGGTGGGATGGCTACACCACATAGATTCAAACTTAAAGGGTTTCATGTCAGAAGAAAGAACTTTGTTGTGGAGCTTAAATAGCAAAATATAGTGGTTAGAGTGGCTCCTGGAGAGGTGGGTGATAAAGGCTTCAGGAAAATGTGAATCCAGCTATTATCAGCAAAACACCTATCAATTATTTGCAGAATAAGGTCCTGTCTATTGGAATACCTATTATTGGTCCAGGTGAATTTGCTACCTTTATGGCCAATGTTAATAATCTTGCAAGAGTTGATGTAATTCCAAAAAAGATTGGACCTAGGCAGGCTAATAGAGTTACCCTCATGCTTATCTCTAGCTCTCAGGACTTCATTGAAACCCCCCCCCCTAACGAGCTAACTACAGTTTCCATTAGCATTAGTATTAATGAAAGTTCATTCCAAAGAATTCTTCTGTTAGCATAGGTAGTACTAGCATACACTACATTAAAAAAGGGGGGGGGGAGTTGAAGTCAATACATGAACCATGGCATTAATGCCTTGGCTAGTTGTTAAAACTCCTTCAATTCTAAGCAGATCATCATCCCAGAGGATAACAATACCTCCAGAAAACCCAATAGCAGGGGATTGGATTTGGCAAGGGAAGTGCAGAGCCAAACCTAGAGCAAAGTGATCAGCCATGCCCAGCACCAACATAACAAGCTTATGGAGCTTGCCCATAGCTTCGCATTGCCTTCTAAATTCAACATTGTTAGCCCCCCTACTGTTCCAAATCAGGAAATTCATTGATTAGTATGTCATTTTTAAGGAATTCCTTTTCAAACCCTTTCCCTTCCTCAATGGTGGATTTATCTGAGTAACTTCCTCCGTGTAAGGACTTAGTGTTACTACTGAGTTGTCGGAGATTCATTTTGATAGAACTTCGTGTTGACACCCAATTTTGTCTCATTCTTTTTGATTTATTTGCAATTTTGGATATTTTTGACACATCAAAAAATATATTTTTTTATATATATACATATAGGCATATATGTACACATATATTTTTATTCTCAATATTACTATATTATTACTACTATTATTATTCGTATTATTTTTCTACAACCATTTGTCTTTTTAAATCATGATCATAATTTCTATTGTAATATTCTATATTATTTTTTAACAAAACGACATCCTTTTTATTTATTTTTAATTAAGCATTAAGCATTTCACAAATATTATATTTTATCATTATCGCATCTTATACTATATTCTAAATAATTTTACATTTTGTTATTCAAAGCATTTTTAATATTAAACCCCTTTTATTTTTAAACCCATAACCCATTCATTTCTAACCCAAAACAATTTTCCAACCCAAAACAAATACCCATTTTAAAAGGGGCAGCCCATTTGGTCACCCCCATTTTCGGCCAGCCCAACAGAAACTACCCAGGCCCAACTGGCCAATTCCCCAAGCCCAACCATCTCCCCTTTATTTTCCTAAATCTCTTAACCCAAAACAATTCCCTTTTAACTCCCAATACCCCTATTTCCCTTATCTCCCCAAGCCCAACCGGTCAAGCCCGAGATCCGATCCGAACCGGTCCACCCGAAGCCCAAAACCCATCCCTTTTATTCCCCTAAACCAAACAAACCCTAAAAAATAAAACAAAAACAAAAAAAACTCTCTCTCTTTCTCAAACGACCGGCCGCCACACCCATACCCTGCCAACCCCCAAAACCCGTCGGTCACCTCACCCGACACCACCACCAACCCCCCTCTGCTCCTGACACCACCAACCCATCATCCCATACCCTTATCTCCACAAAATCCGCGACCCATACCCCTAAAATCCGCTTCCAAAATTCAGAAATCTTTGCCTTTAATTCAAATTTCAAACTCAACTTCGACGAGGTGAATGTTGGGGGGAAAAATCATCTATAAATTTCCCCCTTTGTTCACTGTTAAAGGAGGTTCTTTTTTTCGGATAAAAAGAAGGGTTCTTTTTGAGGGGTTTTTTAATTTGATTTTTGAGTTCGAAATTTAGATTCAAGTCTTCGGTTGTATTGTATTTTTTTGGTGTTGTTCTTCATTAAAAAATCCGAAATTTCTTAAGAACATTTCTTTCTTTTGCATGTGTTCTTCACCTTAAGGGTTCGAAATTATTCGGTTTTAGGTGTTAAAGAATCCGAATTTTTGCTATTTTCCCACTATTTTTTTTTCACTTCCGGGTCGGGTCACTTTCGGGTCGGGTCAAACATCAGAAACAGACTTACAAAAGCAGCATCCTAAAATCAGAAAATCAGCATCCAAAATCAGAATTCTGAAATCGCAAAATCAGAATTCCAAAATAACATCTCCGAGCGGATTCGACGATTCGAAACACGCCTCGGTTCGCTGCCCGGAGAAGGTCAGTAAATACAAATTCCTCGCAGTATATTTTCTGTATTTTTATGTGTTTTATTGTTAATTATGTGATAAGATAGTCATTTTTGCTATTATGTTCATTATTGTATTAAGTATGTTAGCTGGTTTAATTGGCAATTAATGTTTAGAAATGCTTTCCTTGTATTATCAGATTTATACTTAATATGGTAAGAAGCTTTGTGTGTGTGTTGATTTATGGACATTGTGTGATCATATTGGATTCGAATGTTGAATCATACTTATCTTGCTGAGTTTCTGTAACTAGTTCAGTAGGCATTTGGTTGTTGGTTAGCTGAGGAATGTTAAGTCACTTAACTTATAATCTGCTTAGTAATCACATTTGCTGCCTTGTGCTTTGTTTAGAAGTGTCATTATGTCTAATATATATAATGAACATGGCCTTATATGTTTAGTTTAGCATATCTGAAGCGCTGCCTTTAAGTGGTTATTTGGCTCAACTCTGTTTGTCTCACAAAATGTCTACTGAACTGATTACACACTTGCCTTACCTGTTTAAGTGTTAAAAGGCCTCGATATTAACATGTGAAGTCTCCTAAGTTATCTTGTATCATGTCCTACCTCTAGAGTTTGTTTGAATGACATTTACATTAGTGATTTGCACTATTTTGAACCGGTTTATACCCTGTTAAGCCATAGTTTCTAATGCATTCCATATCTGGTTTGTGATTATGTTTCATGAAGGAAGCATGTATAGAGTATAGTCAAATGTTAAAACTGCTTAAGTGAATAGAAAAATCTAAGGAATGGTTTAAACTTAGGGATATGGGGGTCTTTGATTCTTATTGAGTTATGCATTATCTACCTGTGAGTGTGGGTTGTCTTTTCTTGGTATGAATCTGAATCACACGCATGCCTATCTACGTCAAACAGTTTGTTAAGTAAAGGACATGTTGGGGTTAATTCTAGTTTTGTTCGTGTTGCTACTGCCAAGTTCCCTCTGATGTATGTTAAATAAGAAAGAGTGCTAATATGAGACTGCAATGACTTTGATTTCTTGCTAAGGGTATAAACTGGTTCTGTCTTTCTGATTCTTGATTAAACTTGACCTAAAAATCAGGAAACATGCTACCTGATCTAGAATAGTTGCCCCCAAGTTCTCTGTGTCAATATATGTTGCTTGTTCCTTTAATATTCGAGTCTTATACATGGATAAGATAACATAATTTGTTTGATTTGGTGTTGAGACATCTGGGTATTCTTTCTTATTGTGCCTGGATCTACTCTTCATACCTGCACTGGCCTGATATTAGTGCAATTGTTTCATTTCTCTTGTTGGAATTGAGTCTGCTCATTCTGCCCAATGCTAGTGTTTGTTTGTTTGTTTGCTCTAAAACATGTAGGGTATCCTTGTATTTTTTTTATGCATGAACTTGCTCATGTTGGTTAACTTCTTCCCATTTGCTGAACCTGCGATGATATACTTCAAAGTATACAGGATATATAGACTTCAGTATACACAAGGTGTATCTCAAAGTTGTATGTCCTTGTATACCTTCAAGTATATCATGTATATTATGAACATCATGTATACCAACTCTTATGTATGTCTAAGTGTATCTCTGTGCATGTGTTGAATTAGGCCTTTATGTATCTAATTTGTTTCTTTCTCTTTAAAACTGAAGTCATTATATTGGGCTTGCTTTTATACGCATACTGTTTGATTTACCAAAGCCCAGTTGGAGTTAATATTGTTTGGCCTGTTTCATATCTGGATCTGTTAGTTTTGTTTGTGTATAAACTGTTATAGTTGGATATGGATCGTGTATATTTGTGTTTAACTTTATATCAGTGCTTGCTTATTTTTATTATTGATGAGTTTGAGGTACGTTCTAAATCCCCTATTTGTTTTCCGCCCTCCCTGCATACCCTTCGGCCTGGTGGGCCCACATCTCCTCCATTTGTGTGACTGCTTTAAGTCGTTGGGCCTAAGCCCCAATAACATATTATTCTTCACGAATTATTTATTTATATTTTTTTATGTATATATTTTCATATTTCGTCTGTTAATCCTTTTCTTTTCCTTTCGTTTACATGAAATGCATCGGGAGCTACGAAGAGTTTCGTTATGAGACTCATCGTGATCATCGCCAAATGAAGACCCGCATCCACATTCCTTGCATTCTCCAACCTCGGGATTTCAAAATAAATAGGGCTAGATGACATCGTCATCCGCCTTAGTTCCTCTTTTATTATTACTCTTTAATTTCGTTATTTCTATTTAGGTCTGTAATAATTATTTAATGCTTGTGGGGTTGTTAGGATATTTAGAATAATTAGGCCATGAATGGATAATGGATAGGGTAGTTTAAAACATGTCGCTAGTTTATTTATTTGTAGGCTCGATTAATTCAAACTTAGAAACCCTCCGCTAGTTTATTTATTCTTAGGCTCGTCATGCATATTTAAAATTTTCAAAACAAACTCTGATCATCTTTTGTTCACTTTATTAATTGTACAACTCAAAATGATTTTCAAAAATTACTTCTTTGGCATTATAAGTAATTCGTTTTTCTCCTTGCTATTAATTGTCCTAAATGCATACTTTTTTCAAACTTTACATGTATTTTTCTTTAATACCATACAAGTGCATACTTGTACAAAATGCATTCTTTTACTAAAATACTTGCAACATTATTTTAACTTTCTATTTTTAAAACATGTATTTTCCTTAGTATAATAATTAACTTGAGTTTGATCGGATAACCGCAAGTTAGCGGATCTTAAAGGATGTCTAACCCCTTCCCTTTAGAATAATAAAGAACCCTTACCTAGAATATCATCAGTTTCGCAAACCTTAGAATTGGAGTTATATTGCAGCATTTAATTAACATTTAGGTGTCCTAATTCACCATAAATAATTAGGTGGCGACTCCTTAATCATACCCAGGAATCACCGATACGTTGTGCTCCGCTTAGACCACCCGTGGGTAGGGTCAAAAACGGGTGCGACATCATGGCGACTCCGCTGGGGAATTCAGGTTCTTAACCATAGCAAAATTCGGTTAATTATTATTGCGCTTTACTTTTGCTCATTATTTGATTTAATGCTTTGATATGTTTCATTTGTGAAATTTTGCATAAACTGCTTTAATTGCTATATTCTCTTACTGCTTTCCTTAAATTGGCATTTCGCTCATATTTCTTCCATTCTGGAAAATTGACACTATCACACACTACACGCGATGTGTGATTTGCGCACCCGCAAAATTTCTTTCAATCTACCAAAATTTTAGGAGAATTGGCGTATGCGCGGAGTGTCCGGACCATCCGGTGGCCGCGTAGCCTTCTCACTCGAGTAGTCCGCTCTGGAACCTTGAGTCTAGACAAAATCTTAGAAAATTTAGGATAGAGCTATACCACCCTTTATTTAAGTCATGCATGCATACACCTTAGGTGGGTCGATCCTTGGCATCGACTCCACAATTAAGAAATCCACCAAATTGTCGGCGGGTCTCATGACCCAGCGACCATTCAACATATTATGTGTAGCAGGATATTGATAGACGGATCCAAGCCTAAACATTATTCCAAAAATTGGAAAATGCATATTCATTTTTTTGTATATTTTGTTATAGATGGAGTCTGTGCCGCAAGTCAGGATGGTGAGTGAAATTCCGAGTAAATTGAAACTATGGTGGACAAGCTTCGACCTTGGCAGCTATATGGCAATTAGGAAGAGATTGGGTTGCCTCATTTCATTGTTCGACATCTTCCCCGATCAGCATTTAGTCAGAGCACTAATCCATTTTTGGGATCCAGATAGGGTTGTCTTCAGATTCAGAGATTTTGAGATGACTCCCACTTTGGAAGAAATCACCTATTTCACCAACTTGATCTACCAGGGTAGAGGACAAATTATCCCACACTGTCAATCCGGAAAGAAATTTCTCCGCTACTTGGGGCTAAAGAACACTAGAAAACTCCGGTGCTTCGAAAATAACTGGGTCTCGTTGGATTATCTTTATGAGAGGTACGGTTGTCGAGACGGTTATAAGATATTCAAAAATGAATTCTCCTGCACCCCCGATCATTGGCGGACCAAACAACCTATTGCATTTACTATCGCTTTACTAGGGTCTCTGATATTCCCACTTGAGTATGGAAAGATCAGTACTTGCATATGTTCCGTGGCACGAGCACTTTTCGAAGGAGTAGACGGCGCACAACTCGCTTTCGCCCCTATGATCTTAGCAGAGATATTTCGGGCTTTAGGGAAATGTAAAAGAGGTGAAATGAGTTTCTTCGAAGGCTGCAACTTTATTCTACAGATATGGGCAATGGAACACTTCTATCAGCGCCCGAATATGGTAGACATATGCTTCAGCGAGTCGAACAAAATCGTCAGCTTTTACAACAGGACAAAACGATTTGTGTCGCCAGTCGGCGTCAATGATTGATATGAGTTTTTGGCATCCCGCACCGGTGATCAGATCCAATGAAAATACCCGCTGCTCCCGAACACTAAAAAGGCCTATATAAGATGCAAAAGGCTTTATTATATTGAGCTTATAGGGTTGAAAGGCCTCCAGCCATACGCTCCCCTCCTCATACTCCGACAGTTTGGACTAGAGCAAATAATCCCCCTCCAAGCAAATATAAGGGTTTCTGAAGTTCAATTCGTGCCGAATTTCATTATCCCCAGAGCTAGGCAAGTCCTCGATGAATGGAACCATATTGACACAATGGATATTGGAGATATTCAGGTAGGAGGTACCCCCGAATATCACGCGTGGCTACGAGAGGATCGCGGTAGTACAGACCATAGTCCTGAAGGCGAGCGAGGTTTTGAAGATATTGGCACAACAATTTGGGTAAGAAATTTCCGGCTCAGAGACACAGTCGTTACCCCCGAAATGTGGCATCAAATGCAAAACATAGTACAATATCTAAAGGATGCAGGAGCCGGACCTAGCAATGTTAGGGTTTCATCTTCATCTCTATGATCAAGAGCAAGATTTAGAACTTGATCATAAGAATATCTTATGTTATTAACTTTATTATTGTACACATTATTATTACAGTAAAAGTCAACCTTTATTTCCAACAAAAAACATCTCAAATCACTGGATTGGATCAATTTATCAGTATCTCGCATATTTGGCGTTTAGGCCCACCTCTGACATAAGAGAGGCCCCATGCATATTAGGACGCGCATTTAATTTCTCTACAATCTGCTTGCTATTTGTTTACTGCTTCACATTCAGTACATGACTATTTGAAGCGATAATTACTCGTCTCATACTAACTTGGTTTGCTTCATTTTTGAAGAAGGTTTATTTTGCCCGCTTTATTTCCCAAAAGTTGATTCGCGTTGATTGAAACTGGCGGAACACCCCTACTTCACGAGATCCAAGGCACAATCATCCGATAAAATGACTGATTCAGGGGCATCCGAACAAACCGGTTTGGGACTTGTCGCTCTTCCGGGAGGTGAACCAGAGACATCGGAAAGGAGAAATACTTCCATCCAAGATGAATACTTCACCCAACTATTGCAGCAAATGGCAACCATGCAGACTGAGATCGAACGGCTCCGGAATCTTACCAATCTTTCCATCAGCATCAATACTCCACTGCCTGAACAAGGGACGAGCGCAACTGCACCACAAACCTTTCCATCTCCTGAACCATCATTTCCCCAGAACCTTCCCCGAAATCCCTTACTAAGCAAAACCAATCCTCAACTCGCCAGCCCGCAGCGCACCAATCCGCATTCTATGAATCCACAGGCCAGTCCACAACAAAGCCCGCTACAAAATGACCCAGCATCCTTCATAGCTCCATATATATCTGAAGCTCCACTTACCCAAACTACCTCACTCGTCCAAAATATCCCTCTTACACAAAATTACCAGGCAACCCAACAAATACCGATGTCATATATCACTTTTAAGCAGTATATGCCACCAGTATATGCAATGGAAGCCCAACCCTTTACTTCTACCATACCAAACATACCTTCTCAGGAGATAGACCAATATGAAGAGATGGAAATGCAAGTAAGGATTAGAACTGATGAAAGTATGGCGAGAGAAATTCATAGCCTAAAAGAAGCATTCAAACACATTCAAACCAGCAAGGGGTATGAATGACTCGAGTACGAAAATCTCTGCATACATCCCGACGTTCAATTGCCTATCGGATATAAGGTGCCAAAATTTGACTTATTTGATGGAAATGGAAATCCTCGCGCTCATTTAAGATCGTACTGTGACAAGCTGGTTGGAGTGGGTAGGGACCAGGCCATCATATTGAAGTTGTTCATAAGGAGTTTGATAAGAGAAGCGCTCGACTGGTACACAAGCCAGGACCCACGAAAATGGCATAACTGGGGCGCAATGGCACATGATTTTGTGGATAGATTCAGGTTCAACACTGACACAGTCTTAGATAGATTTTATTTAATGAAATTAGAGAAAAAATCTACAGAGACCTTCAGAGAATATGCCATGAGGTGGAGGGCGGAAGCAGCAAAGGTTCATCCCCCGATGGCGGAAAGTGAGATGACCACGCTCTTTGTGCAATCTATGAAGGATGCAACTTACTATGAAAGAATGATAAACGTCATAGGACGGAATTTCTCTGAAGTTGTAAGGATGGGATATTTCATAGAAGAGGGTATCAAAACAGGAAGAATTACAAACTTGGTGGCATTGCAGGCGACGAGTAAGGCCATTCAGTCAGACTCATTTGGGGGAGCAATTAAGAAGAGGAGGGACGGAGCGTCTCCTGTCATGGCGGTCCAGGAACATAGGTCCAACCAAATGCCAACCTACCAAAGCCCATCATCCCAGCCTCCCTACTATAATCAAAACACCCAAAATCCTCAGCCCTCCTACTATAGCCAAAGCACATAAAGCCCTCAGCCTTATTGTCAACACTTGCCTACTCCCTACCCTGTCTATCATACCCAGCCAATATATAGCCCACCACGAGCACCTACTTATCGGAATTCCCCACAGTATCATCCCACATATCCACCTCAGCCACGAGCCCATCCACCAAATGCTCTCAAACCCCGTGCGAATCACGAAAGAAGGCTAGTCAAAACATATACACCTTTAGCCGAACCTCTAGCCCAGTTGTATGAAAGATTGAGGACCACAGGAATACTCCAGCCCATCCCAGGGCATATCCCCAATCCTATTCCCAGATCGTACGACGAGACTAAGCATTGTGCATACCACTCTAGAATCACTGGACATGACACTGGGTTTGCTTTGCCCTCAAAGACAAGATCGAGGCATTGATCAAAGAAGGAATTAGCCAACTGAAAGGACCCCCCCTAACGTAAACAATAACCCCTTGCCAAATCATGGCAATGCCAATGTAAACATGATTACCGTTGATGAATAAAATAGTTTGGAAGGGACCATTGTGCCGGTCCGAGGAGAGGAAAAGGTTGAATCATCGGACTTTATCACCCCTATATTTACAGTTCAAGTGAGGGCACCGTTTGAAGTGGAAGTACTTCCTCCGAAATCGAGGGTAGTGACGCCGTCTTTTGATACCAAAACTGTCCCTTGGAGCAATTCGACTCGGGAAAGGAGTAGGGGAAAAGAGAAACAAATTGTAGAAGTTTTCGTCGCTGGTATGACAAGATCCGGGCGATGTTATGCCCCTGCAGACAATCCAAAAAAAGCTGTAACAGAGACCGAAGTGGAAGAGTTCTGGAGGAAAATGCCAACCAAGGAATATTCCGTTGTAGAGCAATTGAAGAAAACACCGGCTCAAATTTCTTTGCTATCATTGTTGATGAATTCTGCAACCCATGGACGTGCCTTATTGGAAGTACTCAAAGAAGCTTATGTTCCGAGAGAAACAACTGGCGATAAACTTTCGGCTTTGGTCGGAAAAATTTTAGAGGCCCATAAAGTCTCTTTCCATGACAAAGAATTGCCACCTGAGGGTTTGGGCCATAACAAAGCATTGAACATAATGGTAAAGTGTATGAACAAGTTCATTTCCAAGGTGTTGATTGATGGAGGCTCAGCCGTCAACATTTGTCCTATGGCGACTCTTCAAGCCCTGGAAATTAGCGTTGGAAAGATTCGCGAAAGTCATGTGAGGGTTAAAGGTTTTGATGGAGCCTAAATGAGCGTTATGGGAGAAATGGATTTGACATTGCAAGTAGGACCCGTAGAGTTCGTCGTGGAATTCCAAGTGTTAGACATATCTATCGGCTATAACCTGCTAATGGGGAGACCTTGGATACATATGGCTGGTGCAGTTCCTTCTACCCTACATCAGAGCTTGAAGTTTGTCTGGGATCATCACGAGGTCGTGATACACGGAGAAGGGAGCAATTCAATATGTTTCGAAGGTCAAATCCCTGCTGTGGAAAGCGTAGACATATTGGATGGGTCTATTTTCCATATCAGAGAAATTACATGTGCCTCCAAAATGAAAAAACTGAAATTACCCCGGGTTCTCACAATGGTGGCCCAGGAAATGTTGAAGAATGGCTTTAAGCCCGGTCAAGGCCTCGGATTGAATTTAGAAGGTATGGTAGAGCCGGTTCACTTGCTCAGTAAAAAAAATACTTTTGGTCTCGGATACGAACCCACTCCCGAAGAAGTCTTGTCAATCAATCTCCGAAAGAAAAGAGACACTCCCCTGCCAAAGCCTGTTCCGCCTCTGAATCAGTCATTTGTCAAAGCATATGCTGCTTAGGAGTCAAAGGAAGATGATGCAGACAACCTCGCGGAATGACTCAAAACTCTTTTCATCACAGGAGAAGAAGTGGAATGCAATGTAATTCTGGATGATTTTGCTGAAGGCCCAACCATTTGGGATGCAGAACAAAGAGATATTTTGAAAAATTGGACCTGTGCCCCGGCCCTGTTTCTCCGGAAAGCTTGGTAGAAATTACATTAGTACTTTATGAAACAATGCGATTCTAATTGAGGCTGGAATCGCATCTATGCATTTTAATGTGTTTTGCCTCCATATTTTAAAAGCTTAAATGACAAATCTACATTGCATTTGCTATTTCAAAATTTATTTTGTTTACTAAGTTTCTTTTCTCTTTCAGCATGCAAACTAATAAATATGTCGATAATGTGAATGTGACATGTAATGAAACAAACAAACAGAATCCAAACAATGAACAGGACTTCGAAGAGCATGAGGAAGACTCGCAGCCAAAAGAATTGACAGATGAATTCGAGCGTTTTGAGAGTAAGCCAAAGCCAAATTTAGATGAAACTGAGGCAGTAAATTTAGGAGATGCAGAATATGTGAAAGAAACGAGAATCAACGTCCATCTGAGCAGCCCACAAAGGAAAGAGCTGACGGATCTTTTGAGGCAATATATCAACGTATTTGCTTGGTCTTATGACGATATGCCAGGGCTAAGCACGGATATTGTTTCGCATAGATTGCCTATTGATCCATCCTGCCCTCCGGTGAAACAAAAATCAAGGAAAATCAAGCCTGATTTGAGTTTAAAGGTCAAGGAAGAGGTGTCCAAGCAATTCGATGCGAAGGTCATTCGAGTCACAAGATACCCCACTTGGTTGGCCAACATTGTACCTGTGCCAAAGAAAGATGGAAAGATACGGGTGTGCGTGGATTATCGGGATCTCAACAAGGCCAGCCCGAAGGATGACTTCCCTCTTCCAAATATTCACATACTCATTGACAACTGTGCGAAGCATGAATTGCAATCATTTGTTGATTGCTTTACTGGTTACCACCAAATCTTGATGGATGAAGAAGACGCGGAAAAGACAGCATTCACTACACCTTGGGGAGTATACTATTACCGGGTAATGCCGTTCGGACTCAAGAATGCAGGTGCCACCTACATGAGGGCCATGACTACCATTTTCCATGATATGATCCACAAAGAAATAGAGGTCTATGTGGATGACGTTATTATCAAGTCGCAAAGGACTTCAGATCACTTGACAGATTTAGAGAAGTTCTTTGACCGACTGAGACGGTATAACCTGAAATTAAATCCCGCAAAGTGCGCATTTGGTGTCCCTGCTGGAAAGCTGTTAGGTTTTATCGTAAGTAGAAGGGGTATTGAATTGGACCCCTTGAAGGAAAAAGCCATTCAAGACTTGCCTCCTCCAAAGAGTCGAAAGGACGTGATGAGTTTCCTTGGTCGCCTCAACTACATCAGCAGGTTCATAGCACAATCAACAGTGATATGTGAGCCAATATTCAAGCTACTGAAGAAAGACGCTGCTACCAAGTGGACATCGGATTGCCATCAAGCTTTTGATAGAATCAAAGAATACTTGTCTAACCCACCTGTTTTGGTGCCTCCAGAACCCGGAAGGTCGTTGTTGTTATATCTGTCTGTGTTAGAAAATGCATTTGGATGCGTGCTGGGACAACATGATGAAACAGGAAAGAAGGAGCAAGCTATATACTACTTAAGCAAGAAGTTCACACCTTACGAAGCTTGGTATACTTTGTTGGAACGCACTTGTTGTGCCTTGACATGGATTGCACAAAGGTTTAGACATTATCTGTCTGCATATACCACTTATCTCATCTCCAGAATGGACCCACTCAAATACATCTTTCAGAAGCCTATGCCCACTAGGAAGCTAGCAAAGTGGCAAATCTTGCTAAGTGAGTTCGATATCATATATGTTACCCAAAAGGCTATCAAATGACAAGCACTAGCCGACCATCTTGCTGAAAACCCCGTAGATGAAGAATATATGCCCCTCCGGACTTATTTTCCGGACGAGGAGGTATTGTTTGTTGGGGAAGATATTTCCGAAGAATACCCGGGTTGGATAATGTTCTTCGACGGAGCTGCAAACTTCAAAGGAGTTGGTATCGGAACAGTTTTGATTTCAGAATCAGGTCAACACTACCCAATTTTGGCGAAGCTCCGATTTCCATGCACCAACAATATGGCGAAATATGAAGCTTGTATACTCGGACTTAGAATGGCCGTTGATATGAACATTCAAGAATTGTTGGTTATAGGTGATTCAGACTTATTGATTCACCAGGTGCAAGGAGAATGGGCCACCAAGAACGTGAAGATACTTCCTTACCTGCATTGCGTGAAAGAATTATACAAAAGGTTCAGCGAGATAGAATTCAAGCATATCCCACGAATGAGTTCGTTGATGCTCTGGCAACTCTGTCCTCCATGATTCAACATCCGGACAGGAATTACATTGATCCCATCAAGGTGAACTTATCGGATCAGCCGACCTATTGTTTCCATATAGATGAAGAGTTGGATGGGAAGCCCTGGTACCACGACATTAAGAGGTATCTCAAAGCAGGCAAATATCCAGAAAGCATAACCAGCACACAAAAGAAGACACTTCGGAGGTTAGCAAACCATTTCTTCCTAAACGGAGAAATTCTTTATCGGAGGACTCCGGATCTAGGTTTGTTAAGATGTGTTGATGCCCGAGAGGCAAGCAGTTTAGTTGAAGAGATACACGGAGGCACGTGCGGGCCTCATATGAATGGTTTCACTTTAGCAAAGAAGATTCTAAGAGCAGGGTACTTTTGGATGACCATGGAAACAGATTGCATTCACTTTGTGCAAAAATGTCATCAATGTCAAATTCATGGCGATTTAATCAAGGTACCTCCTAACGAACTCAATGTGACGAGCTCTCCTTGGCCATTCGCAGCTTGGGGCATGGATGTCATTGGCCCTATTGAACCTGCCGCATCAAATGGACACCGATTCATTCTAGTGACAATTGACTATTTCACAAAGTGGGTAGAAGCATCGTCCCACAAGTCAGTGACAAAGAAAGTGGTAGTTGATTTTGTCCGCAATAACATCATTTGCCGATTTGGAATTCCTGAGTCGATTATAACATACAATAGAGCCAATCTCAACAGTAATATGATGAATGAGATATGCGAAAAGTTTAAGATCACTCACCGGAATTCCACTCCGTATCGACCTGAGATGAACGGAGCAGTCAAAGCAGCCAACAAGAACATCAAAAGGATACTGCGAAAGATGATTGATAATTACAAGCACTGGCATGAGCATTTGCCCTTTGCACTTTTGGGCTATCGCACTACAATCAGAACTTCTACTGGGCAATACCGTATCTTTTGGTCTATGGAACAGAAGCTGTGTTACCAGCAGAAGTAGAAATACCATCTTTGAGAATTATCCAAGAAGCCGAGCTGAGAAAAGCAAAATGGATACAAAATCGGTACGAACAATTGATGCTGATTGATGAAAAGCGATTGAACGCAGTCTGTCACGGATAACTTTATCAAAACAGAATGGCCAAAGCTTTCAACAGGAAAGTAAAACCAAGGACTTTCAAACCGGGGCAATTGGTGCTAAAACGTATATTCTCACACCAAAATGAAGCTAAAGGAAAGTTCGCACCTAACTGACAAGGGTCATATATAGTTCACCGGGTGTTAACTGGAGGAGCAGTAATTCTAGCTGAAATGGACGGTGAAGTATGGCCAAAAGCTATCAATACAGATGCGGTGAAAAGATACTTCATTTAGGATTTTTCTATGTAATGCACTCTTTATGTTGTAAAAGTTGCGCTCCCGGGCGGGATACGCAAAGAACCCATGTCGAGTTCTGTTTCTTTAGATCACAAATTTCCCCAAAAATACATTTCTTTGTAGCATGAACTACGTTATGACCTGATTCCCTCGGCGAGATACGTAGGCGGCCACGTCGGCTTCGGTCCCATTTTAGAAAAACCCTTACAATCCCCTTTGTTTGTAATGAACTACGTTATGACCTGATTCCCTCCTGGGGATACGTAGGCGGCCTAAATCGGCTTCGGTCCCACCATTAGGAAATATTTTTTCCTTTATCTCATATATGACAAAATGCACCCATCTGATCACCCTGATAGGACAAGCAAGCAACACAAGACTCGACTTGGTCCAGTTGAAAGTTCAGCATCCTCACATATCAGAAGCTGGGGCAAAATTTTAAGGGTTCACTGCAAGAAGACGCCGATATATATGAGAAAAGTGTTGGCCAACAAAGTATTCAGCCAGAAGAATGATTTTGGAATAAGACGTTTGCTTCGTTTCACCGCATGTCACTTCTCGACAGACATTTATATATATGCATACTTTCTTATAAGCAAATTATTTTCAACAGATATTTTCATTAGAGTTCGACAGAAGTTTTTATGTACACTTTCTTATAAACGAATTGTTTTCAACAAATGTTTTCATTAACGGCTTGCTAAGACTGGTAACCAGACGGGCCTACAAATCCGAATCAACAGGACATGTAGGTATCAAGGCCAAAGCTACAAAGTCAACGCGAATCAGCTCTCCCTCCCCAAACTCATAAATTTTCTTTGAGTACAGGTTCTTCAGGTTGAAAGAAGCAGAGAAGCCACATCACTTATGATCAATTTCCCAAAGAATTTCGGCATCACAACTCACCACAAGGATCACTTTCCTGTTTGCGACTGTACAAAGACGTCATTTGACCTACAGGGTCCCAACTGCGTTATGTCCATGCGAAGAATGGTATTTCGACTCACAGGGTCACATTCTCATCTATTCTGGTATTTAAATTTCAGTCAGGCGCCCACCTCATAATGCAGATATTTAAATTTTAGTCTGGCGCCAACCTCATAATGCGGGTATTTAAATTTCAGTCTGGCGCCAACCTCATAATGCGGGTATTTAAATTTCAGTCAGGCGCCCACCTCATAATGCGGGTATTTAAATTTCAGTCAGGCGCCCACCTCATAATGCGGGTATTTAAATTTCAGTCAGGCGCCCACCTCATAATGCGGGTATTTAAATTTCAGTCAGGCGCCCACCTCATAATTCGGGTATTTAAATTTCAGTCAGGCGCCCACATCATAATGCGGGTATTTAAATTTCAGTCAGGCGCCCACCTCATAATTCGGGTATTTAAATTTCAGTCAGGCGCCCACCTCATAATGCGGGTATTTAAATTTCAGTTAGGCGCCCACCTCATAATGTGGGTATTTAAATTTCAGTCAGGCGCCCACCTCATAATGCGGGTATTTAAATTTCAGTTAGGCGCCCACCTCATAATGTGGGTATTTAAATTTCAGTCAGGCGCCCACCTCATAATTCGGGTATTTAATTTCAGTCAGGCGCCCACCTCATAATGCCGGAATTTTAATTTCAGTCAAGCGCCCACCAACGGCGTCATCTGCGCAACGTTTGAGCAACGACATCATTTTAGTATTCTCACATACCCATTGTATGCAACATTTATGCACTAACGTTTGTCTTAGCTCTAGTCCGCAGGAGTTTGAATTGGCGGGAGCTTTCAGCACAACGTGGAACTATCTCTTACGGTGAACCGAGGCAATTTGGTCAACGACCTACTTCGAACTTCGATCCGCTCTTTCCCAATATGTTGCCACACCTGCAACCAGTGTCGTCACAACCCGACACTGGGGCAATATTTCTCGAATCTGCACCAACTCCTGCAATTTCTTCTCCCTAGGAATTCTATTTCTACCCGTGCGAAGCCAGATGATCAGGACAAAATTGGCTACTCAGTCAACTTCTTTGTCCGGAAATTCTTTCATCGTTTCCGGCCAAAGAGGGGCATCTGTTGACACCCAATTTTGTCCCATCCTTTTTGATTTATTTGCAATTTTGGATATTTTTGACATCTCAAAAAATATATTTTTTATATATATACATATAGGCATATATGTACACATATATTTTTATTCTCAATATTACTATATTATTACTACTATTATTATTCGTATTCTTTTTCTACAACCATTTGTCTTTTTAAATCATGATCATAATTTCTATTGTAATATTCTATATTATTTTTTAACAAAACGAAATCCTTTTTATTTATTTTTAATTAAGCATTAAGCATTTCACAAATATTATGTTTTATCATTATCGCATCTTATACTATATTCTAAATAATTTTACATTTTGTTATTCAAAGCATTTTTAATATTAAACCCCTTTTTATTTTTAAACCCATAACCCATTTATTTCTAACCCAAAACAATTTTCCAACCCAAAACAAATACACATTTTAAAAGGGGCAGCCCATTTGGTCACCCCCATTTTCAGCCAGCCCAACAGAAACTACCCAGGCCCAACCGGCCAATTCCCCAAGCCCAACCATCTCCCCTTTATTTTCCTAAATCTCTTAACCCAAAATAATTCCCTTTTAATTCCCAATACCCCTATTTCCCTTATCTCCCCAAGCCCAATTGGTCAAACCCGAGACCCGATCCGAACCGGTCCACCCGAAGCCCAAAACCCATCCCTTTTATTCCCCTAAGCCAAACAAACCCTAAAAAATAAAACAAAAACAAAAAAACTCTCTCTCTCTCAAACGACCGGCCGCCACACCCATACCCTGCCAACCCCCAAAACCCGTCGGTCACCTCACCCGACACCACCACCAACCCCCTTCTGCTCCTGACACCACCAACCCATCATCTCATACCCCTAAAATCCGCTTCCAAAATTCAGAAATCTTTACCTTTAATTCAAATTTCAAACTCAACTTCGATGAGGTGAACGTTGGGGGGGAAAATCATCTATAAATTTCCCCCTTTGTTGACTGTTAAAGGAGGTTCTTTTTTCGGATAAAAAAAGGGGTTCTTTTTTAGGGGTTTTTTAATTCGATTTTTGTGTTCGAAATTTAGATTCAAGTCTTCGGTTGTATTGTATTTTTTTGGTGTTGTTCTTCACTAAAAAATCCGAAATTTTCTTAAGAACATTTCTTTCTTTTGCATGTGTTCTTCACCTTAAGGGTTCGAAATTATTCGGTTTTAGGTGTTAAAGAATCCGATTTTTTGCTATTTTCCCACTGTTGTTTTTCCACTTCCGGGTCGGGTCAAACATCTTAAACAGACTTACAAAAGCAGCATCCTAAAATCAGAAAATCAGCATCCAAAAATCAGAATTCCGAAATCGCAAAATCAGAATTCCAAAATAACATCTCCGAGCGGATTCGACGATTCGAAACACGCCTCGGTTCGCTGCCCGGAGAAGGTCAGTAAACACAAATTCCTCTCAGTATATTTTCTGTATTTTTATGTGTTTTATTGTTAATTATGTGATAAGATAGTCATTTTTGCTATTATGTTCATTATTGTATTAAGTATGTTAGCTGGTTTAATTGGCAATTAATGTTTAGAAATGCTTTCCTCGTATTATCAGATTTATACTTAATATGGTAAGAAGCTTTGTGTGTGTGTTGATTTATGGACATTGTGTGATCATATTGGATTCGAATGTTGAATCATACTTATCTTGCTGAGTTTCTGTAACTAGTTCAGTAGGCATTTGGTTGTTGGTTAGCTGAGGAATGTTAAGTCACTTAACTTATAATCTGCTTAGTAATCACATTTGCTGCCTTGTGCTTTGTTTAGAAGTGTCATTATGTCTAATATATATAATGAATATGGCCTTATATGTTTAGTTTAGCATATCTGAAGCGCTGCCTTTAAGTGGTTATTTGGCCCAACTCTGTTTGTCTCACAAAATGTCTACTGAACTGATTACACACTTGCCTTACCTGTTTAAGTGTTAAAAGGCCTCGATATTAACATGTGAAGTCTCCTAAGTTATCTTGTATCATGTCCTACCTCTAGAGTTTGTTTGAATGACATTTACATTAGTGATTTGCACTATTTTGAACCGGTTTATACCCTGTTAAGACATAGTTTCTAATGCATTCCATATCTGGTTTGTGATTATGTTTCATGAAGGAAGCATGTATAGAGTATAGTCAAATGTTAAAACTGCTTAAGTGAATAGAAAAATCTAAGGAATGGTTTAAACTTAGGGATATGAGGGTCTTTGATTCTTATTGAGTTATGCATTATCTACATGTGAGTGTGGGTTGTATTTTTTTGGTATGAATCTGAATCACAAGCATACCTATCTACGTCAAACAGTTTATTAAGTAAAGGACATGTTGGGGTTAATTCTAGTTTTGTCCGTGTTGCTACTGCCAAGTTCCCTCTGATGTATGCTAAATAAGAAAGAGTGCTTCTATGAGACTGCAATGACTTTGATTTCTTGCTAAGGGTATAAACTGGTTCTGTCTTTCTGATTCTTGATTAAACTTGACCTAAAAATCAGGAAACATGCTACCTGATCTAGAATAGTTGCCCCCAAGTTCTCTGTGTCAATATATGTTGCTTGTTCCTTTAATATTCGAGTCTTATACATGGATAAGATAACATAATTTGTTTGATTTGGTGTTGAGACATCTGGGTATTCTTTCTTATTGTGCCTGGATCTACTCTTCATACCTGCACTGGCCTGATATTAGTGCAATTGTTTCATTTCTCTTGTTGGAATTGAGTCTGCTCATTCTGCCCAATGCTAGTGTTTGTTTGTTTGTTTGCTCTAAAACAAGTAGGGTGTCCTTGTATTTTTTTGATGCATGAACTTGCTCATGTTGGTTAACTTCTTCCCATTTGCTGAACCTGCGATGATTTACTTCAAAGTATACAGGATATATAGACTTCAGTATACACAAGGTGTATCTCAAAGTTGTATGTCCTTGTATACCTTCAAGTATATCATGTATATTATGAACATCATGTATACCAACTCTTATGTATGTCTAAGTGTATCTCTGTGCATGTGTTGAATTAGGCCTTTATGTATCTAATTTGTTTCTTTCTCTTTAAAACTGAAGTCATTATATTGGGCTTGCTTTTATACGCATATTGTTTGATTTACCAAAGCCTAGTTGGAGTTAATATTGTTTGGCCTGTTTCATATCTGGATCTGTTAGCTTTGTTTGTGTATAAACTGTTATAGTTGGATATGGATCGTGTATATCTGTATTTAACTTTATATCAGTGGTTGATTATTTTTATTATTGATGAGTTTGAGGTACGTTCTAAATCCCCTCTTTGTTTTCCGCCCTCCCTGCATACCCTTCGGCCTGGTGGGCCCACATCTCCTCCATTTGTGTGACTGCTTTAAGTCGTTGGGCTTGAGCCCCAATAACATATTATTCTTCATGAATTATTTATTTACATTTTTTTATGTATATATTTTCATATTTCGTCTGCTAATCCTTTTCTTTTCCTTTCGTTTACATGAAATGCATCGGGAGCTACGAAGAGTTTCGTTATGAGACTCATCGTGATCATCGCCAAATGAAGACCCGCATCCACATTCCTTGCATTCTCCAACCTTGGGATTTCAAAATAAATAGGTCTAGATGACATCGTCATCCGCCTTAGTTCCTCTTTTATTATTACTCTTTAATTCCGTTATTTCTATTTGGGTCTGTAATAATTATTTAATGCTTGTGGGATTGTTAGGATATTTAGAATAATTAGGCCATGAATGGATAATGGATAGGGTAGTTTAAAACATGTCGCTAGTTTATTTATTTGTAGGCTCGATTAATTCAAACTTAGAAACCCTCCGGGAGTTTATTTATTCTTAGGCTCGTCATGCATATTTAAAATTTTCAAAACAAACTCTGATCATCTTTTGTTCACTTTATTAATTGTACAACTCAAAATGATTTTCAAAAATTACTTCTTTGGCATTATAAGTAATTCGTTTTTCTCCTTGCTATTAATTGTCCTAAATGCATACTTTTTTCAAACTTTACATGTATTTTTCTTTAATACCATACAAATGCATACTTGTACAAAATGCATTCTTTTACTAAAATACTTGCAACATTATTTTAACTTTCTATTTTTAAAACATGTATTTTCCTTAGTATAATAATTAACTTGAGTTTGATCGGATAACCGCAAGTTAGCGGATCTTAAAGGATGCCTAACCCCTTCCCTTTAGAATAATAAAGAACCCTTACCTAGAATATCATCAGTTTCGCAAACCTTAGAATTGGAGTTATATTGCAGCATTTAATTAACATTTAGGTGTCCTAATTCACCATAAATAATTAGGTGGCGACTCCTTAATCATACCCAGGAATCATCGATACGTTGTGCTCCGCTTAGACCACCCGTGGGTAGGGTCAAAAACGGGCGTGACACTTCGTGCTCGACCTTGTATCTTGTCACTTTATTTGGTAGGAGCACAATAAGAAGTTCTCCCCAAGGCTCTCTGAAGATGATCCTTGTCTTTTCCTGAATCACTAAAGCCTTTGGCTGCAATGATTTTTCCTTTACCAGTAATGATTTTGTCTCTAAGACTGGATCCTTTGGTAGGCTTTGGGGAGAGATCAGTAGGTAGGTAGTTTGCTCCAATGGGGTCATTTTGGTGGGTGGGTTATGAGCAAACATCCGGGGAACCCAGTTGGGTGTCCATGGGACAAATCTCAGAGATTCCATTGCTTTCGTGGAAAAGATGACCGGGAAGAATAGTACTATTTGACTGAGATGGTTCATGACGTTGTTTAACTCTATTATTTTCAGACTCGCACTGTTAGGGAGGGTCTGAGCATGTAGCAGTGTCACCATTAATAGTTGGTGGCCGTAGTTGGTGAACATTTAGCTCAGTCTCTCCGTTACCACATGCACGTCGTAATTGGGGTTTTGAATCAGGATCCTTGCTGGTTGACCATCCACTGTCACTCTTAGGGTTTGGCAGAACCCTTGGAATGATATCTCCTTCCACGAAGCTGCGTGTTGGTTTTCTGGTAAGGGATCCATCGTTAGGACTATCTCCGACGATTTTGGTGGAGATGAGGGTTTGATTTTATTGGGATGGAGAGAAGGATGAGTTTTTTATAGGGACTAGTGGATTTGTTTAAACTCTTCATGTAAACGAAGTGATTGTTCTTCTTTAGGGAATCCTCAGACATTAAAGAGGATCTGGATGAGGCGACGACAGAGGTCATTTCAACTGAAGAGAAATGATTGTCATTGGGTAGCGCATCTATCTTAGGGAAGGGAATAGTAGAGGCGCTAATGAGAATACTAGAAGAGATGGAGGGGTTAAAAGAGGATGGGGTGGGTAATTCCTTCCCTCCATTATTAGGGATAACAGAGGAGTCTGCATTGGCGTTAGTTGGTGGTGCTATAGAGATGAAGGGACAACTCAACTCAACATAGCCTATTCTCCCATATTTCTTGAAAAGTATTCCTTCCCCCTCATACACAATTATTTTCCTATGAACACCAATATGAATGCTGGTTTTGACCGGTGTTTCCAAAGGAATTTGTACATAAATGCACGCATACCTCCCTCTTAGAGTAGAGGATGTCCATGAATCAATTTTTAGTAATTTTCCAATCTTTTTCCCACCATTTCTAGGATTTTCCTATCATAGAATTCTTTGGGTAACTGGGACAGTCTCAGCCGGATGGCTGTGTAGTCAATGTTAGTGCTTTCCGGGATGAAGTTAGGTTCCCATTTTCTGACAGACAAGAAGTGACTAGTGATAGGATTGGAATACCATGTAAGATTGGAATAATTTTTCCTGGGATTCCTTTTATTATTCACAATATATATAGTTGTACATAGGTTGATTCCTAATACAATAAGAATCCTAACTTACCTTAAATGGTTGATTCCTAATACAATAAGAATTCTAAATTACCTTAAATATACATCTATCATATTACAAAATATACTGTGAATATTCTTATTGGAATAGGTGCATTCAGCGGGGATGAAGCCATGTTAGGTTGGAGAAATGTAGAGATTGGTTAGTTTCTATCTCTTGCGTCATAGTTGACAAATCCCCTTGCATTGTATTTAGACGGTATATAACACAGGGACAAAAATATATTAAAATCTATTTCGTTTATTCATTGGTCGTGACCTTTATTCTAAAATAGCGACGCCAGCCAATTTAGTTTATGAAAAACAACCGGTAGAAGGGAATTTAGTTTTGAGTTCTCATCCAATGTACCAGTTGTCAGAATTTTACTAATAGTATAAGTAGTTCAACCTTCGAGGTCACAATGTAAACTTGATTTTCCTAGCTAGTTGCAAGTTTTTTTCGTCATACACAATTAGTATATGATAACTAGGATAGATTTTGCCACTCGAAGTACTCTGCAATATCATGAAATGAATTGTCATGTGATCAAGAGTTCATATTTCGGATTTTGAATTTGAACTCAATTGTCTTATGAACACTATTATTTGGCCTTCTATACTCCCAATTAAGTCGTTAATTACATGAGATTTTGCACAACTTACGTTGTTGAGATTACTATTTAAATTTTAACCCCATTAGTTCAGTGAACTAAGTTTGTCTGTATAAAAGAAGAAATCATCCATTTATTTTTAAAGATTAAATATAGCCCACTAAGTTAACCTGGCTAAAATTTACAGTGATCTCAAGAAAGACAATGAGTCACAAATAAGGTTTACTTCATTAACTTGTGTGTACAAAGGACAAATCGGAATTAAAAATGAACACTTAAGAAATTAGCCCAACAATCCTTGTTCTTTCTATCACATACTTGGGCCTCATAGCCCATTCCTCTTATCAGGCCTAGGGCCCATTTAACTTGCCACCAGCAAATCAATTTCCATCGGTCTCTCTTGGTTCAATTTTTTGCGCGGATTTCCTTCAAAGGCACTGGTCTTTAATTTTTTCCCCTCAAATTGTTGGTCTTTAATTTTTCCCTTTTCTTGAAAAAGTGGCTGAAAATATCCCGAGGTTCCGAGTTCGAACCCCTGCTCAGTCAAAAATTAAAAAAAATTGCAACACAAGAGTTTGGATTCACAAGATAGAGTTTGGTAGAGTTTGCAGGAAAACTCTTCCTTAAGATAGAGTTTTGCCTTCATGCATAAGGCAAACTCTGCCTTAAGGGGGAGTTTTCCTTATGCCCGAAGACAAACTCTGTCTTGCGAATTTTTTAAAATTTTTGACTGAGCTAGGGTTCGAACCTAGAATTCAGGAATTTTTAGGCGATGGGAATTTTTTTTTTTAATTTGATGGATAAAAATTAAAGACCACCACGAAATAATGGTATTCCTGCGAATTGCCCCCCTTCCCTCTTCTTTCCCTGAGATTCATTGGGTTGTGAGCATAATGGTAGATTTGGAAGAAAACGACGACATGAGAGAATGAGATTTACACAAACAAATAGGCACTTTCAATGCTATCACTTTAAGTTTTGACTTCGTTAAGAATAATTTTGTCAAAAAAAGAACGACGGCTAATATTAGTTAGCAAAATCTTAGACAAATCGCCCGAGTTTCAAATTGAGAAGTAAAACTTACCTTGTCACAAAAATCACCAGGATTTCTTGAAAAATCTTGACGAATTGCCAGAAATTTGGCCACAACTCTTTATGGGCGATTTGTATTGTCAAAAATTTTGACGGATCACCAGGATTTATGGCTAATTCCTAATGGGTCGCCAAAATTAGCCACAACAAATCCATAGTTGTAACACCTCGTACATTCGAGATAAAGTTTGACCCCTACGATGGGAACGTAATGGAACCAATATGAGGAGTTTAGAAAGTGTTTTGAAAACTAATCAAGTTATAAGAAGAGTCTTTGAGCAAAGTATAGTCGAAAGCTACTCCACGGGTCATGTTTTCAAGTGAGTTTGCACAAGGCCTCACTTCAAGCGAGTATTCGGAAAATTCTATAAAGAATTTGGGAAACTTAATTCATGAAAATTGTATCCCTTTGAAATACCTTTCCATCCATAGATGGTGGAGGCCAAACAGAGCTCTGTACAAAAAGTTATAACCATTTACTTAACAATGCGCAGTGTGCGCGATCAGTCACGCGACCAAGCTTCAGGTGTGCGGTCGCTCACTCGAGGTAGTGTCATTTCCCTTGCTGCACTTTAGGTCCTTGAGCTGCATGACCGCGCATGGGTAAGTCATTTCAAAGTCTTACATCGTTCCCTACACCTCCAAACACAAAAATTTGCTCTAGAAAGGGGAGCTCTCAAGAACCTAACTTTCCAAGAACCCTCAATCATCCAAGGTAAGTTCTAATGATGATTCTAAATTAATTTCAATTCCCCAACACCTTATTTGTTACCCCCATATTTTCACGCTCTTATGCATTGTAAATAAGGGTATTTTGTGGCGTTTGGTCTAATGATATGATTCTCTCTTAGGGTGCGAGAGGTCCCGAGTTCAATTCTCGGAACACCTCATATCAAATTTTGTTGTCATTATTTTTGTCATGCCTTAATTTTTCAAAATGTTCTATCACAATGATCTACAAATACAATTATTTTTAAAATGGTCTAGAAAATGACAAAACCCTAGCCGTCAACATCAACTATACTGGCCAGAATGGCCAATCCTACTGATGGAAAACCACCTCCAGCAGTTCTACCAGAACCCAATCCCAATCTCACAGACTTGAACTTCCCGCCCCTCATAACACCTACCAATATACCTAAAAGTATACCATGTATTTCTACTGGTAAATCTAGTGAGCCTAATGATTTGCCTAACGAGAATAACCCACCAACTAACCCATCTCCAAAATATGCAAACCTATTAAAACCAATCCCAATTCTTTTAGAAGATACCCAGATAAATATCCCACCCAAACCTATCACATACATAGATGGAGAACTATACATAAAATGGAAGTCATCTGAAGTGCAGCACTTGATTCTTAAAGAAAATTTGCAATATGCAGTGATTGGTAAATTTTTGTATGATAATATTGATATCAAGGAATTGAGGACAGTACACCCAATACAATGTGGAATAAAAGGCCAGGCAACTATTGACCTACTTGAGGAGCGACACATCTTGATACGGTTGAGCTTGTAAGAGGATTATGTGTAGATGTAGTCCACACCTGTATATTATTTAAAAATACATGAGAAATATTGTCAAATGAGACCTTTTATTTGAGGAAACGTCTAAGGCAGTGGCATGGATTAGTTTCCCGGAATTACCTCCTAACTTCTTTGCGAGGGAGGTAGTGTTTTCAATGACCTTTGCAGTTGGAAAACTACTAACAGTAGATCTTGTAACAACCAACACGATAAGGCCTAGCTGTGCAAAGGTAAAAGTTGAATTAGATCTCATGGAAAAACATCCAAATAGAATTAATATTGCTGAAAAGGATTGAAAGTCGGGCAAAATAAATTCTAAATGGATAAATATCAATTATGATTTAATGCAAAAATACTGTAAGCACTGTAAACTGCGAGGACATGATGATTATGAATGTAGAGCCTTGCATCCTGAATTAGAAAAGTAGTACAAGGAAGAACTAAAGAAAGAAAGAAATGAGAAAGAGGAGACTGTACAGCAACACAAAACATAGTTTAAGGGCAGATCAGGTTGGAATTATCAAGAGAAGCAAGAATGGATGCTGAGGAGAAATAAATATAACAAAGATAAAAATGGGAGAATTATTTCTGAGATTGAAAAGAATGACAACACGAAAGAGGAGGAAGCTATGGAAACAAGCAATGATTTTGCAATCTTAGATAATGAAGAGGAGGGAGACAAACAGGAGAAAGCAACTAGTAACCAACATGCAAGTTAGTATGATCAAAGTACCAAAGAGTGGATTGAAAATAATTTTCACCCAAACTCAAGCACTAACAAATCACCACAGGATACAGGGAAACATTGTCCAAGAAAGAGCAGTGTGGGAAAAAAGAAACAAGCAATAGAAAAAGATGATCACAAGGGGGATGAAGAAAATGACAATAAAGGAGAGACTTCTCAACATCAAAAGGAGTCAAGTAGGGTCATAATACAAGATTCTTCTAGTAAACTAAAAGATCATAAATATAAAGTTGAGTCAGCAGCTGCAGAAATGATATATGAAACACAAGAATATGCAAGAAGGTGAACAAAGCTCAGAAAGCACAAAATCTAGTGGTACCAAAGGGGGAGAGGTCATACCTGTTGTGAGCAGCAAGGAGGGGCAGATAGATGGTGATCTAAAGGAGAGAGATACATGACAAGAAACACAGATTCAGACACCTGCAACAAAGGAGCTAGATACAGGGCAGAAAGCAAACAGTCAGACACATACAACAAAGGGCAACAAAAAAGTGATGGGGATTAAACACACCGTTTCACGGGCACTGGATGAGGGCAAACAAAGACAAATGAAAGTCAATGAAGTAACCACAAGAGGGGATATGGATGGAAAATCAATGGAATTAAATATGCAAGCAACAGTAAAGGAAGCTGATATATCTCCTAAAAGAGGACTAGGCAGAGGAAAAAAGAAATCTAAAAGGGAAACCAGTGTTCCACTTGGAAGTGGTTATCAAACTACAAGTGTGTCTAATAAATCTAATATTTAACGATAAATGCCTTAATTTGGAACATTAGATTTGTAAATACTATGGAAGCCTTTCAGTGGTTGATCAAAATGCATCTTAAATATCAATTTGGCTTTATTGGATTGATGGAGCCTTTTAGAAACTTGATAAAGTTGAAGAGTATAGAAGGAGACTGAGGATACATAATTCTTATGTGAATGCTGTCACACTCCACCCTTGGGGGGGGGGGGGCACCAAATGTCCTAAGGCCCGAGCGTATCAATCCTAATACTTGTGACATATTCAACCACTCGTAGGTCAACAAGGCTTGTGGTAAATAATTAGCTGAACAGAGACACAACAACCTGCACGCAGAAAAGGCCCAACCTATATATATATATATATATATATATATATATATATATACACACACACACAAGGCCAATAAATCTATTGGAGAGGTCGGCAAGGCCACACAACGTCATAGCACTCGACACGATTGTCTACAAGCCTCCTCTAGAGAGTATACCAACAACAACTAGTCGGGACAGGGCCCCGCCATACCTATATATATATATATATATATATATATGCACACCCATCATACTTGTCAACTCACTAGGAAACTTTGGAAGAAAAGAGCATGACAACCTTCAGCTGAGTCGAGTCACCTACTGTGAGGAATTATCTACATCTCTATATGTACCTGCGGGCATGAAACGTAGTGTCCCCGGAAAGGGACATCAGTATGAAAAATGTACTGAATATGTAAGACTGAAACTGTAAATAAGTACCACACTGTAGGTAAAGCGTAAGTGAAACTGTAACTGAATGCGTAACCGTAAGATAGAGCAATAGGGATCATTTAGAACATCAGGATCTTACCTTAAACCAACCAAGAAGGCTTGCACCATGATATTTTTTCCAAGCTCAAGAAGATTCTCCACTTCCTCTTCCTACTAGAAAGATTTCCAAGCTTATATGGATTATTCATGGAAGATTTCCCTTTAAACTAGTATGTAGTGAATCCTTGATGATATAGAAACCATAGAGAGGTGTTTGTGAGTGTTTAGGAGGTGTCTTGGTAAAAAAATGAGAAAACATGAAGGTGCAATTGCTTTTGGCTATTTATAACATCACCCACCGTCTCTTATCTACTGTTAGTTATGCACCGCAGATCACTATATGTGGCCACATATGCCATCGCAGATGGTGGAAGTGAGGTGAAGGAATAGGGTCCTTAATTTTTTTCCCATCCACGAGGCAAAACGGCTTTCGTGAGGAGAATTGCTTAGCGGCTCAATCTTTGCCGAGATATGTTTCCTTTGATCCAATTGATTTCCAACCTTCCGTAAATCTCCATCATATTCATCTAAGTCGTACGTGAACCTCGAGAAGGGTCTCAGGTTGCCGGAGCTCAAATCGACTAACCATACATTTGATCATATGCAGAATCGCATGGTGTAACAAAGTATGAGGATAATAGTTCAGATTTAAGACTCTACAGCGTAACGTGTTATGAAATTAGTCGCAGTAGGCATAAACTACCCACAATAGTTTTGAAGAGAATAACCTAAGAGCAAATCACCTATGATTCTATAATGTCTCGAGTTTTCAAAGATGTATATTTTGTCGTATGACCCATACACATGACTAAGAAGAGATGGTGTACGATAGGAGAACCATAAGCAAACAATATTGAATTTCTGGGGATAGTTTTAAATTATTTAAGTTTATTCATATCAGAACCAGAGAGTATGATGTTAGTAAGTTACTACAAGAAGTAGATATTACTATAAGATGATAAGATGTGACAGTTCCCTTTAAGGTTATGTGATTTAAGTGTTTATCCCATGTGTGTATAATTTGACATGACCTTAAGGTGTATAGAAAGTTGGGGTTAGATATTTCAACCTTTCATTTAAGAGAAAGTAATTTTCCTAAGTTTGATCCATGTCTATAACTTAGAAAAGATAGTATAGGATCGCAGAACAGGGTTGGATGATGAGAGAAGTTAGAAATAATCTTACGCTTCACTTTAGTATTCCGGACACAACCAGAGAACATGATGCTAGCAGGTGGTTAGTAGAGAATAGTAAGTAAGTTTTGAGTAGATACAATGAATTAGCAATTATAGCAGAGCTAGTAAAGTTACGCTTTGATTTCCTTAGTTAGGTTAACACTGGTCAGTGAGTAGCAATTTGAATACACCTAATACGTTTTAGAACCCAAATATATTAAGATAAACATGGAGCACAGTGTCGGTGGAAGAAGAAATTAGCTAGGCAGTAAGAGAGCAAACTACGTAAGCACAGTCTTTTAGAGTAATCAAAAAGGGGGTTTTCCCTAAGACTAGCAGTAGGAGCGAAGTTAAGTCACTAAGACAGAATATGTCAGTAATTTAGTCTATGTAAGTAATTTAGTTCCCCGTTCATATAAGTAGTTCAGTTTTCTAGTAAGGAAGATCGCTCGAAAGTGAGTCGAATATGAGCCGTCAGTGAAATAAAGTGCATAGAGTTATAGAAGATGAGAAAAATAGTTTCATGACCCCTATCTATTGCAGCTAAATGAAGGGATTCACATACATAAATTCATGGCTTTTGAATAAAGAGGCGATGAAGGTACTCCAAGGTACCAAGGAAAAATTTATGTCTCAGATATAGATACACGCAAAGAGAATTATGGTAAGGGAGTACAATTTAAGATATTCTATCTATCCAAGCTCCACAAAAATGTATCATGACCTCGAGGGGGTTTGTTAGTAGAATGACATGAAGAATAATGTAGCCAATTTCTTGGCTAAGTTTCCAAATTGGTAGCAAGCGAAAGTCGATTCAGCAGAAGATTATGCCAAGTTATATATTCAGGAAAGTTCCAGATTCCATGGGGATCCAATGTCCATTGGATCAGTTCGAGATGCCCAGTTCTAAGCGAAATTTCTTTGAAGTATTTTTAGAATGGATTGGATACCATCTCAGTACTATTTTTCATCCTCAAACAGATGTCAGGCAGATCGCACTATACAGACACTCGAAAATATGTTGAGAGCATATGTCCTGCTCAAACTACTGCTGAAACTGTGCATATACATAATGTGCATGATCAAACTATTGTTGAAATTGTGCCTAATCAACCTACTGAGACTGCTGAGATTGTGTATGTGCATGGTCATGATGATGATCACCACATGGATCAAATTAATAATCATGACAGTGAATATGATACCCACAATGATGATGATATGAATATAATAGAAGATAGAGTGAGTAATGATCGGCCTACAGACACATGTAAAGCTCAAGAACCTAACAACTTTGCAGTATATGATCTAGAGGGCATACAGTTGGAGATTGATATATCAAAATAGTTCAACAACACTGTGCACAATCCCTTAGGTGAGAATGAAGTTGCACAAGTAGATGAAGGAGAGATAGCAGAAGGACATCACAAGGTGACTAGACATAAGGCAAAGAGGATTCCTATAACTAATACCTCATTGGCTGCTGAAAGATTGGATATTGAACCAAAACTGTGAGTCAAACACTTGCTATTCCTCATTGGTATGCAGCAATGCAGGAATATATTGATGCATTATATAAAAACCAGACCTGGACTCTTGTATGTAGAACTGCAGACATGAATGTTGTTGGTTCAAGATGGGTGTTTAAGACCAAACTAAAGTTTGATGGTACTATTGATAGACATAAAGCCAGGTTGGTTGCAAAGAGATATTCACAATTGAGGGTATTGATTTTGAGGAAACATTTAGTCTAGTAGTCAAGGCAACTACTATAAGAGTTGTGCTGTCAGTTGTTGTGAGTTTGCACTAGTCTATCAAGCAATTGGATATTAATAATACTTTTCTGCATGGATATCTTCAACAAGAAGTGTATATGAGTCAACCTCCGGGCTTCATTGACTCAAAGTATCCAAACCATGTATGCATCCTTAAGAAACAACCCTTTTAACTACCAATGTAGAGGTAAGGTATGCGTACACTCTACCCTCCCTAGACCCCACTTTGTGGAATTACACTGGTATATTTTGTTGTGTATGGCTCCTTAAGAAGGCATTCTATGGGCTCAAAAAGGCACCCAGGGCTTGCTTTGACAGGTTTAGTATCTATTTGCTACACCTTGGTTTTCAATGCAGCAAAGCAGACTCATCTTTATTCATTCTTAGAAGAAGAAGAGCTTGCTTCTTCTATATGTGGATGATATTATTATTAATGGAAGCTAAGATGAATTCATTACTGATATGATTTCTGGTCTTGCAAAGGAGTTTTCCATGAAGGATCTCGGATCATTGCATTTCTTCCTAGGAATTGAAGTACAGTACTTCAAATAAGGGATCCACTTGAGTCGGGGGAAATATGTTGCAGAATTGCTCAAAAAGGCTAATATGGCATTTGCAAAGCCAGTTTGCACACCCTTAGTACAAAAGCATGATCTGCAGCTAACAACAGGCACCATGTTGATGCATCACCATACATGAGCATTGTAGGAAGTCTTCAATATCTCACCTTAACTAGGCCTGATATATCACATGCAGTAAATCTAGTCTGCCAGTTTATGCAAGCTTCTGATAGTGAACATTTTCAAGTTGTGAAGAGGATTCTTAGATATGTGAGAGGGACATCAGACTACGGTCTAAGGCTACTAGCTAGATCACCACTCAGGTTGTATGGGTTCTCAAATGTAGATTGGGGAGGATGTGCAACAACAATAAGGTCAATCGCATGCTACTCAATATATTTAGGTGCAAATTGTATCTCTTGGGCTTCTAAGAAGCAGCATATCGTGTCAAGGTCCAGTGTTGAAGCAGAGTATAGGACACTTGCTTCAACGACAACTAAAATGACTTGGATCATATACATTCTGAGAGATATAGGAGTGTATTTGAAGTCGGCACTAACATTATTTTGTGATAACATCAGTGCATTGTACATGATGATAAATCCAGTGTTACATGCTAGAACTAAGCATGTGGAGATGGATTATCACTTTTTAAGGGAAAATGTAGCTAGAGGACAACTTGTGATACACTTTGTAAGATCAAGAGATCAACTAGCAGATATACACACTAAGACATTAACAAAACATGAATTTATAAGATTCAGAAGCAATCTAGGAGTATGCATACCACCCCTCACTAGCCTGAGGGAAAGTGTTGCGGTATAGACTCAAGCATAGACATGGAGTCTTGCATGCATGTAGATTCCTAGTGTAGTTATAATAGAATATCTAAGCTTTGTATATACAACTGTATACATGACATATAAAGTGTATTAGGAATCTATTAGTTAGTTATATTATACTTAGAACTCTACAATTCTTACGTGTATAAGTAGAGGCAATGTTGTACAATTTATTTATTCAATATACTCGATCCTACCTTCATCTTTGACTGTGTAAATCTACAAAGTATACTCATAATGGGATATGATACTAGACACCACTAGACGTGATGTAGAATACACGTGTAAAATCTTGAGTGTCAGTAACTACCCTGACAAAAGAATTTAGAAAGAGACTACAGTTGTGAGTGTTGTGACAATATGAGTACGCGGTTGAATAATATTTGGTAGAAGTTGAAAATGAAGTACTTGGAAATTATTGAAAACTTTTTAAAAAGTATGTTTAAACACGAATTTCACTTTAAAAAAATGTATACGGTGAACCAAATATTGAGAAAAAAGAAAATTGCACCAAAAACTCCTCAAACAAGTTATTTAGTTAATATTTCAACTTGATTTCAAATAGTTAAGTATTTGCATACCTAAATGTTTAATCCTACAATTCGAAGCAAGAACAACTAAAAAGTAGACCAAGCTTATTCATCAGAGGAGAAAATATAAATATTCAGAGAATAAGCAGCCCAACTACTACTACACTTTTTGTCTTAGTCTTATCTCTGATAGATAGAATCAGTAAACGAAAAGAAAAGAACCATATTCGAATCACATATAGTTACATGCATGTGTAAGGCAACCAAAAGCACAAAAACAAATAAAAAGCATAATGGGACAGGGCCTATCTGCCCTTTGATAGCAAATGTTACCTGTTTCTTGTCACCCACAACCCCCAAAGAATTCAAAAAAGCATGTGGCATGGAATGAATTATGCTCCATACTCTTTGGCCCCAGTACTTATCCTTTCTCCACTTTTTTCTTTTTTCTTCTCAAATCTCAATCATGTTAATTAAGGGAAAAAGTGACAAAAACAACTTAATCACACCTTTACAAACTTTACTTATTTTGGAAACTAATAAAGCAATGTTATTCTTTAATCAATCACTTCTTCTTGTTGACCCTAGTGTCTTTCGGAAATAGCCTCTGTACCTCCTAAGGTACGGGTAAAGTCTGCATACACTCTATCATCTTCAGACTCTACTTGTTGGATTACACTAGTTATGTTGTTGTTGTAATCACTTCTTCTTGTTCTTTTCCTTGTCACTTGAAAAGAAAGTGTTTAATCCAAACAAATTCGCTGGAGGGACATTTAGTAATGGACTGAATTTAACTCCATTGCTGTATGGAACTTTATTCTTCAATGGAGGCTTTTGACAATTATGACCATTTGATGACATCGATTTCGAAAAATGTCTCTGAGAATTCGAATGATGCTTGTGACTTAAATTATCCTTTGATAATGTTGATGACGAATTACGCTTCACACTTGGAGTTGAACCAGTTGAATTGCTTCTAGATAATAATGGCAATGGACATAATGTTCTTGCATAACCACTCCCACAATTTAAGCTACTACTTCTCTTGAATCTCCAAAATGACTTGGAATTCTGCTTCTCATCTGATGTTTCAAGAACCCCTCTTTTATTTTCGATCGACATTTTGTCACAAGTATTGCTAGTGTTGGTACTATTCTTGCATGTAGGCATTGGATGTGGTGGTGGCAGTTGTTGTTCTGTTTTTTTGAGTTGTGTAGAGGAAAGTCTTCTTTTGATCTCAATTGGAAGAATCTTTCCGTCAAAGAAAAGCTCGTCAGCAGACGAAGATTCGAGATCAAAGCTTTCGCGAAACACACAAAAGTCGAAATCAATACTAGAGGAAGGTGAAGTTGATCGAATATATTGTTCAACTGGAACAGTACCTGTTGGTGAAATGTCAAAGGAGATACGAGCTGGACTCATTATTCCCAAACTAGATTCATCAGATGAACACAGCTCAATTGCCATTGTAAATTTTGAATGCAATTAAGTTAACAAAATGAACGGAACAGGTACGTGGGTCATCAAGACTTCACAAAATTTCGAAACTAACAAATAAAGTGTAGAGCAAATTTATCAATGGTATTTGAAACTATAACAAACAGGAGGAAGTTAAATAGTATAGCAGAGAAGTATTATTGAAGAGTGAAAATGATGAATAATGAGAGAAAGAAGCGTGAAGGGGAGTCTAATGAGGATTTCATGGAGACTTGGAGATGAAGATAATAGACAACATATGTTATGTACATGTGTAAAGTGGCAGGGGTAGTAACTAGTAAGTGATAAATACTAGGAATTGGTCGACGAAATTTTGAAGCAACGTGGGTGGGGGTGGAACCGTGGGAAGTGGAACAGAAATACTTTTTTGAAAAGTAAAGTAGGGAAGCTCATAATTTGAAGGGGGGGGAAACCTTACAAGTACATATATTAACGCTTCAACTTGCACGGTTTTGTTTAATTATCGGCATTCTTACTTGGACATTTTCCTATTAAATACCTTCACTAGATTTAAACACACTTGATAAACGCATCTAATCGTTGAATAAACTTGTGCGATATTAGTTTAACTTATATCAGCAAAATGCGTGTTCATCACGCTTGTAAGGGGGAAGACTCCCTTTCTGAGGAGTCATTCTTTCTCCCGAAATTATTGGTTATTTTGACAAGTTCCTTAGAGAGAGTTGTCTAGCGCAGTTTTTGATACAAGTACACTCTTGCTCAAAATTGTTCGAATTTTTTCTGGGAATATGGCATGAATTACTTCAATACCGTAGCTTTTGATATTTGAACATTGCTTAAGATATTTTCTATCTCTTCTTACCCGAAAAAGTTGTCAATCAAATTAATTATAAGTTTCTTTTTGCTTTTCTTTAGCTAATGAAGACGGTGATGATATGTCATCATATTATTTGATGTGAAGTTGATAGATTATCCACTTGAGGTCAAGTAAAGATCATACGTGATAAAATATATTTAAAATATGTGTTCTGATGGATCAGAAATGCTTATAAGTTGAAATATCATGAATTTTTTTTAAAAACAAAGAATGAAAGGAAGAACAAAAGCCTCAACAGTCGTCTGAAAAATCAAATGAACCTATCTCATTAATCAATTAGGGATTGAGTAAACGGGAAGTAGAAAACAAATACTTATGAAGGGAAGTAAAGAAAAAAAATATTTATCCATTTCTAGTAGAATGAACCAGGCTACTTTTATCTATTTGTATAAAGTTTATTATGTAATCATGATTAATAAATATATTTTTACCTCAATTTATAATTTGGCCATTGTAAAATATTATTTGATATATGCACCGAATTCGGAGTTAACCTTTCCCAATAAAGAAATCCAATTGAGCAACACCAGTATCTTAACTCATGCACATTACAAATTTACAATTCAGTTGTGACTTGTGCTATTGACACCTGAACAGGCCCTTGCCAGAACCTAATGGTTTGAAGGGGAAATTTAAAATCGTTTTGCATAAAATTTAAGTATGAATCAGAAAAGAATACAAAACAATATTCGGACAACAGTAATGAAATTAACAAAGAAGCAGTCTTACTTTTGTCTAAGAATGAGAAAGTATCTATTATATGTAGTACCATTTGGCTAACGAGTAAAAAAAATATTAAAAATTGTGAGTAGGTTTAAAGGATTTCAGCAAAGTAGTTCGAAGGAAAATGAAAAGTGAAATTTACACCAATATAGTTTAGGAGGTTAAAATTTGTCGTAGCTATAATTTCAATATTTACAGGGCATAGCTACTTTTTATTCGTTGTATTCATAAAACAGCTCGTTGTCATGAATACAACGAGTAAAAATATGCTCAGTGAAGTGTATTCAAAACAGAAAAATCTCAATACAACCAAAAACTAAATACAATAAATAAAATACACCCAATACACTGAATTTTTAACAAAAAATTTACAAATACACTTAAAAACTGAATACAAGAAATAAAATGCATAACAAAAAATTAGATTTTACACCAAAAAAAATACTTTAAATTCACTGTATTCATTTGTAGACACTCAAAAAATGAATATGCTCTAAAATGAATTGGCGTTTCCGATGTTTTGGTGCTCCATTTATCCATCGGTATTTTGACCGGTCCGACGGTGAAGATACGGTGATCCGGCGGAAAACGACGAGATCTAGAGGGAAGCACATCTGGAGATGGCGTAATTGATATGGAGGGACCAAATTTGGAGGGCGGCATGGTGTGGAAATCGACCGAAAAATAGAAAAGGGACAGCAGCGGTGGGGCGGGCAGATCTGGAGGAAGGCATGGCGTCGCTGCTTTTCCGACAAACAGTGGTGTCCGGTGGAAACGACCGGAAAGGAGAAGAGGAACGACAACGGCGTGGGGCGGCGGCGGAGAGCTGGGGAGAGAGGTGAGGGAGAAGACCATAAACCTAATGTATTTTGATTTAACTATGAATGATAATTAACATATAACTTTTAGCTTTGGATGATAATTAGCATATAACTTTTAGTTATGAAATGTAACTAAAACAAACTATAATTACTAAATATAATTAGATGCTAATAGTTAGTCATGCTATGTAAATTTTTCAAATGAAAAACAATCAGCTCCTGAGTTTTTACTTTATCTTTCTATTTAAATAGAAACATGCATTTAATTTGGTTATAGTATTTATTTTACTAAAAACATCTATTTTTGATTTCTCGGAATAAATAGCTTCCTAAAACTCTTAAACATGGAAGAAATGTATGAACCTTTTCCACCTTTTGATTCCCTTCATCTGAATTAATTGAATATGCAACCACAAACAAAATATGAAAAAAACATAATATTTTATTGATGAATATATTATGGGTACAAATCTGTTTATTCCTTAATTCTTCTTTTCTAATTTTCTCTATGATTCGAGGGTCGTTAGTAGCGTGTTTCTCGAACTAGGATGATATAGGCTTCCTTGGGATTTATCTCCATGAAAGGATTTTGTGGATTTCTTGAAATATTTGATTATCCAGAAGGGTGTGGCAACATCTTGATCTCTTCATGATTATTTCATCAGTTTATGGAACTTTCGAGATGTCTTTCCAAGGGAATATGTGCCTCTTTATATAGTCGTGAGCTAAGGTTTAGGGTAGAGTAGTCTCCAAGAAACTCTAACCGACATTAGAGTTTGAAGATGGATTAGATTTGTTTTGTAGAGTCCCACAAAATTTCGATGTCTATAAATGCCCCCTATTTCAAGGCTTGTCGAACCTTAACGACATGTCTTGGAGTACACGTAGCGGTAACGACAAACATGTGATTTTTTTTTGTTGCAAAGTAGTGTAGTCCAAATGTAGAGCAATCACGTAGGATATGCAGTGACTCTTTTTTTCTCATAGAATCTTTCTTGGTACAGATATTGCACTCCACTTCTTATGCCTTAACTGTACGTGTCATTTGGTTGCAATTTTCAACTTATTTGTTTTCCAAGGTTTCCCAATTGTATTGTAATTGGTGTTTTAATGCAATTTTAGTTAAAATAGGACTAAACTGTGCACAAAGAGAGTCCGTTTTTTAAACAATTCTACCTAGTCGATTCCGTGTAGGTATCCAATTATCAAGCCGACTAATCTCTCTATAAAGCTTAAACTGCAATAGTTTATGAAAACCTTCTCAATACCCCAAGGCAGGGTAAAAGCAGAAGACGTGTTCTTGATATGGTATAGATGTTGCCAGATAGTTTGCCCAATTCAACGAAGCAAGCACTCCATCCAATCTTTGCTCCATGTTTTTTTTTTGTGAACTAAACTTTGGCATGTCTTCTATCTGATCTCTCACTTTCAGAATCATTGAAGGATTGCACCAGTATTAGCAGTTTCAAGTCCGCAAAGCTTGAGCAATGGAGACCGGAATTGACTGTCAGTTCAAGGTTCGTGCTATTGGCACCGTCATCTCGAACAAGACTATTATGTCTGCTACACCATATTGAGGAGTCATGTACTTACTGCGTGCTATCGGCAAAGATCAACCAAGCAGAACCAAAAGCTTCGTGCAATTCGCACCGCTATCCATTAGTCGAGCCGAAACGTCGTGCCGCTGTTTATATCTATAATGTCAAATTGAAGCGCATGTTATTGGCATCGATACCTACCGCTGAATTGAAGATTTTTGCGGCTATCCGATCCGCGTAGAGTCAAGAAGCTTTGTGTAGTTAGCATTATGGACATTTGTAGACATCAAAATTTTGTGGGACTCTACAAAACTAATCTAATCCATCTTCAAACTCTAAGGTCTGTTAGATTTTCTTGGAGACTACCCTACCCTATAAAGGGACACATATTTTCTTGAAAAGAAATTTCGAAAGTTCCATTAACTCATGGAATAATCACAAAGAAATCAAGATGTGGCCACACTCTTCTTGATAATAAAAAAATTTAAAAAGATCCACAAAATCCTTTCATGGAGATAAATCACAAGGAAGCCTATATCATCCTAGTTCGAGAAACACGCTACTAACGGTTCTCGAATCATGGAGAAAATTAGGATAGAAGAATCAAAGGAATAAACAAATTTGTACCCGCAATATATTCATCAATAAAATATTATGTTTCTTCATATTTTATTTGTGGTTGTAAGTTATTTTTCACATATTCAAAATTTGTTGCAAAAAAATTGGCACGCGCCAGTGGGACCAAGTCTGCCCTTCATCTCTTCTCTCACAAATCAAATCCGCAGTGAAAGATGGAAGATCCATTTTTATGGGTACTTCAAGTCTCATCTTTGAGTTTCGCAAGTCTACACCCAACAAGTCTTGAAGTACGGGGCATTTGTAGACATCAAAATTTTGTGGGACTCTACAAAACAAGTTCAAATCATCTCCAAACTCTAAGGTCTGTTAGGTTTTCTTGTAGACTACTCTACCCTAAACCCTAGTTCACCCCTATATAAAGGGGCACATAAAGACATCTCGAAAGTTCTATAAACTCATGGAATAATCACAAAGAGATCAAAATGTGGTCACACCCTTCTTGATAATCAAATATTTCAAGAAGATCCACAAAATCCTTTCATGGAGATAAATCCCAAGGAGACCTATATCATCCTAGTTCGAGAAACACGCTACTACCGGACCTCAAATCATGGAGAAAAATAGGAAAGAAGAATCAATGAAATAAACAGATTTGTACCCGCAATATATTCATCAATAAAATATTATGTTTCTTCATATTTTGTTTGTGGTTGTATGTTATTTTCCACATATTCAAAATTTGTTGCAAACAAATTGACACGCCTAATGAGATCAAGTATGCCCTTCATCGTTTTTTTTTTTAAAATCAAATCTGCAGTGAAAGGTGGAAAATCTATTTTTATAGATACTTCAAGTCTAGTCTTCGAGTTTCGCATGTCTACACCCGACAAGTCTTGAAGTAGGGGAAATTTGCAGACATCAAAATTTTGTGGGACTCTACAAGACAAGTCCAATCCATCTTCAAACTCTAAGGTCTGTTAGAGTTTCTTGGAGACTACTCTACCCTAAACCTTAGCTCACGACTATATAAAGGGGCACATATTCTCTTGAAAAGACATTTCAAAAGTTCCATAACCTGATGGAATAATCATGAAGAGATCAAGATGTTGCCACACCCTTCTGGATAATCAAATACTTCAAGAAGATCTACAAAATTCTTTCATGGAGATAACAAGGAGGCCTATATCATTCTAGTTCTAGAAACACGCTACTAACAGCCCTCGAATCATGAAGAAAATTAGAAAAGAATAATCAAGGGGATAAACAGATTTTTTTACCCGCAATATATTCATCAATAAAATATTATATTTCTTCATATTTTGTTTGTCGTTGTAAGTTATTTTCCACATATTCAAAATTTGTTGCAAACAACCACGATTAATAATGAAAAGTTAGATCAAAATTGTCTACTATGTATTAGCTCAAATTCAATTCACATTTAAAATAAAATCCATATTTGCATACACCTTGGTACATATAGTGTTCACTCTATCCTCAACCCTTCCAATCCTTAGTTGTTCCAAGTCTCATTCCGCTTAGTATACATGAGTTTTTGATATGAAAATTGTATACGGTAAAAATCAGCACGATACGTGGCATGGTTTAGGTGTGAGGTTGAAGGGAGTAATGATGGTGTGCACCCGATGTGAATTGCCTCAAGGTAAGACTAGGTGTTAGAGTGAGTTCGGGTGTTTGAGCAAGACCGGGTAGCGACCGAGCCAGGAGATCGAGGGATCAAGATACCGAAGAGGCTCAACACTTATCCGTTGCGGATACAGTGGCAACCATTACATTTTATCCATTAAGTGACCGTTTTTATTTTTAAACAGCATTTAATGAAGGAGTGATTCTTGGGCATAAATATTTTGTATTGTTAGTTATATAAAGAGCCCAACCTTCATGTTGGAGGGGCATTTGATTTTTCATTATAATCACTTGCACAATTTCATTGTAAACTTAATATACTCAAGCTCTCCATATTGGCTCGGGTTCAAAGCAATTCAGCTAAGGACCGAACCAAACTCAGGGGCAAGTTTCAATGAAGATCTTATCGATTCAGGTTAGTTCTATTGCTTATTATTTACATTTTCATATTTATCTCTAATTATTTATTACGTTGCTTACGAATTAAGCCATATATCCTTAAAAATACTTATAAATTCAACTAAAAAAAAAGTCCTTTTACAGTAATGTGCTTAAAACAAGCTTTCGTCTCGTCGTGTAGGCAAAAGTTAACTTGAAAACCAAAAAAGACAAGAAATTTGAAAAAATAGATCGATAACAACAATATGAGCAAACTAATTAATCTCATAAGAATTTAATTCTATAAATTGACAGTGTAAAAATATGTATGCAACTAAGTTACTTGTTAGGAAATTGTATTATAGATAACATTCTTGATAAACATTAATAAAAAATTTGATAATAATTAACAGCTAATCTGCTATTTACAAATCAAAATTTACTGATATTATAAAAAGATCTTTACAATATTATTAATAAACATACCATAAATCCTTTAACTTTTTTAATAATGTCAAATGAAATGGAATAAATGGTACGATTAATTTTAACGGACAAAATAATGGCTGGCTGATTGTGCTATATGTGTCGTGCAAAACCCGAGCCCCAAACCAGCAAACTCCACCCCTCATTTATGTTGCACTCATTGGCATAGTCAACTGTATATAGCACGAAATTGTATAGAAAAAAAAGAGAACTAGAGAAAAGCTCCAAAAATAATACGTACATATGTTTTGTAGTATTTAAATTATATACACTAATCATAATTCAATAAATATTACATTATTAATATCTTAACTTATTGAAGCAGGTAACTATCATATATTTAGGCTACTTATTGTTGAATACAAGTTAGATATTAACGGAAATATTAGTAATTGTACAATTAAGATATTTGTGTATACGATTAGTTAGCTAGAAGGCTATCTACATTGTACACCTCTGTAAGAGGCAGTTGAGTATTATTAAAAATTTCTCACACTTCTCTCCTCTCATTGCTTCTTCTTCATACTGCATACTTGAGCTAAGATCTCTCCCATGACTACTAACATGATATCAGAGTCATTAACACCGATCTGAGAGCTCCGTGACGTGGTTGATAAGTGAGAATCAACACTAGCAGTTGTGATAACAAAGGTCAGAGAAATTTAGGTCAATTGAAGTCGAAATTGGTGCAATCGAAGCTTAATCGAAGCTTGATTAAACTCATTAAGTCGAAGTCGGTGCAATTAAAGAGTAATCGAAGCTCGATTGAACTTATCAATGGCGATTGAGAATGGAGATACAAGTGTGACTCAACAAACGACTTATGTTGCTACGATCAATGCAACAGTACCTACAATCGATCACAATCACCCGCTTTACCTAAAATCAACCGACACTCCAGATAGTTCTCTTATCTCACTTACACTTACTGGATCGGAGAACTATACTTTGTGGAGTAGGTCGATGAGAATAGGTTCGTTAGGAAATAGTAAGTTAGGGTTTATGAATGGTAGGTTTCCTAAGGCAATTTTTGATCCACTATTGCATGATCAATGGGAGAAGGTGAATGATGTGGTTCTCTCATGGATTATGAGTGCTATGAGACCTAGACTATTGAGTAATGTAGTGTATGTATCGAATACACATAAGGTCTGGGAGGATTTGAAGAAATTATTTGATAAGGTCAATGGATCGAGAGTATTGTACTTGCCCATAGAGATTCATACCTTTACTCAGAGTACAATGAAAATTTCTGATTACTTTTCAAAATTGAGAGATATTTGGGATGAATTTGATGCTTTCATGCCCTGTCCTGCGTGTCCATGCCCTAAATAAGTAATTTATACCAAACACTTTGAGTACCAGAGGCTATTGCAGTTTTTAATGGGCTTGAATGAGTCATACTCTCAAGCTAGGAATCAAATAATGATGATGAGCCCAACTCCAACCATTAACAGAGCCTACTTTATGCATTGTGACCAAGAGAGTCAAAGAAACTTAGCAAACTTTACATAAGTTGTACAGATTACAAAGCCTGGAGAGGGTGCTGTATTCTATAGTAACAAGAGAACTCAAGGGGCTCTTACTTACAATAGTAACTCATATGTGCAAGTAGGTGGTGAAAGTTACAATAGTAAAGGATCAGAGGTGGTATGTAAGATTTGTGGTTACAAGAAGCACACCAATGAGAGGTGTTATAGGGTCACAAGGTATTTATCGGGTTAGAAAGGAAAGAAGAAACCTCATATAAATCAGTATCCTACTCAAAATCATTATCCTAACAATAGTAACTTGTTTGGTATGGGAGAGGGATCTGATAATCATGTGTTACAAGGTGGAATGTTTGGAAATTGGCCTCAAACAAGTAACCAGCATTTTGCTCAAATTGGTTCTCAAGTAGGTGTTCCAATACAGTATGGGATAACAACTTTCAATCCTCAGGTGCAACATTATGGGACAGTTTAGGGTAGAAGTGGAGAAGCACAGTTCATGCCTCAACAAAGGCCTTACTTCTCACCATATCAATATCAACAGATTGTTCAAACATTGAACAATGGAGCTGAGGAATGATCTACTATTGGTGGAAACATAGCGGCAGAAGGTACCTTGATAGCTTATACTACCCATTTATATTAATGATAATTGGATTGTAGACACATGAGCATCAAATCACATGATTTCTAACTTACAAATGCTAGCTAATTGTAAGACCAACACAAACACTGACAGAAGCAAAGTACATTTACCAACTGGAAGTGTAGTATCAATGTCTCATACTGGGAATTCATCCATGTTTACTGATCAAGACATCAGTAATGTGTTGTATTTACCTGAGTTTAAGTACAGTTTATTGTTATTCTCTCAACTTACCAAAGAGTTACAATGCTCAACATCATTTTTCCTAACTTCTTTACAGTGGACATGTGATATGGATTGATAGAGTGGAGCAAGGAATGTACATCTTGAAAGACAGACTCTCAGCTCAATAATCTTATGACTCAGGGAATAAGTCTTCTTCACTTACAACAAATTGATTGTCTGATAGTAGTCATATATGGCATTTAAGACTAGATCATACACCCATTGATGTAATAAAGAGGCATTCATCAGTTAGAGTCTAGTTAGTGAAAATGTAAAACACTGTTCTGTGTGTTCTTTGGCTAAGCAGGCAAAAATTGCATTTCTAGTAAGAACTAGTACTACAAAGTATGCTTTTGAATTGTTGCATTGTGACATTTGGGGATCCTATAGAGTGCCTATTTGAGATGCTTTATTTGCAATCTCCATCACTTATCCATTGGAAAGTTTTTGGATGTTTATGATATGCCTCTTGTCCCAATGTGTTGGACAAACCAGAGTTGTACCATTAGTTCTTATGGGCTACTCCTCCACTCAAAGGGTTATAAACTTTATGATCTTAGTTCCAAATCATTTATAGTCAGCAGAAATGTGGTGTTCAAGGAAGATATCTTCTCTTTCAAGCATATGCATGCCTCAGACACTTCTATCTTTCCAGTATTGAACCTACTAGATCCATTCAACTATGTACAGGACAATTCCTTCACTCATCCTAGTCCTAGTCGTGAGATTCAAGAGGGGCAATTGTCTTCTTATCCTGATGTTCTAACACATGTAGTAGGTGATGCACCATATGTAGAGGTTGTCTCTTCTTCCTCACCATTACCTCGTCTACTTATTGAACCTATAAAATCTGCTAGGCAATCAAAACTATCTTTTTGGTTACAAGATTACATTACTCCTTCATTACTTTCATTGCCTAGTTCCAGCTCATGCACCTATCATATCTCTGCTTATATGACCTATTCTAATATCAGTTCTACCTATCATAAAGCCTTATCCACATATGTAATGCACTTAGAACCTCAGACATTCAAATAGGCTTCTACTGATCCCAAATGGATTGAGGCAATGAGACTAGAAATTATAGCTTTAGAAGACAATGATACTTGGTGTATTGTGGATTTACCTCCTGGCAAAGCTGCTATTCGATTCAAATGTGTTTTTAAGATCAAATACAAGGCCTCATGAGAGGTAGAGAGGTACAAGGCTAGACTTATAGCTAAAGGTTATAGCTAAAGAGATGGGATGGATTATACAGACACATTTTTACTAGTCGCCAAAATGGTGACTGTGAGGTCTGCAATTGCATTGGATGTCTCTAAGCATTGGGTCATCTATCAAATGGATTTCCACAATACTTTTCTTAATGGAGATTTGGTAGAAGATGTGTACATGCATATTCCTAATGGTTTTGCTAGACAGGGGGAATCTATGAAGGTCTGCATTCTACACAAGTCCTTATATGAACTGAAACAGGCTCCTGGGCAGTGGAATAAGAAGCTAACTAAAGCACTGGTGGACATAGACTTCCAACAAAGTCATATTGACTATTCCTTGTTCACTAGAAAGTCTAGTAGTGACATAATAGTGGTGCTTGTATTTGTAGATGGCTTGATAGTTACAGGCAACAATCATGAGTTGATTATACAAACGAAAGCAGACCTACAAACCAAGTTCAAGATGAAAGATCATGGTGAGCTGAAGTTCTTCCTTGGGATTGAGGTTGCAAGGTTTGATAAAGGTGTAGTAATGACACATCGGAAATATGCATTGGAACTTATTGCTGAGGCAAGTTTAGGAGGCACAAAACCATCATGTACACCTTTGAAACTCAATCAGAAGCTGACATCTGATGAATAAGATCAAAGTATCAAAAGTAAGGAATGTGGTGCAAGGAATAAAATATGTGACGATTTACTCAAATATCCAGAGCCTTATCAGAGATTGATTGGAAGACTTCTGTATTTGACAATGACCAGACCAGACTTGGCTTTTGATGTTCAAGTCTTAAGTCAATACATGCACAAGCCAAAGATGTCTCATATAGAGGCAGTACTCAAGGTGGTCAAATATATCAAAGGTTCACCTGGTTTAGGACTGTATATGTCTGCACAAGCTGCAAACAACTTAGTTGCATATTGTGACTCAGACTGGGGAGCATGCTTCGTAAACTAGAAGGTCAGTAACATGCTATTTGGTGAAATTTGGAGGTACATTAATCTCTTGAAAGTCAAAGAAGTAGGAGACAGTGTCAAGAAGTTTTGCAGAAGCAGAGTTCAGAAGTATGGCATCAATTACTGCTGAGATTACATGGTTGAAAAGCCTATTCAAGGAACTTGGGATTGACATTCAACTACCAGTGCAACTATAATGTGATAGTAAGGCAACAATTCAGATAGTTATTAATCCAATATTCATGAAAGGACAAAACATATTGACATAGACTATCACTTTGTTAGAGAAAGAATTGTTCAAGGGCTCATCAGAACTGATCATGTTCCTACTGAAGATCAACTGGCAGATTTGTTAACTAAGAGTCTGGGAAAAGCTCAACATGATTACTTGTTGGCTCAGCTTGGTGTGAAGGACTTGTTCCAAGTATCAGCTTAAGGAGGGGTGTTGAATACAAGCTACGATATTAAAGGGTAGATTACTAATTGTACAATCAAGATATTTGTATATACGATTAGTTAGTTAGTTAGAAAGCTATCTTGTATATATATATTGTACACCTCTGTAAGAGGCAGTTGAGTATTATTAAAAATTTCCCACATTTCTCTCCTCTCATTGCTTCTTCTTTATACTGCATACTTGAGCTAAGATCTCTCCCATGGCTGTTAACACTTATCTCACGTTAAATTAACACCGTTAATTATTTTGCAGATAACATGATAGAAGACAAAATACAATCAAACTAATGTTTTACTAATACTCCTAAAAATCAAAACTGTGAAAGCCTAGAAGTATAGGAGCTTGAATTTGGACTTTTATGAGTTTTGAATTCTAGGATAACAATATTAGGTGTTAGTAATTGAGTTTTGAATTCAATTTATGTATATATTTCGTGAATTTCTTAATACGAATACCTAATTTGAATTAAAGCTACTAAATTCTATCGGACAGAATTCATATATTGACTTCAAGGTCCGTCCGTGATTGTAACTTAACTCACCTTTGAGACAAAGCAATCTTAAACCTCTACTACATAGCCTATGGTTTAAAGGAAGGAAGCAAGGAGGGGGTCCATGAAAATTGAAAAGAAGGATAATGGTTCTAATAAGTTGTGGGCAATAGACATTGGAATTGGAGAGTATCCCCTACCTGCTGCTTCTTTTTTGATACTCCAATCTCTTTCTTACTTTGTATCGACCACTTGCCATGTGAGCAAATGCTAAAAGGAATAGCAACTGTACCAAAACATCAGTTTCACATCTTGTTACTCCTCCATTATTAACGTGCCTCTTTTTCTCCATCGGTTCCTTGCCTATATGTCTATTTTGTGCCTATCTCAATAGGGATGGTTGGGTTATTTTTTTGTGAAGGGGAAAGTCCGAAGGCGAAACCCCCCACCTGTACCAGAGGCCCCTTGGCCAGGTGGGATGTAAATCGAGGGATATGCGCGGGTGGCAGCCCTGCAAGGGAGAGGACCAACGAGACACGGACCCAGCAACAGCCCTTGCAATATTTCAGCAAAGACTGTCACCACATGGATTCGAACCCGCGACGTCGGAGTGGTTGTACCCCAATCACCTTGTCACTTACCAACTCGCATGTGCTCCTGGGGGCTAGGGATGGTTGGGTTATTAGTGAGGTAAAAAATTATCTATGTATTAAAATTAGCATAATTAATATCATAATTGATATTTTTTTAGTTGTTTTATATAAATTTTGCATATCAATACAGTGTTTGGTTATCATTTTATAATTTCACATAACTAACAGTCTAAAACATGTACTTAAATATGAGTTAATATATGTATTATTTTATGCAAAATAAAATATAGAATAACTAAACTCTGCATAACAAATACATGTGTAACTCTAACCCAGCAACCAAATGAAACCGTACGGATTTGTTGGTTAGCCAACGACATTAGTGAATTAGACTAGAGGTTTATCTATTGCACAAATCACACACTTATACTAGCTAGCACGTTTAATGAGCATCCAAATTAAAAACTTAAACTTCAAATTCAAACCTTTATAAGCACACGTTTAATGAGCATTCAAATTAAGTGTGGATCTATGTCTTTTAACAGTCAGTGCAAGTGCATTTACTGTCCTGTGTAACTGTTTTATACATCTACTTAGACGGAGTAATCAAGAATCACTTTCTTCAATTCAAATTATATAATTGAAAATTTGGAAAATTACATATACATGTATAAGTATGCAATTTCTACTCCCAAATATATTAAATTACATTATACTCCAAATATATACTGAAAATATTTAAAGGCTGCAAGGATTACAGCATTTATATGTTTTCTAATTTGGTCTATTATTTCAACTTCAACTTAAAATATTCTTTTTTTTTTTATAAACTTCAATCAAATCATGTCATTAAAACACGATTTGTAATAATCTTGCGTCTGAAGCAATTTGTTCCCAATCATTAAACATGGTGCAATTTGTTCTTCCTAATTACATTTTGGAAGTTATTTAAGGATGCAAGGGTTATCTTGCATCTGTTTAATCTTAATTATAGCAGCTGTATCTTATCCGTAAGTTAATTATAAGTGGACACAGAAAAATTTGGGAGACAATTAAAAATCCCAGAAAACAAAGAGAGATTTTCATGTTTAACTGTTACGCAATTTTGTTGTGGGAAACATGGTAACCCAATTAGTGGCCACAAAAGAAATTAAAAAGGTTATATATGTGTAGATCAATGTTTATTGCAAAGCAGCTATTTGATTCGAGGTGCCTCAGAGTTTGTTGGATCTTTATTCAATTATTCTTATTCTTCATATATTGTGAGCACAAATAGCAAACTATGCCTTTTGGCCTGTCAAAAGGTCTTTTGCAGACTGACAGAGCAGTAATCACTAACAATGAAGCCAAAGATGCAGTCCTGATTAAAGATAGCGTATGAAGCAAAAATATGTTGAGGAGTGAAGCAGTTGAAGGTAGGGACTGAGCTAGCTTCTAGATTACGGTTCAGTAGAACTCAATAACTTTGTTAGAGTCTATATTTATATTTAAAAATTTATTTAATTAATATTTTAATATAATTTATTAAAAACTTAATAATTCTTTTTTTTAGAATATTTAATTCATAAACTCTACATTCTAACTTTTGCCTTTTGCTAGAAGGCTTTGCAATTTGCATTGTATTTATTCATAAAAATAGTAAACATAGATATTTAATTGCCTAGGTTCATTTGTTTGGTGTTACCCAAATGAGTTAAGAAATCTGGGTGCATGAATTTGATAATTTTAATTTGAGTAGGTTCAAAGTATGTGCGTGAAGCATTGAGCCTAGAACTATCATTTAGAACATATAAATACCACTTTTGGGATCTTGTAATGTAAAAGTAGAGTTCTTAAAAATTATATGATTGAGCTTAATGTTTATCTCCCTCTTCCATAATTTTTGTCATTGGTGTATGCACATGGTGGGGGTGAGTTCACATGTACCCATACGCATTACTAATCTTCTGATAGAATACATACAAAAATTAATATGGGTGAACCCAACCATAAGTGGGCACTTCAGTTTATTGGTAAGTAGGTGCACCTATGCTCATAGGTCTGGAGTCCAATTCACATTGGTGCTCTTTTCAATTAATAAGTTTCACTTTTATAATCCCTTTTTAATTTATAAATTAACATCACATGCTCTTGAACTTGCAACTTAATCCCCGTGCTCTTGGATTTGCAGCTTTTGAATCCTCTTATGTCTAACTATCGCATTTCTTTAGTATTAAATAAATTAAACATACACATTTTTTTTCTTTTTTCCTTCTAGTATACGTGTCTCCTTTTCATTTTTTGATATAGTGGTGCACTCATATTTTTAAATTCTGAATACGCCTTTGCTTTTTGTCCCTATGATGTTATCAAAGAGATCTCCTAATATTTTCAGCAAGTGGTATCAGAGCATTGATTCGATCCTGAAATGTGTTAATGTCTTCACCTTTGGCAATCTCCATTGAAGGTGTGTCTCACGATTTGAGGATCTGTTGAGAGGCTGATTATTTACAAGGTGAAGATTGGATCCTTTCGAATTTATGAAGAAAGAGCAACCGATCGAGAAGGTGTGAGTCTTGAAAGATTTCACAAGATAAGAAAGAAGACAAGAGAAGTCTTCCGTGAATTTGTGTTTGCAAAAGCCAAAATTTAGAAGGTAATGGAGAATGAATTGTCTATAATTGTGAAGGCATAGATGTAGAGAATTTTGAAAATGATGCTAAAATCATCGAGATTAATTGAAGAATATGAAATGTCATTTAAGTTTAAAAGGAGATGTTAAAAATAATAAACTTAAATATTTAAACATTTAAGTTCATATATTTGGTTGTAAAAAAAAGGTTCATATGTTTGGTGTTACCCATATGGCTATTAGGAAATTTAGGTGAATGAATTTGATAATTTTAATTTGGACAAATTCATAGTATGTGTGTGAAATTATTTTTAATAGCATCGAGTCTAGAACTATCATTTAACACATGTAAATATCTTTTTTGTGATCTTGTAATGTAAGAGTGAAGTTCTTAAATGATATGACTGAGCTTAATGATTATCTCTCTCTTCTAATTGTACATATTAACGGTTAAACCAATAATCCGAATCAATTCTTAGGTTAATAGTTCGTTAATGGTTTATTGGTTCGGGTATCGGGTGGTGTCCTATGGTTATTGGGGTATCGGTTCCAGTCTCGGTTTGACCACTTTTGGTAACGGGTGAACCAATAACCCGATAACCATTTATTTAATTCCATTTATATCATTTCATATATAAAGTCATTTGAAGTTCTTTTCACTGTTTTACCTTTCTTCCATTCCTCTTGTATCCATTAAAATTGGTCAGGTTCTCCTACTTGGATTTCACAAATTGGTACCTTTAAGAGTTCTCTACTTCGATCATATGCTTTAGATTTTTTCCTCAACTAGATGGGCTATTGTGTTGTGTAATGTAACTCAATGTCTCTTGGTTCATTTTTTGTCCAAGTTTATTTAGGTCTTTCCTATTTCAATTGGATAATTTTGTTCAAAGCTACTTTCAGTTTTAAAAATGGGTTCTTTGTTGTTGAAATTTTGTGTGTGAAATATTTACGGTTAAACCGATAACGATCAACAATCGATTAATCAATAACTCAGTAACCGATATCTTAACGGTTCTTTAACAGTTTAACATATCTACAAGCCGATAATCGATAAGTTTAACCTATAACTTTCAAACCCGAACTGAACCACCGATACACAGCCCTACTCTCTTTCATCCTCTTTATTCTCTATGACATTATCAAATAACTCGCCTAATATTTCCAACATTTATTGTAACCTCTAATATACCGTGAGAAGCTAAGAGCTAAAATTTTGGGAGGACACCTGTTGAAATTTCATCCAATTTATGTTGGGTTTCCTTCTAGAAGACACCTATTTAGTTTTTTGACCATACTAATAAATCTTTAATAATTTTAGACTTCTAATCATAATAATAATTCTTTTTTTTTTTGCATTGTAGAAAATTAAGGACTCGTTATTTAATATATATATATATCATAGACAAGGTGATGTGACACTTTTATGACTTAGAATACCATTTATATTTTTTCTCCTTTGTTTGCCATTTTTCTTTCATTTTGTCCATTCAACATATTCTAAAAACTCAAATACTCTTCAATTAAATAGGGGTTCTAAATAACTTATAAATGAGTGATTTAATACTATCTCTTTTCTCATTATTGACATTTATTTTATTTCTGGAAATTCCCCTCTCTTTCTTTCGGTTTGTTTTAACAAATACCTTTCCTCTTTATTTCCCTTTCTATATTCCATACTAGATTAGAACTCTTAAAGTTGTTTTACGTTTCCATATTAAATTATGAACAGTTAAATGATCATTATGTTACGATTTTTATTTGTATTAACATGAGAAATTTTGCCAGCCAGCAAATTGAAAATTTGAAGGAAGGGGAGATGATCATCTATAGCTTATCCAGAACTCTTGAAGAACTTTGGCTATACTGTAGCCATTCTTTTGAAATAAGTAGAGGAATTATCTAAACAAGGTACTTATAAAGATAATTCGATTTATTCTTTACATTTTATATTACATCTGACGTATTAGTAAACAAACACCTGTTTTATTTATTGTATTGAATTAGATACGTACATAATTTATTTCTTATTTGAATGGTATAATAAAATTATAATGATTGTGAAGGCACATCTCAAAAATAGGAGTTGTATTTTTTATCTCTGCCATCAGTTCATCGTTTTCTTCTATCCCATATTTTATACTATGTTGCTTATCACTCCCCCCGCCCCCCGCCCCCCCTACTATTTTTATTGATCTTATAGTTTAAAATTAGTGCCTTTAATAAGTCTTTTTCTGCTTGAATTGTGTATTGCATATTACCGATGCTTCTTTCTTTCTTTCTTTTGTATTATTTTTAACGTTTTATTAATTTTGGGTCTGACAGTTTTTGCCAGTTGATTTTGCTAGATTCAAATTATTTTATTTTTAAAAATATTGTTGAAATTGTTTCGAAATTGATATTTCTGGAGCATATGTGTTTTGGAGGATTCTTCGACGACATTATGAGGAATGGTAATTGATGCATCAATCAAGTTTTTGTTGATCTAAATTTGCTTGTGAGGAAATAAATACATACTTCGCCTACAAGTCTGATTCCACGAAAAAAGGAAAATCAAGAAGAAAGGGGAAATTGAAAACGACAACATAAAACATTTTAATTTGACGCGATCATTGAGAACTCGGATTTGGAATAATTAAAAGCATTTTTATCTCCTTTTTGACCTTTTCCCTTTCATTTCTCTTTTTTTTAACAGCATAAAAATTTACAAAATACAATTAATCATTTTTTCACCTTTTTACTACAATGAAACTCAGTTGAATTTATACACTTGTATGTTTTAAATTATCTTTTGAAAGAAAAATTAAATCTATCTTTAATTTTTGTAAAATATTTCATTATTTTAATATTAGATGTTAAAAAAGATTACATCATAAGTGTGACGAGTTTCTTCACAAACGTGCGAAGCACGGACAAATTCACTAGTTATGGTTAAAATTGACTGGGTAATGTTTCCATTGAGCTTATATTATCTATTCTTAATGATTTGGATTATTTAGTTGAATACAACTAAAGAAAATCATTATTCGATTGTTGAGCTTGAAAAACACTTATTGAAAACGACAAAGTGATCTATTTATTTTTAAAGGTGTACGTTGAATCTAATAATTGAAAGTTGTTGGGATTGTATTAGTGATTGTACATCAAATTTGAAGTTGATTTAGACCAATTTTATAAAGCAAAAACCTCACTGTTAAACTATATACAACAAGTTATGACGACCCGTTAGGATTTTATAGCCAATTCTGGTGATTATCAGGATCTGCAGCTAAAATTATCGCGATTCATCACAATTGTTTTCAGAAATCTTGACGATTATTATAATATAACAAGTTTTGTCCGTTTGTTTTGAGTTTCAGATGATTCGTCAAGACTTTTCTCGGTAAACCTAGTCGTAAATCTAAAAAAAAAAAGGCAGCCCGGTGCACAAAATATCCCGCGTTAGTAGGGTCTGGGGAAGGGTCACACCCAAAGGGTATAATGTAGATAACCTAACCTAATGTAAACATTAGTGGCTACTTCCATGGCTCGAACCCGTGACCTATAGTCATAAATTTATTCTTGCAGAAACAAAAATTAACAGTATCAGTTAGAGAAGAATTTATACCAAATGACCATGAAATATTAGTGGTCTTGAACTTTGACCCCCACTTGTCTCATGGCAAACCCAAGGTCAAAAGTCAAAACTTGTTAAATTTAAAATTTTGCTCACCGAAAACTAAGATCAAAAGTTCAAGATCACCCACTTTGTCTTACCATTTTGTTTTGACACACTATTTTTGCATATTATACCTGATTTAAAAAAAAATCTATACATTACACTGACATTTATAAATAAATTTCTTTAGAATTTCCCATCAATTATGGTATAGAGCTGGAAAAATATACGACTGATTTTGAATAAGTAGGTTTCTTGCTTAAATTTTTGTGTTTGGCACGTAACTAAAAAATATTTGAATCTAGAAAAATAATATGGGAGGTGGGGCTAAGGGGTAGTATTGTTAGTTAAAATTAGAACAATATTGATAAAAATAAGTAAAAACAAGAAAATAACTTATCAAATCACCGTTGTGTCGTGGCAAGCCACTGTCTTGAAAGCAATTTCGGACAGACTACGGTGCAAATCGTTTACCCCGGTCGCTTTCGAAGGATTCACAACACTCCCAAACATTTGCACTAATGGCTGAAAATTTGGAGTTTGCACACACTGATCTGCCTAGAAAAAATGGAAGGAGAAAAAAAACTTTGAAGAAGAAAATATGTTTTATGTATGTTGTGTATTTCACCAAAGGAAGACCTCCAAATATATTATATAGATATGAAAAATTGAACGTTTTAGGACAAGGAAATAAACTAGCCATCAGTTATGACCATAATGACTCACTTAATTCCTCACTTAAATCTGTAGGTTACATATCTGAATAATGGGTCACTTAATTCCATAGGTTACAAAGCTGCAGAATAAATCCCATGGAATGAATCTGAACATATTCAGGTAAGGATATATTTGGATAATTTCTTGTAATCTTAAAAATAGCAAAATAATATTTTGCAAAACTAAATTTGAATAAAACCTCACGTGTATCTCACGCGTAGGGGGGAGGGGGGGGGGTGCTAAATCGACCTATTTTGCCTTCCGAGCTCAATTTTCATGTGCGTGAGACCCCTCTTGTTCTAGCCTATTTACTAACCCCATAATGCACAATTCAATATAAGGAGGAAGATAAAACTTTCCACCACTAATGTAGTACAAAGTGCATTTCACATAAGACAAGAATGAGTAAATCAAAAGAGGCCCACAAAAATTCTTTGGCTTTGCATTATATAGAACAAGAGAATAATGGAAAATAGGTAAATAACTCCAACAATCCCCCACCAATGCAAATGTAAAGAATAGGAATAAATTTTGGGCAAAAGAAAGAAATATGTACTTAAGTGTCAATATCTTTCGATTTGAATTAACACATGGTGAAATGAGGCAACAACTAATATCCAAAAAGTGAAGTACTCTTGAACTATTAAACTTAAGTTTAGACTCTCACAACACATACTATATCCTTTATTTTGTACAAACTTCGCGATACTAACAAAGTGCTTTTATGATCGTGCACACACCTTGGGTCTAATGAGAGCTCTAGAAAGACGGTCCAAGTCTTTCATAAAAGACGACCACGCCTTTACACTCATGTCGGTGATTCCATCAATTCTAACTCAACATAGACCACCTTAAAGCGATGGAATTATTAAGAGCAAATAAGCTCAACCTTATAAACACTACCACGCGCCATAGGGATAGGAAATTTAGTGTATATTTACGGTCTATATGGCTTTGTTTGACCACAAATGAGTATCCACCATATTACCTAAATACATGGGCTTTAGCCCCATCCCTTCGATGTTTCAATGATCATTTTTCTTGCTAAAACCATGGTTAAAGGATCCGACAAATTTCTTTCGGACCTTACATATTCCAAGAAGATAACACCATGTTTCAATAACTGTTTAACTGCACCATGTCTTATGCGAATATGTCTCATTTTTTCATTGTACACGCTATTCTTTGCAATCCCAATTATCTCATGTGAATCACAATGTAAAGAGATTGTTGAAGCTTGTCTTCCCCCCAATGGCACATCTGCCATAAGGTTGCTCAACCACTCAACTTCTTGCCCTGCCAACTCAAAAGCAATAAACTCATATTCCATGGTAGAATGTGCTATACAAGTCTGTTTGGAAGACTTTCATGAAATAGCACCTGCATCCAAAGTAAATACATAGCTACTAGTGGAGCTAACTTCATCATTGTCAGTTACCCAGTTTACATCACCAAAACCTTCAAAAACAACATGAAATTTATTAAAATGCAAACACCAATCCATAATACCTCTCAAATACTTTAACAAACAATGAAGAGCAATCCAATGTTCACTACTGGGACTGTGTATATCTACGCAATCTACTAACATTATAAGTAATATCATATCGAGTATAGTTCATGAGAAACATTACACTATCTAATTATTTTAGCATATTCAGTTTGCAAAACACTAGATTCTTTGTTCTTTCTCAAGTGTATGCTAGGATCATAAGGAGTTCTCACTGAAGCAACATCAAATCAATCAAACTTTTTAAACATCTTTTCAATACATTTGGGGTTTGCCATGAGACGTACTTTATTTTTCTGTCCTGGGACCACAAAACCTTCAGGTTGAATCATATAGATCTCTTCCGCTAAATCACCATTTAGAAAAGCCTTTTAACATTCATTTGGTAAACCACTAAATTATGAATGATGACTAAGGCAATAAGAGTTCTAATGGTCGTTATTTTAGTCACAAGAGAATAAGTATCAAAGTAATCAACACCTTGTTTTTGGTTAAAGCCCCTAATTACAAGTCTAGAGTTATATTTATCAATTTACCATCATGTCTCAAGTTTTTCTTAAATATCCACTTGCTACTTATGGGTCTAGAACCTTTAGGCAAATCATGCAAGTCGCAAGTGTGATTAGAAATTATAAAGTCTAATTCACTTTTAATGACCTCTTTTAAAAACATAACATCTTTTGATCTCATTGCTTCATCATAAGTTTTAGGGTTTTCTTCCATTAGGTAGATAGACAATAATTCATCATTTAAAACTTCAATATCACAATTCTCAGTCAAGAAAGCAGTAATAAAATCAGGACCAAAGCTAGTCTCAATTCTACGTCTTTTACTCATTCTAAGTTCAGTTTCATACTCATTATCAACAACATGAGAATTAACATGTATAGATGTACAAGTATTATTTTGCATATCACTAAGCACATTAATTTTCAAAGGAAAGACATGCTCGAAAAATTCTCCATCTCTAGATTCACAAATAGAATAATCAATCAAAGAAATAAACATAAATGCATCACTATTTTGAGCATAATCAATAAAAACAATGTCAAAAGTCTTAGATCCTACATTTACCTATTTGAAATCAGGTAGCCAAACCTTATCCAAACATCCCCACACTTTCAGAAATTTCAAGTTAGGCGAAAATAATATTCACAACTCATATGGAGTCTTGTCTAACTTCTTATGAGGGACTCTATTAAGAATAAAATATGTAGATAAAACAACCTCCCTCACATGTTGTTAGATAGACCCGAACTTAAAAGCATAGACTTTATCATTTTTTAAGGGTTTAATTTTTGCGTTCAGCTACACCATTTTGTTGGGGAGTATAGGGAGAACAACCTCATGTATATTATCAATTTTCTCACCAAACTCTCTAGAGTATTAGTATTATAATCACCGCGCCTATCAGATCTAAGTCTCTTAATTTTCTGTCTAATTGATTTTCTACTTCTGCTTTGAATTTCAAAAATATGCGTTCATCCTCATCTTTATACTTAAGGAGATATACCTTAGTGTATCTAGAAATTTCATCAATAAAAAATAATGTAATACTTCTTTCCATCTTTACTAACAGTGTTCTTGATATCAACTAAATCTGAATGTACTAGTTCAAGTAATTCTGTCTTTCTACTAGTAATAATTTTAAATGATTTCTTGGCATGCTTTGCTTCTACACATACTGAACACTTACAAAATTTATCAACTTTTATCGCACGGATTAATTCCATTTATTTAAGTATTTTAATAGAAGTAATATTAACATGACCTAGTCTACCATGACTTAAATCAACTGATTCAACAATATCAGCAGAACTAAAAATATTTGCATTATTGATAATCTTTTGAACAATATTCAGTACAAACAACCTCTCACTAAGATACCGCTTCCCAACAAAGTCTCATACACGAGAAATAATTATTTTATCAGATTTAAAGAAAAATGTTTAAGGCCTCCTTTGTTGAGAATTGCACCAGAAATTAAGTTTCTACGAAGGGAGGGAACGTACAAAATATTATTCAAGGCTAAAGTATTTTCATAAGTTAACTTAAGCAGGATTTATTTACCCATAACTTCAACAGTAGTGGACTTACCCATGTAGATACACTCGCCATCAGTAGACTCCTCAATGTTATGGAACAACTCCTTATTAACACAAAAATGCCTTAAAGTGATGTGTCCAGCACCCAATCAGTCTTGTTGGCCACCCGATTTCTTAACGACCACAACAACAATCAGCTTGGGCATCACCTTGTCCTCTCTGCTTCGAGTTTTTGCCCTTGTCTTTGATAGCATTGAGCAACCCTGTGATCCAGTTTCCCACAGACGAAACAAGGTCACTTTGACATATGAATTTTGCTCTCCGGCTTGTTGAAATGATTCTTCTTCTTTCCATTTCTCAATTTCGGGACTTTTTTCTGTTTGTCTTTCAACTTGTCTTTCACAATTGTACCAAAAAATTTCACAAGGTTAGCTTTAGAGGAATTAAGAGAAAGAGCTTCCATCTTATTTTTGAGATAGTTTGCATCCTCAATCCTCATGTGACTAATCAGTTCTTGGAGAATCAAGTTATTATTTTTATGCTTCAGTTAGTTCCTATAATCACTCCAAGACGGTGGGAATTTTTCAAGCAGAACATTGGCCTGAAAATTCTCACACATATTCATGCCCTCGGTAAGAACATCAGCAGTCAAGTTCTCGTACTCGTGAACCTGTTCCATAATTGACTTATTGTCAACCATCTGAAACTTAATCCAATGGCCAACAACATACTTCTTCTTTCCTACATAATCAATACCATATTTCTTTTCCAAACTGTCCCATATTTCCTTAGCGGATTTATTAGTAACAAATAAATCAAACAGAGGGTTAGTCATATGGTTCAACAGATGTTCTCTAACATTTTTGTTATCCTTTTCAAATTTCTTTTTAGCGGCATCGTAAAAAACCACAGTAGAAGTAGTGTTAGAAACATAAGTAGTATTGTTAGGAAAATCAACATGTGGTTCGTCAAATAAAACATAAGCAACTTCTAATTGTTCAAAGAAAATCAAAAGCTTTTCAAACCAGCGTTTAAAATTATTTCCATCCAGAGGTTCAAGTTTTGATAAATCAAGAAGGGTTTTGTTCAATAAAATAGTCATCGTCTTATCAATATTGTATAAATTGCCTTCAAATTGTTAGTTAAAATTAGAACTATATTAATAAAAATAAGTAAAAGCAAGAAAATAACTTATCAAATCACAACTGTGTCGTGGCAAACCACTGTCTTGAAAGCGATTTCAGACCTACTACGGTGCAAATCGTTTAGCCCGGTCGCTCCTCAAGGATCCACAACACTCTCAAACACTTGCGCTAGTGGTTGAAAGTTTGGATTTTGTACAAACTGATTTGCTCAGAAAAAATCGAAGGAGAAAAAGAACTATGAAGAAGATATGTTTTTTGTATGTTGTGTATCTCACCAAAGGAAGACCTCCAAATTGATCCATTTTGTCTTGTGAGCCCAATTCTCATGTGTGTGAGGCCCCTCTCTTGTTCTAGTCCATTTACTAATTCAACAATGCACAATTCAATATAAAGAGAAAGAGAGGACCTTCCACCACCAATGTGGTACAATGAAAAAGGACCCAGAAAGATTATTTGGCTTTGCATTAATTAGAACAAGAGAATAATGACAAATAGGTAAATAACTCCAACAGTGGTGTGAGATGGTGGTGGTTGGGGCTACGAGGGTGGGGTGAAGATGAGGTGTGTTGGAGGGCAGGTAGGAACTTGTTTTTACTATATTCACTACGGAAGTCATTTTCTTATTTTTAAGGAACTTATTTTCCTAGAGAAAATGTTTTTCAATGATTTTGACCAACTAAACATGAAAAAATTGAAAAATATTTTTCACCATACCGAACACAACATAAGCCTGAATTCATGAACCCAAATAATTACAAAATAACAAACTGCATACTATAACCTATTGAAACGAGAAGAAAATTAAATCCCGTGCTTGCTTGGTATTGATGTAAGAGTAAATAACACTTTACTCCCGTAAGAAATAAAACTCTTTTTACCTTTTAAATGGAATAATACCATTTTGATCTTAAATCCACGGCAAGAAAATGAACTGGGTCATTATATATATTTACAGAAGGTCAAAAATAACACTTAATTAAGAGTAGTTTGTGTGTATATGCTTGTCGAGTAAAAGATTGACACATAATTAAGCACTTTTTCCTTATTGTCACACTTAACCCAAATACCCAATGTCTTCAAATTGGCAACTTATAGTCAAGCTCAATCAGTAGTCATATTCTACCTTCTTTAATTTGTCGACAATGCGTCAAATTAAACTCTTCCCAAAAACATTGAACCACGGTTGTGAAATCTAAACTTAAAAACGTGAATATAACATTGAAAACATTGTTCGAGATTGAAAAAGGACCTAAAAACATCGTTAAAGATAATTGAAGTTTGATTCAAATTTTTGACCTGCGTAATTGTGGTTTATTTGAATTGAGTGATATCGGAGTTTTCTAAGAACATCTTAAGCAACTTAAATATCAATTCTGGAGTTGTTTGGAGAGGATTTGAGCTAATTTTAAATTGAAAACTTGATGTTGAAGACTACTCATCTATGCACAAGGCTGTGTACATTAGACATTTGTGGTCCGATCCTTCTCTGAACCCCGCGCATAGCGGGAGCTTAGTGCACCGGGTTGTCCTGCCCTTTATCTGTGTGTCTCCTCCTGTATATCCGCATATATATCCTATATATCATGTATATCAGACAATACCTATTATAAAAATGTGTGTTCCACGGAAGAACGTATATTTGTAAATATCCATGAAAATATGTGTATAATATAAAATGATAAACAAGATATAAACATGTGATGTACATAGTCGAGGTTATATTTTCTAAGCCGATTTCAGATTTGAAATTTAACTCCAAACTAGTTTAAATCACTTTCAGTCTTCCTCAAATTTTATATTTAGCTTCATCTAAGTGTTTTCAACACATCCCGGCCACGACCACTCAAAATAGTGATTAATAAAGGAATATATTGAAAGTATATTTATGTTCTAGAGACAATCTGTATTAGGACAAATGTACTTTATACACATTCGTATTATTATTAATAGAGATTAATATTTTGGCATTTACAATTATTAAATTATTAATTGATTGTTTGTAATAATCTATAATATGCATTCCTGGAGGTTACGTTGTTATTAATAGTGTGAGATATTAATATTATAACGTAACTCTTAAAATAGCCTCGACTAATGATCATCGAGAATGTGATATCGATGATATATGATAAGTCGACATGTGGTATGCATCACATCCTTAGAGGATGTAGTATGTCTCACTTGCTACGAGTAATGGTTACTCGTGATGGACACATGGATACTTTGGAAGTATTGGTATACCCTGCTGATATACTGTTTGTTATACTTGTCTAAAGTATGATCAGCGTGTGGAGATAGAAGTCCTTAGACTTGAGGTCAATACGCGCATTGTCTACAAAATAATGTACTTTGATCCCGTCCTAAGCTCAAATGTCTTATAGGTTGAGATACGACTTGTATTGGGTACATTACGATGTGAATTAAAGGTGGTAGTTGATCCAAGATTAGGATTCATTCCTCGAATGTATATTCGAGAGAACATTCGGATTCTCAGTGATATTAGGTTGACTAAGTCGTTGGCCAACGCAATAGACGTATTTAGAAAATGGTCTAGTTGTCAACTAATATAGATGAGTTACAATGATTAAGCCATTTGGATAGACACTTGACAGATCCTAAGCTTGATCGGGTGTGTCGTGAGTGAAAGGATTTTATCTTACCACATAAAGGTTAAGTTTACTGGATTCACGTAAACGTACTTCTCATATTGAGTTCGTCTTCCGGCGCCGTCTAGGAGTTCCGCGTAGACCTTAATTTGATTAATGTCGATATGAGAAGGCATGTAGGGTCACACTATATCGATTGTCCTTTCGATCTAAGGATGTATTGAGAGAGTAATTAAATATTCGATTTAGAATCGAGATATTTAAATGAATAATGATTATTTTAATTAAGTCAAAATTGGTTTTTGGATTTAATTAAGAATGCGCGGGAAAATAAATTGAGACAGTGCAGGAGCACGTCGAGCGCCGCGACGCCCATACCCTAGGGCCGCAGCGCCTTTGCCTCGATTTTTAGGCTAGGCCCAAGGTCAAACTCTAATCCAGTTTGACCTAATTTTCACCTATAAATAGTGGCATTCTCTTCATTATTTAATACACTTAATTTTCAGATTATCATTCTAAGCCTTAGAGACTTAGAATTAAAATACTCTCTCAAATCTCTGTCGGATTTCCTAGCTTTCCGAAAGAGAAATACATTGAAGCTTGGAGCTTGCAATCGGAAGGGCAACCGCGTGTCAACCTTATAGTAGATAAAGATTCCAGATACTATAACCTGTAAGTATTATGTTTTATGTTACAGCTTTGATTGTTGTATAACCATACCAGAAAATTTGTTGGGGTAAGTAAGAAACAAAAAAAATTTAAACTTCCGTTGTGCCTTACTTATGTGTTTTGAACCCAACAAATCCCTACATATGTTCCCTGCCTTTTCATTGAATTATTGTGTATAATATATAGTGTTACATGATTATTTACATAGCTACAAACTAGGTAACTAATTTTCCTAATTACAAGCGGAATATAAATTAACCAAACATAAAAGATATACAATGATACGGGAACATTCTTGTAATATTTTATCAATTAAAAAGTTGAGATTCGAATTTTAACGGGATTTCAAGATTGGTATTTTGATAAAATTTTGTCATTGATTAACTGAGAGAACTTTGTGGTAATAGTGGAGACATTCAGTGATTACAGAAGTGATGGTATTAACGTGTACAATATATTATACTCAAAATATTGTGTCATATTTAGTGATGTATAATTATGATAGATTTAGGATCCTTATTGTATTAGGGTTCTACATTGTACACTATATATATTTGTATTAAGGAGAAAGACTCTCCAAGGGAGATTAATACAATTCTACATGGTATCAAGAGCCAAAACCTAAACCCTATTTTTTCTTTCACCCGCAGCCTTACCTCGGTTTCCCCAACCGGCAGTTGCATCGTGTCAGAATTTTTGTCTTTGCTTTCTATCTTCAATTAGCCAAGAAGAAGCACAATACCTTGTTTTTTCGCCTAACTTGTGCCTTGTCAGAACCTATTGCATGCTTCCTTATTTTATTTACTCGAAAAACAAGACAAGCACAAAACTCTCCACTGCCCGAGAAATAGTAAATCGTCTGCTTTTCTGATTTCTATTTCCTTTCCTTTAACCGAGAAATAATCGAACTTTTTTTTTGTCTTTTACTCCTTACCCGAGACCATCAAAAGTTTTTCCTTTCCCGAGAAACAAATCAAAAGCACCAAAACTTTGTCTGTCTTTTGTTTTGAAGCACAAAACTTTCCTCAATTTATGTGTGTTATCTCGTGGTTTCTGTGTTCTCCTCTATTGATGGTTTGATATAGGTTGCATCCCAATTCCTGCACACAACAACTTTGTATGCTCAACTCCCGAAAAAATATATATATATATATATATATATATATTCATGGCACTGTCGACACAGCACTGCCCAATATTCAGGGACATACAGTTAACAGCCGCGACCCAGCAGCAGTTGGGGCGACAACCGCGGCCCAACCTCTGGCAACCTAACATCCCAAGTCTAGAAATCAATTTTGGGCCCTATTTCAGGCAGCCTACCAGTCCGCCCCAGGCCAGTCAATGGGCCACAGTAATCTGGCCATATTTCCTGGAGCCCAGCAGTCTGCTCTAGGAATCTCTCAATCTAATTTGGGCCCGGCTTTCGTCACATTGACTCCTCGACAGCCCGATAATGCGTGGTATACGGATACGGGCGTCACGTCTCACCTCATCAACAATTCTGGTAATATTTCTCAACTGCGAAGTTTAAATACTCCTCAATCTTCCTCGACTTCAGATCCAGTCTTAGTATCCGGCCTCCTCCCGCTCCGACTGAGGGGGTGTATTAACGTGTACAATATATTATACTCAAAATATTGTGTAATATTTAGTGATGTATAATTAGTAGATTAGGATCCTTATTGTATTAGGATTCCACATTGTAGACTATATATATTTGTATTAATTAGAAAGACTCCCAAAGGAGATTAATACAGTGTTTTGATAAAATTTTGTCATTGATTAACTCAGAGAACTTTGTGGTAATAGTGAAGAAATTCAGTGATTACAGAAGTGATGGGATAAAGGAAGATCAAAGAAATCAGTCCAGTTAATGGTGAATCATAAATCATACAATATTGCTAAAAATGGAATGTTGTTCGCTACAATTGTTTTGGGCTCCAATTACTAAGCCGAATATTTATCTTTGCCAAAAATTATGCCAATAATATTGAGTGTCGTATATGCATATTGTTTCCCCTCAATTAATATGAATATTACATGTGATTTTTCTATAGTTTATAAATTTAAAGTGTATTACTATCGTGTATAGAAATTAAAATTTCACACCTTTTTTCTCCTTTACCTTTTTCTTTTGATCTTTAAAACCTCATTTTTTTCTTCAGGGGATTTTTCTTGTAGAGATTTAAATTTTAAATATGTATTGATCCATTTTGGTACTTGTACTATTGCTAGAATTTTACTTTAACTGGTCATTTTGCATCACTATTCTTACATATTCAGATGTCTAGTTATTTCAAAAATATTTCATCAGTAATATTTTGAAAATAAAAAGGTACAAAATTAAATGTTAAATGTAGGTGAAACGATATTTTTAAATTAAACATAATGATAATGCTCTTCAAAAAGGTTTTTAATTTCATGTAAAAGATGATTGATATATTATTTCCTTTATTAAGACGTTTAGATGATTTTTTTTACTTTTATATAATATTATTGGGATGCAAGTAGTTTTCTCTATTTTTTTAAATTTCGTTCTAAATTAAAATCAGATAAATATTTTTTTTTTACGCTAGCTCGCCATTATTAGTTTTTGTTCCCAGCTGTTTTTTCAGCTGACGCAATTTACGTTCTCCAACATAAGATCTCGATATCCTCTAGGCTGACACGTTAGATTTTTGGTTTATTATTCTATGCTCACAACATAAACATGCATCGCCAGGAATTAAAAATAACAGCTTTCAAAGAAAAAACAAATCAAGTTATAGCCATGATTAAACCAGCTAAACTACAGTGATTAAAAAACTACCAAGATTCTATTTTTTAATTGAAAAGATTGAAACTTGTATATTGCCTTCACAGTAGATCTTTAATCAATAATCTATATGATGAAAAATAAAAAGCCAAAACAAAAATAAAATAAAATTGAGGCTTGAAGTCAAATGTATATAAATACGTAAAGGTCCCAAAAAAAAAAGAAGAAGGCTGCACGAGATGATAACCACACGATCAAAGGACGAACGCAATCAACCTACCGATTGAGATCATAACGGCGTGCGTGACTCTTCAGCAATTGCAAATTTCTGTTTTCTTCACGGTGCCTCCAGAATGTATCATATCAATTGCTCCAGATAAGGCATCAAATTATCAATCAATTACCTAGTTACGCTTTAATTCCAAATTAATTAGATCAAATCTATAAGTTTTTCAACTATTTTGCAGCTATAAATTTTTTTGTATATAGTATTTACTATATTCAGTCATATAAATTGCAATGTGAATAAAAAGTTACAAGTTCAAACTCGTGAAACCCGACATTTATACAAGATATTTAGTTTACAAAAAATTTCCTATTCAGGTTTAAGTTCTAACGTATTTTGAAGTGATTGAGTTATAACCTCTTGAGACAACCTTCACGCTTGGACACGTCTAACAGATTCAAAACCCTAGCCAAAACAATATTTAATAACGTTAAGTAGGGTTAACAAATTTGATATTTTACACGATCTAATATCTATCCTAAGTGATACCTTATTTTCACCTATAGGATATATCAAATTACTCTACCTGTTTTAAACTAGCGTTTGCGGAATAGTAAATAGCAGGAAAGTAACGACATAATATTTTACGTGGAAACCACCTGACTCACAAAGGGTGAAAAACCACGACCTATACCTCTGCATGATTTTTTTCAAAACTCCACTACAACGTGAGCCTTTGCAAATTCAAGTTACAAATTTTGTAACCTAGGAACTAAACTTTAATTCCAATCTCATTAATCTCTTTAGACTAATGAGCCCACTCTAAGTTTGCTTCAACTTGAAGTTGAATTTGACAAATGTTTATACCTATGACAATTGCTTCCAAGAAAGTTGATAAAGGTACAACTCGATAAACAATCCTAATACATAAATTTAGACTTGAAGATTGTAAAACACAACTTTATGAAACAGGTTCTTCAATCTTTTTCTTTGTATCAAGCCGCACTTTAGGAATTAGAACACTCAATATGCATTGACGTATTTGCTCGAATATTGTTTTCTCTCTATGTGAGTGCGTGAACTTCATGGCAGGTTTTGAGTATATATAGCTCTTGGTGCTCAGCAAGTCAACAGAACTCAAAACCCCACGTAGTACAATGCACTATGAAATAGGGTTTGAGTTGGTTTAGGTTCTTGCTTCATTCATGCGGCTCCAGTCTCCTTTTAGGAGTCTGAAGTATCTTGATAAGTATGACAAGAAATCCTATAACTTGTCAGCCAAGTTCTTACCATAAATCACAAATCCTACTTGCAGTAGGACTACTCTGACCTGCAACATATTCTTGGACCTGGTTCAAGCATATGTTCCATTCAATTGTGCCTCGCATTTGTGTCTGAGATGGATCATGTCTGTAGACCTGGTTCAAACGCAACCTGCGTCTGTGTCTGGTTCATGCACTAAACATTGTTGTCTCTTGAATAGATCAAGTCCACAGACCTGGTTCACTCGTCTTATTCATTCATTTTGTCAATCATCAAAACATATACGTGTCATTACTAATGTCAACAAAACTCAACAACAATAACATATCAAGTGTAATTCTATAAATAGAATTTGAGAAGGGTAGTGTATACACAAACTTTACCCCTACTTTGGAAGGTAGAAAAACTATTTCTGATATATCCTCGGCTCAAGTAAAATACATGACCTAGGCCAAAGTTAATCCAAAAAACAATCCCAAGTACACATGATCAAACCTCCAAATAAAGTTCATAATCGGCTTACTCATTATCTTAGGATTTCAAATCTATGCCTTAGATTCTCATTTCAAGTCTATTTGCCTGTTGATGTGTCATTTTTTAGTTCGTTTTTAACCACATTTAAACTCCACGACGCCTTTTATTCTGATTGAATGTACTTTAGGTAGAGATGGTAAAGATAAGCCTAACCCGCGCAATACGCCCAATCTGCTTGAATTTAAAAAGAGCCGGGTTATTAATAATATTGAGCTGGTGGGTCAAATTCGGTTAATCCAAAATGACCCATGAAAATATTGAGCCACATTGATTAAAATATCCAACTCAACGGATTACTTCTCTGTTTTGTTCGTCTTTTAAGTTTTTTCAGCTTGCTTTTTGGCTAATAATAGTTTCTTGAATAAAGTTTTTAATTTTTTTAAAGTTTTCCACAAAACCCATCCACCCTCCCCTCCACCCTCGCTGGAACACCCCACCCCCACCCGTAACTAACCCTCCAAAAAAAATTATTTTTTAAAAAAGGTTTAAAAAGTCTTTTAAAAAAAAAATTTACACCCCGCCCCAACCCTCCAAAAGATTTCATTTTACTTTTTTTACACCCCCCCCTCTTCTTTACTTCATATATTTTATTTTATTTTTTTATAAATTATTTATACGAAATGAGAAATTTGTGTGGTTAAATATAATGTGGGGTAGGTGGTGTGGGGTGGGGTTGTTGAGGGGGCGGGATGGATTTAAGACAAAAATTCTTACCAATGTTTATCCACGAGTACAAGTGAGGAAATGTTTGGGTTAAGTTGAGCGGGTTAGGTTATAACCTACTCCCTCCGTCCCAATTTAAATGTCTTATTTTTTTTTTGTATGTTCCAAAAATAATGTATCTTTCTATATTTAGTAAGTTGACAATTCAAACATTCTCCATGACAAATTTTAAACCACATGATTTAAATAATTTTTTGTTACTTTACACATGTTTAATTGAAGATCACAAGATTCAAAAGTCTCCATTTATTTCTTCAACTCCGTATCAAGTCAAATTAAGACACTTAAATTGGGACAGAGTGAATACTTTTAACCCAACCCGTTTTGACTCAAGCATATTTGAATTGGGTTAGATTTTGACTCATTCATTGAATTAACCCGTTTTAATCCAATATAATTTGATCCAATCCGCCGATTTGACACCTCTAATTTTAGGGATTTCATAGGTACAAATTTCAATAACGTAAAATTTTAACAGTTGTACTCAAGATAAGATATTTAAATGTTGAAAAAACAAAGATAAGATATTTAAATAATTATTTTTGATAATTTAAAAAAACAGGGTATGTAATCTGTCAATTTTAGAAGTTTTACGCCTCCTTCCAGCTACTTATACTTCTTTTTATCAGTTATTCTTTCACACCTCACGCAATTTTATGTTCTCCAATTCTAAGATCTCGATATCTTCTAGACTAAATTTGCATAAGATATTTGACGCGTGACACGTTAGCATTTGTATTTTTTTGTGCTCACAATATAAACGTGTATCTCTAGGATTTTAAAATAGCATCACTGAAAGATAAAAAACAAAAAAGAAATACAAGTAAAACCTAGGGCTGGCCAATGGGCCGGGACAGTCCGACCCCGACCCGAGCCCGTCCCGAGCCCGCCCCGGTCCCGCCCCGACCCCGCCAAAAAAAAATAAATAAATAACGGGGGCGGGACTCGAACTCGGGACGGGACGATGTCTCGTCCCGCGAGACCCGAGCCCGCCCCAGGCCCCGCCCTTTTCCCCCCTTTGCAAAAATGACCGTTGCACCAACGGCCATTTTAGATTATGGCCGTTGGCCAACGGCCATTTTAGGCCCCCCCCTCCCCCAACCCCCTACCCCTTAATATTTATTTTTAGCCCATAAGTTATTATATTTACACTTTAACCCAATTTTTCAACTATAAATAACTCATTTTCTCTTCATCTTTCTCACAAATCTTCCTACAATCTCTCTAATTTCTCAATATATCTCTCTACAAGTCTACATTGTTTGCTAAATATTCAATTTTATTTATTCATTTGGGAATTGGTAGTGAAGTTGGCAACTAGCTTGAAGATCTTCCATCGAGCAAAGTTTCAATTTTCAACCTCTCGATTACACGTCGACGTTACGTCGGCGTTTGGTACATTCGTTCCTTCATTAAATTATTATTGTCTGTTTATTTAGTTTAGATCACTTAATTTTATTGTCTTTAATTATTTATTTATTTATTATCATAATTAAAATGGAATGATTAAAAGGTATGTTTAAGGGTAAGGGTAAGGGTGCTTCTTCTAGTAGGGGCAACCAGGGCAAGGGTACTTCTTCTAGTCATCTTATTCCTACACAGGATGATTTTGTTGATACTCAACATTTTCCTACAATACCATTAGATTTAGACCAGAGCTATTTTACGGAACTCAAGAAGACTTTAATTTAGGCGATGATCTAAATGATATCCCCACTACTGTTGATGACAACACACCCACTAGTGCACCTTCAACTGAAATACCTCCCATTCCCCCTAGTATGAGACGAGATCCAGCAAAACGACCATTAAAATCGGATGCATGGACATTTTTGATAGGGACGTAGAGAATCAAGTAGCCATATGTAAAATTTGTAAAAATATTTTAAAATTTAAAAGCTGGAAAAGGTCACGGTGGGACTGGGGTTTAATTAGACACGTAGTAAGTGCTCATCCGACTTGGTATGCCCAATACCAGGCTTCAAAACAGAGTGCGCAACGCCGCTCCATCGGGACAAGGTTCACATCGACATCGTCCGGACCAAGTCTGGTCAAATTAACCCTATGGCGGGGAATTGTAGGCTCTAAGTACAATAAACATAGAGATATGGAAGCAATATCAAAATTAGTTCTTTGTGGAGGGTTTGCCTTTTTCATTTCCTTCATCTCCGATTTTATTCATTACATTAGAGATATATATAATCCTCGCTTTTAACGGTTTTCCTAGATCAACTGTTAAGAGAGATGTATTTAAATTAGCGCATGAATATCAACAATATTTACGTTTTTCATTATATCATTTTAATGGCAAAGTATCCATCACGTCGATATAGGTCGTAGTACTAACGGCCATGATTATTTAACGTAACTTGTCATTGGATAGATTATAAATGGTCTATGCAAAAACGTATTTTAGCGTATAGATATATAGATGATAGGCACACTGGTACTTTTATTGCAGAAAATATTTATCAAGTGTGCGATTATTACGGAATTACCGATAAAATTATGACTATTACATTAGATAACGCTTCTAATAACAATTACGCAATTACAATTTTAAAAAATAGTTTAACTCCATCTTTTCCAGACCATTTTCATATAAAATGTGCGTGCCATATATATAACTTAATTGTAAAGGATGGTCTATCACTTTTTGAAGACATTCTTAGTAAAATACAATTTGCTATAAACTTTATTTTTAAAAGTAATAAAGTACAACGTAGAAAAGAATATAAAAAAATTTGTCATGATTGTGGACTACCTTTTAGAAAAATTCCACAAGAAGTATCCACTAGGTGAAATTCTTTATACGAGCAACTACTTGTTACTTATGACTATAAATTACCTATAACTTTATTTTTTAACTCTCATAATAAAAAGCCACCGATATGATTTTAGATAGTGATTGGGAAAAATTTCGAACTTATTGTATTTTTAGAGAAATTTTTCAAGCAACAAAAGAATTTTCCGGTATATATTATCCTACTATTTCAACTATGTTATTTTATATAACTCTAATATTTTTATTACTTAGTGAATATATGGGAAAACCAAATTTTATAAGGCAGTTTATTAAACATGTTTCTCAAAATAAAAAAATATTTTATTCCTATTCCCTCTATTTATATTATTGGTTCTGTATTAAATCCTACTATTAAAATAGACGGTACTAAATCACTAATTGAAACTATTTACGATTGTATAGAAGTACTACCACCTCCAAGTCCCAAAAATCTAAATCACCCACCACATATTGAACAAACTAAAGAAGAAGTATTGTCTAGCGTAGAACACCAATGCAAAAATATATATAGATTTTATCAACAAGAAAATGCTAGTAACTTACCAGCTTCCATACCATCTTCTTCATCTTCAATACAACCTCACTACTAACCAAATTAGCGAGTTGGATATTTTTGTTTTGCAGGGTTCTGTACCGTATCAAGAAGTTATCAATAAAGATGGACATGAAGACTTGCTGAAATACTGGAGGGGGAATGAGAAGACCTTTCCGACACTTTCATTGATGGCTCGAGATGTTTTGAACATTCAAGCGTCGTCAACTGCGTCTGAAAGCGCTTTTCCGACGGATATCAAATAGGAGACCACAGACACTCATTAATTTGGAGACAATTGGAAATTGCAAGATTATTCAGAGATTGGATACGAGCGGAGCGGAGAAGGTCTGATCAACCGGAGATCAACGAAGAAGATGATGAAAACTACAACGAAATCTTAACCGAAGGTAGTGGAAGCGACGTGGATCAATTTGACCAACAAATACCAATTCCAACCGAAGAACCACATGAAATCATCAAGCAATTAGAATAGGATTTTTTGAGAATGTAATTTTTTTAATTGTAATTTTATTATGTAATTTGCAACTTTTGGACAACACCACAAAGTTGCAATTTAGATTTTAGACAATTGTATTTGTATTACAAAAAAATCATATGTCTATTAAATAATATAAGAGGCACAAAAACAGCATTGGGATGTTTTTATTACACTATCTTGTTTTGTTTATTGAGTTTCTTTATACATATGTTATTTAAAAAAAATGAAAACCCGCCGTATCCCGCCGAGCCCGACCCGACCTCGAGCCCGCCACTGAGCCCGACGGGATCGGGATCGGACGGACTTGCTCCAGCCCCGCCAGACCGACCGCTGCAGACTGCCCGCTGCAGACCCGCCCCTTCTCCCGTCCCGCCCCGACCCCGACCCCGCCAGACCCGAGCCCGGCCCACTGGCCACTCTTAGTAAAACCAGCTAAACTACGTGATTAGAAAACTATTATGTAAGAGGTTTTTTTTTATTTTTTTAAAAGAACTATTAAGATTCAAATTTGTTGTTTGAGATCAGATTCTATATATATCATGAAAAATACAAAAAGTAAAAAAGAAGAATAGATGCTTGAAGTCGGATATTTTGCATAAATACGTAAAGGTCCAAAGTTCTGCCCCAAATGTTTATTGTGGGTCCGTGGAACCAAATAAAGGAAAGAAAGGCTGCATGTGATGATGACCACACGATCAACTGAGGACAAACACTACCGACCCACCGATTGAGATCATAACGGCGTGCGTGACTCTTCAGCAATTGCATATTTCTGTGTTCTCCACGGTGCCCCTAATTTAAAGTTATCAATTTCTTTTCGGGATAATAGAACTTTTTATCCCTTAATTATGAGCGAATTTTAATTTTAGTTTTTATGATATACGATTCAATATATTTAATTTTGATTAATTAAAATGTATAATTTTGATCTGTTTATGCATAAGACGTGTTATATTTAAATTATTTTTAGAAATGCATTACTCTTATATAGCTTTAAGTAACACATGAATAATCAAATTGTTGAATGATTAATACTTCAAAGTATTTGTGATTATTCACAAGTAGAGGGGAACTAAAGTGCATATTTCAAGTAATTTAAGTAATTGAAGGGGAGTCTTGAAGTAACTGGTAAAGTTGTTGTCATGTGATCAGGAGGTCATGAGTTCAAGCCGTGAAAATAGCCACTTGCAGAAATGTGAGGTAAAACTGCGTACAATAGACCCTTGTGATCCTGCCCTTCTCCGGCCCCCATGCATAGCGGGAGTTTAGTGCACCGGGCTACCCTTTTTAATTAAATTCAGAATTTATCAATCATCAAGAGATCAAAAATGCTATTGTTCTCGCCCCGAATTCTGCTCTCTGCCGTTTTATCGGCTAATAAAATCGGAAGACAAATTAATTTCTTAACTTAAGTGATTCGGGCTGGAAACGGAACTCTAATTTCCAGCAATGGGTTCCCCAAACTACTCCAGAAAGCGTTAGGACGGTGTTATGAGTAAAATAAGAGGTAAGAAACATGAATACAGCTGAGTACAGTAAAGTGAAAGATAAGAGATAAAAAGATAGATAAAATTTGAGTTGTTTGATTGATTGTGTCTTTTATATACAAAGAATGTGTCCTATTTATAGTACAAAAAAAGAAAACAAAACTGTACAACGTGCCCCCTATGTCAGCCATCAAGTAACCCATTAAGTTCAATGGCCGACTATGGGGGAGGTGGTGCCGATTTTCTCGCCCTCTACTCCTCTTGCTCGGATAATGGCCCCTTCTTTTAGCTGTTGTTGGCCGTTACCACTTATAGGGGTTCGGAAACCCTTTTGACTTGGTCGTTGAGGCGTCTACATCTGAGTGGGTCCCTGTCGTAACTCTAACTAACAACTCGACTAAGATGTCTTAGTAGCCGATGAAGTTCTTGTAGTCGAGGGCTAGAAGTAAAATCGGCTCTGGAACAATTTGACTGTAACTGAATTCGGCTAAACCCTTAAATTATTTTTGAGTGTTAACGACTATTAACCCTTTTTTTCTTGACATGTGCTCGAAACGAGATATTAAATTATCAATCCATTACCTAGTGATGCTTTAATTCCCAATTAATTAGAGCAATTCTATGAGATTTTCTGCTATTTGGTAGCTATATCCAATTGTATAAGTTACAGGAACGTGAAAATAACTTTTTTGCAATAAATGTAAAATAAGACTATCTATAGAAATTTTGTCAGTTGCTCTTTACGACTATGGAAATCTAATTTTCTATTAATTACTTTTTAGTTGACAAAATATGATCTTCTAGTATATTGATTATTTCCATGTTGACAAAATCTAATTATGTAGTCAGTACGCCATGTTGACGGGGAATCTTTTCCCTTAGTGTATTTAGATTTGAAACCGCTGCTTTGCGTGATAACGCCAAAAGTCCTTAAATCCGTCGTCACTAATTCCTCTTTTCCCTCCTTAAAAACAGTTTGCTTCAAATTCCCAATTAACTCTTTTCTTGAATTAGACAACACCTACATTCATTATATTGATAATAATTCTTCATCTTTGTTTAAGAACAAGGGACTTAAAAACAAAAACAAAAGTTTTGTTTTCTTGACTTAAATCTGTTCTATGGAGGGAGGTCGGCTAGTGAGGTTGATAGGTTGTGTAAAGAATTATGATTGGGGACGACTTGGGAAGGAATCACGTGTGGCACGTCTGTATGCTTGCAATAGTGGTGACTACCATGTTGTTGACCAAGACAAGCCTTATGCAGAATTTTGGATGGGGAGTCATGATTCTGGGCCATCGTATGTAGTACAAGGAGGAGGTGAGAATGGTAACAAGTTGACATTGAAGGAATGGATTGAAAACAAGCCTAGTGTTCTTGGAGATAAGGTTGTCAACAAGTGGGGAACTAATCTTCCTTTTCTCTTCAAGGTTTGCTCCCTTCAATTTGTTTTCTTCAAAATTTCTATTTTGTTGTCACAGGCGAGCTAGTCCTTCTATTATCTTTGGTCCAAACTCCATATTTATATTTAAAAAGTTTGTTAGACTTCCGTCTCATATTATTTGATCACTTTTACACTATTTTAAGAAATCATTACTCTTATTTCTCTTCAATTAATTACATACTAATCAATATTTAATTTAATTTTGCTTTTAAAAAGTGGCCAAACAATTTGGGATGAATATTTTGTTGGGTATTTTTGCTCTATGGTACTTTATAAAGCAGTACGGGAAGTATATAACTATTACAAGTATTCGAAAGGATAAACAAAGATTCAATAGTTCAACTAGTAATCTGAAAATTACAAGATAACCACAAAAAACTGAAATTACAATTTGTTGAAAACGAAAAGTTGGAAACTTGTGTTGCTGAGTCGAGTGTGGCACTCTGTCCTTAAGACAATATTGCCCCGTATGTATCCTTTATACGTCCTGGACAATTTGTCTCCCAAGATAAAACAGCAATGGAACACTTGAGCAAAGGAAACTCAAGAGCTACCGTGAAGAATATTGAGTAACGAAATGATGCCTTGGAAGTTGTAGGAAGAAGAAAACTTTCTGCTTGTGTAAGCTTCTGAATTTCGTGTATATTATATGTGTGTTCTTGGTGCTCAACAATGGTGTAAGGGGGTGTTTATATAGGTGATGGAGGGGCTGAAAAACTGCCTCCATAATAGCCAAATAATGGCCATTATGGAGGTAGTAAAGTCACCAACATAAATGGTGAAAGACCAACGGATTTGGCCATTATAGGAGGAGTAATTCAGCCAAAATAAATGGCTGAATTGAGAGCTTGGCGTTTGACTTTGATCGCCCAAATTCGGCGTTACGGAAACTTCAGGACCAAATCATACATCTGAAAGAATTCTGGTCCGAACTGTACATCTGAAACTTCTGGGATCAAACTGTACTTCTGGACAAGTTCTCTGGCCCAAAAAGATAACAGCCCACAGCCCGTGAACCGGACGGGCGGCGGCGGCGCGCGTGTGGTCTTTCCTTGAACCTAAGCACATCTAGGTCCTCCCTCCTTTAAACACATGGGATACCCCTTGGGGTCCCAAACCCCAAACCAATTTCGAGTCTTATATACACAACAATTCTTTCTTCCTCTACCGATGAGGGAGAATTGAACACAATACCACACTTTCCATGCTTCAAACACCTTACTTCGTGGACCAATATCTCTTTCATTTCTCAATGAAATTTGATGATTCTTGGCCCTACGGTTATCTACGTACTTAGTAGATCATGCATGTGTGAAGAACCGGATTCTCCAACATACGTAACACTAGTGTTTAAGCCGTTAAAGTTGGTCGGTCGCAACTCCCGCCAAAGGCAAATTTCCAACATATTTTTAGTAATGTGATCAAGTAATATGGGACGGAGGAGTATTAATTTATAACATAGTAACTTTATTAATGAACTAAAATCCAGAACGTGTAAGTTTCAAATTGCTTTTGGGAGTTTGGAGTGTCTGCAAATTGCTTCGTGGGGCTGATCAAGAATCGTTAAACCAATTTCTTCTCGAATTATCTCAAGATTTGATTTTTATTATGCTCTGCTGTACCATTATACTCATGCATAAATAGCTATTGTTCCCTCCCCAAAAGAATGAGATACATAGCCAAATTATAATACTATCCGGTTTCAATTCGAACAAAGCTTTCTTTTTTAAGAAAAAATGAAATTTAGATACTTGGGAACTATATTAGAAGTATTGCAGTTCATAATTTTTTATAAAATATTAAAAAACTATTTGAAAAAAAAGTTTTAGTAATGGTATTATATGAAATGGGTAGTAGAAATATCAGAGTACGTACTCCAAATATTGCATTTGGTATTTGATGGTTCCCCTTGTTGTAAAATATCAGATAAGGAGTAACATGAATGGTATTTTAGGTACTATCTGTGGCAAAAGCTTTGTCCATACAGGCCCATCCAGACAAGGATTTGGCCTCTCGTCTGCACAGTGAGCTCCCGGATGTTTATAAGGATGACAATCACAAACCGGAGATGGCGTTGGCGTTGACAGAATTTGAAGCTTTATGTGGATTTATAAGTCTTGAGGTACTCAACATCTACGTGGTCAGGCTTCATACTATAGAACATTTGAGGTGCCTATAAATTTACAATCCTCTTAAGATAGAGTTAAGCAACTTATTTTATTAGATTAATGTAATAGTTGAGTTGCATTCTGGAGGTAGAGGTGCTTCAGTGTGGTAGATTAAAAGCCCACCGGGCTGCTGCTGTGTACTAGACCAGTCTGATTTAAAAGAAAAGGGAGTTAATGGAATTGTTTAACTAATATTTTTGGTTTATAATATTTGCAGTTTTTTACTCTTGAACAATCAATATCTGGAGCTTATTGTGTTTTCATCCAAAAAAATTTAAAAAGGAAAAAATATTTAATATCTGGAAAAGGAAGGTAGAAGCTCCAAGTAGCTTCACCATCCCCTTGATGGGTGAAACGAAAGGCTTCTTACTGCTTGTTCTGGTTAGACTATGTGCTTAAAAAGTGGCATAGTCATAATTGCATTCACTTCTGGTTTTGCCATCCATGTTTTGTTAGGCTGCAAGCCTGAAGAAGCTAATCCTAGACCTCAAGCTTATCGTAGTGTAAACATAATGATGCGTGCATAAGAATGGTGTAGGATATTTAGGTGGTTGATTCGCTTGGGATAGCTTGAGATGAGAAATGAACATAGAATTCATCGACTATTTGAAAAAAGAAAAGATGAGTTCAATGTGATTTAACAAGTACTTGTGGAATTTTTATAGGAGCTTAAGTTGATTGTTCAAACTGTGCCCGAGATTGTCGCAGTGGTTGGTACTGCACACGCAGAGCAAGTATTGGAATTGAATAAGGATGGTGGGAAGGAGAAAGATAAATTAGTGCTACAATCAGTATTTACTGAGCTGATGTCAGCAAGCAAGGATGTGGTTGCTGAAGTGATAGCCAAGCTGATTAGTCGCCTATGCATTAAAAATCAGGTAAAGTGAAAGTAGTCCCTGATCTGATAGAAGTTTAAATGTGTTAGTTTTATCTAAGCACTAGTTGTAAAGTTCCCTTTTTGTACTTCTGCGTGATGGATATTTATTCGTGTAGAGTAATTCTTTGTGGTTTTGGAAAACTATGCTCTTCATTGTCTTAGTAAACATATTTTTCATCTTAGAACTCCCTTTTCCTACCCATATCTAAACACACAGACTTACTTGCATAAAGAGTTCGTTCTATTTCCATCTAAGCAGATTCTATATTTCATCCCCAACTTTATTTAGTGTTTATTTTCTCTCAAAAGGGCACTTCTCCGATTCATTTGATGCTTTGAGGGAATTGGATGCCAAATTAAAATATCGATTCAGAAACATGTGCATCTCAGATAGTGCTTATTCAACGACCTAATTGATGGATAGACTAAATTCCTATTGAATGAATAGGGATTAAATACCAAAAATAAAGGAAAAGATAAACAGGAGTGGACAAAATAAAGTTGAGATTTCCTCTGTGGTGAAGACTAAAAGTTCCTTCCTTTGACTTTTTTTGAAGAAACAAGATCAAGTAAAGAAAGGAGTGGATGTGGCAAAAAGTAGAGTGAGTAACAAATCAAAAAAATAATAAAAAAGAGAGTGAGAAACAACAGATAAACAAGAAAAAAACATTTTAGAAGAGTTGAGTTAGAACGACTATAATGAATTGACCTTTATGAGCTGGCTTTAGTTATGTTTCAATCTTTGAAATGTTCTTTTTATCAACTTGATGGTATAGTTTTCCTTTATTTTTCTTCTTTAGAATGTATAAAATGTCTAGAAACCTTTGTCGCATTCAGGAAAGTAAAATGTGATGGGGCTGAACTGCTCTTAAACCGATCATGGTTACATTTATTTATTGTGATGTTTCATCCTTCATGTTATAGGAAAGGGAGCTGACAGAAAAAGAACAATTGGTGCTGAGACTTGAGAAGCAGTATCCAGCTGATGTTGGTGTCTTGGCTGCATTCTTGTTAAATTATGTGAAACTTAATCCTGGTGAAGCTTTATATTTAGGGGCAAATGAACCTCATGCTTATATATATGGTGATTGTGTTGAATGCATGGCAACATCGGACAATGTGGTACGTGCTGGCCTAACTCCAAAGCACCGGGATGTTAAAACTCTATGCTCAATGCTCACTTACAGACAGGTACCGTCACAGACACCACTATAGTTATTCTTAAAAGGAAAAATGATCAAATTTGTCCCTTTACTTTTTAAAATTCAGCAATTTTCTTTCTCCGTTATACCTTTGGTCTACCTGTTATCCCCATCGTCAGGAAAAAGTTTTATAGTTGCCTGATGGTAATTTTAACCCATAGTCAAAAAGTTCAAGGGTTGTTTGTACTTTTCTCTCGAGAAATTTGGACACATGGAGTAAACCTATTTCACGCCTAAAGCTCCGTTAGTGGCAAAGGGAAAATTTGGAGGATTTGTTAACGGCAAGGGTATTAATGGACCAAAAGTGGATCGGAAGGCAAAATTGAAAATTTCAGATAGTACAACGGCAAATGTGAACCTTTTCCCTTACACAAAATTGCAGTTCCTGATTGGAATATGAATATAGCAGCAACCTTGTTGTGTGCTTAAAAACGTTGGAGGATGAAATATGATAGGAAAGAGTTGCATTATTCTGACATCAAGTAACTGACTAAAATTGTTTAGGATATTTAGGATTATGATTGTTACAGTGCAGTTAGCATGACATTGGGTCTCTGTTTATGTATTAGTTAAATCATTTCTTGTTGCAGGGTTTTCCTAAAATTCTACAGGGCACTGCAGTGAATCCTCATGTTATGAGATACATTCCTCCTTTTGATGAATTTGAGGTTGATCGTTGTATTCTTCCCGAACAATCAACTGCTGAATTTCCTTCTAATCCTGGTCCATCCGTTTTTATGGTCGTGGAGGGAGAGGGAACAGTGACCATATCATCAAACGAGATTATCCGTGAAGGTGATGTCTTTTTTGCACCTGCAAACACAAGCATTACTGTTTCAACATCTTCTGGTTTGCACTTATATAGAACAGGAGTAAACAGCAGGTTTTTCGAGGAGTGAGAGTTTTGTACGTAAGCTAGTTCACTAATTTCCTCTATACTAAAGTTGGCGGATCCAACCTTGTAATATTAGCGTGTGCATGTCCATGCCATTTCTGTAAATCAGGTATATAAGAGATAAAGATGATAATTGTTATAGTTGCCTCATTCTACCATTCTAGTGGTTCAGAGTCCAAGTCAATCCTCTGGGAGAAAAAGAACAAAAGAGAGCACTGATCGTGGAGTATCTAAATCAGCTGTTAAATGGAATAGGTGTATATGTGGAAAAACTAAAAAAATAATAAAGTAAATTAGTGGGAAGGGTATAGGATTTAGGATTTAGGGTTTATGTTCGGGTTTTCTATAGAAACTCGCAAATATTTTGTTGTGATTTTAATCCAAAACAAAAACAGCAATAATTTTCAACAAAAAAATAAAAGAAAAGGGCAAAAAAAGATATTAATAGTAATAGATAGTAACTATGCAGTTTTGGCTCTTCGTGGTTTCGTTTAAAGTCAAAACGTAGTCGATAACTCAACCGTAAAATAAGTTTATTGATATCGAGTTATTGAATTAACAGTCGGGGAACTGTTTGAAATTTAATAGTAAGTTCATAGTTAACGGGTGGGGAATTGTGCGGGGGACAATTTACTCATTTTTCTTATTGGTTTAGCCGTTAACCCGTTAAGAATTATTAAATTGAGCAGAGTGGAAAAACTTTCTGCTGGGTCTCTATTCTCTCTCAGCATATGTACGTGCGTCGTCCATGGAGAAGAGAGCCCAGATGCCCTCTCAGAAGGCACTCATGGCTCAGGAGTCCACTACACATGGAGGAGGTCAACAACGTAAGAAGGGAGAACAATCGGTGGTGAATGAAGCTACACCATTGATGCAGGGAATAGTTGCGACCAATAAAAAGTACCAATGAAAGAGGTACAAGTGATGACAGAGGTAATCCCTGCACTTGTTTCGCCAAGTAAGAGTAGTGGAGTTCAAAAGGGAACTATGGCAGAGAATCTCAGTGAATCAATCATGGCGACAATCAATGGAACAGTGCCAAGGTCAATTCCAATTGCGATCGAGAAAGGAACTTCACAATCTAAGAAGGATTGGGCGAAAATTGTGCAATCAATGACAAGCCCTAGTTTGTCATGGGGTGATGAAGTGGAATTGAATCGGAAGGGATCTGTTTAGGATAATTTCGACATTGCTTAGATAACTAATGTTGGCTTTAAACTTGAGTATGTTGCACCTGAAATCCATGATGATGCACCTGTATGTGAAATTGAAATAGAGGATATTAGTATTGAGTTGGCTTATTGGAAGAATGCAATTGTATGCTATGTTCTGGAGGCTCATCCTCCATTTACATAAGTGTTTAATGGAGATGTGAGAAGAGTGTGGGGCAAGTAGGGAATTAATAAGGTTTCAATGCTAAAAAATGGTATTGTATTGGTAAGATTTGATATTGATGTGGGGAAGAATGAGGTGTTATAAGGGATATTTACCATTTTAATAATAAACCTTTTATAGTGAAAGCTTGGCATTCTGACATGGAGTTTACTAGAGAAGAACTCTATACAGTTCATATTTGGGTGAAACTACCAGGGTTGGAATTCAAACATTAGAGTCATAAGAGTTTAAAAAAGATAGTCAGTTTAATAGGAAAGCCGTTAATGGTTGACAATCATACAGAAAAGAAGATGGGATTGAGTATTGCTAGACTACTTATTGAGGTTGGAATAAATACTCAATTACCAGATAAGGTATTTTATAAGAATGAAAGAGGGCTGTTAATGGAACAAAAGGTGCAATATGATTGGAAGCCTACACTATGTAAGGCTTGTAAGAAATGTGGGATGATGAACAGGCTTGTAGGACAAAGAAGGTGCATCAACCACTTTTTCCAAAGCAACCTGCTGAAGTTAAATTAGTAGTAAAAGTGCAAAATACAGTGCAGAATGAAGGTGAAGCAGTAGGGAAACAGGTGCAAACTGGAACTCAAGGGCCAGATATTAGGCAGAAAGACTCGGGATGGATAACACATCTAAATGATACAAGGCAAAGAGCGAAGCAACGGGGGGGTACAAGAAGAGGGTGTAAGGAAGCAAAATTCATTTCAACCATTGGACAAGGCAGGGCCAAGTGTTTAGATAGAGAAGTTTGTACAGGTGGCATAGAGTCCAGTCAAGAAAGGGGGTGGGATTGTTAATTCTCCCTCTAATCATGGATAACATTATGTGTTGAAATGTTAGGGGTATGAATTCCCCTAGCAAACAAAAGGAGGTTAAGCTCCTTTGTAATAATGAAAATATTGGGTTTGTAGGACTTTTGGAAACTAAAATCAAAGTCAATAAAATTGGTCACATAGCTAGTACACTGTTTGGGGGGGTGTGAGTACATTACTAATCTGTCTCATCATTATAATTGGAGAGTATGGTTAACATGGAGACCTGATTGTTTTCAGGTGGTACTAATAAGCAAAATTGCTCAGGCAGTTACATGCCAAGTGCATCAGGTTGGTATGCGAGCTAGTTTCCTCCTCATTATGGTGTATGCTTTCAACACACAAGAAGTGAGGAGAAGTTTATGGGAGTATCTGAAAACTATGAGTATGGGGATAAACATACCTTGGATAGTAATGAGGGATTACAACTCTGTATTGAATGTAGAAGATAGGGTTGGAGGTAATCCTGTAAATATGGCTAAAATAGTGAAGTTTTATGATTGTATAGAAGAGTGTGGGCTGTTTGAGTTACCAGCTAGTGGGAGCAGGTATACATGGAGTGATAGACACGAGGATAACAAAATTTTGTCCAAAATTGATTAGGCATTCATTAACACTGAATTGCTCAATACTATGCCTGCCTATAATGTCCAATTTCTCCCTGAAGGGATTAGTGATCATAGCCCTCTGAAACTGTCTCTTATAAATGAACCTAGGAAAGCTAGGCCGACTTTTAAATAATGCAATGTATGAGCTACACCCCCCCCCCCCCCCCCCAGATTTTGTTGAAATAGTAAGAGCATGATGGAATCAACCAGTTCAAGGGTGTAGAATGTTTAGAGTTGTGAGGAAATTAAAAATGTTGAAGCAGCAGTTGAGAGCCCTGAATGGCCAGCATTTTAGGAATATCATTACTATTGAAGATGAAGATAAATTGGCCCTTTCCCAAGGACAAGCATCACTGCACCTGAATCTAAGGAATATAAGGTTAAAGTAGGAGAAAAAGGAGTTGTTCCAGAAATTCAGACAATCCTCTTATCTTGATGAAGTTTATGATGAGTAAAGCAACACAAATAAAGTTGGGAGATGACAACAACATGTACTTTTTCTTAGTGATCAAACACAGCTAGCTACAACAAGCTATAGTACAGTAAACTGATAAGCAGGGGAGAGTACAAACTGAGCCACAAGCAATAGGTTTTATATTTGTGGAGTATTATCAGGACTTACAAGGTACTCAAGAGGAGCATAGATCTCAAGAAGGCAATGATATGATAAATTGGGAATTTCTGGAATAATCTCTAAAAGGTTATGTATTCCTTATCCCCTCTGTTCAATTAGTAATGAGTTGTGTAACTTATACTAAATTCAGTGTCAAAGTGAATGGAGAGGAGCATGGGTATCTTGAACGGGAAAAAGGACTTAGGCAAGGGGATCATATTTCCCCCTTGCTATTTATTATTGTAATGGAGTGTTTGATTAGGGTCCTCAGGAAAATGAGTGATTTATCAGATTTCCAATTTCATTCCATGTGCAAAAGCACAAAGCTTACCAAATAATATTTACTGATGATCTGATGTTGTTCTGTAAGGGTAACGTGGCATCTATCAACAGAATTATGGAGGCCATTAATCACTTTAGTGTTGTTTCTGGGCTTGTGGTTAATCTGGAGAAATCAAGTATTTTTTTAGCTGGTATGGATGAGGCACACAACAAAATATTCTGGATAGTATAGGTTTTTTCCTTGGATCTTTGCCTATCAGGTACCTCGGACTACCTTTATCATCCAAGAAGTGGAGTAAGGTAGAGTATCATCAGCTGGTTCAAGGGGATTATTTCTTTCAGAAAAGATCACAGGCAGAATCAACATTGGATACTCAAAACAACTCCCATATGCTGGTCGACTGCAGATTATTAATGTTGTACTTTTCTCTCTATACAATTTTTGGGGGGCTGTTTTTATTCTACCACATAGTGTACTAAGAGACATTGATAGGAAGTGTAGGGAGTATCTATGGGGGAGCACAGAAGGCCATAGGAAGGTTAATCTTATTGTTTGGGAAATCGTTTGTATGTCTAAAAAATTTGATGGTTTAAATATTAAAGGCTGCACATTATGGAATGCAACATATATTGGAAAATTGTTGTGGCAACTAGCTACAAAAATAGACGTTTTATGGGTTAAATGGGTGCATGAGGTTTATATGAAGGATAGCATAACACACTGGTACAAAAGGGGCACATACAAGTTAACTACTAATGGCATTTATTCAGTGTCAAGTAGTTATATTGAAATGTTGGGATCTTACCAGACAAAGGGTAATCATGTGGCTTGCTTACCAGGATAGATTTCTTACAAATGAGTAGAGTAGAGATGGCAGTGGATCCTGCACCCGGTCCGAATCCGGTGGATCCAGATCCGTTTTATAGGATATGGATCTTCAAAATTTGGACTCAACGGATCCGGATAGGACCCGGATCCGTTTCTGACGGATCGGATCTGGATCTTGTATTTGAGATCCGTATCCGGTCCAGATCCGACCCATGGATCCGTTTTTTATTAAATATATTCATAACCTAGAATGTAATTTCATAAGTATTTTCTTAAAATTGCTAAGCACATCCTTGCAAGTTTAATCCTCAAAACAAGTTTAATTTATCCCCGCGTTAACTCAAAAACCAAAAAATAAAGAGGTATCTTCGATAATAAAATCAATGTTATATTAATGAATGACTAACATCTTCATAGACAAGTAGTTAAAATTATATTCACTTCATTTGTGAAGATTTCAAACACATGCAAGTTCTGCATTGTGAAAATACTAGTCAGCATTTTCAACAACTATTGTCCTTGTCCAACATTTTCAATTAATAGCTCACAATCAAAATGAGACAACGAACAAAATATCTCATATGAACATTACACAGTAAACTGTTAGCTAAGTAAAAATCGTTTGTCAGTTCAAAAAAAAATTCTTAGCAATGTTACATTCTTAGCAAGGCAAATTTTTTTACATGTGGATCCAGATCCGATCCGTGGACCCGGTGGATCCGATGGATCCAGATTTGGATATGATTTTTATAGACTCGATGGATCTGAATTAAGGTATAAAAAACGGATCTGGATCTGGATCTAGTAGGATCCGGTCCAGATCCGATCCGATCCGTTGCCATCCCTACAAATGAGAGATTGCATATTCCTAGTGATGAGGACATTAACTGTTGCATTACTTGGTCTGGTATTACTATCTCTGTTGGAAATTTACTAAATGTGGAAATAAGTATATCCCGTTAATTTATGACTCGAACAATTGGGCTCGCACGTCGAAAACGTCGTTCCCACACACGTGCACACGTAGTGCCAAGTATCGCAAATTTCATTAGTGAAAGAGATATTGGTACGTATGTAATACGTTTGAGACATAGAATTATGGACGGTTATTGGTCAAATGACAAAGTATTCCACGTTGGTAAAAGAAGGAAGAAGTGTTCAAAGTGTAAAATGAAACGAGTCGGAAATCGCCATGAGTCGCGTGAAGGGTCAGCGCGCCACACCGTCGAAGCCGCGGCGCCTCCGTGCAAACTGCGATGCTAAATGGTTGGGCAGTCACTAGAGCTGCGGCGCCGCCGCGCTTCGGAGGTAGAATGCTGCGACGGAAAGTTGGAAAAATCTGACGTTTGGGCTGGGTTTGGAGCATTGATGTTTCATTACTTGGCACATGAATTCAGCCATTATTTGGCTGAATGTAACCCCTCAATCAACATGGCTATTGAAGGTCATTAGTTGGCTAGTTAAGGGGTCTTCTACTTACACTATAAATTGAGGCCTTTGACTCAATTGAACACACTACACTTAGAAAATACTCCAGATTTTCAAAATTCTCCTCTCTAGCAAAGTCACTATACTCAAAGTTCTTCAAGAGTAACACTTGAGTCTCCTTTGCTCACTTGTTAAAGTTGTTGTTGTATCTTGGGAGATATTGCTCAACACCGTAAAAGGAGATAAACGGGGCAATCTTGTCTTAAAGACAGAGTGTCATCACTTGACTCAGCAAATCTCACAAACAGTTTGTTAAGGTTTTGTTTTCCAGTTTTATGGTAATAGTTTGTTTATCCTTTCTATTATTGTAATAGTTACTTACTTCTCGTTTCCTACAACAATTGTATCCCAACAATCTCTACTAGGACTGTTAGAGGGTGTATGCATTGGATTAAAAGTAGACACCGGAGGCAATTGAGGAAAGAAATAGTAGTTGCTATGTGTGATGACATGATCTACTACACCTGGATAGTAAGGAATTGAAAGTTGTTTAAGCAGCTGAATGTAAATACAAAATTTATAGTGACACATATACAAAAGGAACTTAGAAAAAGGCTTAGCATGTGTGCAGGTTCTAGGAAAGCTAGGTTTTGATACATAAAATTTGTAGCTGAATGTAAATACAAAATTGTTGCTCACCACTTAATATATTTTTGGTCAATTATCTAAAGGTAATGGTGTACTTGGATCACAATAAAGACGTTGTAACTAACAACAACTTTTTTCCAATAACTCAAAAACATGTGTCCCATGATACCCCACCCGAGTAATAGCATTTGAATCTGGCGATGTGAAGCAAATAGGCCCAAACGTGACTTTGATATAGTCTGAGCAGTAGAAGAAAAGTGTTGGAAATTTGCCTTTGGCGGGGAGGTGCATCCACCCATATTTAATGACTTAAACACTAGGGTTCCGTATGTTGGAGGCTTTGTCTCTTCACACGTGCATAATCTACTAAGTGAGTAGATGACCGTAGGGCCAAGAATCGTCAAATTTCATTGAGAAATGAAAGACATATTGATCCACGAAGTAAGGTGTTTGAGGCATGGAAATATGGTGTGGGACAAATCTACAACATCAGTGGGAAAATGAAGAATTGTTCTCTTTATAAGTCTCAAAATTGGCTAAGGGTTTGGGACCCCAAGGGGTAACCCATGTATTTGAAGGAGGGAGGACCTAGATGTGCTTGGGTTCAAGGCTAAACCCACACGCGCGCCGCCGCCTGCCCATCCCGTCCGGTCCGGGCTCGGGTCTCGGGTCGTGGGTCGTGGATCGTGGGCTTCTTCTGATAGACCCCCAGGTTGTTTAATATTTACAGTTTGGTCCCTCGAGTTTCTGGAAAGATGACATTGGGAACGACGGAAGGCAGAAAGTACGTGCGACTGGAGTGGGGCCAGAATTTATTTCATAGGAAAAGTAATGGACACCTAGTGTGGTGGGCCAGAATTTCCAGAGATCTTAAATGATCTCAGTCTGCCAAAGCAACTGGAGTGGGCCAGAGTATCCAGATCACATATGATCCGGTTACGCCCTAACCACGGGCACGAGGCTGTTCACGTAACGCAACGCCACCTCTAAAGTAGAAGGGGTTGGAGAGGTTATCCTCAATAGGACTTCAGGGAATGGGATCACTCTAAAATGAGGTGATACATGTCCCAAACTTGGTTTAAGGACGATGTTGGTCAAGCTGGTTTGAGACTAGTCCAACAGGTCTATAATAACTAAGAATGGTACATTATGTCTATAGCCAAATGAATGATATATTTGTAATCCGTGCATCTTCATAGATTAAGACACGTTAAATAGAAAGGCATTCAAAAGCTAACGAAGGTGAGATTGTTGCCTTCTGTCGACATAAACCCTCAAAATGAATGTGAGGTAGACGAATAGGCAAAATCATCTTTCCATTCCATCAAAGAAATAGCGAAAGAAGCACCGCTCCTCTAGAACTTAGTCACACCTACATGGGTGATTTGAAGTTTGTACAAAATAGAGGGGGGAGACAAGTATTTTGTGACCTTCATTGATGATGGTACAAAGTATTGTATCCTTTGTTTGTTAAAAAGCAAAGGTGAAGTTGTTGAAGCAGATAAGCGCTGTCGCTCCCGTTTTTTGACCCGCGGGGTCAAAGCGGAGCACAACGTGTTCGGTGATTCCTGGGTAAATGGTTAAGGAGTCGCCACCTAATTTTTTTTACGGTGAATTAGGACACCTAAATATTAACTAAAAATGCTGCAATATAACTCAAATTTTAAGGTCTGCGAAACTAATGAGATTCTAGGTAAGAGTTCTTTATTATCCTAAAGGGAAGGGGTTAGGCATCCTTTAAGATCCGCTAACTTGCGGTTATCCGGTCAAACTCAGGTTAATTTTTGTAAGAAAATACATGTTTTAAAAAATATAAAGTTAAAATAATGTTGCAAGTATTTAATGAATGAGGATGCATTTTATACAAGTATGCATTTGTATGATATTAAAGAAAAAAGATATGTAAAGTTGAAAAAGTATGCATTTGTGACAATTAACAGTAAGGAGAAAAACGAATTATTTATAATGCCAAAGAAGTAATTTTGGATATCATTTTGAGTTGTACAATTAATAAAGTGAACAAAAGATGATCAAAGTTTGTTGTGAAAATTTTAAATATGCATGACGAGCCTAAAAATAAATAAACTAGCGAAGAATTTCTAAGTCTGAATTAACCGAGCCTACAAGTAAATAAGCTAGCAACGGGTTTCCAATTTTAGACTATCTTATGAATTAATTCTAAGTCTACCTATTCTAAGCATTTCAATAAATTACATAAGTGCAATAAATAATATTACAATACATAGCGAGATAACGCTGAATTAAAAAAAGTAAAAACAACAACAAAATAAATAATCTCCGGAGAGTATTTGCCTTCGCTGACTTTGTTCCTTGCAAGATGTCAAGAACAAACGGTTAGAAACAGTTAAATATAAATAATTTCGAATCCGTATCCAAAACAGTAAATATTTTGATTACGGAGGGCTCAGACTTAAATTTTGAAAAGATCATTCCAATCACGTCGTGGCTGCAAACATATGACTAATGTGGTTATTTTGATTGCCTCACCTACTAAACATGTTGGTCTCTCGGATGAAAAAGAAATGATCATTATAATCACGTCGTGGCTGCGAACATATAACTTGTTGGTTATTTTAATCGCCCCACCCACTAAACATGTTGATCTCGGATGAAATAAAAAGGTTTAAGTCTCATCCTTGCCCAGAAGTTATATTCTCCGTCTTTACAACTGTGGAGGCCTCAAAATCGACGGATATTTTTCATCGGCCAGTGTAGTAACGTGTTCAAATCAGTAAAAACTAAATCAAAGCAGTAAGTAGTAAGCAGAAAAACAGAGGCAATTTCGAAAAGACGCGGTGTTTAGTTTAAAACAGTAAAACAGTAATCTAAAACCGAGCAGCAAACTGAAACAGAAAAACAGTGCCCAAACAGACGCGATATTTGTTCAAAACAGTAAAAATAGTAAAATAGTAAGATATCAGTTGCACGGATGTTTAAATGACAAAACAGTAAACTGAAACAGAAAAGCAATGACCGAAGGGGCGCGGCCTCAAATTCAATTTCATTGGCCTAAGTGCAGTTTTCAGTAAAATAGTACCAAAGCAGCAAACTGCTGAAACCGAGAGGCACTTTCCGAAGGGACACGGCCTCGAATTCAATTTCATTGGCCTAAGTGTAGTATTCTGTTCAAGTCAATAGGCTTTTCAGAAATATTGCGGTTGTCCGAATCAGTCTTAAAGCGGCTGTCTTCAGCCGAGAAAACATCAGCAATTGGGTTCAAAATACCGCAGTAGTGGGCTTGAAAACACAGAAGTAAACAAGCAGTGGGCTGTCCGAAACAGTCTTAAAGCAGCTATTTTCAGCCAAGAAACAGCAGCAATTTGGGCTAAAATACAGTAGTGATAAGACATCAAATGTGCTCAAAATGCAGCAGTAAATATTTCTGAAAAGGGGTGTAAATGGCCAAGATTGCAGCAGTGGTGCGCGGAAAACGCAGCAACAGAATAATGGATCAAAAGTGCGATGTCACCCAAGTATTGCAAAGAATGGCGCCTCGTAATCAGCAGCCAAAAGGAACAAACCCATAACGAGAACTATTTAAAGATGGCATGTATCCAGAATCTCAAGGTGCAACAGGATACCACAACCACTGGTAGCAAGCAAAGACAAAGGTAAAGGTAAACTTAAAAACTAATCACACTAAACCTCAAATTTGAAAGATAAGAAGACAAAGAGGGCTACCACCATTCATTTCCGATGCCGCAACAAGATTCAAAAGGCTTCTTGAACCTTAGGCATGGCAGGCTATCGAAGAAGGCTAAACCCAACCCGAAGCTTGTCTTCGCTTTCAACCAGCATAACAAGATAAATATAAAACCTAACATATATACTCTGAAAGTCTCAAACAAAGACAGGAACAAGACATGAGATGGAAGGACTGGAAACACAGACTTATCATTCAAACTTGTAGAACAGTGAGTGATTTCAAACATAGAGGATTCATATAACATGAAATACAAACCCTTCCAGTCAAATACATACTCAGCCATGTAGAGGCGTTGATATTCATGGAATATTCAAAGTATACATGATATGCTTGAGAATATACAAGGATATACAACCTAGATATTCATCTGGGGTATACATAGCTGTCTATGCTTTGTATACACTGAAACATGCCACTACATGATTATGATTGAGTTGAACATAAGAGACGAATAAGCAATATCATAAATGAAACCAGCTAGTTCGTACGGGTACGAAATATTAGCATATGCCTTATTTAACAATGTAACATACATGGCATGTGCAAGATGGCTTAGGAGAAATTTACATGCTAATGTGGAGGAATTTGGACACTTAAGCAAGTAAGGCAAGTATATAGTCAATTTGATAAACATGCATACCTAGAAATAAAAAGGTAACTAAACATACATGGCATTTGATATGTAGAATCACATAAGCTGGACTAAGCATTTATAGTCACATTCATGCTATGCATTAGGCATGATAACCCTTAAATAAGTAAGATAGACACATAAACACACTCATAGGCATACAACCACAGAATTGGCTAATCCAAAGATGACATTTTTGTAGGCACATCACTGTCTAAGCTAGACCAAACATGCATATCTTTTCAGGTAAGCAACATACACTAACCACATGGTTCCAAAATGATTTTTATGCTAGCACAAAAACAACTTACACTAAGATAAGCAAAGATATATGCACAACCAACTTAGGATAAATATGGGAGGCAAACAGAAGAGACTTTCATGGTCATTAAAAAAAATTAACAACTTAAGTATGCAAGGCCACATGCACAAGGACATACACAATAATAGCTTAGGTTGTATGAGACATAATGATACTCCAAATTAGACATGGCATGACTCAACATGGTTATCAAATGAACCTTAAGTCAACAAGCTGTTATATCAAAGCAAAGAAATATCCAGGACATGTTAAATTAAGCACAAGAACTCTAATAGGAACAAACATGTTTCAATATTATTTAGATTATCCCTAGTTAATCATATCCAGAAATCGACAGACATGCATGAGGCTATATATTGGTTATCTCCAGATTCATTTTCATACAGACTTAGGCAGATTAAATGAATGTTCACAGAGAATACTAACATGCATCACATCACTCACAAACCACAAGGATATATGGACAGGACAAATACATAGAATATCCTAAGTGTTTCATCATGAATAGGCAGGTGTATTTAGGATTCCAGCCTAACTAGTCATATTAATCTCTTGAAAAGGGTAAGCCAGAACCAGAATAATGTAGACAAGTGTGGTAAGGTAAGCAATATGGCACAGTCTTGGTTATCCTTGGATTAAACAGACTAACCTAAACCAAGCATCAACCATTTTAGATTATTATTTAACCAAACAGAGACTAGGTGACATATATTGAGCATTTTACACATATTCAAGTCAAGTAAGATGTCCAGAGGCCACATACACATTATACAAGCATTGATTTCTCTCAACAACATGTTCTTTACTTAAAATTGGTGTTGAATGGCATAGCAAGGACACAGGGACATGGATTGGCTAAACAGAGTCTTTAAGAGGTCAAACATGCTTCTCAAACCAACATCATATGAACCAAACAATCAAGAAATGGTTATAAATAAACTGTAATTAACACACTAATAATTGGTTAATGAACACAAGCACAAGCAGTAACCATTATAACCAGACATGCTTAATATGCTTAATAGATAACCTAATGATCCCAGGCAGTGGCTAATTTAACAAAACATACATAATAATTAACTAGCAGGCTCAAATAATAATTAAACATGCTTAATCAACACGCAAACACATAATGTAAATTACACTAAGCTAATCACATAGAAAATCAAAAGGGTTTGTGTTTACTGATCTTCTCCGGGGAGCGAACCGAGACGTTGTTTTGAATCGTTGAATCCGCTCAAAATGTTTAGAATTCTGATTTTTTGGATTTTGAATTCTGATTCTCTCTGAAACAGGATTCTGTTTTTGTAAGTCTGTTTCTGATATTTTGACCCGACCCGGAAGTGACCCGACCCGGAAGTGACCCGACTCGGAACCCGAAAAAAAGGTGGGAAAATAGCAAAAATTCCAGATTCTTCAACACCAAAAACCAATAATTTCGACCTATATTTCGGAATCTTTAAGTTGAAGAACACATGCAAGAACAAATACTCTTAAGCAGATTTAGGATTTTTGAAATCCGGAATCTTCCCAATAGTGAAGAACAACACAAACAAAATACAATGCAAACCTTTAAGAAGATTTCGAATTCTTAAACTTAAATTTTCGGACCTAAAAACAACCCGAAAACCCTAAGATCCAACCTCTCAAAACAGTGAGCAAAGGGGGGGGGTTTATAGATACTCACCCCAACGTTCACCCCCCATACCCCTAACAAAACGAATTCGAATTTTAAAATAAAGGGGGAGACAAAATCTGATTTTTGGGGCGAATTCTTGGGGCATGTGTTGGTGAGGTGATGGGTTCGGCGGTGTCAGGGTAGGGTGGTGGCAGTGGTGAGGTGACGGGGTAGGGGTGCGGCGACGTAGGGGGCAAGGGTGTAGGGTGTGCGGCAATTGGGTTTTAGGTTTTAGGGAATTGGGGATTTGGGAGTTGGTTTGGTGTTAGGGAATAAAAGGGATGTGGGAGTTGGGCCGGTTTAGGGGGTGTTACGGTTGGGCTTGGTAAAAGGGGGTTTCGGTTGGGCTTAGTAAAGGGAGTTTGGTGGTAGAAAATAAAAGGGAGTTGAATTGGGTTTGGCCGATTGGGCCTCTGTTTTTGGGGGGTTCATTTGGTTAGGGGTTTGGGCTAGTTTGTGGGAATGAAATTAGTTTGGGTAGAAATTGTTTTGGGTTAGGAAATGAAATGGGTTATAGATTTAAAAATATAAAAGGGGTTTAATATTAAAAAAAGCTTTGAATAAAAAATGTAAAATTATTTAGAATATAGTATAAGATGCGATAATAATAAAACATAATATTTGTGAAATGCTTAATGCTTAATAAAAATAAAGAAATACGATGTCGTTTTTGCTAAAATAAAATAATATAGAACATTATAATAGAAACTATGATCATGATTTAAAAAGGCAAATGGTTGTAGAAATATGAATAATAATAATAATAACAACATTGAGAATAATAATATATATGTATATATATATATGCCTATATGTATATATATAAAGAAAAAAAATTTCGAGGTGTCAAAAATATTTAAAATTGCAAATAAATCGCAAAAAGATGGGACAAAATTGGGTGTCAACAAGCGCTACAAAGCAGAAGTTGAAAATCAACTAAGCCTACGGATTGAGGAATTCGTAGTATTAGAGGGGGAGAATGTGAAACATCGTTCATCAAACGACTGCTCATTACTCACCAGTCTAATGATGTTAGCCAAGCGCAAAGCCGTACGCCCAAATTATGTGGGGCAAGGCGATCCTTACCGCTAATGCGATTCTCAACAGAAATACGCATAAGAATAAGGATAACCCTCCGTGTGAGACATGGAAATGATCTCACATACAAATGTTGTGATGTGGGGTGGCTTGGTAGAGGTTAGAATACCGAAACAGGTCAAGTTGGACCTAAGATTGTAAATTGCATATCCACTGGATCTGCAAATAAAAGTAGTGCTTATCGCCTCTTGGTGTCAAAGAATGTTGAATTCTTTGAAGATAACTTTCATTGAAAAGAAAAAAGAAGTAATTGCTCAAAGTTAACAAGAACCCGCGAGTGCCTGACTGTCCGGAACTAGACCTTCCTTATCTATAGGACTCGAAAGTTACTGACTATCCGGAACTTAATATTCCAGATCTACAGAACTTAGGGATTCTAGATGTTGAACCGAGACGGAGCAAAGAGGGGACAAAGACTTGTTCCAGGCCTTCTAACTTGTATGGTTGAGAATGAACCATGGAAAATTAACAAATAATTGTCATCTCCAGAAGCTCTGCTTTGGAAAGAAGCTACAAAGAAAGAAATAGATTCCATCATATAGAACCATACTTGTGTAATAGTTGATCTTCCTCCGGGAAACGAACCTTTGGGTTGTAAAAGTGGATACTCAAAAGTGAGTACAAAGTAGATGGATCTACTGACGAGTATAAGGCCTCGACTACTTGTACATGTTCTTTCCTGTGAATAGCTTAACATCCAGGGCCATTGCAGTCTTGTGTGGCATCGATGTTGAAACAGCCTTCCTAACCGGAGAGTTGGAAGGGGAGGATCAGAGTTGGTTTGTTGGACTGTTGGGCTTCTTCCTGAACTTTTATTTAGGTCCCTGAAATGTTTACATTTTGGTCCTGGAAGTTTCAGATAAAACAGAAATAATGAATTTGACCACATAAACATTGACTCTGAAGTTAGAAAGCCAACAGTTGAAAAACCAACAGTCTGAGAATGGAAGTTATATTGAAACAAAAGATATGGATATCACAGATGACATCTTAGAAATTGGATTTCTAAGACGTCTAAAGGACTGGTCTAACTCCAAACTCAGTTGTGAGATAGTTGACAGTCTCGTTGAATCCACCAATGGATATGAATCATATAACTGATTGAAATCATGGTGCACCCATATACAATGAGCGATATGCGCAGGTCATATGTAGTTCAATGTATGTTACACACTACAACCGACCTAGTATCGACCTACCAAGCAGATCAGTTGAACTAAGGTTCACTGATGATTTTAATAAATGATCAATAAAAGGCATTGAGATATGACGATATCTGAAATATTCACTTATCTATGGATTATGGTATTCTGGATGTCCAGCGGTTCTTGGAGAACACAGTGATGCAAACTGGATATCAGATGTGAAGAACACCAAAGCCATAAGTAAATATGTATGGTGGGTCTTGGAAAATCGTCTAAGCAAACTTGCATCGGCCGATTCATGATGAAATCGGAGTTTATTGCTTTATACAAAACATGAAAGAAGTTGAGTAACTTCACGACTCCTTAGAGGACGTCCCTTATTGGAAGAAATCTGTGCCTTCAGTAGTTATACACTGTGGCTAGCCGGTCGGCTTCAGGAAGGACACGGATGACTGCGTCTGGACATATCTGTCAGGATCTGTCAGAGACATAAGACCGTATGGCAGTTGGTCATCACGAGTGTCACTTCCTTGATTACTAATCAAATGATATAGCGGACCCTTTAACTAAGGGACTACCTGAAGATCAAGTATTCTGCCTGTCTAGGGGAATGGGCTTAAAACCCAAACAATGTGAACCTTTGTGGAGGTAACCCAACCATACTGACTGGAGATCCCAAGAATTTGGTTCAATGGGAAAACTAAGCTGCAAAAGGTTCAGTTGAGCGCTTCGGTGGAAGCAAGAGCACTTCGGATGATGAATTCTGTAGGGAAACATGAATCCAAAGTTGTTCCCGCGATAGATATTAAAGTGCTACATGCATGGTGGGTAAAGGTTAAGCTTCCAAACCTTTAACGATCATCAAACATTTGAGGTTAAGGTTGGGGAAACTTTTAATGATTTCTAACACTTGTGAAGTGTGGTATATCAGGATACCTTGTAGGAGATCACCTATTTAAGTGCGAGGACAGGCCGCCTCAAATGAACGCACTTAATAATCCAAGTATGTCCATGTCCACAACGGACAAAACAATAAGAAGAAAATGAATAAGGAGAGTTATTGTGTTGGTATCATTGTCTTGGCTTACACTAAACACTGACGGTTCAAGACATCACGTTCACCACGCAGTAAGTAAGTCCAGTGGTATTCAACTAGGGAAGGTTCAAAGCAGAAGCTACCTCTTCTGATGCAATATCTTTTCGCTGAAAGATTGCTGAAAGTAGGCACCATGTTTGTGAGCCAAAATCTCTTTCAAGAGGGGATTGTTGGAAATTTGCCTTTGGTGGGGAGGTGCGTCCACCTGTATTTAATGACTTAAACACTAGGGTTCCGTATGTTGGAGGCTTTGTCTCTTCACACGTGCATAATCTACTAAGTGGGTAGATGGCCGTAAGGCAAAGAATCATCAAATTTCATTGAGAAATGAAAGACATATTGGTCCACGAAGTAAGGTGTTTGAGGCATGAAAATATGGTGTGGGACAAATCTACCACATCGGTGGAAAAATGAAGAATTGTTCTCTTTATAAGTCTCAAAATTGTCTAAGGGTTTGGGACCCCAAGGGGTAACCCATGTGTTTGAAGGAGGGAAGACCTAGATGTGCTTGGGTTTAAGGCTAAGCCCACACGCGCGCCGCCGCCGCCCGCCCATCCCATTCGGTCTGGGCTCGGGTCTCGGGTCACGGGTCATGGGCCTTGGGCTTCTTCTGATAGACCCCCAGATTGTTTAATATTTACAATTTGGTCCCTGAAGTTTCTGGAAAGATGAAATTGGGAACGACGGAAGGCAGAAAGTTTCTGCCTACCATTTGAGTTGATTTTTGGAGCGTTAAAACTCCATTAATCTGCACTTTAACTCCTCCCTAACAACTCATTAAATCAGTCATTATTTGGCTGATTAACTCCCTCACTAATGGCCATAAACAGTCATTACTTGGCAGTTGAGGAGTCCCTCTCTTATGCTATATATTGGTGTCTTTTGACACAATTGTGAAGACTACACAGAGACGAACAGAAGAGTAAAACAAACAATTCAGTCCAAACCGTGAGCAGAAACGTTGGGACAAAAACAGAAAACTCTTTCTTCATTTTTCATTCTTCAGCAAGTCATTTCGTGTTTGTTTTCTTCGTCAGAATCAACCTATTTGCTTTGCAGTGTTGATTAGTTGTTGTTTCATCTTGGGAGACTATTGTCCGTTAACGTAAAAACATATATACGGGGCAATATTGTCTTAAAGACAGAGAGCCATCTCTCGACTCAGCCACATTTGTAACAATCCAGATTTAGTGTGTCTTGATTTCAGGTTAGCGAGATCCAACGCTCAACAAGCTTGCGGCAGTTCTGAATATTGGCTACTTATTTATCCTTTCGAACACTTGTAATATTTATTTACTTCCCGTACTGCTTTACATATCCAACAAGAAGTAATCACATATACTTTGTTAATTAACTAATAAATCGACTCATAACCCATCGATAACCACTAATTCTATTACCGAACCCACCTATACCTTATTGGTTATGTTAGAAGATTAGTATATTTAAAAATTGATAATTGATAAACCGAATTGTTAAACAAAAATATTCAACCTAACCACTAGATAAACACTTCTAACCTTATCCAGACTTTCCAGTAAGCAAACAGATTGGTGCCGACAGTACAATGCGTAGATCGTATCATTTTAATTTTTTGGGTGTCAACTACATTGTTTATTGGAAAAAGCTTCTAGTGGTTGTATTTTCTTGAAATTGTCAGAATATCTCAGCTTGAACTGAAAGCTGAATAATTAATTCTTCTAAATCAGAGTCATAATTATTAGCTAATATTCTCCGTATATTTTGTAATTATGATAGATGTATGTTTAAGGTAACTTAGGATTCTAATTGTATTTGGAATCAACCATTTAAGGCAAGTTCAGAGACAGTGGTAACCTAGAGAGGTATAAGGCAAGACTAGTTGCCAATGGCACTAATCAGCAGGAGGGTATTGATTGTGGTGAGACATTCAGTCCGGTTGTTAAACTGGCCACTATTCGGACTCTTCTCAGTATTGCTATGGGCATGCATTGGCCGATTCATCAGCTTGATGTCAAGAATGCATTTCTTCATAAGGATTTGAAAGAAACTATGTACATGCATCAGCCTCCTGGCTTTGTTCATCCGGCAGTTCCGCATTTTGTATGTCGTCTTAGGAAGTCATTGTATAGATTGAAACAGGCACCTCGCGCTTGGTATGATTGTTTTGTCAGGTATCTTCTGCAGATTGATTTTGTATATAGCAGGTGTGATAACTCTCTCTTCACTTTCCACCGAGGTAGCAGCACTGCATATTTGCTATTATATGTCGATGACATTGTTCTTACTGCCTCATCTGACGATTTGAAGAATGAAATCATTGCTCTACTCAAAACTGAATTTGCTATGACTGACTTGGGCAAGCTGAGTTATTTTTTGGGTATATTGGTGACCAGATCTGCAGCCACTATGTTCCTGTGTCAGCGTAAATATGCAGAAGATATAGTGTACAGGGCCAAGATGGCAAATTATAAAATTATGCCAACTCCGGTGGACTCAAAATCCAAGCTCAGTGCCAATGACGGTGCGCCAGTTTCTGATCCCACTCTATATCGGAGTCTAATATGTGTTCTTCAGTATCTTACATTCACTAGGCTAGATATTGCATATGCCGTTCAGCAGGTGTGTCTGTTTATGCAAGACCCCCGAGAGTCCTATTTTGCCGCCCTCAAACGTATTATCAGATACGTTAAGGGCGCACTAGACTTTGGACTACATCTATACCCCTCTGCCCCAACTAAGCTACTCGCCTACACGGATGCAGATTGGGCAGGATGCCCCGACACACGTCGCTCCACCTCAGGGTACTGTGTATTTCTTGGGGATAATCTTATCTCATGGTCCACTGTTGCAGCCACGCTATCCCGCTCGAAAGTCTTTGAAGGTAATATCGCGATGTTACTAATGTAGTTGCTGAGATATGTTGGCTCCGAAATCTTTTTTTAGAGCTCCAGTGTCCACTCCGAAAGGCGTCTATAGTCTATTGTGACAACATATCTGCCATCTATATGTCTCATAATCCGGTCCAACATCTTCGGACTAAGCATATTGAGATGGATATCCACTTTGTGCGAGAGAAGGTTGCCCGTGGTCAGGTCAAAATATTACACATGCCTTCCTCTTATCAATATGCAGACATTTTCACAAAGGGACTACCGCGACAGCTCTTCACCGACTTCCGATCCAGCCTTAGCGTTCGACCTCCTCCCGCTCCGTCTTAGTGGGAGTGTTAGCGAATATTCTCCGAATATTCTCTGTATATTTTTTAATTATGATAGATGTATATTTAAGGTAACTTAAGATTCTAATTGTATTAGGAATCAACCATTTAAGATAAGTTAGGATTCGTACTGTATTATGAATCAACTTTTGTACAAATATATATATATTGTGAATAATGAAAGGAATTCCAAGGAAAAATTATTCTATCTTACAATAATCAAAAAGTGCATGTGTGTCCTAGATATTTTCTTATTTGATAGTACATGTAGAAAATATATCATAACAAACAATATATATTATTAGTTCTAGAACAACTAATCTGAAGGAACAAGTCAAACATAATTGTTAATACGAGACTTTCCCACCATATTACATGTAATAGACGAATTAGAAGAAGCACCAATTAGAAGAAGCAACGTTTTTTCGTCGACAACGTAGACAAGAGAGGTTGCATTATGGGCTCCTTTAATTAAATCAATTTTAATTGCTTCGGAAATCAAACCCTCTTCCTAGAATTAGAACCCCATTATTGAGCAACCCCCCCCCCCCCAACCCCCCAAATTATTGAGGGTAAATCCTGTTTTTCCTATCAATATCTCTTTTCCAATGATATAGACTACGGAGAACGAATTTCATACTACTCCCACCATTTCAAATTATGTGACATGATTTTCTTTTAAATTTGTTTCAACTTAAAATGAATGTTAGTTTTTCAAATATGAACATAATTTGACTTAAAATTTCATTTTACCCCTAATAACAAGTTTTTATAGCGACACAAATTTTATGAAACATTTAATACCACAAGTTTCAAATGTAATAGTGGACAGGGCAATATAAACACTATCAAAGCTTAGTTTAAAGAAATAATCCTGTTTTAAAACCAGAAAATTCTTATAGGGAGCAAAGAAGAAAAAGCACTTTGATTTCGTGGTGTTTTGGATTTTTTTTCACACATACTGTTAAGAGCCACGAGAGCATAAAATGTAATCTTTAAATAGTTCTGGACAATCCCTATCTTGTAATTTAGTCTTTAGGATCGAGTTACGTCCAACGTTCTAGTTTTCTTAACATGGCGTTAGAGTAGCGATCCAAATATCTAGTTCTACTGCGCGTGTCGGAAAGTTTTGGAATTCTACATTGGTTAGTATCATTAAATAATTTTGAACATTGTCATCTCATGAACTAACTTTAGAGTAGCGCTCCAAATACCTAGCTTTGTGTGTGTAAACTGTAAAGTGCATACAATGTGAGAGATTTTCGTTGAGTATTAAAGCGTGAGAGATTCCAATTTGTGTGCACTGTACCAAGAATTAGAGAGCGAGAAATTATTCTCTGTTTTTCCCTGTACCCCTCTCTCCTCCGAATAAGCCCATCTCTCCTCCGTGAATAAGGAGTAGTTTGGTTGTTGATTAGGAAGTAAATTATTCATGTATTGAAACTAGCATAACTAGTAGTATCATGTTTGGTAGCATTTTAATTGCTATGTATAAAATTCAGCACACCAAGTACGGTGTTTGGTTACCAACTTACAACCCCACATAACTAATATATTTATAAGTTATGAGGAAATCTAGGTATAATTTTATGCAGGGCAGAAGTAGACTAACTAATACATAAATATCTGGATCCTGCATAACTAATCCCCGCATTACTAATATCTGCATGACTCTAACCAGCAATTAAATGATCCCAGAGTCATTGTATTATGTATAGACTAGTACTAGTGAATAAACCACTCATTCTTCCAACCACCACCAGCCTAGTCTTTAGTAGATTGATCAGCACAATTTCTACTGTATGAACCCTTCTCTTTGTAAGAGTAAGAATCCCAAATCAATTCACTAAACATGAACGTTTTGATTGAGTTTCTTGCACTTCTAGTCTTCTTTTATCCACCTTGTTTAGCTAAACATCATACCAACTTCAGTGACTATGCTGCTTTGCTGGCATTTAAATCGAGCCTTCGATTGGAACCTCGCAACATTTTGTCCACCAACTGGACCTCAGACACACTCTTCTGCAGCTGGTATGGAGTTTCATGCTTGAACAAGAGAGTTGTAGCTTTGCAACTTCCTAATTTGGCCATCCAAGGCAGAATTGTTCCAGAAATAGCCAACTTGACTCAACTTGCTGTTCTTGATCTTAGTAGCAATGACTTGAATGGAAATTTGCCAAGTGAATTGGGATTCTTGCAACAACTGAGACTTCTTAATGCGACTGGGAATTCTCTTGATGGAACCATTCCTCCAAAAATAAGTCGTTGTCGTTTACTGCAAGAACTACATTTATCAGATAACATGATCAAAGGAAGCATACCCCACGAACTTGGTCTTTTAAGCCAACTCAGGTTTCTGCGTCTCAACAACAATAATCTAACAGGAAAGGTTCCGTATTTATTAGGAAACTTATCAAAGCTGGAGTATTTGTATCTGCATGAAAATGATTTGGAAGGTGAAATACCTGATGAAATTGGTGATCTTTCCAAATTGAGGCTCCTTTCGTTACGTGGCAATAACTTCACTGGATTGATACCTGCTTCAATTTTCAATATTTCAAGATTGCAAATTGTTGATCTCTCCATAAATGTCTTCTCAGGGGAACTTCCAAGTGATTTGGGTAATTATCTTCCAACCCTTGAAAAACTTTTTCTTGACAGCAACAGGATCTCTGGGAAAATCCCGGTTTCTTTATCTAATGCATCAAAGATTGCATATCTCTTCTTCACTGAAAATGATCTACAAGGAAATATTCCAAGTGAGTTTGGTAAGTTGCATGAGTTGGTCTGGCTTGAATTTGAATATAATCGAATTTTTGGTGCCATTCCGTCCAGCTTATTCAATATATCGTCGCTTGAAATCCTTAAAGCCAGGCATAATTACTTAAATGGACATCTTCCTCATGATCTTGGTACTTGGTTACCTAACTTGCATGAGATTTTCCTTTCACACAATCAATTCAGTGGAGATCTACCCTCTGCAATATGCAATGCTTCAAAGCTTGTATATCTTGAAGTTGCAAACAACAGTTTTACTGGACCGATTCCCATGATGTTAGGTAACCTGGTGGACCTTAAAAATCTAAATCTGCAAAATAATCTATTGGCAAACAAGCCTGGAGCCACAAAACTTGACTTCCTGAATTCGTTGGTAACTAGCAGGAATCTGGAGTACCTGATTCTTGAATCTAATCCTTTGAATGGAATATTTCCAGAGTCGATAGGAAATTTATCAAGCAAAATCAAGGTCCTTACTGCAGTAGACTGTGGTATTAGAGGCAGTATACCAACAAACCTCGGAAACTTAAGTAGCTTAATTTTCCTGGGATTAGCACGTAATAACCTTGTCAGCAATGTGCCCCCCTCGTTTGTTGGCCTGCAAAACCTGGAAAGGCTGTATCTTACTGGAAATAAATTAGAAGGGTCATTTCCAGCTGAACTGTGCAGCATAGGAAGATTAGGTCTACTGCACTTGGGAGAAAACAGACTGTCAGGATCAGTACAACCATGTATTGGAAATCTGACTGAATTAAGAGAAATGTCAATAGCTGCTAACAATTTCAACTCCAACATACCTTCAAGTTTTTGGAGATTAATAAAGCTTGAAGGTCTGAACTTATCCAGAAACATGCTGCATGGTTTCTTACCTTCTGATGTGGGAGCCCTGAAAGCAATGAACATCATGGACCTATCTTTTAATAAATTTTCTGGTGAAATACCCTATTCCATAGGGTCCCTTCAAAATCTAGATTCATTATATATGTCAAGAAATGCATTCCAAGGTCCCATACCAGACACATTTAGCAATCTAATAGTTCTTGAGTATTTGGATTTGTCGACTAATGCTCTATCTGGTACAATTCCCAAATCACTCGAGCTATTGCAAGATCTCAAGTACCTCAATGTTTCTTTCAACAACTTGCAAGGAGAAGTTCCAAATAAAGGGGTATTTGCAAATCTTAGTTACCAGTTCTTGATGGGAAATCCAAGACTTTGTGGAGCACCTGGCTTACATATTCCTTTATGTACAGCTCAAGGCAGCACCAGAACAAGAAAAAAGTCCCTTATCCTTGGAATAACAGTGCCTGTTGTTACAACATTTCTGATACTGGTCGTGTTGTTTTTCACATGGATGATTTGGTTAAGAAAAAAGAACGTGATTGAAAACAATGGATCGGATTCCCCTCCTAGAATGGGACATCAAAAAATCACTTATTATGAGCTCCTCCAAGCTACAGAAAATTTCAGTCAGTCCAACCTAATAGGAAGTGGAAGTTCCGGTACAGTCTACCAAGGTACATTTTCTGGTGGTACTGTTTTTGCAATCAAAGTTTTCGATATGCAATGGCAAGGGGTTCTAAGAAATTTTGATTCAGAATGTGAAATTTTGAGCAATGTAAGACACAGGAACTTGGTCAAGATAGTGTCTACTTGCTCAAATATGGATTTCACAGCAATGGTGCTGGAGTACATGCCTAATGGAAGCTTAGAAAAAAGATTATACTCCGATAAAAATTGCTTGAGCCTGGTTGAAAGACTCAATATAATGATCGACGTAGCACTGGCCATGGAGTATCTTCATCATGATTATACAGTGCCTATTGTGCACCGTGATCTAAAGCCAGCTAACGTGCTTCTTGATCTGGATCTAACTGCTCATGTAGCAGATTTTGGAATTGCAAAAATGTTGGGACAAGAAGGAAACATTTCTCAAACCAAGACTCTGGGAACCATTGGTTATATTGCTCCAGGTATGATAACGTCTTGAACTGAAGGTGTCCTATGCTGGTTACTTTTTTCTTTTATGTTTATGCTGAGAATATAATTAATTAAGTAAAAGTGTGTTTTCTCTAACAACTAAATCTTTTAGATGAGATGGTCACACAATTTAGTATAGTATCAGAGCAAGCAAAGGTCCTGGAATCGAATCTCAGCCGCCACACATTATCAAATAAAATGTTCACGTGCTTGGCGCATGACAAGAAGAATCAGGCCTGCCCCCTCAGTGTTGATAATGTAATTAAGTAAATAAAAATGTGTTTTCTCTGAGAGCTTAAGCTTTTAGATGATTTGGTCACTGTAACTTTGATTTTCATCCCCTTTGTAATAATTGATTTCTCATGGGAAATTCACATAGTCAAGAAATTTCTACTTTTATGACAGTGGCAGTGCAACATTTTGTACTATAACATGGGTAATTACACATTTTGAGTCCCAAATCATTCAAATTTATTGTTGTAAGAATCATGGTTAGAATAATTTCCAATTATTTCCTCCTGGTATATATTTTTCACATTATAACTGGGAGTTTATTGCAACAGAATATGGTTTAGATGGACAAATTTCTACCAGCAGTGATGTTTATAGCTTTGGGATTTTGTTGCTTGAAACATTCACAAGAAAGAAGCCTACTGATGACATGTTTGGAGGAGACTTAAGCTTGCATAAATGGGCATTTCTCTCATTTCCCGACGCTGTCATTGACATTCTGGATGCAGACCTTGTTAGTGACATTGGCTTTACAAGAGACAAAAATGATGAAAACCTAAACCAAATCAAACAGTTGTTGGTTTTGATCATAAATGTGGCATTCCTATGTTTGAAAGAGTTACCAGAGGAAAGAATAAACATGAGAGAGGTTGTGGTGCAGCTAAAGAAGATAAGAGCTGAATTAACCAAGCTTTTGATGCATTCTCATATAGAATATGAGAAAGAGGATTGATGCATCAACAAGCAGATTCAGTTTTTCCATATCCCGCATATGCATGTATTAGGATAAGCTTTTTATCCACTATATCAATTCTCTGCCAAAGGAGTGATTCATTCGGTTACTCTTCATGTTAAGCTAAGTAGTCGTGTTAATTGCTAGTGTACTCGCTATACTTTTCATAAAGAAGCCATTTACTCTTTTACCTTCTGAAATTTTATATGATTATATTGCTGCCTTTTTTAAATAATACAGTAACTTCCCAAGAGTTAATTTTGGAAACTGAATGTAAGACACATTGTTAGGTGATGCAGAAACACCAAACATCATAAATAATGCACAGTGAGAAGCAAGAATTTGCAGTCAGCTCAGGTCAAAGCTTCTCTTAATCTCCAACTAGAATATCTTTCTTTCCACTAAAACTCGAGTCCAAAGATTAGTTATATGTAAGAAACCTATTTTAAGGCTGTTTTAGAAATTAAAAAAAAGAAAGAAAAGATATTGAAGATTGGGACCGACCTCGGACCCATGGCACCGACTCAAGACACCGACGTTGGACCCAAGCTGTTGGTTTTCTATTTTAAATAGTTTTATGGTAAAATCCTAGTCTAAGTATATTTGGCAAATTGTAATTTATTAGAATAAATTTTTCTTGTTAGACTAAGAATGGGAGGACTTTTACCTCTATATAAAGAGGTCATTATGATGAATGAAAGCAAGAAAGAATTCTCCCAATATTTTTCTTCTCTCTAAAATTCTGTCACTTCTTGATTTTAACATAGTATTAGAGCCACGTTGAAAGAACACAAAAACCCTAAATAATGGCAGGTGACGGAGAAACCGGTAATAAAAACAAAGGAACCACCGGTGAAGAAAACAAAATTTAAAGAAAAACAATCTCTCCATATGACATTACGTCAAACCATAATCCCGAAATTGTGATAACACAAGTCCAGTTGGAGGGATAAAATAACGAAGAATGGGCTCGATCCGTGAGGACGGCCCTAAGAGAAAGGAAGAAATTCGGCTTCGTTGATGGTACGATCAAGAAGCCGGATGAAAAATCACCGGACTTGGAAGATTGGTGGACTATAAACTCTTTATTGGTATCGTGGATTCGTAACTCCATCGAACCAACTCTTCACTCAACAATCTCGCATAAAGAGGAAGCAGAGGAATTATGGATGGGCATCCGGGAACGGTTTGCTGTTATCAACGGACCTCGAATGTAACAACTGAAAGCAGAACTTGTGGAGTGCAAGCAGAAGGGAAGGACCATAGTGGATTGAATTCCGACTTGCAAGTGCGGAAAGTGCACATGCAATCTAGGAATGATTTTGGAAACCAAAAGAGAAGAAGAAAAAATGCATCTTTTCCTCATGGAATTGGATGAAGCGATGTATGGAACGGTGAGATAGAATATAATGGCTCAGAAACCGTTATCATCATTAAACAAATTATATTCGAAACTAGTACAGGACGAGCGTGTGAGAGGACTCGCACGAAAAATGGAAGAACAAAATGAAACCATGTCCTTTGCCGTTTAAAGAAGAAATTCATAATGTGATCAAGGTGAAGGGGAAAATTATGGTGCATTCTGCACACATTGCAAGAGATCCGAACACGTTATGGAAGGATGATTTCAACTATTGGGTATCCGGAAGGGTGGCTGGGAAATAAAAAGGGAGATGAAAAATCCGGAGGAAAAGGACGAGGTCAACAACAACAACAGCAGATGGGAGGTCCGGAATCCAGTCGCGGAAGAGGCAACTACCGAGCTAATGATATTGTTGTCAAATATACACAGGCGGAGATAGACCGGATGAACACAGGAGGAATAGGACCTCACAATTTGAGTGAAGACATTTGGAAAACGGTTATTCACATGTTGATTTCACAAGGAATAAATTTGAATGGCAAGATGGATGGTAAGACCGAAAACTCATCCTGGATTATTGACTCTGGAGCTACCAATCACGTTACAGATAATCCGGAGAAACTGAGCGATCAGCGGGACATTTCTGAGTGTCCGGTTGGACTTCCGGATGGAAGTAGCTCGGTGGCCACAAAAGAAGGACCGACCAGGCTAAATAATAAGATTTGGTTGAAGGATGTACTCTATGTTCCGGACTTAACTTGCAATTTAATTTCTCTATCGCAACTTGTTGATCATTTAGATAGTGATGTAAATTTTAACAAAACTATGTGTGTTATACAGGCCCCCGCCACGAGAAAGTTGCTTGAAACAGGTGAGCGACGAGGTGGACTTTACTATTTTAGAAATGTGTCGCGGATACGAGCTATGAAGGCGGAGGTAGTTGATTGGTTCGATCTTTGGCACACACGGTTAGATCATCATTCTGCACAAGTGACAAAGTCTATTACGGCGTTAGGTTTAAAGAAAAGTAGTTTTAGTTTAGATAAAGAATGTGATGTATGTCAAAGGGAAAAACAAACAAGAAGTGTCTTTCCTTCAAGCGATAATATAACTTATGATATTTTTTGATATGATTCATTGTGATTTATGGGCGTCGTATAGAGCACCTTCTTCCTGTGGTGCTTCGTATTTTTTTACCATTATGGATGATCAGTCGCGAGCTGTGTGGATTTTTTTTAGTTGATAAGAAAGAAGTATCCCAAACCCTAAAAACTTTCTTCGCATTGGTGGATAGGCAGTTTGGTAAAAAGGTAAAAGTTACAAGAAGTTATAACGGAACTGAATTCATATGTATGAAGAATTACTTCTTCGAACATGGAATTCTTTTCCAAATTTCTTTCATAGAGACGCCGCAGCAGAATGGAAGAGTTGAAAGAAAACGCTGTCATATTCTTAATGTGGCACGAGCATTGAGGTTTCAGGGTCATCTTTCGATTAGATTTTGGGGAGAATGTGTTTTGACTACTGGATACGTAATCAACAAAACACCATCATCAGTGTTGAATGAAAAAAACCCTATGAAATTTTATACGGAAAGACACCTCATTATGATCACCTACGGGTGCTAGGGTCACTGTGGTCCGCACACACGAAAGGAAAAACAAGAGACAAATTTGAGAATTGAAGTCGTAGGTATGTCTTCTTGGGATACCCCTACGGACAGAAAGGTTGGAGATTATATGACTTGAAAAACGATGAATATTTAGTCTCAAGAGATGTGGACTTATACGAGACTAAGTTCCCTTTTGCCGAAGAAAAAGGTAATTCAGTTGACAATATAGAAGTGGTCCCGGACGAAACAAAGGAAGAAAGGAATTAGCATTCGAAGAAGAACAGACGCTAAAAAGAAGAATCAGTGTAGGGATGAGAAAAAAAGGAAAATCAAGAAGAAAGGGGAAATTGAAATCTACAACATAAAACATTTTAATTTGACTCGATCATTGAGAACTCAAATTTGGAATAATTAAAAGCTACAACATGAAACTCATTTTTATCTCCTTTTGACTTTTTCCCTTTCATTCCTCCATTAATTTTATTTTAATAGCATAAAAAATTTCAAAATGCAATTAATCAATTTTTCACCTTTTTACTACAATGAAACTCATTTGAATTTATACACTTGTATGTTTTAAATTATATTTTGAAAGAAAAATTATATCTATCTTTACTTTTTGCAAAATATTGCATTATTTTACTATTAGATGTTAAAAAAGATTATGAGTTTCTTTACAACCGCGTGAAGCGAGAACAAATTCACTAGTTACGGTTAAAATTGAGTGGGTAATGTTCCATTGAGTTTATATTATCTATCCTTAATGATTTGGATTATTTAGTTGAAGACAATTAAAGAACATCATTATTCGATTGTTGAGCTTGAAAAAAAGTTATTGAAAATGACAAAGTGGTCTATTGATTTTTAAAGGTGTACTTTGAATCTAATAATTGAAAGTTGTTAGGATTGTATTAGTGATTGTAAATTAAATTGGAAGTTGATTTAGACCAATTTTCTGAAGCAAAAACCTAATTGTTAAACTATATACAACAAGTTATGACGACTCGTTAGGATTTTGTAGCTAATTATGGTAATTATCGGGATCTGCAGCAAAAATTGTGGCAATTCATCACAATTTTTTCAGAAATCTTGACGATTATTATAATATAACAAGTTCTGCCCGTTAGTTTTGAGTTTCAGACGATTCGTCAAGACTTTCCTAGGTAAACCTAGTTGTAAATCTAAAAAAGGGTAGTCCGGTGCACAAAGCATCCCATGTTAGTAAGGTCTAGGGAAGGGCCGCACCCAAATGGTGTAATGTAGACAACCTAACATAATGCAAGCATTACTTCCATGGCTCGAACCCGTGACCTATAATCATAAATTTATTCTTGCAAAAACAAAAATTAACAAAATCGGTTAGAGAAGAATTTATACCAAATGACCTTGAAAAATTAGTGGTCTTGAACTTTGTCCCTCGCTTGTCTCATGGCAAACCCAAGGTCAAAAGTCAAAACCTGTTAAATTTGAAATTTTTCGCAGATCACTCACTTTCAAAACCGTTTTTGTAAATAATCTAAACTTACAGTATAACAAATTTTATCATTGAAGGTTAGCCAATGAAATAAGTAAGCGTCAAAAGTTCAAAATCACTCATTTTTAAAATCATTAAATAAAATTTTCTGCACTAAAACATCCTATTTGTGCAAATCTCCATGAAATTTATTGGGCAGTGGATTACTGCGTGGGCTCTTTTCACTTAGGGATTTATGTAAGCTGGGCCGCTAAACATAGTATTTGAACTGGCCCAACTATGTGCAACCTGCCCACCTGTTTGACTACGTTTATCTCAAGATTTTAATATGCTAATTGTGAAAGAAAATACTTCAGTGAACGAAATTATTTCCCTCTTTTGGTAAAAAAAATATTTTATGCCAACCAAATAATAAAAAATGAATTATTCCCCAAATGTATTTTCACTACATCATACCAAACACATCTTACATTAAATTATTTGCCTTACCATTTTGTTTTGACACACTATTTTTGCATATTATAACACTTACCTGATTTAAAAAAAAATCTATACATTACACTGACATTTATAAATAAATTTCTTCAGAATTTTCCATCAATTCTGGTATAGAGCTGGAAAAATATACGACTGATTTTGAATAAGTAGGTTTCTTGCTTAATATTTTTGTGTTTGTATGTAAGTAAAAAATATTATTTTAAAAACATTTGTATATAATCTAGGCAAATACTATGGAAAGTGGGGCTAAGGGGTAGTATTGTTAGTTAAAATTAGAACAATATTGATAAAAATAAGTAAAAATAAGAAAATAACTTATCAAATAACTGATGTGTCGTGGCAACCCATGGACTGACTACGGTGCAAATCGTTTAGCCCGATTGCTTCCGAAGGATCCACAACACTCCCAAACACTTGCAATAATGACTGAAAATTTGGAGTTTGCACAAACTGATTTGCCCAGAAAAATAAAAGGAGAAAAAAAATTTGAAGAAGAAGATATGTTTTTTGTATGTTGTGTATTTCACCAAAGGAAGACCTCCAAATATATTATATAGATATGAAAAAGTGAACGTTTTAGGACAAGGAAATAAATTAGCCATCGGTTATGACCATAATGACCAAATAATACTCACTTAATTCGTCACTTAATTCTGTAGGTTACAAATCTGAATAATGGGTCACTTAATTCCATACGTTACGAATCTGCACAATAAATCCCATGGAATGAATCTGCACATATTCAGGTAAGGATATATTTGGATAATTTCTGATAAGCTTAAAACTTGTAAAATTATATTTTGCAAAATCAAATTTGAATAAGACCTCACGTGTATCTCAGCGCAAGGGAGGGGGGGTGACAAATCGACCCATTTTGCTTTGCGAGCTCAATTCTTATGTGCGCGAGGTCTCTCTCTTGTTCTAACCCATTTACTAACCTCACAATGCACATTTCAATATAAGGAGGAAGAGAAACATCCAAAGTGTTTGGCCCAGTGGCCAATACATTAGGGTATTGCTGTCTGAGGTTCCGTGTTGAGTCCTCTGATCAGCGAGAGTGGAACTGTGTTCCCCCAAAAAAATCCCTCCATACGCGTAGGGCCAAGCGGTGTATACTAATCCGTAGGGCCAGGCCAGAGGTGGGGTTTTCTGGGGTATGGGGTCGTAATGCGGTGGGACCAGTCACTTTAAAAAGTTTACCCTACCTTAGTTTTATCCAAAGTGTTTGGCCCAGTGGCCAATACATTAGGGTATTGCTGTCTGAGGTTCCGTGTTCGAGTCCTCTGATCAGCGAGAGTGGAACTGTGTTCCCCCAAAAAAATCCCTCCATACGCGTAGGGCCAAGCGGTGTATACTAATCCGTAGGGCCAGGCCGGAGGTGGGGTTTTCTGGGGTATGAGGCCGTAATGCGGTGGAACCAGTCACTTTAAAAAGTTTACCCTACCTTAGTTTTAATCCAAAGTGTTTGGCCCAAAGGGCCAATACATTAGGTATTATTGCCTGAGGTTCCGTGTTCGAGTCCTCCGATCGGCGAGAGTGAACTGTGTTCCCCCAAAAAATCCCTCCATACGCCGTAGGCCAAGCGGTGTATACTAATCCGCAGGGCCAGCCGAGGTGGGGTTTTCGGGTATGGGGCCGTAATGCGGTGGGATCACCACTTTAAAAAGTTTACCCTACCTTAGTTTTATCCAAAGTGTTTGGCCCAAGGCCAATACATTAGGTATTACCGTCCTGAGGTTCCGTGTTGAGTCCTCTCGATCGAGAGTGGAATCGTGTTCCCCAAAAAATCCCTCCATACGCCAGAGGCCAAGCGGTGTATACTAATCCGTAGGGCCAGGCCGAGGTGGGGTTTTCTGGGGTATGGGTCAAATGCGGTGGGACCACCACTTTAAAAAGTTTACCCTACCTTAGTTTTATCCAAAGTGTTTGGCCCAAAGGCCAATACATTAGGTATTGCTGCCTGAGGTTCCGTGTTCGAGTCCTCTCGATCGAGAGTGGAACTGTGTTCCCCAAAAATCCCTCCATACGCGTAGGCCAAGCGGTGTATACTAATCCGTAGGGCCAGGCCTGAGGTGGGGTTTTCTGGGTATGGGCCGTAATGCGGTGGGACCAGTCACTTTAAAAAGTTTACCCTACCTTAGTTTTAGTCCGCTTGGGCAGCTCAATTGGTTTCAAGGGGGATATTTGGAATAAGAGACCAAGGATCGAATCCCGTCAGCGGCAGTGTGGGGGTTTCTTCTTGAAATAAAGGAGGGCCCCTTGTGCGCAGCGTGGTACTGGTCTAACCTTTGAAATCAATTGAGTCACCATGATTTACCTCCTTCACAGACCTGTCGGACCGGGGTGTGGGGGCTCCTGGGGTGGGAGATTCCACCTTTAGGAATAAGGAAGAGAAACTTTCCACTATGAAAGTGCATTTCACATAAGACAAAAATGAGTAAAAGAAAAGGGACCCACAAAGATTATTTGGCTTTGCATTATATAAAACAAGAGAATAATGAAAAATAGGTAAATAACTCCAACAGTCCCCACTAATGCAAATGTAAAGAATATGAATAAATTCGGGGTAAAAGGAAGGAACATGTACTTAAGTGTTTTTATTTTTCAATTTGAATTAACACATGGTGACATGAGGCAACAACTAATATCCAAAAATTGAAGTACTCTTGAATTGATTGGACATAAGTTGAGACTCTCACAACACATACTATATCCTTGTTTTTGTGCAAACTTCGCGATACTAACAACGTGCTTTTATGATCATGCACACACATTGGGTCAAATGAGTGTTCTAGAAAGACGGCTCAAGTCTTTCATAAAAGTCGACTACACATTAACTCTCACGTAGGTGATTCCATAAAGTCTATCTCAAAATAGACCATATTAAGGTTATGGAATTATTAAGAGCAAATAAGCTCAACCTTATAAATATTGTCACGGGTCATAGGGATAGAAAATTTAGTGTATATTTACGGCCTATATGGCTTCGTTTGACCACAAACGAATATCCACCATATTACCTCAATACATGGCTTTAGCCCCATCCCCTCAATGTTTCAAGGATCATTTTTCTTGCCAACCCCTTGGTTAAAGGATCCGGCAAATTTCTTTCGGACCTTACATATTCCAAGGAGATAAGATGACACCATGTTTCAATAACTGTTTAACTACACCATGTCTTATGCGAATATGTCTCATTTTTCTATTGTACACACTATTCTTTGCAATTCCAATTGTCTCATGTGAATCACAATGTAAAGAGACTGGTGAAGCTTGTTTTCCCCACAACAGCACATCTGCCAAAAGGTTGCTCAACCACTCAACTTCTTGCCCTGTCAACTCAAGAGCAATAAACTCAGAGTTCATGATAGAACGTGATATACAAGTCTGTTTGAAAGACTTCCATGAAATAGCACTTGCACCCAAAGTAAACACGTAGCCATTGATGAAGTCAGTTACCTAATTCGCATCACAAAAACCTTCTAAAACAGCACGAAATTTATTAAAATGCAAACACCAATCGATAGTACCTCTCAAATACCTTAACAAACAATGAAGAGCACTCCAATGTTCACTACTGGGACTATGTGTATATCTACTTAATCTACTAACAACATAAGCAATATCATGCGGAGTATAATTCATGAGAAACATTACACCCTCTAATTATTTTAACATATTCAGTTTGAGAAACACTAGATTCTTTATTCTTTCTCAAGTGTATGCTAGGATCATAAGGAGTTTTCACTAGAGCAACATCACAATCAAACTTTTTCAATATCTTCTCAATGTAATGAGACTAACACAAAAAAAGCCATTAACAGTTCTTTTGATTTTAATTCCTAAAATCACATTTGCTTCTCCAAGGTCTTTCATTTCAAACTTAGAAGATAAAAGGTTCTTAATCTCATTAACAACATTCACATTAGGGCCAAAGATTAACATGTCATCCACATATAAGCATATAATCACAAAATCTGATCCTATCATTTTAGAATAAACACAGGTATCAGAAGCATTAAAAATAAAATCATCATCCCCTAATATGCTATTAAACTTTTCAGATCACTGCTTAGGTGCCTGCTTTAGGCCATTAAAGGACTTTCTCAATTTGCATACTTTATCTTTCTGTCCTGGGACCACAAAACCTTCATGTTGTGTCATATAGATCTCTTCCTCTAAATCACCATTTAGAAAAGCCGTTTTAACATTCATTTGGTGTACTACTAAACTATGAATGACGACTAAGGCAATAAGAGTTCTAATGATCGCTATTTCAGTCACAAGAGAACAAGTATCAAAGTAATCAACACCTTGCTTTTGGTTAAAGCCCCTAATTACAAGTCTAGCGTTATATTTATCAATTTACCATCATGTCTCAATTTCTTCTTAAATATGCACTTGTTACTTATGGGTCTAGAACCTTTAGGGAAATCATGTAAGTCGCAAGTGTGATTAGAAATTATAGAGTCTAATTCACTTTTAATGGCCTCTTTTCAAAACATAACATCTATTGACCTCATTGCTTCATCATAAGTCTTAGGGTCTTCTTCCATTAGGTAGATAGAAAATAATTCATCATTTAAAACTTTAATATCACAATTCTCAGTCAAGAAAGCAGTAATAAAATCAGGACCAAAGCTAGTCTCAATTCTACGTCTTTTACTCATTTAAAGTTCAATTTCATACTCATTATCAACAACATTAGAAGAAGACACAACATGAGAATTAACATGCATATATGTAGAAGTATTATTTTGCATATCACTAAGCACATTAATTTTCAAAGGAAAGACATGCTCAAAAAAATCTGCATCTCTAGATTCACAAATAGAATAATCATTCAAAGAAATAAACATATATGCAGCACTATTTTGAGCATAATCAATAAAAACAGTGTCAAAAGTTTTAAATCCTACATTTACCTGTTTGAAATCAGGTAGCCCAACCTTAGCCAAACACCCCCACACTTACAGAAATTTCAAGTTAGGGGAAAATCATTTCCACAACTCATATGGAGTCTTGTCTAACATCTTATGAGGGACTCTATTAAGAATAAAACATGCAGACAAAATAACCTCCCTCACATGTTGCTAGATAGACCCGAACTTAAAAGCATAGAGTTCATCATTTTCTTAAGGGTTTGGTTTTTGCGTTCAGCTACACCATTTTGTTGGGGAGTATAGGGAGCACAACCTCATGTATATTATCATTTTCTCTCAAAAATCCTCTAGAGTATTAGTACTATATTCACTGCCCCTATCAGATCTAAGTCTCTTAGTTTTCTGTCTAATTGATTTTCTACTTTTGCTTTGAATTTCAAAAATATGCTTTCAGCCTCATCTTTAGACTTAAGAAGATATGCCATAGTGTATCTAGAAAAGTCATCAACAAAAGTAATGTAATACTTCTTTCCACCCACCTTTACTAACAATGTTCTTGATATCAGCTAAGTCTGAATGTATTAGTTCAAGCAATTCTGTCTTTCTACTAGTAACAATTTTAAATGATTTATTGGCGTGCTTTGTTTCTACACATACATAACACTTACAAAATTTATCAACTTTTATCGCAGGGAATAATTCCGATTTTCTAAGTCTTTTAATAGAAGTAATATTAACATGACCTAGCCTACCATGACATAAATCAACATACTCAGCAATATAAGCAGAACTGAAAATATTTGCGTTATTGATTGTCTTTTGAACAATATTCAGTACAAACAACCCCCCACTAAGATACCGCTTTTCAACAAAGTTTTCTACACAAGAAATAATTATTTTATCTGATTCAAAAATAAGTTTAAGGCCTCCTTTGTTGAGAAGTGCACTAGAAACTATATTTCTACGAAGGGAGGGAACGTACAAAACATTGTTAAAGGCTAAAGTTTTTCCAGAAGTTAACTTAAGCAGGATTTTTCCTTTACCCATAACTCCAACAGTAGTGAGTTACCCATGTAGACACACTCGCTATCAATAGACTCCTCAATGTTATGGAACAACTCCTTATTAGCACAAAGATGCCTTAAAGCGCCTGTGTCCAGCACCCAATCAGTCTTGTTGGTCACCAGATTCTTCAACGACCACAACAACAATCACTTCATTATCCTCACCAAGATTAGCTTGGGCAGCACCTTGTCCTCTCTACTTTGAGTTTTGTCCTTGTCTTTGATAGCATTGAGCAACCCTGTGACCAAGTTTTCCACAGACGAAACAAGGTCACTTTGACTTCTGAATTTTGCTTTCCGACTTGTTGAAATGATTCTTCTTTTTCCCATTTCTCCTTTTGGGACTTTCTTCTGTTTGCCTTTGAACCTGTCTTTCACAACAATATCAGAAATTTCCACAAGGTTAGCTTTAAAGGAATTAAGAAAAAAAGCTTCTATCTTATCTTTGAAACGGTTTGCCTCCTCAGTCCACATGTCACTAATCAGTTCCTGGAGAGTTAAATTCTTGTTTTTATGCTTCAGTTGGTTCTTGTAATCACTCCAAGACGGTGGGAATTTTTCAAGCAGAACATTGGCCTGAAAAATCTCTCACATCTTCATGCCCTCGGTAAGAACATCAACAATAAAGTTCTCATACTCCTGTTCCATAATTGGTTTATTGTTAACCATCTGAAACTTAATCCACTGGCCAACAACATACTTCTTCTTCCCTACATCATCAATACCATATTTCATTTTCAAACTGTCCCATATTTCCTTAGCAGATTTATTAGTAATAAATAGATCAAACAGAGGGTTAGTCATATAGTTCAACATATGTTCTCTAACATTTTTGTTATCCTTTTCAAATTTCTTTTTAGCAGCATCATCAACAACCACAATAGCAATAGTGTTAGAAACATCAGTAGTATTGTTAGGAACATCAACAGGTGGTTCGTCAAATAAAACATAAGCAACTTCTAATTGTTCAAAGAAAATCAAAAGCTTTTCAGACCAGCGTTTAAAATTGTTTCCATCCAGAGGTTTAAGTTTTAATAAATCAGGAAGGGTTTTGTTCAATGAAATAGCCATCGTCTTATCAATATTGTATAAATCGCTTTCAAATTGTTAGTTAAAATTAAAACTATATTGATAAAAATAAGTAAAAATAAGAAAATAACTTATCAAATCACCGTTGTATCGTGGCAAACCACTGCATTGAAAGTGATTTCGGATAGACTATGGTGCAAATCGTTTAGCCCGATCGCTCCTCAAGGATCTACAACACTCTCAAACACTTGCGCTAGTGGGTGGAGGTTTGGAGTTTGCACAAACTGATTTGCTCAGAAAAAATCGAAGGAGAAAAAGAACTTTGAAGAAAAAGATATGGTTTTTGTATGTTGTGTATCTCACTAAAGGAAGACCTCCAAATCGATCTGTTTTGCCTTGAGAGCCCAATTCTCATGTGCGTGAGGCCCCTCTCTTATTCTAGCCCATTTACTAACCTAACAATGCACAATTCAATATAAGGAGAAAGAGAGGACTTTCCGCCACCAATGTGGTATAAAGTTCATTTCACATAAGATAATTAGATAAGAATGAGTAAATGAAAAGGGACTTAGAAAGATTATTTGGCTTTGCATTATTTAGAACAAGAGAATAATGACAAATAGGTAAATAACTCCGACAGTGGTGTGGGATGGTGGGGGTTGGGGCTACGAGGGTGGGGTGAAGATGAGGTGTGTTGGAGGGCAGGTAGGAACTTGTGTTTTCTACTTTCACTACGAAAGTCATTTTCCTCATTTTCAAGGAACTTATTTTCCTAGAGAAAATGTTTTCCAATGATTTTGACCAACTGAACATAAAAAAAATTAAAAAATATTTTTCACCATACCGAACAAAACCTAAGCCTGAATTCAAGAACCCAAATAATTAAAAAACGACAAACCGCATACTATAACCTATTGAAACGAGAAGAAAATTAAATCTCGTGCTTGCTTGGTATTGATGTTGGAGTAAATAACACTTTACTCCCGTAAGAAATAAAACTATTTTTACCTTTTAAATGGAATAATACCATTTTGATCTTAAATCAACGGCAAGAAAATGAACTGGGTCATTATATATATTTACAGAAGGCCAAAAATAACACTTAATTAAGAGTAGTTTGTGTGTATAGATGCTACAATTCACCAGCACAAAGATGGAAACACATGGAACCTCAACCTAAGAAGGAATATACAGGACTGGGAGATGGAAAAACTGATCAGCCTTGTAGCAGCACTTCATAATGCTACAATCAACAACCTTATGCCAGACCAGCTAAAATGGGGAGATAGGAGGAAGGGGGAGTTTTCAGTTAAGGTTGCATATAAACTTCTAGGCCCTTAGAATGCAATTACAACTCATTGGCCTTGGAAGCTTATTTGGAAAGTCAAATTACCCCTTAAAATTAGTTGTTTCAGCTGGACAACACTACATGAAGCATGCTTGACTAAAGATAACCTAGCCAGATGGCAAATAGGTGCTATGTGTGCTTGAAGGTAGCAAAGTCACACACCCACCTTTTTATACACTGTCCAGTGGCAACAGAGTTATGGAATATGTTTTTTTTTTTACTCTTTGGATTCAATTGGGTCATGCCACAGTGTATCAGGGATGTTTTTGAAAGCTGGAGTTGCTGGAAAGTTGATAGCACCATCAAGAGAATCTGGAAGATGATACCTGCTGCTATTTTTTGGAGCATCGGGAATGAAAGAAATAGGAGATGCTTTGATGGAATATCAACTTCCTTCCAATCTTTAAAAGCTAAATGTCTTATGTTTTTGTATAGTTGGGTTTACTTGTCCCCAATAGATTCCCCTGTTACCTTCATGAACTTTATCAATTCCTTAGCTCTTAACTAGATATATACCGGAGATGATAAGTTCCTTTTGCTACTCTACTTTTGTAACCACTATGCATCCACTTGATGTCAGCAATGAAATTACTTACTTCATCAAAAAAAAATTGATTGCCAATTTGATCTCCAGTACACTAGGAAAAAAAAGTCGCTTAGGGAGTTCAGATTGAAAATACTTTAGAAATCTTACAAGTTGAGCTTTAGGAGCCACAACCATGATGGTATAAAACGGAAGAACTGCTGCTGTTCCCACCGTGAAAGCAGTAGACGCAATTTCAGAACTTGGAAACCCTGCAAAAGAACATAGAAACTTAACTAAAAGCTTGCAAGTGTCACACTTACCCAATGTTAGTAGCTTGCAAAAAAGTCTGCCGAAGGCAGAAGCTAATCCATACAATAGGGTCAAGGAAGAATAATAGCTCCATGAGGAAGACGATTACTCTCAAAGCACCTATAGCAAGTGTTACTCTAAGTGTGCACAAAGCACCACTGAAACTTCAGTACTTTATAGTTCATTAAAACTAACGACAAAATAGTGGCTTTTTAAACGTATATATTCTCTTCAAAAGAAAAAAACAATGGATGAGACTATAAATCCCAACTGCGGCAAAAACTTAACTAAGCACACATTTAAAACTACTTTGTCATGAACATCCAAAGACAGAGACAAATGATTACTAAGAATGGAGTTTGTAAGAAAGTAATTACAGCAAGCAGACACCATGGAGCTTTTTCTTTGCGAAAGAGTTCTTTGAAGATTTAGTTGAATAATGATTCTTGATCCTCCCAGAGAACTCCCTCTGCTGCTAAGCTTGGTTCCGAATTCACCAAGTTGTTGACTTAAAAGGTCAGACTTCATTTCTCTAAGAGCAAGAGAGGAAGGCTGGTTTCTCTGGTTATTCGGAGGGACTTTTGATGTCAAGGTTGGTGCCCAGCAGTTCATCTGCAACTAGTAATGGTTACTTTCTGGAAAAGAAATTCTAGATTTGTAAAGAAAAATGACTGCCCGAAAAGTAGTAAAATTTCATAGTAGCCTCCAACGTTTTAGGTTCAATGCATAGCAAAACCTTATTTCTTTGTAGCCCCCAGTAGTGCATAATTCCGAAAGGTGTGCTAGACCTCACATTGATCTAATAGACCTTCAATTTGCCAGGCCTTCAGACACTAGTATGCCTCAATCTTCAAATATCTCTATAACTACGTAGGCTTAATAGTGAACGCAAACCTGCTGATAGATTCGATTGATGACTTAAATAAAAAGAAAGATGTTGAGAGAAAGTCTTAAAATGCGCTCCAATGATAGATTGAAGATGAATATGTTGGACTTTCCACTACGCTTCTCATGTTGATCTAGATGATAAAAAGGCTTCCTTGTGAAAAAGGAGTAGAGACCTAGCTTTGTGCCATTTGCCCACAACATCTATTCCGACGAAGAAGTTAAAGCAAACACTCGTTTCTGGTTGCTCAATAACATCAGCCTAAGACCTTACTCCGTGCACAAAGTTCTCCTCTGCTAGTGCCAGTGGAGGGAAGAGTAGGCATATATATACACGCTTCCCCTTGTATTTTGCAAAGAGACTATTTACATGTCTATATCCCTAACCTGTATATGGGTTGGTTAACAATATCTGCCTAAAGTATTAAGAGAGTGCAGCTTATAAGCACTTTTGGTTTACCTTATTATTCAAGTGCTTCTAACACAAAATCGATCAAAAGTCATTAGTTGGTCACTCCAACTTATGAGTTTTCAGCTAATAAGCAATTTTGGTTTGAACGACATTTTGCACAACTTTTATTCCTAATATTTTTTGTAATATCTAAAATACCATTCCTAAAGAAAACACTCCTAGTTCTCTCCCTATTCCATTTCCGCCATTCGTTTTTTTTTTTTTCGATTTGAAGATAGTTTTAGCTATGTCTTGTAAGCATGGCATTTCAGTTATCTAACTTCTAGTTCTGACTAGATACACCAAAAACTTATTTTCAGTTTTAGTAGTTCTATCAAAACACGTGTCTACTTATTGTTAAAATCAGCTCCATCACTTAAAATTGTTTTTTGTTTATCAGCTCCATCACTTATTTTCAATTTTGTTTTTTTTTTATCACTTAAAATCAGCTAAGCCAAACATGCTCTAATTATAGTTTAACTGCTCTTCTGCGGCCATCTGCAATGGTGCTTAATTTCTGCTGATCAAATCAGCCCCCCTTCAAAGTTTTAAGGGTAACCTACTGGAACTAAATTTTTACAAACTACAATTAGCATGCATGCTAGCATTATACCACCCCAAATCTTAACCAAAGGCAATTATTTCAGTTTTATTAAGAACAGAAGTTGTAACTGATATTTCTCAGAGTAGAACAACTCAACCAAATTGACAGGATAAAAACATGGACAATCAAACTTCAATCTTGAATGAGTCACACAGTGTAAGATCTGCCTACTGTAAGTAACATTAAACATTGACAGGATGGACTATTCATTATGATCATCTAAGCTCAACACTATTTTTTTCTAGAAGGGAAGTCCCAGAAGTTAAATCAAACAAATGAATGTTTACTCCACTACCAAGAAACTTTAAGCTCATTCATTGCTTACCTCATTAGGATAGTTTCTTCCAACTGAATGTTTGATTGAAATCTTGTCTTTTGTTTCCACATTCCTTCAAAGCTTAGCTCTTGCATTCATCAGATTTTGTTATTCTTTAGTTGGTATATCTTTTCTTTAAATAAACTTTAGTTTCCACATTTTACCAGCGTCTCGAACCTATCAAAAGAATCCATGCGCTGAGAGATGATAAATAAGGTCACTGAGGCAAGTTGTACCTTTCGCTTTCGAGTAATGCTCAATGACATCATCGACTAACTTGTCAAAACTTGGTATATATCCATGAAGACCTTCTGAAAGACCAAATCCAGGATAATCCATGGCAAATACTCCATAACCGGAAGATGCTAATTTTCTTGCAATGCCTAAAAAGCAAGACAAGTTTCAGGAACGATCTTCCAAGAAATACTAGTCTGAGACTTAAAACGTGTTTGCCAACCACAAACCTTCAACAAAAAATGTGCATGTATCACCATAACCATGACAAAAGTATACCATGGCTTTGGGGGGACTTGTCTCTGGAAGCCAACTTTTGGAGAATGTTAAACAAAGCAGCCCATTCTCGGCTGCTTTTTCTTACCAAACAAATAAGTGTATATATGGTATATATATTATAGTATATTGTAGTATAAAAGGTTACCTTAATTAGTGTTATACACCTACCATAATTGTATAGGTAGAATTATGGTAAAATAAGGATTTAGAAGTAGAATAGGAAAATGATTTTCCTATTATAGAAATATGTAACTTGTATATATATCTATTCAATCAATGAAAATAATCAAGGGGATTATTTCTTTCATGGTATCAAGAGACTAGGTCTAAACAAAAGTTTTCTTCTCTCAAACTTTTGCCTCCTCTTTGGCCGAGAACCCCCCCTTTCCCTCGGGTTTTTCTCTCCAAATATCTCGTCTTCCGCTCTCAAAAACCTCTCTTAAATTTATGCTCCTTCTTTGTTATTTCAAATATGTCTAAGAACAATTTTCACCCTGCCCTCACGGTTTCCAATATCAAGCTCAGTGTCCCTATTGTCCTTGAGATGGAAAACGTTCAATATGCACTGTGGGCGGAGTTGTTTAAAATTCACGCTATCTCTTATCAAGTTCTTCATCACATAATTCCTCCCGCTAGACCCCTTCCTGCGGAGGATCCTGAGGTATGGATTACACTTGATGCTACCGGTCTTCGGTGGATATACGCCACTATTTCAGTGGACCTTCTACAGACGATTATGGAGCCCGATACCACGGCTATGGCTGCATGGAATAGATTGCGTGACATATTCCAAGACAACCAACATTCCCGTATCGTCACACTTTCGGCGAGAATTCTCTCTAGTTCGAATGGGCGTATTTCAACGTTTACGCATATTGCAAGAAACTAAAGGAATTGGTGGATCAACTCCGTAATGTTGGCGCACCAAGTAACAAATAATCGCCTAGTTCTACAATTGGTTGCTTGGCTTTGGAGGCCTATAATGGTGTTGGAACTCTCCTTCGCCAAAGCAACCCTCTTCCCGACTTTCATCAAGCCCGCTCCATGCTGACGTTGGAAGAAGCCGGTTTGGCAAAAAAGGCGGCTACCGGAGGAAGCCCAGTTGTCATGGTGGCATCCTCTCCTAGTCCTTCGGGTTTTGTTAATAATTCGGGTCAAAACCATATTAATGGTGGAGGCAAGAATAATCGCAAAAATAACAAAAACCGCGGGGGCAAACGAGGCGGTTCGGGTGGCGGTGATCAACAAACAGGATGTGGGTCCCATCCGGGGTACAATGGCCCACCACCACCCTGGGCCCAAAGAAATGGCAAGGCGGCACCCGCACCCTCCAAAGAAGAAACCGCCACGGCCAGCTGGTCGCTGCCAGCCCAGGCCCAATACCAGCAGTTGGCGCCCATCGCCAGCCGCCCAAAGAATGGCACCTACAGCAGAATGACCCGCCCAAAGACGGCCAGGAGTCCTTGGGCCCCGTCCTCCGCAAGCCCATCATGCAGCAGGCCCCACTCAAACCGATATCGAGGTCGCGATGCACACGTTGGGATTATCCCAACCGGACCCAAATTGGTACATGGACACCAGGGCCACGACTCACATGACTTCTGAATCAGGTACTCTCTCATCTTATTCCAATTTGAGCACCCCTCGGGGGATAATTATTGGTAATGGCAGTTCTATTCCAATTCTAGGGTATGGTCAGAAAACATTATCTCCTCCTAATCCACCACTCCTCTTGAAAAACACTTTACATGCTCCTAAATTAATTAAAAATTTAGTGTCTGTCCGAAAATTCACAAATGACAATTTGCTTTCGTTGAATTTGATCCTTTCGGTTTCTCTCTGTGAAGGATTTCAAGACGGGAGTCATCTCATGAGGTGTGATAGTAGGGGATCTGTATCCTATCATGCCCGGTTTGATCCATCGAGTCCAAATTTGCCATCGCCTTGCAGCCATCTCTCCTTCCATGTGGCATGCTCGTCTGGGTCATCCTGATCTGCTATTTTATCGACTTTAAATAAAAATAGCTTTATTTCTTGTAAGGGTACAAGTCGTACTCCAATTTGTCAGTCTTGTTCATTAGGAAAAATTGTTAAGTTGCCATTTGTAGACTCCAATTCCCATACTTCTATGCCATTTGACATTATTCATAGCGACTTATGGACATCTCCTGTTCTTAGTTCAATGGGTCATCGATATTATGTTTTCTTTTTAGATGATTATTCTAGATTTTTGTGGACGTTTCCAATTGCGAATAAATCACAAGTGTTTTCCGTCTTCATAAAATTTAGAGCGTTCATTCGTACTCAATTCGAAAGAGAAATAAAAAATATTCAATGTGATAATGGGAAAGAGTATGACAATAGGGAGTTTCGAGAGTTTTGCGCTACTCATGGGATAAATTTTCGTTTTTCATGTCCTCATACATCTTCACAAAATGGGAAAGCCGAACGCAAAATTCGTTCCATAAATAACATTGTCCGAACGCTCCTAATACATGCCTCCATACCTCCATACTTTTGGCATCATGCTCTACAAATGCCACATATCTTCTTAACATAATTCCTTCTAAGGGTCTGACATATTCTTCCCCCCTAAAAATACTATATAATAAGAATCCATCTTATTCTCACCTTCGGATTTTTGGGTGCTTGTGTTATCCGTTATTCCCATCCACCACAATTAACAAACTTCAGGCTCGGTCTACTCCGTGTGTATTTTTGGGTTATCCAATCATCGTGGTTATAAGTGTTTTGATTTATCCTCCAAGAAAATCATAATCAATCGCCATGTCATTTTCGATGAAACTCAATTTCCATTTACGAAAGTTCATACTCCCGAACCTAAGTCATATAATTTTTTGGATGACCAAATATCCCCGTATATTATTCGGAATTTTTCGGACATCCCCCGTACCCAAAATCCTCCAGCGGGCCCATCGCCCGCCCAACAAGATCGCCACACCCGCTATTCCAACATCGAATAGCTCCAAAGAATCGGGCCGGCCAGCCCAGCTCGAACTCGTCCGTGGCGAGTCCAAACTGGCCTGATTTGGGCCAAGAAAGCCCATCGTCAGCCGATCGCTTCGAGCCCAGAAAATTCCCTTAATTCTTCCTCGAGTCATAGACCGGTCACTCGTAGTCAGCGGGGTATTTTTACACCTAAAAGACATTTTAATTTACATTCTGATGTCTCTAAATCCCCCTTGCCCCGCAATCCTGTATCCGCATTAAATGACCCTAATTGGAAAATTGCTATGACTGATGAATATAATGCTCTTATTGATAATAAGACGTGGGAGTTGGTGCCCCGTCCATATGGTATTAATATTATCGTGTCTATGTGGATTTTTGCTCATAAGGAGAATTCAGATGGGTCCTTTGCTCGGCATAAGGCGCGACTTGTTGGTGATGGTAAGACTCGGCGAGTTGGTATTGATTGTGGTGAGACGTTTAGTCCGGTGGTCAAACCGGCTACCATTCGTGACCGCATTTAGCTTGGCTCTTTCAAAGACTTGGCCGATTCATCGCTTAGATGTCAAGAATGCTTTTCTACATGGAGATCTCAAGGAAAACTTGATCTATATGCATCAGCCGTTGGGTTTCAGGGATCCCAACCGACCTCATCATGTCTGTTTGTTGAAGAAGTCATTATATGGGCTTAAGCAGTCTCCACGTGCCTGGTATACACGATTTGCTGATTTTGTTTCGACTATTGGGTTCACACACAGCAGGTCAGACAATTCTTTGTTCATCTACCGCCGTGGTTCGTCATTGGCCTATATTCTGTTATATGTGGATGATATCATCTTGACTGCCTCCTCCGATGCTTTGCGTCAGTCTATCATGGCCATGCTCAGTTCTGAATTTGCTATGAAGGACTTAGGGCCGTTGAGTTATTTTTTGGGGATTGCCGTCAAACGTCATTCAGATGGCTTATTTTTGTCTCAACGGAAGTATGCTGCTGAGATCATCGAAAGGGCTGGGATGTCATCCTATAAGTCCACTTTCACGCCAGTTGATGCAAACCCAAAGCTAAGTGCCACAGCAGGTGCACCATACGAGGACCCGACCCGCTATCGCAGTCTTGCAGGGGCCCTCTAGTATCTTACCTTTACCAGACCAGATATTACATATGCAGTACAGCAGGTGTGTTTATTCATGCATGACCCCAGAGTTGAGCACATGAATGCAATCAAACGCATCATACGGTATATTCAGGGGACACTGGATTATGGTTTGCACTGTATCCTTCATCTACATTCACACTTGTCTCTTACGGATCTTTGATTGGGGTGGTTGTCCCGACACCGCAGACGGCCGACTTCGCCATCAGTATGTTCCTTGGCAACAACTTGGTCTCATGGTCGGCAAAACGTCAAGCAACTCTGTCACGCTCCAGTGCAGAGGCAGAATATCGAGGGGTAGCGAATGTGGTCTCCGAGTCATGTTGGCTACGTAATTTGCTTTTGGAGCTTCATTGTCCCATTCAGAAGGCAACCTTGGTATATTGCGATAACATTAGTGCCATCTACCTTTCAGGTAACCCAGTTCAACACCAGCGCACCAAGCATATCGAAATGGACATTCACTTTGTCCGTGAAAAGGTTGCAAAAGGTCAAGTTCGTGTATGTCATGTCCCATCTCGTTATCAAATTGCAAACATCTTTACAAAGGGTCTACCAGCGGTTCTTTTTGAAGATTTTAGGGACAGTCTCAGCGTTCGAAAATCGCCGCTATGATCAAGTGGTGTGTTAAACAAAGCAAACCCATTCTCATTTGCTTTGTCTTACCAAACAAATAAGTGTATATATGGTATATATATTATAGTATATTGTAGTATAAAAGGTTACCTTAATTAGTGTTATACACCTACCATACTTGTATAGGTAGAATTATGGTAAAATAAGGATTTAGAAGTAGAATAGGAAAATGATTTTCCTATTATAGAAATATGTAACTTGTATATATATCTATTCAATCAATGAAAATAATCAAGGGGATTATTTCTTTCAGAGAAGATTTCCATTCCTCGAGAATTAACCTCAAATGACTGCGCCACCAAATTTCAAAGAACTATGTAATGTAAATCATATAACAAATCATGAATTTTATAGAAAAATGCTAATATATGTTGCTATAAATGAACCACATACTTGTAGGTTGCTACCACCTTCATTCCATTCGTTTCACAAAAATTAGAACTCTTTAACCAAAACAGACCTTGTCAGAGTTATTTTCTTTCCCCTTAAAATTTGTAGAACGACACATATTACATTTACATAGAGAATAACTACATTTAAAGTAACTAATCTCTCTTAAATTATTCAAATACTTTGAAACCGAGTCTCTTTTGATGTCCTGAAATTATATTCATACTGCATGGTCCTCCATAATCTTAGAAAAAATAAACCCCTCTTGACTATTAGAGAAAAAAGATGAACATATTTTGTCGTACTCTAATTAGAACTAAATATGAAAAATGAAATGAAAATGGACGGATGATTGATTGAGACTTTGCACACATAATAGCTATCCAGCCATCAGAACATTTTCAACAAGACTGGATAAAAAGAATGTAAGAGCAAAAGTTTACCACCTCCATCTTCAATACAGCATGGGGCATCTGCGTGAAAGCAATAAGCAATCATTAAATCGATACAAACGACAAGTAAGAAACATGCCACTTCCTAAAAGGATTCAGTTCCTCATGGGCACTATCGACGGTCACAGAAAAATGAGAAAGATAAAGAAAAAGAGTTTATTTAAGTCTCAACTGTCAAGACTAGATTGCACATGTATAAACAATTTTTGGTCACATAAATTATATCATTCTTCATCATACATCAACAACAAGTGACCCTTCATTATTTTAAGAATCGAAAGAGGAAAGAGAACAGAAATCACTAAATTTTCATCTGGTAGTAAACTGAGTTTAGGCAATTTATAACTGTGTTTTTGAGTTAGTAAAATTAGAAAAAATGTATCACTGCTGTCTATTTTTAATCAGTAAAATGTATTACTGCTGTTTTAACAGACTAATGACAGAAAAAGGGAATGGTCAATCTTGTTATGCCCTTTAACTGCTAAAGGTTAAATGTGAACTTATAGGTTCAATGAATAGTGAACAACTTAAATCCCTTCTCTTAGAGACGATCTATTTGTAGATGCTTCATATATTCCCGGCATAATATGCAAGTCTAAAAGGGCATTGGAAACTGTTATTACCCCTCTGAACATACTATCTGCAATCCACCAAGCTAGTTATACAATCCTATCAAGAAAAAGGGGGGAATTTTTTAAAAGGATTGCAGTCTATACAGCAAGATTTTAGGTTCCACGCTGCTAGTTCAATCTCTTTGAAGTTAACCTCAAGCGAAACCCTGTTGCCAATAATCAATCTCTAAGTCCTAAGTCACGGGTGCTTCTACTTACATCAACAAAACATGATGGTCTGTTCAGTCAATTAATCACTAATAACAGAAATAGGGAATGGTCAACCTTGGATTTCCCTTGAACTACTAAAGGTCAATAGTGAATGTATGATTTCAAATTGTGAACTACTTGAATCCCTTCTCTTCAATGATCTATTTGTGGATGCTACATATATATATATATATATATATATATATATATATATATATATATATATATATATATATCAATACTGAAGACGTAAAAATAGTGAAGCTCCTAAAACAAAGGATCCAGAATATTCCGGATCTAAGTATGCCTCTCGAAAAAGATTACTTAATCATAGAAACAGACGGAAGTTTCGAAGGCTGGGGTGCAGTATTGAAAGCAAAGACAAATAAATACTGTAGTAAGACTTCAGAACGTATTTGCGCATACCAAAGCGGAAAATACAAAGAAAAAGGTAACATGAGTAGTATAGACGCAGAAATACTAGCAGTAATATATGGATTAAATGCATTTAGACTTTATATTTTAAATAAAGCAGAAACATTAGTTAGAACAGATTGTGAGGCTATAGTTAAGTTTCACCAGAAAATTAACGATAAGAGTAGTAGTAGACGAAGGTGGTTAAACTTTTTAGATACCATCTCCATATATAACCTAGTTTTCGAACACATTAAAGGTAAAGATAATAACTTAGCAGACCAGCTTAGTAGGTTAACTATCACGACAGACAAGTCTAGAAAAAATATTAAAGTGTCTCCAGGCTAACGATATTTTTCTTTGTTTTCAGCATGAGTAGCACGGCAAAGAAGACTACAAAAGACAAAGGGAAAGACCCAGCCATACCTCAAGACACTTACAGACAATCAGTATTGGGGAACCTGAATTTCAGGCCCATATCTGCCCTTGAGACTCCCCCCTTAGAAAGACTAATTTTCGGTAAGAATAATTTAATATCTTACCCACCATCAAATATGACTTTTAAAGTTTTACCAGATTTTGTTATAGATAAACAACAAAGATGCCTTGTGGATAACTTATGGATTTCACACACAAGGAAAGACAATAGCCATTTTTTGGCCACTTTAAATAGTACTTGTTCTTATTTCCATGAAAAGAATTTAGAAAAACGTTTTAAATTTTACGTGGTAATTCATGGAAAGACTAAAGGAATATTTCAGACTTGGATTGAAGTGGTGGATTCAATTAAAGATATTAAAGCCCCACTATTCAAAGGTTTTAATGACTTTAATGAGGCCCTGGACTATGCAAGAGGAATACTTGGTCCAAATTACTACCTCTCTCCAGCTCTCAGACAAAATCCTAATCAGACCCCACAGTACAACATCAAAAAAGACACAGACAAGATTATTTTTTGTGACCATTGCAATGCAATGACAGAGTCTTTCAAAAGATTAAATCAGACCAAAGAAGAACTCCAGACCCAGAACATATATCTCCTAGAAAAGAACACAAAATTAGAATTACTTTTGAGACAAACCCAACAGAGTTCTCCATCTCAAAAAATGGATGAGACAGGTGTGCGTTCCCTTTTGAATGCAAAGAAACCTATTGTATCAGGTATAGATACAACTAGTCCGGTGCAAACGGTTGCCGGTAAAGACTTATCAAACCCGTTAATGGCTGCCACTTTGCCCAAAAGTGAAAATGAGGAAGCAACTTCCTCCAGACCTAGAAGAAGGCTCCCAAAGACTATAGTGGGATCCCCTCAGACAATAAGCAGACATACAAAAAAGAAGCAGCAAAAGAATATAGAGCAAATTATAAAAGACACACTGGAAAGAATTTTCCAAGAACAAATAATTAGTCAGACAAAAGAACCAGAGAAAGATATACATGTAACCAATATAGAATTAATAGAAGAAACACCGGTCCAAGTACAAAATTCAGGACAAGGTTCTAGTTCGGGAAATGTATTCAGAATAACAGAGGATCATATTTCGGACACAGGATCAGACGAGAATTATGAACAAGACGCACAGGACCCAAACGAGGCTTACGACTCAGGAATGAGTTTTGACTCAGTAGCCCTACATAATTTAGACACGTACAAAAAAAGCAACGGACAGCGTTTAAAGCTGGAAAGTGCCATTATTAGACAAAAACGTAAAGAAAAATCAGAAGACGGAAAGAAGAAAGGGACAGGACAGCATCTCTACTTTTGCAAAGTTTGTCAAACTTTACGGAAAGTAATATGCCACCAACAGAAGACGACAAAACCAGAAAGAAAGTTTTTTCAACAAAGCAGACAGCGACGATGGGGCCCCAAACGCACCCGGCCGAAAGCAAAAATTGAAAGATTCTTTGTGGAATTGAAGTCCGCAGCTGAAGTCCGGATATCTTAGTATAAATATAAGACTCCCACTTCTAAAGACAAGAGGCGAGCAAGTGCGAGCAAGTGTGAGCAATTGTGAGCAATCAAGAGAGAAAGTTTTAAACACCAGACAACTTCCTCCATTCCCCATATGTTTTCATCCTACACCCCCACTGTATAAATCCGAGAGTATGTAAGATAGTTTGTGTTATTACCTTCCTCAGTAGCAGTAGCGGTTTCCGGGACTCCCGAAAGGGAAATCCCATTGTACTTCTAGACATGTAAGTCTACTGAACTTTCAGTAGTTTATCTCCAAAACCATGTAAATTATGTTTGTTTTAAAGTTTTTAATGAAATCTTGCAGGATTGCAAGAAATGTTTATATCATGTTGTTATTTTTTCATCATGAATCTTGAGCTACTATTATAAATCGCTGCCATGAATGTCTAAATTACTGTTGAAATCTTTATCATAGTATGCCTAGACACAGTTATCTTCTTGACTTAGTATATGGTTCTCTGATAAGCTCCGTTATGATGTCCATGGATTAACCTGTAAATTTCTATGTCAACGGTGGTTGATTATTAGGCCTGTTGATGTCCGCTGAAGGACTGTTGTGGCCGCTTTTGGGTGTGGTTAAAGACGATAGACATAACTGGGGTAAAGCTTAAAGGAAGAGATGAACAGTAAAGAAGAAGAAGTGAATATGTATAGTATGCTGAAGAATAAATAGTAACGAAATATGAATGACAGGGATGATGAATAGTAACCTAGGGCTAGTGACTGGACAGAGTCCAGATTTAAAAAAAAAAAATTATATTTTATACTGGAGATAGACTCTGAATTATAAGACTTATATGTATGGAATGTTACAATGAGAGAGTACTGAGTAGGACCACACACCTATTGAAACAAAAACCATTGAAAAACGTCACACCTATTGAAACAAAAACCATTGAAAAACCACCCCCTCTTTATATATATATATATATATTTTATGGCAAGTGAATCCGCAGCCGCTACCTTTCGGGTGCGCACAGGTACAGGGTAAACCCCGCTCCTGTGTAATAGCCCGAAGATGCTTTATATATTCCCGGCATAATATAATATGCACGTTTAATAGGCATTGGGAACTAATACTAGCACACCAAATGAACTATATGCCATCAACCAAACAACTTATACAATCCTATCAAGAAAAGGGAGGAAAAATTTAAACAGGCCTGCAGTCTATAGAACAAGATTTTAGTTCCACATTACCACTTCAATCCCTTTGCAGTTGACCTTAAGGGAAACCCTGTTGCCAATGATCAATTTCCTAGTCTTAAGTGACAGACACCTTCCACTTACATCAACAAAACATCAGAGTCTGTTCAGTCAATTAATCAATGAATCAACTATGCCTCGATTCCAAACATTATATTTTTGATAAGTAACTATGCCTCAATCACAAAAACTTTCTTGATAAGTAACTATCCATCTAATGAATGCCTCCTAAAAAACTGAGATTGATGCTGTCCCAGATTTTTGGTAATCAAGGTGACAACTGTTGTAATTTCTTTAATACTCCTCTAATTTGGATGACTACACGTGATTTATTTAACATGTTAGGAAGTTGAAAAAGCTATCTGGACCTCAACTATAAACAGAACAGGCACACTAATATTGACTGTTTGCATTTGGTATTGGTTTTTTTTTTTTTATTTCTCTTAAATCCTTTTTCGATTTAAGTATTTTGTAGAATAGATAATTTTTTATAATAAGAAGTCTAATAAAGATAACCAAGTATATGATAATAACTTGCTATAGAAAGTGTAAACTCAAAATTGGCAGCTTAATGTAAATGTTTAATACCTGTAGTCCTTTTATAGCATGGTATATATAGCCCTACCCTTCAAAATTAGGGATGTTCGATCCAAACCGAAAACCGAACCAATAGATTTAATAAATCGATTATTGTTTGGTTTTAAATTTTAATCGAATCGATAAATTATAGTATACACAAGACTTATAATTTCATATATACAATATATTGATTTTTATATATAACTTTAGATACTTTGTATATTGATTAAAATTTTATTCATCTTTAATAGGCTAATGAGTTTTACACTTTAAGCTCATTTCATAAAAGAAAGTCATGAATCTAAACTCATTAATTCAAAGAAATAACTATGAGATTTATCTAAATCTTTTTTTTTATTTCTTATAAACCTTATTCACTTGATTAAAGTTTATAGATATTAAGACATAAATTGTAGCCGCCAAAATAAAAGGTTAAGAACCGATTATAAGTCGAAAAAGGTGAAAATTATTTTCTAATTGCAGAAAAAATCATGAAAGTGAGAATTACCATTAGGTTTCATAAAAACAGAACCAAAGCAAATCAAATCGACAACAACCAAAACGATGGATGTGAATGATATTTGATTTGATTTTAATAATTAAAAAACTGACTTAATTAGCTTAGTTTTGATTTTAACAAAAAACGACCCAAACCGACCCATGAACACCCATATTCAAAATGATTTAAGTAGGCTAGAAAATTGCAAAAATAGTTCATTATATTTGATAGTAGATTTAAAGGACTGTCCTTTAGTTATCATTTGCGAGCAGTTTTATTCCTTTAAATTTGTTAAAAGTGATCAACATTTTTGACTCTTATAGGATATTTATGGTTCCTTAATGGAAAGTTGGGAATTCATATTTAGAAGTACAATTTTAGCAGTTGTGTTATTTTTGGTCTACTAAGAGTTTGATGCAATTTTATTGATGTGTAATTTCTGTTATTATTTTTTTTGTGTCTGACTTTATTTTTTATGTTGCGATTTTTGTGATTTTGACGGGTATTTTCAGTTATTTTGTTTTTCATAATTCCGGCTAAGTTTAGCAATCAGAGTTTTGTAATTTTCGACGAAGACTAAAAAGTGGTCACATTTAACAAATTTAAAGGACCAAAAGTGATCAATTAAAAGTGCTCACTTTAATAAACTTAAAATATCAAAAGTGTTCAAGTAATACTTAAAGGACAATTTTAAACCTACCGCCCAACATAAGATATCATTTTTATCATTTTCTCAGAAGCTACATGTCTTTGGCTAGGGTAAAGAATATTGAGATTATATAATTGTGACCCTATTTTAGTCCAATTGTAATAATTTTAGTCTATTTATGGTATAATTATATCATAAATAGACTAAAATTATTATAATTATATTAGTAGCCTGTTTGGCCAAGCTTCTAAAATTTGTTTATTTTGAAAAGTATTTTTTTAAAAGTATTTTTGATGAGAAATAGTTTGTGTATGACCAACTAATTTAAAAAGAAATTTGGAGCAACAATTAATGTTTGGTCAAGCGTTTAAAAACTGTTTCTAAATGTATTTTTCTCAAAAGTGTTTTTCAAAAAAATATTTCTGGGCAAAAGCTACATTTTTTAGCTTTTAAAAAATTGCTTCTGTTATTCCTTAAAAACACTTATTTTCTCCTAAAAATTATAGAATAAGATCACAATTATATAATCGCAATACCTCTCAATCTATAGTCCTCACAAATTTAGCACAAATGTGACAACTCCAATTCAATTTGAAGACTGAGTTGGAGAATTTTGACACTGGTACTCCCTCTGTTCAATTTATGTGAACCCTTTATTATTTTGAGAGTTTACGAGGTGATTCTTTGACTACGTTTTTCTTACATTTTTTATAAATTATTTAAATTTTAAATTATCATGACTTATAGTACTTTTAATATAGTTTCTAAATATATAAATTTGATTTTTACAAACTTGAAAAACCTATATCAAAATTTAAGGTCAAAGTTAAAAAGTTTGACCCTCATACTCCGAAAAGATTCACATAAATTGAAACGGAAGGAGTATTATAATCATATATTTGTACATCTAATCTCATTCAAGGATGTACTAAAAAAAAGTCGCACCTAAGGACATAGATGCAAATTTAAAGAAAAAACCGGGTCATAGAAAAGAAGTCATCCTAGCCGTCAAAACTGATGCACATCGCACAATCAAAGCCGTAGCTCCATTCAACACTCTGTGGCAGCGTCATGCAAGTAGTGAACCCGGTTCGGCTTATCCTGAGCCTTCAATAACGGCGCCAAGCCTAAAGTCAGCTCCAGCTCGATTTCCCCATCTCCGGTTCGCTCGTCCTCTTGATGTACTGAACCCGGTTCACCTGTAATTGAATCCTCTACCTCAACCATTTCTTCTGAGTGTAAGTGAAAGAAATAATCCCCTTGATTATTTTCATTAATTGAAAGGCTATATATACAAGTTACATATTTCCATAATAGGAGAATCCTATTCCTATTCTATTTCTAAATCCTTATTCTACCATAATTCTAACTATACAATTATGGTAAGTGTATAACACTAATTAAGGTAACCTTTACACTACAATATACTACAAATATATATACCATATATACAAGATCCTATTGTCAACAATCTGTGGCTGCTGGCCGAGAGGCGCACTGCCGAGGCCCACTGCTGCCTAGTCAACTGCTTGTCATGCTGGGCCACTGCTTTGTATACATGTGATATATACTGTTGTATATTCAATGTATATCACAGGTATATTACATTTGTTTAACACACCCCCACAGTCATAGCGGGCGGTCTTCGAACGCTGAGACTGTCCCTAAAATCTTCAAAGAGAACCGCTGGTAGACCCTTTGTAAAGATGTCTGCAATTTGATAACGAGACGGGACATGGCATACGCAAACGTGACCCTTTGAACTTTTTCACGGACAAAGTGAATGTCCATTTCGATATGCTTGGTACGTTGGTGTTGAACTGGGTTACCTGAAAGGTAGATGGCACTAATGTTATCGCAATATACCAATGTTGCCTTCTGAATGGGACAATGAAGCTCCAAAAGCAAATTACGTAGCCAACATGATTCGGAGACCACATTTGCTACCCCTCGATATTCTGCCTCTACACTTGAGCGTGATAGAGTTGCCTGACGCTTTGCCGACCAGGAGACCAAGTTGTTGCCAAGGAACATACAAGAGCTGCTTCGACCGTCTGGTGTCGGGACAACCACCCCAATCAGCATCCGTGTAAGAGACAAGTGTAGATGTAGATGAAGGATACAAGTGCAACCCATAGTCGAGTGTCCCCTGAATATACCGAATGATGCGTTTGATTGCATTCATGTGCTCAACTCTGGGATCATGCATGAATAAACACACCTACTGAACCGCATACGTAATATCCGGTCTGGTAAAGGTAAGATACTGGAGGGCCCCTGCAAGACTGCGATAGCGGGTCAGGTCCTCGTATGGTGCACCTGCTGCGGCACTCAGCTTGGGGTTTGCATCAACTGGCATGGAAGTGGACTTACATGATGACATCCCAGCCCTCTCTATGATCTCGGCAGCATACTTTCGTTGAGACAAAAACAAGTCACCTGAATGACGCTTGACGGCAATCCCCAAAAAATAACTCAAAGGCCCTAAGTCTTTCATAGCGAACTCAGAACTGAGCATGATCATGATAGACTGGCGCAAGGCATCGGAAGAGGCAGTCAAGATGATATCATCCACATACAATATAATGTAGGCCAAGGACGACCCAAGGCGGTAGATGAACAAGGAATTATCTGACCTGCTGTGAGTGAACCCAATAGTTGAAACAAAGTCAGCAAACATCGTGTACCAGACCCTTGGAGACTGTTTAAGCCCATATAAGGACTTCTTCAACAAACATACATGATGAGGACGGTTTGGATCCCAGAAACCCAACGGCTGATGCATATAGACTGTTTCCTTGAGATCACCATGTAGGAAAGCATTCTTGACATCCAACTGATAAATTGGCCAAGTCTTTGAAAGAGCCAAGCTAAGCACAGTGCGAATGGTAGCCGGTTTGACCACCGGACTAAACGTCTCACCACAATCTATCCCAACCTGCTGAGTCTTACCATCACCAACAAGTCGCGCCTTATGTCGAGCAAATGACCCATCTGAATTCTCCTTATGAGCAAAAATCCACATAGACCTGATAACATTAATACCATATGGACGGGGCACCAAATCCCACGTCTTATTATCAATAAGAGCATTATATTCATCAGTTATAGCAATTTTCCAATTAGGGTCATTTAATGCGGACACAAGATTGCGGGGCAAGGGGGATTTAGAGACATCAGAATGTAAATTAAAATGTCTTTTAGGTGTAAAAATACCCCGCTGACTACGAGTGACCGGTCTATAACTCGAGGAAGAATTGAGGGAATTTTTGAAATTTTCTGGGCTTGGGACGGGTGGCCAAGAGCAATAGGCCTGGCCGCCCAAATCGTAACTAAATTGTCGTCTGGACCCGGTTCGAGTGGGTTGGGTGGCCCAATTCTTGGAACTGTTCGATGGTGACAGACGAAGCGTGGGGCCGGCGGGCGATGGGCATCTTTGGAGAATTTTGGGTGCGGGAGATGTCCGAAAAATTCCGAATAATATACGGGGATATTTGGTCATCCAAAAAATTATACGACTTAGGCTCGGGAGTATGAACTTTTGTAAACGAAAATTGGGTTTCATAAAAAATGACATGGCGATTAATTATGATTTTCTTGGAGGATAAGTCAAAGCATTTATAACCACGATGATTTGACGGATAACCCAAAAATACACACGGGGTAGACCGAGCCTGAAGTTTGTTAATTGTGGTGGATGGGAATAACGGATAACAAAAGCATCCAAAAATCCTAAGGTGAGAATAAGAAGGGTTCTTATTATATAGGATTTTGAGGGGGGAAGAATATGTCAGACCTTTAGACGAAATTATGTTAAGAAGCTATGTGGTCATTTGTAGAGCATGATGCCAAAAATATGGAGGTATGGAGGCATGATTTAAGAGAGTTCAGACAATGTTATTTATGGAATGAATTTTGCTTTCGGCCTTCCCATTTTGTGAAGATGTATGAGGACATGAAAATCGAAAATTGATCCCATTATTAGTACAGAATTCCCGAAACTTCCTATTGTCATACTATTTTCCATTATCACATTGAGTATTTTTTATTTCTCTTTCGAATTGAGTACGAATGAACGCTCTAAATTTGATGAAGACGGAAAACACTTGTGATTTATTCGCAATTGGAAACGTCCACAAAAATCTAGAATAATCATCTAAAAAGAGAACATAATATCGATGACCCAATGAACTAAGAACAGGAGACGTCCATAAGTCGCTATGAATAATATCAAATGACATTGAATTATGAGAATTAGAGTCTACAAATGGCAACTTAATAATTTTCCCTAATGAACAAGACTGACAAAGTGGAGTACGACTCGTACCCTTACATGAAATAAAGCTATTTTTATCTAAAACTGATAAAATAGAAGACCCCGGATGACCCAGACGAGCATGCCACATGGAAGGAGAGATGGCTGCAAATGCTGATGGCAAGGCTTGACTCGATGGACTGAAACCAGACATGATAGGATACAGATCCCCCTACTATCACACCTCATGAGATGACTCCCCGTCTTGAAATCCTTCACAGAGAAACCAAAAGGATCAAATTCAACGGAAATGGAATTGTTAGTAGTGAACTTTCGGACAGACACTAAATTTTTAATCAATTTAGAAGCATGTAAAGTATTTTTCAAGAGAAGGGGTGGATTGGGGGGAGACAACGTTTTCTGACCATAACCCTGAATTGGAATAGAGTTGTCATTACCAACAATTATACCCTGAGGGGTGCTCAAATTGGAATAAGAGGAGAGAGTATCTGATTCGGAAGTCATGTGAGTAGTGGCCCCGGTGTCCATATACCAATTTGGGTCCGGTTGAGTCAACCCCAACGTGTGCATCGCGACCTCGATATCGGTTTGAGTGGGGCCTGCTGCATGATGGGCTTGTGGAGGTCGGGGCCTAAGAATACCTGTCCGTGATGGAGTGTGTAGGCTTTGGAGTTCTTCTTTGTTAGGCCATCGCCGATGGGCCGCCGATCTTTGGGTGTTGGGCCTGACCGTTGGCGGCCATTTGGAATTTCTTGCTGTGTAGAAGAGCTGGCGGCCCACCGCCCGACCCCATTGCTATGGGCCCCACTGGGACCAGGGATGGTGGGCCATCGTTCTGGATGGGGCCCACCGCCTTGTCGACCACCGGAATCGCTGCGTTTGCCCCGCGGTTTTGTTATTGTTCTTGCGATTATTCTTGCCGCCACCATGATTATGGTTTTGGCCCGACTATTAACAAAACCCGAAAGAACTAGGAGAGGACGCCACCATGACGACGGGCTTGCTCCAGAGTCGCTTTTTAGCCAAACCGGCTTCTTCCAAAGTAAGCATGGAGCGGGCTTGATAGAAGTCGGGAAGAGGGTTGCTTTGGCGAAGGAGAGTTCCAACACCATTATAGGCCTCCGAAAGACCGGCAACCAACTGTAGAACGAGACGATTATTAGTTATCGGTGCGCCAACATTACGGAGTTGATCTGCCAACTCTTTGAGTTTCTTGCAATATGCAGAAACATTTGGAAATTCGTCCATTCGAACTAGGGAAAATTCCTGCTCGAGTGTGACGACATGTGAATGTTGGTTGTCTTGGAATATGTCACGCAATCTATTCCATGCAGCCATAGCCGTAGTATCCGACTCAATAATCGTCTGTAGAAGGTCCACCGAAATAGTGGCGTAGATCCACCAGAGAACGGTAGCATCAAGAGTAATCCATAACTCAGGATCCTCCGCAGGAAGGGGTCTAGTGGGAGGAATGATGTGATGAAGAACTTGATAAGAGATAGCGTGAATTTTAAACAACTCCGCCCACGTCGCATATTGGACGTTTTCCATCTCAAGGACAATAAGGATACATCTCTTGATATTGGAAACCATGAGGGCAGGGTGATAATTGTTCTTAGACATATTGAAAGAACAAAGAAGGAAGGGAAATTTAAGAGAGGTATTTTTGAGAGCGGAAGACGAATTTTGGAAGAGAAACCCGGGGGGGGGGGGAGGTGGGGTGTCTCGGCCGAAATCAAAGAGAGGACAAAATTTGAGAGAAAAACTTTTATTTAGACCTAGTCTCTTGATACCATGAAAGAAATAATCCCCTTGGTTATTTTCATTAATTAAAAGGCTATATATACAAGTTACATATTTCCATAATAGGAGAATCCTATTCCTATTCTATTTCTAAATCCTTATTCTACCATAATTCTAACTATACAATTATGATAAGTGTATAACACTAATTAAGGTAACCTTTACACTATAATTTACTACAAATATATATACCATATATACAAGATCCTATTGTCAACAATCTGTGGTCACGCCGAGAGGCCCATCGCCGAGGCCCACTTGCCGCCAACCCATCGCTTGTCATCTTTGGGCCACTGCTTTGTATACCTGTGATATACACTGAATATATATTCAGTGTATATCACATGTATATTACCTTTGTTTAACAGTAAGGTCCCAATAACCCGGCTTTGAAACTCCACTTTCTGTTCAGCCGCCGGTTCATACTGGTGACTCAATGATGACTCATGACTCGTTGACTAATTCACTTCCTCATGGACCGGTTCACGACAAACCGGGTTCACCTTCGGCTTAATACCTGATGACCCTTTCTTGAACCGGCATTTAGTTCTGACCCGGGGAAGATCGTGGACTTTATTGTAGAATTGTCATTATCTTTATTTACGTGTGGAATATCGTAAGCTTTTAAAGGCGGTCCATTATTATCTGATGCAACTTCAGATGTTATGGGAGTAATTGGAGATTGCGTTTTGACAAAGCTGCCAATTGCCAGACCATAATATTCCGACTGATCCATATATTGGATTAACTATTCTCCCACAAGCCTCGTAAAGAAGTGACCTAAATATTGCTGCAACCACACCAAAGAAAAAATCAGTAAGCAGTAAACAACAAACAATATGTGATTTATATGCATGCAAGGACTTGAAGACGAAATTGAGTTGGAGATTTTCACTTCCATTCAAATATTTACTTAGCCACGTCATAGTTACTCATGATTTTTACAAGTAAAATTAAAATTAAATTGTTTATAAGTAAATAAATAAAAACTTTTTGAAACACACAAGTAGTCCTAAAACTTGAACTTTTAAATAAATTAGTAGGAGTATGACATTATAATAACATGTTAGTAAATAAAAAATTATGATTCTTTTTTTGTTAAAGCAAAATATTCATTAATAGTACTCCTAATTAAAGTAGAATACTAGGAGCATTGATGCTTCTCCTAATTTCCACGTACTCCCTCCGTTTAAAAAAGATTGACTTAGTTTGATTTGACATGAAATTTAAAAAATAAAAGAAGATTTTTGAAATCCGTGGTCCAAAATAAATTTTAGATATTTGTGTGGTTGTAAATAATTTAATAAAGTTAAATTGTTTCTAAATATAAAAAAATGTCAATCTTTATGGACAAACTAATTAACAAAGTAGGTCAATCATTTATTAATGAATATTCTGTTTATTTAAGGAGATGTGACATGAAATGGGCAAGTGTCATACAAAATAACAGTGAAACAAGTAAAAATGAGTAATTTGTGACTTTACAAAAATAATAAGATTTCTAGTATGATATGTTAAACTAAATTGATAGCACGAGTATACAATTGGTAGCTAGCGTTGGTTAATTACCAGGACGAAGGTGATCAGGGCCGGCATTAATAAGATTCAAGAGGCCAGCACGACCATAAAACTTGAGACTCGGGGTTCTTGATCCATTGTAAACATGGGCGGATACTACAACTATCACTGCACCCCTTTCTTAGAACCCTACACCCATTACAACTCATCCCCCGCATTTTCACCAACTTTAATTGGATTCACTACGTACCTTATTAATTTAGAACAAGTTTACAAGTGTATAGAAAGAGGGAAGAGTTGAATGAAGGATGAGAAAATATAATGGGAGTATAGCAGTTATATATGGATACCCTTGGTTTCGTGAAACTAGCTTTACTAGAGGCCCAGTGGTTTTTGTCCAAACAAATGGTAGTATGTTTCCATTAAAAAAACATCTGGTTATGTAAAATAAATCCAATAGGCAAATCCTAAAATAAGTCGGCTGTAAAATCTAAGTACACCCTCTTTAAACTTCTACTCCCCAATCGTCACTATCTGCATGCGATTCTATTGGTACGTTCTACAGGATTGTAGGGGTATCAACATTAATTTACACTCATAATGCTTATGTGTCCTCACAATTTTGAACAGGTTAAGATGTGGGTTAACTGAGACAGCTCAATGCTAATCTGTTCAAAAGTATGAAATAATTCAAACTGTTTTAGTTATGCAAATCAATTTGTAATAAAAAAAAATGGTGCGAAGAGTGAAAAAAGTTTTATACATATCTAGAGATAGGTTCAAAATTTAAAATTAATGCATTTTTACATTGATTTTAAATTAATATTATACAACAACAACATACCCAGTGACTTCCCACAATGTGGTTTGAGAAGGGTAGAGTGTACGCATACATAATAATTAAATTTATTGACAGATTAATATTATAATAATAATAAAATTTATTGACAAATGAGATAGGTTCAAAATTTAAAATTTCTGCATTTTTACATGATTTCAAATTAATATTATAATTATAATTAAATTTGTTGACAAATATCTATTAGATAAAATAGCAGGCAGAAAGATATCAGGAGTATAATTTAGAATATATCACATTGTTTACTGTTTACATTAGCCTAAGTTGATCCAAACGAACATTAATTAGACCAATTGAACAAATTATTCCCCCCCCTAGATAAACATGGTTCAAGTCCAATGTTATTTATTCAAATTCAACCCTTTTAGTAGTGGTCTTATTTCAACTTTGAACTTGTCGAACAGAAGAGGTTAAAAGTGGCATATGGAAGAGGAATATGAAAAGCAAAAGTTTGATTATGTACAAAGTTTGAAAATGAAAAAAAGATTTTTAAATTTTATGATTTAAAATAAATTAAAAATATTTATATAATTATAAATTATTTCGTTGAATGATTAAAATTAAATTATACAAAATAAAAATATATATCATTACGAACTAAAAAGAAATGTCATAATAAGCAACGGCACAGAAAATCCTCTGAAGATTTGGACTTGCTTCATGCAGCAAGACACCCCTCCCCTCTTTCGTCTTCACTAGCTTTCTTGGTTTCAGTTAAAGAATCTGTACTTTCATAGCTTGAAACAGGTTCATATGTAGTGACCTTTGAGTCGAAGGTAACTTTTTTTCTATCACTCAAGCTCAGTTGCTCCTCAGGCCTATCATCTCGTTCTTCGGTAACCGAGTTTTTAGAGGGTTCTGTCATATCTAGGGTTTCATCGATTTGATACACACCTCACCTCCGTAATTCCTACAATTTCTCTCTCCAATCAACAAATTCCGGCAATCGCTCGCCTTTAGGGTTCTTCAACAACCTCGTCTTTCTATCTAACGTACCATCCACGAACATGACACAGTATTTCTCGTTGCAGCCCAATATTCTGGGCCCACCTCCAGGCCCACTGTACACGGGCCACCAGCAGCAGGCCAACTTCTCCACGGCCCAAAAGCAGGCCTACGGTCCCATGACTCCTGCCAAACTGAGTCAGGCTCATTATGAATCTCCAGCAGCTCGACGACGCATGATACATGGATACAGGTGCTACATCCCGCCTCACTCGCGACTATGGTAATCTCCCTCACCTATTTAATTTGAACAATCCTCAATTTATTTTGGTCGGCAATGGCAGTCGCATTCCAATTCAAGGTTACGACACCACTCAAACACAACCACCTCACCCACCCTTTACCCTAAAAAACGTCTTATATGCTCCTAACATCATTAAAAACTTAATCTATGTTAGGAAATTTGCTAGTGACAATTATGTATCTATTGAGTTTGACCCTTTTGTTTTTTTGTGAAAGACCTACGTACGGGGACAACTCTTACGAGATGTAATAGTGTGGGGACCTATATCCTTTCTCATCCAATTCCGTCGCAAGTGTCAATCCACCTACCTCCCTAGCGGCAATCTCTCCATCAACTTGGCACAGTAGACTTGGACACCCGGGAGCACCAGTTTTTAGCTTTCTTAGAAGTCACAATTTTATTCAATGTAATATAGAGAAATTTGCCCAAATTGTTATTCTTGTCCTCTAGGAAAGCATGTTAGACTTCCGTTTACGCCATCTTTAAATGTTACTTTTTCTCCTTTGACATCATTCATGCGGATTTATGGACATCTCCCATTACTAGCAAACTAAGTCATAAATATTATTTGGTATTATTAGATGACTTCTCTCACTTTTTTGGGTCTATCCGCTCAAATATAAGTCTCACGTTTACTCCATATTTCTTGAATTTCGAACATATGTTAAAACACAGTTTGAAAAGGCCATAAAATCATTTTAGCATGACAATGGTCATGAGTTTAATAATTTCTCCTTTCATAAATTTTGTGCGGATAATGGAATGGTGTTTCGATTCTCGTGCCCCTATACCTCACCTTAAAATGGTAAAGCCGAAAGAATACTCCACACCATTAATAATATGATCTGTCCAATGCTCTTTTATGCCTCTCTTCTCCCTCCCTTTTGGGTATACGCGTTAAAATGGTAGAATACCTTCTTAATATATTACGTACCCGTACCCTTCAAAATAAAACCCCTACCGAAATTCTATTCCGTCGGATCCCTTCATATGATCACCTTCAAAATTTTGGTTATCTATGCTACCCTAATCTTACCTCCACGACCCCTCACAAATTAGCACATCGCACCTATCCTTGCTTCTTCTTAGGTTTTCCGTCGAACCATAGAGGGTACTTATGTTATGATTTATCTATGCATAAAATACTAGTCTTTCGCCATGTCATATTCAAGGAAAATGTTTTCCTATTTGCAAACGTCTAACAACTTCAAGCCACTGATTTAGGCTTCCTTAATGACCCAGACACTTTCCCTCTCATGCGAAATGTCATACGTAGTGCTAATATTCTGGTTGTCCCATCACGGTTCCCCTCCCCCCGTTGTCCCGTCACTTCCTCAAGTCCCGTCGAACACCCTTCCCCCCACCTACTGCTCCAGTCACGGCCTCCCTGTCTTCGTCGACCAGTCCCCTACCTTACTTCCCCAACCCCCTACCTCCGTCGACCAGTCCCCTACCTTCATCGACTAGTCTCCTGCCTCACTGCCCCAACCCCCCGCCGATATCCCAACATCAGTCGTCAACCACCCCTCTGTCCCCAATAGCCCCACAACCCCCGCTAACCCCACTGCCCACAATACCGTCACTCACCCATCCCAACTGCCCTTACTTTTCATTAGCCCAAAGTCCCGCTTCCAACCCACCGTATGGAAACCCATGCTCAACACAAAATTTTCAAATCGAAAGTCTACTTTAACCTATCCACTCAGACCATCTCACCTATATCTAAAAATCCAAAATTAACCAAGCTTGACCCGAATTGAAATGCGGCTATGCGTGAGGAATTTAATGCGCTTACTACACAACGCACTTAGGATCTTGTTCCAAGACCAGATGAGGTGAATGTGATTCATTGCATGTGGCTATATCGTCACAAATTCAGAGATATTGGTGAGCTTGAACGTCATAAGGCGAGACTTGTGGCTAATGGCACAGGGCAACAAAAGAGAGTTGATTAGGGTGAGACATTCAGTCCAGTGGTTAAACCAGTCACTATTCGCACTGTATTAGCATAACTATGGGAAATAATTGACAGATTCATCAGCTTGATGTGAAAATATATTCTTACATGGGGATTTGAAAGAAATTGTATACATGCATCAACTATCTGGCTATGTGCATCCTTCGACTCCTCACTATGTCTGATGGCTTTGAAAGTCACTTTATGGCTTGAAACAAGTCCCCAGGGATTGGTATGACCATTTTGCCACTTACATATAGCAAATTGGGTTCATGTGCAGCAAAAGTGATAACTCACTTTTTATTTTTTATCGAGGTAATGACATTGCATACCTTTTGCTCTACGTAGATGATATTGTCCTGACTGCCTCTTCTGATGTTATAAAAAATGAGATCATTACCATGCTCAAATCCGAATTCGCCATGACATACTTGGTAAGTTGAGTTATTTCTTGTGGATTTTTGTGATCAGATTCGAGAATGCAATATTTCTATGTCAGCGTAAGTATGTCGAAGAGATTGTTTACAGGGCTAAAATGGAAAACTGCAAAATCATGTCCACTCCAGCCGACTCAAAGTCGAAGCTTAGCGCGGATGACGGAGATCCGGTGCTTGATCCTTCTCTTTATAGGAGTCTCGCTGGTGCACTTCAGTATCTTACTTTCACTAGGCCTGATATTGCATATGCGGTTCAGTAAGTGTGTTTGTTCATGTATGATCCGAGGGAGCCTCACTTCACAGTCCTCAAACGTATCATTCGGTATGTTAAGGGTAGTCTTGACTATGTGTTACGTCTTTATCCATCTGCACCGACTAGGCTGATATCATATATGGACGCAGATTGAGGCGGTTGTCCAGACACACGTCAATCAACTTCTGGCTATTATGTATTTTTGGGTGATAACCTCATCTCATGGTCTGCAAAACGGCAAGTCACACTTTTCCGTTCGAGTGCAGAAACAGAATATAGAGGTGTTGCGAACATTGTTGTCAAAATTTATTGGCTCAGAAACCTCCTTCTAGAGCTTCATTATCCCTTATGTAAGGCATCTCTTATCTATTGTGATAATATATCTGCTGTTTACTTATCTCATAACCAGGTTCAGCATCAACGAACCGAACATATTGAGATGAATATTCATTTTGTTCGTGAGATGGTTGCCATGGGCATGTTCGGGTGTTACACGTTCCCTTTTCCTAACAGTACAAAAATATATTCACTAAGGGACTTACTCGACAACTATTTCTTGACTTTAGATCCAGTCTCAGCGTTCGGCCTCCTTCCGCTCCGACTGTGGGGGTGTGATAGAGAATATATTAATAATATATTTTTCATATATTATGTAATTATTATTCTAGTGTAATTATGTAAAGTAGAGATCCTTCTCCAATTAGGTTTTATAATTGTAACATATATATATATATATATACATATATATATATATATATATATATATGACATTAATGAGAAGCCTCCAACCAAGGAGAATTATATTATTCTACATAAATCTCTCTATAACAATCTCGTTTATCTTTTCTTTTGTTGTCTTTTACAGCGATCGATTATTATACACATATAGTAACTAATATTTAATATTTAGATCTTATTTTATTGTTATAAACAAAAGAAATATAAAAAACGCACTTTTTAAAATTTGTTAATGTTATAACTAACAATAAAGTTATTTAATTTTAAAATCTCAAATAATATTTATTTTATTAATTAAGAACTTGAAAAAAGATAATACAATATTAATAAGATGGAATGTGTGAAAAAATGGCGGAATACAAAAAGTCTCCAGCTTCATCTTTAATTTCTCCCGTCCTAAGTTAATGTTTTTGATGTTCCAAATTCCTAATTGAAACTTAGAAAACTATATTAAAGTCATGTCTCCAATATAATATAAATTAATAAATTGCTTTTTGGTTATTAATAAATATATAGATATTTGAGTAATTTTATTATAGAGAAGTAATTTTATAAAGATTGTAATATTAAAATAATAAGTATTATTATTATAAATAAATAAATAAAATTATTATTAAGAGGTAAAATATAATATATAAATTGATTCCAAAGAGTATTTGTCTGTTATAATATTAGGGAAAATGTGCAAATATACTCCTCAACTTTACGATTTAGAGCAGATATATTCCCCGTTATAAAAGTGGTGGATGTATACTCCTGGCGTTACAAAATGATGTAAATATACCCATGTCATTATACAAATGGTGCAAATATAGCCTTTTCGCTGACGGTATTTAAAAAAAATCATTAATATTATTTTTAATTAAAAAAATGTCACAGGGCTTTAAAAAATGTATACCCATTTTTCAGTACATATATTTCTCTAAAGTCACATGGTAATTGTTTCGCTGGTGGATATGGTCTGATTTGTTTTTAAAAAAAATATCTCTGTGGATTTAAAAAAATAAGTCTACCCATTTTTTAAACGAATCATACCCGATCCACCATAAAAAAGTTACCATGTGGCTTTAGAGAAATATGTCTACTCAAAACAAATGGGTAGACTTTTTTTTTAATTAAAAAATAAGATAAATAATTTTTAAAAGAAATTACGTCAATAAAAAGGGTATATTTGCACCATTTATAACAACAGAGGTATTTATCCACCACTTTTATAACGGAGATTATATCTGCTCTAAATCGTAAAGTTGAGGGGTATATTTGCACCTTTTCCCATAATACTATAAAGTGTGGAAGTTCTAACAAATTTTAGCGTATAGATATATAGATGATAGACACACTGATACTTTTATTGCAGAAAATATTTATCAAGTGTGCGATTATTACGGAATAACTGATAAAATTATGACTATTACATTAGATAACGCTTCTTCTAATATTATGCTATTACAATTTAAAAAAATAGTTTAACTCCATCTTTTTCAGATCATTTTCATATAAAATGTATGTGTCATATATATAACTTAGTTGTAAATGATGGTCTATCACTTTTTGAAGACATTCTTAGTAAAATACAATTTACTCTAAACTTTATTTTTAAAAATAATAGAATACAACGAAGAAAAGAATATAAAAAAACTTGTCACGATTGCCAACTACCTTATAGAAAAATTTCAGAAGAAGTACCCACAAGGTGGAATTCTTTATACGAGCAACTACTTGTTTCTTATGACTATAGAAAACCTATAACTTTATTTTTTAACTCTCATACTCAAAATCCAGCTGATATGGTTGTAGATAGCGATTGAGGAAAAAGTTTCGACCTTATTGTATTTTTAGAGAATTTTTTTCAAGCAACAAAAAAATTTTTCGGTATATATTATCCTACTATTTCAACTGTGTTGTTTTATATAGCTCTAATATTTTTACTGCTTAATGAATATATAGATAAACCATCTTATAAGGAAGCTATTAAAAAATGTTTATCAAAATAAAAAAAATATTTTATTCCTATTCCCACTATTTATATTATTGGTGTTGTATTAAATCCGACTATTAAAATAGACGGTACTAAATCACTTATTGAAAATATTTACGATTATATAGCAGTACTACCACCTCCAAGTCCCAAAAATCCAAATCACCCACCACCTATTGAATAAACTAAAGAAAAAGTGTTGTCTAGCGTAAAAGACGAATGTAAAAAAGTATATAGATTTTACCAACAAAAAAAATGCTAGCAACCTATCGGCTTTCATACCATCTTCTTCTTCAACACAACCTCACAAAAGACATGATGTTTCTGCGGCTAGTATTGAAAGCCTCAGTAATAGAATGTGTGGCCGTATCGCTACTAACCAAATTAACGAGTTTGATATTTTTGTTTTACAGGGTTCTGTACCGTACCAAGCAGTTCTCAATGAAGAAGGACGTGAAGACTTGCTGAAATACTGAAGGGGGATGAGAAGACCTTTCTGACACTTTCAATGATGGCCCGAGATGTTTTGAACATTCAAGCGTCATCAACGGCGTCTGAAATCGCTTTTTCTGTCGGCAGATATCAAATAGGAGAGCGCAGACACTCATTAGTCGCAGACAGCTTGGAGATAGTAGTATTATTCAGAGATTTGATACGAGCGGAGCGGAGAAGGTGCGGTCAATTGGAGATCAACGAAGAAGACGAAAACTACAACGAAATCTTATCCGAAAGTGGTGAAAGCGACGTGGAGTAATTTGACCAACAAATACCAATTCCAACCGAAGAACCACATGAAATTATCAAGAAACTAGAACAGGTTTTTTTCAAAATGTAATTTTTTTAATTGCAATTTTACTATGTAATTTGCAACTTTTGAACAACACCACAAAGTTGCAATTTTGACAATTGTATTTGTATTACAAAAAAAATTATGTCTATTAAATAATATAACAGGCACAAAAACAGTCTTGAGATGTTTTTATTACACTATCTTGTTTAATTATTGAGTTTGTTTTATATATATGCTATTTTTTAAATTAAGTGTAAAAAAAATGACCCGATTCCGACGGGATCGGAAACGGACTAGACGGCGGTGAATCCCGCCTGTCCCGACCCACTGGCTAGCCATATCCCTTAATCTACTAAGGTTTCACATCTTGTCCTATAAATAGAGACCATCTCCTTCAATACAACGGTCCGAACTTGAATTTCTAGATTTTACATTGTTAAGAGCCATTTTTAAGTTATATTCGACTAGTTATTGCTTAAGTTGGGATCCAACCCTTTGGCGGAACCCAGACCTAGCTTAATTAGTCATCCACAAACTTAAACCTTTTTCTTTTCATGTGTTTGCGAGCTTTGGAGAGTTCAGAGTAAAGAACAAGCTCACCTTTGACCTTTTGACTGCCTTCACACAAGGTAAATGTCTTTCCTTTAAGATTTATTCAAATTATGTATTATGTGATTACTAGTATGTTTAGTTAAATAAAATGGTTGATATGCTAATTTGAAATCAGTTCTGTTATGTGTATAAATTGTTTAGATTAAAATAAGGCCTAAGCATATTTAGTTGATTAGGATGTGTTGATAGTGTTTAAGGTCGATTAAATGCTAAGTTTGATTTGCTCACACTAATTATGAATCTGTTTTTTTTACTTAGGAGTGCCATGTAGTTAAATCTGAGTCTTAATCTAGGCTTGTAATGAACTAGGGATAACTTAATCAGTTTAGTTATGTGTTGGAGTCTATTGTTAATTAAGTTCATGTTGTTATGGTTTATAAAACATGTAATTGAATCTAAAATAGTCTAGAACTAGTTTGACCTGCCTGTTTAGATAGTAATGACCTTATAGACATTGGCTAATAAGATATCCTGATAGTTTGGTGTTACTGTGGGTTGTAATGATCCAATTTACTTGAGATGTTGTGTGTCTAGGCCTGTATAACTAGTAGTTTAAGACATGTCCCCTCTATTTACCTCTATATGCTTACACTTTAGACAAATCTGAGTTAACATGTGTTCAGCATGGCTAGAGTCTGTCTGAAATGGTTTAAACATGACAGTGAGTGTTTAGAGTGTGATTTTGAGAGCATATAAGGTTGAACCAATAATAAATAGGTCAGAAAAATGTCTAGGAACTTTTAGTTGTTGATAACTCTGGGAAGGTAGTAGTATAGCCTGAGCAGAATTTATCCATGATAGATTTAACCTCAGGCCAATCTTTATGCCTTCAATAACTTGTTGATACCTAGTTGCCTTTCTATGGATGTGCGCTATTATGTGGACTGTTTGCTTTAAACAAAATGCTAGACATATTTGTTTGACCTTGATGTGTGGTAATGAACATATGTAAGCTTATGAGCATTACCTATAGTTATCTGAGGGTAGTTGTAGGCTCACAAAGGTTGCAGTTCCATGTGTAGGCTCATGTCTAAGCAATAAATCAATTCAGGCCATTTTGAACCTCATCTGAAGTTAGAACAGCCTATCCAGTTTGTTTGTTATGCATCTCATGTGTTGTTATCTGGTTCATATTGCCTATTTGTGTCTGATGGACATTCTATTAATCTAAGTCTCTTTTGGATTTGTCACTACTATAAAATCAATCTAATCTATCCAAATGAATCTTGTGACTTAAGTGCATTTGATATTCATGTTGATTGCAGAAACTTCCTTTTTGTGTCTTTCTGAATCAGTAAAGAGTCCACATGTCAAGTCTGTCCTTCTTGGGATCTTAGGTTATAATTTAATTCATGAAATCATCTGTGTCCCTTTGCTAGTATAGGCTTAAGATTTGGTTTAAATATAATCCTTAAGGCTTTGTTAGCTTGATATATGAATTATATAGGGTTGTATGTCCTTTGTAGACTTGAGTATGTGTTCTTAGTTCTAAAATACAAAAGATGGAATATTATATCTGTATACTTTGTTAGGATGGTTTGAGATTCTTGTGGTAGCAGTTCTGTATGTGAAAATGTGATATGTTGACTATTTGGGCCTGTCTTCTGCCTATTGTTGATTTGAGTACCATATATATCCTGTCTATTTGCATCCAAGACTAGCTTACATGAATGTTAACTCTAAGAACTTCAGATGATATAAGGCTATGTTGTGGGTGTTAACACATATCTGTCCCTATACTATGCTCTTTGATCCTTATTGTGTCTTGTTTGTCAACACTGTCTAGTTTAGACAAGATATAGGTTAGAAGTGGCACCTTTGGATCATTCTGGATTTGTTCTTCTGAAAATCTGAACTTATGTGAGTTTCTTTTGAGTCATGCATGAGTATGAGCTTTGCCCGCCACATGCCATGTCCGTTTTCATGACTCTGTCAAGTTGTTAGGGTCAGAGAGGTCAATTTGACTGGTTCTCTATACTTGTTTGAGCTTTGCTTTGCTTATTTGGACATCCTGATAGTTCTGAACCTCATGATTAGTCTTTATTAACCTATGATTACGTTTTTGACATGCTTGCCTATAGATCTACATCACTCAATCTAAAATGCATGCTTAGGTTGGTAATAAATGGCTCAGGGGTCCATATGTTATCTGCCATATTGCCAACAATTTTTTGAGGATAGGTTTGGGTTAAGTTCTTCAGCATGATAGTGTGACGAATTGATTGTAAAGCTCTATTATGTGCCTGCATCCTAATTAAGTCAAAACATGTTGTGTGTGTCTTTAAATCTATATCTGTTGGTGCTTGGGTCAGCTGAGACATTAAAGTGCTCTGAAAAATTAAAAATGGCCTGTTGAGGTATGCATTTGGTATGTTCTTGCAGCACGATATTTTTTTAGAATCTAATGACTGATGGTCTGTATAAAGCTGTGACTTGCTCATCTACCTACTTGTAATATTAAGTGTTATGTGAAGCATGCCTGCTCCTCTTTCCCTTTGCATGAAACTGATAGGTCCTATGAGGTCAAGTTGAGCTCTGTTTTAGATAGCATGGGTGAGATATAAGTGTAAAGGAAAGTTTGGAAATTCTGGCTAAAAGCTACACTTAGTTACCATCTGTTTGCCTGCACTTCCCCTTTCCCTGATCGTGTTTGCTTGAAATGTGTACATGATATATAACAGTGTATATGGGTTGTATATCGAAGTATACCTGGTATACATGCCTATATCAGGAATATAATCATGCATATCTAGTATATCAATCGTGTTTGCATACGCTATGCTCATCTGTTAGGCTTAGCCTAGCTCTGCTGTCGTCTTTATTTTTCTCTGCATAATTACAACAATGGGCTTGGTTCATAAATTTTGTTTTCTGCGCACTCCTCTTCTACCTGCACGATATGACTTGGGCTGAGCCCAATTGTTTATTTTTTCATCTTGTCATAGCCTACTGTTCTAGTTTTGGGCTGACCCAAATAGTTAATTTAAATTTTATTTGTTGTGTCTTACTTATATGTTTAAATTCATTTTGTATGTGATAAGTTTTAGATACTCTAACCAGTATTTTTGTTTTCCCCTTCCTCCTTCCACTGTCGAGGTACTTCGAGACAGCCCCATTGGACCTGTCGCCTTTTTGTTTAGCCAGTTGGATTGAGGCCCAACTAACTATTTTTGATAGAGTCCAATAGCTTGTAGCCGCGCATTGAAGGCCCAACTATATGTGAAAATAGTAACTGGTGGGCTTAGGTATGTCCACCAGCCTAAACTCAGCCCTTTTCAATTCTTGTATATCATATGTATACATACTTGTAATAAAACGCTCTTTGTATTATATATTGGAACCTTTATTTCGATTACGAATCTAGGGTAGACAAAATGATACGTACATCATTTAGTTAGATCAGCAAAATGATTCTGAGATTAGACAAAAAAATGAACTGTTTTGGACTAATAATGAAGCTGGAAATAAGAAACTGATTTGTCAAACATAAAATTGAGACTTTGGACTTTGGAAATTAATCGGACTAAGATAATACAAGGACCCAAGTTCGGGCCTGTGTGACAGTTAAATAAATGGACTGCTGACTTTTGAAACTTAAATTGAACCAAAATTGACATTTTTAAGTCTTGCGAGCTAAAGCCTAAATGATTTTGGACTTTAAAACCTATCTTGGACTTAAAGTTAAGGGTTTTGGGTGTTAGGATATGAATTGACTTTGGGGATATATAGCATGCAAAGGAATAAAAAGAAACTACTTTTTTTAAATCTCTTGTCAAAACGCAAAAGCTTGTCTTTTCAAATAAATTATACTCATTTCGAAACTTGATTTTTTTTTCTTCAAAAGATGGAAGTGTGAATTGTACAATATTGTTGGACTAAACGTGGAGTTCTACTTGAATTAATATTTGGGTGGTGTTCTGAGTTAGAAAACAAGTTGATCCATGTACATACTATTTTGGTAGAAGTCTAACTCTTGTTTTAAAAAACTCTTGAGTTTCGAATAAATGAATGACAAGTATTTTACGGATATTTTCAAACACTTTATGCAATTCAAATCATTTAAAGCATGCTATAGAACCCGTATGTCAACTGTATTCTACGGATCCTTAATACTGAGGTGTCTAATCCTTTTCCCTGGGGATCACCAAAACCCTTTCCTCGACTCTAGTTTAGATAGAATTTTCCAATTAATTTGAATAAATCTTTTCACACTGGTTTTTCTAACTTCCCTATAAATTAGGCGATGACTCTAAAAACATTATCCGACTTAGAACACCATCCAATAGTTTGGTTACTGGATGGAGTAGATTGAATTGCTGAAGCACCAACAAGAATGATACTGTGTTAATATAAAGAATTGCATGTTTACTGGCATTGGCATGGTCTTCGGTCACACTACATAATGCTAAACAATACTGATCCTTATATCATGAAAGCAATATTTGGATCATAACATTATGGCCCTGAAAAGGGAGTTGATTACTTATTTAACCGAGTAACGCCTCAAGCCAAGGGACTGAGGGAGTGAAGCGTTGAGATTTCGGGGAGAAGCATGGTGTTAACGCAGATGGAAGCTATTACAGTTATCGGGTGATGGCTTGCATTGAAGGTAGCCTTTCGGTGAGATGATTGATGTGCACTTTTTGTAACTAATTTACTTATTATGATTCTTGTACTTTTGTTCTTGCCATACAGTTTCTCTGGTATATAGTGTTAGTAATATGTACTCCAAAAAAACCAATAAACAATAAACACTGAAAGTAAACAAAATCAGTGTTGAAAAATAAGAATAAGAAGAAGAAGATTTTGTAGTTCAGAAAATTAGTAAGTAAAATTCTGAGGAAGCCGAAGCCGAAGCCGAAGCCGAGCCGAGCTGAAGCCGAGCGAGCGACGACGACGGCGCGAGGGGTCCTTGCCCCCTCAACCCTTTTATTGACAAGAAGGAGTAATCCTACTTATAAGTAGAAGAACTTTTCTTTCCACTACCGATGTGGGACAACTCCCACTTTTCTTTCCACTACCGATGTGAGACAACTCCCACTTTTCTTTCCACTACCCATGTGGGACAAATGATTATTTTATAGAGCAAGAGGGAACTCCCTCCATTTCTCATTCAATCTATTATTTAAACCCAACCTATAGAGCATCAAATAATTCTCTATGAAAAATAAAACTGTTGGTGGTTAGTATATTTGAATTCAAATACACAAATCTTGTAAGCAGTTGGAGACTTTTTACCGTGGTTTCTTGTCAATTTATTTAAGTAGGCCTCCCATTACAATACTGCATAGGCTGGCGCCAGATCAGACAACTCTTTTATGCAATTGCACCAGGAACGATACAATTTCATAATATGTAAGTGTGTATCTAATTTCAATTTTTGTATTCTACACTTAAAAGTTACACTCTTGCCTGTTCTTTGAAGTGAAGACCATTGAATTTTCTTTGATTGCTGAACTGTTCTGGATGAAATCTTCTACAGGTTTTACTGTATGAAAAATAAGTGTAACTAGTAATATCTCCATTCCAGCCAATACCTATTCTAACAATTTAATTGATGACTAGTTCCAACTTCCAACGATGTGTAAATTATGAGTCCCAGAGATGCAATCAAATTGGAAGTGTACTATGTATAGTGTTGGTTTGCTAAAAATCAATTCCATTTAAAAAAAAAGATTCAAGTAATGCACCAAAGTCACCAGATAAGTCGACACAGTATAGTGGATCAACCAGTTCAAAGAATGTCCAACAAGGCGATAAAACTAGTAAAAAAAGTAACTTCTATCAGCTAAGCAGTAGCGTAATGAAAGAACCTTGTGTTATGGGGCCTAAAAGTTATAGAGAGATTAGTCTTGACTAATTTCGTATTTCCTCAGTTACAAAATAATTGTCTTAGTTACTATTTGAATAGTCAAAGTATATCTTTTTTTATCATAATGTTTTCAAATGCCGTCTAAATATTTTAAATTGGTAACTACTTGTGACTCATAGTACTTTTTATATAGTTTCGAAATAATTTAAAATTTTATGTCCGAATTCACGCCAAATATTAGTTAGTTTGACCCTTATACTCCGAATCAAGCCAAACAAATCGAAATAGAGGAAGTACTATTTAAAAAATTCATTTCCTAAAATCGGTGAAAAATTATTTTTTTTCCTTCATCAGGTCACATTGTTCATTCAAAATATTTCAACAGGTGTACAATAGAGAACAACACAGAGCATCATTGGAGATTAAAGAATTAAATCCTATGATATTTTGTTATCACGAAAGAGTTTATTTTATTAGATTTGCATGAAGGACCAAAAAAAAAAGAAAAACACAATAACTCCATAAATTTTTTTTCTGAAGGCTTATGAAAACTAACTAAACAAAAAATACAATCACATAATTGACTAAATTAAAACACTCAATGAACTCCAATTAGCATTGCTACATTAGTGAGTTCCAGAACTCTCCCCCTCATCTAACTTAGGGACAACATTCAAATCAATTTTGGATAGCTCAGTGAGAATATTACTTTTTACTTCCTTTTTGATTTCGTCCGATCGTAACTTGAGTGCTACCAACTGTTTCAACCTGTGTTTGTTAGGCGATATTTCTGAATCAGGGTACAAGATCTTGTACCTTCTTTTTCGATTTTCTTCCTCCTCGTCCGCTATTTGAGATTCTTTACATAGATCATCAAATGCCTGAAAGACATGTAATTTTCCTACACCAGCTTGATCCTGGGGATTATTTAATTTCCATTCAAGGAACTTATCAATTAATTTTTCAATACTAGTGGAGCCATGGGAATATGGCTTTCCACTAGGTGAAAAGAAAAGAACACCAACATCTGCTCCCGTCAATGTTGAAAGCTCATCAACTTTTTTGAACAAGCTCAGTTTCCTTTTTGAAAAGGTAACATAGCGTGCTGCTTTAGATTCAACCAATTTCATTTCAATCTTTTGCTTACCTCTACTCGCCTTCATTGTGATTGCAAAAAGCAAATACTTAAAAAAGAAATTTAGCAGATGTTTTGGGTGAATAAATTTGTGTAATATTGAGAGGAACATCCATATAATTTATAGTTGGTGCACGACATTGTTTTTCACGCGTATTATCATATGTCATTAATGTGTTCATATTATGTAATCTATTACGAGATTATCACTCACCCCGATAAAATGACAAATTATTATTTATTTCATTGTAATTATAAGTAATCAAGTATAATTAAATCAAAATATAAATAAAAAATAATCATGCATTAAAATTAATTTACATACATATCTAATGCTAATCCTATACTATGATTAAAAAAGAAGAAAAATTTTACAACTCTAACTCATAGAACCTTATAAGGTGATTGTACACCTCTAATTAGTTGCATTTATTGTTACTTTTTAACCTTGCCTTGCTTTTTGAAAGTTGTTGAACTAATTACTTCTCTTTTTGACATCATCTTTATCACTTTCAGTGTTATTTTTAAGATATCCACTTTTAAGTCATATTGATACTATTCTTAGTAACACTAAATTCACATAATACATATATTACCACACACATATCGTGCTCCCTTAATAAATTAAATATTTTTCTAAAATAGTTACACTCCCTGAATTTAGTAGTATTCTGGAGTTACAGTTAACAATTGAAATGAACAATCACTGACATAGATAAATGAAAGGTGTCAAAATACCCCCAACATAATTTCAGGAGCAATTAGGATTCAATGGAAGTTTGAACTCCATCATGCAAGGTTGCTCCCTCCATACTTGTAATATTTTCATAATGATATCCGTAAAATAGTGTAAATCTCTTTGAGTGGAGTTCTTTCATTAATATAATATATATAGTATATACAATTCTAATTCTGTATAAGAAAGCAATCTAGTCGGTGCAGAGGGATATAGATGTAGTCCATAATCAAGAGTGCCCTTAACGTACCAAATGATACGTTTAAGAGCTGTAAAGTGAGGCTCCCTAGGAGCGTGCATGAACAAGCACACATGCGGAACAACATATGCAATATCGGGCCGAGTGAATGTGAGATACTAAAGAGCACATGCGAGACTCCTATAAAGAGAGGGATCGTTGACCGGATCCCCGTCACATGCACTGAGTTTTGACTTTGAGTTGACAGGAGTGGATATGATCTTGTAGTTTGTCATTTTAGTCATGTAGACAATCTCCTCTACATATTTATGCTGACATAAGAACATGGCATGTGCGGATCTGGTGACTGATATCCCCAAAAAATAACTCAACTTACCCAAATCTGTCATAGCAAATTCGGACTTGAGCAGGGCAATGATCTCGTGTTTCAATGTATCAGAAGAAGCTGTCAGAACAATATCATCCACATATAAAAGAAGATAAGTCGTGTTAGTACCTCGATAAAAAATGAACATGGAATGATCACTCTTGTTGCACACGAACTCGATATGTATGATGTATGCAGTAAACCTCTCATACCAAGCCCTAGGGGCTTATTTCAAACCATATAGTGACTTACGAAGATGACATACATAATGAGGAACCTCCGGATGTACAAAGCCAGGCGTTTGATGCATATACACGATTTCGTTCAAATCCCCATGTAAGAAAGTATTTTTTACATCAAGCTGGTGAATAGGTCAATCTTCCCCATAGCTATGCTCAACACTATGCGAATGGTGGCTGGTTTGACCACTAGACTAAAAGTCTCACCACAATCAACTCCCTCCTACTGACCAGTACCATTAGCCACAAGTCTTGCCTTATGGAGTTCAAGCTCTCCGCTATCTCAGAATTTGTGACGATAGAGCCACATACAATGAATCACATTCACCCATTGGTTTCGGAACAAGATCCTAAGTGTGCTGCTTGGTTAGCGCATTAAACTCCTCACGCATGGCTGCATTCCAATTTGGGTCAAGTTCGACTAATTTTGGGTTTTTAGGAATATGTGAGATATTTTGTGTGAATAGGTTAAATTGAACGTTTGGTTTGAAAATCCCGTGTTGTGCACGAATTTCCATGAGGTGTGTGGGGACGGTTACGGGTGGGGCAGTGGCGAGTTGTGTGACGGGCAGGGACTGGGCAGTGGGGTGGTTCAGTGGGGTGGGTATATCATCGGGCAGGGACTGGGTAGTGAGGTCGATAGGACGGGTATGATCGATGGGACGGGTGGGGTCGATGGGACGGGTAGCGGTACGGCCTGCGGGTGCAGATTTTGTAGTGCATTTTGGACTAGAGGTGAGGTGTTCGAGTCATCAAGGAATCCGTAATCAATGGGGCAACATTGATTGATGTTGGCAAAGAGAAAGACATTCTCCTCAAACGTGACATGACATGAGACTATGATTTTGCATGTGGACACGTTATAGCATAAGTACCCCTTATGGTTTGACGAGAACCCTAAGAAGACACACGGAGTAGAACGGGGTGCTAATTTGTGAGGGACAGTAGAGGCCAGATTCGGGTAGCAAAGACAACCGAAAATCAGAAGATGATCATAGATAGGGATCCGATGAAATAGGAAATCGGAAGGGGTCCTATTTTGGAGCGTACGGGTAGGTAGTATATTCAGAAGATATTCTGTCATTTTTAATGTATATACCCAAAAACTGGGGGGGAAGAAATGCATGAAAAAGTAAGGTACGAATCATATTGTTAATGGTGCATAAAATTCGTTCAGCTTTACCATTTTGAGGGGAAGTATGAGAGCATGAGAATGAAAGACCATGCCATTAGCCGTACAGAATTTATGAAAGAGAGAATTGTTAAACTCACGACCATTGTCACATTGAAATATTTTTATTTCTTTTTTAAATTGCGTTTTACCATACGTATGAAATTCAAGAAACATGGAGTAGACTTGAGATTTAAAGTGGAGCGGATAGACCAATAGGAAGTGGAAAAAATCATCAAAGAATATTAAATAGTATTTATGACCCAATTTGCTAGTAATAGAAGAAGTCCATAAATCTGCATGAATAATATCAAAGAGAGAAAAAGTAATACTCAAGGATGACGTAAACGGAAGTCTAACATTCTTTCCAAGATGACAAGAATAGAAATTTTGGGCTAGGTTCCCTTTATTACATTTAATTAAATTGCGGTTTCTAAGAAAATAAAAAATATGAGCTCCGGGATGTCCAAGTCCAATATGCCACGATGAGGATGAGATTGCAGCTAGAGATAAATGAGGATTGGCAATGGTAGCGGGCGTGGATAGGAAAGGATAGAGGTCCCCCACACTATTGCATCTCGTAAGAAGTCTCCCCGTACGTAGGTCCTTCACAGAAAAACCAGACGGGTCAAAATCAATATATACAGAATTATCAGTGGTAAATTTTCTAACAGAGATTAGGTTCTTAATAATATTAGGGGCATATATGACCTATTTAAATAAGTAGTGGGGGTGCGGTGGTGGAGTGAGTGTGTGGCCGAACCCTTGAATTGGAATGCGATGACCATTTCCGACCATAATAAATTGAGGAGTATTTAAATTATGTAGTTGAGAAAGATTACCAGAACTGTGAGTGAGGTGAGACGTGGAGCCCGTATCCATATACCAAGCGTCATCGGGCTGCACAATATTCATCAAGCTATAGGCCTGTGTCAATTCGGTTGGAGTGAGAGGGCTTGTAATGGGCCGCTGCAAGGTGGGCTTGGTCGGTGGAGACCATTGGACGTGAACTTGGATGAGGGCCCAACACATTAGGCTGTTTCCACTAGCCCAGTTGTTGGGTTGCTGAAACTGATAGGGGAAGTAAGCATTGGCCCAATTTCCCTAAGGCATGGGGTTGGCCCAAGTTGCTGGATAAGGGGCCTGCGGTGGTGGGCCGTTGGAATTGGGTCTGCCTCCGTGACCCTTTCCTCTTCCACCGCACCCACTGCCTTGGACACACCCTCTTCCACTGCCTCAGCCACCATGGTGGTGTTGATTTTCGGTGGGTGTGGTGGCAGTCGGTAGGATGGTGGCTGCCAATGTCTGTTGGTGATGTCCGTCTTGTTTTGCTCATCTCGTTTCCTCTAATAGAAAATGGGACCGCATTTTGTTGAAACTCCGTAGGGGATCAACCTGTTGAATCATTGTTGCAAGTGTGTCGTATACTCCCTTTGATAAACTATAAATCAATTACAGAACCATCTTCGTGTCAAAAATTGGAGTACCCATGTTGGATAATTGGTCGGCAAGTAATTTTAATTGCTTGTAGTAGTTAGCCGTATTTGCAAAATTCTCAAGAGGGTGGTGTTGAATTGATCTTCGAGATACATAGCACGTGTATGTTTGTTGTCTTGAAAAATTTCCTCCAACCGTGTTCATAACTCCTGAGTCGAAGCTCCGGTATTCATAATTGTATGAAGAAAATCCTTGGAGATAGTGCCATAGATCCACTGCTTGACGATAGTGTCAAGCCGTTTCCACATCATGTTGTCGACGTCGGGTGGGCGGGGAAAAGTGGTATCAATATGGTCAAGAACGTTGTAAGCACATGTATGAATTTGGAAAAGTTTAACCCATGACACATATTGTCCATCCTCTTGATCAAGAGTCAACGGGATGAAGTTCTTGATATTGGTTACGGCGAAAGCCAGATGAAAGGTGTTGGGGTTAGGAGAGGGAGGAGGATGTGTGATATCCGGGGTTGATGAGGAGGAAGCAGGAGAAGCTATGTGGGTCGTGGGTGACGCCATGGGGGCTGCCAAAAAATAGGTGAAGAAAAGAGGGGGGTTCGGGACTTATACGAGGTGTATATAGGGCAGTATCAGCTATGTGATTCGTTGTATACATGTAGCATATGATGGCAGAGATGGTATATCAATTTTATACGGCTTTCAGATTGTTGTATATCACTGGATACGTGTTGTATATCACTATATACGAGCTGTATATGGTGGCAGGCAATGTATATCAGCCATATACATTGTGTATATCAACTATTTTCGGCAGGATTTGGCATCGGAAGAGAAGAAGAAAGGGGGGGGGGACCGAATATGGTTAGGGATTTTAGGCTCTTGATACCATGTAGAATAGTGTAAATCTCCTTGAGTGGAGTCTTTTTATTAATACAATATATATAGTGTATATAATTGTAGTTCTAATGGAATAAGGATCTCTACTTTACATAATTACACTAAAATATTAATTACAGAATAATACAGAATATACAGTGAATAAATATATTCACTGTCAATATCTCCAAAATTTGCAGAAACTTGTAATTCCTATTTAAAGATATACAAGTTTCAATGTTCCTGATTTTGCTAAAGTCCTGTTGCATTAAGAGATATTAGCCAAGAAATATTTCCTCGTGCTTGAGTGAGTAATCAACTATTGAACAAGAACAAAAATACCATAGCGATGATCAAGCAATAATTCAAGAAGGACAAGATCTTCTATGTTGAATAGTTGACAAGCGCAAAACACAATAAAATTTAAGCGCTTCGCTAGTAAAAAATAGTGTAGTCAAGACCGTCTCCACAGGAAAGTAGATAAAAGGTGAATAGCGGGGCCTCGATCATGCTACACCAATTTTTTTGAAAGCATATAAAAATTATCATCATTGCTACCGAGGAACCAAAAGCAGAATGTAGGTCTAGTTGGTGAGCCTTTCGCTTGATTGCACATTGCGAATTGTGGGCACTTCAATGTGTTCCTCCAGGATTGCCATGCAATCTTTATATTCAAACAACATCCCTATCCCCTCTTTAGCATCATCTGCATCCAGTGCTAGTGTCTTGACGGGAAGTGAGTGGTATAGACTTGGGATTGGCTTTCATAGCTTTGGGGAATGTTTTTTCTTCCCACTTTCCTTGGAAGCTTCTTTTAGGCTGGGGATATATTTGAGACCATACCAATATTCATTGGTCGGTAACTCAATTGGCTTTGTGATACCATGTAGATCCTTCTCGAGACCCCTTCCTGGCTCGAAGCCATTTTGCAATATCGTAGAGGCAACTATTTTGTATATGGTTAGCATTGGGACTTGTGTTGCGTCTTTTGCATATGTGGCCCCTACCAGTTCGATCATAAGGAAATCTGTTCCCTTGGGGACTCTCTCAATCACAGAAATAGAATTATTGGGATGATTATAGTTGCTTCTTTCTCCAGGTATCACCACTTCATGTCCATCCCATATAAATATCACGACCTAGTATAAAGAAGATGGTACATCTCCTATCGCATGGATCCAAGGCCTTCCTAGAAATAAATTGTAATTGGTGGAGATTGAAATAACCTAGAACTCAATGCTGAACTCAGCTGGTCCCATTTGGATACATAAGTCAACCTCTCCTAGGGATCACTTTGAGCTCCGTCGAATCCTCTCACATTCGTATTATTCTTTCTTATCTTTCCCATGTCATATCCTAATTATTCCAGTGTAGTTTTAGGGAAAATATTTAACCCAACCCCGTTATCCGCCAGAACTTGCTCTATAATCGTTTTCCTGCACTCGATGACCATGTATGATGCCTTGTTGTGCATCAACCCTTCTCTGGGAAACTCGCCCTTTCAGAATGATATCTGATGATCTCCCATGATATGGGCTACTGTGGTAGCCAGGCTCTCGACGCTTGTGCCAGCGGGAACATGTGCTTCATCTAGCACTTTCATCAATGCCAAACGGTGCTGCGGAGAACTTATCAACCGTGATAACACTGGTATATGAGCTGGAGTCTTCTTTAAGAGTTCGATGGTAGAATACTGTTTAAGTTGTATTCTTCACCAAAAATCTTCGGCTTCACCATCCGTGATTAGCCTCCTTGGATTGCTTTCCTTTCTAGCGCTCCATTAGGCCAACTCTTCAGGCGCATAACATCGCCCATATCTGGTTATGCCATGTGTAACAGTAGCTTCAATAATAAACTCTTTTTTGGGTGGCTTGATGACTCCCGGAGCTACTTGCGCAACAATTGGAGCGGGAGACAACAAATCAAACTTGGATTGCTCATGTCTGATTAGCGATGTTAAGGGCAGTTTGGACACTCGGGGCTACTTGTGCAACAAACAGAGCGGGAGTCAACGCTTTAACTTTGGGTTACTTATGTATGGTTAACGATGCCACAGTATGCTCTAGAGCCTTCATGGATGCTGAACTTAAAGGCTTACACACTACCCAGTCTTTCTCTCTTTCGATCATGTGAATATTAGCATTGTCATGATTCAACAGAGGATTGGTATTCACATTAGGAGCGGTTGTCTGCAATGTGATTTCCCGTCAATCTATCATGTCATGGATTTTATGCTTCATGTTGATACAATCATCGGTGCTATGTCTGACTCCGCCGAAATGATAAACACAAGTTTGGTCAGGATGGTAGAAACGATTCTCGGGATCAACCTGCTTTGGGGGTACTATTTGGATTTTGCCGGCAGTGAGTAACTCCTCGAAAAATTGTGCCCGTGTTTTTAATAATAGTGTGAATGTTCAAACTGGCTTCCTTTTGGACTTGGGCTGCGGTGCATTATAATTTGCCGGGGGTGATTAGTTTTGGTAATTTTTGGCTTGGTGGTTCTGTGGAGCTTGGTAATATAGAGGATTTTGGTTGTTAGGTGGAGGTTGATAATTAAGTGGAGCTGGATAATTTAGTGGAGTTGGGTAATTTGGTGGGGCTTGGGGGGGGGGATAACATTGGAGTTTAAAAGATCGGTAAAACCATTTGGGAATTTGGTGGAGGGTTCGGTAACTTATGAGAGTTTGGTAACTGGGTTGGGCATAATAGACGGGCACTAGACTGTACGGGGGAGTCATATACCCACTTAGGGATGGTGATTGATACACCTCCATAGGCGAGTGGGGTTCATCCCATCTCTTTGCTTTGGGGCTGAAGGATCTGGTCACATTTTCCAGATCCTCCTTCTTCCTTCACATGCCTCCCGAAGCACTTGACTGGGGCTTCATACTAGTGATCTTTTCAGTTTTGAGACCATCTTCTATGGCCTCACCCATATCAACTAATTCTGAAAATGGCCGTTCGGCCCTGGAAAGCATCTGATTATAACAATCCTAGTCTTGTGCTCTGATAAAAGAGGTGACCAATTTTTTTTCGTCATAGGTGGCTGTACGTGAGCGGCTTCCTCTCTCCATCTTCTTGCGTACTCTACGTAAGTCTCAGTGGATTTCTATCTGATCTTCTCCAGATAAGATCGATCAGGTATGACTTTGATATTAAACTTATATTGTTCCATGAACGACTTCTCCATATCTTCCCAAGTGACCCACTGGCGCATTTTTGTGTGGCGAACCATTTAGAGGCTTCCCCCGTTAAACTTCAATTGAATAATCTCATGATTAAGGTGGGGTTATTCTGAACTCCCACTAATTGATCAATGTATGACGTGATGTTCTTTGTGAGAGTGAGTGTACTTTGATTGATTCTTTGTCCACTAAATTAGTTCAAAGTCAAAATCATGTGAGATATGGACAACTCTCTTTCAGTGAGGGCACCTAGTTACCTTAGGATAGGTGAAGTGTTGGTTACTCTGTTAGGTATCATGATAGTTCTGCTTAAAGAAGTGTTGTTGAGTCAATTTTTAAGGTTGAGTCATTTTGAGGAGGTTGTCTGTAAATTTTATGTGTTGAAAATATGTTGGGATGAGTAGAGTAAGAATTGGCTCAAAATTTGTTTGGTAAAATAGTTTTGAAAGAGTCGTGTTAGCCGAGGCCCGAGTAGACATGTTCGGATTGGTGTTTGTTGTAACTGTTGTCAGGGTAGTAATCACTAGTGGTTTGCTCTAGGGGGAGCAAAGTCTAAGTGTGGGGTGATGATATTTGGCACAAATATCTGTATTTAGTGTTACTTTACCTCTATTTCTTAGTAATTTAATCGCGTACTTTTTAGTGAAATCATTGTATTTGAGCTTATGTTAGTGTATCTTGTGTATTCAGGTACAACGAGGACAAATGAGTTAAAATCGAGCAATTTTGGTGGATTTCAGAGGTAATTATACGTGGACAAGACGATGGAAAGATCGCACAACACTTAGCGGGAAAAAATGGACGCTAACGGATCTTGTGTGATGCATCCACATCATATGCACAGGGCAAGGAAACTTGCTCTCTGGAGTTTGAGTTCTAGGTCTGACAGACACATCCACGATGCACGTGCGTAGCGGGTGCATCACACGAGCTTCAGCGAATTTTCTATTTTGATTGGGATTTGGTTTAATTATTTTAGCTTTTAACCTAGGCTTTAAATAGACGTTTTTAGCAATTTTTAGGGGGTGCTTGAATTATCATCGAGACTTGTAAAATGTCACTCATTCATCTTTTATTTTTATTTGATTGTCTTCAATGAACCCTAGTTTAAACATGAATTCTTATGTTCTTGCTGGAATTATGAGTGGCTAAACTCCATTATTCTGGGGTTGTGGTGTAGTATGATTGTGACGTTTGATAAGTAATTTAATCTTAGTAGTTTATTCATATATGATTATTTCGTTACTTCTATTCTTAATTGCTTGATTGTCTGTGCAACAATCGAGGTCTATTTACTATTTAATATAGGTATTTGGGAAAGACGTTATTAGATTAGAGAAGAAGTAAGGAGAGTATGATATGATTATCCCTAAAGAAGGCTAGGATAGGAATATACCTAGACACCACATTCAATTAAATACCATGGATGAATTTCATTCGTAACAGGTCAATTCCATTTTGGAATATAGGTGACGAACTGTTCTAAATCGGCGAGTAGTAGTTCGGGAAGTGCTATGTGATTAATAATTCAGTTAATTAGCAATCGTGAATAAAAACTAATACGACTAATTACTTGAATGACGCAACATGATTGGTGAACCAATCACGACCCTGGAATACTCATCTCTCTATGATAAATTCAAGTCTTAAACAAATGCTTGTGGCAAACTGTTACAATAAAATAATTAGTTATTTACTTTTTGCATTAGCTTATAGAACAAAACAAATATTCTCTTTCTTACTTGCATAATTAGTAGCGATAATGAATTCTCTTATAATCGTTAATCATAAGTCTTTGTAGGTACGATATCCAATTTCTACAAGTCACTGTATTACTTGGCGATCACGTATACTTGCGTGTGCGTTTGGGAGCAACATGTTCATTAATTTTTTATTTGTCATAGTTTATGCCTACTATGTATAGGAGTAGCAACATCAAAGGTAGGGACAGGGCTCCGCCATACCCATTTATACAAGCAAAATTGTACCGTACCAAAATTAGACCAACACTCCGAACAAGGGGAGTGCTTCAAAAATCCACTGGATCCGCAATCAACTAACGTGAACCGTCACCCTGCCTATGTGAACCTGCGGCCATGAAACGCAGCGTCCCCCGACAAAAGGGACGTCAGTACGACTGATGTACTGAGTATGTCAGGCATGAATAATAGCATAACAGGGATATAACAACAACTGAAACAGAAACAACTGACCAGCAGTAAATGCCTCTGAGGGCCCTAATACATATGCCTAAATGTTATGCACAATGCAGTTTCCATATACATCATCCTCATCGGGCATCTTCCTTACCATAACAACCTCTGTGGGCATCATACCATATAATGGATAATGAATGTATGCATAATGCAAATGCGGTATACTAATGTCCACACAGGAATCCTCCCATAATCGCCTCTGTGGGCATCAGATTATATCGCCACACAAGGGCATCACATCATATTGGCCTCTTCGGGCTCTTTCGTGATAGTCTGTACCAGCTGCAGGTGGTGTGCGTATATAACGCCTTTTCCTTTTCCCATTCCCCGTACATATATATATATATATAATATTTATCATATAGTAGTGTGCATAGCAAAAGTGGTACAGGGTAATATATGAATGCAATGCAAATAAAAATGCATGAATGATAACACAATATTCCAATCTCAACGGACGGACATAATACCTTTATACTTTCGGCTAACATTGGAAAATCAACATCTCTTCTGTATGCCTCAGTAAAGACTTAAAAACATATTTAGACATGCTTTTAGCATATGAATCAATAACACGAATATTCTTCACTACTAGGAGCAGAATAAATTATGGAGTAATATCACAATTATATTTCGTTACGTGAAACATGCCAAAAGAAAAAAATAATCTGCCTTAGCATACCTTGGATATTATCCTTTCAACAATTCCGTAATTGAAGTGCTGGAACTTTTTTTCTCTTTTGGTTTTTCTAAGCAAATGAAAATGGTTTAATTACTGCTTTGTACGTTTTTCTTTTTATTTTCTCAATTGACAAAGTAAATTATTGGTTTGGTTCATACAAAAGAGGTTGGAGGATTTTACATAAAAGTAACGATTTACTCCCTACCCCATATCAATATTAATAACCCCCCTTGACGTGTAACCCCTACTTAACATGCAATGCCACCACTTTGTCCCTTTGCCTTAGTCACTTAGGCAATTAATTTAAGCATTACACGTACAAACCTCCCACTCAACTTTGTCCTTCCACTTAAAATTAACTAAGTGAGTTGCCTCCGTATAATTTATCAATCATACACATAATTAATTCCGTGATTCCAATTCACTTAAATCCTGATAACTCATAAGACTTTCATATACTCAATGTCATAATTTCCTAATATGACGCTAGTCCATAACCTCATCATGCACACACCAAATTTATTTCTGATCCCCGTCGTCACACTTCTTACGTCCAAAATTATTTCGGGGTTTAATCCCTTTTATATACTAATCTATTTATTAGCATACGTAAATATGATCCAAAATTTTCTCAACGCTCAGGTCTATTTACACACACCTAGCGATTTTACATACGCCTAGCGATTCAAACTGTAACATGAAACTACGGGATGTTACAAATCCAAAATCAAGTGTGCCCTGGATGTACCGTTTAATGCGTTTGAGCGCATGCATGTGCTCAATCTGTGGGTCATGCATGAATAAACACACTTGCTGAACTGCATAAGTAATATCAGGTCTCGTGAAAGTAAGTTATTGAAGTGTCCCTGCAAGACTGCGATAATGAGTGGGATCCTCGTATTATGTGCCTGACGCAGCACTGAGCTTCGGTTTGGTATCAATCAGAGTGGAAGTAGACTTAGAAGATAACATACCAGCTCTCTCAATAATCTCAATAACCTCAATAACATACTTCCTTTGAGATAAAAATAGACCACCTGAATGACGCGTGACAGCAATGCCCAAGAAATAACTCAAGGGTCCCAAGTCTTTCATAGCAAATTCAGAACAAAGAAGTGATATGATAAAATTGCGCAGATTATCAGACGAAGCAGTCAATATAATATCATCGACGTACAATAAAATCTATGCCAGAGAAGTACCACGACGATATATAAATAGAGAGTGATTAAACTAGCTGTGAGAAAACCCAATAGTAGATACATAATCTGCAAACCTTTTATACCAAGCCCGTGGGACCTGCTTAAGCACATACAAGGACTTTTTCAGCAAACAGACATGATGAGGATGATTGGGATCCCGAAAACCCAAGGGCTGATGCATATATACCGTCTCATTAAGATCACCGTGTAAAAAATATTCTTCGCATCCAACTGATGAATGTCCCATGCTTTTGAGAGAGTCAAACTGAGAACAATATAAATAGTAGCTGGTTTGACCACCGGAATGAATGTCTCACCACAATTCATGCCAACCTGTTGAGTTTTACCATCACCTACAAGACGAGCATTATGCCTCTCAAAAGAACCGTCAGAATTTTCTTTATGAGTAAAAATCCACATAAATCGAATAATATTAACACCAGATGGATGAGGTACTAACTCCCACGTCTTATTTTTAATAAAAACATTATATTCATCAGTCATAGCCAATTTCCAATTCGGGTCATGTAGTGCATACACGGGGTTACGTGGTAGTAGAAATTTAGAGACATTAGAATTGAAATTAAAATGTCATTTTGGTTTAAAAATACCCCATTGACTATGAGTAACGGTCCTTGACTCGAGGTAGAATTGGGTGGATTTTGGGCAATGCTTAAGTGGGTGACAGACTGGCCCGCAAGCATTGGGCCTGCTGGCCCAATAACTGAAATCAGAACAGTAACAGGTTCGGGATTGGGCTGAAACACTGAACAGTACCGAGATCGGTATTGGACCTTGTCATCGGCCCACTGGGCAGAACAATGGTTGCGGTAGACTGTGGGCCAGCAGGTAGTGGGCCTGCTGACGTATTTTGGTTACTGAACAAGTTGGAAAAATGGTGGATAATATATGGTGCGACCTCGTCATCTAAAATATTATATAAACTCGGCACGGGACTACTCACTTTAGCAAAAGGAAATTGAGTTTCATAAAAAATAACATGACGACTAATTATGATTTTATTAGATGATAAATCAAAACATTTGTAACCACGATGATTAGATGGATAACCCAAAACACACAAGCGGTAGAACGGTCCTGAAGTTTGTTAATTGTAGTTGAAGAAAAAAATGAATAGCATAAGCCCCCAAAGACCCTAAGATGAGAATACGAGGGATCCTTATTATAGAAAACTTTAAAGGGAGATTTATATGCTACTCCTTTGGTAGGAAGTACGTTAAGGAGGTAAGTAGTCTTTCGTAGTGCATGATGCCAAAAAGAAGGGGGTACAAAAGCATGTGCTAATAAAGTTCGGACAATATTATTAATGGTACAAATTTTTCGTTCGGCTTTTCCATTTTGTGAGGACGTATGAGGACAAGAAAACTGAAAACTATGCCATTAGCATCACAAAATTTCCAAAACAATCCATTATCATATTCCTTGTCATTATCACATTGAATATTTTTAATTTCCCGTTCAAATTGGGTACGAATGAATGCTCTAAATTTTAAGAATGTGGAAAAAACCTGAGACTTTTTCGATAAAGGAAAGGTCCACAAAAATTACAATAATCATCCAAAAATAGGATATAATAACGATGGCCCACCTAACGTAATACGGGGATGTCCATAAATCACTATGAATAATGTCAAACAACATTAAAGTACTAGAAGTAGAGGCTACAAATGGTTATCTAACATGTTTTTCTAACAGACAAGAAGGACAAAGTGGAGTACTACGCGTACCCTTACAAGAAATAAAATTATTTTTATGCAATGTATAAATAAAATTATATTTATGCAAAGAAGAAATAATAGACGATTCCGGATGACCCAAACGTGCATGCCACAAGAAAGGAGTAAGGGCGGCAAAAGTAGACGACATGGCTTGACTCGCGGAAGTGGTTGTATTTATGATAGGATAAAGTTCTCCCCTACTATTGCATCTCATTAAAGGTATCCCCGTCTTGAAATCATTCATAGAAAACCCAAAGGGATCAAAATTAATAGAAACCCAATTAACAGTGGTGAATTTTCGAACAGACACCAAATTTTTAATTAAGTTAGGGGCATGAAGGGTATTTTTCAAAACTAGAAGGGGATGTGGGGGAGACAAAGTTGTATGTCCATAACCGCGAATAGGAATTGAATTGCCATTACCAATAATAATACCACGATTTTTGCTCAAATTGACATAAGACGAGAGAGTACCTTGGTCAGACGCCATGTGAGAAGTCGCTCCGGTGTCCATGTACCAGTTCACGTCTGTAGGATTTAATCCAAGCGTATGCATTGCGGCCTCAATATATGTCAGAGTTGATGTGGGGCCCAATGTCTGGAACGCTTGCGGAGGTCGAGGCCCAAGCAAAGCTGCTTGCGGCCCCGACCTAGAAGTGAATCTGCTGCCAGTATTCAGGCCTGAGAAACTGTGCCCGACATGTTGCTGGAATTGGGCCTAGTTACCCGGGTAAGGGCTGGGAGGAAAATAGGGATTGTTGGGCCAATGGACACTGGCCCAGTTCCACGGACAGGGGGCGCACGGATGAGACCAGTTGACATGTGGCCCACTACCACTGCCATCATTATTTCGGCCACCTCCGTTACCACCGTGATTGCCACCGCGGTTTTTGCCATTATTTTTACGATTTTGACCCTTTTTACCGCCACCGTTATTGCGGTTTTGGCCAAAATTTGCGAAGAATGAGTGAAGGTCATCTGACGTGGTTATCATTACGACAGAACTTGCACCTGTAGCCGCCTTTTTAGCTAAGTCAGTTGATTCTAATGTGAGCATGGAACATGCCTGATAAAGGGTGGTATAGGGTTACTTTGATGAAGTAGTGTGCCAACGCCGTTATAGGCCTCAGACAGGCCTGCAACCATTTGGAGAACAAGACGATTATTGGTAACTGGCGCACCAACGTTGCGAAGTTGGTATGCCAATTCCTTCAGCCTTTTACAATTGGCTGAAATGTTACGAAATTCTTTCATGCTGACATGTTAAAATGCAAGTGAACGTCTACGAAAAAGCTGTCGTAAAGTTTTGTTCTTCGTTCCGTCGTCGATCAACCAAAATAAATTCCTGCTCGAGGGTGACAACACGGAAATTCTTGTTATCTTGGAATATATCATGCTTCCTATTCCAAGTTTCCATTACTGTAGCCTCGAGCTCAATGATCGTTTGTAGGAGGTCGATAAAAATAGTGGAATAAATCCACTGGAGAACGGTAGCATCAAGTGTCGTCCATAACGTAGGATTTTCCTCGAGGTTAGGCACATCCTCTATGCCAGGTGTCGAGGGAATTATGTGATGGAGGACTTGATGCGAGCGAGCGTGCGTGAATTTTGAATAATTTTGCCCATGTCGCGTATTGGACGTTTTCCATCTCAAGAACAGTAGGGATGTAGTTCCTGATGTTGGAAACTGTAAGGGCTTGAAGAAACATGTTCTTTGACATAGACATAACGAAGAACAATAGGAGAATTAGGGATTTGGAAGAAAATTTGGGAAGGGAGGAAAAAGACGGCCGAAAACCGTGAATGGTTCTCGGAATTTGAGCCGAGAGTAGCGGAAGAAAATTGGGAAGAGAGGTATTTTACACCTAGACCATGAAAGAATATAATCCATTGATTATTTTCATTAATGAATGGGGTATATATACAAGTTACAATCTCCAAATATGGAAAGTCATATTCCTACTATACTTCTAATATTCTAATTCTAATTCTACTTGTACAAGAATTTTACAATTATGGTAATTATTAATTTCATACTCTAATTACACTATACACAGTATTATATCATAAACATATCAGGTTGAAATTGAGTTCATCAAGATATACGATCGTGAAGCCCCCAGGGGCACATGCGAGTTGGTAAGTGGCAAGGTGATTGGGGTAGAACCACTCCGGCGTTGCGGGTTCGAATCCGTGTATTGCAAGGGCTGTTGCTGGGTTCGTGTCCCATTGGTCCTCTCCCTTGCAGGGTTGCCACTCGCGCATATCCCTCGATTTACATCCCACCTGGCCAAGGGGCCTCTGATACAGGTGGGGGGTTTCGCCTTCGGGACTTTCCCCTTCACAAAGATATATGATCGTGTCAATTTGGTAAATCATGTTTAAATGCTCACCTTTTAGTACAAAGCATCAATTTCTGTCATTCAAATGACTAGATTTTTGCCACTTGCAAAAATATCAGAGGAGATGGACTATCTTTAACTTGCACCTTCATCCCATTCTGATCAGCCACGGTTGAATCTAAGAACATTTTGACCTTGACCGTGTTTATAATTGATCAAGCTCAAAAGACATCATTTTTAACCAAAGATTCATAATAGATCAAGTGAGAAAGTTATGTAATTAAAACTACAGGTTGACAGGGTTGAGCAAGTTAGGCGTAGATTACTTGGTCAATTTCTGATTGTGAACAGACTTAGTTGGTTATTGAGCATGACCTTTCTTTAATGCACATTTAGAGTGAAGTTGAAGAAATGCAAGTTACTCGTATGAAAAAGAACTTACATACCAATTTTGCAAAGTTGACACGATTAAAATGATTCACATCTCAATTAATTACCATTAAAATCTTGTTACTGAAAAAATCTCAAGCCTTTCTGATCTAAGATATATAAATAAGTAACTTCAATTTAGTTTCTTCCACCCACCATTTTGAACCATGTAGATAAGACTGAAGCTTCAACGAAGCTGATCAGCCTGCGTATTCTAGCAGTGTAAATCAACAACTCACAAAGCTCCGCGCTAAAATTCATTGCGTAAGAGGAAAGTTTCAGAATTGAAAAACTGATAATAAAGAGATCATAATTGCAAGGTTAATTTTGTTGGAAATTAGCCTTTGGCGGGAGTTGCGACCGACCAACTTTAACGGCTTAAACACTAGTGTTACGTATGTTGGAGAATCCGGTTCTTCACACATGCATGATGTACTAAGTACGTAGATAACCGTAGGGCCAAGAATCGTCAAATTTCATTGAGAAATGAAAGAGATATTGGTTCACGAAGTGAGGTGTTTGAAGCATGGAAAGTGTGGTGTTGTGTTCAATTCTCCCTCATCGGTAGAGGAAGAAAGAATTGTTGTGTATATAAGACTCGAAATGTGTTTGGGGTTTGGGACCCCAAGGGTATCCCATGTGTTTAAAGGAGGGAGGACCTAGATGTGCTTGGTTCAAGGAAAGACCACACGCCTTGCCGCCGCCCTTGCCGTCCGGCCCTGCTCGGTTCTCGGGTCCACGGCTATGGTGTGGGCCTTCGATATTATCTTTTGGGCCGAGAAAACTTTGTCAAGTACAGTTTGATCCCGAAGTTTCAGATGTGCGATTTGGACCAGAATTCTTTCAGATGTGCGCTTGATCCCTGAAGTTTCAAGATGTACGATTTGGTCCTGAAGTTTTTAGAAAATCGAACTTCGACGGTCCAGAGCGAAACGTTTCCAGCACTCAATTCAGCCATTTATTTTGGCTGAATTACACCTCCACTAATGGCCAATCCGTTGGCAATTTTCTCCATTTATTTGGTGGCTTTACTACCTCCATAATGGTCATTATTTGGCCAATAATGGCTGTTATGGAGGCAGTCAAACAGCCCCTCTTCCTCCTATATAAACACCCCTTACACCATTGTTGAGGGACACTAGACATACACGAATTTACACAAACCAGAAAGTAAAGCAAAGCAGTTTCTTCCTAATCTTCCAAGCATCATTTCGTTATTCAATATTCTTCACGGTAGCTTTTGAGTTTCCTTTGCTCAATAGTTCCATTGTTGTTTTATCTTGGGAGATGAATTGTCCGGAACGTATAAAGGATACATACGGGGCAATATTGTCTTAAGGACAGAGTGCCACACTCGACTCAGCAAAATCAAAGCAGTTTCCGGTCTCCTTGTTCAACAAAAATTGTAATTTTGGTTTCATTGTTATATTGTAATTTCCAGCTTTCTAGTTGAATTGTAATTTCAATTCTTACTTAAGCAGTTACTTGTAATTTCCGTTTCTTGCAATCCTTTGTAATACCTAAAAAAATTTTGGTTCATCGTCCTCCCATTTATGAGTATGAATCTGAGTCTGTGTTAATTGGGCATGTTCTGTCTTTGGGCTGAACTTTTCCCTTTAGTTTTGCTATCGTGATGTTGGGCTTGTTCCTCTTTTCTCGTAATACTTAAGACGAAGCCTAGTACTCTTTAAATAATATTGGACTGTTTGTTTGCTTTTAGGCCTATTTGTTCTGGATTGCTACAGTTAATACAAACTGTTATATATATGCGTTCAATTTTACATCTATGTTTATTTACTTACATGTTTGATAAGTTTTTGGGGTACTTTTTAACTCCCTTATTTGTCTTCCCTCTCCTTTGCATGCCCCTGGGCCTGGTGGGCCCATTCTTCATCTTGGACGTGAGTGTTTGACCTGCTGGGCCGGAGGCCCAACTTTCATGTTTTTCACCGAGTCCAGAAAGTTGTTGAAGGCACAATCATGGATGAAAATGAGCAAAAAAATAGCATATTTAACTGGTGGACCGGTACGGCCACTAGCTTGACCCAATCCCATTTTCTTTATTATTGTATTTTGATGTTTTGATTGTATTTGTAATTTAAATATTATTGAAACTCTAGGTTACAAACTAGTTGAAATAATAGATACGACGCTCATGTCGTTAGAACGAATAAGATACCATTTTTGTAATCTTTACCTGAGACGTAATAAATAAAAGTGCTTTACTTTAATTTTTTATTTTCGGCTATTGCAACGTTTTATTATACATGGCTTGAATCATTTTTATTTTACATATGCCTCGCGGATCACGTTATGCGGCCACATTTTTGGATGCATTTTAACCCAAAATTACTAGGTATTCTGTTTTGATATGCGTTGGAAAATGCTCCAGCATTTGGCGAAACACTCCAGCGTTTGGTGATATGCGGCGTAGAACGCTAGAGCGGAACGGCTCTGCCTATAAAAACACCAAAACGTGAAATTTTCTTAAATCTTTCATCCAATTTCATTTTGGACGATTTTTTAAGAGAAAACAACCCTAAGGTTTCCCCAAAACATCTAAGGTAAGTTTTAACAATGATTTTAAGTTGATTTCAATTCCCCAATATATGAACATGATTAAACCCTTCAAATTCATAGATAATCGATTGAGACTTTTTTTGGACGAAAGAACCCTAGAATCCGAATTCGAGAGAATTGAATGCCAAAAAGGTAATACCTTCATCCTTTAGTTGATTATAGTTTTGTATTAGTGATTATAAACTCTAAGTTTAAGTTGATGGGTTTGATAGAAAAACATGAACGATTATAGGTTTGGGTTGTTGGTTGTTGATTGTTGATTAAGGGTGTTGTTTACCTATTGGGCGATGAAGAATGATGTTAATTGTATCTATATGGGATTGTAGAATCATTTAGAAGCAATACGATGGGTTGTGGGGGTGAAGAAAAACCATTAATGAGGATTGTGGTGTTTTATGCCCAAAAGGTGTTTGATAAAATGTTTAGATGACCAAAACATGAGTATTATTACTAATATTGATTTCCTTTAACATATATTGCTATATATTAAAGTTGAAGGGAGTGACGGACATTGTAGTAGGCTTAAAGGCTGGAATTGAGGTATGTAAGACTAACTCTCTACGTGTGGAAATGTTTAATGAGTCTCTCCACACCTCGTTCTTTTACGACTACTATGAATTGCCTTAGAAATATAGTTAATCCTCAGTTTCATAAAGAGCTTCAGAACTTCTATTCTCTAGACGATATAGTTTCACAATTCGTTCACGATTGTCATTTCGAATGTTGTGAACTTAGTATGTAATCAGGTGTTTGATTTTCCATGAGTCTCAGTCATGAAAGCTTAGTATACTTAAGAGTCATTAATGCTTTAAACTCCATAATCAGTTCATGAATACATGTCTTAGCATGGTAATGTTCAGTATTCTAGTGTTATGCATTGCAGTATGATTCTCAGTTCCTTAATATAAATTGTTGGATGTTGAACACTTGTAATTGGGCTCGAGGCCACATATATATTTGAGCCTGAGGCCACAGTTTATGTATGCATATACTTGGGCCCGAGGCCACATATTTCTGCACTGATATTGGACATGAGGCCACATATTATTAACTCAGTTAAAACATGTGATTTCACATTCAGAACAGGGAGTACTTATGACTATACTTCTTTTATTCAGTTCATCTATCAGAATGTTTCAGTTTCAGTATATTACATATTTATTGATTTGGGCTGCCCTTTCCCGAGCACCACACGACTATTTATTCTTTCAGTTGGTTTTACATATCAGTATAATTCAAATGTACTGACATCCCTTTTGTTTGGGGCCCGCATATCAACATGCATGTAATGATTTATAGAGCGACAGATATGCCCGCTAGGATTCTTGTATTAGCTACTTGGTGAGCCCTAGTTTCATTCGGGGCGTTATCTTATTTATAATCTTTTAGTATATTTGACAGTCAGGTATGTCGGGTGCCTTGTCTCTGTAAATAGTCAGTACCTTTTTATTCTTCAGAGGCTTCATAAACTAGAGTTGCAGTCAGTCAGTGTTTAATAGGCTTTATGTTAGCCATGTTGGCTACGTTCTTACTCTTCACACATATTCCACATTTATGATTATTCAGCTAGTTATTTTAGTAGCTCAGAATATTTATATATTATATTCCATATCAGTATGTGTCCTATGTTGATTCAGCCAGCCATGTGGTTCGCTCGGTCATATACAATCAGACATCGAGTGTCGTGTTACGCCTAGGCCATGGTTTGGGGAGTGACAAAATATCATGACTCCATTTCAGGAATCGTGGTGGCACCTATACAATTCCCCCTGTGGGCGAACCACTCCCCAAATTATTCATATGAATAAGCATAAGTAAAAGAGGAAGATAACAAAATACTACATAAGTTATCTCATAATCGAAATGCGGAAGAAAAATAAGTCTGATACAACCATAACATCCCCCAAGTGATCTAGTCTATAGATATAAGAGCACTATAAAAAAGATACAAGTCTGAATGCAAGGGCAACATAGGGCCAAAACTGATACATAAGCTGAAATTGTGTGACATGTCTTCTAAATGCAATAAAAGATAGGATAAAGGTATAATAACCAAGGGCATGCTGAAGGTAGCATCCTCACTCTAGGATAAAGAAAATTACGCAATCGGACTTAACCGCGCTGTCTCGTAGAGGTAGAAAGAACTGAATCTGCATCCAAAAAGAATGCAGCAAGTTTAGCATGAGTACAAAACGTACCCCCGTAGACATCATAAGCCGACAACGACGGAAGATACGCGAAAATAGATAAATACCAAGTTGACAACAAATAAATCCTATACTAATCAGTCCAATAATCCAAGTAAGGTCACATAGTCCACAGAATGATTTATAGAGTTCTCATACTTCCTTATTCAAATAAGAGTCCATAATCACTTACGTCATCTAGTTCCAAAAGAGTATAAACATCAATCTAAGTACCAAGTAGAATTCTTTCATGTCCAGAATCTAGTAAAGACATCAACAATCACTTCTAATACAAGTCCATCCACAATTACTTAATGAAATGACACATATATGTATGATATGAATGCAATGCATATGCTAGGTACTTTTATCAATCTGGTATACATTATATCAAGGTTTTATTATGATACGTACACCCATGGTGTCACGTCCCAATTTCAGCAACGCACGGGCACTTACCCTTTTCCCACCTAGTAAGCGAACCCATCCATTAATCTCAACTCAATTCAAGATAAAATAAAACCCAATCATCAAAATAGAAATAACTCTAGGATAAATTAAGAAATGATGCAAAAATAATATAACTATCCCAAAGAGTCTGGTCTAAGGCAGTACAAGAGCCACAACTATATAAGATATAAGTCTGAGTATGATTACATAGTTTACAAGTACAATATTGTCTCAGAGTAGCAAGTAAGACAAGTAAATAAAAGAGACCCCCGTCTACGCATCCATCTATGTGCTCACTCTAGATGTTTAGCAAGCTACAGGAATTAGTCACGAGAAGAAGAAGTAGACACTGTCACGAACTTGGCACTCATGAAAGAATGCAACAAGGTAGTATCAGTACAAACACTATGTACTAGTATGTGTCACATGTCGACAACAATTAGTTAACATATATAAAGAAAGAGAATGAAAGGTAGGCATGCTCACAATCAGATATAAACACTACATAATCCAAGAATAACATCACATGTTCAAAGACCAAGTCTGAATTCAATATGTATGAATATGAGATTATGAATGCAATAATACACATACTCCGACCAGAATATCTCTACGTCCTGGTAGTCGTGACCCATGGGGGGACCCGCAAAGTTCGTGTACCAGTCACTCTGCACATAGACCAGAGATGACTCCACAACTAGCCATTCCGTACACAGCCTAGAGATGGCTACGCTATCAAATATGTTGTAAAAATCACAGATGTTTCCTTCTTACTTGATCATCATCAACACCAATTACAAGTAATATCAATGTATCATGGAAATGAGGATGAATGCAATGCAAAATGACAATATCAAGTATATCATATTAGTCCTAATCGTGCCACACATGGACACATATCACAATATCAGTATCAAGTCTAGTCCTTTCCTCTATCCGTGATAATACCAAGATAAGTGAGAGACAACTATATAATAATCATGACATGACAACTAAGAGAAAATCCAATATCAAACACTTGACAACAAGCTAATAAATCACAAGGCAACAAGCCCACAAATCATTCAACAATACCAAACCTAAATAATCCAGCCCAACTTCATACCCGAAGGCATAACATGCTTTCTCCAACAATAACTAACTCTACATATATTTCGCTAACTGAAGTATAACCATAAGGTAAACCATAACCTACCTGGATGCCGAGCGGAAACCAATAACGATCATATATGAGCCTTGGCTTTCTGAGGATATCGATTTCTTGAAGTCTAGTTATTATTGAAATCTAAGTTAGACATGGAAACTAACAATACCCATATCGCTAGACTATTCCTTGAATCCAAGATCAACTATGGTAAAGGGGAAAATGGACCCACAAGGGTAGACCGGTAATTTGAGAATGAAATTAGAAACCCAACGTTCTAGAAGTTCATATCTACTCTTCAATTGCTAAAGTAGTTCAAGTATTGATCAATTTCGCCATTCAAGGCGAAACCCCCAAATTAAGCATAAACCCTAGCTTTTTCATATTCGATTTCTCAACTAGAATAGAAGATCTAAGCCCATAGGTTACTAATTAACAAATTTCAAAGCTTAGATTAGTCCAACCCACCAACAATATTCATTTATAACAATTTATAACTCAAGTAGTGAAAAACCATTAAAACTCACCTTCATTCAACTAGTTTTCTAGGGTTCCATCATTAATTAATAACCTAGATTTATGGTCCTCTAAACCCAAACAAGTCATTACCTTCATTCCTAGAATCCTAAACTTCAAGAAAACTCAAAACTTAACTCATTTGCAAAATATTGGAAGAAATAGAAGTTTGAAGTTGAGTAACTAGCTTAAGATAGAAACTAAGGAGTTCTTCCACAAATCTATGGTTTTTAGTTAAGAAACCCATTTTCCCCATATATAGTTTTACACATAAGAGCTTCCATTTTATTAAACCCTAGAATCCAACCTTAATAAGTGAAAGGATCAATAAAAAAATGAAGTAGTTAAGGTCTAGAGTTTATCTTGCCTAAGGTTCCATGGGATTCTTCTGAAATATGCCCTAAAAGTTGTCTTAGAATGAGTGTTGGGTGAAAATGAGGTCAAATCCCAAAATGAGCATTAAATACAAGGTCTGCCCAGCAACTCTTGTTAGGGCGGGTATGGTCCGCTGGGGTGGACTACCGCTACAATACATTTCTATCCGCGGTGGCTGACTCCAAGAAATTCCACTTCATCCACCATGGCGGAAGGAAAAATTTGAGGGGGTAGAGCCGCGAGCGCAGTCCATCCCACGTTGGGGTGAGGTACTGGGTTGGGTTCTCCCTAACTCGATCTTTAATTCCCTTTTACTCGACTAAGGGTCAACTTTAACTAAAATTCCCCTGCTAAAAATTGTCGGGCACAACTAGCCAATGATGATTTAGACATGAGGTGAGGAAATTCGGTGATGTCCAAACAGGTCGTTACATCATATATCAATTAAATAATCATTCCTCCTCGAATGGCGTGGAGTGAAAATGAGATAAGCGGGGTTGATACAACACAAGGTGTAAGCCATCCAAGGTTGGTATCTCACTTCGCACTTAAACTTAGCGGCACCTGACCTTCATTTACAAATGAAATCCTTCTTGCAAAAGTAAAGGAACCGTTCATTTGCGGATATAATTTAACATTACGCCCCATGAGGATACATATAAATGAATTTTTAATAAAATATTCAAGCCGTAATATACCACTTTTTAAAGACTTACAAGGCTTACTAAGGTCGCATCTCAAATGGAAATAGACTTGAATTTTCATCAAGGCGGATAATTATTTTATACGGGTGTTATTAGGTTCCGCCTCCGCAAAGGATTTCCTGTAGGGGCAAAATACGCTGGTGCGGATCTTAGGTAGCTATGATGACTTTTAAGGAAAAAAGGCGACATTCGCTAAGGCGGATTTTCTATCAGCTATAATGGATGTGCTGGAGCGAGACTCATCCGCTGCAGCAGGAGTATGAGATTTTAGAAAATAAAAAGAGGGGGCGATCCCTCATCTTCCACACCCCCACTCAAATACCTTTACCACCCAAAAACTCTTCCACTCCCCCCAACTATACCACCTTTCAACTATCCTCCACTACAATTAAACCTTCCCCCAATTTACTCAAGTCTACCTTCTACTAACCACACAAAACTCTCCGCCACAAGGAAGACAAAAGTCGTAAATGAAGGGGGTTTCGCCATCACCGCACCACCTTCTCCGAATCATCAAATCAAGGTACGTAATTTCTCCTATCAACGCTAGAATGGTTTTAGGATTATGAATCGAAACTTTACATACCTATATTCTGATAATTTGCAAGCCAATCTTGAAATCAGGTTGATGGGGTTGGAATGTTTGAATTTCTTCGGGTGTTGTTGCTTGAAATCATAATTTGTGGGGTTTATAAGTCATGCATGCTAGAATATTAGGTGATATGTGAGGAATACACTAGTTTTAAGTCAAAATTTTGAGAAAATTTTTCAAAAAACCTCTGGGTTGATTCAATGGGGATGACTAGTCGGCCACTGCGGGACTATCCCACTGGCGCGACTCCGCTGTGGCACATAAGGGTGTGCTGGTGCGGATAATAGGGTATGAGAACTATAATGTGAGCGTGGAGTCTGGTTCGCGGTAGAGAATCCACCCCCAAGTGATAGTGTTCACCTTGGCGGTGCCTGTCCGCCCACACAGACAACTTTCCGTAACATCGGTCTCGCTCCTATGGCTCTACATTCGCTGCAGCGGGACCTGCACAATTTTGGGCGAACCAGTAGCTTCGTACTGGTGTGGTTGGGGTTATTATTTTGCTGGTTTCTTTGGCTTGAATAACATATAATTAAATACCGGACTTGACATAATTGTTGGAACTAACTTAAGCGATCATTGTAGCTACAAATCTTTGAAAATATATCTGAAAATGAAGGAGAAAATGTCGACCCTAGCCAACAAGTTTCTCCTAGCGTAGGGGAAAGTGATCAGAACTATGCTCGCTTCCTATCTACGGATTGTCAGCGCCGTTATTTAGAGTATATGAAGAATGGTTGCTGTTAGAATGGGGAATCAACATGAGAAAGGTAGAACAACGTGCTCCTGAGTTCTTTGAGCGATTAAATAAAATTGGGTGGAACTACTTTGTCGATAATCCCGGTAAGTCAAATGAGGGTTGCGTAAGGGAGTTTTATGCTAACTCAAGAAGGTGAACTTATCCGTTCCGGATCCAGAAATCAAGCTTGGGGTACTATGGTAAAGATTGGGGCTCAGGTGATCAATGCCCACTATGGCTTGGAGAATCATCCGGTGAGTGCTATGGCTGAGAAGGACCATTATAATAATGGGGCTTGGTTAGTTTCTAAATTGGTTGCGGAGGAGAAAATGGGTTAAATCGATTGGGTTAACAAGAAGACAGAGATAAAGAGTACTTACTTCACTGCGGAGGCCAGGAGGTGGCTACATATTATCACCCGATGGGTACGCCCTTCGGGCAACACTACCAATGTCACCTACACTCGAGCTCTCATGATTGCTTGCATTATGGATTATATCTTAGTTAATGTAGGTTATCACGTAGTTCGGGAGTGGGAGGGGTTTGTGTTAGAGTTGGGTCCGAGCTTGATGTTTCCCTCCCTCATCACCACCTTATGCGAGAAGGCAAAAGTTCCACGGAGAGGTACGGATGAGTGGGTTGATTCTGACATTAACTTCAACACCCTGAAGGTGAAGGGGTATGGCACTGCGATCCAGAGTAAGAAGAGAAAGATTGATGCAGGTAGTAGAGTAGACGTGAGTCTTGGAGGGGATGTTGATGATACTGCACCCTTACTAACCCAGGGACCCTTTGAGCTGCTAGGTAACCAGATAGAGAAGATGAATGGGTTGATCCATGGGCTTTCTAGACCTCCCACCGAGGCCGGCTCATTAGGCACTGCTTGGTGCTACTTCACTCGGGAGGAGATGAAAAAGTATTTGGAGGTGCAAGAGGAGATGAAGACTTCGGTTACCTTGCTGCAGACTGCCTACACCACTATAGTTAAGGCTTAGGGTAAGCTCTGTGAGGACTTTGACGTGGAGAATATGAAGAATAAGTCAAAGGGTAAGTTTCTGTTAAAGGTCTAGAGGGGCTTCAAAAGGATATTCAAGATGATGTACCCAAAGGAAAGGCTTCTGGTTGAGGACCAAGATGACCCGGAGCTATACTCTTTGCTGAGTGATGAGGCATCCAGTGTGCGACAAAAGTAGCGGTTTCCCTCCCTTCCTTTTTAGCAATGTTTTAGCCCTTGTAGGGCCTGTTATTTCCAGACATTGTTTTAGTTTCGTTTCGGTCGACGTTTCGAACAAATTGGTTTTTTTGTTTTTGGGATTTTGTGGTTTGATTCGATGGATAATTGCTCCGTTTGGTAGATAAATTGTGCCCTTGGCATGCTTTGGATTTATGTATTTGAATTATATGTTTTGGGATGCTGCTTTGTACGAATTTCATTAAGTTCGGAACATGTTTTGAATCTCTGGGCAATAGCTTACTGATTTTGGGCCAGTAATTCTGCTGCGGCGAACACGCTACAGCGTGAAGCTGACCGCAGTAGTGGACATGAAAGAAATTCTTAGGGTCCGCTCTAGCGGTATATTTTTTTCTATGGCGGTTTCGCTCCCACAGACAAGCTCCACAAGCGCGGTCACTGGCACAACATTGATTTCGCCACGACAGCCTTCCCTTTGCGGGCACGTGGTTGCTGGTGTGAACCTTACTCGCTACAGTGAGGCTTCCTGAAACAGTGAGAATTTTCTAATGCCATTTAAACTTGCACAACACATGGGACTCGTCAAATCGTTTTTCGTACACGAAACCAAACCACACAACACCATAACGATGACATCATTAGATACCAATTGAAATCAAATAGATACCAATTGGGTATATCTAGATACCAAATTGAACGAAGTGGCACTATAAGAGATAAAGGAAGAAAGTTTCATAAATGCCCTATAGCCTCTCGTGGATAGGTACAGACGTCTACGTACCATTCCACGACACTCTACTAGACATTTCTCTTGCACTTATAGACCGGGTAACGTAGGGATCTGATACCAACTAGTCACATCCTAATTTTGGCAACGTGCGGGCACCTACCCTTTTCCCACCCAGTAGGAAAACCCATCCCTTAATCTCAACTCAATCTAAGATAAAATAAAACCCAATCATCAAAATAGCAATAACTCTAGGGTAAATGAAGAAATGATGCAAAGATAATATAACAATCCCAAGAAGTCTGATCTAAGGCAGTACAAGAGCCACTACTATATGAGATACACGTCTAAGTATGATTATATAGTTTACAAGTACAGTAGAGTCTCGGAGTAGCAAGTAAGACAAGTAAATAAAAGAGACCCCCCGTCTGCGCATCCGTCCATATGCTCACTCTAGATGTTCGTTAGCAAGCCATGTGAATCAATCACGAGAAGAGGAAGTAGACACTGTCACAAACTCTGCACTCATAAAAAAATGCAGCAAGGTAGTATCAGTACAAACACTATGTACCGATAAGTATCATAGGCAGACAACAGTTAGTTAACATATATAAAGAAAGAGAATGAAAGATAGGCATGCTCACAATCAGATATAAACACTACACAATCCAAGAACAGCATCACAGGTTCAAATACCAAGTCTGAATCTAATATGTATGCATATGAGAATATGAATGCATATGCAATGCAATGATACACACACACTCCGAGTCGAATATCTCTATGTCCCGATAGTCATGACCCATGGGGGGACCCGTGAAGTCCATGTACCAGTCACTCCGCACACAGACTAAAGATGACTCCACAACACCGACCACACAGCTAGCCATTCCGCACACAACCCAAAGATGGATATGCTATCAAATATGTGACAAGAATTATGAATGTTTTCTTCTAACTTATCATCATCAACATCAATCACAAGTATTATCAATGTATCATGGAAATTAGGATGAATGCAATGCAAAATGACAATATCAAGTGTATCATATAATTCCCAATCGTGCCACATATGGACACATATCACAATATCAATATCAAATCATGTCATTTCCTCTATCTGTGATAATACTAAGATAAGTAAGAGACAACTATATCATAATCACGAAATGACAACTAAGAGCAAATCCAATATCAAACACTTGGCAACAAGCCAATAAATCACAAAGAGATATAAGCCCACAAATCATTCAACAATACCAAACCTAAGTAATCCATCCCAACTTCATACCTGAAGGCATAACATGCTTTCTCTGACAATAACTAACTCTACATATATTTCGCGAACTAAAGTCTAACCATAAGCTAAGCCGTAACCTACATGGATACCAAGCGGAAGGCAAGAACGATCACACATGAGTCTTGCCTTTCTAAGGATGTCGATTACTTGAAGTCTAGTCATTATTGAAATCTAAGTTAGAAATGGAAACTAACAATACCCATATCACCAGACTATTCCTTGAATCCAAGACCAACTATGGTAAATGGGAAAATGGACCCATAAGGGTAGATTGGTAATTTGAGAATGCAATTGGAAACCCGACGTTCTAGAAGTTCAAATCTACTCTCCAATTGCTAAATTAGTTCAAGTATTGATCAATTTCTCCATTCAAGGAAAAAACTCCAAATTAGGCATAAACCATAGCTTTTTCACATTCGATTTCTCAACTAGAATGGAAGATTCAAGCCAATAGGTTACTAATTAACAAATTTCCAAGCTTGCATTAGTACAACCCACCAACAATATTAATTTGTAACTATTTAAAACTCAAGTAATGAAATAACAATTAAAACTCACATTCATTCAACTAGTTTTCTAGGGTTCCATCATTGATTAATAACCTAGATTTATGGTCCTCTAAACCTAAACAAGTCATTACCTTCATCCCTAGAATCCTAAATTTCAAGAAAACTCAAGACTTAACCCATTTGCAAAATATTGGAAGAAATAGAAGCTTGATGTTGGGTAACTAGCTTAAGCTAGGAACTAAGGAGTTCTTCCACTAATCCATGGATTTTAGTTAAGAAACCCATTTTCCCCATCTATAGTTTTACAAGATAAGAACTTCTATTTTAATAAACCCTAGAATCCAACCTTAATAAGTAAAGGGATTAATAAAAAAAATGAAGTAGTTAAGGTCTAAAGCTTATCTTGCCCAAGGTTCAATGGGGTTCTTCTGAAATATGCCCTAAAAGTAGGCTTGGAATGAGTGTTGGGTGAAAACTAGGTCTGCCCAGAGACTCTCGCTAGGGTGGGTATGGTTCACTAGGGCACACTACCGCTACGGCGCGTTTCTATCGCAGTGGCGGACTCTAAGAAATTCTAGTTCATCCACCGAGGCAGAAGGAAAAATTTATGGGGGCGGAACCGCGGGCGCAGTCCATCCCACACTGGGCGAGGTACTGAGTTGTGTTTGCCCTAACCCGATCTTTAATTCCCTTTTACTTGACTAAGGGTAAACTTTAACTGAAATTCCCCCATGCACAATTATCGTGCACAACTAGCCAAGGATGATTTAGACACAATATGAGGAAATTCGGTGATGGCCAAATAGGTTATTACAAATAGGGGACCCGTAAAGTCCATATAGCCCTCCGAAATATCCAATCGGAGACTAGGCCTTGGCTGAATAATATCATATTCCTGGCATGCAACTCCGTTCCCCACATACAAATATCATCTCAGTGTTGCCATAATCTCATAAGTATTCTTACCTTTCCGGCCTCTTGGGCCCACAATATATCCATACCACTCTCATATTAATATTACAAAGCCATGAGTGTATGAATACTAATGATAATATAAGGCAAGATATCATGAAATAATGAGGTGCAACCAAATATAGTTATGAAATATCACATGCTTTCAAGAGTTCAATTCACATATACAATTCAAGTACAAATCAGGATGTCATATCGAAAGCATGTGTGATGAGCAAACAAATCAATCAACTATGGCAACGAGCCCCACACACGGTGACAAGCCCGAAAATTCAGCAGTCAAAACCAGCACAAGGTTGATTCCCCAAAACCAATAATCACAGTTTAACACCGGTACCCACTCAGACGTTCATCACAACCGTTTGGGTAGGATCCCCAATACACCCAATACCTCTCAATATTTATAACAAATTACGCACTTCTATCGAAGTTTCGAAAACTAAACCATAGCCTACCTCAGTGCCATACATGAGTGCTAGCCAATTAAGCCTTAGTGATCGCTTTGCCTTTATGATGCGCCTTGTGATAGTTGAAGTCTATCCATGCACATACAATTCGTTAAGATATAGCTTTATGCAAAATACAAGGACATAAACCTTACAAACAAGACATAAAAATACCAACCCGGCCCCACATCACCACGACTCATACTTTAATACCTAAATACCAAGAACACATACTAGGTAGTCATATCCTTAAGTTAATTGAAAAACTATACACGTCTGAACCCTCAATTGAACAATATACAAAAGCCCCAATTTGAAACCTTAGAAATTCCCCCCTATTGGAATAGGGTTCTATACTCAAATTAAGCCTTGCAACATGATTATCTAACAATACCTATCAATAATTTATGTAAACTAATCCATAGAATCTTCATTAATCAATAATCTAATTCTTTTAATCTCATAGGAACTTGTAATACATTTTCCCCAACTCATAACCACACTAAACCACCATTAAAGGACTTAGAAACAAGTAATTAAGTCATAAAGAAAGGAAATCTCTTCCCCAAAGGATGAAATTGCTCTTGTCCATCATAAATACCCTACTGGTGGCGCTAGGTTTGAGACTTGCTATTTTTGGAAAATAAAATCTGACCTAGGAGAATATATAGGACACCTAGTACAGTAGTCCCGCCCCAGTAGAATCGACTTCGCTGGCGCAGACCTGCTACAATGAACAAGACATCGCCTCAGCGTCTGTGTGACCCATCCCCGCACTTTACAAACCCCATATAGAGTCTACGGAAATAGTCAAATAAGCAAATAATGGTCTTTAGCTAAAAATGACCAGACGTGTCATTACATCAAGTACCAATTAAAACAATGTTCGTCCTCAAACGGAGAGAAATAAATAGAGGAAGCGTACTAGAAGTAGCGAACAAGCCATGATATCTGCTCCGTGTATCAGACTCGATTTCCTAAGTTGTCTCCTCAATAGGATGATGCCTCTACTGAACCTTCATCGAAGCTATCTCTTTTGATCTCAACTTCCTCACACGTCTGTCTAAAATAGCCATAGACTCCTCATCGAACTCAAAATTCTTATCAAGTAATATAAAATCCCTCTAAATGATATAAGAGCCATCAACATGATACTTTTTCAGCATTAGACACATGGAAAACTGGATGAACGCTCGAAAGGACTAGTGGCAGAACTAACTCATATGCCACCTCCTCAACTCTCTAAAGAATCTCAAAAGGTCCAATATACCTCGGACTCAACTTCCCCTTCTTGCCGAACCTCATCACACCCTTTATGTGTGAGACCTTCAGAAGAACCTTGTCACCAACCATAAACTCTAAGACTCGGACCTTCCAATCCACATACTCCTTCTGCGTGCTCTGAGTTGCTAGAATCTTATCCTGGATCATCTTCACCTTCTCTAAGGAATCTCTCAATAGATCGGCACCCTGAGGCCAAACCTCGAATGCATCAACCAACCAATTGAAGATCGGCATTTCCTACCATATAAAGCCTCGAACGGTGCCATATCAATACTGGAGTGATAGATGTTGTTGTGCGTAAACTCTGCCAAAGGTAAGAACTGGTCCCAATGACCACCAAAATCAATCATGCAGGCTCATAACATGTCTTCCAATACCTAGATAGTCTGCTCGGACTGACCGTCGGTCTGAGGGTGAAATGTTGTACTGAGATCCGAGCGAGTACCCATCTCCATCTGCAAAGACCGCCAGAAGTGCAAAGTAAACTAAGTACCACGATCCGAGAGGATAGAAATAGGGACCCCATGAAGATAAAACAATCTCCCGAATGTAGATCTTAGCCAACTTCTCTACATTATAAGTCGTCTGAACTAGAAGGAAATGTGCGGACTTGCTCAATATATCAACAAAGACCCAAATAGAATCAAACTTTCCCAAAGTCTTGGGCAACCCAACAACAAAATCCATGGCAATGCTCTCCCACTTCCATTCGAGAATAGACATCCTCTGAGACACATCACCGGGTCACCGGTGCTCATATTTGACTTGCTGACAATTCTGACACCGAGACATAAGATAAATGATGTCCTTATTCATCCTACCCCACCAATAGTGCTACCTCAAATCACGGTACGTCTTAGTATCAACTGGATGAATCAAATATCTAAAGTTATAAGCCTCCTCCATAATTAGTTGAGTCAAATCATCAACTCTAGGGATGCATGTTCTACCTTTGATCCTCAACACTCGCTCAGTATCAATAATGGCCTCATTGGCCTCACCACTCATCACTTTGTCTCGAATTCTATACAACTTCAAGTCATCATACTGGTGAGTTTGAATCTGATCCAAAAGAGATGACCTCACCTCAACACAACTTCACGTCATCATACATGGTAATGTTCAGTATTCTAGTGTTACGCATTACAGTATGATTCTCAGTTCCTTAATATAAATTGTTGAATGTTGAACACCTGTAATTGGGTCTGAGGCCACAGATGTATTTGGGTCTGAGGACACAATTTATGTATACATATACTTGGGCTCGAGGCCACATATTTGTGCACTTATATTGGGCCTGAGGCTACAAATTATTAACTCAGTCAAAATAAGTGATTTCACATTTAGAACATGAGTACTTATGACTATACTTCTCTTGTTCAGTTCAACTATCAATATCTTTCAGTTTTAGTTCCAGTTTCAGTATATTCTATGTTTATTGATTTGGGCTTCCATTTCCCGAGAACCCCACACCTATTTATTCTTTTAGTTGGTTTTACATACCAGTACAATTCAAATGTACTAACGTCCCTTTTTTCATGGGGCCTTTATCTCACAATGCAGGTAATGATTTACAGGTCGATGGATCTGCCCGCTAGGATTCTCTTATTAGCTGCTTGGTGAGCCCCATTTTCCTTTGGGGCATTATCTTATTTATAGTCATTCAGTATATTAGACAACTAGGTATGTCGGGGGCCTTATCCTGGTAAACAATCAGTACATTATTATTCTTCAGATGCTTTATAGACTAGAGTTACAGTCAGTCAGTGTTTAACAGGATTTTATGTTAGCCATGTTGGTTACGTACTTACTCTTTAGACTTATTCCGCATTTATGATTATTCAGTCAGACATTTCAGTAGCTCAACATATTTATATATTATATTTCATATCAATATGTGTCTCCTATTGATTCATCCAGCCATGTGATTTGCTTAGTCACATGCAGTCAGACACCGAGTATCGTGTTACGCCCATGCCATGGTTCGGGGCGTGACAACTATATAGGAATTTTTAATGGATAACTGAAGAAATTGAGAAACATTTGATTCATTTCATGATCATAAGTTATATCAAGAATCATATGTTTATGTAGACAATGAATAACCAATAAGTTATACACAACTAAGGATACCAACATGAGATGCATATATAGATAGATAAGGGCCAACAAGGCCTCTATGAAAATCTGCACATCAGAACATATGCCGACAAGGCCATACATGGCATCTATATACTGGAGATGAGTCTACAAGCCTCTAAGAGTAGTATAATTATCATAAGGTCGGGACATGACCCCGCCATACTCATAACATGTACATAAAATTCATACCGACTCAAAATAACAACTCTGAAACAAATGGAATGCACCAACCTCCGCTGAGCTGATAACCTACTTGGGAGGATCGTCAATCCGTCTACCTGATCCTACGGGCATGAAATGCAGTTCCCCAGTAAATGGACGTCAGTACAAATAATATACTGAATATGTAGGGTAAGTTAGAGTATAAGTAAAGACATCAAAGTAAAAGAGAGACAAGAAGGATCAATCTGTAACTCTGGATTTTCCAATCTGGGCCATGATATTCATATGTAGACTGTATACGCGTATATAACGTTGTTGTACATATATATGCATATATAATGCCATCAAGCCTCCGTAGGCATCATCATAACCAACTAATCAGTGGTGCTATGTATCATTTGTGTATATAACATCATCGTATATATATATATATATATATATATATATATATATATATATATATATATATATATACATGCATGAGAGTCATCATGAATATTTTGAGCTTGTCGGAGTGATGTAAGGTCATTATACCTCCGACTATCATTATGTAGCTAACTTGTTATCAAACATATCATTTTCATTAGAAGAATTCATAACACAATAATAGATATCTTATCTGACATGAAAGTACTCCCGACAAGGGACAAATAAGATTCAAGAACATTTCTATGGAATTGAAGAACAAGGGTATATCTAACTTATCAAGAATAGAATCATTTGGAGGGACATTCGTTTACGTTTCGTTTACATTCAGGTCATGCCAAAAGAAGGAAAGAATAACCTTACATACCTTTTGTCGATTCACTCATTGATGTAACGTATAAGCCGTAGCACTTCAATCTACAATAATAGCAATAATACTATTGTTAAACTAACATAGATCTAGAATAGATTGTAACGAGCGATAAGCTGGACTGTTTAACACTCAACTCGTCCCCTCTATAACTTCATCTTTGTTATATCCTTAGCACAATATCAATATCATATCCAAGCTATTTCCCCAAATTTCCCGCCATACAAAGCCATGAATTACACCCCAAAACAGTCCACTATCAAATAGCAACAAAATCACGATTTTCGACCTTTAGTTTACGGGTTCTTAATCTTACAACTTAGTCATGGCTTATACAAACATAAAAACATGTATAGGAAACAAGAACTTACCTCAATCACCAAGAATATCTTGAAAATTGAGCTTGTTCTTACTTGGAACAACCTTCAACATCACTACGACACACTAAAACTACTTTAGCTAGCACCACGAAATTCTTGTGGTTGGATTCTCTAGAAATCATGAGAACCTTTAGAGAGCTTCTATGGAGGTAGGAGATCTAATTTGGAGTGATAAGGGTGAAAAATGAAGCCTTGGCGATTTATAACACCGCCTCACCACTTCAAGTTTTGCGGTGGCAAATGTGACTGCAAGTCACACTTGCTGCACCGCAAGTCCACCGCATTCTACAACCATTTCAAGCAACAAACTTCCAAAACAACCAGAATGCGGGCAGTATGCGGTAGGGCATTCCCCATATGCGTCTGCAAATTGCCCCCAACGCCAAACTTTACCAAAACACATTTTCTTTGATTCGTTCAACCTCTAGTCCCTACGACACTTCTTTAACACTAGCTTTAAACCATCGTTGTTCATATATAGGATCTTAACCTCTCCGGCTCTTTGTTACTTTACTTATGACGACAACGACGTACAGAGTATGAGGTGTAACATGAAGTATCCAACTTTGCTTAATCTTTTTTTGTAACAAGCTTTACGGGAGGATACCGGAGTTCATCGAAGAATTTCCAAAACTGGAAGTATTACAACTTTTGGAAAACAATTTCACTAGTTTAGGAAAAAACAGTAAGTTAAAACCCCTTGATATTAGTACCAATAAATTAACAGGAAATAAACAGATTGTTTGCCTTGAAAGAAGGGTGCAAAGCAACGATGTCGGCGAAGAGACAACAACGAAGAAGATACATATACTCAATCGGCGGCGGCTGTAGAAAAGTGAGAGAGAGTGTGTGGAGTGGAATTTTAGGTTTTGACTATAATTTGTCTTTATTTTGGATATAACTGTTATTTCAGATGATTTTCTTAAAATTGTCTTTTAAGACCTTTCTTTTTGCTGGCGGTCACTCCATGTCCATTTCCATTGATTAATAACCAGGCTTACCCTAATTGATCAGAGGGTCATACATGTCATACTTCCTTTAAACTTGCAACATTTTTGGAACCGCTTTAATAAAGTATAATAAATCCAGCTATTGTGAAACTGCTCAAAACTTGAAATATATCACACTTAAATTGTAAAAATTTCACAGTGATCATTATTTGGTCCCTCCCATAATCAATGCCCGCTTCTTTAAGAATATTTAACTGCTACCCAAAGTAAAGACACTTCAGCTTCCGCTTTTCTTGGTCTCCTTCTTATCTCCTAGTAATGAAATCTTTTCAGTCATAGATTCAATATATTTAGGGAACCCATTATTGGGATTAAAATAACAAAACATCAGGTGAAAGCTAATAATTGCAAATACTGAACGATTAGAAATCATAAATAAAATAAAAATATTCTAAAAGCGACATAATATTTTGATATGATTTGATCAAATGACCTACATATTAGAAAAGTAATATAAAAGAAAGTATACAAATAATTGAGAGGATAATCTTCATATAAACAAGACTCTTTTAGTGATTACATTGTGGAGATAATTGTGTGAGAAGAAGAGACTTTCAATTTATAGAAGTCCAAATTTTTTTCTCCAAGTATTTTCTAATATGGAAGAGACTTTTTCCACCACAAAAACTTTTCCAAAAAAATTTAATTATGATTTAAAATCAAGGCAATCCTAACACTCATCACTTGAATCGAATGGGCTTACTTTCTGAAGTCTTTACTCCAATAGCTAATCGATATCTCTGAAGTCAAGACTACTTCGAGCAAACTTCAGGTGCGATTGTCTAAAATTTACACAGCCATGGAGAGAAATTTAATCATAACCGTCTGAAGTATGCATTGCCACGGAAGAACTTCAGTCACATTCGTCTAAATTTTTAGGACTGCTTCCAGCGAACTTCAAATGTTATTCTCTGAAGTTTGCACTGTCATGGGGAGAACTTAATCATAATTGACATATATATTACCACGGGAGAACTTCAGTCACAATTGTCTGAAGTTAATTACGGTTTTTTTTTTTTTTTTGTTGACGAAGGAACCCGCAGCCGCTACTCTTTTGAGTGCGCACAGGGTAAACCCCGGACTGACGCAATAGCCTGCAAACCACGTCAGCCGATTAACCACACTTGGCAAGCCATGTGTGACAGACTCAACCAAGAAGGTTTAAGCAGGGGATCGAACTCGTGACCTTGCGGTCCCGCGCTCTACTGCTACACCAACTTGACTACCCTTGCGGGTAAGTTAATTACGGTTTGACTTGCCTAGCGCGGTGTATCGACTATATCTGTCTTACACGGTAAGCTTTAGCATTATCGAGTCGATATCTAAGTGGTATGTCTGCCCAGCTAAAGGAGTGCAGGATTGTTATCCTAACATCTTACCCATAGGTAATATTGTGCAAATAAGAAGCACTTAGTACAACTGCTAAATCAAATATTTCGAAGATCTTGATTAGGCATTCTCAACTATCACAACATTTAATAACATTCTCAACTATCACGAATGCTAAATACTACTAAATAAACATGATGGATATCAGTAACTGCTAAAAGTGCCACAGAATAGTATAACTATAAAATGCTAAGGCCACCCCCGTCGCCAATACTGGATACGTATATTAGCTATCTAGTGTATACTTGTCCTTGCACATGAACTACATAGTTTTAAATGCATCAACTCAAATAACATGTTTTAATTATAAATAAAAGCAAAATAAGAAGCTAAAGTCTCACTTAACTTTCGGTTAAACTTGACCTAAAGTCGTATCTTCAATCCTCGTGAGTTTTCCTTACTCAACGACTTTTAATTTATGCAAAATACGACCGTAGTCAATTATATATATTAGACTAGGTCTCATATTTTTAGGACGTTATGAAGCAAAATTAGCATAAAGTCAGCTCAAAACAACTCTCTTATCAGGTCAACTGCCCAAATCTCAAAACAAGGGTGTTACACATTAGCTAAGTATGCTAAATCAATCATCAAAATCCAAATTTAACTTAGGTTTCTAGTTCAATTGCTCAATTTTTCTTTTTTGAACCTAGGTGGAGAATAACCCAATTTAGACTTTAGACTATAAAAACTCAAAATTGAAGACTAGTGCTCCAATTCAAGTATAATGCCAAGATTAGTGTAGGGAATTCAGAAGACAAAACTTCCTTCCTAACCTAATCCCTCAATTTCGACCGCCTCTCTTCTTTTCCGGAGCCGGAATCCGCCATATACCACTAGGGTACACCGATATACAATAAATATACAGCCTCCCATGCCCCTTTATCTCTATAACAAACCGATATACACTGAGTATACAGTTGCTACTGCCTCACATACACTCCAAATATACGCCCCGAACCCCAACATAATTTTTCCGGCAGGCATTCATAGCGGAGATTAATCACGACGGTTTTACGGGCAGCGGCAGCAGCACTACAGGGGACTGGCCCTCCTCAGCAACTCAGCAGCCTATCACAGGCCCAACCGACGAGCCACAAGCACGGCCGAATTCATCTGGCCCATATCCCTGCATCCCAGCAGTGGCCCAGCGATCTGGGAGCCCTCCAGACAGGCCACCAGGCCACAACCGACTGGCCCAATATCCTGGGGCCCATCCGTCCATCTCAGGTCCAACCCGAGCAAATTTGGGCTAGGTATTTGGCACTTTGACCAATCAATAGCCCGATAATCCGTGGTATATGGACACGGGCGCCGCGTCTCATCTCACCCACAATTCTGGTAATCTTTCTCAATAGCGCAAGCTACAAACTCCGCAGTCTATTATGGTTGATAACGGTCATCGCATCCCAATTCAAGGATTTGGCCACACCCTTACCCCACAACCGCATCCCACTTCTCTCTTAAAAACGTCTTATATGCCCCACACATCATCAAAAATCTAAATTCTGTTAGAAAATTTACCACCGATAATTCTGTCTCAATTAATTTTGTCCCATTTGGATTTTTTGTAACGGACCTCCGTATCGGTAAACTCCTTACGAGATGCAATAGTGAGGGGGACCTATATCCTTTCCTACCCACATCCACTACTAGTGTCACTCCACCCATCGTTCTAACAACCATATCTCTCTCAACATGGCATAGTAGACTTGGTCATCCGGGGTCTCACATTTTTTATTCTCTTTAAAATCAAAATTTAATCCAATGTAACAAAGGGAAACTTTCTCATAGTTGCTCCTCATGTCAGTTAGGGAAACACGCTAGACTACCATTTACGACTTCTATGAGTACCACTTTCACTCCCTTTGATGTTATTCACGCTGATTTATGGACCTCTCCCGTAACTAGCAACCTAGGCCATAAATATTATTTAGTATTTTTGGATGATTTCTCCCACTTTCTTTGTGTCTATCCACTCAAACTCAAATCCCATGTGTTCTCCAAATTTGTAGAGTTTTATACACTGATCAGAACGCAATTTGAAAAAGACATAAAATTATTTCAATGTGATAATGGTCGTGAGTTTAATAATTCTTTATTTCATAAATTATGTGCGGCTAACGGCATAGTTTTTCATTTCTCGTGCCCATATACCTCCCCTAAAAATGGTAAAGCCGAAAGAATTCTCCAAACCATTAATAATATGATTCGTACCCTCCTTTTTCATGCGTCTCTTCCTCTTACTTTTTGGGTATATGCACTAAAAATGGTAGAACACATTCTCAATATTTTACCTACCCGTGCGATTCAAAATAGGACACCCACCGAAATTCTCTACCGTCGAATCCCTACCTATGACCATCTTAGAATTTTTGGTTGTCTGTGTTAACCTAATCTGTCATCCACGGCCCCCCCACAAATTGACACCAAGATCTACTCCGTGTGCATTCCTAGGTTTCCCGTCAAACCATAAGGGATATTTGTGCTATGAACTATCCACTGACAAAATCATCATTTCTCGCCACGTCACCTTTGTTGAGTATGTTTTCCCGTTTGACAACATTAAAAAATTCCGAGTCAATGATTACCAATTCCTCGAAGATTCGGACCTATCCCCGCTTGTCCAACAAGTATTCCGTCAGACTGCCATTGTTCCTACAGCTGTCGACAATGTTCAGCCACCATCTGCCACTAATCCCACTGGTTCGACACCATTTGCCACTACCGGCAGCCCATCTGCACTATCACAGCCATCACCGACTGCCATTCCTACAGTCGGCAGTCGGTCGGCTGCCCCACATCCACCGGCCGTCTCCATCGGTAAACCCAGTGTCACCACCACCCATTCCCGGCATTCCAGTCACCCAGCCCCCCACCACTGGCACGGTAACCCCAATTCCAAAAAATCTAAAAGCTAGCTTATAGGGTGAGGATTATCCAAGTCCATATTTCCATTCCATTTCCGATGTGGGACTCTTAACACTCCCTCACACATCCAGACCTCGTTAACTGGAGCGTGAATAATATAATTTGGGGACCTAACATCGACGAATAAAGAGTTGGAATGAGTCTGGCTTTGATATCATGTAAAGAATAGATCTTGGGCCTAACTCAACCCCAAAAGCTAGCTTATAGGGTGAGGATTGTCCAAGTCCATATAAGGAGTCCATGTTCCCATTCCATTTCCGATGTGGGACCCTTAACAGTACCTTAATTTGTAGGATGAAATTTCATCCCTTTTAACCTAGTTGTCCGAGAGCTTCTTTCCAAAGATGCTTCTTTCGTTCAAATTACAGGCCTTCATGGTGATCACAGAGTCTTTTTCGCGATCGCGGTGGGGTGGGCTCACTGGCCTTCGTGATTGTGACACCCTTGCTTGTGTTTGCGTCAAAGGGGAGCTAGGCTCACCTAGCATGTCCTTCTTCTTTGCGTTAGCGAAGCCCTGCTCGCATCCGCGATGGGCAACTTCCTTCATCTTCACAATCGCGGTACTCCCCCTCGCTATCACGAAGCACAATCGTACACCAACAAAATCTACATTTACAAATGAGGTGTAATGATGTCGAAATGCATCTAAGCGCCTCAAGTGTCTCAATCATGCCGACAAAAATAATACTTTTAACTTATATAAAAGCTCAAAATATATTTTGAACTACAAACACCCACAAAGAAGGATTAGGTTATTACAGCCTACTCGTACAAAATTTCTCATGCTATAACAAGAAGGATAATAATTGATCTAGATGAACGAGTCCAAGGTTGCAAGGCTGCATGCAGAAATAAGTGATCCACTGTTCTAGGTAGAATGCATATGTTAGAGAGTTAATTTTAGCGAGAACACATAATTAGCTTTCTAAAACAGTATTACTTTTTCTCAAAAAGATGCTTAATTTTTGCAAAAATTCTAGTACTCCTGAATTAATAGGAAGTGGAATTAATATACTCAATAATATTTTCTAAAAGATCTATCCTTGATGGTACATGCGCAAACGCAAATAATGTTCTATTGATGGGATTCAATATATCCTCTCCACTGGTACGTATTGCACCCTCAACATAAAACGGCTGGCTTATAAAATAAAATAAAAGCAAGCCATATTTTTCAATCAACGTAGCAAGTAATGAATTATGGATCGATCAAGTAGCCAATTCATAATCGAAACATTCGGATATTACAAAGTTAAAGGATGTACAAGAATATGAATAAGATATTAAGGAGCCGTTTGGACATCATTTGAAATCATGATGATTTGAAGTTGAAGTTTTGTTTGGACATGCAATTTGAATTTCTTAAGTTGTATTTTTTTCATTGACATAAAATCCCACAAGTTGCGAAAACTATCAAAACTTTTCTAATTCCTATACAATCTTACCAAATGAGCAAATCATAGTTCATAACAAAATTAATATAAGGCTAGAAGACCTTTCTAAAAAACACAACATCAATTGATTGAACTTTACTTTCAATAAAAGGGAAATTGAACATGAATAGTAGTGTAACTACTCTTTAATATAATCCTTCCACGTGGTATGAACAATCTCTTCACGTCGACATGCATTTCCCGATCAGATGACCGAGAAGACGAAACTACATTGTTACTTTGAGCCGACTGTTGATCAATATCATTAGCAACCGTATCATCATGTTCATATTCCGTGAATATTTCATCACTCCTTTGGTATTCCGCAAAAAAATTTGTAATACAATATAAAGTCGATCAATTGTTATATATCTACTAACTTATGAGTCTATTTAACACAATATAAATTTATGGGTCAATTTTATATTTTTAAAAAATTGAAATCTCAAATCACACCTTTTTGGATGATTTAGGATTTCAAATCATAACATGAAGTTGAAGTTGAAGTTGCAGTTGAAGTTGAAATTGTTGGAAATTTACTAATGTGGAATTAAGTATATCTCATTAATTTATGACTCGAACAATTGGGGCCCACACGTTGGAAACGTCATTTCCACACACATGCACACGTAGTGCCAAGTATCGCAAATTTTATTAGTGAAAGAGATATTGGTACGTATGTAATACGTTTGAGACATAGAATTATGGACGGTTATTGGCCAAATGACAATGTATTTCACTTTGGTAAAAGAAGGAAGAAGTGTACGAAGTGTAAGATGAAACGTGTAGGAAATCGCCGTGAAGGGCCACGACGCAGCCCCGTCGGAGCCGAGGCGCCTCCCATGGAGCGTCGCGATGCTAATTGGGTCTTCAGTTACTCGAGTCACGGCGCTTCGGAGGCAGAATGCTGCGACAGGAAGTTAGAAAGTTCTGACCTTTGGGCTGGTTTTGGAGCATTGATTATCCATTATTTGGCAAAATTTAACCCCTCAATTAAGTGCCATTACATGGCTATTGAAGGCTATTAGGTCGCTAGTTGAGGGGTCTTCTCCTTGCACTATAAATTGAGGCTTTTGGCTCAATTGAAAAACACTACACAACACTTAGAAAATACTCCAGAATTTTCTGAATTCATCTTCTTCCTCTCTAGAAAAGTTACTATACTCAAAGTTCTTCAAGAGTAACACTTGAGTTTCCTTTGCTCAATTGTTAAGTTGTTGTTGTATCTTGGGAGACTATTGACCGACAACATAAAAGGAGATATACGGGGCAATCTTGTCTTAAAGACAGAGTGTCATCACTCGACTCAGCAAATCACACAAGCAGTTTGTTAAGTTCTTGATTTCCAGTTTATTGTAATATTTAGTTTATCCTTTCTTACAATTGTAATAGTTACTTACTTCCCGTTCTCTGCAACAATTGTATCCCGACAATTTTAAGACAAGATTTGTTGTAAGTACCTAGAAAGATGACTGGAAAAGAACAAATTACTTCTGATTCTGCTGCTGCAACTCAAGGCAATCCCTCTGCCTTCCCCACTACTCAAGGCACACCTAATGCCTTTCCGGTTGCTCAAGGCTTATCCAACGCCTTTACTGTTGCTCAAGGGAACGTTGTTGTTCCTCCACCCGGTGGATTCCACCATGAACGCCCTGAAACGTTCATAGGCTCCAACTTCAAGAGATGACAACAGAAGATGCTATTATATCTGACTGTTATGGGAATGACTCATTTCCTAACAGAAGATCTCCACAAATTGGAGATGAAATGGACCATTCGCCTACTGAAACGGCTGAAGGGGGCCTAGGTATCCATGTCATTAATGGCATGAAGATGGTTCTTGATGCATGGAGTCATAGTGATTTCATGTGTAAGAACTATATATTGAACTGCTTGTCAGAACTTCTCTACACGGTGTATTGCACCGTAGGCACTACCAAAGAGTTGTGGGAGAAAATGCAGAAGAAGTACAACGCACAAGATGCAAGTACTAAGAAATTCATCGTTGGGAAATTTCTGAAACTTCAAATAGTGGATAGTAAAATAATGATGTCCCAAGCCCAGGAATTCCAAATGATTATACATCACCTAGATTTGGAAGGTATGAAACCATATGAGCAGTTTTTGGTTGCATCACTGATTGAAAAGTTACCTCCCTCGTGAAATGAGTTTATGAGTTACTTAAAACTCAAAACAAAGGAAATGACCTTTGAAGAACTTATTATCAAACTCCAAATTCAGGAAGATAATAAAAAGGCCTTGCCTAGGGGTAAACAACCCGCTGAGGAAAAGACAAATTTGACTGAGGCCAAAGGGAACCCAAGCAATAAGCGCAAGTTCCGGAAAGACATCAAGACCCAAGCGGCGGAGAAGTTCAAAGGAAACTGTCACCACTGTGGGAAACCTAGTCATATGATCAAGGACTGTCGCAAGCTCAAGACTGAGCAACAAGAGAAGGCCAAGGCTAAAGGCAAGACACAGGTTAACGTCATCAAAGACAAGTTTTTGGATGACATGATTGAGGAGTTCTCAACGGTGGTGCTAGAAGCAAACCTTGTTGAGAATCCTATGCAATGGTGGATGGACACAGGTGCTACAAGACACATCTGTTCCAATAGAGATGTCTTCTCCACTTATACACCGGTTATAAACAAAAAGTTGTTCTTGGGCAACAACGCTTCCTCTGACATGCTGAGGGTAGGAAAGGTAGTCCTGAAGATGACTTCTGGAAAGGAGCTCACTCTGAAGGAGGTGATGCATGTTCCTGATATTAGAAGAAATTTAATTTCATGTCATTTATTGGTAAATGCTGGTTTCAGGCTAGTATTTGAGTCCAATAAATTTGTAATCACTAAGAATGGAACGTTTGTGGGAAGAGGATTCGTCTGTGAAGGCCTCTTCAAAGTTAACGCCATGTCTGTATTACGTACAAACAATAATATTGAAGTTTCTTCTTACTTGCTTGAGTCCTCTAATTTATGGCATCATAGATTAGGACATGTCAACTACAAGTCCATCCAAAGATTGGTAAAGTTGGAGATGTTATCGTCTACTGACGTAAACCCTTAATATAAGTGTGAGGTGTGCGTAGAGGCAAAACTCACAAAGCTTCCTTTTTGATCCGTCGAAAGGAATACTGATCCTCTAGAACTTATTCACACAGATATATGTGATTTGAAGTTTTGACAAACTAGAGGGGAAACAAGTACTTTGTGACATTCATTGATGATAGCACAAGGTATTATTACCTTTACTTGTTGAAAAGTAAGGATGAAGCTTTTGAAGCGTTCCGACGTTACAAAGCAGAAGTTGAGAACCAACTAAGCATGCGGATTAAATACATTCGTAGCGATAGAGGGGGAGAATACGTAGCGCCATTTGAGGAATATTGTGCCCAATCGGGCATTGTTCATCAAACGACGATTTCATACTCACCTCAGTCAAACGGTGTGGCAGAACGTAAGAACCGCATATTGAAGAAAATGATGAATGCCTTGCTCATCAATTTTGGTCTTCCCCAAAACATGTGGGGAGAAGTCGTCCTTACCGCTAATACGATTCTTAACAGAGTCCCACATAAGGGTAAGGACAAAACTCATTGAAGGGAAAGAAACCCATCTATAAATATTTAAAGGTGTGGGGTTGTTTGGCAAAGGTCGAAGTACCCAAGCCAAAGTAGGTCAAGATTGGGCCTAAGACTGTAGATTGCATTTTCATTGGATATGCAAATAACAGTAGTGTTTATCGCTTCTTAGTGCAAAAGTTAGATATTCCAGATATCCACGGGGGTACAATCATGGAATCAAGGAATGCTCAATTCTTTGAAGATACCTTTCCTAGAAAGGAAAAAGATATAACCTCTCATAAATGAAGTTAAAAACCAAGCTCTCAGGATCCGGGAGTCATTGACTGCCCGAATCTAGATGGTTCAGATCTAGTAGACTTCGAAGTGGCTGAATATCCAGAATCTAGTATTCCAGATTTTCAGAACTTGGAGACTCCAGAGATGGAACCAAGGCAAAGTAAAAGGGCCAGGAAGGATAAATCTTTCGGTCCTGACTTTGAAGCTTATATGGTTGATGATGAACCAAGGATAATTGCTGAAGCATTGTCAACTCTAGAGGCACCGCTCTGAAAAGAAGCTATTGAGAGTGAAATAGACTTCATTCTGCATAACCATACTTGGGAGTTGGTTGATCTTCCTCCGAAAAATAAACTGTTGGATTGTAAATGGATACTTAAACGGAAGTATAAAGCAGATGGGTCTATAGATAAGTACAAGGCCAGGTTGGTAGTCAAGGGCTATCGACAAAAGGAAGGCCTTGACTATTTTGACACATACTCCCCGGTGTCTCGGATGACGTCCATACGGATATTCATTGTAATCGCAATGTTTCGTGACCTTGAGATACATCAAATAGATGTCAAGACAGCCTTCCTAAATGGTGATTTGGAAGAAGAAATCTATATGGAACAACCCGAGGGGTATGTGGTTCCAAGGCAAGAGAAGAAAGTCTGTCGGCTTGTCAAATCTCTGTACGGGCTGAAACAAGCCCCGAAGCAATGGTATGAAAAAATTTGATTGTACTCTACTATCGAAGGGTTTCACCATTAATGAGTGTGACAAATGTGTCTACATGAAAGGTAACTCTAACTTGTTCGTCATGATATACCTATATGTAGACGACGTGTTGATCACAGAGAGCAGTCCTAGTTTGATTCTAGAGACTAAGAACATGTTGAAACAATGCTTCGACATGAAGGATATGGGCATTACAGATGTCATCTTAGAGATAAATATCTCTAAGTATCGGACAAACTGGTCTTATCTCAGTCTCACTACATAGAGGATGTGTTGAGAAAGTTTGGGATGTTTGAAAGTTCGCCTATTGTTACACCTCATAAGATTAAGGAAATAGGATTCAAATATCGGAAATTAGTATACAAGAGGATGTGATTCTGGAAAGATGTTGGTCACAATGAGGGTGACGTTGGAAACTTATAAAAGTTGTATAGTCCTGATATGGGTTAATAATGTATTATAAAATTATGACATTGAGGATACGAGGCTTATGAAATTCTCAAAAATTAAAAGAAGTGGGTTTGAGAATTATTAATTGAAGAACTTGGGGGGGGGCAAAGTGTAATAAGAAAAATTCAGATTTTTGTTTATAACCTACACTCACCTCTTCATCTTCATTCTAACTTAACCAAAAAATCTCCTCTCTTCTCTCCTCCAAACCAGCCGAGAAACCCACCCACCCATAACCAAATTAAAGGTTTTTATCTCCTCTTCTTAGACTATATTTTTCACCAAAAATTAGAAGCCAAAACAACACCAAAAACAGTGGCTAAAACAACCACTGCTTGCCGAGAATTTGCCCAGAAATTTTGAGATTTTTGGGATGAAATTTTGGAAGAAAAACGTGTAGGGATGATGGCTTAACATTGTAGAACACTTGCATGTCAATTGGAGTTGAAGAAGTGAACAAAAAAGGGAAAGAAATACGAAAACAGTGGGGATTTTTGGACTCGGGCAGTGAGCGAACTGTGCGGACTGTTTTGGATGAAATTTGAGGTATAAAATTATTCTTTATATAATCTAATTGGAATGCATGTTGTTAGAATTAAGAATATGAATTTGTGTTAAGGAAAAATTTGGAATTTAAACAATGCATGTGACAATTTTGGGCTAGTTGCCAATTTGGGACAAATTTTGGTGATTGTTGGATTCGTTGGTTATTGTTGTTATTATTATCACTAATTTCATGATGAAATTGAAAGGAAACATTGATATTAAAGTTTAAAATTAGTTATATGGAAGTATTGAAATATGGAATTGGATTTTAGGAGTTAAGAGAAGAGTTATGAAATTATGACATGTTGTGGCCAAGAACTTGCATGAAATCGTTGGACATGTTGAGATGAATATGGACTGTTTTAGGGACTGTTTTGTGGTGTTATAATACTGAAAACTTAGTTACCATTATGCATGTTTAAGTGTGGTAATTGCTAATGTAAGTCCTAAAGGAATAAGGGTGTAGAAAGGCTTCACATTCTACCCTCGTTGTTGTTGGGACATGGACTATTTTTGTGGGCTGTTTTAATGTTGATTAAGAGGCTAAATTTACATGAGAAGTACGTGTGTAAATCTCCTTTGTTGTTGTTTTGGTTGTGCCCTTAATTGGTGCTTGGCTATTGATGTTATTAGCCTCGTTTGGAAGTTGTGGAAACATGTATAAACAAGGGAAGTGATGCCCGAATTTTTATAGAATAGGAAGTCGTTATTCGATATAAAGTATGCCAGTGATCATAGAATTGATGAACGTATTACCATTATTATAGGTTGAAGTTCTAAAATGAGACGTACTCTAATATTGAGTTGATTAGTTCGTCTAAGAGGTATGTGAACTATTCCTTCTTTCTTTGGCATGATTTTTATTTAATGAAGGTACGGCGGACGTACATGATTCTTATACAGTTTAATTTCTAAAGATGTTAGTTATGAGAAGTGCCTATGATTTTTCAGTAAAGGGTTTATTATGACATTATTATAATGATTTTATTAGGAGTCAAATGAAAATTTTGATTGCATATGGTTACTCATGAAATCTACTCGTGCTAAGTGTTATTACTTCACTTTACGGAGCCCCAATATGGGCCGGGTTATGTTCGTGCACAGCCTTGCATTGTTCACCGAGTCCTTCACTAGAGGGCCGGGTTACGTAGGATGGATCCATAGATGAGATATGACTTTACCGAGTTCCAGTATGGGCCGGGTTATGATATGACTTCACCGAGTCCCAATATGGGCCGGGTTATAATATGACTTCACCGAGTCCCAATATGGGCCGGGTTATAATATGACTTCACCGAGTCCCAATATGGGTCGGGTTATGATATGACTTCACCGAGTCCCAATATGGGCCGGGTTATGATATGATTCCACCGAGTCCCGCATTAGTGGGTCGGGTTACGTTACAGGTATATATATGTATATGGACAGGCATTCATGTTTTCTTGACTTGACTCTCATTTTTATAAGGCACAACTGACTTTTATTGTTTATGGCACAGTTAGATTTGGATCCTTATTTTTATACTGACCTCTTGTTATCCATTGGCTACTTATGATCTCATTTGCAGTATTTCATGTTTACATACTCAGTACATTATTTCGCATCGACCCTTTCCTCAGTCGTGCATTCATGCCCACAGTACATGTGCTCGCTTTGGTGACCCTCCTGCTAGGTTCCTGCTTGTGCTTGGAAAGCTCCTTTGATCCAGAGCTTTACCATTTTTGTACAGAACACTATCATTTTGATTTATGTATATTTAGGGGCACGACGGGGCCCTGTCCCGTCATATGTCATTGTCCTTCTTATAGAAGCTGTAGACAGTTGTAGGTTGTACTTATGTAAGGGTTATAACTCTGTTTTGGTCAGTCATGCTATTGTACTCTGTGTTGGGGTGTCCCCGTGTATATATGATATTATCTAGTGGCAGCCTTGTCGGCTTTCCTGTTGTATTGTGTTGGCTAGTTGTGACTCCTCAGAAGGCAGGTACATTCGGGGGTAAAGGCAGTCTTGTCGGCTTGCCTACCCTGGCATATGTTGTTATTGCAGCGTTATGCTGCCGGATTTCAGACTCATTAGGTGTTAGTTGGATTATGTGTGACAGGTCAGGATAATGACGTCATTATGGGGGTTAGTCGCGACCCGTCGGGTCGGGTCATGACAAAAGTGGTATCAAAGCAGTTAGTCCTCGGAATATCTACAGACCGTGTCTAGTAGAGTCTTACGTATGGGTATGTTGTGCACCATACTTATATGCAGGAGGTAGCTGGGTATTTAGGATTGGTTTCTATTCTTTCATCTCTTATATCGTGCAATAGAGCTATGTTATTAGGATAATCCCTTTCTGACGACTTACTATGTTTACAGTTATGCCTCCGAAGAAGGCGATAGCAGCCCAGAAGGGCAAGCCTACAGCAGAAGATACTAGTCGGATTCAGATAGTTACTAGGTCCCGTACTTAGTCTATGCCGGAGACTGTGCCCCAGTCGACGAGCTCTGCTTCGTCGCCACCACCAGAGGCTCCAGCTCAGGGGGGAACATCACCAGTTTTCGAGGCCCCATCACCTGAGCCTCCAGCTCCTCAGCAGAGGGCAGAGGACAGAGCCATGAGAGATGCGGTGCAGCTGCTGACTAGGTTAGTGGAAGGGCAGACTTATAGACAGGGACCAGGAGTTGGCCCCAGAGAAGATAGTTTGAGGTTCCGTGATTTCTTGAGTTGTAGTCCACCAGAGTTTTTCGGGTTAAGGCTCGAGGATGACCCGCAGGAGTTTATCCGACAGATGCAGCGTACCTTGAGGGTAATCAGGGCTTTGGATACTGAGTCTGTGGAGTTGGCTTCGTATAGGATGCGGGGTATAGCTACAAACTAGTATGAGTCTTGGAGTTGTCCAGGGGAGAGGATGTTCCTCCAGCTACATAGCAGGAGTTTACAGAGGCCTTCCTTGGTCACTTCTCACCTCCAGAGATGAGGAGAGCTAGAGTGGACAGATTCTTACAGTTGAGGCAGAGTGGCAGGACCATTCATGAGTATAGCCTGGAGTTTGATTCATTGGCCAGATACGCACCCACTATTGTAGCAGATATGGCAGACAGGGTGCATCGCTTTGTGATGGGGCTGAACCATTATCTGATCGATGGTTGTATAGTGGTGGCTCTTCAGCCGGGTATGGATATTGCTCGTATCCAGGAATACGCACAGGGGGTTGAGGACCGACATAGAGGGCGACAGCCAGACAGAGGTCATGACAGGGACCAGCATAAGAGGGCTAGGTCGGCAGCTTATTCCGGTGAGTCTCGAGGCAGACAGTTCCAGCAGCAGGTCAGATATTTATCTCAGCCAGCACAGAGTGCTCCTCTATAGTCTACGGACAGGAGGTTCGACCACCCTGGGTATTCAGGAGCCGGACAGAGCTCTAGGGCTTTGGGTTCTCAGAGGAACAGGGACTCTAGTCACTTGAGGCCATCTTATCCTCGGTGCTCTCAGTGTGGTAAGCTTCATATTGGGGAATGCCGTTCGACCACAGGTGTTTGCTTCTCTTGCGGCCATCAGGGCCATATGATGAGAGAGTGTCCCAACATGGGTGGTTCAGGTGGGATGACTCGGCCTACGGGGTCGGGTGCTGGTTCATCGGCATCTATAGCTATGCGCCCCACCGGGCGGGGTATTCAGACGCCAGCAGGCCGTGGTAGCGGTCCTTCGAATCGCATATATGCTTTGGCCAGTAGCCGTGATCAGGAGGCGTCACCAGATGTTGGTACAGGTATACTATCGGTCTTTTTCTGTGATGTATATGCTTTGATAGATCCAGGTTCCACCTTATCCTACATATCCCCTCTTGTTGCTAATAGAATAGGGATAGAACCTGAGCCGATAGAACCATTTGAGGTAGCTACACCGGTAGGAGATTCGGTTATAGCCGAGCGTGTGTATAAGAATTGTTCGGTGGTGATATATAGCCGTCATACCTTAGCAGATTTGAAAGAGTTGGATATGACCGACTTTGATGTCATTATGGGTATGGATTGGTTGGCTTCTTGTTTTGCCAACGTTGATTGTAGGGAGAAGTAGGTTCGATTTCAGTTTCTAGATGAGCCAGTTATAGAATGGAAAGGGAATGCAGCATCGCCGAGGGGTAAGTTTATTTCATACCTCAAGGCAAGGAAGATGGTCAGAAAAGGTTGTATCTATCATTTGGTTCGGGTGCATGATACAGAAGCGGAGGTACCGGCTCTTCAGTCAGTTCCGGTAGTTAGTGAGTTTCCGGATGTATTCCCAGATGATCTTCCAGGTCTCCCTCCAGAGCGGGAGATAGATTTCAGTGTAGATGTATTGCCAGGTACCCAACCTATATCCATTCCTCCTTATAGAATGGCACCTGCAGAGCTGAAGGAGTTGAAGGAGCAGCTGAGAGACTTGTTGGAGAAAGGCTTTATTAGGCCGAGTACATCTCCATGGGGAGCACCAGTGTTATTTGTGAGGAAGAAAGATGGATCGCTGCGGATGTGTATTGATTATAGGCAGCTGAACAAGGTAACCATCAAGAACAGGTACCCCCTTCCCAGGATTGATGATTTATTTGACCAGTTACAGGGTGCTAAGTGTTTCTCGAAGATAGACTTGCAGTCAGGTTATCATCAGGTGCGGGTAAGGGAGGTAGATATTCCAAAGACAGCATTCAGAACCCAATATGGACATTATGAGTTTAGGGTGATGTCTTTTGGACTGACCAATGCTCCAGCAGTGTTTATGGATTTGATGAACCGGGTATTCAGGCTATTCTTAGACATATTCGTCATTGTATTCATTAATGATATCCTGGTTTATTCCCGTTCAGAGCAGGAGCATGCAGACCATTTGAGGACGGTACTTAGGGTCCTCCAGCAGCAGCAATTGTATGCCAAGTTTTCCAAGTGTGAGTTCTGGTTGACTTCAGTGGAATTCTTGGGGCATATTATCGGGGCTGATGGTATTCGGGTGGATACACAGAAGATTGAGGCAGTGAAGACTTGGCCTGCACCTACGACACCCTCCGAGGTACGCAGCTTTTACGGGGCTAGCAGGGTATTACAGAAGGTTTGTGGAGAAGTTTGCCTCGATCTCAGCGCCTTTGACTAGGCTAACCCAGAAGGCAGCTAAGTTTTAGTGGACGGATGCTTGTGAGCACAGTTTCCAGTTGTTGAAGGATAAGTTGACTACGGCTCCAGTTCTGACTCTTCCCGAGGGACCGGATGGTTATGTCATCTGTTTTGATGCTTCAGGTATTGGGCGAGGATGTGTGTTGATGTAGCATGGCAAAGTTATAGCTTATGCCTCCCGACAGCTCAGAAAGCATGAAAAGAATTATCACACTCATGATTTGGAGCTAGCAGCGGTGATTCATGCCCTGAAGATTTGGAGACATTATTTGTATGGGATTCATGTTGATATTTATACGGATCACAAGAGTCTCCAATATATCTTTAACCAGAAGGAGTTGAACCTACGGCAGAGGCAGTGGTTAGAGTTGCTAAAGGACTATGATATTGATATCTTGTACCACCCGGGGAAAGCCAATGTTATGGCATATGCTCTTAGCCGTAGATCCATGGGTAGCTTGACGGATATGCAGTCAGACAGAAGGGAGATGGTTCGTGAGATACACAAGCTAGCTAGTCTTGGAGTCCGGTTGGCGGATTCGGGAGATAGCGGGGTTCTTATTCGGGATGTTGTTGAGTCCTCTATCATGGAAGAGGTAAAGAAACGTCAGTTTGAGGATCCTGTTCTGGCCCAGTATAGAGATGCAGCTCTCCGAAAAGGAAAGACTTTATTTGAGGTTACACCTGATGATGTGCTGAGGTATGAGGGCAGGTTATGTGTACCTGGTGTTGCAGGGCTATGACAGCAGGTTATGGGAGAGGCACACAATGCCCGTTATTCCATTCATCCAGGGTCGACGAAGATGTACCACGACCTTAGATGCTTGTATTGGTGGGATGGCATGAAATGAGACATAGCAGAATTTGTTGCCAGTGCCCGAATTGTCAGCAGGTTAAGGTTGAGCATCAGAAGCCTAGTGGATTATTACAGGAGATTGAGATCCCGACTTGGAAGTGGGAAGTGATCAATATGGACTTCATTACAGGCTTACCTCGCACTCAGCGAAAGTGTAATTCCATATGGGTTATCGTGGATAGGCTGACTAAATCAGCCCATTTTCTTCGAGTGAGGACTACTTACTCAGTTGAGGACTATGTTAGGCTGTACATCAGGGAGATAGTGAGACTGCACGGGGTTCCCACATCTATTATATTAGACCGAGGAGCTCAGTTTACAGTTAACTTCTGGAGATTATTCCAGAAGGGATTGGGGACACAAGTGAGTCTCAGCACAACATTTCATTCTCAGACGGATGGGCAGGCAGAGCGTACAATCCAGACATTTGAGGATATGCTGAGAGCCTGTATTATTGACTTCGGAGGTAGTTGGGATGATCATTTACCACTCATTGAGTTTGCCTATAACAACAACTATTATTTTAGCATCCAGATGGCACCGTACGAGGCCTTATATGGGAGGAAGTGCAGATCACCTATTGGTTGGTTTGATATAGGTGAGACTAAGTTGATCGGCCCAGACATGGTTCAGCAAGCTGTTGATAAGGTGAAGCTCATTCAGGAGAGATTATTAGCAGCACAGAGTCGACATAAGTCATATGCTGATAATCGACGTCGACACTTAGAGTTTCAGGTTGATGATTGGGTGTTCCTAAAGGTGTCACCCATGAAGGGTGTGATGAGGTTTGGCAAGAAAGGGAAGCTTAATCCAAGGTACATTGGGCCTTACCAGGTCATTCGTAGGATAAGCAAGGTTGCCTATGAGTTGGATCTACCATCTGAATTGGAGGCGGTACATCCAGTCTTCCATATATCTATGCTGCGTAAGTGTATTGGTGATCCTTCCAGAGTCTTCCCAGTAGATGATGTCCAGGTGACAGAGGAGCTGTCTTATGAGGAAAGTCCCATAGCCATACTTGATCGCCAGGTCAGGAGATTACGTACGACGGAAGTGGCTTCCGTCAAGGTATTGTGGCGAAACAACAATAGGGAGGAAATGACTTGGGAGGCAGAAGATGAAATGAAGAAGAAATATCCTTACGTGTTCCCTATGACCCTAGGTGGATAGACATAGTTATAAAGGAGACTCTGCCGAAATTTTTCTAGCATAAGACTTATTATGAACATTCGAGGACGAATGTTTCTAAGGGGGGAAGAATGTTACACCTCGTAAGATTAAGGAAATAGGATTCAAATACCGGAAATTAGTATACAAGATGATGTGATTCCGGAAAGATGTTGGTCACAATGAGGGTGACGTTGGAAACTTATAAAAATTATATAGTCCTGATATGGGTTAACAATGTATTATAAAATTATGACATTGAGGATACGAGGCTTATGAAATTCTCGGAAATTAAAAGAAGTGGGTTTGAGAATTATTAATTGAAGAACTTGGGGGGGGGGGGAGGGGGGTGCAAAGTGTAATAAGAAAAATTCAGATTTTTGTTTATAACCTACACTCACCTCTTCATCTTCATTCTAACGTAACCAAAAACTCTCCTCTCTTCTCTCCTCCAAGCCAGCCGAGAACCCCCCCCCCCCCATAACCAAATTTAAGGTTTTTATCTCCTCTTCTTAGACTATATTTTCCACCAAAAATTAGAAGCCAAAACAACACCAAAATAGTGGCAAAAACAACCATTGCTTGCCGAGAATTTGCCCAGAAATTTCGAGATTTTTGGGATGAAATTTTGGAAGAAAAATGTGTAGGGATGATGGCTTAACATTGTAGAACACTTGCATGACAATTGGAGTTGAAGAAGTGAACAAAAAAGGGAAAGAAATACGAAAACAGTGGGGATTTTCAGACCCGGGCAGTGAGCAAACTGTGCGGACTGTTTTGGACGAAATTTGAGGTATAAAATTTTTCTTTCTATAATCTAATTGGAATGCATGTTGTTAGAATTAAGGATATGAATTTGTGTTAAGGAAAAAATTGGAATTTAAACAATGCATGTGATAATTTTGGGCTAGTTGCCAATTTGGGATAGATTTTGGTGATTGTTGGATTCGTTGGTTATTGTTGTTATTAGTATCACTAATTGCATGATGAAATTGAAAGGAAACATTGATATTAAAGTTTAAAATTAGTTATATGGAAGTATTGAAATATGGAATTGGATTTTAGGAGTTAAGAGAAGAGTTATGAAATTATGACATGTTGTGGCCAAGAACTTGCATGAAATCGTTGGACATGTTGAGATGAATATGGACTGTTTTAGGAACTGTTTTGTGGTGTTATAATACTGAAAACTTAGTTACCATTATGCATGTTTAAGTGTGGTAATTGCTAATGTAAGTCCTAAAGGAATAAGGGTGTAGAAAGGCTTCACATTCTACCCTCGTTGTTGTTGGAACATGGACTATTTTTGTGGGCTGTTTTAATGTTGATTAAGAGGCTAAATTTACATGAGAAGTACGTGTGTAAATCCCCTTTGTTGCTGTTTTGGTTGTGTCCTTAATTGGTGTTTGGCTATTGATGTTATTAGCCTCGTTTGAAAGTTGTGGAAACAAGTATAAACAAGGGAAGTGTTGCCCGAATTTTTATAGAATAGGAAGTCGTTATTCGATATAAAGTATGCCAGTGATCATAGAATTGACGAACGTATTACCATTATTATAGGTTGAAGTTCTAAAACGAGACGTACTCTAATATTGAGTTGATTAGTTCGTCTAAGTGGTATGTGAACTATTCCTTCTTTCTTTGGCATGATTTTTATTTAATGAAGGTACGGCGGACGTACATGATTCTTATACAGTTTAATTTCTAAAGATGTTAGTTATGAGAAGTGTCTATGATTTTTCAGTAAATAGTTTATTATGACATTATTATAATAATTTTATTGGGAGTCAAATGAAAATTTTGATTGCATATGGTTACTCATGAAATCTACTCGTGCTAAGTGTTATTACTTCACTTCACGGAGTCCCAATATGGTCCGGGTTATGTTCGTGCACAACCTTACATTGTTCACTGAGTCCCTCACTAGAGGGCCGGGTTACGTAGGATGAATCCATAGATGAGATATGACTTTACCGAGTCCCAGTATGGGCCGGGTTATGATATGACTTCATCGAGTCCCAATATGGACCGGGTTATAATATGACTTCACCGAGTCCCAATATGGGTCGGGTTATGATATGACTTCACCGAGTCCTAATGGGCCGGGTTATGATATGATTCCGCCGATTCCCGCATTAGTGGGCCAGGTTACGTTACAAGTATATATATGTATATGGACAGGCATTCATGTTTTCTTGACTTGACTCTCATTTTTATAAGGCACAACTGATTTTTATTGTTTATGGCACAGTTGGATTTGGATCCTTATTTTTATACTGACCTCTTGTTATCCATTGGCTACTTATGATCTCATTTGCAGTATTTCATGTTTACATACTCAGTACATTATTTCATCGACCCGTTTCCTCGGGGGGCTGCGTTCATGCCCGCAGGTACATGTGCTCAGTTTGGTGACCCTCCGGTTTAGGTTCCTGCGCAGCTGTTTGGAAAGCTCCTTTGATCTAGAGCTTTACCATTTTTGTACAGAACACTATCATTTTGATTTATGTATATTTAGGGGCACGACGGGGCCCTGTCCCGTCATATGTCATTGTCCTTCTTATAGAGGCTTGTAGACAGTTGTAGGTTGTACTTATGTAAGGGTTATAACTCTGTTTTGGTCAGTCATGCTATTGTACTCTGTGTTGGGGTGTCCCCGTGTATATATGATATTATCTAGTGGCAGCCTTGTCGGCTTTCCTGTTGTATTGTGTTGGCTAGTTGTGACTCCTCAGAAGGCAGGTACATTCGGGGGTAAATGCAGTCTTGTCGGCTTGCCTACCCTGGCATATGTTGTTATTGCAGCGTTATGCTGCCGGATTTCAGACTCATTAGGTGTTAGTTGGATTATGTGTGACAGGTCAGGATAATGACGTCATTAGGGCGGTTAGTCGCGGCCCGTCGGGTCAGGTCGTGACACCTATAAAGGCGCCACTGGATAGAAATCAAAAGCTTGATAAAAATCGTGGTGCACCCGTATGCCAGGAGAAATATGCACATGTGATTGGTAGTTTGATGTACATAACAAACTGCACCCGACCTGATATTGCTTATGCAGTCAACAAGTTGGCTAGATTTACCCGTAATATGAGTAATGATCATTGAAAGGCATTGAATCGGGTACTACAATACCTAAAATACACGCTAACTTACGGGTTGCATTATTCGAGATATACAACTATACTAGAGGGGTACAGTGATGTAAATTGGATATCTGATATAGAGAACACTAAGTCCACCAGTGGGTATGTATTTACAATTGGTGGTGGAGTTGTGTCTTGGAAATCCTCTAAGCAAACTTGCATCGCCCGATCCATGATGGAATCAGAGTTTATCGCTTTAGACAAAGCAGGAGAAGAAGCTGAGTGGCTTCACGACTTCTTAGAGGATGTTCCTTGTTGGAACAAACACGTACCTTCTATAATGATCCACTGCGACAACCAGTAGTCTCTAGGAAGGGCACAAAATTCTATGTACAACAACAAGTCTCGTCATATTCGACGGAGACATAAGATCGTTAGGCAGCTGATCACCACGGGTATAATATCCATTGATTACATAAAATCAAAGGATAACATAGCAGACCCACTGACAAAGGGCTTACCCAAAGATCATATGTTCTGCCTGTCTAGGGGAATGGGCTTAAAACCCAAGGTATATGGACCAATACGGTGGTAACCCAACCTTACTGATTGGAGATCCTAGGAATTAGGTTCAATGGAAAAACTAAGCTGTAATGGTTTAGTTGATCGCTTCGATGGCAGCATGAGCACTTCAGATAGTGATTTCTGTAAAGAAACACCAAATCCAAAGTCGTTCCCGAGATAGACAATAAGTGCTATCTGCAGTGTGGGTGAATGTTAAGTTTCCAAAATCTTTAATGGTCCTTACCGGTTGAGGTTAGGTTTGAGGAAACTTTTAATGGTTCCTAACACTTGTAAAGTGGGGTATAGAAAGATACCTTGTAGGAGACCACCTATTTAAGTGCGAGGACATATCGCATCAAATGAACGCACTTAAGAATCCAAGAAGTGTCCACGGCCACAACAGACAAAATATTATGAAGAATTGAGTAAATGAAGTTCTTGTATTGGTACCGTTGACTTGGCTTACACTAAAACTGACGGTTCAAGATATTACATTCACCGCGTAGTAAGTAAGTCCGATGGTATTCAACTATGGAAGGTTCAAAGCGTATGCTACCTATCCAGATGCAACATCAGTCCGCTGAAAGATTGCTGAAAATGGCACCATGTGAGTGCGCCAAAATCTCTTTCAAGAGAGGATTGTTGGAAATTTACTAATGTGGAATTAAGTACATCCCATTAATTTATGACTCGAACAATTGGGGCCCGTACGTCGGAAACGTCGTTTCCACACACATGCACACGTAGTGCCAAATATCGCAAATTCCATTAGTGAAAGAGATATTAGTACGTATGTAATACGTTTGAGACATAGAATTATGGACGGTTATTGGACAAATGACAATGTATTCCACTTTGGTAAAAGAAGGAAGAAGTGTACGAAGTGTAAGATGAAACGTGTAGGAAATCACTGCGGAGCCGCGAAGGGCCGCAGCGCAGCCTCATCGGAGCCAAGGTGCCGAAGCGCCGCGGTGCTAATTGGGTCTTCAGTTACTGGAGCCGCGGCGCTAATTCATAGAGTCGCGGCGCTTCAGAGGCAGAATGTTGCGACGGAAAGTTGGAAAGTTCTGACCTTTGGGCTGGTTTTGGAGCATTGATTCTCCATTACTTGGCACATGAATTCAGCCATTATTTGGCTGAATGTAACCCCTCAATTAAGTGTCATTACATGGCTATTGAAGGTCATTAGTTGGCTAGTTGAGGGGTCTTCTCCTTACACTATAAATTGAGGCATTTGGCTCAATTGAAGAACGCTTAGAAAATACTCCAGAATTTTCTGAAATCATCTTCTTTCTCTCTAGCAAAGTTACTATACTCAAAGTTCTTCAAGAGTAACACTTGAGTTTCCTTTGCTCAATTGTTAAGCTGTTGTTGTATCTTGGGAGACTATTGTCCGACAACGTAAAAGGAGATATACGGGGCAATCTTGTCTTAAAGACAGAGTGCCATCACTCGACTCAGCAAATCACACAAGCAGTTTGTTAAGTTCTTGATTTCCAGTTTATTGTAATATTTAGTTTATCATTTTTTACCATTGTAATAGTTACTTACTTCCCGTTCCCTGAAACAATTGTATCCCGACAGAAATGAAGTCCAAATTGCATAAACAAACGGTGATATAAAATTAAATGTGCCTACTGAGTAAATGAAGAGAGCAAAACATGACACATGGACGCAAATTAGAGATCATTGTTAACTCTCAAGAAACCTTGTGCCTAGCTTCATTAATTTTCCAAATATCTCCTTGATAACCATTCATTAATGTCTCAACCACAATGCCACCCCCTTTACCATTACTTTACGGACGTTTTGACAGACATGGCTAGCTACCTGGTTAGCAGCAATACTTGAAAAGAACTAGTGGTCCTTGCCCACCAAATGAAATGTGTATGCAGCTAACAGTTTTCAAATTTCCCCTAACCAACCTACAACTCGTATTTAATACTAGTCTGCTACGTAGCAGCAAGGAATATGGTGAAATAGACGAGATCATCTATACTTTTAACTATGACTTGTATTACTACCCATCTATACATATAATGAACTGATGTGGGAATATGGTGAAATACTAGTCTTATTTCGTTTATCCAATGCGAATTCAAGTTAATTTGACCAATGAATTTTAATATAAAACGCCTAAAAGCAAAAAAAGGAAAAAAAACATACTAGGCTGGTATCGAACCCAAGTAATAAGATAAGGGGGAAAAAAGAACTTCCTCCCTTGGTAGTACTAGGCATGTCTTTATGCCCTTAATTAGCTGAAAGCTTGTACTTTATGTATATTGAAAACCTATTGTACTTTATATATAGCATAGGTTTAAATCAATATCCAATTATCTCCACGGCTTTTAATTCTGTTGACCAAACTTGTGTACGCTTTCATAACTTTACCTTACCATATCTTATTTTCTTACTCTCTGGCTCATCATGTGCCCACAAATAATTTGAGCTACTTCAAGGAAAAAGTTAACAGTTCGTGTGCGGATAATATTTATTGAATTACTGTTAAAGGAAAAATATAGCCGAATACCTCTACTTTTTCAAGTTCTTATTTGGAGTAGTGACAGAAGTATAAATTTAATATCAGTTTAGGTTTAATTAACTAAAGATAGGTTTTAACCATGGTTAAGATAACATGTATTTTCTGCCAAAAATTTAGCAATCCCACAATTCGAGCAACAAATTTCCAAATGCCTTATTAATTAATGTTTTATTTTATTAATAAACAAAACATCAGTAATCCTAAAAATATTTATGAAAGAATATACACGGTAACGTGTATATGGCCATGTAATTGTATATTTACTTACCATAATTATTAGAATTCTTGTACATATATAATTAGTGTAGTAGTCTTGTATTAGGAAAATGTAGATTTATTTTTCATAATTACATATTGTATATCATGTATATAAACATTTTCATTAATGAAAATAATGAGGGGATTATTCTTTTTCATGGTATCAGAAATCTAGGGCAAACTTTTCTTTCTCCAAAATTTTGCTTCCGCCGCCCTAACTCCCTCTTCGGCTGTCCATATCCCCCCTCCCTTCAAATTTTTGTTTTCCGAATCCCTAGTTCTCCTCTTGTTCTTTCATCATGTCTACCACAAAGAATACATTTCATCATGTCCTTGCAATATCCAATATCAAGAACAACATCCCTATTGTTCTTGAGATGGAAAACGTTCAATACACGACGTGGGTAGAACTATTTAAAATTCACACACGATCTAATCGAGTCCTCCGTCACATCGTCCCACTGGAAAAAGGCAAGAAGAAGGTGCCTACTAACGATGATGAAATAGAGTTGTGGGACACTCATGATGCTATGGTACTCCAGTGAATTTATTGCACCATCTCTACGGACCTCTTGCAGACTATTATTGAACCCGACGCCACGGCCATGGAAGCTTGGAATAGGTTGCGTGATATATTCCAGGATAACAAAAATTATCATGCCGTGACCCTTGAAGAGGAATTCTCCCACATCAACATGGAGGATTTTTCGAATGCCTCAGCCTATTATCAAAGGCTCAAGGAGTTGTCGGATCAACTCAAAAATGTTGGCGCACCCGTCACGAATGATCGTTTTGTTCTTCAGATGGTTGCAGGCCTCTCCGAGGCTTATAATGGCGTTGAGACGTTTCTTCGTCAAAGTAATCCTCTCTCGCCGTTCTACCAAGCATGTTCCATGCTCACCTTAGAAGAAACCGGCTTGGCTAAAAATGCGGCAACCGGAGCCAATTCCACCATGATGGTGGCCACGTCAAGTGACACTGATGACCTTCACTCATTATCGAACAATTCTAGCCAAAACTGTAATAATGGTGGCGACAAAAAGGGCCAAAATTGGAAAAATGGTGGAAAAACCGCGGCGGCGGTAGCGGCAGTTACGTCGGTAGCAGTGGCCAGCCGGCTGGGCTGCAACACTACTGGTCGCAGCCTTGGGCCAATGTACAGTGGTTGCGGGGCTAGGCCAGTGGGCAGTGGCCCACACCACAATTTCCAGGCTTTCCAGCAGCGAGTTGGGACAGGCATAATGGCCTCCAGCAGTTCCAGCAGACACAACAGTCACAGACTGGGCCCTGGCAGCAGGCTGGCCTGCTTGGGCCTTGGCCACAAGAGTCCTTCGCTGATACGGGCCCAGCACCGATCCCAACTCTCACAGATATCGAGGCAGCGATGCATACACTTGGATTAAATCCCCTAGATGCAAATTGGTACATGGACACCGGTGCTACTTCTCACATGACATCTGCACCAGGTAATCTCTCATCTTATTTCAATTTTAGCAATAATCGTGGCATCATGCTCCTTCATTCTCCTCACTTAATTAAAAATTTAGTGTATATTCATAAATTTACAATTGATAATTGGACTTCTATTAACTTTGACCCTTTTGGATTTTTTGTGAAGGATTTTACGACGGGGATACCTCTAATGAGATGTAATAGTCCCATCATCACCACCACCATTAATCAAGCGACACCGTAGACGTTTGCCGTTTTAGCACCTTCCTTGTGGCATGCGTGTTTGGGTCATCCGGGAGCGTCTGTTATTTCCTTTCTTAAAAATAATAATTTCATTGAGTGTAATAGTACGCATAGTATTAATGTTTGTCCTTCTTGTCCTCTTGGGAAACATGTTAGATTACCGTTTGTAGCATCTAGTTCTAGTACTTTAATGTCATTTGATATTATTCATAGTGATTTATGGACATCACCCGTTTTGAGCTTTGTGGGCCATCGTTATTATGTGTTATTTTTGGATGATTATTTTTATTTTTTGTGGACCTTTCCATTGTCTAAAAAGTCTCAAGTTTATTTCACATTCCTATCTTTTAAAGTATTCATCCGTACCCAATTTGAACGGAAAATTAAAAGCATTCAATGTGATAATGGAAGGGAATTTGATAATGGACCGTTTAGGGAATTTTGTAGTGTTAATGGTATATATTTTTGGTTTTCTTGTCCTCGTACGTCCTCCAAAAATGGAAAAGCCGAGAGAAAAATACGCACCATTAATAATATTGTTCGGACATTACTTGCCCATGTTTCATTACCACCTTCATTTTGGCATCATGCATTACAAATGACTATTTACATTCTTAACATACTCCCGAGCAAAGGACTAGCATACCAATCTCCACTCCAAATTATTTATCGTAAGGACCCTTCGTATTCTCATCTTAAGGTATTTGTGTGTTTATGTTATCCTCTCTTCCCATCCACTACAATTGACAAACGTCAAGCCCATTCTACCGTTTGTGTGTTTTGGGGTTATCCGTCTAATCATCGTGGTTATAAATGTTTTGATTTATCTTCTAATAAAATCATAATTAGTCGACATGTCATTTTTTATGAAACCCAATTTCCGTTTGCTAAATTGTATAATTCCATGTCTAGTTCTTATAATTTTTTAGATGATAGACTCTCACTGTATATCATCCACCATATGGGCCAGCATTCCCATGACCCAATTCTGCCAGCAGGCCTACTGCCTGCTGGCCCTAATGTCCCCTGTCCATATCTAGTTGCTCGGCCAGCAGGCCCACTGCCTACTGGCCCATCTGGTCTCAGTCTCAGTCTAGTTTCTTGGCCAGCAGTCCCACTTCCATCTAGCCCAATAATTCTCCCTCCCGGTACAGCGTCTTGGCCAGTAGGACCACTGCCTGCTGGCCCAGTTTCTACATCATCCGTCAGTCCAGTCCATTGGCTAGCAGGCCCACTGCCTGCTGGCCAATCCCGTGACATCCCTACACCAACCCAGGTCTGACCCACTTCTATTCTGAGTCAAGGGCCCATTACTCGTAGCCAACAATGTATTTTTAAACCAAAAATACATTTTAATCTCAATTCTAATGTCACTAAATCACCCCTACCACGCAACCCAGTGTCTTCCCTTCATGACCCGAATTAGAAAATGGTCATGGATGATGAATATAATGCTCTTATTAAAAATAAGACGTAGGAGTTGGTGCCACATCCTCCTAGTGTCAATGTTATTCATTCTATGTGGATTTTTACTCATAAGAAAAAATTTGATGGTTGTTTTGAGAGGCATAAGGCCCGTCTGGTAGGTGATGGTAAAACTCAATAGGTTGACGTAGATTATGGAGAGACATTTAGTCTGATGGTCAAACCGACAACCATTCACACTGTTCTCAATCTAGCTCTCTCGAAAGCATGACCCATTTACCTATTGGATATGAAAAATGCTCGGTGATCTCAAGAAAATAGTATACCTGCATCAACCCATGGGTTTTAGAGACCCCAATCATCCTTACCATGTCTGTTTGCTGAAGAAGTCCTTGTATGGGCTAAAACAGGCCCCTCGGGCTTGGTACAAAAAGTTTGCAGATTATGTGTCTACTATTGGGTTTTCTCGCAGCAGGTCTGATCATTCTCTGTTCATCTATCGTCGTGGTACTTCTCTAGCTTACATTTTGTTATATGTAGATGATATTATATTGACCGCCTCTTCGGATAAATTGTGCAAGTCTATCATGTCTCTTCTCAGTTCCGAATTTGCTATGAAAGACTTGGGGCCTTTGGGTTATTTTTTTGGGTATAGCTGTAACTTGCCATGCAAGTGGTCTTTTTCTATCCCAGAGAAAGTATGCAGCTGAGATTATTGAGTGAGTTGGCATGTCATCCTGTAAGTCATCTCCTACTCCGGTTGACACCAAACTGAAGTTGAGTGCTAATTCTAGCACACCTTACGAGGATCCCTCCCACTATCACAGTCTTGTAGGGGCTCTTCAGTATCTTACATTCACGAGGCCCGATATTACTTATGCAGTGCAGCAAGTGTGTTTATTTATGCATGATCCGAGGGACGAACACATGTACGCTCTCAAACGCATTGTGTGTTATATTCAGGGTACTCTTGATTATGGTTTGCACTTATCCATCCTCCGTATCTACTCTCATGTCTTATACAGATGCCGATTGGGGTGGATGTTCGAATACCAGGCGTTTGACATCTGGTTATTGTATGTTTCTTGGTGATAACTTGTCTCTTGGCCAGCTAAACGCCAGGCTACTTTATCGGGATTCAGTGCAGATGTCGAGTATCGAGGGGTAACCAATATGGTGTCTAAGTCTTGTTGGCTGCGTAATCTCTTATTAGAGCTTCACTTTCCTATTCAGAAAGCTACCTTGGTCTACTGCAATAATGTTAGTGCGGTATATCTCTCTGGAAATCCGATCCAACATTAGCGCACTAAACATATCGAGATGGATATTCACTTTATTCGAGAAAAGGTGGCTCGTGGACAAGTACGTGTCTTGCATGTCCCTTCACGGTACCAAATTGTTGATATCTTTATTAACTGTCTTCCCTTAGTTCTGTTTGAAGATTTTAGGGACAGTCTCAACGTACGACAACCACCCGCTATGACTGCGGGGGTGTGAAAGAATATACACGGTAACGTGTATATTGGCCGTGTATATGGCCATGTAAAATGTATATTTACTTACCATAATTATTAGAATTCTTGTACATATATAATTAGGATAGTAGTCTTGTATTAGGAAAAGATAGATTTATTTTTTATAATTATATATTGTATATCATACCAAAATTAAAGAGTACTTTCCAAAACTAATTATTTTAATTATAATTAAGATACTTATTAAATTAATCTAATCTTGATCTTTAAAAATAATATTGAACAAGTGTCACTCATCTAATTATGTACTTAAGAAAATGGAGAGAAATTGTAATGGAGAGAAATCGGATCCGTCTGATCCCTTATTTGATCATACCACTCTGAAAAAGATAAACATCAAACGGTCCTGATTATCACGTCGATCGACTATCGATAAATACTATCTTCAGCGCTGGAAATAACCCCAAATAGCGCCCTAAAATAACTAAATTGATGTTATATATTTTGTCCAAACATTTTTCTTCAATTAACACGTAATGGCAAAAAGGGGGGAAAAGGAAGATGAAGAAAACCAGCATATCATGTTTATAGGAAGAAACTATAATAGAGACCAAATGCTAACACTAAATACTGAACAACATCCTGATAATATTTTCTACAGGTGTGTTTTAGAGCTTCACAATTTCTGGAATGTGCACTGGATACTTATCAATACAATCTTGCCATGGTCCATCAGTTGGTGTCTTGATTGTCCTGTTACACTTCCAAACAGCACTGTTACACTTAAATCCACTCCCAAATGCTATCTGCCAAACTCTGTCACCTCTCTTCATCCTTCCTTTAGCTTCAATGTAACTCATCTCATACCATAGTGAAGAAGAAGAAGTGTTACCAAATCTATGCAGAGTCATTCTAGAAGCTTCAACATGTTCAGCAGACAATTGTAAGTTCTTCTGAAGCTCGTCGATAACCGCCCTGCCACCTGCGTGGATACAAAAATGCTCGAACGCTTGCTTGAAATCGGGGATGTAAGCCTTCCACTTGGGATTAAATATTTTCCTGCCAATTAGTGTTAGGAGAAATAGTAGTTGCTCTGATGCTGGAAGAACCAAAGGACCAATTGTAGTAATGTTGGATTTTAAAGCTTCCCCTGCTATAACCATAAGGTCTTTCGAAAGATTGATACCGACTTTCCCTTGTGGATCTTCTTGTTCAAACACGCACTTAAATGCCTTGTTGTCCGCACCCTTATGGGTGCGGACCACGTGCATTAGTCGGTACTTGGCTCTGTACCTATCACGCCTTTTGTTGGACAACAATATGGCTGCACCACCCATTCGGAACAAACAATTGGGGAGGAGCATTGCTCGTTCCGAACCTTTGTAATAATTGGGAGTTATGATCTCAGTGCTTACAACTAATGCATATGAGTTTGGATGGACTTGAAGGAGGTCTCGAGCTAAATCGATGGAGATTAAACCAGCACTGCATCCCATGCCAGAAAGATTGAAACTTTTTATGTTACTTCTCAACTTGTATTTGTTGACTACCATAGCTGACAAAGATGGTGTTGGAGAAAACAAGCTGCAGTTGACAATAAGAATATCAATGTCTTTTGATTTGAGCCCTGTTTTCTTCATTAGGTCATCAATTGCTGTGAATATGACCTCCTCTGCCTCACCTCTAGCAGCTTCCATCGTAGGTGTTGGAGGGATGTAGTGGATGGGAGGAGGCAAGCAAGTTTCTTCTCCTAGACCGGACCTGTTAAAAATAATAGCACAACATAAATTCAGAGGTCGATTCAGAATTTAAGTTTTATGAGTTTAACTTTTAGGTTCTTAGAGTTGAAGGCATTGTATGCTAAGGTTATGATGAGTTCATATATACAATTTATTACATTTTTTATGAATTTTTACACATAAAATTTTTATTTCGCATCGAAAATACTGGATTCACACGAACCTGCTATCAATACTTTGCATCCGCCTCCGCATAAAGTAAGAAGAAAGGCTTTGATGCGCACAAGCAATATTTATTGAAGAGATATTTGACGAAATACAGACAGGTTCCTTGAGGATACAACAAAGCAATTGTATAATTCAAATTGACTTAGCCGTTTTCCAAAGAAGACATGATTATAGAGCTGAAAGAAGACTCTTCAAAGCCGTGTAGCCAGGAATTGCAGCAAGGAGATTTAAATATGCTAGACTGAAACATTTATCACTTGTCAAGGGAATTCAACAATGTATAAATACACAAAAATGTTATTTTCATGCTATTTATGTTGTATATTTTTCCAAAAAAGATAATTCAATTGAACCACTTTCCCAATCGCCATCACTATTTAGAAGAGATTTTATTTAATGAAGAAACATGTTCTTTAAATTCAAAACATAAATTTATTTTTATGTTTAAAAGTTTTAAATAAAATCTTTGTACATAAAAAAGCTTTCAAACTCATGTTTCCCTTGGGATGTGGGATAGTCTCACTTCATATATACAAAGAGTGTAAGTTTTATACACCATTAATTGTAAATATGTTTTACATCATTACATCATCACATTATTCAAATGATATTTATATGTAAAACTCTTTGAAATGTGAGAACTGAAATCTTTAAAATAAGATATATTTCTTGATACAACAGATAAAGACATAAAACTTATTTATACCGACGATGTATATTAGTTAAACTCATATACAAATTACTATGTAACAGTACCTTTCAAGAATACGCATCTGGAACTCCACACTCTTGGGATTGTCCTTCAAAATGAGCCTAGAATGCTCCATGAAAGTTGAAAATGGGACTCGGCAAGTGACCGGAGCCTTGTAACATGAATAATCTACTAGGTAAATTGATCGAGGTTTGGACATGAAGTAAACAGTGGCTACGAAGATGATGAGAAAAGAAGAGCATAGGATTTGGAGAGAATCAAAGTGGAGTGAATTCCATATGCTTAGCAATTCTTCAGGGCTTATTCTTAATACCTCTATGGTAACACCAACCATAATAGGTACAAGCAAAAATGTTAGAATATGATTAACAAGATATTGGTAGCCAAGTTTGACATATTTCAGCTTCACAGAGTTGGAGAAACTTGGGACTACTTCTGGCATTTTGGAAGAAAAAAAATGCAAGTGAAGAGAAGAATAAGAAGAGAGGAAAATAATGGTGAAGGAACTAAGACAAGAAAGGGGAAGAGGGTAGAGATTTAAAGACTAAGAGGGAAAGGGAAAGGGAAATTGAAATTGAAAGGAGGGCAGCTGAGAGGATTAAATGAAGCAACGCTCTCTTAGCTGGAGGTTTTCTTTCTGTCCTAACCTTCTTGTGATCATTAATCTTCCAACCACTCTACTTTTTAATTTATATTGTAGTCAATTTGGTACTTACTATAGTGTAAAGATCGAAAGTGAGCGTGGACGTATTGTGTGACTAGGAGGTCACAAGTTCAAGTTATGAAAAGAATATATTGTAAAAATGAGAGGTAAGACGACATATAGTAGATTCAATGTGGTCTAATCCTTTAATTTTCTAGACCCAACACATAGCGAAAGGTTAGTGCACCAGATTATTTTTTTATCTTGCTAAATTTAAACTATACCAATTATGACTCATTTTTGTGTTGATTTAGCTTTAATCTATGCTTAAGGCCTCATTTGTTTGCACTTAATGAAGGTCTAAATCTGAATGGTTCAGACCTTATGCCATTAAGTGCATTTATTTTCATTAATATCCAAACACTTATTGGGTCTGAATAGATCTTAATCAGTAAGATCTAGAACAAAATCTTAATATCATTAAAATGTATTTGTATGGATAATTTTTACCACCACTATGTCCACAACAATTAGCTCCACCCCTACCACCCCCACCCATTCTCCCATCCCCTCGCCTCCCTCACCCCACTAGCACTAACAACCTCTGCCATCACAATCACCACCCCCACCCTCCAACCCTTACCCCTCCACCCACCCCACCACCACTAACCACCTCTACCATCACAATCACCACCATAGTCAACCCCCACCACCTTGACCCTCTCAACCCCCCACCCCGCCCCACCACCACCCACCCTCACCGTACCACTAACTACCTCTGCTATCAAAACCACCACCATCGCCAACCAACCGCCACCACCACCAACCATCTCTGCCATCACAATCACCGTTGGCAACCATTACTATCAGTCCCTACCACATCTACCGCCTCCATCATTATAATTATATCAGCAGCCACCACCACCACCATTATCAGCCACTACCACCACTACGGACAATCCTTACTACCAACCACCTCTACCATCATAACTAGCACTATCACCAACTACCACCAACACCATCGTCAATCACTACACATTCTTTAGCCGCCACCACTACCTACATCGTCAATTACTAACACCAACCAACTCCATCATCACGTCAGTCACTACAACAGCAACAACCTTCATCATCACAATTATCAACACCACACCACTATAAAGCATCTCCCCCATCACTAGCGAACATAAATATTTCAATTTTTTTTATCAAAGACTCCCTCTGTTTCAAAATGATTGTCTGGTTTTGACTTGACACGGAGTTTAAGAAAGTAAAGAAAACTTTTGAATCATGTGGTTGTTAACTAAATATATGTAGAATGTACCAAAAAACTCTTTAATCTTGTGGTATTCAACGTGCCATGTGGAAAGTTTGAATAAAAAAGTTCCCAAAAAAGAAAAGAGGCATTCATCTTGAAATGGACCAAAAAGAAAAGTAAAACAAACATTTTAAAACGGAGGGAGTAATAATTTTATTCTATTAGATTTATATTTATTTTCTAATGTTTAGTTATTTTTTTATTTGAATTGTATATTTATTATAATTAAATAAATACATTATGTACATTCAGATGTTGAAAACAAACGGTTTTAATCATTCAATATTCAGATCTAGAGACAACATCTTAATTATTCATGTAGGATTTTGTTGGATTCAAAACAGATAAGTAAAGCGCAGCGGAAGTTTAAAATTTTGTTTTACTTACCCCAACAATTCCTTCTAATATGGTTATATGACACTCAAACCTGTAAAGTAAACTTGAACATAACACTTACATGTTACAAAAATCTGGAGTCTTTTACTAAAGGGTGAAAACGAGATTGCTCCTTCGACTGCAAGCACCTTGTTACAGTGTATTCCTCTGTCAAGAAAGCCAGGAAATTTTGGCAGAGGTTTGAGAGAGTTTTATCCTAGACTCTAAGTCTAGAATTGTTTAATAGAATAATTGTGTTGTAATCAATGAGGTAGTGTTGTATATATACTAAAATTTAGGTCAAAATCATATTAGGGTTGGGCTCTAAGCCTAGTCCAAAATTTGAGGTGCAGATGGGCGATCATTGGGCCCTCTGTAGAGTCAACATGTGGCCTGGCCTAGTATGCGTTGTGACGCCTTACGTCCAACAACGCTTCTTATTTTTGTTAATATATTCAGCACATTTAATTAAATCCAAAATCTAATTTTGACTTAATTAAATAATTTCCATCTAATAGAAATTATCTCATTATTATCAATTTAAATATCTCGATTTCAAATCGAATATTTAATACTTTCTCAATACACCCTTAGATCGAAGAGACAATCGATATAATGTGACCCTATAGGCCTTCATATATTGACACTAATCTAACTAAGGTCCATACGGAACTCCTAGACTACGCCGTACGACAAACTCAATATATGAAGTACGTTTACATGAATCCAGCAAATATAACCTTTATGTGAGATGATAAATTCCTTTCATTCGCGACACACTCGATCAAGCTTAGGATTTGCCATGTATCTATCCAAATGGCTTAATCACTTTATCTTATCTATATTAGTCGACAACTAGACCATATTCTAAATATGTCTCTTGCATTGGCCAATGACTTGATCGACCTAATATCACTGAGAAGTTAAGTGCTCTCTCGAATATCCAATCGAGGAATGAATCTTATTCTTGGCTCAACTACCACCTTAGTTTACATCATAATGCACCAAATACAAGTAGTATCTTATCCTATAAGGAGTTTAAGCTTAGGACAGGGTCAAAGTACATTACTCTGTAAACAAGGTGAAGTCAAAGGACATTTATCTCCCACACGTTGATAACACTCTACACATGTATAACAAATAGTTTATCAGCAGTGTATACCAATACTTTCCAAAAGTATCCATGTGTCCATCACTAGTAACCATTACTAGTAGCAGGTGAGACATACTACATTCTCCAAAAATGTGACGCAGAACACATGTCGACTTATAACATATCATCGATATCTCATTCTCGATGATCATTAGTCGAGGCTATTTTAAAGTTACGCTCTATCATCAATATCTCACTCTATTAATGACAATGTAAGCTCAAGGGATGCACATTAATGAATAATTACAAATAATGAAATAATAATCCAATAATTGCAAATGCCATAAATATATTAATCTTATTAATAATACGAATGTGTTCAAGTACATTTTTTCTCTAATAATGATTGTCTCTAGGACATACATACTTTCAATCTCCCACTTGGCCTAGAGTCAATCTCCAATGTATCTAATACCCATGTTTTCAACATGATCATTATGCTTAACTAAGCTTTATTGTTTAGTAAATGGGTCAGCTAGATTATCATCTATTGGAACATAGTCTAATCTTATTTCTTCAATTTTCACCATCTCCCCGAGTATGTGATATTTCATTGGTATATGCTTGTTTCTGTTTGTTGATCTTGGTTCCTTAGCTTGCGCAATCGCACCAGTGTTGTCACAATAAATCGTTATTGGACAAGTGGCAGTTGAAACAACCCTTAGTTCCTTCAAGAACTCAGATATCATGACAGCTTCTTTACCAGCTTTCGATCCAGCAATGTACTCAGCTTCAGTTGTCGAATCAGCAGTTGTTGCTTGTTTGGAACTTTTCCAACTAACTACTCCACCATTGAAAATGAAGGTATATTCAGATTGAGACTTGAAGTCATCAAGATCTGTCTGGAAGCTAGCATCAGTGTACCTAGTAGCCATTAGCTTTTCTTGTCCACCATAGACTAAGAAATATTCTTTAGTTCGTCTAAGATACTTAAGAATACTCTTGACTACTTTCAAGTGTTCTTCCCCAGGATTTTGCTGGAATTTGCAAGTCATACTAAGTGCATAGGCCACATATGGCCTCATACATATCATGAGATACATGATTGATCTTATAGCTGAAGCATATGGGATTCTCTTCATACGTTCAAGTTCTGCAACAGTGGAAGGACTATCCTTCTTTGATAACTTGATGTCTTGACCCATAGGAAGACCTCCCTTCATAGAATTTTCCATAGAGAATCATCTTAGCACTTTGTCTATGTATATGGACTGTGAAAACCCCAACAATCTATTAAGTCTATCTCTATAGATCCTAATTCCAAGAATGTAGCAGGCTTCACCCAAGTCCTTCATCATGAAGGTGCTGGATAACCATTCCTTGACTGATTGCATAAGAGTCTTATTGTCTTCCATTATTAATATGTCATCTACATATATAAAAATGAAGACAATACTCTCTTCCTTGCGCTTACTATAAATGCAGGGATCTTCTTTCCTTCTAACAAAGTCAAATGATTTGACTGCTTTGTCAAAGCAAATATTCCAACTCCTTGAGGCTTGCTTAAGTCCATAAATGGACTTTTGTAGCTTGTATACTGCTTTGGGCTTACTCTTGGATATAAAACCCTCAGGTTGTATCATATACACCTCCTCAATTAGGTTACCATTGAGGAAAGCAGGTTTAACATCCATTTGCCAAATGTCATAGTCATAGTATGCAGCTATTGCAAGCGAAATCCGAATGGACTTAATTTTCGCAACAGGTGAAAAGGTCTCATCATAATCAACCCGGACCGTTGATTATAACATTTAGCCACCAATCTTGCCTTATAAGTTTGTACCTTGACATATGTATCAATCTTCTTCTTGAAGACCCATTTTCATCCTATGGGTCTAACCCCTGTTGGCAAATCAACCAAGTTCCAAACTTGATTGATGTACATTGAGTCCATCTCGGATTTCATGACTTCTTGCCATCTCTGCAAATCAATGTCTAACATAGCTTCGTTGTAGGTTGTAAGTTCATCGTCATTAGGAATATCTATCTCATTGTGTGTTTCAACAAAGAGATTAAGTCTTTCAGGCGGACGATGAGTCCTAGTAGTCCTATGGAGTTCATTATTCTGCGTTTCAGTATTTGTTGCATTCTGATTGTGAGAAGGTTTTTGTGTGCTGGACAATCCACCACATTGAGAGCTTTCAGGAATGTCATTTTCATGTATTTCCTTAATGGAATGATGCACAACTACTGTATCATCTTCCATTGGTTGTGTATGAGAGCCTTGTATTTCTGCACTATCTCTCACAGCACTCCCACTAGCTGAATGGCGCACTCTAAGTACCCAATCTTCACCAAATACTTCCACTGAATCCTTGTCTAGGTCATTCGACAAGGGTTCAACTTCTGCGTTATCTTGTGGTTCTTGAATTTCTTCAAGTTCTATCTCATTGCAGCTTTATTCCTTGTAGACATAGTCTTCTACCAGGAAAGTTGCACTTCTGGAAACAATGACCTTATGTTCTCCAGGAAGATAGAAATAGTATCTCTTAGTTTCCTTTGGATACCCCACAAAGTAATACTTCTCACTTTTAGATTCCAACTTGTCAGTAAGCATCTTCTTTATATATGTAGTTCACCCCCAGGGTCGCATATGTTTAAGTGCTGGCTTCTTTGCCATTCCACATCTCATATGGAGTTTTCTCTACTGCCTTTGAAGGAACTCTGTTCAGAATATAAATTGAGCTTTGCAATGCATAGCCCCAAAGGTATGTTGGTAGAGCTAAGAAACTCATTATGGATCTAACTATATCTAATAGGGTTCAATTTCTCCTTTCAGCAATACCATTCATCTGTGGCATTCCAGGAGGTGTCCATTGTAATTGGACTCCATGAAGTTTCAAGTAATCCATAAATTCTTTACTTAAGTATTCACCTCTTCGATCTGATCGAAGGGTCTTGATACTTGTTTCAAGTTGCTTCTCTACTTCTGACTTGTACTCCTTGAATTTCTCAAAGGCTTCGGACTTATGTTTCATAAGATACACATGCCCAAACCTTGTGAAATCATCTGTAAAAGTGATGAAATAAGGGGAGCCTCTCTTAGCTTGAGTTGAAAATGCTCCACATATATCAGTATGGACTAACTCAAGTACCTCTTTGGCTCGCACACCCTTCCCAGAAAGTGGTTTGTTGGTCATATTTCCTCTCGAGCAAGATTCACAGTTACCATAGCACTCCAAGTCAAATGGTTTCAGGTAGTCTAACTTTCTTAATCTCACTATCCTTGATTCATTGATGTGACCAAGTCTACAATGCCATAAGTAGATGGGGTTTCTTGAATTACTTATCTTAGCTCATTTATTTTGAACATTAAAATTTTCACGACTACAGTATAGAACATACAAACCATCCACAAGCAGAGCATTTCCACAAAAAAAAATATTAAAAGACAGTACATAACTGTCATTGGCAATAAATGAGGAAAACCCCTCAATGTCCAACACTGGGATAGAAATAATATTCTTCGTCAATGAGGGAACAAAATAACAATTATTTAGTTCTAAACAAAAGCCTGAAGGTAAATCTAGTCTATAAGTTCCCACGCATTCAGAATCCACTCGTGCTCCATTTCCAACGCGCAGGTCTACCTCCCATGGTCCAACCTTTCTGTTGTCAATCAGACCCTTCACATTATTACAAATGTGTGAGCCACAAGCGGTATCCAATACCCAGCAGTGAGTTATTTATAGACATATTTATTTCAATGACAAACATACCTTGTCCAGTAGAGCCAGAAGCACCTAGTGATTTACCTCCTCCTGGAGCTGTGTAGTCCTTTTTCCAGTGCCCCTTCTTCTTGCAGTTGAGGCACACATCCATAGCTATATTTTCCTTCTTCTGAACACCTCCTTTAGGTTTCAAAACTGTGGGTGCAACAACTGTTTTACCCTTCTTCTTCTGCATGTTCTTACGCTTGGGTTTGAACTTTCTAGATAAGCCCGCCATGAGCACATCTTAACCTTTAGAGGTAGATAATTCAAAGGTCTTCAACATGTTGTGAAGCTCTGGAAGACTCGTCTTGGTCTCATTCATATTGAAGTTCACAATGAAATTCTCAAATGAAATAGGAAGCGAATTCATAATCAAGTTGACAGAGACATTTATAGGCAACTTTGTTACAATCGAAGCCAATCTTTCTATCAACCCAATCATCTTCAGAACATGCACTGACACTTGACCCCCTTCGTTCATCTTACACTTGAAAAGGTCTCTCAACAATTCATACTCCATTGTTTGAGACTGTGAGTCATAGAGACTCTTCAAGTGTTCTAGCATTTCGTTGGGGCCCATGTTTTTATGTTGCCTCAGTAACTCCACAGTCATGGAGGACAACATTACATATTATGCCGAGGTAGCATCGTCTAGATGTTTCTGATAAGCCACATTGTCAAACAGGGCATACTCAGCAGAGTTTTCAGCAGGGACTGTGGGGAACACTGTGTCTAACACATACTAAATTATTTCTTATCTTAACACCAATCGCAGATTTCTCAACTAGTCAGGGTAATTAGCTCCAGTCAACTGTTTGTCTCGACCAACATTTTTAGTGATAGATTCGACATTTAATATAATCTGAAGAATTAGATAGACTTAAAATTAAACTCTAATATAATTTCTATTGAATACATTCATTAACTAATTAACATTGCATTTAGTTTAATTAACTCCCATTATTTTAACATACTCTTCGACCCTATGGAAGAATACAGACTCATATATGGTCATAATGGGCCAAGATCCAGGTTCATGCTATCTCCGTATTTGTTGTGGCTGATAACTTCAGCAGCACAACCTGGTAGGTCTGCAAACTAATTACAAACAATTTGTAACTCTTGTTTGACCGAATGTTCTAAACAATCGATCTGCGTCCCTCGGCTTGTCTGACGCTGTGGCGCCAAGACAGCTTAGCAAGTCAACCCCGTTATGCGACTGCAATTATGCATCTAAGTGAGTTTTGCCTTATAGAGCAAACACTATGGTGTAAATACTCATGAAGGTTTATCACCCACTTCTACATTTAACATGCATCTATGAAAGAGTCTGAGTCCTCGTAGACTTAGCGTAAATGTTGTGGCATAAATAGTCATCTCGCCGAAAAGGATTTTGCACTACAATCAACTATAACGGACGACGCGTTCATTTTAAATGAGACTTGTATTAAATTTTTGGGAACATTTTAATTTGGGGTTTTAACCAAGATCAACTCTAGCATGCTATGTCAAATAAAACATCTTAACTATCATGCAAAATCAACTAAGCACATATTGGGTACCGCCTTCCCAAGCATGATATTAAGCGGTTTAAACACATATTGGATGTCTCCTACCCACACAATTATTTGTGGATGCTATTCTAGTAATTTAAATGACAAACATATTGACATTTAGCTTATAAACAGTATACTTATCAAATAATATACTGTATAATAATAATCGTGGGTTAAACATTCTGAACTTTGAATTTTATTGTTTTCTGGACAAGTGGCACCGGGCACTCCATCGTGGAGCCGCGGTGCTAATTATTAGGGCCACGGCGTTGTAGTGGCAGAAACCTTTCGGTTTCTGCAGTGCATTAGGGTCGCGATGCCTACTGTCCAGTAAGTCTAGAATTTAAAATGAAGCATTTAATCGCGGATCTTCGGACAGGAGCCGCGACCCTTGCCTTTCACCACGACAGGCACCGCAGCACTCCACTATGGAGCCGCGACATTACCTTGAAACCCTAGCAAGCGCCGCAGCGCCCTACCATAGGGTCGCGACGCCGACGTCTTGACAAAATATTTCTGTGTCGATTATCTAAAATCGTCCAAACCCTAAATCCAATTTAGGGATCAGATCACATATCATTTATCATCACCCACCATTATCAATAACGCACATATCGACCATCATCCATTCCTACCCGTTCTTCATTGTGCACCATATTTGCAATGAACCGGTTATCTACACTTGGCTTAGTCCGAGTTAGAACGGAATGACTTCCTCGATTTAGCATAGTTGATAATTTAGGGTGACGAAAAAGGTTAATTGTTCAGTCAAGATGTGTAGAATTTCAAGAAGCCTTGTTTTAATTCAGTTTAAAAACCAATTTTACGTTTAACTCATATTAATATTCTATTCAATTGTCATATAACCATTGAACCATCCTGAGCTCTGATACCACTGTAGGATTTTGTTGGATTCAAAACAAATAAGTAAAGTGCAACGGAAGTTTAAAGATTTGTTTTACTTACCCCAACAATTCCTTTTGGTATTGTTATATGACAATCAAAACTGTAATGTAAACTTGAACATAACACTTACAGGTTACAAAAATCTGGAGTCTTTTACTAAAGGGTGAACACGCGGTTGCTCCTTGGACTGCAAGCACCTTGCTGCGGTATATTCCTCTGTCAAGAAAGCCAGGAAATCTTGGCAGAGGTTTGAGAGAGTTTTTGTTGACACCCAATTTTGTCCCATCTTTTCTGATTTTGTTTGCAATTATAAATATTTTTGACACCTCAAAACAATTTTAAAATATAGGCATATATATATATATATATATTATTTGCATTTTTTACTGTCATTTGCATTTTAATATCACAAGCATACTTTTATCCTAATATTATATGTTATTTTATTTTCACAAAACGACATTGCATTTTTATTTTTTATTTAAGAATCAAGCATTTCGCAAATATTATATTTTTATCATATTGTCATCTTTACAATTTATAATTTTTGAAAAAGCTTTTTTATATATATATATATATATATATATATATATATATATATATATATATAATAAAACCCCTTTTTATATTTTTAAACTCATAACCCATTTCAACCCCTCTTATAGCTTAACCCAAACCCATTTCCCCCAAAACAAAACCCCCAATTTGGAGCCCACACTCAAGCCCAACCGGCCAACCTTACCCGCGGCCCAATTCGGTCGGCCCAACAGCCTTTTTCCCCTATTTTTCGCCCATATCCCCCAAACCCACCAAAACCTAACCCTAAAAATCATTTCTTCTATGCCTCAACCAAACACACCCTTTCGGCCGACACCCCCATGCCCCCGACCCCACACGTCCCTGACCCCACACCACCGTCGGTCACCTCATCCCTGCCACCACCGACCCCTGACACCACCAACCCCCCCCCCTGTTACGCCGACACCACCAACCCTTCGACCCATACCCTTAAAATCCATTCCAAAATCGTTGCTTTTGGGCCCCTTTATTTTGAATTCAAGCTCGGTTTTAGGGGGGAATCCACCTATAAAACCCCCCATTTTTTTTCTTTATGGAGGTAGGATTTTCTACTCTTGATTAGGCATACCATCTCTTATTTGGGTCCGACGGATTAAATATTTTTGGGTTTGATATCATCTTTCATTTTCATTATCTTTGACCGGAAAAAAAAAGAGGTCGATTTGATGTCCGATTCCATCTATAAAAAAATATATGTTGTGTTCTTGATTTTTAGCATTCGCCTTCCTTGTTATTCAAGAAATAATTCCGAAAACAAGTCCAAAATCGGAAGGAAAAGGGGTGAGTTTCATCCTTGAACTTTGGTTTTAAATTCCTCTATTTGGCCTCGTAAAGCCGAATCTGAAAAAAATCTGCTTTGTTTTGTTGTTGTTCTTCACTGTTTTTGGGTTTTCCAATTCGGGTCGGGTCAACCCGATTTGACTAAAATTCCCAGAATATTGGGTTTGATATATTGTTGTTCTTCTTCACTATTTTTGGGTTTTTCCGACCCTGGTCGGGTAAGATCCATGTTTTTGTTGTTGTTGGTTATCTAACATTTGGAAAGAAGTCGATTCGGGTTGAGACCTCTGATCCGGGTCGGGTCGACCCGGTTTGAATAAATTTCCAGATTTTGTTTTTATATCTTGTTATTGGTTATCTGAAAATAAAAATAAAATTGATTCCGGGTCTGTTCTTCAGAACTGGGTCGATTACTTAATTTTTCTTTCATGTTTTGTTGTCTTTTCGGGTCGGGTCGACCCAAAATCCGGTCGTGTCACTGTTCAGTCTCAGGTCAGATTTTTCAGAAACATTTCGAATCCTGCTTCTGTCCGAAAATTTCAGAATTCAGGTAAGACGTTTTAATTGTAAACTGTTGGTTTATTTTGGCATTTAAACATCCATACACGGATATCTTACTATTTTACTGCTTTGAATAAATACTGCATTTAGGCCAATGAAATTAAATTCGAGGTCGTGTCTCTTCGGAAATTATTTTCTCAGTTTCTGTTTTCTTTACTGTTCTACTGGTTTAAATAAATAATGCACTTTGGCCGATGAAAAAATATCCGTCGATTTTTTAGGCCTCCACAGTTGTAAAGACGAAAAATAAAACTTCTGGGCAATGATGAAGCTTAAATCTTTTTCATCCGAGAGACCAACATGTTCGGTAGGCAAGGCAACTAAAATGACCAACGAGTCATACGTTCGCCTCCACGACGTGATTGGAATGATCTTTTCAAAATTTAAGTCTAAGCCTTCCGTAATAAAAACATTTACTGTTTTGGATACGGATCCGAAGTTATGTATATTCAATTGTTTCTAACCATTTGTTTTTGACAGCTTGCAAGGGATAAAGTCAAAGAAGGCAAATACCCCTCAGAGATTATTTATTTTGTTGTTGTTTTTACCTTCTTTAATTCAGCTTTATTTCATTATGTATTGTAATAGTATTGTACTCTGAAATTATTGAAATGTTTAGAGTAGTTAGACTTAGAATTAATTAATAGGGTAGTCTAAAATTGGAAACTCATCGCTAGTTTATTTATTTTAGGCTCGGTTAGTTTTAAAACCGAAAATCACTAGTTTACCTATTTTTAGGCTCGTCACTCATAAAATTTACATTGCATATATTTTTATCAATTTTCATTCAAACGCATACTTTTTTTCTTCAACTTTACATGTATTTTTAATGCCATACAAATGTATACTTGTACAAATGCATCATTTCATTAAATACTTGCAACATTATTTTTATATTTGTAAAAACATGCATTTTTTAGCATAATAATTAACCTGAGTTTGATCGGATAACCTCAAGTTAGCTGATCTTAAAGGATGTCTAACCCCTTCCCTTTAGGATAATAAAGAACCCTTACCTAGAATTTCATTAGTTTTGCAGATCACAAAATTGGAGTTATTTTGCAGTTTTTAGTTAGCATTTAGGTGTCCTAATTCACCTTAGAATAATTAGGTGGCGACTCCTCAAAGCAAGCATTTTTAACCGATTCAGAGGGAATCGACGCCATCGCATCGCGAAGCTCGGGTTAAAAATGGGTGCGACAGTTTTATCCTAGACTATAAGTCTAGAATTGTTTAATAGAATACGTGTGTTGTAATCAATGGGGTAGTGCTGTATATATAGTAAAATTTAGGTCAAAATCATATTAGGGTTGGGCTCTAAGCCTGGCCCAAAATTCAAGGTGCAGTGGCCCAGTCTGACTGGGCCCACTGCCGGGTCGGCATTGTGGCTCAACCTAGTATGCGAGCGGCGCCTTACGTCCAACAACACTCCTCATTTTCATTAATATATTCAGCACATTTAATTAAATCCAAAATCCAATTTTGACTTAATTAAATAATTTCCATCTAATAGAAATTATCTCATTATTATCAATTTAAATATTTCGATTCCAAATCGAATATTTAATATTTTCTCAATACACCCTTAGATCGAAGAGACAATCGACATAATGTGACCCTATAGGCCTTCATATATTGACACTAATCCAATTAAGGTCCATACGGAACTCCTAGACTGCGTCGTACGATGAACTCAATATATGAAGTACGTTTACATGAATCCAGCAAACATAACCTTTATGTGAGATGATAAATTCCTTTCATTCGCGACACACTCAATCAAGCTTAGTATTTTCCATGTGTCTATCCAAATGGCTTGATCACTTTATCTCATCTATATTAGTCGACAACTAGACCATATTCTAAATATGTCTCTTGCATTGGCCAATGACTTGGTCGACCTAATATCACTGAGAAGTTAAGTGCTCTCTCGAATATCGAATCGAGGAATGAATCATATTTTTGGATCAACTACCACCTTAGTTTACATCATAATGCACCCAACACAAGTCGTATCTTATCCTATAAGGAGTTTAAGCTTAGAACAGGGTCAAAGTACATTACTCTGTAAATAAGGTGCGTATTGACCTCAAGTCAAAGGACATTTATCTCCCACACGTTGATAACACTCTAGACATGTATAACAAATAGTTTATCAGCAGGGTATACCAATACTTTCCAAAAGTATACATGTGTCAATCACTAGTAACCATTACTAGTAGCAAGTGAGACATACTACATTCTCCAAAAATGTGATGCAGACCACATGTCGACTTATAACATATCATCGATATCTCATTCTCGATGATCATTAGTCGAGGCTATTTTAGAGTTACGCTCTATTATCAATATCTCACTCTATTAATGACAATGTAAGCTCAAGGGATGCACATTAATGAATAATTACAAACAATCAAATAATAATCCAATAATTGCAAATGCCATAAATATATTAATCTTATTAATAATACGAATGTGTTCAAGTACGTTTTGTCCCTAATAATGATTGTCTCTAGGACATATATACTTTCAATTCAGATGTGCATTCAAATTCAAACGTCTTAATTTTAATGAAAACAAATGAGGCCTAACTACCAAAGATTATAGTTTACCTTTCTTCATACTCAAACACATTAAAGTAACAATCACCAGAGAACTCTAATTGTTCATCTCTAAGAAGGATATATAATCAAATATTGACTATGTGGATCTGCATCGCGTGACTCGACATGAAAGGAGGTCTCAGGCTGGTTATCGCACTAGCGTGATCACGGTGGAACTTCCGAGGCTGCCGCAATCCAGGCACGGCCGCGATCGTGGCAGAAGGGGTTTATGGATCAAATTGTGTTAATATCATGCATTAGGATTGGATTATGTTAGATTATCATGTTATAAGTCTTAGTTTGATTGTAGAAACCTATTTTTCAATTGGGGCAAATTTTAGGGTTTCAAATTGGTTTTTTTATTATTGTTCAATATAGTTTTTCAATTAACTTTAGGATATGACTACTTAGTATGCATTCATGATTTTCGTGTATTAAAGTTTGAGTCTTAGTGACGTGGGCTCGGGTTGGTATTTTAAAGTCCTTATTTGTAAGGTCTATATCATTGTATGTTGTGTAAGCTTTATATTAACAAATAGCGTATATACGTGGATAGATTTCAACCATCACGAGGCGCAAAGGAAGGACAAGACTGTCACCAAGGCTTGATCATGTAGCGCTCCTGTTCGGCAATGAGGTAGGCTACAGTTTAGTTTTTTTAGACTCCGATAAAAGTACGTAGTAGTTATAAATGTTGGGGGTATTGGGCGTGTTTGGGGGTCTCACTCAGATGGTTGTGATAAACGGTTGAGTGGGTACCGGTGTTGAATTGTGTTGATGGGTGATTTGGGGAATAAGCCTTAAGCTGATTCTGACTGTTGTTATATGGGCGTGTTGCCATTATATGGCTCATTGCCATATTTGATATTGTTGTGTTTATTCATCACACATGATTTGAGATGATATCCTAATTTTACTTGGATTACTTGTTGAATTTCGAAAGCATGTGTTATTCATCTCCTTCATTCAGACTTGTATTGCACATTAGTGCTCTTATATCACAGACCAGATTTTGGGGGTGTATTGATGTATTTGATTATATTTTCGCATTTCTTTCATATTGTTTTGTTTATATGAGAAGTGATTCACCTACCGGTGAGAATGTGTAGGTGCCACCATGATTCCTGAAAAGGAGTCTTGACATAGAATTAAATACAGACACACAACACGAAATTGTTAAGCAAATCAGTTTAAGTCTTAAAAAGTCTCATAGTATAAATAATGTGAAAATGATACAAACTCCCTAGACTAGTGTCACTATACAAGAACTATCTACGGAATACAGATTAGGAATATATCCCAAAATACATATTTGTCTAGAAATGAGAAGACATAATTAAAAGATAAAGAAGAAGCATCTGGTGCCACGGATCTACCATGTAGCTCACCCCAAATCCTTCGAAATAGCTCCACGATGGCTGGATAGTTGAAAACTTCACTAGAACTAGGAATAGAACCTGCACACGAAAAGGTGCATCAAGTGTAGCGTGAGTACAAAAATAACGGGTACTCAACAATATCGTCGACCGACCCTATCTTAAACGGAAACGAGGGCTGGACTACCGATTACTACTTCCACACTATCCCCCATCGGTATGCTACAATGACACAATATTCGACTTCACTCAAACCGAGAGTCCAAGCCTAAGTTATAGCATCTAATTCCCCAAATCTAATAAGGTATTCACGATTCAAATCAATAGAGTCTGATCAGTCTAAGATTCAAGCCTAAGCTTAACAACCTCTCACTACTCAAGAATACTCAAATAGCCAAGTAGCATGATAAACCGACAATTACGCAGTTTAGGCAAACAACCAACTATGAAGGAATGGGTAAAATGATGTTAAATGTAGATGTTATGCAGTGCAAGGCCTTTGTTTCTCATCACCGGTATACACACATTCGAATGTCAATGAATCATGACTCATGAGGGACTCGTGAGGTCCATACCACTTAGGCTCACTTACAGTGCCTAAGTATAATCACACAACAGCCTCACACAGTACATATGTATGCTCACACAGTACCTCGTATAGTCACACAGTAGGCTCACACATCACATATTCTAATCACATAGCTCTTATACTCGTCTATTACCACACAGGTTTATACATTTTAAAGCATAAATTATGAAGCAGCATAAATTTATTATGCACAACAACAAGAAGCAAATACAGCCCAGACAGGTTGATACGTTATGAAGCATAATTATGATATACATAACATCAATAAGCGAATATATACCACATAGGATAATACATTATAAAGAATAAATATAGTATGCGCAACAACATAAAGCAATTATAGGCCACACAGGTTGATACGTTATGAAGCATAATTATGATATGCACGACATCAAGAAGCGAATATAGACCACACATTCTAATACATTATGAAGCATAAATATAGTATGTGCAACAACATGAAGCAATTATAGGCCACACAGGTTCTAACTCAATCATTTATACAATAAAGACTCGATCTTTAGCTTCTTTCATTTTAAACGAGTATGATGGAATGAAAGGGGACACACAGTCACATAGCACACAGAAAGATAATAATATCATGGAAAGTACGGGCTTCATACCCCAATCATGGATCCAAAGGATCGTACTAGACTATCGACTAGTACCCAAGCACGACATTCCTTTAAGTAATTCAAAAGCACAAATACCTAATAAATGATACCGCTACCCGATACAAGTGCTCGTCACCTCACAAGCATCGGTACACCCTTATTATCCCCATTATTCCCATCTTTAGTTAATTTATTTAAACCAACCATGACGTTTAAGGAAAGTACAAGATCTCAACTTGCCTGGAATAGGAGTCCAATAGCCGAAAGAAAGCTCTATCTTTTCGTAACGACTCCAGAAATTCCAAATCTAATCAAATATGTAAAGTACATCAATACACGAGTCCATCGATATCCATATTTTCATATAAAACTTTCGGACCCAAAAAGTCACCTAAACTAGGATTCCGAACCAAAACGGATAAAATCAAAAATTTCTTCCAAAATTAGTTTACCCATCATCTATTGAGTCTAAGTACAAAATATCAACTCAATCTACCCATTAATTCATGATTAATTAGAGAAAAACTCTATTATCAACTTAGGGTTCATAAACCCAATATCCAACTTTAAATCATGATTCCTGTGATGAAAATACATACCAATCCATGAAATATTCATAAGACAAGGGTTAGATTCTTACCCCAAGGATGTATCTTGAAAATCCCCTCAAAAACCTCTCCAAAACAAGGCCCCAAGCTCCAAAAATGAGAATGAAATGTTTTGCAACGAAGTGGGTCTTTTAATTTTGCGCAATCACAAATGCTCTTCGCGAACGCGGCCCTCAACCCAGCCCACTTTTTGCCATCGCAACTCGAACACCGCGAACGTGATGCACAAGCTCACTCGGCCCAGGCCAAATTTCTTCTTCGAAAACGCGAGCCCTTGCTCGCGAATGGGACCCACACCAGAAGACTGAAACCAAAAAAAATTGGTTTTTAGCAAAGTCACTCTGACACCCCGAGACCCATCCGGGACCCCTTGGATACAAATTAAATATGATTATTAATTATAAAACACGCAATAAATCTGCTCGCACACTAGGAATCGTCATACGAGGTCATCTTGACCAAATGTTCTACTGATGCACACTTTAAAGCTCTTAAAGCTAGAATTTTAACTAAACATCCAAAATGCTCTCGGGTGCCTCGAGAACTGAACCAACTACTCGACTAGAACATATTCGACCTTCTGGACATGATGGAATCGATAAACCCTTGAAAAAGACTCAAATACCCTCAATATTGACTTTAGTCAACCAAAGCTTATTTCTTAACTTAAGACTTTTCCAATTTTCACAATCTTACCCAAACCTCTCTCAGAACACCTGGGACCCGTTGATCCACTTAAGTTTAAATCACGTTCCGGAGCTGATGGAACCATCGAAACTTGATTCCGGATGCATTACTCAAAAGTCAACTCCTAGTAAAACTTTCCAAACATGAAACTTCTAAAACTCAAAACATAGATTTTCTCCCGTCATTCTCATTTGATTGCCTCAAAAGTTGCACCACCCATCCTCGCACATCAAAATCACCATAACAAAGCTAAAGAAAGGGGTGTTTTCAGGAAATACGCAAAATAGTCAAAACGACCAAATGGGCCATTAAAAATGAAAAGGAAAATGCTAATATGATCTTCAAAATTAACCTTGAAAAAGCTTTTGACATAATTGAATGGTCCTTTATTAGAACCACCCTTAGAGCCCTTGGTTTTCCTCCTATTTTCTCATCCATTATTTTATCATTCATCTCCACCATCTCTATCTCTATCCTGGTTAATGGAGGAAAAACTGAGTTTTTCTTGCCATCTAGAGGAGTCAGGCAGGGAGACCCTATTTCTCCCTATATCCTCATCATGTGCATGAAAATTCTGTCCAGAAATATTAACCTCCAAGTTGATGTTAATAATTGGTTTCCCATCAAAATCACCCCTCCTGGCCCCAAGATTTCTCATCTCTTCTTTGTTGATGACCTAACTCTCTTTTCCAAGGCAAATGCAAAAAATTATAATACCATCATTAACACCTTTAATGACTTCAATGCGAAATCTAGCCAAAAGCTCAAGTTTGATAAGTCCCAAGTCATCTTCTCTAGGAACTGTCAGGAAAACCATGCTAACTACTATTGTGGACTTCTCCAAATGAAGAAAGCAGAGATCTTGGAAAGTACTTAGTCTTTCTAATTTTTCACACCAAGCCTACTAATAATGATTTCAATTTTATCCTTGATAGTTTGCACCATATGTTACCTAGCTGGAAAATAAAATTTCTGAACATGGCTGGCAGAACTGTACTGTGCAAAGCAACCATTTCCAGTATTCCTAGCCATGTTATGCAGTATTAACCTTCATGTCCACATTTAGAAGATCATTAACAAAATCCAAAGGTATTTCATTTGGGGTTCCACTGCTGAGAAGAAAAAATGCATCTTTTAAATTGGGATACCATTACTAAGCCCAAGAATAGAGGGGGATTGGGTATTTCAAATTTGAAATTAGAAACAAGGCTAGTCATGCTAGTCTATCCTGGAGGATCTACAATAGACATAACTCCTTATGGGTACAAGTGTTGTACCATAAGAACTGTAATAGAAGATATAGGAAGGTCCCTCCTTCGAGAACTTGGAAATGTATCCTTAAGGGATGGGACATTTACTCTAGAAATTCTAAATGGATCATCCACAAAGGGGATAGAGTGAATATGTTTACTGATAAATGGATCCCCAACCATGAACCTATCAGGAACCTCATTTGTGCTCCCCTTAACTATGATGAGCAAAATTTTAAAGTTATTGATTTTCACACCAATGATATCTGGGACCTCAGCAGTCTCTCCTTTGAAATTCCTGATTACCTTAGGATGGCTATCACTATCATGTTCATTCCTTCCCATCCAAATATTGATGACAAATTGGTTTGGGAAAACTCCTCAGATGATAACTTCACCATGAAGAAGGCTTACCACTCCATCTACCAAGATAAAAAAAACCTCCCCATTTGCACCACCCTAAAGCCTTCTCTTGGATTTGGAAGCTCAGTATCCCTAACAAAATAAAATTCTTTCTATGGCTTATCCATCCTAGAAGACTCTCTACCATCAGTGTCATCAACATTATTAGGCTGAACATTTATCCTAAATTCCACTACCATGGCACTCAAGATGAAATCATTCCCTATATCTTTTTTGAATGTCCAAATGCTTACCAATTCTGGACCAATATCAAGCAATAATGTACCAACATTGATCGTCTAACCAGTATATCTTTTACTAACCATGACAATCCTAACACTTGGAAACCATCCATAAAAAGAGCTTCAACAACAGTCTTACTTCGGAAACCATGATCCCCTTCTTCTGGGAGATCTAGATCACCAGAAATAATAATCTGTTCAGCCATAAGAAAGACCACATCCAAGTAGCAAAGACTTTAAACTTTGCCACTGAGTTTACTCTTTGTGCCAAAAGACAGAGCAGTAAGCCCACTAGGAATTTAATCACAATTAAATGAGAGCTTCCTCCTCTTGGCTCATTCAAACTCAACATTGATGGCTCTTTTGACAACGACACTAAAAATGGGGGTATCGATGGGGTTATCAGGAACTCTCATAAGGATTAGGTGATGAGTTTCCTAAAAACCATCATCAATACCACCAGCTTAACTGCCGAGATTCTGGCCTTAAGACATGGGCTGGAAATGGCACTCAACAATGAAAAAACTCCTATCCATGTAGAAGTGGACTCTATTGAGGTAATCAACATGATTAATAATGGAAATCACCTATTAAACCCTATTGTTCTTGATTGTAGGTCATTGATAATGAGGCTTAGGAGGCCACCGGTCCATCACAGATTTCGCGAGTAGAATAGAGTGGCGGATGCTTTGGCAAAAAAAGGAGCGAAGGAAAAGCTCTTTACTAGGACCAATTTTTTGGTAGTTCCTCCGGTGTTTGCAAATGATGTTTTTTGGGAACACCCTAGGAACTATGTCTAGTAGACATATTTTGAATTATAACTTAACAAACAACTCTGTAAACTATGAAACAACATGGTGCACTAACAGTGCAAATGATATGTATGACGCTCGTTAGCTATAATATATGAAAATATGTCTCTGATTTACCAAAAGAAAAAAGAGAACATTTCATGAATTCCAAAAAGGCGATGTATTTAACAAATACTCATTAAGTTAAGGAATGTTATGAAATACTAGAATTACGGTTGATGTTCATAACTACTCCCTCTATTCAGTTTTATTTGTCACATATTGACTTTACACGCTTATTAAGAAGCCAAAAATAGAATAAAAAGTTTACTATATTACCCCTAATTATTGCTAATTACCTAATGATTGAAATCAGTTAAAGCTTATTTAAAAATGTGTAGCCAACTAATTTAGTAATGGGTTTCAACAACTCACATATTTCCCATAAAAAAGTAGTGTTGGAAAAAGAAATTGAAAAAATTGACTTATTAATTACTAAGGGTAAAATAGGGAAAAAGTGGTAAATTATCTCTTGATTTTTTTAAAATGAACAAGTAAAATTAGATAATTATTTTTAATATAATGAACAAGTAAAACTGGACGGAGGAAGTATTAAGAAGTTACTTCCAGTACTCCTCTATTATGTATAATTAACCCTCATCTATTTCTCACCATTATATATGGTTGTAACTCTCACACCTTCATAGCCTCTTCTATGATCTTCCCACGTTATCTCAACGGTTAATGTCATGTTCATGACATCTTTTGGGTTCCTCAATATAACCTATAAATAGAGGTATATTGAGAATCATGTTATACACACTTGAATACACTTGAAAATACTAAACAAAAAATCATCTTTTTCGCTTTACATATTTTTGTCAATTCTCTTTGTATTACTACTTATTTTATAACAAGGATGTCACAGCCAAAAATAAGCTGCTTCTTTTTCTTTTTTCTTTTGGGTCCAAAGTTACAAATAAACTACTTAGCAATAGAAGTACTTTATGTTTAGCCAAAAAAGGCGAAAAATTACTTAAAAAATAAATAGATATTTGTGGTGATGTTATTTATGAACAAAAAAATACTTAAAGTCAGAGTACTATAGTAACTTATTTTAGAATTGAGAGAGGCAGATAGAATATTATTTATTTATTTATTTATTTTTGTGGGGATGAGGCAGAGAGAAAGTAAGGGTACATGCAGAAATTTTCAATTGCTTCCCATGGAATATCATACAACATGTGTCATCACGAGAATATATATTTGTTTTCGGTGAAATCGATTCTAACCAGAAATACCGTTAGAGATTTGTATTTTAGGAATTAAAGACAAGTGAGTCGAATTCGATATGAGAAACTTCTTGACAAGTCCGACTTCAGATGATAAATATATTAGATAAATAAATAAATAAATAAATAAAGTAAATGTTAAAGAGAAGCCCTCCTCCTCCATTGTTAAACCATATACAGAGCTCAAAGATTCATCTATGGTGTTTGAGAGAGAAAAGAGAAGTGAAGAAGAATACGAATGAAGTGTTTAACATTGAAGTCGTCTTACATCGTTTTTGCCGAACACAAGTTTGGGCTTTGTGCTCTTTCAATAAGTTTTGGGCTCCACTTATGCAGACAAGTATAAAAAATATTCGGCCTCGGTGGTTAGTTATAGTTTGTTATATAAAATTAGGATATTAGTCTTAGTCATTATTTACACAGTAGTCCGTTTGTAACTTGTATAAAGCTATACACAGAAATTTCACATATCCAGTCTCATTTCATTTAAATTCCATCAGTAAATAAATAAGCTAAAATTCAAGACAAATAGTAAATAATAATGGACAAATGATTTTTCAGGTATATTGCTTTGAGAGAGATCGTGTTAGGATTACAAAGTGAGCAATAAGATAAAGAATGTTTTTTCTTCCTGTTGGTACTCTATTGTACTTTATAAAGCAGTACGGGAAGTAAATAACTATTACAAGTGTTCGAAAGGATAAATGAATGGTCAATCTTCAAAACTGCCGCAAGCTTGTTGTGTCTTGAATCTTGATAACCTTGCAAAGCCAATGTTGAGAACTGCCGCAAGCTTGTTGTGCCTTGAATCTTGATATCCTGAAATCAAGAAATAACTAAATCTGGATGGTTACAACGTTGTGTGTTGAGTCGAGGAATTGCCCTCTGTCCTTAAGACAAGATTGCCCCGTATAAATGCTTTTACGTTAACGGACAATAGTCTCCCAAGATAAAACAACACTTTAATCTCAACGCTACAAAGCCAATAGGTTGAGCCTGCCGAATAAAACAAATATGAATTGACTTGCTGAAGAAATGGAAAAGGAAGGAAGAGTTTCTATATTCTCTCCTCGTTTGTCTCTGTTGTGTATATCTTGTGTATATGAGGGTCTTTGCTCACTGTTTTGCACCGATTTTCGCCACTGTTTTGCATTGATTTTTGCCACTGTTTTGCACTGATTTTGGCCACTGTTTTGAACTGATTTTTGGCCACTGTTTTGTGCTCTTTTGTAACTAAAATGTGCTGCTATTTTCGTGTGCATTCTCTCACGTTATTGAGCCAACAACAGCTCAATATATAGCAAGGAGGAGGAGATGTTCAACTGCCCAAAATATGGTTGTTAATGGCCATTAGGAGGGCTGTAAATGGCATGTTTAATGCCATTAGTGAGGCTGATTTAAGGTCTTGAAGGAGGCTGCTCAACTGCCCAAGTAATAGGCTGTTAATGGAGGAGTTAATCAGCCAAGTAATGGCTGGTTAATGCTCCAAAACGCAGTCCAACGGTAGGCAAAAAGTTTTTTGCCTTCCGTCACCCCAAAATCAACTTTCCAGAAATTCTGGCGACCAAACTGTAAATATTAAGCAATTTGGGTCCAAAAAGATAATATTAGAAAGTCCCCACAGCCCACGGCCCGAGACAGGACCGGACGGGCGGTGGGCGGCGGCGCGCGTGTGGGCGGAGGCGCGCGTGTGGGCTTAGCCTTGAACCCAAGCACATCTAGGTCCTCCCTCCTTTAAACACATGGGATACCCCTAGGGGTCCTAAAGCCTTTACCACATTAGATACTTATATAGAGAGCAATTCTTCATATTCCCACCGATGTGGTAGATTTGTCCCACACCACATTTTCATGCCTCAAAGACCTTACTTCGTCGACCAATATCTCTTTCATTTCTCAACGAAGTTTGACGATTCTTGGCCCTACGGTCATCTACTCACTTCGTAGATCATGAATGTGCAAAGAGACAAGGTCTCCAACATGCGGAACACTAGTGTTTAATTCATCAAAGATGGGTGGACGCATCTCCCCACCAAAGGTAAATTTCCAACACTTCCTTCATAAGCTTTACATATAAGTCAAGACTAGACTATTTTAGCCCTAAGAGTTATGATGACGTGACCCTGCTGGCGTCATCGTGCCCATGCGCGCCACGACACTCTGATCAAGACTGACGGATGTGACAGGAGTTGGTGAGAGTGGGGGACAGATGTAGAGTGTCTCGAACCATCTGAGCCTCCGAATTTGTTGATCCCTTCGAAAACGCTTTTCACCCAATACAATATTACAGCCAAAGGAATAACAAGGAAATCAATGACTACTTCAAGAAACGAGGAAATGATCATGTATTCCACTTACAATTTAAGTACATAAAAAATGGCTCTATACATTTTTTTGTGTTTTATTTACAGATCTCCTATATTAATTTTACTAACCTCCTATAATAAAGGACATATTTCTAAACAAAAATAAGGGGTATAAAACCAAATTTAAAGATAGAACAGAAAGTAGCAAAGTGTTGTTGGAAATTAGCCTTTGGCGGGAGTTGCGACCGACCAACTTTAACGGCTTAAACACTAGTGTTACGCATATTGGAGAATCAAATTCTTCACACATGCATGATCTACTAAGTACGTAGATAACCGTAGGGCCAAGAATCGTCAAATTTCATTGAGAAATGAAAGAGATATTGGTTCACGAAGTAAGGTGTTTGAAGCATGAAAAAGTGTGGTGTGTGATCAATTCTCCCTCATCGGTAGAGGAAGAAAGAATTGTTGTGTATATAAGACTCGAAATTGGTTTGGGGTTTGGGACCTCAAGGGGTATCTCATGTGTTTAAAGGAGGGAGGACCTAGATGTGCTTCGGTTCGAGGAAAGCCCACACGCGCGCCACCGCCGCCCGCCAGTCCCGTCCCGTCCGGTTTCGGGTTTCGGGTTCACTGGTCGTGGGCCAGAAAACTTTGCCAGAAGTACAGTTTGATCCCAGAAGTTTCATATGTACAGTTTGGACCAGAATTCTTTCAGATGTACAGTTTGGTCCCTGAAGTTTCCAGAAAGTCAGAATTTTGGCAGACAGAACAGAAATGCCAAGCACTCAATTTAGCCATTTATTTTGGCTGAATTACTCCTCATATAATGGTCAATCCATTGGTCTTTCTCACCATTTATGTTGGTGGCGTTACTACCTCCATAATGGTCATTATTTGGCCAATAATGGTTGTTATGGAGGCAGTCAAATAGCCCCTCCCTCACTTATATAAACACCCCTTGCACCATTGTTGAGCAACACTTGATATACACGAAAATACACAAGCAGAAAAACAGTTTCTTCCTACAACTTCCAAGCATCATTTCGTTACTCAATATTCTTCACGGTAGCTCTTGAGTTTCCTTTGCTCAATTGTTCCATTGCTGTTTTATCTTGGGAGACCAATTGTCCAGGACTTATAAAGGATACATACGGGGCAATATTGTCTTAAGGACAGAGTGTCACACTCGACTCAGCAAAAACAGTTTCCAGTTTTCTTCTTCAACAAAATTGTAATTTCAGTTTTGTTGTTCTATTGTAATTTTCAGTTCTTGAATTACTTTGCAGTTACTTGTAATTTCTGTTTCCTGTAATCCTTTGTAAGCCAACAAGTGTAACATAAGTGAAAGAAATAATCCCCTTGATTATTTTCATTGATTGAATAGATATATATACAAGTTACAAAATAGGAGAATCATATTCCTATTCTATTTCTAAAACCTTATTCTACCATAATTCTAACTATACAATTATGGTAAGTGTATATCCTAATTATGGTAAGTGTATATCCTAATCTAGGTAATAAATACACTACAATATACACACAATATTCTTTCCATAATATACAAAGTCTGTCTACTATTTTCCAGCACTCAATCTCGTGTTGGGCTGCATTGGCTGGCCTCTGTCGAGAGGCCCAACAGCAGCTGGGTTGCCTCTGCTGTACTGGGCCGTTGCTGCACTGCTGCTTGCTGACTGCTTAGTCCATCAATATACATGTGATATACACTGTTGTATATTCAGTGTATATCACATGTATATTGCTTTATTTAACACACCCCTGCAGTCATAGCGGACGGTTTTCGAACGCTGAGACTGTCCCTAAAATCTTCAAAGAGAACCGCTGGTATACCCTTTGTAAAGATGTCTGCAATTTGATAACGAGACGGGACATGGCATACGCGAACTTGACCCTTTGCAACCTTTTCACGGACATGTCCATTTCGATATGCTTGGTGCGCTGGTGTTGAACTGGGTTACCTGAAAGGTAGATGGCACTAATGTTATCGCAATATACCAAGGTTGCCTTCTGAATGGGACAATGAAGCTCCAAAAGCAAATTACGTAGCCAACATGACTCGGAGACCACATTCGCTACCCCTCGATATTCTGCCTCGCGTGACAGAGTTGTTTGACGTTTTGCCGACCATGAGACCAAGTTGTTGCCAAGAAACATACAGTAGCCAGAAGTCAATCGTCTGGTGTCGGGACAACCACCCCAATCAGCATCCATGTAAGAGACAAGTATGGATGTAGATGAAGGATACAAGTGCAACCCATAGTCCAGTGTCCCCTGGATATACCGAATGATGCATTTTATTGCATTCATGTGCTCAACTCTGGGATCATGCATGAATAAACACACACGTTGAACCGCATACGTAATATCCGGTCTGGAGAGCCCCTGCAAGACTGCGATACCGGGTCGGGTCCTCGTATGGTGCACCTGCTGCGGCACTTAGCTTTGGGTTTGCATCAACTGGCATGGAAGTGGACTTACAGGATGACATCCCAGCCCTCTAGATGATCTCAGCAGCATACTTCCGTTGAGACAGAAATAACCCACCTGAATGACGTTTGACGGCAATTCCCAAAAAATAACTCAAAGGCCCTAAGTCTTTCATAGCAAATTCAGAACTGAGCATGGCCATGATAGACTGGCGCAAAGCATCGAAGGAGGCCGTTAAGATGATATCATCCACATACAACAGAATGTAGGCCAAGGACGAACCACGGCTGTAGATAAACAAGGAATTGTCTGACCTGCTATGAGTGAACTCAATAGTTGAAACAAAGTCAGCAAACCTCGTGTACCAGGCCCTCGGAGACTGCTTAAGCCCATATAAGGACTTCTTCAACAAACATACATGATGAGGACAGTTTGGATCCCTGAAACCCAACGGCTGATGCATATAGACTGTTTCCTTGAGATCCCCATGTAGGAAAGCACTCTTGACATCCAACTGATGAATTTGCCAAGTCTTTGAAAGAGTCAAGCTTAGCACAGTGCGAATGGTAGCCGGTTTGACCACCGGACTAAACGTCTCACCACAATATATCCCAACCTGCTGAGTCTTACCATCACCAACAAGTCGCGCCTTATGTCGAGCAAAGGACCCATCTGAATTCTCTTTATGAGCAAAAATCCACATAGACCTGATAACATTAATACCATATGGATGGGGCACCAACTCCACGTCTTATTATCAATAAGAGCATTAAATTCATCAGTCATAGCAATTTTCCAATTAGGGTCATTTAATGCGGACACAGGATTGCGGGGCAAGGGGAATTTAGGGACATTAGAATGTAAATTAAAATGTCTTTTAGGTGTAAAAATACCCCGCTGACTACGAGTGACCGGTCTATGACTTGAGGAAGAATTGAGGGATGTTTGGGAATTTTCTGGGCTCGGGACGGATCGCCAGCGATGGGCTCTTGGCCCAAATCGGTAAATGCTCGACTCGGCTGGATCGGTTCGAGGTGGTGGATCGCCCAATTGCCGAATGGGTTCGATGGCGGCTTCTTTGGGCATGACGATGCTTGTGGGTCCGGTAGGCGGTGGGCCTTTGGAGGATTTTGGGTACGGGAGATGTCCGAAAAATTCTGAATAATAGACGGGGATATTTGGTCATCCAAAAAATTATATGACTTAGGTTCGGGAGTATGAACTTTCGTAAATGGGAATTGAGTTTCATCAAAAATGACATGGCGATTGATTATGATTTTCTTGGAGGATAAATCAAAACACTTATAACCACGATGATTTGATGGATAACCCAAAAACACACACGGGGTAGACCGAGCCTGGAGTTTGTTAATTGTGGTGGATGGGAATAACGGATAACACAAGCACCCAAAAATCCGAAGATGAGAATAAGACGGATTCTTATTATATAGAATTTTTAGGGGGGGAGAATATGTCAGACCTTTAGAAGGAATTATGTTAAGAAGATAAGTGGTCATTTGTAGAGCATGATGCCAAAAATATGGAGGTATGGAGGCATGTATTAGGAGAGTTCGGACAATGTTATTTATGGAACGAATTTTGCGTTCGGCTTTTCCATTTTGTGAAGATGTATGAGGACATGAAAAATGAAAATTTATCCCATTAGTAGCACAAAATTCCCGAAACTCCCTATTGTCATACTCTTTCCCATTATCACACTGAATATTTTTTATTTCTCTTTCGAATTGAGTACGAATGAACGCTCTAAATGTGATGAAGACGGAAAATACTTGTCATTTATTCGCAATTGGAAACGTCCACAAAAATCTAGAATAATCATCTAAAAAGATAACATAATATCGATGACCCATTGAACTAAGAACAGGAGATGTCCATAAGTCGCTAGGAATAATGTCAAATGGTATAGACGTATGAGAATTGGAGTCTACAAATGGCAACTTAACAATTTTTCCTAATGAACAAGACTGACAAATTGGAGTACGACTCGTACCCTTACAAGAAATAAAGCTATTTTTATCTAAAGCTGATAAAATAGAAGATCCTGGATGACCCAGACGAGCATGCCACATGGAAGAAGAGATGGCTGCAAAAGCTGACGGCAAGGCTGGACTCGATGGACTGAAATCAGGCATGATAGGATACAGATCCCCCCTACTATCACACCTCATGAGATGATTTCCCGTCTTGAAATCCTTCACAGAGAAACCGAAAGGATCAAATTCAACAGAAACAGAATTGTCATTTGTGAACTTTCAGACAGACACTAAATTTTTAATCAATTTAGGAGCATGTAAAGTATTTTTCAAGAGGAGTGGTGGATTGGGGGGAGACAACGTTTTCTGACCATACCCTAGAATTGGAATAGAACTGCTATTACCAACAATTATCCTTCGAGGGGTGCTCAAATTGGAATAAGATGAGAGAATACATGATTAAGAAGTCATGTGAGTAGTGGCCCCGGTGTCCATGTACCAATTTGGGTCCGGTTGAGTCAATCCTAACGTGTGCACTGCTGCATCGATATCGGTCTGAGTGGGGCCTGCTGCATGATGGGCTTGCGGAGGTCGGGGCCCAAGAACTCCTGGCCGTCTTTGGGCGGGCCGTAATCGCTGTTCTTTGCCGCTGTCTTTGGGCCATCGCCGATGGCCGCCACTGCTGGGTATTGGGCCTGGACTGTTGGCCAGCCCACTGGCCGCTGGAAATTCCTGTGTTGTGAGGACTGTTGGTCCACGGCCCACTGCCATGGGCCCCACTACTGGGCCCAGAGGGGTGGTGGGCCACTGTTCACTGGATGGGACCGCCTGCTTGCTGACCACCGGAACCGCCACTAGAACCACCGCGTTTGCCCCTATGGTTTTTGTTATTATTCTTTCGATTATTCTTGCAGCCACCATTGTTATGGTTTTGGCCCGAATTATTAACAAAACCTGAAGGATTAGGAGAGGACACCATCATGAAAATTGGGCTTGCTCCGGTAGCCGCCTTTTTAGCCAAACCGGCTTCTTACAACGTAAGCATGGAGCGGGCTTGATGGAAGTCGGGAAGAGGGTTGCTTTGGCGAAGAAGAGTTCCAACACCATTATAGGCGCCTCCGAAAGACCGGCAACCAACTATAGAACTAGACGATTATTCGTTACTGGTGCGCCAACATTACGGAGTTGATCTGCCAACTCCTTTAGTTTCTTGCAATATGCAGAAACGTTCGGAAATTCGTCCATTCGAACGAGAGAGAATTCCTGCTCGAGTGTGACGACACGGGAATGTTTGTTGTCTTGAAATAGGTCACGCAATCTATTGCATGCAGCCATAGCCGTGGTATCTGGCTCAATAATCGTTTGTAGAAGGTCCACCGAAATAGTGGCGTATATCCACCGAAGAACGGTAGCATCAAGTGTAATCCATAACTCCGGATCCTCCACAGGAAGGGGTCTAGCGGGAGGAATGATATGGTGAAGAACTTGATAAGTCATAGCGTGAATTTTAAACAACTCCGTCCACGTTGCATATTGCACGTTTTCCATTTCAAGGACAATAGGGACACTTAGCTTGATATTGGAAACCGTGAGGGCAGGGTGAAAATTATTCTTAGACATATTGATAAGAACAAAGAAGGAGGGGAAATTTAAGAGAGGTTTTTAAGAGCGGAAGACGAATTTTGGAAGAGAAACCCGAGGGGGGGGATGTCTCGGCCGAAGGGTCCAAAATTTTTTGGGAGAGAAAAGTTTTTGTAAAACCTAATCTCTTGATACCATGAAAGAAATAATCCCCTTGATTATTTTCATTGATTGAATATATATATATATATATATATATATATATATACAAGTTACAAAATAGGAGAATCCTATTCCTATTCTATTTCTAAAACCTTATTCTACCATAATTCTAACTATACAATTATGATAAGTGTATATCCTAATTATGGTACGTGTATATCCTAATCTAGGTAACAAATACACTACAATATACACACAATATTCTTTCCATAATATACAAAGTTTGTCTACTGTTTTCCAGCACTCAATCTCGTCGGGTCAAGACTGTTGGCCTCTGTAGAGAGGGCCCAACAAAGAAATTGGCCTCTCTTTATCTTTGGACCGTTCTTTGACTGCTGTTTGTCGAAGTTTTAGTCCATCAATATACATGTGATATACACTGATATATATTCCGTGTATATCACATGTATATTGCTTTGTTTAACAATAAGATCTGAAGTAAATTACAGAAATGGTAGTTAAACATGTTTAATATTTTTCTCCTTTATCCAAGTGAATGAGTTAAATCATTTCTAATCATTACTACAATGTATGTGCATCTCAATACATTTTTGTGACATCTCCCAAACATTGGAAGAATTAGTTAACATGTAAATGTGAAAATCGTAAGCCCACCTATAGCATCAAGAGTCATATGAAGGGGTACTAATTAAAGAGAATTGGAGATCAATGTACAACTTTAGTAATCATATATTTAATTTTCCCTTTTTGGCTATAATTAAGTACGTTCAGCTCTTAGAACTAACTAAATGGATCCATTTAATAACCGGCAACATCGTTAGATTTCGTGTCTAGTTTTAAGTGGTGGACTTGAAACCACACAAGTTGAAGCAAAATTGTCACAAATCCTATCTACAAGTACAATATCATCATCACCATAATATCGTCATTATTGTAATATTTGTTCATATATAACTCGATACATTACTATATGATTATTTTTGTCATCACTATTGTTTGAGACATATTTACTATTATTATTACGAAGTTCTAAATATCACTAATAAAACACATACCAAGAGTAAATTGTTAAATTATGTGATTATTTCATTTAAAATTTTAATTTTTGTAATAAATTACACTTTTATTCACTTAACACTCAAAAAAAGGGTAATTTACGGAGGTTGAGAGTGCAATTCGCGGAGGTAAAAATGCCCACTATTTACTGTGAGCAAATAGCTAAATGATTTTTAAAAAAAAATTGCGAAAAGAGTATATTTGCACCATTTACATAACGGTAGGAATATATATGCATCACTTTTTAACGAGGAATATATCTGCTCTAAATCGAAAAGTTAATGATATATTTGCATCATTTTTTAGTTTTAACAACTTATAAACTTAGTCAAAACCATTCCAAGTCCAATGAGTGGATGATTGAATTAATGTTCTAAGTGGTGCAGCCATGCTTTGTTTTCAGTTGCTTATTGGTTGAGATTTATAGTTGAATATGCCAGGTACTGCCTGCCTGCCATAATTAATTAGCGCCTTCATTCAAAATCAGAAAAATCAAAATTGCTCTTTTGGTATTCTTGATAAACTTTGTGTACCTTTTGGTAGTTGATAACTTAATATCGTCAAATAAGACAAATAGATACTTTCTCCGTCTTAAATTATTTAGCATTTAATATTAATTAGGGAGAGTATTTGATTAACTCTATCATTATCTATGTCTAAGTTATAATCTCTCTCCATTAAATATTTACTCTATTTACGTGTCATCTCCATTAATAACAAAAATCTATTAAAAGTAAAATGGATTAAAAAATTGTGTCTTGAAAATCTAAAATGACAACTATTTTAAATATTTACGATAAATAATTTGAGACGGAGGGAGTAGTTACACCCATATTTCCTTTCCTCTTTTGGTCATTTTCTCTTCTTCTTATTTCACTCAGGTAATGAAAAAGAAAAAACGAAGAACCCAACTAAATTTATTTTGTTTTCCAACATTTTTTAACTTTCAATATAAGTGATTTGCCGTCGAGAGACTAGCCAGTGCACTCTAGAACTTCGCAAAAATTCTCAAACTTGGTCCACCACCACATGGTTAACTCAGTGCCACTTTTAAACGGTACGATCATTTTGGTTCAGAGAAATTGGCCAAGGGTTAGCAGATAGTAGATTCTCATAGCTTATATTGAAACAAAAATTAATATTTGTTTTGCAAAAATGTATATTGGATCGGTACGAAATTAGGAAATCTGTAGAGTGATTTAACTTCCAATTCCTATGTGGAGTACCAAGTTATTCAGAGCTCAAGCTGAAAAAGGTTATTACACATATTTTTCTTTCTTGATGCATTTGGTATCTAAAATTCACTTACGGACGGTCGGTGAAATTACAACTGAAATACAATTACAATTGAAAAATAAAATGAAGAAAATAATATTTTCAGGTTTAGGCGCGTATATCTCGCTCTCTTTAAGGAGATTCAAGCTCACTACAGTAAATATTTATCGGTCCAGTAGTAATCTTTCTGACTTGCCCCTTCCAGAATAAAACAGCAGACAACGTCGTACTACTCAATGAACTCTAGATAAAATGTTGAGTCCAAAACTCCACAAAAAAACACCTTCCTTCAACTAAAGAAAACTCTCTTTTTTATCTCAAGTTTTTCATACACTATATTTTTCACTTATTCACAATGTAAGGATGACAATCAATTTATAGGAGAGAAATTCATCCTTGAATAATAATAAAATAAAATGAGAAAATAATTTAAATAGTTAGTGAAAAATTTTAATTTTCATTTATTAGTGGAAGAAAAATTATTTCCAACTTTTAATAGTGGAAAAACTTTAATGTCCACTTATTAGTGGAAGAAAATTTTATTTCCAACTTTTAATAGTGGAAGACATTTTATTATTAAAATGTTTCAAAAAAATATCCAACAATCCCCACTCATTTTAATATTAAAATTAGAGAGTATATCAGCTGAAGGTAGATTGTTATGCATAATGAAGGTGTGCTCTGCATTGAACCTCCACTTAGTAAAACAGTAATATTTACTCCAGAGTCGTAGTGGTCCCAGACTTTAACTATGACTGCTTAAGGGAAATAAAGTATCACTGCTTACACATAATAATTAAGGTATTGACATGAGCTTTAACAGCCAGCACATTACAGCCTTGTGTTATCCCGATTTCATGAGTGGTTTTGAAAACGAGCCAAATTCTCATAGGAAGCGGCCTACTTCCACACTCACAAATGTGAAATCTGTCAAGGGTGCTTCTGTAACTTTAACACCTCACTCATAAGAGCTACAAAATTTCATTAAGAGTTTATAAACTCAACCTCCACAAATAGTTATAGAAAATGCACTCACACCATAGGGAGGGAATAACATATATTAGTGCATTTCACAATAATTCATCATAAGATTTGTTTTTTCCATTGAACCTGGTTATAAGACCTCTAGTCCCCAGGTTGGGTTACCTCATATACGACTCATGAATTTATGAGCTTCAATTCCATCCCCCTCAATGCGCTCCAGACTTTTTCTCTTGCCAAGGTCTTGGTTAGTGGATCTGCAAGATTATCACAATATTTGACATAATCAATGTTAATGGTATCACTTGTCAAATATGATCTCACAGTACTGTGTTTTCTCCTTATAGGTCTAAATTTACCGTTGTAATAACAGTTTTGAACTCTCCCAATTTCATCGGTGCTATCACAATGAATTAAAATAGGAGGAATTGATTTTTCAAAATAAGGTATTTTAAATAATAAATCTCTCAACCAATTCGCTTCTTCACTAGCTGAAGTTAACGCAATTAATTCAGCATCCATGGTAGAGTTAGCAATAATAGTTTGCTTTTTTGACTTCCACCGAATAGCACCACCCCCAAAGTAAAAATATAGTCAGTGATAGAACAAGAATCACAAGATAAAGTGTTCCAATCTGCATCAAAAAAGGCTTCAAGTACAACAGGATATTTTTTATAAAACAAGCCATAATATTGTGTACCAACTAAATATTTCATAACTCTCGTTATGGTATGTCAATGTTCAGTACCTGGCTTGCTTGTAAACCTCCTAAGTACTCCAACTGCATATAGAATATCAGGCCTAATGCAATCAGTCACATATCTCAAACTTTCAATTAAGCTAGCATATTCCTTTTGATTTATCACATCATTTTCACTTTGAACAGGAAACAAGTGAACAGTAGAATCAAAAGGAGTTACAACATGCTTGCAATCAAGAAATTTATATTTTTTTAAAATTTTCTCAACATAATGTGACTGGTCAAGGAAAATTCCATCACATGTTTTAGTGATTTTTATTTCAAGAATAAAGTTTGTCTCACCAAGATCTTTCATATCAAAATGGCTTCTAAGAATATTTTTAGTTTTGCCAATAACATTCATGTTAGAGTCAAAGATCAATAAATCATCAACATAGAGGCAGACATTAATATGTGAATTATTCCAAGACTTATGATAGATGTACTTACCACACTCGTTTGTTTTAAGACCATTTTCAATCATACAGGAATCAAACTTCTCATGACATTGCTTTGGTGCATGTTTCAAACTTATATATGGATTTAGCAAGTATACACGCTTTGCTTTCTTGACATGTTTCAACAAAACCTTCGGGTTGTTCCATATAAATTTTCTTATTTAGGTCCCCATTTAAAAAATCAGTTTTTACATCCATTTAATGAATATGCAAATCAAAAATTGCAGCAATAGCAATTAAAAATCTAAGGGATGTAATTCTTGTTACCGGAGAAAAAGTATCAAAAACGTTCTAGGCATTCTAATTGCTTAAAACTCTTAGCAACTAATCTAGCTTTATATTTATCAACTGATCCATTTGATTTCAATTTTTTTCTTAGGACTCACTTGCACCCAATTATTTTACAACCCGATGGTAAATCAACTAACTTCCAAGTTTTATTAGAAACTAGTGATTCCATCTCATCATTTACAATTTCTTTTCAAAAAATAGCATCATTTGAAAATAAAGCTTCTTGTAAATTGAGAGGGTCATCTCCAATATTAAAAACATATAAATCATGACCATACTCTTTTTCTACTCCAGCTCTTTTACTTCTCCTTAACTCAACATTATCATTTTTTTTATTTTTCAAAACAGAAGTAGAAGAAGGTAGTGACAAAATATTTTCTTTAGTCCTATCACGCTCACTATTTTTAGAATCAAATGAAAATTTATTTTCATGAAAAATAGCATCACCTGATTCTATTATAATATTATCTTGAAGACTAAAAATTTTATTGGATGTACTATTTGAAGCATAACCAAAAAAAATACAAGTAGTAACTTTTTTACCCAACTTAGAAATTTTAGGATCCATTAACCTCACATAGGCTAAACAACCCCAAACTCTTAGATATCTCAAATTTAGTTTGTGGCATTTTCACAACTCAAACGGTGTTAATTTGGTCTTTTTATAAGGCACACGATTCAACACATAACAAGCAGTCAAAATAGCTTCACCCCAAAAAAATTAGAGGTGCACTTGACTCAATAAGCATGGCATTTGTTAACTCAACCAAAGTTATATTTTTTCTTTCCGCTACACCATTATATGCGGGAGAGTAAAGTATAGTTTCATGAATTATTTTCAATGTTCTAACAAAAGCATTAAACTCATTAGATTCATATTTACGGCTCTATCACTTCTAATTCTTTTTATTTTCTACCAAATTGATTTTCAACTTCATGGAGAAAGACTTCAAAATTTTCAAAAGCATCACTTTTATTTTTCATCAAGAAAACATATGTATAATTAGAAAAATCATCAATAAAAGTTATGAAATATCTATTTCCTCCGCGAGTTAAAATTCCTCCAAGTTCACAAATATCAATATGAACTAACTCTAACAATTCGATTTTTCTTTCAACTTGAAAATGAGGCCTTTTAGTGATTTTGGCTTTATTACAAGCCTTACACTTTTTAAAATCTTTTTTAATCATCGGGATTAATCCTAAACTACTCATGATTCCCACATAAGGATTATTAATATGACACAAACGAGCATGCCAAAAATTAGTAAAAGAAAGCATGTAAACAGAATTAGCAATTTTATTCATCTCAACATTCAACTTGAACATCCCATCACATGCATATCCCTTTCCCACAAATATATCTTTTTTCAATATTACATATTGATCAGACTCAATAATTTGTTTGAAGCCTACTTTGTTAAAAAGAAAACTAGACATCAAATTTTTTCTCATGGAATGAGTAAAAAGTACATCTTTTAAAGTTAATGCCCTTCCAGAAGTGAAGCTCAACATCTCCCTTTCCAAGTACTTGAGTGATGTGAGAATCACCAAGCATGATGGTTTTAGGCTCCTCAAAAGGAGTATACACTTTGAATCAATCTTTATCATAGCAGACATGACGGTTTGCACCAGAATCAGCCCACCATCCATCAATATTTTTCACCATGTTTATGTCTGTTATCACCGTCATCAGTGGCTCTTCGGTAACGTTCGCCTGAGGTACAAGACCACGTTTTCGAAACTTGAAAAATTGAGCAATATGCCCACTCTTGCCACAGACAAATCATGATCATGAATCTTATACATGATATTGTGCTCGGTTATTGACACCATTATTTTTCTTGGGAGGTCTACCATTATTTTTCTTGAATATTTTCTTCTTAGGCTTCATAGAAGTATTTTTGTGAGAATTAGGAGCAGCTGTGCGCGCCCGTTTTTCGACCCTGCTCGGGTCAAAGCGGAGCGCGGACGTGTTCGGTGATTCCTGGGTAAATAGGGTTGAGGAGTCGCCACCTAATTATTTTTACGGTGAATTAGGACACCTAAATATTAAACTAAGTGCTGCAATGTAAACTCCAATTTTAAGGTCTGCGAAACTAGCGAGATTCTAGGTAAGGGTTCCTTATTATCCTAAAGGGAAAGGGTTAAGCATCCTTTAAGATCCGCTAACTTGCGGTTATCCGGTCAAACTCAGGTTAATTATTACTAGAAAAAATGCATGTTTGAAGCATGAAGTTAAAAGACGTCTGCAAATAATTAAATAAAATAAAAAAAATGCATTTTAAAAGATAGATAAATGTAGAGATTTTTTCAAAATATGCATTTATATGATATCTAAAGAGAAATACATGTAGAGTTGAAAAAATATGTATTTGACAATTGATAGTAAAACAATTTATTTATAATGCCAAATGGTAAAATTTTGGGAATCAATGAATTGCAAATTGACAAAAGATAAACTTATTCGGTATGATTAATAAAGCAAATAAAAGATGACAAAAGTTGTTTTGAAAATCTTGAATACGCGTGACGAGCCTAAAATAAATAACTAGCGAAGGATTTCTAAGTTTGAATTTAACCGAGCCTACAAATAAATAAGCTAGCGACGGGTTTCAAATCTTAAACTAACCTATGAATAAATCCTAAGTTTGCCTATTCTAAGCATTTCAATAATTACATAAGTGCGATAAATAATATTACAATACAAAGCGAGATAAAAGCTGAATTAAAGAAAGAAATAACATAAATAAACTCCGAGGAATAATTGCCTTTATTTACTTTAATCCCTGCAAGCTGCCAAGAACAAACGGTTAGAAACAGTTAAATACAAATAACTTCATATCCGTATTCAAAACAGTGAATGTTTTGATCGCGGAGGGCTCAGACTTAAATTTTGAAAAGAACATTCCAATCACGTCGTGGCTGCAAACATATGACTAATGTAGTTTATTTTGATTGCCTTGCCTACTAAACATGTTGGTCTCTCGGGTGAAATAGAAAAGATCACTATAATCACGTCGTGGCTGCGAATATATAACTTATTGGTTATTTTAGTCACCTCGCCTACTAAACATGTTGATCTCGGATAAAAAGGTTTAAGTCTTCATCATTGCCCAGAAGTTATATTTCCGTCTTTGCAACTGTGGATGCCTCAAAATCGACGGATATTTTTCATCGGCCAGTGTAGTATCGTGTTCAAATCAGTAAAATTTTAAATCGAAAGCAACTTGGCAGCGATAGCGATAGCGATGCGATAGCAAAAAGCAGAGGCAGAGGAAAAAAAAGCTTTCGAATGACGCTGTCTAGTTTAAAAGCGAAACAAGCGAGAACGGTAATTTGAATGTCAAACAAAGGGATCGAACAGGAAAGCAATGTTTTGAAAGGTGCGGTGTTCGATTTAAAACAAGAAATGATAAAACAAGAAAGCGATGTCTGAAACGGGAGCAAACAGAAAAAAACAAACGCCGAACAGGCGGTATTTATTCAAAACAAGAAACAATGATATCCGTCGCAATAAATCTAAAACAAGAACTTAATAAAACAATAATATATCCGCTGCACCGGATATCTAAAACAGCTTAAACTAAAAACAGAGAAGCAAAAGCGAAAGAAAAGCGCGGCCTCGAATTCAATTTAAATCGGCCTTAATGCGATATTAATAAAACAAGAAACAAAGGCCAAAGAAACGAGCGGCGGCGCTTTAAAATATCCGACCCGAGTTCAAATTAAAATATTCAAATCGGTCGCTCAGGCCGGATCAGTGATCCAAACTCGAATCAGATTTCAGCACCAAATTCAGATAAACAATAACAAGAATATGGAATGCAAGAATTCTGGAAATATCCAAATCGGGTCGACCCGACCCGGATCAGTGTTTCAACCCGGATCAGATTTCAACACCCAATTCAGATAACCAATAACAAGAATATGAAATGCAAGAATTCTGATAATGTTACTCAACCGGTCGACCACCCGAAGTCGATGATCTGACCCGAATCAGAAATTCAACCCGAAATCAGATATTCACCAATTCAGATAACCAATGATAACAGCAACAATGCAAGAAAATTGGAAAATCAAATTGAGGCGACCGACTTCGGTGACCCGACCCGAATTGGAGTTTCAACCCGGAATCAAATAATTTCATCAATTTCAGATAACCAATGATAACAACAGCAACAATGCAAGAAATTTGGAAATTCAAATCGGGTTGACCCGACCCGGGTCAGTAACCCGACCCGAAATCAGTGATCCAAATCAAATTTTAACACCAAATTCAGATAACCAACATACATAAATATGAAATGCAAGAATTCTGAAAATGTTACCCGAACCGGGTCGACCCTTTTCGGACTTGATTCTTGAAAATCAGAGAATCAAAATGGGGGAACAAACCTTTTCGGACTTGATTCTTGAAACAACAAAGAAGCCAAATGCTTTAAACTCAAGAACACAACAAAATATTTATGTATATATGGAATAATCTTCCGAAAATCCTTCCAAAATCTATTTTTTCTCCCCCGAAAATCTCTTCTCAAAATGAAGAACAACATGGGGTATTTATAGGTGGATTCCCCCTCCAAAACGTTCAAGGAATGAGTTTGAATTTCAAAAATAAAGAGCCAAAAATCGTGGATTTGAGGGGCATGGGTTGCGGATTTTTGGGGATAGGGGTATGGGATGTGTCGGGTGTCAGGGGCAGAGGGGTTTGGTGGTGGTGTCGGGTGAGGTGACCGGCGACGTGGGGTCGCCGGTATGGGTGTGTGGGGTCGGCGATTTGAGTGAAGGAAAGGGTTTGTATTTTCAGATTTTTTTTTGTTTTTGGGGTTTGTTTGGGTTGGGCGTTGGGTTTAAAGAAAGGGACGTGGGTCGGGTCAGGGGGCTGGGCCGGCTCGGGGTTCGGGAGAATGGGCGGGTCTTGGGTCGACGGGTTGGGGGAATTGGGCTGGTCCGTCTGGGCTTGGGAATTGGGGTGTTTTGGGCTTGTGGTGTTGGCCGATTTGGGCTGTCGGTTGGGCTGTGGATTGAGGGAGTTGGGTTGTGGTTTTAATTGTTTTGGGTGAGGGTTGTTGGGCTTCGGTTTTGGGCTGGGTATAAAGGAATTTAATTGGGGAGTTTGGGCTTGTTTGAAATGGGTTTTAGTTTGGGTAGAAATTGTTTTGGGTTAGGAAATAAAAAATGGGTTATGGGTTTAAAACATAAAAGGGGTTTAATATTAAAATATTATTTTTATTTTGTAAAAGATGTGAATTATTTAAAATAACATAACGACGTGATAATAATAAAAATATAATATTTGCGAAATGTTTAATGCTTACTAAAAGGGAAATGCGATGCAAACATAGAATTTCGGATAACTTATGATTATTATAAAATGCAAATGATATAATAAATGTGAATAATTATAATAATAAGATATATGCACATATATGCCTATATTTTAAAATTGTTTTAAAAGTGTCAAAAGTATTAAAAATTACGAATAAGATCATAAAAGATGGGACAAAATTGGGTGTCAACAGCAGCATTATCTGAAGTAATTAAATTTACCTTATTTGTGACGGGTTGTAAATTGCTCTCTTCCGGTTGCATAAGTGCATCTTGGTCCCTTGCTTCTTCTTTCATGCGGATTCGCATTATCAATGTCTCACGAGAGGTTTTCTTTTATTTGTGGCGTATAATTTTTTTAAATTCCTTCTAAGAAGGTGAAAGTTTATCTATTATGCCACAAACAATAAGGTTATCTCCAATTTTGATTTCCTCGGACCTGAGTTCTCCAACGATCATTATAAAATTTTGAGTTTAATCTACCACTGATTTGTTGTCCACCATTTAGAAACGAAAAAATCTACTAGCAGCATATTTTTTCGCTCCAGCCTCTTCAGTATCATATTTACTCTACAATGTTTTTCAAATTTTCTTTGCACTAGAGTAAGTTCTATCATAATAATCATAAAAGTTATCAGATAGATAATTAAGTAATAATACCGACACTTGTATGAATCTTCATCATATTTTATCACTTTCTCTTGAAGAGAAATAAGTTATTCATCACTCATGAAAGAGTTGTCTCCTTTGTTTGGATTCTTTTCAGTTAATACGCAAGAAACATTGAGAATACTTAAATAGAAAAGTATTTTACCCTTCCATCTCTTGAAATGAGTATCGTCGAACCGAAATGGCTTGTTAAGATCTCCCACCTTAACATCCGCGAATTTTTCAATTGTATCCATTGAATCTCTTTAAAATTGTTGGTGAAATTACAACTGAAATACAATTACAATTGAAAAATAAAATGAAGAAAATAATATCTTCAGACTGAGGCGCGAATATGTCGCTCTCTTTAAGGAGATTCAAGCCCACTACATCAAATCTTTACCGGTCCAACAATAATCTTTCTGACTTGTCTCCCCTCATAATAAAACAGCCCGACAATATCGTACTACTCAACGAACTCGGGACAAGATGTTGAGTCCAAAGCTCCACCAAAAGAACACATTCCTTCAACTAAATAAAACTCTCTTTTTATCTCAAGTTTTTCATACATTCTATATTTTTCACTTATTCACAATGTAAGGATGATAATCAATTTATAGAAGAGAAATTCATCCTTGAATAATAATAAATAAAGTAGGAAAATAATTTAAATAGTTAGTGAAAAACTTTAGTTTCCACTTATTAGTGGAAGAAAAATTATTTTCAACTTTTAATAGTGGAAAAACTTTAATGTCCACTTATTAGTGAAAGAAAAAATCATTTTCAACTTTTAATAGTGGAAGAAAATTTTATTTTCAGCTTTTAATAATGGAAGATTTTATTATTAAAATGCTCCCAAAAAAATATATATGCAACACGGACTAGTTTGAATTTGCAACGCATAAGGCCCAATGAAGAAAAGTGTGCCTGTTGTGTGCATTAATGTGTTACAAAAAAAAGATCCTTTTTTCTATTTCTCTCGATAAAGCAAACAAAATCTCAAGGCTGCAGACAAGATCAGAAAAACACGATGAATTGTTTTGCTTTTATGGGTTTCGCGAAATTGATTAGGAAAATGACTCGGAATGACAATAAGAGTGTTTGGTTTGCGGATTAAATTATTTCGAATTGTAATTTTGGAATTATAATCTTTTGAACTAATTTATTCCATTTAGGATGATAAAATAATCTCAAGTTTAATTTGATGGGATAAGGTGAAATATTCAGAATTAAATCTGCGATAAATTTATACCGTCAATCAAAAACAGTATAAATTTAATCCAAACTTAATTATGATATATCTCACCTTATGTCTCGTACTAAACCACTTAGAGAGAACTATTGAGAAAAAGAAAATTTTGGAACATGTTACATCTTCTGCGAAAATAGCTCCAACTTATTATGTACTTCCATCGAAATTGACAGAAATATTCATTGTTAATTAATCGAAACAAAAGTTAGTTACTTGGTAGACGTAGCTACGTGTCCTATTAATGTGTCATAGTCAAATCAGATTAAATAATGGAATGACAATGACACTGCAAAGAAAGATAATTGCATGGTGATGTTTTTAGCTTTGCCCATGCAAGAGAATCTATATCTATATTCTTATTTAAAACGCAATGTAGGCACTCGGAGAGAGTGGAAATTAGAAAAAGGGAAAAGGACTTTTTACATCTTTGGCAAATTTACACACTTTTAATATAATAAAAATCTTAAATTATTTTAAATATATATTTATTATAATTATAAAATATACTATAAATATTCAAATAATATTCGCTAATACTATACGTAATAATTAAGGTGTGAACATTGTATGGTATCAAAGAGTTAGTTTATGCCAGTAATGTCGATCTATTATCTAAATTAAGCATGGTACTCTATTTGAATATGAGGATATCAAATTTTATTAACACTTCACTTAATTTCATCCCGAACTAAAGTTTAAGTTTGCATTTTTTTCTAAGTGATATCGCATATTTATGGTGTTCGAATCTAAGATGTTGGAGACAATTTTAAACACTCTGGATCACTTAAGTTAACCTTTTACATTTGTTCTCGGTATGCAAAAGTTAATATATATACATAAACATAAAAAAATCTACTGTATATATACAATGTAATTTTTTGCCTCGAACACCCTCGTCACCTCTTAAATCCGCCCCGGGGATAACACTACCTAATATATATGAATAAATGTGTTTTATCTTAAAATAATGTTCTATTTGCATGCTTTTGTGGACAACTGCGTTGATTAGCTAAGATATATATATATATATATATATATATATATATATATATATATATATATATATATATATATATAATAGGGGTATTGTCTTACAGTAAATCAAGAAGTAATTCTCCTAACAGTAGATTGTCTATAAGAAGTCTTGCAATTAGTTAAAGGAAAATATTAAAATTTATATTCCATTTTCTTTGTTGAATTAATTAATTGGTCTGCAGATGGACTCTTTTTTTAATCATTTGGTGCATTTATTAAGTGTTTCAGTTGTTTTCATCCACGTGTAAGAACAAATAATGATATACTAGTACCTTGCTATCTTCATACAACTAGAAGAAATAAAAGCCTAAATAATGAGTGAGCCAACCTATAAAGTAATAAAATAGTAATATCTTCTTAAGCGGGAAAAAAAAAGAGAAGGAAAAGCTACTACTCCGTAGCTATGGCTATGGCTATGGCTATGGCTATATATGGACGCTTTAATTTATGAGGGGCCAACCTATATATTGCCACACAACATTGCTAGTGTATTATAAATGAACCAAGTGTACACTGGTTATTCTTACCAATAAATACAAGCAGTTATATGCCGGTCTACGGTCTACCAAACTAGGGGAGGGCTGCTATGCTTGATTTAGGGTAATATTTCCACTTTCAATCTTTGTAACTGTAAAGTAATTATTGTGATGTTTTAAATTTCACATAGAGTCACTATTAGAAATTGAATTTCAGTGACTATTTTTAAAAACATGTCAAAAAAGTGGTTAGTGAACAGTATTTTGATTGGATATGTCAATGACAATTATGTTACGGTTAGAGATGACAGGTGGGTATAATTTTGCGAATTTTGCACCGCACTTATTCCAATTAGGGCGGGTATGGATATAACTTTGACGGGTTTGGATATTGAAAATGTACCCGTCACGGGTAGGCGGGTAGGTGGTGGATTTGCAGTCATACCGCCTCCCCCGCCCCGCATTCAACCACCTACCCGCCCCAAGCCCAAAATATTAGCAGCCTATAAGTCGCGACAAGTGAAAAAATTCGGAATTCTCCTCCCTCTCTCCCAAAGAAAATGAGATTGTGACAGTATTGATTCTTGACTCAAATTTTTGGGATAATTTTTGGGATCATGTTGATCACTAATTGATCACAAATGAATTGATTATAAAATATGACAGGCGGGTATTGACGGGTATTGATGGGTGACAGATATCCACTTGGGTGGTGGAGCGAGTGTAGATTTAGGAATATACCCGTCTAGGCGGGTATGGATGTTGAAAATTGTACCCGCACGGGTGGGGATAGGTGGCGGGTATAAAATTTTCTAGCGGGTACGAATGCATGGGAGGGGTACCCGCACCCGCCCTGCCCAATTGCCATCCCTAGTTACGGTTAATTTGGATATGCATAATGTTCGAAAATACTTGGTGAGGGTGAGGGTGAGGGTGAGGGGTGGGGGTGGCCGGTGGGGGAATTGCCAATCAAGGTTTGGCTCACAAATTTGAAGAGATTCTTAACTTTGTGGAGAGCAATGCTATATAGTGGCAAGGGATTGAAAGATCGCCCACCCCTGTGAGATGGCAATAGGAAGCACTACTAGAAATGAGAGTTTTTCTCACCGGCATTCAGTAAGAAATATGTCTAATAAAATATGATTTTCACATTTCATACACATCAAAAAAGCTTAGTGAAAAACAGATTTTCATTGAAACACTGAGAAATTTCTTTATTTTTTTTATGTGAAAACACTATTATTTAGATTTTTTCCATCAATATTTAGTGGGAAATTGCCACTGAACATTTTTTTAGTGGGAAATTTAGTGGGGGGGGGGGTAGAATTTTTTTAATAGTGAAGTTAATTGGGGTTGTCAACAATGCACAGGGTAAGAATGCCAAAGCTGGGATATACCGCATGGTAATGGCTTTTCAAGGTAATAAGAATAATTTATTTTTACAAAATGTTTCCTCTCATACTAAGCACATCTCAAGTTTATTTGAGTCACCATGAGTTAGGTTAACTATATTGAATAATGAGTGAGTATTCTACTATCTCAACTCAAAACCTACTTTTTCCTTTGTTTCATTCTTTATAATTTTTTAATTGCCGAAATAAAATACTTCTCACTTTTTTTATTAAAAAAGATAATGTATGAAAAAAGAAGGAACTATACATAATAAATCTAAAAAAACTTGTGTATTTATAATCTTTAAAACTTTTGTCAGCTCTGTTAAATTAATGAGTTAATCAATATATATTTTTCACTCAACATAAAATTTTATTCTAGAATAATTAAAATAGCTAAACAGAAAGCTGCTAAAAATATAATTAAATACTTAATTTAATTGCCCACAAATCCACAACGCATCCACAACAACATTTGACTTTGTTGTCGTGTTTCCCCACGCCCTTTACCCCATGTTTTCTTTATTGTTGCTAAAGTCTCAACATAACAATAAGGGGATGAATCGAGAGAAATTTGAATCAGTGCTCTGAATTTTAGCATGAAGAAAGATGCATATTTTAGTACACATATGATGCTCAACTCTCATGGGATGCATGTCTATTAGGCATACAATATTTAAAAATGCAGGAGTGAATAACAAGATATTGAATCCTCCAAAACTAACAACTTCCCATCAAAGGAAAAAAGAATTTCTGTTTGATCTAGTGATCATGACCATACTTACATTAGTATCCACTACTTCTGAACATGATATGAGTCATCTGTCAATTCAGAACTCAACCAATCTTCATCATCTAAACAGCCATCAATCGCTGACTTTCAGTTCTTTAGAATAGACTTTGGCTGTATAATTTCACAACCATCTTTAAAAAATGTGTTTACAGAATCACAAATATGAGTAAGAATTTAAGTGAACATTGTTCTAATGATTTTAAGGCTCTGTACGAGATTTGAATAAATAAAAAATATTCACATCAAATAAGTTGTAAACGGAAAAAAAATGCACTTAGTGTGCTGAGTCCATCAAGTGGAAACAAATGGGGCCTAAATTAGACTTACTGAACGTCTGAGCAGCAACCTCACTCGAAGGCCTTTTCTCCAATTCCTCTCATCATTTAGCTTTTGCGCCTGATTATGTTAAGGAAAATAATAGTTTTAGATGATCCAAAGCAGTTTTACATATAAAAAAACGATGTTAAATGAAAAGGACTTCAAAGGAAGCACAAAATAGTGTCGTACTGCTTTCTCGGCGGCTTCTGGATGCTCGAACTCTAACAATGCATGAAGCTTTGAAGCCAAAAAAGTAATAAGACAGTAAAACAGGAGTTAGATCCCTATCTAAAGGGGCAGTGACACAGAACAATTCAGTTTAGTACGTAATACCTTACTGTGGATGCCCAAGTCTCCTTTAGTTAGTGTTAGGATCTTGGGCATTGCATATTTGGACAATTTTGACACTAAAATAGGAATCATAATGTGCCAGCTCACAACAGAAATATAGGAAAGATAAAATTTATCGACAGGATGCAAGAATATCACTTTCCATCCACATGAAATATTTTCTCAATGTTGTGATGAGAGTGATCATCCGGGAAAATTGTCATCCACCACAGTGCGCAACTGAAGGAAGGAAGTTGAGAGGAGTAGTATTAGTACTATGAAATTAGTCCAAAATCATAGACTGATATATGAGAAAATAAGTGTACCATCAATTCCTCTTTATCCTTGTCAGTGAATGAAATTTTTCATTCGACCCTCTTGTCATCATCACTTACAATCTTCAGAATACAGAAAATCTTAGTTGTTAATAGATGCTCACAAGGAAATTAGCAACTGCAACTAAATTCAAAAGTTACCAGCTTTGTAGAGGACAGGAGGGCCATGAGAAAGAGTTAATTGATTGTTTGTGATTGACGGACTTGATTTCTTTGTAACCGAAACAGAAGAAATGGGAACTGTAGTAGTAGTATACATATTTTTCAAATATTTGACAAACTGATGCATAGAAAATCTACAGATCTATTCTTTAACAATGTATTAATAGTGTCCTCACCAAAACCTTCAGGGTCCTTGTTCATCTGTTTCAACAAGCTCTCATTTGCGAGCAAGCCCATGTCACTAAGTTGGTATTCAACCTATCAAACATGATATAAACTATCAGATTTTAGATACAAAAGCTCAAACGGCCGAAAAAAACAGTAAAGCTTGCAGACATAAACCATGAAAGTAAAACATTAGAGCATAATCTGACTATTCTTGTAGCAATCTGTTTATGAACAGCCATGTAAAGGAATAAAATCTCCAGTTGCATTTATGAGATCTAGGTTCTTATTACATGCTCAAATATCTCTCATTCATGCAATCCTTCTCCCTTTGTGCTTTAAATAGATTCCATTACATCTGTTTTCATACTCCATCTAGGCTATTAAATAGGTCATTTGAATCAAACACTCTGATCAACACTAGAATTGACTGGTGAATTAGGACGTAAATTGGGATATAAATTAAGAATTACACCTGGTGACCAGAACTCTATGGCAATTTATTCCAAATTCTACTAAAAAGAATGTAAACAAGATCAAATCACTAAACTCAGAAAATCAAAGAGAAAAAGGCACCTGACGATGTGACTTTGGGAGAAATACACTAGGAGATCCCTTTCCATGCCTAACCTTAGTAGACAGAATTATATTCGGTATGGTATTTCTGTTGGTGGGAGGTAGAAGATACTCAAGGAAGTAGTCGAGGTCTGCAGAAGCTGATCGGACACCATTGTTATTGAAGTTAATTAGAACTCCATAATCGAGTTCATCAAGAAGTAAGAAAGAGAAGAAGAAACAGTGAAGAGAAGTGGAAAGGAAGAAGAGAAAACTGTATGTATTCAATCTTGTGTAGAAATGATTATGAATCAATGATCTGTTGTTTACAATGTGTAATCAAGTATATATACAAGTCTCAAAGTAATGACTAACTCCCTAAGTCTCTAACTACTCATATTCGGGAAACAGTTAGGCTAACTAACTGTGCTTAACTAACTAACTAACTGATTCTGTGAAACGGCCTGTGTGCCCCTAACTGTTTTGTGTACTCTTTTCTTCAACACTCCACCTCAAGCTGGGTGGTATGAAAATGTTGAGAACACCTAGCTTGGAGTTAAGAAACTGACGTTGAACTCTTGTTAATCCTTTGGTAAGAATATCTGCTGGTTGATTTTTAGTAGTAATGTACTGAGGTTGAACTTTGCCTTGTTGAATTTTTTCTCTTATGAAGTGGCAGTCTATCTCAATATGTTTGGTCCTCGAAGTGGCAGTCTATCTCAATATGTTTGGTCCGATAGACTGGGTTAGCTGCTATCTGTATAGCAGACTTGCTATCACTGAAAATGTCAACTGGCAATGTAATTTTTACATCCAGCTCTTTAAGTAATCCAAGTAACCAAGTGAGTTCAGACACTGTTGTAGCCATACTTCTATATTCTGCATCTGCAGAGCTTCTTGATATAGTGGTTTGTTTCTTTGACTTCCAATACACCAATGATTCCCCTAGTTTGATTAGAAATCCAGATACAGATCTTCTTGTCTGTGCACAAGCTGCCCAATCAGCATCACAATATGTTGTTACTTTGTCAATAGGCTTACTTGAAATCAATATTCCTTGTCCAGGCTGAGACTTAATGTACATGACTATTCTCAATGCTGCTTCCATATGATATCTTTTAGGATGCTGCAGATAGTGGCTTAATGTTTGCACACTAAATGCAACGTCAGGTCTAGTAACTGTCACGTACAACAGCTTACCTATGAGCCTTTGATATGGACTAATATCTGTCAGTAAAGGATCTTCTGCACTGTTCCTATTTATGTGATCATCATAATCTTTGGTAGTCAGTTTTATGTTGGTATCATATGGTGTGTGAGCTGGTTTAGCTGAAGATAGTCCAAGTTCTGAGATCAATTCAAGAGAGTACTTCCTTTGATGCACCCTCTTTGGACCTAGCAAACTCAATTCCAAGGAAGTACTTTAACTCTCCCAAGTCCTCCATCTTAAACATTTGTTGCAGTGAACTTTTTGCTTCTTCAATCATCTTCAGCTTGTCCCTAGTTACTAGCATATCATCAACATACACTAGTATGATTACCATTCATTTTTCTGTCTTTCTAGTAAACAAAGAGTGATCATGTTGACTTTGAACAAACTTCAGTTTCACCAGTGCTTCTGTTAGTTGGTGCTTGTTTCAATCCATATATGGATTTAATCAGCCTGCATACTGGTCTAGTCTCTCCCCCCCCCCCCCCCGGCCCCGGCTGACAAATCCTTGAGGAAGTTCCATGTAGATTTCATCATTCAGGTCTCCCTGAAAAAATGCATTATACACATCCATCTAATGGATGTGCCAATGCTGAGATGCTGCAATAGATAGGATTGTTCTAACTGTTATCACTTTAACCACGGGTAAAAAAGTTTCTTGATAGTCAATTCCCTCCTGTTGGCTATAACCTTTGGCAACTAATTTTGCTTTGAACCTCTTTATTTCCCCAGATGCTTTGTACTTAATCTTGTATATCCATTTGCATCTTATAGGCCTCTTTCCCTCAGGAAAGCTAACAATGGTCCATGTGTTGTTGAGTTGTAATGCTTCAATCTCAGCCTGCATTGCTTCCACCCATCTAGATTCCTTAGTAGCTTCTGAGTCTCCTTAATAAACGAAATAGGTGTCTTATGCTCTTTACTTAATATCCCTGTTCGATATAATGTTTCCTACTTCACAATTTCTTGGTTCTGTTACACAAGAGAAGGCAGATAAGTAACATTGATATTTTTTAGATAAATTCTCATAAGAGACATAGTTTGTAGTAGCATAAGGATTATCCTAATGTAGTTGACTCAAGGACACACAGTCCTTCATCCATATAGGAGGTTGTTTGCCTCTAGTTGATGTCCTTGTTGGAGCTGTTATCCTTTGTGATGATGGTTGAACCAACTGTTCTTGCAGATTTTCAGGAAATGGTGCTATGTGATCTGTCTGATGTTGATCAGATGACTCAGGAATAGCTATGTGATTTCCTTGTTTCAGACTTTGTTTTTGTTTGTCTCCCCTATGATGTTGCAAGGTTTAGATTCGAGGATGAATCCTTTTCAAGAAGGGGAGAATGATGCAAGCCGGGCTTCATCAATATCATGCTGTCATGACCCAAACCGGAGGGCCGCGACGGGTACCCGGACCCCACCCGCTGGGTACCGCTAATCGTACAACCAACTTCTAATCACAATTGAATACGGACTAAGCCAAAAAGGATTATAGAAAATCTTAACTAGAAATCCGATTTTCATAAATACATATCCATACCAAGGCCGACAAAGCCACACATGACAACTAACCACAAGACAGCTGTCTACAAGCCTCTAAATATGACATCACAAGGACTGGACAGGACCCCACCATACTCATATGCGTATGCAGAAATACTGTACCACGACCAGACTGCAACTCTGAAATAAATAGAGTGCTCCAACATCGGCTGAACCAGTAACCTACTAGCGTGAACCGTCACCTTCTTTAACTGAACCTGCGGGCATGAAACGCAACGTCCCCCAACAAAAGGGACGTCAGTACGACTGATGTACTGAGTATGTCATGTGTGGATAATAGCATAATAGAGATATAACAATAACTGAAACAGAAATAACCGACCAACAGTAAATACCTCTGAGGGTCCTAATACATGTGCCTAAATGTTATGCATGATGCAGTATAATATTGGCCACACAAGCATCTTCCTTACCATAACAGTCTCTGTGGGCATAATCATCTCATATCGGCCTCTGTGGGCATAATATGCCTAAATGTCATGCATAATGCGGTAAATACATATATACTGGCCACACAAGGGCATCTTCCTCCCAATCATACATATATATTGGCTCTTAATCATGCATCTTCCTTCATTAAGCCATCATTAAGCCACACAGGCTTTATCATTATCATATCTCAGTTGATCAGGTGGTCTGCGTATCCCGTTTCCCGTCCCCAATATACGGTCTTGGGTAAAACATGAATGCAATGCAAATGAAAATGCATGAATAATAATAACACATCTAGGGTGACACAATATCCTTGTACCTTCAGCTAACGTTGTAAATATCAACATATTTTTCGTATGCCTCAATAAGGACTTAGGAACATATTTAGACATGCTTTTAACATAGGAATTAATAACATAAATATTCTTAACTACTAGGAGTATAATAAATTATGAAACAATATTACGGTTATTTTTTCGTTACATGGAACATGCCAAAAGAATGCAATAATTTGTATTAACATACCTGAATTCGCTAGGAACAATTCTTGCTACTGCCTACGACGTGAAAATATTGATGCCTCTCGTTCATGTTGCTAGTTAACAAAGAGAATGTTGTACCTACCTATTCTTAAAATGAAATGTTTGCTATATGTAAAGGTATGAAATGCTTCTAAATGGAATATTTGCTGAACGTCTCATTTTGGTTTCATTTCTCTATCACAATGAATTGCTCACCATTTGACATATTTAAGGAATTGCTACTGCTACATACGAATTGGTACGTGGTCTTCAACGAATCCCCAAGCCAATATATAAACTCCCCTTAAAAGATGCTTTAAGTGCAATTAATGAATCCTAATAATGTTGTGTTCCACCAGCCCATTTTTTTGGCGGTGGAGTCACTTAATCATGCCACATACCCCCTTAAGTAGTGATTAGTCATTAGGCTTGTCCCCCATAATTATTAATTGATCCCATAATTAATTTCTTGATCTCAATTTACTTAAGTCTTGATGACTTATAAAACCTTCATGTACTTAATGTCATAATTTTGTGATATGACACTAGTCCATAATCTCGTTGGGATATATAACCATTATTATTAGTCCCCATCGTCACGCTTGTTACACTCAAAATTATTTCGGGATTTAATCCTTTTATATACTAATCTCTTTATTAGAATACGTAAACATGAATTTTTTTCAACGCTCGGGCCTATTTACACACGCTTAGCGATTCTACATACGCCTAGCGATTTAAATCGTGGCCCGAAAGTACGGGATGTTACACATCAAACCAAGCCTAGCTAGGGATCGCTGCTTTGGAGGTTTAGAGGATGCTTGGAATGAAGAATTGAAGCTCAAGAATGTGCTAAATTGGGCATACAAGTATCCACTTGGAAGAAAGTAGAAGGTGGTTATTTATGTAAAAGAGGTTATTTCATAAATACAAGTCATCATCCTTTAAGAAGACTAAAGTAGGCTCTTATTTTATTAAGGATATATTTGTAATAATCATATTAGTCTTCTTAGCTTAGTTAGTATAAATACTACACTTGGTTATTTCATTAGAAAGATTATGTTGAATTGAGATATTTTGGTACTCTTGAGAGAGTTTGGGTGTTTGAGAGCTTGTTGAAGCTATGGTTGAACCTTGTTTATGAGAGGATTGATTGTTTGGGACATTGGTTCCCTTGCGGTCATACTAAGAGATAGGTATTTTTGTTAGGTTAATCAATTGAGGTCTTAAGCTTTAATATAGTTTTTGGTTGCTTTTGATTCCTTCCCTTGTGTGTATCTATCTATCCTTTAATTCTTGTTGGTTTTTGTTTATCTTCGGCGTTCGATATTGTATCACTTAAAGTCGGAATGGATTCTTGTCAAATGAAGAATGGACGACTCGATTAAAACTAGCGGACTTGAATCATGAAGTTAACTACAAAGTAAAAACGAGAAATGCAAGAAAGAAAATAAGGACACAAGAACTAATTAACCTTAAGTAGGATTAATTACTAAAGTTAATCAGTTCAAAAGATGAAAGAAAAGAAATGGAATAGAATCGAAAAGGAATTAGAAGTGAAAAATCTGAAATTTTGCCTCAAAAACACTTTTCTCAAATTTTCACTTGAAATTTTAGATCAAAGGCCCATTTTGGGTGTCTTCTTCCTTATATCTACGAAGATTGCTCAAGAACACTAAGAACACCAAAATTTTAAAGTACTTCAATTCCAACTCGGATTTGCTCCAAATTTTAGATCTAAGCTCCTCTCAACTTGAAGAACAAAGCTCACTACAAATTGGAACAAATTGACATTCAAATCACTAAACCCACTTTGGTGTTCTTCAAAACTTGAAGGTTCTTCAATGGTGATTTGTCCCAAACTCTTTGAAACTTAGGATACAAGTAGATTTGACCTCTAAGAACTCAAATTCAACCTCAAAAACACCTTTTCTAAACTTTGAATTGGAGTTTTGGATCAAACCCTACTTTTTGGTCACCTTCTTCCTATGAAGATATGAAGGTCTTCCAGAACACCAAGAACATTCAAAATTTCATCTATGTCCAAATCAACTTTGAATTGCTTCAAATTTTAGATCTAGGTTCTCCTTGAGGTGAAGAACAAAATCCAATAACTTTCGAAATCAAATGAACACAAAATCTATGAGACGGTGTTCTTCAAAAACTTAAAGGTCCTTCAATGGTGGATGACCCACCAAATCCTCCCAAATTTTGGATTCTTGACCTACTTCACTAGGCGAACAAAACTCAATAGATTTCAAACTCCAATTTCTTCTTCTTCTATAAGACTCACTTTCAAGTTCTTCAACCTTCAACCCAACAATTGTGGATTACTCAAATCAACTCCAAACATCTTGAAACTTTAGGTCTAGACTCAAATAACACTAGAGAATGCAAATCTAGTGTCAAAATAAGAAACAAACAATGATTTAAACGATTTTTGTTTTTCAAATTTTAAAAAAAATGGAGATTTCAAATCCCAAGACTATATTTGTTGGAACAAATCTATTCTGGACTCTGACACCAATTGATACAACATTAATGCGGAAGATAAGAAAACAACAAGAAATTAAAAGATAAAGAGGTAGACACAAGAGATGGAATCAAAAGCAACGCAAAGTATATGAAACTAAGGACTTCAATTGAATTAACCATACAAAAGCACATAACCTATGAAGAAGACCTCAACGGAATTATACTCTCAAACAACCCCTTTTCCAAAACAAGTAATCAACAAGAGCTTATCCATAAGCCTCTCAAATCTCTCACAAGAGACAATATTCATCAAAATCTTCCTAATGAAATAAACTAAGGTAGTATTAAGCAAAGAAGACTATTATGGTTATTACAATAATACCCTTAATGAAATAAGGGCCGTGTTTGGTGGTCTTCTCAAGGAATGAAAAGGCTTGCATTTAAACAATAGTCTCTTTTGCACAAACAACCTCTTCCACCAAGCTACCTTCTATATCTTGAATGTGATGGTCTTGAAGCCTTCCATCCAAGCTATCTTTCATATCTTAAAGGTCGTCCTATGTTGACATCTTCAAAGACTCCATCTTCATGATAATGCTCCGTGAATGGTAATTCCATGCACCCTCCAAGCATTCAAAATAATGACTTGATAAAAAGTCCATGAACTCCCTAACTTGACTTTGTGTGCAAGTTTTTAATGGAGCTTGGCTTGCATCAACTACCCAAGCGTTGCCTTTTGCTATATATACAAGATTGTTACCTTTCTTTAAAAAAAAGCTATTTACTCAACTTGGGTGCAGACATTATATGTTTGTAGGAAACAAAGCTTGAGGGGGATGTAGAAGATATTGTCAAGCAAATCAGGGGAGGAAAATGGGCAAGCTTTGCCTTTCTAGAGGCAAGTGGAACTAGAGGTGGAATCATGATTATTTGGGACAGTAGGCTCTCCAGATTGGGTCTTACACTTTGACATGCAGATTTGAGGGTCGGTTGCAAGACCTTTTTTAAAAAAAGGTAGTAAAGGTAGCGTGGCCAGTTGCAAGATTTTAAGGGTCTGTTTGGAAAGCCATCCGATAATTAGAATTGGTGTAATTACTAGGGTGGAAATTACACAGCCGGATAATTATACAGTATTGTAATTACAACGACTTGTTTGTTTGTCATAACATAAATACAGTGTAATTACAAGCGTACTGTTCAGTTGCACAAGTGTAATTACACAGTTAGTGTTATTTAAAAATAAAATTTAATTATCAAAAAATTAAAATTAATATTTAAATATGTGCCTTTATAAAATGATATCAGATTAGGTATTTACCAACACATTGTTTCTTGAAATACATTAATCAATAACCATATATTTGTAACTAATATTGTAAAAAATAATTGACATATATTTTTTAAATTAATAATATTTTAGTTAATTATAAAAATTAAAAGCAGACTTTTTTGTGAGAATATCATGGATTGGATGTTTGAAAGAAAAGATTAATAATTATAAATATAATGTCATAACATTATTCAAATATTTGACCAAAAAAAAAATACCAACAGTAAGTGAAAAATTAACAACATGCAATGTGAAATAACAAGTCAATAGTACTAAAGCAAATAAATTAATATTGAAAATATAACTTAAATTCAAAATCCTAAAAAAAAAACATTAACACAATACTCTTATGTCAAATTTCAACATTACAAAAGTAAGTTACAACGTAACTTAAGTAAATATAATTCAAAAGAAAGGAAAAATATAAGTCTATAACCTCATTCACAATGAAATTCTACTTTAATAACATTACTCATTATATGTCAAGTTTGTTAATGACTTATTTTTAAAAAAAATATTAAGAGTTGTAGGTTCAAAATTAGAATAATAATACAATTATGCTAAATGAATAAAATAAAAAAATACGAGTAATTACATGGAATCACAAGAAGTAAAGATTGGGAATGAGAAGAAAGGAAATGAAAGAGAAATAATAAAAAATATATTTTTAAAATAAAAATAATTTAAAAGTAAAAATAAAAAAAAATAATTAAGAAAGAAAAGAAATTAAAATAAAACAAAAAAACTAAAAAGTAACCCCGTAATTACATCCAATTCTCAATCCCCCGAGAATGGCAGAGTGTAATTACACCCTCTCAAACAAACAGATCAAACTGTGTAATTACACTCAATTCCAATTACCTGAGTGGCTTTCCAAACAGGCCCTAAATGTCATATTACAGGGTGTAAGCTCCAAACTATTACACAGAAAGAAGAGATGTATGGAAGGAAATAGGTGTTGTGAGGGGCTTGATGGAGGGCTCGCTAGATTTCCTTCGGACAAAAGGAATTGCAAATTAAGGTCCATATAGCTATGTTGGAATTCTCAGAGTTCATAGAGGATATGAGCCTTATTGATCTTCATCTAGAAGGAGGTGCTTATATTTGGTTCAGAGGGGATGCACATACCACTGCCTCAAGAATTGATAGAATTGTGATTTCTGAAGAGTGGGATGACAACTTCAGTAATATCAAACAATCCTACTTCAGAGAGTGACATTTGATCATGTCCCTGTTGTACTGCGATGTGGAGATTAGGACCAACCAAAATCATATTTCAAGTTTGACAATTGGTGGCTTGGCACTGATGGCTTTGTTGACGGAGTTATGAATTGGTTGACATCATTTGACTTCTCAGGAAAACCTGATTACATTTTGGTTTGTAAATTGAAAGCTTTGAAAACCAAACTAAGAGAGTGGAGCAAGAGCAACCAAGGCAATTTGAAGGTACAAAAGTCAGACTTGCTTAATCAACTGGAAGTGTTGGACAAAAGCACTGGGAATCAAAGCCTTAACTGAGGGGAAATGGTGGAAAGGGCATCTCTGTAGATGAAGCATGAAGAACATTTGAAAAATGAAGAAGTGGCCTGGAGGCAAAGATCCAAGGCCATTTGGCTAAAGGAAGGAGACAAGAATACAAAGTTCTTTTATGAAACTGTTAATGCCCAAAAACGATGCAACAATATTGACCACTTACAGATCCAGGATGAATTAATTTCAGAGCCACAGAG